>OZ017775.1:11175681-12621374 GCA_963969385.1 Philonicus albiceps | reverse complement strand
TTCAATTTGAAGAGAGTATCAATTATCTTGGATTTAGTGCCCAATTTTAAGAAAGGAAACCAGAGGTGAAGAAGTCTTTAAGCTCAAAATTTAACTTTTTTTTTTAAAGAAGTTTCCAAAGTTAAAGTTATTTCATTTCTTTTACGGCTTTAAATGTATTTAAATTTTATTTAAAGCAAATTGTGAAGAGTCCCAGCTTTGAAATTGCCAAAGTTTAAAATACAAATTGAATCGTAATCGTACTCAGTAATAGAAAACGATTTGGAATACTGTCGCTTGCCTAAAATATGTGTTTTGTGGAAACATCTTGATTGATTTTTCCTAACCGAAGCAATTGTATGAATTCGTTGGCTGGTTCCATAATTAATAGGTTTCCATTTCTTGCAGCGCAAAACACACTGCAGACATTCCGTGGTTACGGCTGTTTTCCCTTGCGCCACCAATTCTGTCTGCAAAATAAATTCTGCTCGTTCAATTGAACTAGACAAGACGATTAGGATTTGGGATTTGCGCATGTATGCCGCTTGTTAAGGAGTTATCCTGTAAACAGGGATCACTATTAATTTGCATTTAAACCATCTTGCAGGAGTAACTAAGCAACTCCTGGACCTGTACTAGGGATGTTTCTTCCTCTACGAAATCGTTTGTTTTTTCTTTTCGCTAGACCAGCACAAGGTGAATTGCGCCAATAAATCTTTTGAGGTGCTGGACCCAAAAGCTTATTACATTGAAATCTAAGGAAGAGCAAAAATTCTTCCATACCCGTCCGCCCACTCAGAACAAACCTGGACGCATAAATCTTTGAAAAATTGTCCGAACTCTGGGTTGCTATCGTGTGGTCGAGCAAATTGCAAACGGCACCCGAGAAAAATAAGTTGAGCGGATGGAAGCAAAACCCAATTAATCAGGTTCCTGGCTATTTTTCGGGAATTTCGAGCTGTCTAATGATTTTAATGGAAAGCAAGGGGATCGATGAGCAGATATCGATTTCGTCCGATACGTGCACCACATATGCATCCGTTCCCATGGTGTTCACCGCCGAAGGGGGAAGACCAGAAAAAAATCCCGAAACACTCTCCTTCCAGTGGGACTGCAGTGACTCCAAAAAAAAAAAAAAACAGAAATAAAAAAGCAGGATCCTGCCGCCCATTCAATAATGTCCGGAGAACGTTAAAGTTTCAATCCAGAGCCTGATACTTTTAATAAATAAGAAACATGACGCTTCGTCCGGGCGATAATTCACGAAAATGATCACGGTTGAGCTTCAAGTTCCCAGCTCCCGGTCCCGGAATATCCCGGGTGTTCTCTGCGAAGCGACAAAAACAGCATATCGCGTTTGGAGCAACAATAACAGCGCGAGGGGGTGGGGCGGGCTAGAGGGTGGAAAAATTAACACCACTGGGCAGGATCGGGGCAGGACTGTGAAAAAAAATTTTAACGACGACGAGGGAAATATCCGAGGAAAAATCGCTGAGGATGAAAATTCGCCAATAGGTGGCCAGGAAAACACTGGGGAGCATCCCGGGAAGACTGCAGGCGAACAGACCTTTAACAAAATAATCACTTACCGAACAAAGTTAGTTAGGTTTCGGATTCTCTTTCGAAAATTGCAAGATAGTGGTGCCGGGGAGGGATGGGACGCAGAGACATTGTCTGGTGCTAACTTTACCAAAGGTGCAATTTCCCCCCCATCCCTCGGGGGCTTCAGTAGAAGAACTTTGCAGTGACATAGTTTTATTCCCTGCTTAACTCACCTCCTGCATTTTATTAAACTTTTGGAGATTTTCTTGTAATTTCCAGGAGAACATTTTTAACGTCTTCTATTACAAAAGGGTTGAGAGAGGGTTGGTGGGGGAGGGCGGGCGACTGGTTTCCCTGCAATCGTGAGTTCATTACAAAAAGGCTTACGAGGGAATATTAAGAAAATTTTAAGAATAACGACCGGAGATGGGTACTGGCTTATGGGGTTGATAACATTATATGTTTTTATGTTTTTATATTTAGCCCTAAGCTCCAGAAGGTAGCTATATAGCTAGCTTCGTGTTCCATGGGTAATTTAATGAAGGCAGATATATTCAGGGAGGGAACCAAGTCAACAAGTCGCCTTTTTTTTTCTCAATATTGTCAAGGATCCGAAGGACCCTAGAGTGCTAAAGCACGTCCTTGACTATTTGCCAGGGTAAGGGTCGAAAATATGTCGTGAGTAAGTGAGCTAAGGATCGAGACTAATTTTTAAACGATTTGGTTGCTATAACCAAGGGAACATAGTAACCATATTCAAATTATATTAGATATTTTTCTTTTTATTATACAATATAAAAAGTGAAGTGATACATATTATTTCATAAATGAAAAGCTGTACTCTATTATTATTTTTTCTAAATAGGGTAAAATATTTTGTATTAAAATTTTAGTATAGAATTAAATACCTGAGTAACTTAATAACTCTTCATTTCTTCGAGTTTTTTCCCCAGGAAGTAAACGATTAAATAGTCTTTGGTCGCAGATAGCCTGTTTTAAGATTAATCTAAAAATGAAAATACTCGCACACTATTCTTGAAATTAAAAATAGTATTAAAAAGTGAAAAACTCTAACTCTAACTCGAACTCAACTTATGTAGCTTAGATTTGGAAAGTCTTTTAAATTCAAGAACTTTATTAGGACTATATCGAAAAAGGGTATTATGTTAAATTTGAAAGCATTTCATTTAGTGGATGATTTTACAATTCAAACATTTAAAATCGCCTGTACAGTCTGATAAAATTTAAAAATTAAAATTTTCACTTTTATTTATAACAGGGTTACAAATTAAAACAAAGAGTTAAGTAAAATAATCTAGAAATCTTTAAAAGAAAGCAACTATTACAAAAACAGCCATCTATTCATTAAAACATAAATAATAAATAATAAATAACATTTGACCAACATTTCAAACTAGTCATTGGGTAAATTTGTGTTTTTGGGGTTGAAACATTCAGGATGAAAACTTTATTAATTCATTAAATAGTAATTATACTAAATAATTACGAAACATGAGCATTTAATCGGTTTAAACAAACACCTAAAGCTATAAAACCAATTACACATTACTTTAATAAAAAGAAACAAAAAAAAACATTATTGACGGAACTTGCTAATAAAGCAGATGATTTAATTTCGACTTTTTATTTTAAAAACAAATAAAATGTTTTATGATTCATTCATATTTCCCGAAGCAGTTAAACATGCCAGAATAATATAAACACGATATAAAATCCATTTCTCCCGATCACAAGCCATCATAATACCATTTTCAAAACATATTAAAAAATTTATCGTTTTTTGTTTTAATTATTTAAAAAAAAAAAACAAAAAAGAAAAAAAAGAAACGTTTGGTTAATTTATTCATTTTCCACCGAAACATCGCAAACAGACACAAGGATACACTAAATAGGTAAAATTAAAAAATAAACAGTATGCTGCTCACAGTCCATTTTCATATTTATGATTTCCTTATTAGTCCCGCAGCAAATGATGCAAAAATTCAGATTGGCTGAATTCAAACTTGGCGGATTTCGAACGGCACCAGCAACAACGTAACATGGCGCGTTTCCGCCTCATTAAATGCTTCATATTGAGCGCGGAAAGCAATAAAATAAAATACAATGAAATCAATTGGCCATAAGCCGCATATGTGGTAATAAAATAAAATAAATAAAAATGTTCAGGATATGGTCGATAGTTTTAACGATAGATTTTTGGAATTTTAAAAAATCATGTGATTTATTCAATTTCCTAAAAATAAGGCCTTTGGGGGGTCTAACAAATTCCGCATTATTAATTAATAATTGAGACAAGTGGAACATGATTGGACCTTATGTCCTTTTGAAACACGTTCCCATCCCCCCGCACCAGTTAAGGTTTACGCTGGTGCCGTTGGAATTCCTGATGTTGATGAAATTAATAATTGGCGTAACTGGCAAGGTGCTGGTAGTGTGCATATGGCTTTATCGCACGGTAGTAGAGCATTCCATGGAATTGCACCCGACGAAAATCGACTCATGCTTGCAACATACATTTAAGCATAATGTAGGATTGTCGTCCCTTCACACCCAAAAACCCTTTCTTCCCTATCAACCCCCTCCTACTGCTGTATGTCTGTATGTTTGGACTATTGTAACTGCATCGAAGTACATTTACCAGACAGAACTAGGGCCGCGCCAATATTACAAATTTCCGTAATTATCTTCATCACCGTGCATATGTCGAACTGACCAAATTTATTGAATACAGTCAGATGAATTTATTGCCGCAAAATGAAACATAAAGTTGAAAATTATTGATAAAAACGATAAAATTGCAGACAACAAAACCCCCACTATTCCCCCTTTACACCGGTGCGATGCGATGTATGTGGGAGGTTTTTACAGACGACGAATGAATATAATAAAAAAAAATAAAAACATATAAATAAATAGTATAAAATCGATTATCGCGGATAAATTAAAATTTGCCCAATGAGACAGAATTTTTCTGCTCTACTTAATTGGGAGAAATTGGCTTAAGCCTCCTCCTGATAGGCGTGTTCAGATTTACTCTGCAAGTTTCCGCGTCGTCCCGGTGCATTGCACAAAACCACAAATCATATCCGATATTCGAGTGGCTCAGGCAAAATTTAACGAATTGGAAGCGATTTTATGCAAATTTTGCGGTAAACGTTAATTGAATTTCCACATTGAGTGACTTCGGGTAAAGTTTATGTTTGCCCCTTTAAATGCCTCTCTTGAAGGTTTACCCTATCCTCGAATTTGATTCAATATTTGAAAACATCTATACAAGTTGCAACTGTTCAAAATTATTCAAGTACGTAAATCGAGTAGAGATAAAATATGAAAATGAGTTTTTGCCCGCTATTATTTTTTATATCAATTGCGAATTATTTGTAAACGTTAATAAAATAAATAGCCGTATTCACTAATGTCAGAATTATCAAAATAATTTGTCTTTTTAAAAAAGTACGAGTGCAAACAACAACATGTTGTTAAATATTTTTAGATTTTCAAATAATTGTTTTCATTAAAAAAGTGCATATCCGCATAGTACATAATTTCCATTTAAAAATAATACTAACAAGGACTTTAACCCAACAACAGTTCGTAAATATCGATTTATTATAAAAACAAACCAAAGTAAAGCAGCTTTTGGATGAAACTTCTTTTTAAAATGCAATAAAAAATTAACTAAAAAACTTACAGAATAAGATTTTAATTTAAGGAAAAAGAAAAACACAACTTTCTCCGATTTAATACTATTTCCACAAATATACCATCCTCGCATTTTCCAAACCCTTTCTAATAAATTGCAAACCACCTCTCAACTTTGCTTCCTAAGGCTAGATTCAAATCTTCAAAATTTTAACCCTCAAGCTTACCAAATTAAACAAACTTTTGAACTTTCATATTTAACTAGAAACTAAATACCGAAATATCAGACTCATCTACATTTATCATATTAAATTCTAAAGAGCTTAATTCAATCAACTGACCTCTTGTAATTGCTCAGTAAAATAGAAAAAAAAAACTAACATTTATCCTTTCACAAGTAACGAACTTTAAGATAAAATACAATTCTAGCTCCAGAGGTAAAATTATAACAAAAAATTAATTCCGGAAATTTTATGGTTTTAAATGAAAACACAAATTCGCGGAAACTGCAAAATCCCGAAGGTATTTAATTTTAATTATTTCAGCCTGCATACATTAAAGGTGCTCGCAATTTACTATGTACTTTGTAACGTAAGGCACAAGTCCATTAAACTTTTAATTTAATTAAAAATTTTTCCAGCATCTCATTTTGGGTGCGTATTCAGGACCATTGGTCACTTCCACGGTGTGTGTGTGTGTGCTGCACAAGCCAAATAAAAAATGGATGGCGACACACGGACACATAATTTAAAAGGGAATTTTTGTGACTTCTGGTCATTGGCGTAGGTATGTAACTTTTATGGTAGGAGCCTCGTGTGTTGAAAGTGCCCTTTTACCTTAGTTTAATCAATTAAACAAATTAAAGCGATATAAAGAGTTTGTAGATTGGGATTTTGTAGATTAGGAATAATAAATTCAAAAATAATTGACATTATTAAAATTTAAAAAGGTCAAGCAGAAGCAAACGGCAATTAATTGTAAAATTAGGGCTTCTTGAGACTATGCAAATTATAATACTTTTTTCATCTTTTATCCCAAAAATTCTAAAATCACCGTCTAGTCCCCGAATCCAATTTTCAGTTCCACTCTAATTTGAATTCAAAATGAAAAGTGAAATTCGAGAAATTTTTTGAAGCGAACTGTTTATGCTCTAAGTGGTGCAATTTTACACATGAGACGGTTGTTTTAATGAACATAAAAATTTGGACCACGAAATATGTTACTAAATACCCCTTAAAAAGTGCCTGTCTGCTTTCAGCTTCCGGGGGGTAGTAGAGAAAAAAAAATGGGTACCAAATCCGGGAAAAAAACCTCATTTGAAAAAAAGATTTTCAGCCGTGTCACATTTTAAGAGGTAAACTTCGCGGTTAACCCCCCCATACTGCGGGAGTTCCACATTTCCTAATTAAAAAGCTCCAACCCGCCACGTAAGGGATGGGTTCAATTAATCTTTCTCCTGCATGCCTTTCGCAAAATCACATCATGGGAATATCTTTTGACCGCCTTTTTTTTCTACATTAGAGCGAATATCATTAAAATAAATCGGTGCATAATCACCCGAGGATGAAAGCAGAAAAATTCAGGAAAGCGGAAAATCTTCTAGCGCGCAGCTTTTGCTACCGAATCCCTGATTCATCTGAACATTTGTAAAAACAAAAAAAACTACTGCTACCTTAGGAGCGCACCAGGCACCAGCAACAGTCTTGAGAATTTTTAAATGCTCCACCCCGGCCTCAGAAGCTCTGCGCCATCAGAGCACACGTAAATCCTATTGCATAAATTATTAATCCACGCAAATGCGACCTGCAAAAAAAATCGTAATGTTAATTAGTGATAGAAGTTTTTAGCTCTTGCGAGTCGAGTTTGGTGCAGCCATAAAGACAGAGCTAAGCAGGCGAATGCATAAATAGTGCAAATTTTCCATCTCCTTCCTCTAGGGCAAACCTAATTAGGGGCTCTAGCGTTATGGGCAACTTATCGCGACGGGATATGCTCGCAAATAAATTGGAAAATTTCTACTCTTTAACAGGCAAAAGAAACGAAAATTTATTTAAAGTTTTCTGTGCGCGCTCGCTTGTGCCGCGCGATTCACAGAATTAGTTGGTGCTCCGCCCTCAGAACTCACGTGAAGTTCCCCGCTTCGCTTTTCGTTTCGGAATAGTGTGCATTCTCTCCGCCTCCCCTTCCCGTTTCAAAGGCAACAAGTGAATTACTTTTGTTTGAAAATTGCAATAAACTTGCGCCCAGGCAAAAACCCCCGAAAACGAACATTTTCCAGTCGGGCAAAAGTTCTCAAATTATTTGAGTGAATCTTTCGGAAAGTTTTCTTTGGCTGGGGCCTGTTTTTGTTGAATATATCAAAAACTGTGGTAAATTGCGCAATTATTTGTTTGCAGAAGGTACCTCTGCAGGTAAATCTCCCAACAACTTTTTTTGTTCCCATTTGTTTTACTGCAGAATGTCATCAATCTGTGATCGAATTTCGATGGTGCATTCAAGTGGACTTTAGCTGTTGCTTGTCGTTTTAAATCCACTCGAACTGTGAGGAGTTATTTGGTCAGAACTTTTGGGAGTAGAAAGAAACAAGCAGTTAATTAAGAACTTTTAATTATTTTTGTATTATTTCTGGTAAAGAAATACCAATTTGGGAAATTGTATTAAAATATCCTGTCTAAAGTCTGTTCGATTTTCTGTCCACTGTATGGTATACAGATAACAAAGGTATAGAAAATATTAAAGAGATGCCACTGTGAACAATTTCAATATAAATTGTAAAAGTGTATATTTTTCCTTAAAATACCAAAAATATTTTCACACAAGTTTTCTGTATTTGGCTCTATTTTATGTCTATTTATCGATTTACATTTAGCCTTTTGGTTGGTTGCATGTCGATTTGTCTGTTTGTCTATTGGTTTTTCCGTGCACCGTAATTTAATGTTTCTAGAAAAAACATACCTTCGAAAGTAAGTCTAAAATGGCACACAATGGCTGAATTTTCTGCAAGTCTCAAAAATTATTGAAAAAATAGTACCAGTCTTTATATTATAAAAAAATAATATTTTATAGATAGTACCATAATACAAATGACCTATTAAAAAAATACGTACTTGTAACAACATTTCAAGCTCTTCAGTACTCAAGTATTCTCCTGTGAATTTTTGCAACAGTATGATTATAATCTAAATTTTGCCAAACACCTGCGCTGAATCCCATTTTAAACATGTTAAACGTTCGAAATCATCCCCCATCCTTTTCAAAACTGACACAGCAATTAAAGTATCTCACGCTCATTTGGAGGTATAATTGCAATTTTATTTGAAAATGCTTTTAATTAATTCGTTTTATGGAAAAATATAAAGGAAATGTTTAATGGAATTACAACCACCCGCTTGAAAGCAAAACAGACACTATAAGCACCTATCATCTCCTTTACCCTCCCTCCGTGCTATTGTGATGCAAATAAAAGAGCCGCTCGTGCCGCCGTATGCCCTAAAAAAGCATATTCAACCGCATAGTGGAGACGGGCAGATATTAAAAGTTCCATTCAAAATAATCACCCCCACGGCATTTGAGGAGCAATAAAGCACGACAAACTGCCGCGAGCATAATCAGAGGCATTAAATGTAAAATCAAACGACAGCCACAAAAATCAAAATTTATGAACATACAAGGGGGAGAAGGGTGGTGCTACCGTGCCGGAGTGGGCCGTATTATGTATCCGCTTACCGCGGTAGCTAAAGTTAATTAACCAGACATACGTTCCACTGCAGCGTAAAATCAATTTCAGGCTCCAGTAAGGTCGCGATCTGATATCTATGGATGCAATCTTATGCGTGGCTCTCGCAGCTCCTTTTGTGGCGCCCTAAGGGCAGCCCCCATCCTTGCACGGGCGGCACAGCTTCATCTGCTGCTTGATTGCCTTGGCTTCTTGCATGCTCGCTTTTCTAAGTGCACCCCATTAAAATCCGCTGCAAAGGAATTATGCAATAATTGCGGAAATTATGCGAACGCACTAACCCGTCGACCTCCTCCCTTTTTCCAGTTGTTTTGGCCGTTCCAGAGCTTCAGCAATTCCCGAGGCCATCAGGTTTTAATGGAGAAAGGTTTGGATTTCGGGATCGATCTCGAGCGCCTGGAAAAGGATGAGCCTGTTAAAACGTTACCAGCCTACGACACGCCAACGATCTCATCAACGGCAAACACAATAATTTTGGAAAATGGACGAACAAATGGGGACCAGTCCCAAGAGGTCCTTTTCGAATGGACAACTTCACCGTGGTCAGAGTGCTCGCAAAAATGCGGTCCGGACGGAGGATTGCGGGTAAGTTTATGTTCCGGTAGGCGCGAATCCACAATTCTAATTCTAGAAAAAAACAAACAAAGATGTAGGACGGCTCCTATATGTATATAAATCCATGTTCATTTATTTTTAAATTTCAATATCCAGTTTTCAGCGATTCCGAATACCCTAGGTACTCATTTTCATATAAATCCCTTAACTCACTCTCTTCAGCCAACACATTCAATTTTTTCGCTTCATATTAATTCTTGTAAAATGAAACCTCACCTAATTAGCATTACGAAATGAATTTAAAGAGGCTTATGCTGAAAATTTAATTTATTTTTATAAACCTCAGTTAGGCTTAAATTTGTACAACGATGGACACATATCATACAAATAAAAAAACAAACCTATGAAAGATATAAAATTAAACTTTATTCCTTTCCTGCTTCTAAAACTCAATTTTGCGTAAAAGATTAGCTTATGTATTAAACTGAGGATTAAGTTGCCCATAGCTTTAAATTCAGTTTGGTTTTAAATTTTATTTATTTTTGGTGATTTATTAGAATTAGTTTAAAATTCTATGAAAAACTGTTGTATGTATAAAACAACGACAAGTAAAATAGATAGAATTTCAAATAAAGAATGAAAAAAAGGAAACTTCATATAACAAATCCACGTAAAGTATTTAAATTTGGTTCTGGAGTTTCCCTTCGGATTCGCGCCTGCATCATGGTAGTGCATTTGTTTTCTCTGTCTATATCGAATGCAATTTCAGAGGCGGTCCATCCGGTGCCTGGCTAAACATCACAACTCCACTGAGACCGTGGAGAACGGATTCTGCGAGGATGCCGGCCTCCAAATCCCGGACGCATTCGAGGCATGCGGGGACGAGGAATGCCCCAGATGGATTTTGGGGACGTGGAGTGTGTGTCAGCAGTCCAGGTGTTTTGGCAGGAATACGGCCATCCAAAGGCGGGAAATCCACTGTAAATTTTTGAACGACACAATTAGCGAAAGATGCGACGAGAACGAACGCCCGATCGAGAGGCAGGAATGCTACAACGAATTATGCAAAGGAGTTTGGCGGGTGGAGCCATGGTCGGAGGTAAGTCCCGTGACGAGACCTCAGCTTCTATTTGCATACTAATTCGGCTTAATTCAATAAATTTACCCTTTTACAGTGCAATGCACACTGCGGTCAGCAGGGGATCAAGTACAGGATCCTTCAGTGTGTTTGGTACGGGACGAGGCGGCCGGCTGGGAACGCTTGCAGGAACCAGCCAAGGCCGGCCGTTATGAAGGTCTGCAAGGGTCCGCCGTGCGTTTCCAACTGTGAGTTCCTCATAATGCTCCATATGAAATTAATATTAATAATTGGGTAGATTGTGCTCGCCCGGGCGAAAGCAACAACTTTGTGCTCTAACCCCCACCCGCCCCCTACTTTCTACACGACTTC
Organism: Philonicus albiceps; assembly: GCA_963969385.1. Lineage (NCBI taxonomy): Eukaryota > Metazoa > Arthropoda > Insecta > Diptera > Asilidae > Philonicus > Philonicus albiceps. The sequence continues at coordinate 12,610,449 of OZ017775.1, read as the reverse complement.
AATTGCGGGGCGTGCGGCTTTGCCTTTTCTTTGTTATGGTAATCTCTTCTTTCCGGGCGGGGGTGTCCATAGAACTGGTCCGGGTTTTGGCCCAAATCCCATTATTTTGCTGCTTTCAATGCTAATTCAGTCTATGGTCATTCTCGGTGGTCTGCACGAATGTTAAATAGTTTTTGGCCGCCCCAAATATGGTTCGGTACAATACCCCCTAAAGTCGGATATTTTGAAAAGCCTACGCATATGCACTGAGCTGAGCTAAATGTACTTCAGATTTTCTAGTACTTTTAAAGCAGCAAACACGTTTATTTTAAACGCTTAAATAGGGCAAAATCTCTTTAACTTCTAAATTTTAAAATTCTAGTTTCTTAATTTAAACTAAAAATTATAAAGAAACTTTCAGTAATATTTCATTAGAGTTTTATAATTCCTTTTGTTTAAATTTTTATTCTAAATATTCGTTGGATATATTTCGTAATTGGATGTAAATATCATTACTCTATTTCTTCATATATCTTCATATGCTACTAACTTTATATCGGGTAACAGATTAACGCTCACCGTCTGGAAATATGAAACAAGACGTTGTGATTTTTGAAAGAATTTCTTCCGACCCTAAAGCTGCAATAGAAATCGTTTTTGAGTCTCAAGGAATTCGAACGGTCAAATTATAGAATGAATTTTTAAAACTATATTGATAAAAGCTTTTCCAGTGGGGACATAGCAATTTTAATACGAATGCACCCTTGAACCTTTTTCATGATCTGTCAACGTTAACAAAGTCAACCAAGGTTAAAATTTTTAATATGATGAAGTTCACGAACGAGCAACGTTTATCGATCAATACAAGCTAAAATACAAGAAAATTAGCTTAAATTTAGTTAGCAAATGTAATTTAAAAACTAAGACTAAAGACTATCTCACTAAAACTAAAAAATAATATAACAACTCTTGATTATTTGAAGCGCCAAAACTTCTCCAATTGGGCTTTGCTAAAGTTAGAAGAAAATTCTTAATTTCATCGAAAAGTCATCTTCATCTATGTAGCACATTTTTGTCTTAATGGCTTCGTCAATGGGCTGACTTTACTTGGACTTGACATCAAAGTTATGTGGTTCCAACAATATGATGCCACATGCCATACAGCTAGTCAAATAATTGATCTATTGAAGGGCAAGTTCGATAACCGTGTAATCTCGAGAAATGGTCACCTCGCTCATACGATTTAACGCTGTTGTATTTCTTTTTATGGAGTTATGTTAAGTCGTTGATTTATTCCAACAAGCCAACAACGTTAGAAGAGCTTAAGAGCAAGTCGAACGCGAAAATGGCTCCAAAGAATCAATCGCTTAAAACGTGCTCGCGGTGGTCATATGAAAGATATTGAATTCCATAGTTAAACGTTAAATGTGTACTGCACCCGGAATAAATTTCAGTACAACATCTCAATTATTCTGTGTTCTATTTAATTGTTATGTCCTTATTGAAAATCCTTTTATAAAGATTACAGGGTATTCTCTATTCTTTCAAGAAACTAATAAAATATTTACATTTAATAACATAAAATTAATTTTATTTTTATTATTTGCTTCTAGTGACTGAATGCAAAGACACATCACGCTCCTGCCGCAACGTCCGCCTCATGGGTCTGTGTCGATTACACCGGTACCAAGTAAAGTGCTGCAAATCTTGTAGATTTAATATATACAATTAAGCTAGCAGAATACATTTAAATTAGATCTTATATACAAATAAAACAAACAACAACAAAAAAGAAATACCGCATGCATAATGCATATAAATAGAAATTTAAAAAAGAAAAACAACAAAAAACAAAATTGACAAAAACCCCTAGCATAAATCGAAAGTATTGTTAACAAATTACTCAAAGTAAAATGCAACAATGTATAAGTGAAAGTATATAAATATATCGGCAAGCTGTAGCTATAAAATTGAGGTATTGACAAATATTAAGAATAGTTGATAAACATTGAAAATTATTATATAGGACAAATATAAATTTTTTATATAAAAGAAAAACGAAAAACAGAGTGATTTATTAGTTATTCAAAATGTTTGATAGCAAAAAGTTTTACAAGAGAAAATCCAAAAAAAAATAAAAAAATAAAATACATAAAACACAACACATACATAACACACAAAATTTCCCTTCCGAGGGATCTATGCGTAAATCTGTAGATGTCTTGCGACACGCTAAATTCAAATGCAAGCAAATTGAAGCCACGTAAATAACTGAAAATTAAACGAAATAAGAGACATTGTGAAAAGTTTGTATATAGCTTCATCTGGTTTCAGCAACCAGCTTATAATAAAATGTTTGTGCCAGATTATGGCTGAGTTGGACACAGCTTCATTGTTAACTTCGTTTGTTTTGATTAAGTTTTAATCCGTGAAACGGATATAATTTCTGACTGGTGTTCGAATTTAAAGCGGCGTGCTGGTCGTTTAGAAAGCTATAACTTGGCCAAAATGGATATTTGGTGTGTAGCGATATTCAACATCTAAAAAACATAAAAACGTACGAAAAAAATATATCTTTATAAAAATAATTAAATTTATTATTAAAGGGCTGACTGTATGTATTTCTGGGATATTCAGCTTTTTTTTTTAAAGGTTTAGCATAGGCATATTTTATTTAAACTACATCCAGTGGATATTTTCTAATATTTTTTCTCTACGTAGACATTGAGATTAAGCGATCTTTTATACTTAAGCTAGCTTCAAAAATAAATATTCAAGATATCTTTTAAAAAGCCTAACATTACATAAGTGGGTAAGTGGGTTATTCATTTCTTGTCCTTTAAACTAAACATTTTTGTTTTTTGGTAGCGAATTTTTGGACGAACCACAAACTTCTTCCGATACTTTGCACAATTATTTCTAAAAATTGTAAGAGGACAAGCAAAAACAATTGATGATTTTTTTAATTATTTGGAGCAGAAAAATGGTAAGTGATTTGTCTGATTTCTTAGATTACAAATTCTTGACTTCATCGCAATAAATCGAGAATTATCTAAATAACCCAACCTATTTAGTTAATTACCTAAGTTTTAAACCTTATAAAATAATCCTAATTGTAGGAAAGGAAATTTCTTATGAAAAGGCGAATATTCAATACCCCGCCATAAAATTAGAAACACTACACATTTTCAGGTTCAAATCATTTTGCTTTCTTCTAAAAATCTTGCAACAGTTGTCAGACTCACATTTGATTTTATACGAAAACTTTTTCAACTTCGAAAATAAGCATTAACCGTAGCCTTTGTTGTTGACGAAATATCCTTTTTTGTTTGCCAATTTTTCACAAATGTGTACCACTATTTATTTTAACATTAATTTTGAGTAATTATGTAATTAAATACGATCAAAAACCCCAAGACAGAAATTCAACAGAAATTCTAGTTGAATAAATTCTCGTGGCATACCGATAATACAGGGGCCCACTGATCTTCATATTGTCCATTAACGATGTGGAGCAGGTTATTAAATATTCAAACATTCTAATCTATGCTGATGATATGAAGATCTTTAAACGTATTTCCAGCTCATCTGACTCTTATTCCTTCAAGATAACCTCAACTGATTCTCTATCTCGTACTTGAAAAACCTTCTAGACATGAACATCTCCAAGTGCCAATCAATAACCTACTCACGTAAGCGCCTCCTCCCACCCATCGGACTTATTTTATCTCCGGAGTACCTATACCAATTGTCAGTTCTCTTCATGACCTGGACATCATTTGCGATAGATAACTCAATTTCCGTTCCCATATCACATTATCAGCAAAACCAAATCAGCTTTAGGCTTTGTTAAGTGTTGGTCTAAAGTATTCTCTGACCCCTATGTTACTAAATCTCTCTATTTCTGCTTTGTCCGACCCGTTCTGGAATATGCCTATCAGGCCTGGTCTCCCTACCCAGCCTACCTCATTAAATCGAATCGAATCTGTGCAACGTAGATTCCTCCGTTTCACGTTACGTGGCCTCCCATGGGTAGATGATCTTGATCTTCCTCCTTATGAGAATCGGCTAAAATTGATTAACCTGCAATCTTTAGCAACTCACCGAGACGGTGCCAATATAATTTTCGTCCATCAGATTCTTACTGGTTCTATCGACTACCCTGAAATCCTACATAACTTTTCCCTCAACATGAACCCACGCAATGTTAGATCTCTTCCACTCTTTCGCCTTGATCGTTACCGCACCAACTACGAATATTTCGAGACCATCTTGAGAATGTTACGTAAACTCAACAACTCCATCCCCTTTGACTTTCATTTAGACAAAACCTCCCTTAAACTTGCCCATCCTGGCCCTCCTCTCTAACCATCTCCTCTCCTTAATACTCTTCCCTTTCCGCTCCTCTTATATTTTCTCTATTGTTTGTCATCTAGTTTTTGTATTTATTCTTTATTATTTTACATTTTTCTTAGTGTTATTTTTGTTCATCTATTTGTTATTTGTTATTTTTTATGTAGCTTGTATTAAGCAAAGCAAATAAATAAATAACCACATGTTTTTTGGATTCGGTTTCTTTGGAAGGAATTAGCGATCCAGTGGTGCATTCAAGTAAATTATAGAAAAAAATGTAAAAAATTAATCCTATTAAAAAAATTCAGCCGATTTCTCTCTGATACGAGGAAAATTCGTAGCGTTTCTAATTTTATGGCGGGGTACTGTAATTTGTTCTTTTCGTGAAACTAAATAAACACCTTCCAAAAATTTCAAAAGTACTAACAGACAACAAATTTAAGTTCTTAGCATTCAACAATGCAAATTTAACGTATTAACATTTTTTTAGATATTTTGTAAATTGTACTAATTTCTTACAATTGCTGTGTCTTTGAAAACATAATGCATTAATTTTCAGAAAACGATATATCCATGTACAAACACCACAAAAACTCTCTATAAACATTTTCAATTAAACCTAATCTTTCGGATGAACATAGAAACCAAAAAGAAAATGCAGATCAGCCCAATCTGTAAAATATCATAAAATAAAATTTTGAAAAGAAAATGATACATATAGCTGTAAGACAAATAAATTTACCAATTAAAGTGGAAAGGATTATGAGGAAACGATGAAAACCTATAAATAACACTATCAAGCAATAAATCGACTGAGGTTGCTGCATTGTTTTCGTGATCCTAAGAATAAACCATAAAACTAATTTGTATATATAAAAAAAAAAACCAAACTTTAGACGGAATAATGCGAGAAAAAATAAAAAACTTCTCGTATTGCTTGATGAAAAATTTGAATATATAAAAGAAAAAAAATATATATATCAAGGGACATAAAACAATCGGCGGCAAAAATAGCTTAAATGTGAGGAAACAAAAAAATGAAACAAATTATAAAGGAAGATAAAGCATAGGATTGTCTAAACTATCACAGAAATCATATACAAATGTATCTGTAGGTGCATAAGTTGTTATAAGGAATATATGTGGAAATTGTATACATAATCAAGCCTGCAAGAAATCGTACCATTCACAAGAAACCCCTTACCAGAGGCAACTTACAAAAGAACCTTAGTATAAAAGTGTTGCGCGACTCTCGAATTGGAGCACTTCATATCTACTCATAAGTTAAAACTGCAGTCACTCACAGGTGCAGTTTCATCTCATGTATGTATAATAAAAAAAAAAAAAAAAAAAAAAACATATATCTGTTTGTTTCAGAAAACTACACAAAAGAAACACACACAAAAAAATAAATATTTTGAGTTATAAGTGTTTTGTATGCATGTGAATAAAAGTGAAAATGCATTTTTTTGAACAACAACTGCCTACTCAGACCAAAGTGTTGATAAAAGCTAGCGAAAAAACAAAAAACAAAAAGAAAAGCAGAAATATAAGAAAGAGTTAAAGGTAAAAGAAATAAATAAAAAATAAAAATGATGAGATGTCTCATTGGAAATTGTGTTTGATTTTGAGCTGTCACAAAATTGTTCAATTATCGTGTGCTAAAAAGTAGCAATTAGTGAATTATAAAAAAAAAAATTGCAAGTGGGAACGAACTAAAAATCAATTTTGTGTAAATAAGCCATAAAATAGTATTATTGTAAGGTTGTAAATCTAAGGGTTATTTTATGAATGGTATACAAATTTTAGTTAAATAAGATTAAAGGAAAATTTTATTTTTAAATCTTGTCTCTTATTTACCACAAGAAGACCTTAAAGTTTCCCATAAGATTAAATTTGTCCAATTTGTCCATTTCCTTATAAATTTCTACAGCATTAACACGTTGACATAAATTACGTCTATAGACGTCCATTCAGCTTATACATATATCAGGTCATCCCAAAAGTAATACGAAATTTTTGAAATCACTTTCTAATAGGCTAATAAGAAATGAAAAACTTTTTATTTAGTCATCTATATATTTTCCCTCATTTTCTACAATGGTTCTCCATCGCTCAGGAAGTTTAGTGATCCCCCATTTGTAAGAGTCCTGTGGTTTGGAGGGGAAGAAATTTTGAAGGACTGTTTCAACGTCTTGCACATTAATCAAATTTTTATCCTTTAAAAATGCTTGCAGACTTTGGAATAAATGAATATCAGACAGGGCGATGTCCGATGAATACAGAGAGTGCATCATCCTTTCTCAGCCAAACTCCGTTATTTTTTCCAGGGTACAATGAAAAACATGAGGCCGAGCGTTATCTTGACGAAACGGATCTCCCTTTCTGTTTATTAACTCTGGCCGATTATTCTGTAACTACTGCTGTAAATACTCTAGTTGTTGTATATGTCTGTCATTATTGTTTGGTGTTAACTGATAAAAGTTCAAAGTGAATGACTCCTCGAATATTTAACTAAACAGAAAGCAACACCTTCCACGGATGAAGTCCAGGACGATGTTGAGAAATTGAGGGCGCGCGATGATCCAACCAACTGTGACAATGTTCCACACGTGTTTGGAGCTGAACCTCATTATGTTTATGTGGTACCCACTTTCCCAGTCTATTCACCTTCCCTAACTGTTGAAGGTGGTGATGAACAGTAGATCCTGATAAATTGAGAACATCAGCTAAGGCTTCAACTGTTACACATGGACCCCCTTTCACGGTACTTCGCAGTAAATCGTCGTCGAAGTCCGAAGGTCGCCAGAACGTAGCTCATGATAAAGGCCAAATTACGGTATGAACATTTTCAAACCACCTTCATGCCTGACTACCACTAATGGCATTATGACCATTATGGTTTAAACTTGATGATTTTTTGGAGCCATTTCGCTAGCGGTTTCTTTTTTTCTGAAGAAAAAACAAGTCACGAGTCGAATGTACTCTTTGGACGGTACCAATTTTTTAAATTATAACTTTGTTCTTAATTTGCTTAGTCAGTTTAAAATTTGCAATTATACTAACTAATTATGAATATCCAACCTGCATTATCAACTGCATAGCTACGCCTTTATATAAAAAAAAACTATGTATTAAGTCGCGTATGGGTGCAAATTATCGCATTACTTATGGGATGACCTGATAACTTATAGCTGAATTAAAATCCTGAGCGTTAAGTAAATAAATAAAAAAACATTTTTATATTAAAAAAATATAATTTATTTATTTATTTCGTTTAATACAAGCTATAAAAATAAATAACAACAAACAATAACAATAAAAACTAATTTAACCAAATTAAATTAACCTACTATGACTAGATCAGGGGGGCATGGAGACTGAATGGTTTTCATTGAAGAGTTGGGTTGCGCAAGTATAGGGCAAGCTTAAGAGATGTTTTGGTAAGATGAAAATCGAAACCGGCAGAATTATTGACCATTTGCAGCATTCTGGTAAAGCATTCGAAATGACCATAGTTAGATTAGATTTGATTAATCTATATAAACTCTGTCTGAATATGTTATGCCTTTGTACTCGCAAAACTCGGAAAAGTATTCGGTTAGTTAAACAAAGTCACCCGCCGCTTCTATGTATGTCTGTCTGTTAGCAATTTTCCTTATGACTCCTGGTGGGATTTTATTCCTGTTTTGACGATTAAAAAGACTTCTTCATGAGAAATGCTTAGAAGTATAATTGATGAATGAATTGTACAAATTAACTGACTTATGACGATGAATATCAATAAAGAAGCAATATTCGATAAATAATCCTCGCGTTCGCTGCGTAAACTAAATAAGTAAATAAACTAAGCATCCCGGCCAACACCGGGGGCTAATTTCGATATAAAAGACTTTTTAAATATTTACTCGTTTCCTTTTAATAGCATTTTATAGCTAAATTCAATGATAATCTTAGCGGTTTTAGAAAATATGAATTAAATCATCAAATCGAAATAACGAATACACTTTAACTATTAAATTATTGTAAGCTATTTTATGGCGTGTTGTACACGCACTGAATTTACTTAAGCCATTCGAAATGAAACATTTTTTTGAAGACCATACGTAAGAGCTGAAATGTTTTCTACTTATAGAGATACCATTTTTGTGCTTCGGCATTTTGGCTCAAGGTCACTACTTTTAGGGATTAAGTGCAAACCAATACCAAATTTTATGTTTGCACACTTTTAAGATGCTTTTTATTTTAAACCAGTCCTATCTTAACGGCTGCTTTTTCCATAATGACTGATAATTGCTATTCAATATGATTGAACCCACACGTTGTGCAACCGGTGTTTTTGGCTCGAAAATGCATTGCACACAAGGATTGCAGTCGGTTTCGAATGGGTTAACGTGTTTACACGCCCATAGCACAAAAAGGCTTAATTCTACCCCTGGTTTATCACTCATTAAAAATGTCTTTGCTAATTTACTAGTAATTGTTTTTAATATTATTATTATTATTGTGGGTGAGACAGGTAGTATATGTAGTTATCTGCTTGCCTGTGGTTTCTGTTTCAATCAAATACAATCAAGAGGATTTAAACTGTCCAGCGTAAGTTCCTTCGCTTCGCTTTAAGTGACCTTACCTGGTCTGACCGTCAAAACTCTCCCTCCTACGATTAACTTGCGGCCCCTGTAGAAGCGGCGGTACCTAGCTTATATTACCTTCATTCATCAGCTGCTTATTAGTGAGATTGGCTGTTCTTCTTTACTTCAGCGAATCTCCATCTACACCAATCTTCCTAACCTCTGTTCAGCCCCTCTCTTTCGCCTTGCTTATCATCGTACCAACTATGGACTTTCTGAGCCTCTCACACGAATACTTCGTAAATCCAACTCCCACCCTTCTTTTGACTTCCACCTGAGTAAATCATTTCTTACAAATGACCTTAACAGTCTCTCCTAAATTTGCCCGTTCTATTCTCATTTTTAATTATTATTTTAATTTATTCTAATATTTAAGTCAACTTATTGTCAGTTGCTTGTATTAAGCGATTAAGAAATAAATAAATACAAATAAATTTAGTTTCAAGCGCTCAGGCATGGTCCACTGCACTCGTACTTTCTAACTAAAGTTCTTCTTTACTCAAAAACTAAAATGCCTGTTGAAAAATTAAGTTTATTTAGTTGACTACTCAATTTAGCACATGTTTTTCGTAATACTGTAGAAACTGCATTTTTTACTGGGGTAGAAAATTTGAAAATATCTGAAATCTTAGTTAACCTATTCAATGCACTTAATATGTATAGGTGCCACATTTCTCGAATTGCAGCATTTCCTACGCTTTCACCTTACAAAGTTATGCCGTGGAAGAATTCTGAGGAACTACCACCTTATTTGGATATGTTCAAATTGTTGAATTGAGATTTCCAATACTCAGTTGATACATCAATTGAGAGCTGATTGACTGAAGCTGCTTTCTTCACTTAAATTTTGCACTAAACCTTATAACCTTCGTAGAACTGACATTTTACAAAAACTTATCGGACCAATTATGGTAGGTCTGATCCTATCAACTTATAAATAACTCTTTATAACAAAAATTATTGTTGGTTGTTAGATTTGAATGTAAATAAACTAGAAGTTAAAAGTAGATTTTAAAATAATTAATATTTGATTTTGTTTCCCTATCTACACTTTTAAATTTTGTATTCTGGTTTCTTTTTTTATACATATGGTATATACGTATTCTAGTCAGGGCCGTTGTCTATTGGCTGTTATAAATAAATAAAAAAATTATATGAAATCGCGAGAATTCAGCCGAAAAGCTACTGCTGAATTTAAAGGCGAATATGGTTGCAGAACAAATTTGATTAAAAATATCAAAGAAGTAGAGTTTTCTGTTATACCTGAATAGCGTAAAAAATCGTTTATAAAAAGCCCCTAATTTATATGCAGTTTTTCAATATGAAAAAGTACAACTTTTAAATGAGCTAAATTTTGAGTTGACTTACTGTTTTACTAGAAAAATGCGTGCTGGAAATCCGAAGAAAAGTGTCGAACTGCTTCAGCAGATAGTCTGCTTATGTCGCTATTATGCGAACAAAAATAAGTTGGTCCCCTTCTTTAGCCATTGTCTGTGTCGCCAAGTTGTAAGCCGCAAGGGAGCCCTGCGTGAGGGTGTCGATGCTTTGTATTGTGACACAGTCTTCCTCCCCCCCCTATCCCATTCAAGCTCTTACAATGCAATTGTGTTTATTTATTTTCCTTCCCTTCTCCGACATGTAACATCACTCCCCTAATGCGCACTATTTCCTGCATTCGTCGACGTGGTAAATGGCTTTAATGATATAGTCGTTCCTGAAAGAAACAATTAACCTCCATTTCAAAGGGCTCAAGTATCCCGGAGCTTTCAATCTCTTCAGCTTAAGATTAAGTTTTTTTTCTTTTTTATGCCTTCTTCTACAAACTTTTCTTTTCCATGTTATTTTTTTTTCGCAAAATTATGCTATATGCGGAGCCATTTGTAAATCCCTCAGCGCTTATGGATGTAACTGGCGACCCTTTTTTTTCCCGTAGACGTAACGTTTAAACAAAAAAAAATATATAAAGAGAAACCGCTTCAAGCACACCGTGAGCGCGACTTAGAACTGTTGCGTGTCTTCAATTTCTTGCAGGTTCTGTGTGACCGAGGGACTTACCCTTTTTATACCTTTAAACTTTTACGGTATACCCACTTTTCCCCATGTTTTTTCTTTTTTTTTAATTTTTTTATTTTTTACCTGGTGTGGGTTATGCCCCAGGAATCAGGAACCATCCCCTCAAATGTTCTCACGGAACGGGGTCATTTGAATTTGTCTCTGAGGTAACGCACGACGAGTCTGTGTGATTTAAATGATTTTTTGATGCAAACACCATTTCACCTGCTTTTAAGGGAATAAATCATACGAGTTTTACTTCGTGTGGAAAGCGCCTCTGGCTGTCCTCCAACTCTTCAATTCCATGTGTATGATGCTAAAAATTCTGGACCCCACTTGCCATTTGTACAAAAGTTTTACGGAGATGGTTGATGGTCGCTGTGAATTTGCTCCCTCAAAAGTTGTTTTCTAATTTAACGATTTGTGAACAAAGTAAGTTACTGAAATCATCTGGGAAATTTATGGCGATTTTGTCGAGTAGAATTGGAAAAGTACTTAACGAAAAAGAATCACAGCAAGTTTGTTAATCATGTCACTTTAAATTTTAGATAGGTCATAAATTTGATTATGTTATGCTATGAAATAAAACTTAATTGAGTTGGTTTTTGGTTCTTACTAACGATATAGAAAAACACTAGTATTTGACGGGTTTACTTTCAGTTTTTTAAAGGTTCATTATCTCAAGGAGATGAAAGCTGAATAAAAGGATAGAAAATTAAAACTGAAATTGATCAAACTTACAAAATTAGTTAATTCGCATTATATTCAAAGAAGAAGGATTTTTCACCTGATTGCTTCACTTCACTGACTTTATCTCTAAAATGTCTCTATAGCAAATAAATAGTACTTCTATAATATCTTTAATCACCCACAAAAATAAGCGCGATATAAGGTTTTTTTTCAGTTATAAGCTACATGAAGCTGAACGAACATGAGTTGTACGAACACACTACAATAGTTTTACAAAATGCCAATTTTCATTCTTTTTGTCCCCTTTTTTTATGGTTTAATCTACGATTACACCAACCAAATTTAATGCATCCCAAACTAACCAAAAATCCTTTTTAGGAGGCGAAACGACTACACCTGAATTTCGTGCGAAAATTTTAGTAGGACATATAACACGCAATTCAGCCATAAGATACTAACCAAGACGATTCTTCGAAATTAAGGACAGAAATAAAATTTTCCAGGCTATAAATAAACCATCGGGAATAAACGAACAGGATTTTGAAAATCATCAGTTTCGTAGAGGGCCATATACAAAAAAAACTTTTTCACTAAAACACTCGGAACTCAGCGCCTTATTCCGCATTGTAGCCCGCCAAAGCTCAATAAAACTTGATTCTGGTTTGTATCTCCGCTAACAGTAAATTTCATGTTAATTCCACCTTTAACACCATACAAAAATCAATTCCGTTCTCATGGCAGTAAATCACAAGAGAAAATTCACAACAAACCGACCGTCGTAACCCCTTTGACCGGTGGACTCACCTAACCTTTATTTTGTTTTCCAATAAATACGAAACGACGGGACAGTGATAAGTCAAGGCTAGAAAAAGGTGTGTTGGACTCTGTGCACGCGCGAATTACACCGCACGTTGACTGGTATCAGTGTACCCTTGCCCACCCCACTGAAATCAATTTGAGAACGTTAAGAATGGCAGTAAACACCTGTGCCGTTCTTCGAGCAAGTCTCGTCCCGGGAAGGAGTTCGAACAGTGTGAACAATGACTCCTGAATTAAGTTCGAGGCTGAGGGATTTGTCTATTAAAGCGGGTTAGTTCTGTTTTTTTGTTTTATGTGCAATTTTCTTTAGTGTTTTATTTTTAGATTTAAGGCAATGTTTTAATTTTAGCTTTTTGTATCTTAGTACTAAAAATTATGTGTTAGCATAACAATTTTATTTAGAGACATTCTTATATTTATTTTTCTAAAAAGATGTGTTTCAAATTCAAATTGTGTACATAAATAGTGAAAATCTGTCTGCATTTAATTTGCTTTCAAAATTTAAAATTTTTATAAAGTTGTTTAGCTTTTACACTAAAATAAATTCAATAAACAGACTACTGAAATATGATTACTTAAAAAATGGTTTGCCATTACGATTTTTCAATTTATTTGGACATACATCTTAACTTCTTGACTGGGAGGTTGGCATCTTCTGTAATCCGGCCACTCGGAGGTCAGGTTTGGGGATGATTTTCGGACGATTTAATCTCTCACGGAATGTGTCCATATAGTAAATAAACCGCTACTTCATCATAAATAAGCTGAATAATGAAATTCTGGGTAGTGTGCTTTTCTAGGCAACCACTTAAATCTAATCTCGAAAGCCATACACCTAAAGTGTACCAAACTGTTCTTATTTGTTAGTAACTTGAAATTAATACATACGATCTACAAAAATAACGTATTTTAAGAGTAAGTGGAACAAAAACTACAAATAGTAACTAACGTGTGAACGTGTTATTTACAAAGTGAGAAATTGTGGTGTATGCACAATTTGATTATCCAGCCTTAAGGCCACCCTATCGAAATTCTGCGAAAAAGCCTATATACCGGAAAAACAAACATAAAATTTGTTTACAGCCGCGTACTTTCAAAACTATTTGATTTGTGAAGCGAAACAATGCGACCATTATATTTCCTCTTAAAAGAAAGCATCCCCCAGACACTTAAATCTTACAGACGTCAGCGACAAATAAGGCCTTATTTGCACTTCGTCTAATCCCATAAATCATCAGGTTTTGTCTTCTAATCCGGCCGTATCGCGAAACCCAATAAATTGCCTCCATTAATCACGGAATCTAAGAAGCTCGGACTTGCAGTACAATTCCATCTCGGCCTGTGCACTTAGTTTAAGCGTTTTAAGTGACTTAGCCGCCGCTTAAAAGCGCGTTATTCGACCGTACCGCAGTCACAGCATCTAGATACATGTGGCTATCGCAACCGCATCATCTCAACCCCTTCCCCCCACCCCTTAAAAAAAAAAACTAGCAATTTAGCATACGTCCAGTACGAAAACGGTATAGACGCGTACTGCAGATGAATTGGCGTTCCACCTGCTCGCGCATTTTAAAACCTCTTCGCGCTTACGTCACACGCACGTCCAGCGGCCTCCGCTGTTGGCAGGTCCGCCAAAGATGCGCGCCTCGCGAGATTGAAGAAGCTTTGATCATCCTCCTCGCAGTAGGTTGGCCGGAAATGGTCCATTGAGCAGTTACGCCGCTTATATGAGAACATCCTGCGCGATAGTCCGCGGCCGCTACCATCCATTCGCGTCTCGCGTCGCGCGGCCGTGGACTGGTGGCGTTGAGTAACACCGCCGCGGACCATGATTTACACTAGACCCAATTTCGGTAGACTTTTTCACTCTCGTTAATTTATTAAAAGTCTCAGCCACATGAATAAAGTGCTGGCAACTGGCTAAGCGTGTGCCGATCTTCACTGCGATCATTAACAAATGTGTTTTTTTTTAAGCAGTAAAAAGACTTTGAGGGTCTTAAATTAAAAACACATTTTAAAACAAAATAAAACTTACTACTGATGCTACTAGCTTTCTTTTGGTGTAGTAAAACATTTTATTTTTTTCTATGTATGCACAAATAGGCAATAATTTGCTCCTAACAGAATTGTCCATTAAGACCACCCCTAAGCCTTGCTTAATTTTAGCCTAATGTTTAATTCAAGGCTGTCCTAAACTCTGTTCAACTAGAGCTTAGGCTTAGTTTAATTATAAGTGTAGTGCAAGCCTATATCAGGCTCAAATCTCTCATTTAAAATTTGATTCAAGCTAACTGAAGCCTAGTTTTAATTTAATTTAAGATTAATTCAAGTTCGAACATTTTAAAAAGTAAATAAGAGTCAACTAATTGTAGGAGTTACAATAAAATTTCAAAGTATATTAGAATAACTCGTTTTATTGTAATAAATAACTTATGAGGATGATTTAAAAAATTTTAAATCAAATGAGCACCGTAAAATTAAAATTAAGACTAGATTTTCTACATAAAAAATCATAGTAAATTACTTAGTTACATAATGTAAAGGACAGATGATTAGATTAAAATGTCAACTCGTAGCGGGTCTGAATCTAAGTCCGTACCAACAATTAGCTCATTAGTTTATTGTGCGACTTCATACGAATTATATCGGACGGAATTATATTTGTCGGTTTAGTTGCTTTCTTTTCGATTCTCACAGAAATAAAAAAAAATAGTAGTAAAAGTAAATAATAAAATAAAATAAAGCCATTTTAAAACTCCTTCAGTATGTTTAAGTTTAAAAGCTACATTATATCAAAAAAAAAGTGGAATGCAAAACTAAATTTGATGATAACGTTAATTGGTCACATTCTTTCGAAGAAAATTGAACTAATATCATAAATTTATGAAGTTTGTTAGTTAAAAATATAATTTTATCGTACTATTAAAAAATGATCGTAAACCCAATTTATCATGGGTTCAAAAGATTATTTTGGTCTGGCTTGGATCCTTTCCTTACTCAATCGCACAACACATGTGCTGTTCTTAAGTCCACTCATTCAATTGTAAAACTCCCACTTAAGCCACTCCATAATTTTTCGTGACTTCTTAAAAAAACAAAAAAAAAAAAAGATGTGATGCGTGTTGTAAATTTCCATTCACTAGGAGACGAGAATGCTTCATTCCGGTGTTTTACACATCATTGAGCTCAATCTTTTCAAAGGTCTCAATTGATATTTTGCAATTACATAAGAAAGTTTTATAAATTAAATTTTGACTCATTCTGAATTTCATTTTGCTTTTATACTCAGTTGCTCAGACTTAGTCTACAAACTAAATGTCGTAAATGCGTCAATTTTAAAAACATCCACTTATTAGACTACTTAGTATCTTAGTGGATATGCTAGAAATTGACGAAGTCATAGAAAAAAACTATTATTTTTCTAAATCCACTGATGTCACGCTATAGTTGAAATTGAACCATACAATGTCCAGGACAGTCCAAGTCCAACAAGATTTAAGTGGAACAATAATCAAGGTGTACGGTGGCTCGTCGCACGCACACGTAAAGCATCGCATAAGAGAAATTAGAATGCTCTAAAATCAGCACATGACTTCCACTTCCTTTGCGCGACCTTAGCGACAATAATTGTCCTCCTACGTTCAGTTGGCACAGCGTCAATCCTCAACGACACTGGCCTCGGACTTACAATTTGTTAAGTAAAATGTCTCATCACAGAAATGAATAATGAAAGCAAAAAAAAAAAATAATAATAACACAAAAATCCGGTGAAACAAAAGTCCATGGAGAAAAAAAAAATATGCATACTCGCGCAAGGGATGGGGGAGGAAAATACATGAGCAAAACGCGCGACCAAAATCCGCTTGGATTCATTCAGACCTTATCCAAGCGGGAGGAACCGAATACGTGTTGAGTCCACATTTTGATTGCAGATTATCTTCGTCTATTATCCGACGGTTATGTCGCCGTACAGCCACAGTCCAGCCCATTCGTTGTGGCTAGCTCCAGGGGTACAAATGGAAATTACTCTTGATTAAGCTCCATCTGTGCCAACCGTTGTCCAATTTGAAACGTTAACAGCGCTCGGATTTTCTCATCTTCCAATGAGATTTAATTCAGACACTTGTCTGATGCGGTCCGGGTCGGGATTATGGTCGTAGATATTGTGACTTAAGAAAAACTCATCTTCGTATCATTTTCGCGAAAAGAAGTGGTTCGCGCCGCTCAGGAGGTGATTTTTCGCTGTGATTCTCACTAGAACGATCCTGCTAAACAGGATTTACCTGAGGAAGATTGTTTTACTGTGCCAATTTCTGTTTGTGGGTTCATTTTGTGGATTGTTTTGTGTTTTAATCTGACTAACTTGCACGTTAAAAAGTGAGAACGTAAAATGCCGACTGAAGCGGAAGAATCTATTGATGCCTTTCATCAGTACTACACTAGACCACATGATGTTCCCAAAAAGACATCGTTCAAACAGATGTTCTGGAATCGCGAGGAAAGGACTATTTTTGGAAGAACTGCCACTAGTTGGAGTAAGTTTAAATAATTTTTTTAGAAGCAATTGGCTTGAACTAGGGTAGACCAAATTTACCCTCAAATCATATTTTCAATTTTAGAACTACTCATGAAAACTCAGAGTGTTTTAATGAATCAATACCACAATTTTGGTTTTGTCCAAATTCTCGACTACTCTTAACTAATTAAATTAACACTTGATTTACTATTTCCACTTTATTAATAAAATGTTTAACTTAGTATTAAAAAAATTCCAATATAGGAAGAATAGGCAAAATAACAAAAGAATAGGTAAATATTAAAATTCAAATAATTTTTTGCAAAAAATTACATATAAAGAATCTTTGTAAAATATAAAAACTGGCGACTAATTAGTTTCAGGAACTGATGCAGTCGTGATGACAAAAAATTATTGCACCGACCAAACTTTAGGGGCACAGTATACTTAGACATAGAGGTCTAATTGAGGCGATAATTGGTCTCGTTATACAGGCTCTTCTTTGATTTTCTCACTTTTTCAAACATGAAAATTTGTATCCACAAAGATTCAATCAAAATTTGTTTGATACATTCGTGTTTTTAGGTGTTTTAGTACCGGATCCAGATTTTAAAAATTTACATCTTTATTTCTTTAATATTCTTCTATTTCTCGCAAAAATATTTAGAGTATTTGTAAAACGAGAAAAGAAATAATTTTATTTTATAAAATGTTCTTTAATGTTTAGAATATGAGTAAGTGATATTTTTTAAAAGAGAAATTATTACTAAAATTCTTGGATAAAACGCCGGAAAGTAAGCAGTGATATTTTGATCTATAAAAATGTTGTTAAATTCAAAATTCTCAAACAGAGTTTAAAATTGTACACTTATTACTTCTGGACGAACTCAGAAAGCGTCAAATTGCATTATAAAAGAAATCTTTGCTTAATTTTTGATTCAATGCCAATTTTTCAATAAGCACCTGGCATCGTCGGTGTCTGCACCTTTAAAAACTGGCTGCAACAGGAACTCGACTATAATTAAGTATAAATTGCAGCATCGGCCGTATTTTACTTGGCTTCAATAAACTCAGCTGACGCCGATGCTTTCTCATGCAGCACAGCATTAATTTCAATGTCTCGCTTAAATTTAGTCGTCATTTTTATTCTAAATTAAGCCTCTGAATCAAAGCAATTCGAATCATTGCTCAAAAAAGAGAATTTTATATCCTTTTGGTTGAACATTTCTTTTTCTAGTGTTTTAAGTAAGAAAATTAGAAAATGTTAAGCCAAAAAATCACACGCTAATTTATTTTCCCAAAAATTATATTCCGGCAATAAAACAAAAGGTTATGTCTTCATAAAAAGCCAAATCGTATACATCATCACATCTTAATTGCCTGCAGCACCTCCTTTGGCTGCTTACTCATTTCGCTTCCTTGTTCCATTAATCGAATATAATTTTACCAAAATTACAGTGGCATTGGCATGAAAAAGACGAATACGAATGTGTTTAGGGTTGCTTACTAGAGGAAAAAATTGTATACAATTTTAGTCTGAGGCCATCAAGAAATAAGGGTGGGCCTAACGCAATTTGACTGTTGTTTTCCTTTATTTAAAGCCAAGTCGGCACGCACATCTTGGGAATCGATAAAGCAATTTCACGTCTTACAGACAGGCGGGCTGATATGATTTTTGTGGATCTATTTCGACCGCACAACATCGTTGACTGGTCAAATAAAAGATTTTATTCGACCGCCAGTTTCAAAGAAAAAACCAACCATTTGGAATTGAATATTTAATAGATACCATTACATGGCTATTGTAATTCATTTAAATTTTATGCCTGCAATTTTTTATCATGCTATCGTCTATTAAAGAAAATCGTTACCACCGTCTGGGATTTGTTAAAAGGGCACTTTAGAAGTTTGATTTTAATGCGGGAACCATTTAATAAAACTGGATTCCAAAATTCGTTCTAGTTATGTATTTTAAGATTTTATAGAAAATTTTGTGTAAAATACTGAGTACGAATTTAATAAAATAATCTAAATGAGTATAACGTTGTTATAATTTCAATTCTCCAAAATTTGTAAAATAATAAGGATAAAAAACGTAAGGAATAATAAAAGGAAGTCTATTGATTTTCCTGCTTGCGCCAATAATAGCTAAACCTTGTTCAACTACTTAGATACCTCAATTTGATGCTTATAATTAAAGTCATCAATAAGTTATAAATCGTACACAATATAATTCGATGGAATCGAATTTTATTGTTGACGAAATTCGTCATTTTCTCAGCATATCCTTGACATAATTACGACAAACTTATTTTCTGTTTAAACTATCTATCCTTGGAGCTTTACTAGAAAATATTCAATTATTATTATTTTATCTAATTAAATAATAAAAGAAAACAACTTTCTATTTATATAAAATTTAGCAATTACTTTTGTTAAGCTACAGAAAATAAATTCTTGAAACCGACAGGGGCAATTTTACATGAATTACGATTTGAAAAATGTTAACTTTATATTAAGGCACTGAAACTTTGATTAGACGACTGGAAATAGTTATAAATAATGGGTAGATCTGAACAAGTTATGTCCTAATTATAAGTCTATTTTATCCAAATATATCTCAGTTATTATTTTCTCTGAAGGTTTATTAGCATAGGATTATCATTCATGTAACGAACAGATACGTTGAAACTCTCAGAAATTAAATTGGATTTTGATAAATGAAAGTAGAAAAATAATTAACCTTATCAAACTTATTATTTTTGGAGAAGGGTATGTTTAACATGTAAATTCTAATAATTATTATTGTGTTTGTTGTTTTATATGTATGTATGTTTATATGGGTTTTGATGTCTAAAAAAAGGATATTTTCTAGAATTTTTATTTAAAATCTAAATGAATTATTTTATTATAACTTATGGCATTCGAAAGAGTAACATTTCAAAAATATTTCAAAAATTTTACAATGAAAAATATTCAAAAATGACGCGATTCGAAAAAAGGTATCCTAACTTGAGAAGGACTTATATTTGAAACAAACACCAGAACGTTTTCTCTTAGTTATCTAGTAATAGTAGTAATAGCATATATTAAAATGAGGGATTTTCAATAATAATAATTTAATTTTGATAGAGCAAAAATTTCATTCTTGACAAATATTTGACCACGTTTTAGCTTGTAATAAGAGTTGTGGTGAACGAAAATAAAAATCCTTCATTCAACTGCGAGTCAATATAATTTAAAAGTAGTGTACGAAGTTTTAGAATGATCGATGGATTCCTTCTAGAAATATTTTGTCTACCGACTATGAAAATGCTGTATGAAGAAAACCGCGTTTAAAGTTTTACGATTTTACGCGATCGAATCGCGCAGGAGGAGTTTTAAAAGTGCTCAGATTGACTTGAAACTTTCAGGAAATATTCCTATCATGGTGTACTATTATATGTATAAAAAAATTATCCCCATAACCGATTTTTCAAAGTTTCAAAACCCATGTAATCCCTTAAAGATACATTTCTATATATCTAAATAAAATTTAAAAAGTGTTTTAAAGCGGGTAACATCTATATAAAACCCATTTGAGACACCAAAAGCTAAATTTCAAATATGACTAACGAAATTAGGTTGAGGTTGCTCTTGATTGCACATGCAAATAAAAACTAACTCCCCTAAGTACCGGTCATATTATCAAATTGCATTTGCAGAAATATCATTGAATCAAATAAAACCTTCAAAGCTCATAATTAGTTTCAGGAAAACAAAAATACAAAGAGCCTCCGCACCCCTATAGTATGTACCTTTTGAATGAATCGAATGCAACGAAAATTAAGCAAATTTCCGCGGTCCCTTCGAAGAGTCGACCACGTTGAGTTGCAACAGTGGTGACCACAGAAAGTAACCCCTCAATGCGATTTT
The DNA here is from genome assembly GCA_963969385.1 of Philonicus albiceps. Classification (NCBI taxonomy): domain Eukaryota; kingdom Metazoa; phylum Arthropoda; class Insecta; order Diptera; family Asilidae; genus Philonicus; species Philonicus albiceps. The sequence continues at coordinate 12,589,494 of OZ017775.1, read as the reverse complement.
ATTAGTAAAAAGCAAAAAGATAGAAAATTAGACTGTATAGTAAATCGCAAGGGGGAATTTGGTGTTGGGAATTCGAATTGGCAAAAAGGGGGTAAGTCCCCCTTCTGCGAGTAATTTATTTATTTTTTTTTTTTTTTTTAATAATGCCACGGTTCGGTGCGTCGCGACTGTGCGGCGAAACAACGCGTCTCTACACCAAACACACTCAGCCCTGACGGATGACCTCATAGATTTTGTATGGTTTATATTTTTGTTTCGACGCCGTCGTTTCTCGCTGGTTACCTCAGGAAAGCGAACTCAACCCTCTTTCGGTTGCCAGCGCAGAGAACCTGTCGAACGAGTTTACTCTTTTTTCCCATTTTCGAATTGCGCCTTTCTTCTTTTGGGTTCTCAGTCCCTTCGCAAAGACCGATCTCTTTATTTATTAAGTACCCTACCAAAAGACATCTCAAAAAGCAACCGATTCCCCTGGGAGAATATATAAAAGTAAATTACGCGACCAAAACACGTAGCATCGCCAATAAGCATAATTATTGTCTCTTTTCGCGAATGTCTCGCGGGATTTGGAGAGCGTCTTGCAAGCTAATCGATCGAGCAATCGAAGCACTATCGCTACAGTGATCGTGCCAAGAAAACAGTCTTTGGCTTATATTTTCCTTCATCGCAAACGAACTTCTAAACTTCTATCGCGAGTATCTTTTAAGGCGTTGTCGTCACAGATCGTCGGTCGCGCGTACTTTCGATGCACCGCATAAAAATATCACCAAAATTTAACACGAAAGCCGAACAGTTGCATGCAGATCGGTTATTTGTGGACTTGTGCGTTAAGAATTTCTTTTAGAAAGTTACATAATTATTCTTTTTTTTTTATATATACCGATTTTAATCTCCAGGAAGTTATCTTTTTGAGTAGAGAAGAAAGTAATCTTATAGAAATTAGTGGCCGTGAATAGTGTTAGACCTTGGTGTTGATCGATCTTCACCGATCGCCTATAAATGTTAGTGGCAATTTCTTGACGCTGGTTGTGATTCCTTGAGGTGTGCAAGGAAAGTGTTAATTGTCTGTCTTAAAAGGATATTGCTGGAGAAAGACAAACAACAATAAAATGTCGAAGCGGAAACCTATGGCACCGATGGATTTGGATGATCAAAACTTTGGTGTGAGGAATAAACCGGAGCCGTTTAGTTTACTGAAATTTTTATATAATGGTGAAGAAGGCACGGTTATGGGACGAGATGAGAGATCATGGGGTAAGAAAGACTAAAAATCATCCATCTACCGAATATTTCATAACGCCAAAAGAAATTAATGGGGATGTGGAAGACGTGGTGTGCCATCAAAGAGGAGTGCAAAACCATGTGCACTCTGCAGCGGTTGTTTATAGTGCTAAAAATAACCAGCCAGCCAAAATAATGTATATAAAGTGAAAATTGGTTCGAAAACAAGGTTGGCATGGCAGCCTCTAACCTGCAAAAATTTGATGCCACCAAATAGTGCTGGTGTCGTTCCGCCCCACAGTAGGACTGCATTCTTCCGTTGAACGGGGCGCTAAAAATTCCCAAATTTAAAATAATCAGAAAATAATGTCACCAAATAAAAATAAATACATTTGGCGTCTTTTGCATCTTCCACGGAAGAGTCAACAAAAGTTAGTCACACACATGTCCACGACTACATTACAAAAATACCTTTTTTCATTGATACAGAGAAAAGAACTCCGTTGCTATGCGATTTCCCACATTGACACACTTTAATCTCACCTGTGTGGCTCGAAATTTACCTGTATCAGTGCCTACTACCTGAACCTACCTGAATCGTTTACGAAAATTCGTGGAAAAATAATATCTTTTCCACTTCTAGCGGCTAATTGTGCACTTCGCCTGCCAAAGTGGCTGCAACTAAAATCTGCAAGTTGAGGTTTTAACTTCAAGCAGGTCAGATTGATTTCTTGCATGTAAGCAGTAAATTCCATGTGCTGAAGACATCGGGTCGCGGCAAACTCACAGACGTCTTCGTCATCAGAATAGATTGTGTGAGGCAGGGGCGTCGTCCGCTGGTGTTTCGCTGTATTGAATTTCCCTCAGTCCGAAGTCAGTTAATCATCGTTTTCTACCTTCCTCAATGGAATGCCAGGCCATACCTGTGTCTATGCCACTTTTAGTCTACTGATAGCAAACATTTATATTTTTATGGGGGCAATAGTACGGATTGCCAGCTGTTGGCGATTGTCGTTAAATAAAAGGGCGTTGCAGTAGATATACATAGACCACTGTATGTTCTGTCCAACTTTTTGGCATCATGTAATTAATTTAATTTTACTTTTTTACTAGGTTTTTGTTTTCGAGCTCGATAATAATAAGGTCTCAGGTTCATATCTCAATTCTTGGCCTAATAGCCTAAAAACCAAATAGCCATTATTTATCCAGATTTAACGATAAATTTTTAAAAGTATAAACCGTTCAGTAAATAATTAAGTTTTTATCATAAAAACATTCTTGGCATGTGCTAATAAAGAGAAGAACTATGGAATTAAAAATAACCACAGGGAAGGTTTAAGCTTATCATGTTCGGAATTCAATTCCAATCAATGCTTTTTATGTTTATAACATTTTTATATATAGCAGCATTAATCAAATTTAACGATAAGAATAATCAATTTAATAACAAAATCGTTGATTACCTGGAAGTTATCAGGAAAATCGCATTCAAGATAGCGTTGTTCACTAATCTTGTGTTAGTCGATTAGTAAGGGCCTTTCCACTTTAATAGCATTAGCATAGCCCATCTAAATCGAAACATGGTAATGACATCAGATTTATAATAATAATAAATTCTGGTAACGAATACCAAATCTTAATTAATCTAAATAAAAAAGAATTTATCAAATACCAAGAAATTTAAACTATTTAGAAAATTTTCTTGTGGGTCCTTAAAGGCAGCCAGCTTTATACAAGAAAATGTAAAAAAAATAAGTATATTTATTGTCCTTTTCGAAAACTCGTTAATATATTCGATTTTATCTATAGCTTTAATTCTATTGATTATACTTTTACAAAATACCGAATGAACATTTGTAAATACACATTTTATCGTAATTTAGACATGATTTTCCTCTTACTATCCAACCACAAACTTTTATAGACTAAATAAGAGAACTATGAAAAAACATAGAAAAAGGAAATACCAATGGTGTATGAAGTAATCAATCGATTCTCTTCTCTGATCCAATTTAGTTAAGTGTCTGAGTCACAAACATATCATCCTTTCGGAACTATAAAACAAATCGATTACTCTTTATGTACATACGCCCAGAGAACGTTTACACACATAATTTGATCTTTTCGATAAAAACAAATAATATCGCTAACAAATAACCACAGCAAGAATGAGATTCTCTAACAAAAATATAATCCAATGTGGCAAAGCAAAATCGTTAACTTTATTCGATGCATTTGCATATTTTTATTTTTATGCGCTTTTTATATAATATCAATTTTAACTGTTTATAGGTTTTTGGTTTTTCAAAGCTTTAAAAAATCCATTTTTATATAAGCTTTAACCCTTGTGTTAATACCTGGGTACCCGGGTGCGGTGCCATGATGTATTTGCATGAAAAAAAAACTAAAACAAAAATGAAAATTTGATATTGAGCTTTCGGATCATCTTTATTTAGCTCAAAAGCATCTAAATCATGAATTTAAGTTATTTTTGATTTTTTATTTCATTTTTTTTAATTAGGTTAACCCAGGTACCCACAACATATACAACTTACTTAGATACTCAATAGAAATGTATAATTTTAAAAACACTTTTTCTTTTATTGAAATATAAAAAATTTAAGTAAATTTTTGTAAATGGGTACCCGGATACCCCGCGAGCTAAACCGTTTCGATAAAGTGGAGTATTAACACAAGAGTTAGGAATATTTTTAAAATATCTGCTCAACCCATAGATAATTTTCTAAAAATTCCATCAGCATGAATTAATTTTCTTAGAAATTTAAAATGTAGGTGCATTAATGGAAATTTGTATTTTCAATAATTTTGAAATCTCTCTATTACTTGGTCATTAAAGTAAATTATAAGGTCATCGTTTATTACCCGATTTCCAAGAAATTTTGAATTGTTTTGACTGGAAACGGAAAAATTATTATTTTTCAGGTACCGCGACAATTTGCGATTAACATTTTCTCTGAAATAATTTGCCACGTTGCAGAAAACTAACATTTTTCATTTTGTAATGTCTCGTTTTATTAATTGCAGAGCACACGCATGAAAATGTGCTTCATTAACTCGTGGAGCTAAAATTATTCCAATTTTAATGATCTCTCTATGCAAAAAATTGAACTTTTACTAATTTTTTTCATTTTCATACAATCTTTTCAATTTCCTAAATTTATAATTTTCTATTTTTAAATTGGTGGTAAATCTAAAAATTTTGTGACTTTGATTTATTTTCACATCCCGTCCAAAATGAATTACGTCTAGTTTTATTTAATTAAAGCAAAGCAAATGAAATTGGGAAATTAGAGACTAGTCCTCCTGGAGACTAACAAATCTTTCTAATGACACTGAGTATTTTCGAATATATCTTTATTTTTTAAGAACTAACTATAAAATAAAATGTAATTTTGGATACGATTATTTGTTATATGACAACATTTTTAAGATTACGTAATATTCTTTTAAGGGCTATTTCGGCGTTACATTTTTAATAAAACCTTTATAGTCATATACCAAGGTGTATTCTTTTCTTTTAAATATTCTTTCGCCAAAACAACATTTTTTTCTAAGTCCAAAAATCGTCAATTCATTAATTACTGACAAATTGTATTAAATTTTTTTTAAATTAATTAACGTGAACCCACTTGTTTTTTTTTCGTTTAAACCTGCCCTCGCAATCTCGAATGCAAGTGATAAAATATTTCGAATTGGTAAGAAATGGCACGAGAGCTAAATCGACTTCGTTAAAGAGTTCAAGTTCCCCTAACTGTGGACGAACACTCATTCTCCAGAACAAGAAGATAATTCGAATTAAACAATTAACCCTTCTCATGTCTTCGACTCTGGTCGGAATGGGTCAATTGCCCAAGTTTCAAGTGTGACATGGCAATTAAATTAGCTACTTCCAAGACGATGATGGGTCCCATTCATTAATAATGAAGAAGCAAGTCGAAATTAATGGCTGATGTTCTTGGAGAGGAGTTATAGTCTCCAAAATGTGTTGAAATTGCTTTTTTTAGGAAGTTGAAAAATTGAAAGCCATTTAACTAGTTAATGATTATTGAGTAATGAATTATCGTTTTCTTTTCCAGCAAAAATTGGAATTTTCTACACAATTTTCTATGGAGTATTAGCAGCACTGGTCGCAATCTGCATGTGGGTATTTTTCCAAACACTTGATCCTCGGATTCCAAAATGGACTTTGGACGGATCACTAATAGGAACAAATCCAGGTAAGTCGCATCTCTTAAGTAAATTTAAAAGGCCCTACTAGAGAAATAACGATACAAAAAATTTCAACAGGTTTGGGCTTCAGACCGCTCCCGCCAGAAGATAACGTCGAAAGTACCCTGATCTGGTACAAGGGCACAGAGTACGAGAATTACAAATATTGGACAGAGTCTCTGAATGATTTTCTAGCTGGTAAGAAATAGCACCATCGCATAAATAAACAAAAGCATAATATCATCTATTTTGAGAAACGCATACTGGTTGATCTGGTGATCTTGTCGTTTGCCTCGTTTTTCTGATCTAATTTTCTTTTGAGACGTCTCACACTATGGTCTATTCTGTTGTGACGCTCGTTTCGACTCCTTAAAACGGGTAGCGGGGCGCTGTCGTTTTTCGTTCGACTCAAATTTATTAAAATATTACCCATGTGATGCCCGTCGCGGAACGCAGCAGAATACTTAACATTTTAAAAATGGACAAAAGCCAGCATCTATTTTTAGATATTCTTTGTATATAATTTTTTTCCCCCTTTTCTCTGCTCAGCCCCACTACAACGTGCATGTAAATGTCATAAAAACTTATGTGCCATTAGAAAATTGTGTAATAGCTCTAACGCGCCTTCAGAAATATTCAGTTTTGGATATTTTTAAATAGACCGCCCGTGAATAAATCGGGAATTTTGCAATTTTTTATTCATATGACCTGGCTATTTTCAGCGGCTTAATACTGAACATCGAGAGAATTGTTTATATCTTGATTGTTTATATTAAAAAGTCAAAAACCTTGATTTTGGAAACTGAAACTGAATTATTATGTACTTGTTTGTAACCGCCAAAAGCTAATTGCGTAAATAGAGAATGTATAAAAGATTATTTTTATAAGAATTTTGTATTTCAATGAAAACGTGTACAGAGTTTATATTTAGATTAAAATTTTGCAGTTTACAAAATCCCTGGTTTAACGCCCGGTCGAGGTCAAAATATTTACAATTGTGACTACAATCAACCGCCACCAAAAGGTCAAGTGTGCGATGTGGATATTAAAAAATGGGAGCCGTGTACACAGGAAAACAACTACAGTTACCACAAAAGTGCACCCTGTGTTTTCTTAAAATTAAATAAAATCTACGGCTGGATCCCGGAATTCTACAATGATTCCACAGACCTGCCCGAAAAAATGCCAAAGAATTTAAAAACTTACATCGGCGATATGGAAAAGACTCAGAAAGAAAAGGTAGAGTATTATTTTTATGAAAATATATTACCTTTTACATTATTCTTAATCGCAGATGAATACAATTTGGGTGTCTTGCGAGGGTGAGAATCCAGCCGATCAGGAAAATATTGGACCAGTCAATTACATTCCTATCCGAGGATTTCCAGGATATTTTTATCCATATCAGAATTCCGAAGGATATTTAAGTCCACTAGTTGCTGTACATTTTCAGCGTCCAACACGTAAGAATTTTTCAAGTGGTTCTCATTTAATCAATTAATAATTAATTAAGATGGGCGTGTGATACTCGTAAAATAATTATTAGATTTTTTCTTCATTTAGATTTTAATTTCTGAACTTGCATGTCGATCGACATCCGGCAAGTTAAAGTTATTCATGCCCACAAAATTCTAATTATTATCTGCACGAATTGAAATTTAATAGTTAAACCATTCAGCAATTCAGCATTTAATATTTCAAAGGTGCATGATAAAAAGATAATCAGAGAAAAATATTTAAAATTTTAAATATCCAATATATAAAAAAAATTAAGTTAAAATAAAAATAAACAAATTTTCAGGTAAATACTTTAGAAACTTATTTAAAACTACTATTCGAATAAACCGAATTTATAGACTTATAGAAATACTGAATTCCCTTCAACTACGTTATTTTAATATTTATTTATAGTGTGTTTTGATACAAAATAAGTTATAGACGTTATAGATAGGAAATTTGTACATTTTTTGCCTTTTAAACAAATAAAACATGGCTCTAAGTCAAAAAAATTAAAGTTAAAAAAAGCCGTGAAATTAAACAAGAAAATCGTTGAAATGGTAGTTTATAAATTTTATTTTAGATTGTTTATAGTTTATTTCCTAAAATTTGCATTAAACATTTTTAATAGTGGAGTTACTAAATAACTACAGTTAATTAAAAGTTGCAATAGAACTTTCCTTAACACGTTCAACCTGGCGCACTTTTTCGAAGTCTCTATGATCGGCATGCAGTAGAAGATAAGTTGTAGATTCTCCTGGCAGTGCTTATTTACGTTATCATATATATGTGTACCATCGGTGGTCCACGCCGCCAGAGGGAGCATAGTAGGCGTGGACCACCGGAGGTTCACGCTTGCTGATGAAAGCAAAACCTATATGATCCACGCCGGGTTGGACATGTTAAATATTATTAAATTATAGTTAGTTATTATTTATTTTATATTATTATTATTTGTAAGTAACTAGGAAAGTATTGAATATTTTCTGTTATATTTTCAGGAGGAATCATCATAAATATCGAATGCAAGGCATGGGCACGTAACATTAAGCACGACCGCAAAGAAAGGATAGGTTCCGTACATTTTGAACTGTTAATTGATTAACAGATGATTTTTCTTCCCAACTCGACTCTTTTACAAATAAAAATGAAGAAAAAAGATTTTCTCAAGTGCTATTTAAAAGAAACAAAATTGAATACAAACCAAAAATAAACCCGAATCTCACTTTGTAAATTATTAATAAGAAAACAAGAAACGTAAATGAGCTCAAAAAGGATAGGATTTGATATCGATACACAAATTAATAATTACGATGGACCAGAAAAGATATTAATTAAAAATAAGTGAGAAAAGAATGTCATCTTCATTAGTCTGTAAAATTTTTGTTTAGTCTTGTTATATTTTAATTTAATTGTATTTTATTATTTAAAAGAAAACATTTTTTTTTTGCCTATAAAAGTTAACCAAGTCCATGTAGAAAGAAAAAAAGACCTTAGCTTTACTTTTTATTTACTCTTAGAGCATGTCGCGAAACACTCAACTGAATGCGATAAAAATACAGACAAGGAAACATATCAAACAGAAAATACTTGCGCTTCTTGTGGTTATTTTGCATAGTATTTCGATCCGTGAAAAAGGTATAGATTTTTTGGTATTAAAAATGCTCGAATGATTTAAAGACATTTCCCCTTTTATTTAATCATCGAATTAAGTAACTGCCATTACGAGATAATCTTACGTTTTATCCAACTGATGAACCGACAGCTAGAGTGGAGTGGACTTAGAAATTTATCCGTTTGTGAAGAAGGCAGCATCACAACCGCGTACTCATTCCGTACAGTCACTTTTTTTTCTTTTTTTGTTTTGGATTTCTTAAAAAGCTACGAAGTCTTTGGGAACTCTTTTCTTGTCTAGTAAAATATAAAAATAGAAGCCGGAGGTATTTACAATTTCTCTCACCGAAATGGCATTAGTTTCTAAGCCGAACACCCTGCCCCGAGTATGCACCTGTGGGGATGGCTTCAGCAACTATCGTAGGATCTTTTTCGAATGTTTCGAATCTCTTTCGATCTGCTTATTTCTGATTTATGTTGAAAAAGTAAAAGATCCGATTTATTTTGCCATACAGCAAACATTTTGCTGTTTGAATTTACTTGGTAAGTAGTGTTTATAATTTCTCTATCTCTTAGGAAATGATTTCTATTTAAAAATAAAATGCTACAACTCTTTCTGAGAAGGAGTTTCAAATAAAGACGCGATTGTTTTGTAGATGTAAATTATGAGAAAGATAAATCGATTTGAATTGATTGTGTTTAATAAAGATATTTTTAAAAGTCGAAAAAAACCGGTGTTTCATTCGATATTTTTGTGTTTTTCTTAAATTTAAATTTAAAAACTTTTTTAATTTAACAATTTAGGTTTTTTCCATACATTTGTCATTAAAAATTAAAATTTTTTACTACTACTACTTTTTCTAAAGTATAGAAACCGTTGAGTGACTCATGTATATTTTTTTATAGATTAAAGAAAGAAGGTTAGGTGTTTAAAAAAAGCCAGTATTTCTAAAAATACTAAAAGTAGCCAAACAACTGATTGCTTTAACTTTGATTGATCGCATTTCTTTTCTCTTTTGAAAACCTTATGTGTGTGTGTCATTTTCGATTTCTAAATCAATGGCAAAGTTCATATTGCATAAGAAAAAGTATTTAATTTTAAAGTAGCATCACCCTTAAATTTCTCATTAAAATTATACCAGCTATAAATCATGTTGATTTCAGATATAAAGGCATCAATTATGCGATCAAATTAATTCCACAAAAGCTTTCAAATAAAAACACCATATTTAAAATAAACACTGATCACATTTCTTATTTTATTCACTGTAAACTGAATTCGTATTGCCTTATATAGCTGAGATTGTAAGAAATTATCTTAGGGTGATAACCAATACGAAAATGCAAATGATGTTCCTCCAGTAGTCAATCCGGTCTCAAACTTTTCAGACGTGTTTATAAAATTGACTATTTATTTTATTTGCATGGTATTTTGTTTGTTTTTTTCTTTTTGTTCTTAAATATGTCACCGCAGCATATCTTTAAGGGAATAAAATTCTGTGAGTGTACCTTTTAATTAATTTTATTTCTAAAGATTAACTTATATTCAAAAGATGTTACAGCTTTACAACAAATTTTATTAAATTTAATTTATGGTTACGATGTTTTTCCCTTAATACCTCGCTTAGCTTCGATTGCCATTTTTATGTGTGTTATCCTCCAATTACCCAAGGAAATATCTGCAACAAATCAGCCAAGTAAGTGAAATATTTAAGAAAGGAAAATAGGAACATGGTTTAATTTGTTCATCATTCAGTCTTTATGAGAGATTTTGTAGGTATTAATTGAATTTGAAAGGAAAAACCAATGAGTTCCTTTTGTATGTCAAGAGTCTGGAAAGCTATATATAGGTACATAAATACAAAATAGCTTAGATTCTTAAAATTGTATTTTCGTTTGAAATCTTGATTAAATATATTTTTGTATACTAAAATAAAAAAAAATCGAAATTTGAGAGGATAAATTGATTGTTTTTAAAGAAGTCATGAAGCAAAATATTAAAAATTTTCTAATTAAACTATGATTTCCCGAATTTAAATGTTATTACCATAAAATGCTCACTATAGACTGGGTAATCATACCATAGTAACTTGTGTTATAACCGACGTTAACAGTCGACATGAATTTTGTTCAGTTGCTACCACATCAGTAATACTCCTGTAGAAATTTTACAAATTTGTCAATATCTATATACACCTATCGATTAACATGTATATTATATAAGAAGACATTATTAATAGGTCTAGAGCTAATTCCAACCCCACCCGAGGACCAGAGTGAAAAGAATTTGATAAATTTAAGAAGAAATTCCAATGGCACAATGTGGGGTGATCGCATTGCCGAAACTTTAAAACGTAATAAATATTTCTTAAATTGTAGTTTTTTAATTTTATTAATTCATATAACACCAGACTATTATAACCCAGCATTGCTTGCTCAAGGACAAAATCGGATATTTCAATGTACCGACGATCAGTCACCACCTCAAGGATTCATTTGCGAAGTTGATATGAGACTTTTTGATGGATGCAACAGAGAAAATTATTTCGGGTACCAAAAAAAGAGTCCCTGTGTATTCTTAAAGATCAAATCCCCTCCCGGATGGATACCAGAATTCTACAATAGTACTGCAGATCTACCACAAGATATGCCAAGTGAAATACGATCTGAAATTAATGATGCTATAACATCTAAAAATTTATTTAAGGTAATCATTGTAATCAAAATAAGGAAAATTTTTGAAATGTTACCTTATTTTAGTTACAAAGATTGTGGGTATCATGCGACGGTGACTGGGCCGCTGATAAGGAATTTATTGGACCAGTAGAATATTATCCTGAACGTGGTTATCCCGGGTATTATTTTCCTATGGACGAATCTAACGATTTAAGTCCACTAGTTGCTATACAATTTCGTCGTGCTGCTAGTAAGTAAACTTTAAATATTTTCTATATTATGTACATATATACAAAAGAAAACCTAATTTTCAATAAGAAAGGTAATAAGCGCAAAACTAAAACTTTTATCATAATTTATTCTCTCCAAATCTAAAATTGTGTAAATAAAAACGATATACTTTCACTTATAGTTCTTCAAAACAATTCAATTTTCTTAGAATATTGTTTTACTTAGAGAAATTATTTTATTGCAAAAATTAATCCACTGGTTGAAGTTGCGTGTAAATCTTTCTTAAATCCAACTTAAATACTTCTTTAAATCTCTTTTCTTATCTTTGCAGTTGGAGTCATAATTTATATCGAATGCCGGCTTTGGGCGAAGAACATAGAATATGATCAAAAAAAGCAGCTAGGCTCTACAAGTTTTAAACTTTTAATAGACTAGAGATATAAACGTATATAAGTGCTTTACAAAATAGCCAATATTATTTTAAATCAATTTAAATTATTCGAAATTCAAACAATAAACGCCACCAAATTTAAGCGTTAATGCTCAGGAAGTAAGACACTAATTTCAACATTCAGCTTTAATCAGTTATCAAAGAGTTGTTACATGTTAAAGATTAATCAAAATAGCTTAAACATTTCCATTCTATAGGTGCAATTGGCTAATTCACTTTCCTTACTTTACCCTTCATCGTATTATTTATTTATAATATAATGAAATTCTAGGTAATTTTACGGGAGAAAAAATCTGTAAGTATTAAGGGACATGAAAAGAGACATTTTGGTTGCATATTTTTAATTTGAACTGTTGATATATCCCTTTTAAAAGCTGGCGACTAATTTTTAGGCTCTTATTTTAATAGCTCTTATGCATAAAAACTGAGAAAAAGCTCAGTCTCAATTTTTATATGAAAAAATCGAGTTCAATCTCAATTTGAAACTATGTTTTTCATACAAAAGTCGAGTCTGAGCTATTGCTCAATTTATATGCGTAAGATCCAGTAAGTAATTGAAATTCCTAATATCATTATTCCTTTTAGAATTAGTTAATCAACTTATTTTAAATTAAACGCATCATGCAGTTTTACTTCTTACTTGATGATTGTATAGTTTAAATGGATTGCAAATGGTAGATTGCAATGGTAGATGCAATCCAGAGACCTACTACGGTCATGTGTCTTTATTAATTATTCTCTTCGGTACCAAGGTATTCTTGGAAAAACACCCACCACAGCCCAACACGCTTTTCGAATAGACTTAACGGACATATATATTTAGAGCATTCTAAAAAGGTAAAATAAACATTTTTTTAAATTGGTACACATTCTTCGTATACGTTTTAAAACTTAGCAATTCTGTTCAAAACACAACGCATTTCAAACTATCTCCATAAATTGACCAAAAACTTTTGTCACATATATGTGACAGCGGGTTCTGATAAGAAAACGCTGTGTCACACACATGTGACGGTTGGTAGCAAACGAGTTAAGCATAAACTCAAAAGTTCTACTCTAACTCTAACTCTAATGAACTTCTAAAAACCGCACCCGAAGTTCTATTGGACAGTATAGTCGTAGCTGTTAATAAATACAACTTTTATTATATCTATTAAATTTTTGGTAGGTTAGTAAGTTTTTTTTTTAAATTTAATTTTAATTTTTTTAGGGGATTTTATAAATTCATATGAAATGGAAACTTTGGGCAAACAACCTAAAATACGATCCAAAGAGGAAATAAGGTGCTTTAAAATATAAAAATTAAGTAGAAAATCTTAATAATTTTATGGTGATTAAATTAATTAACAAAATCAAATAAAATTTAATAGATAGATAATAAATTTTTGTATATTATTATTTGACAAAATTCCTTAAAAATCTACAGTGGAGTCGGAAAGTAAGTTAACAAAGACAAATTTGAAGAAAAAGTATGATTTGATTAAAATTATATCTATATTTAATTTCTTGGCATAGGTTTTACTTAGGAACTTCATTTATTAAATATAAATTAAGTAAGGTTAGGTTAGGTTAGGCTGCTCGAAAGGCACACTTAGGTCAGATACGGCCCATTGTGATACCACGAGAAGAGGGGATGTTGTTCCCTTTCCCACAGATTAGCCCGTTTTGAACCATTTGGATTTCTTGATGTGCTGTGCTAGATCCCTAATGTCAGCACATCCCAAATCGCTAAGGTCATCAAAATAGGGGCAGCCCAGAAGACGTCTCCTGCGTCCAGAGAGGGCCGGAAAGTAGCAGAGAAGGTGGATGACATTCTGCTCCTCCTCCTCATTTAGGCAGCTTCTGCAGAAGTCGTTGCACAGCACGCCACGCCAATTAAGTAAGAAAAAAATTAAAGAATTCAGAATATTAGCCAGATCGGAAAGTATGTTAACTTTTGAAGATTTTACTTAGTTTCTAATTAAAAACTGAATTTAATATTTGGTTTGGTACCTTTTTGCTCTGATAACTTCTTCTAATCGACAACAACTTCTACATCAATTGAGTTCCATTCCTTTTTCAGTACTGCTTTAAAGTCATTAGCATTCATTCGTCGACTCTTTTCAAACTTCCTATCGAGATAATACCATAAGTGTACGATAGGATTTATGTCAGGGCTTTGAGCAAGGCACTGTAGCACTTCAATATTTTCCCTCTGAAGATATTCCTTTGCCACTCTGAAAGTATGTTTGGGATCGTTTTCATGTTGAAAGGCAAAACAAACATTTTATACCCAATTTCCTAGCAGAAGGTACTAAGTTTTCCTGCAGAATTTCTACATAATCACTACGTGCAAGTCGACCTTTGATAAAATGAATATTTCCTACTCTATTAGGGTTGAAACAACCCCATACCATTACTGCTTTTGCTCCACAATCCTTGACTGTTAGTGTGATCATTTCCTCCTTGAATTCCTGTCCCTATTTTCTTCATACATAACTGCAAATAACTGAAACTCTATCTGCAAAGCCTTGCAGATGCGCATGTATGCGCTGTTTGATCTAGGTTATTTGTATTGGTAAATTTAGGTTTTCTTTCAACCCTTTGAGCGCTATGAACGCATATGTGGATATCCACACAACCATTCGATTTTGGCCATGAACGCAGATGTTCTCACATAGCCAATGACATATAATGAGTTTATAACGCTCAAATGGTTATGGCTTTTTTGTCATAATCAACATATTTTGGAATGGAATGACAGCCAACCTAGCAATCGCCTAGTCGTAAAAACCAGGCAGTCCTTCGTGTGATTCGTCGTAAAACGTAGTCAGTCCAGAGCACACGTTTAGCTTCGCATAACTCAGCGCTCAAAGCCATTGCCTGGCAGTTATCCGAGGATTTGTTTTAATTTCACTTATAATTTTTCTATCCTGACACACAGTAGTTTTCCTTTTTCCCCCAGAATGTTTTGCATTTTCAGCATTTCCCCTTTCCAACATCCTAACGACACTCGTTGGGTATTAATTCTTTTTATTTTGGCATTTCCCAAAATAAAATATTTTATTTTCCAAATTTCATAAAGCAAAAGTAATTGTAATACCTTTAAGAGAATTCAGTAAGGATAATAAATAAAGTGAAGCTAATAACTGCTCAGTTAGGAAATGATTCACCGCAAAAAAAAAACCCCCTAGTTAACTTATTTACTGGTTACCCGGTCTCTAGCCTAACAATTAAATAGAATTTAGGAAAATAAGAACATTTAGTTTTTATTTGAATTTCTCTTTCCGAATACTTTCCAAAGAAAACTACACAATTATGAGTTTGTTTTGTAACAGAATATCCTCCTGCATAGATAGGAAAGAAGGATTATTTGTTTTCAGTTGTGTTAACATAATTTCCAACTCCACTTTAGTTTTCCTAGCAACAGAATAATTTATAAAGAATTTTGTGCATCTTGTGGAGAGAAATTTTTTTTTTTGATAAGAAATTATTTAATTTTAGAAGCTTTAGTTAACACTTTAAAATAGGAAATCTTTCTTTAAATTATTTTATTATAAATTGATTACCAGGTACAGTAAACCAGAGATTAAAGCCCGCTAGCAGTTAACTAATATTTTATATTTTTACAATTTTTAAAATAGACTCTTTTTGGTAAAGGTAAAAATTCAAAATTTATATTCAATTTTTCACATCAAAGAATACACCAAAAGTCAAAGCAAAAGGAGATTCAATTAGCACAGTAAATCGGCCAGAGGTAACTCTAATTCTCATAACAAATAATGTGGCATAGTGAGTCGGTCACAACCATATCAGTTAATTTTTATTAAACACGCAAAACCCCGAAATATTCTAAAATTGCTACCACACCTCAAGTGACTCGTTCGAAAGGCAATTACTTTAATCTCAAACTCTGCCCGTATTAACTCTAAATAAAAGAAGAACTTTCTTGATGATAACAATTTTATTATCTTGAATTGCATTATTTACGTAATACAATTATGGAGAGTTTTGTCTGTTCAATTAAATCGTTTTAACAACAATAATTTTATTACGAATTTTGAAAACTAGCTTCAAACTACAGCCGCACATGGAGTCAAAACCTTTTTGTTTTTAAATTAATTACGATTAGTGAAGTTTCCAATAAAAATAAAAACGACAAAATTTCCAAAATTTTATGTATTCTACAAAAACTTTAAACCTTATAAGAACACTTTTTAAGCTTTCTAGAAGGATTTAGTAATAGATAAAAACTTAAATCACGTTTTCTTGAGGAATTGATAGTAAATCTTTTAGATTAGAAGATTAGACAGACCTATCTCCTCAGAAATGTCTTAGTCCGCGTAACTGCGTAATTAATTTGCTCTTGACCGAATTTCATCTTTTAGATATTTAATTGGAACGATAGGAACACTTGAACCTTAAAATTATCGTAAATTCTTAACATTTCAAGTATTTGGATGGTATGACGTAGGTATGTAATATGTCATTACCTTTTATATTATAAACTTATATAGATTTGGATAAAGAGATATTCTCATTTACATATTTCACTTATTATAACTAACTAGACTTAGAAAACAGAATTTAAAACCAATTCGTATTTGTTTTAGCAATTCACATAAAGAGGTTTTAAGAGTTCATGCATGTCAGTGAATTTTAAGTTAAATATTTGAAATTCCCCTTAAAGCACGTCTCAATATTTAAAAATTATTATGCTTGTCGAATTCCAATTAGCAATGATTCTCCAAAGAATGGAAACACTGAAGACAAGCCAGTGTCACTTATTATGATAATTTCATTGCGTTCAAAATTTTTTTGTTTTTTGGGAATTTTCCAGCCGTTATTCACTGAATTTGACTGTTTATTTCATATAGAATAAATAGAAACTTCAGCAATTCTGAATTGATAAACCTGATTCTTTTAACTTAATGCCTACTGTCGATTTGTTTTCAATGTTTAATGAACCGAACAAATTTTATACTGGCAAATAGTTTTATAGAAGACATTATTTCCAAGTTGCGTATCAATCAGTTTGACCAAATTTGAATAGTTGTCGTTATATATGACGACGATAAGTTTTAAATTACAATTGTATAAATTGCTGGCTGAACAGAACTCATTTTGGCATCAGGCCAGATTTGGTCATTCAACAAAACTACAAATTTAATTCAAATTGAAAATGAAAGCAAACTTTTGAGAAAAATAGTCAACTGTCTAAGATCTATCTAAATAAAGTCTAAAGTAAATAATCCGTCGAACTAGCCTTGACTACAAGAATCCAATTCAATGAGTTTTCTCGTATAAGTAAGATCTTAAGGCCACAAAAAGGTGGAGAGAGAGAACAATGCCTGGGAGCAAACAGAGAAAACTTGAAAAAAGCAACTGCAACAGGTTGATCTAGTTCTATCTGCTTCAAAGTTTAAGATGATGACCGTAAAGACGCCGCCGGCACCGAGTTCGCCTCAGAGTCCAATAGGTGTGAGGATTTTTGTGATTAGCATACAACAGCCGAATTGTAAAAGCTGATAAAATTTGTCCAAAAATAAAGTAAATTCATGCGTTGAAGCTGGACTAAGTGATCCTTACATGGCGACATGTTGTCTAAAGACAAGCATCACATCAATGTCTTTGGTGGGGTCTAATTTTGTAAAAAGGGGTGAAATAAAACCCTTCATATCTACACTCATTTCTAATAGAATGGGGGCTATCTAATCTACATGTAAGCCGTATTGCGTCAGTGGAGTCATTAAGGCGACAAGGCAAATTAATTTGCTGGAAAATGGGGCGATGCGCCCGCTCTCCATGAATTCGAAAGAGGGAAAATCTCGCAAAGCTTAAAATTTTAGTGCGTATATTCTATAGATATAGAAATGATAGATCCACCCTAGTTATCGCCACGGGGGCTATCGTCTCTGATAAGAATGATATGCCCACTTATTTTATCATTTTATATTATGTAGTTGTTCATGGCTCACTAGTCGTCTTGCGTGATAGCTTCCTTCGATAGGTTCGAACGTGCCAAACCGAAACGCATTTTAACGATCGCTAGCTGTCTATATGAGAAATTTTCGTATATCTCATGATGGCATAATGTGAACCACACATATTTACTACACTACCGCCTTTTATTTCCTACCACCTTACGCGAATCTCATGCGAGATAAGAATGACAAAAGACCGATGAAATCGAAACGCGCTATCAATAGCCGAATCTTTAAGAAGGTCTGCTATCAGAAAGACGTTCACCGATAGTGTGTTCGAAAGTGGTTCTGGTCTGTTCGTCTGTAAAGTAATTGTGTTTGTCTTGTCCGCCTTCGGGAAATAAGACAGGCAGCAAGTAACGAAATAGACAACGAGTACGAACAGTCGGAAAGCTGAACATACTCTGGGAAGGAACCGGGAACATATACAAATTATAATACGCATAGTGTGCTTTTTTCCCTGGTTCTGTACACCACATTCGCTCAATGCTCTGTGGGGGCTCTGTCGGATGTGATACGACCGAGGAGAGTATCATTCGTGTTTTTCAGTAAAACTCAGTAAAATATAAAACCCCTCGCGGCTTCATTCGCTGCGAGATAAAGTGGCAAATAGCATTCGTGGAAACTCGAATTCGAAGTGGTTGTACTTTTGGCTAGAGAAGCTAAAAGAGCTGGCTAAGCTTAAGCTGAAAATCATACTGAGTCCAGTTAGCCACTTTAGTTCAGTCTGTGATCACAGTTCGTGGGCTTAGGTACACTGTTCATCGAGGAGGACTGCTTTACGCCTGGCCTTCTTTGAACAGATAAAAAAAAAATTTTTTACTCTTTTACTAAAAAGAATTTAAAAATTTCATCCAGGCTTCTAACTCTGATTATCACCAGTACTATCAGTTAAGACCTAACAATAGATAGTCTGATAAAAATACAATAGACGACAGACAGGCCAGGCAGTTAGCCAGAGCCTTTAATTATCCGCCCACCACAAAAGATACGGATCCCGGTTCTCGCTCGGATTTATAAAAGATATATAGTAAAAAAAAAATAGTGTTAAACAAAATTTAAAAGGAGGACTTCGAATATCCGCGACTATAATTTTTTGTCTTTACGGTTTCGATTTTGCTCGCGAAGGAATTTTCACGGCACCGACTGAATTTGTGTCACCAAAAAGTTCAAATTTTTGTTTAAAAAAAAATATATAAAATAAAAGTGTTCATATGTGTCCGGAATATTTTTTTATAGAATCAAACAAAATTTTTTAAATCAATATAACTTCTTTTTTTTTAAAAATTCTAATAAAATCTAGTGCCAGTGCTAAATTCACAGAATCGTTCGTTACTTTTGTTAGTTCTTAAGCTTTTTACCAGTTATAAATCCGGAAAAAAGATCTGTTTGTTAACTAATTTGTAAAATAATTATATAAAAAGTAATAAAAGTAAAATGACCAATAAAATGGAGAGGAACGGGTCAACAATCGCCACTACATATGAGTTCCAGTTTCCCCAGCCCAAGGAAAAGGTACCCTTTAAGTACCTCCTCTACAATCCTAAGGAAGGCAGTTTCTTAGGACGCACTCCCGCCAGCTGGTGTAAGTACATCAATTCGACATGTGTGCATATTTTTGTCACTAAGGTGTGTTTTCTTAAAGTGTTTATGGAGCTCATTCATTAGAATGGAGCGAAATAAGACAAAAAAGAAAATATACTTTAGGCATGTCATGTGATTTGATTAAGAAAAATTTAATTTCCTTTAACAGTGCAGTTATGCTATAATGTTAGAACAAGTGTTTTAGCTTGATTAAATGAAACAGACAAATATTTTTGTCGGCTGCAACCTCACTAAGTGATTAATAATCAACGTTTAAGAAGTATTTTAATATTTAGTTAACCACGTGGTGGAAAATAGCTTTTAGAGGTTATAAGATGAATATTCCAAAATAAGTTTTCATATATGAAAAACTGCATCAATATTAAATTTCATTAAGTTGAAAAATTTAAACTTTAACCCAACATCCTATCACTTCTCAGCCTATGCTAAAATACTTAAGAAGGTAATCTTTTAGTTGCTATTTACACTAAAAATTCTCTCTTATTTATGGCTATCATGTGGCGTACAGCTGCTTTTCTAAAAATGTTTGTTACGATGAGACATCGGATAACAATTTACTGTTTAATTTCTTTATAGGGTAAAATGCGTTTCAGTAAAACCGATATTACTAGACTTTGTACCCTTTCTAAAATATCTCTTAAGCACATCAATTAATAAATTTTGAGTATCCAACAAAAATATTTACTAAGTGATGGTTCAATTTTTTTAATTTTCGTTATTTTTAAAGATAAGGGTAGCTTGAATTTGTTTTGTGATTTACACCCATAACATAAGTCTTTTAAAATCGATTCATGCAAGAGACGCTTCCGCTTTTTCTTGTTATCACTAACTTAAAAGTTAAGTGCCTTAAACGCCTTACTTAAGATAACCAACTCTAGTTGAGCAATTTATTGCATTCTCCTATGATTTTGGCGGAAATAGTGTGCAAATTAAACTTATATAATTTAAATTAAATAATTTATTACGAGTAAGTATAAAAAAAATAAAATCTTGTATTTTAAAAAACCTCCTTTTTCATATTCCACAATTAGGAAATTTTATAAAAAACTTATTTTTAATAATATTGAATATTTTGAATACGTTAGAATTTATAAAGACAACAATCGTTTCGCATACTCAATGAGTGTACCGTCACCGAGATTAATTTATTTTTCTACAGCGCCAAGCAGTCTGTTCTACATTTTAAAAATTTGTTTTTGATTCGAATTCCACAATTTTATTATAAAATCATTTTATAGAATTTTATCTCAAAAAATTTCGTACAAACATTAACTGATTTTTGTGACCCTCAAACATCCACTGAACGATTGGAAACAGCAATTTCACAAGATGTTTATCTGTTCCAAACATTTTCTGATAATACTTTAATTTCATTAACATGATTCATTCAGTGCGTCATTGGATTTTCGGGAATATGAAATTAATGACGCATTATATGCGGCGTCCCGTATTTAGATACGAACGATTTAAAAGAATCAAACCGATTACTAAAAAATTTCTATTTTTGCCAAAATTATTCTTATTTTTGCCTTTAATGATATTCAGCCCACAGAAATCTTTAGATATTGGTGAACAAATATTTTTCAACATTTCGTTTGTGAGAGTTTCAAAGGATTTTTATTTTTATTTTACAATGTACCATATAATCGAAAATTTTAAAAGAAACTACTCTTCTTTGATCGATTTTCTCCTTATCCTTGTTCGTAGGCCTTAATACTTATACTACAATTTGTATATCTTTAAAAAATTGCCACTATTCAGATAGTGTCTAAAATTAAATTGTGTTATTAAAATCATTCTCTCATTAAATTTTCTCAGATATCAGAGGCTAGAATTTTAAATACTTACTTTTAAAATGTGGTAAAGTAAACGTAAAGGCCATTTAATATTCAAGGCACTATAAAAGGTATTTATTTTCCATTACTAAACTAATTACCTTATGTTAAGAGTCTAAGATTTATGAATTCGAAATTTTGTAAATAATGTATGCACTTGGTTTAAAGAAACCTGAAATACGTACTCCGGCCTCATGAAATTCTGTTTGCAACTACAAAAGCAATTACATACATTCCCACGCGATTTAAATTCTTGACTATGCACTCTGATTTCATCTAGAAATTTAAAAATATTTCCTCCTCTCAGACTTTGGTTCAAAATCCTCTTTTTTAAGTATTATTGTCTTTTTGTCGCTCACAAGAAATGTGAAAAGTGTGAACAAGCAAATTTCATTTTCAAAAATTAAAAAGAAAAATGTTTCGCCGCCAACAAAAACTTTACTTTTGCCAATTTATTTTCAGTCGCTCAGGCGACACTCAAATGAAATTTTTCCTAAAATCTTGTAGACAATTTTCTCGGTTATGTAAATAAGAGTTTGAAAGAAAAAAAAAAAATAAATAAATAAATAAATCTACCGAAATTGGCTGTGATTCAAAATCACTATGCGATTAAAATATGCTAAAACCGCCTCCTGTCCACCTGTATCCTGTAGAGTGAACAGTCATGGATTTAATAAAGTAAATTTTTATTACTAATAGTAAAAATTGAGATTTCCTCTGTAGAGCGATTTGTGATACTACGACGTCACCGAAGCCCAAAATAAAAAATTCGTTCCGCCCCACACACAGACGGAATCGCACTGATAGCGTATTTTGGCCGATTACCAAGAATGCAGCAAATTTCGTATTAAAAATAGATGTCCAGCGGTGACGTCTTGTGACATTACCTCGATAATTATTACGAAAAAAATAAAACTGGCATCACTGATGATATTGAAAATCGTGTTGATCTTTCCACTTGGCGATGAAGATCGCCTTAAATCCGGCACTCGAATATAGCATCATACGAGCAAACAAACAAAATGCCGCAATCGCAATAAATCCTGCTTTCTACGATATTACACCTTATCAATTTTGATTTGTTCTCGTTTAATAAATAAATATTCCAAAATGTTTTCTTACTGCAGCTGTATGCCAACAATTGTGAAAAAGGTGCAAATAGGCCAGACCCACACAATTCCTCCTGGAAACTGCTTGATCTTTCTTTAAGTTTAGTGAAAAGATCGATTTACGATCACGATAAAAAGACGACTCTAATTTTCTGCGCAAGCAGACAAACAACCCATCGGCTTTTACATTCTACCCAGAAACGTGCATTCAATTAAAAACATACTGGCCACAACACTTCCGAGCAATTTGCTTATATAATTATAAGTTGATGTTTACCTCTTCCATAATGCATGAAGTCGCGACCAATCTTTAATATAAAATCTGAGCAGTTATATTCTGCTTTATCCAAAACAAAGTGGTTGGATCCAGATTGAGTGTAAATTAGATAAGTCTAGCCGCTCTAAGGCGGTTATCACCTGAAGTAACCAAGATATTACTTCATTTGACGTCAGGTATGAATTTTTTATTTTACGGAAATGTTGTTGCGCCAGTACGGTGATAGGATTAGTTTTTTACATGGAAAATTTGTTCGAATTTTTAATTTGTATACATTTTAAATTACTTCACTGATCCGACTAACAATTTGTTAAACTCAAATTATGAATAGAATTTTAGAATTTCAATCGACGGAGATAATCTAAATATGAAATAAAAGAACACAGTCTTTAAAAATCCTTTGCAATAGGAGCTCGAAGTAAATTGATATTAAGGTCGAAGTTCTCCAAAAATTATATAAATTAACTTAAATTGAAAGAAGATTTCCTTGAAAAACTCAATTTTCCCAGTTTTGGATAATCCCTTAAAAACTTTAGTTACTCTGATTCAAATAAACAAAGTTATTAAAAACATTTTGAATTTTCTATGTCCATTTTTTCAAAATTATTACAAATCTTAAACAATCAAAAAACCCACACTATCAGAATTATACACCTGTGAGTGACCTCTTCCCAATTTCCTTAAGATTATTAAATTATTAACGTTTTTTGTAAAGACGTCTGAGACTCCAGGAAATTTTACATAAATGAATGATCGTGAAAACTAGCGATCATTTCCTAAAAAATCCACACTACTCATTCTGCTTTCTGGAAATTCACAAAAAGGTAAAAATACTTCCCAGAAACAAGTTAAAATTCATTAAAATAGCCAAAAGGCGACTCAAAACATATATAAATTCGTCGGACGTAAAAACATCCACCTTATCACCGCGAAACTAATCAAATCAGCATTGAAAATTGATCTTGAAAAGAGCGGGACAGCATTTTCGGGCGTTAGTTCAATTCAGTATCTTCTAATTATTATCATCGAAGTGTATGTCACACATTTTTCATTCTAGACCCGAACGCCGTAAACTTTATCTGTAACTTCGCCTTTGCGGCAATTTCGATTTAATAAACCAAAAGCGCATACCGCACACGGGATAACATAGAGCTTAAGTAGCGCACAAAATCATCCTATACTAAGTGGCGTCTGTTCGGCGACGTCATTTAACTTTAATGAGAAAAACCGACAAACCTGTTTATTTCGGTTCGATTTTCGATTATGTCTTATTAGTTAACAAAAAAAAAGTCTATAATCAATATTCTTTTGATCTGGGTCTCTCAACTTACTATAGAGCTACTGTCTGGAGCGCCTGATCTGATACTTGTCGAAACAGGTATAAGAAAAATTAATTGGACTTTTGGAATTCAAGGAATTAATTTATTTGAACCGTTTGGGCCGCTCTATAATGAATTTTGTAGAACTCGTTAATTCGCGCCTGGCATATTCAGGTTTTTTAATAAACATAACCACCAGTGATATATTGGTTTAAGTTTTATTCTTGTTGCGTTTTAGAAAGACAATCTGCACTCGGGGACTTCACCAACGGATCTTGTAGGTTTGAAAAACCCAACCACGTTATTGTTAGAGAACAAATGTATTTTGGTAATCTTAAATCACTCTAAGTTTAGAAAGATCTTACAATAGAACAATCCTTTTTGGAATTTCCGAGAAGAAAAGATTTCACTCTTTTTTGAAAAGACATTTTTCAAAAAAAAATTAATTAAAAAAGAGCTCATTTATAAAGTAGTGTAAGTACCAAAAATGTGTCACGCAAAATTAATCTACCTCTGAAATACAAATATTAAAGTAGATTGTATTAGATAAAATTTTAAGTAAACAAAATTTACAATGTTCTCACTTTACTTAAAAATTCATAAACGATTTTCAGCGACTGACTGGATTTTATAGATGTTTACAAAGTAAACTTGATATTTGCTAAAAAATAACCTCTGCCACAACCTGCTAAAGATATCGCTGTAGTTAAACAATGCGAATCGAGTGATCCATTAAAATACACAAAATTTTGCTTTTAAAAATTTCGTGAATATAAAAACAAACAAAAAATCTATTGCAATCCCTGCCAAAAATGATAAATAGCCACACCCAAGACAAGACAACAAAGTCAATCACCCTAAAAAACGCAATATATAATTTTTTTTTTGAGGTAGGAACTATGATTTTGAACGAACCAATCCCATTTAAGGAACGTTTCTTTTCTCTATGGAATTTTCCATGAAATTTTTAATTAAAGAAATACACCTGATCAACAATGAACAACCTGTGAAGAGAAAAAGAGGAAAGAAGTGAAAAAATAGAAAAGTTTTTAGCACATGGGTTAATGGCATTAGCATTAATTATGCCTCGCCCCAAAGGAGATAGCGTCCCCCTACGGGAAAGAATTCGTCACACGCGATTAAGTGCCCCTTTGAGGCTCCACAGTGCTGTTGGGGCCATTACACAGGGACTTTTTTTTTATTTTACCAATAAACAAGCCTTGGAGTTAGTAACAGCCGCCCAAAGGTATGAGATAAGAGCCTCAAACGAGTTAAAGCGCATCCATCGAACGAGTCAAGAAGGCGCTTCATCTCGGCAGCTCCTTTTTCAAATCGATAATATCCAAGACTTTGCCGGCAGACGGGCGACAGTTGACGCGGTGTCTTGTTTGGTCGCTTGCCGAATGTTAATAACGTCTGTCGAACTAGAGTTCACTACATCAAACACATCAAGGTTCAAGGAACCTCCAGAAAGATTAAGATTCATTCGGCATGCTAAGTGAACGCTTATTTGCATGATTCATGGACTATCAATGTTTTTTAATTATTCCAACAACAGAGCACGGGACAGGACCCGATAAATGCCTCCTACCCAAGCGATTTTATGCTAGAAACCACCATTTCTGTATAGCATACAAAACGGAACGTATCCAGCATCTTCTTGCCCCTGATCACCCGCGAGAATCTTATCAATTCGCGGGAAGAACTCGTGACATCTAGTGAGCTTTATTATACAAGAGATGATGATAAGGCCCGGAACGACTACGAATTTTCCACGTTTTATTTGAAAATCTGCGGAATTTATCTTTTAATTGGATTTAGCGCGACTTTATTATCATTCACCCGGCATACAGCTGGAAATTAAATAATTTAGCTTTTACTCATACAATCACTATAATGGGCAAATATTGTAAATTTGTCTATATGATCACTTTTATGTGACTCTGCAATTGAGATAATTTCATGGTTTTAATTTAATTACAAGACTCTATCAAAGTTGTGCTGTGCGCGCGGCTATTTTTTGTTGAATTTTCGAAAAAGTAAAAGAAATCAGCTGAGAAGAAATAAAAATAAGTAAACAATTTTAAATAATCATAAAAATAACACAAATCACGAAGAGCCATAAATCAGTAATATGAAGTTATTATATGACGATAAATTAAATAGTCTCGAGAGGAATTCTTAAGCACAGTGTTAGTTTATAACAATAAGTACAAAATATTGCTTAAAAATTCTTGTCTTTTCATAACATAAAAAATAAAAGGATTTTTATAAAAATAAGGAAATAAATTATCGACTCGCACGCGATAAAAAGTAAATAACAATGTCAAAAAGACGAATATAAAAAGATATTTCGATTTGCCTTGTCGACATTGTCGAAAGCCATAGTTTAAATAGTGCATAAGCTAACCACCCGTTTATTTATTAGAGAATTTTTGTATATTTGATTTATTTTTAAGATTCTTGAAAGTTTACAGAATACTAAGCTTAAGACCTATTGAAAATTCATTTTTGGATTCCCATAAACTGCCTATCGGGAAAATAATTCTAAGTCCCTTTATGAAATGCCCTAAAAATGTACGACTCCTGTCATGCTAGGGAATGTTACCCTAAATTTATATGAGGTCCCATAAAGGCATGTATACCCTTACGGAAAACTGTAAAGGCACTCAACAATTACCCGATATATGCTCACTTTTTCACCCGCCATACTGAAATATTGAATATTTAAATAAAATAAAAACATTTTTGAGATTTTGTAATATCCATAAAATGTACATGAGGGACGTACAAAAGCCTTTCTTGATTAAAGCATGTATTTTGGGGGTAAAAATGTATTTTTCGGATTACTTGTGGCTGACCTGTTAAGACATCCCCGGAAAAACCTGGAATAATGTCTTGGAAAAGCCCGGCTTAACGTATAGAGACATGCCACATTTATCCATTCTTACTAAACCCATAAAGCTGATCAAAATTTTTAAATTGCCAGAAGAAAATTTTATTTCGCAAAAGTATTATCACTTTTATGATTGAACACTTTAGGGATTACCTAGAATTAGTAGAAACGAACTTTATGGCCTTCAGATAATTTTCCAATAGGCTTAATCCTCAAATGTTTAGGTTCATTACTAATTAAAATTTTCTCTAGTCCTTGAGAAAATTTACTGACATACTTTACTGACGGACAAATACTGAATTTACTCGATAAGTTTCCGACTTTCAAATATTAGAAAACTTTAGAACTAAACAAATGTTGTATAAAGATATAAAAATATAAAAAAGTGCCGAATGCTGGAACACTATTCATTCTCAAGGTTTTTACTATTTGTACAATTTTTCTATACATATTCTTCATGGTTATTATTTTTGTAATTACTTTTAAATAAAAAATTTATCACCTTATTTAATTGAAAATTGGTGATTATTAAAACGAATTTGCTTACAACTTAATTAAGATTTATACATTTTATGCACATTATTAATATAAATAAAGCAAGATATGTGAATGCGATAAAACGTGACGAGGATCCAGGATTGGCGTCATCGCCTTGGTGGCTGAATATTAATAAAAAAAAAGCAATAAATTGTTGGAAATATGCAATAAAAATCGCTTAACCCCCAAATGGAGGCCAGTGTTAATTAATATTAAAGGAATATTCCTACGTGAAGAGAATCTTTTACGGATCTGGCAGGTTGTTAAAATATGCATGGAGATACCATTAAGCGAGTTTTGAAATTACGAAATGGGGAACAATGCTCCGAAATATATTCAACCTTATCCGGGTAGTGTACTAAAAAAGCAGTAAAAGAAAAATCCACCCTTAAGCCAACGCATAAAAGTGGCTAGAGATGAATTTATGAGTACCTCAACAGTGTCAACTAAAAAGCATTTTCAAGTTAACTTGACATTTTTATAACTCCAACAAGAAGCAATTCCTCGGTGAACAAGGGGAGCGGGCTGATCCCTGGATCGTGGAGATAAATTCAAAATCTAAGCGATGGCAACTAATCCACCTGCATGCAAATTCGCCCACAAAATGAAAATTATGAATATTTTCCGGGCGATGATAGAACAAGTCAATTAAACAACTTAAGCTCAGCTTAAGCCTGAATAAATGTTTACCAATTAAATGACTTAGTTCAGCTCGCCAACGGGCGATAATTTGCGCTTCAATTAGAACACCTCGAATCAATTATCCGACTATCTGAGAAAACCTCCTTGAGCTCGACTTGAATCGCGATGACGACGTCTCGACCGAGTAGATTTTGATAAGAATAAAATAACATAAGAAGTTGGCGTTAGGTTGGGGAAGAAAACAAGGGCAAAAGAAAAAAATTGCGGTGGCCCAGTCTCCAAGTTCATGTCGAAACCAGTTTTTGCTAGATTGGAGCCGGGGAGCCAGAAAACCAGAATAAAAAAGTTAAAATGAGAATTAAATCAAATAAAACAGCAGCGAAATCCGCGAGCAAGTTCGCGGAAATTTTTGCAACGCTGCCACCGGCCGTGTCTACCAGCAGGGGAAAGAATTGATGAATTTTAGCTGCAAATTATTACGCAACCGAAATCAATTCGATTTCTAGTGAAAGGATGTCTATGCAAATTATTTTGTATATTTACAATCGTCGCGACCAGGTTTTTGACCGGCCGCGCTTCATTGCTAATTATTTCGGTTGAAAACCGATTGATTCACCGGCACCGGACGCAAATTGGTTGCGATGCGTTTTGCGACATGTGCACGACAACAGCGCATGCTATACGGGCAAAAAGTAAAAGAGGAAATTTTAGTAGGCCAGTTTTCTTTAAGAACAACAAATTTTTTTGTATGTTTACTCTTGACGTAAACACTTTACTTTTGGCTTGATTCATCCTGGCACCGTCGCTTCCAAAGAATCGACGGCCCGACGAAAAAAGGAAGTTATAATTAGATCCGCACACTGTCCAGCTGGTGACTTTTGTATTGACCAAGCCACACACGCCCGTTTTGCGAGCTGAACATGATCCATAAAACGGTCGTCAAGACAAGACGTTGATCTTCTTTCTCCTCGGATGTTGGCGTGATCGTTCCATGAATCACTGGATTCCATTTACTGCAGGGCATGACTGGGGTTCATTAAAATCATTTTTATTTATTTGGGTGGATTGCTTACACGCCTTTTAGGTTCAGACTGATTACGCGATTATGTCGCCACGATCAAATCCAGATACACTAACTATTTTTATTTTTTTGTTAATTTACATTTAACTAAAAGTTACACAATAGCAACATCACGACTTTCAGGTCCATGAACCTAGGATATAGAGTGATGCTTTTGCGTTGATCGCGATCAGATCTGATCTCATAAATATTCACATCTTTTAAGTGCAAAATGATCGATGATGTGAAGCAACCTTGAAGATTAATTCAAGTGAAAAACGCCTAGAAATCAAGTCGGTACCTTTTTTATATTACCTTTGCATTCGCATTATACTCGAGGACTTTGGACCGATATAGGTGTGCCTGAGTTATTTATGCTGGTTGAGCACAAATTTGAATGTTGAATTTGCTGTCTGATTTATTTTTTTCTTTCATTTTGCAATTAATCAATCTTTGGAGATATTGAAACCAGTTTTTTAATAATTTTTTGGTGCGATGAACAAACAGGAGAATTTACTTTATTTTGGTTTTAGTTTTAAAAAAAAGTCCACATGCTTTCTGTGCACACGTGCATATTTGAATTATTGATTTTAACAAATTTATTTACTCTTAACCTCTATAAGACAAAATAATAAAACATGTGTCGCATCTTAATGATTTTTTCTGTTTATTAAATCAAAACATTGTTTTAAAATATTTTGTCAGTTGATTCCTATTTGCTGCGGTAGAGCAATTAGTTCTTTATCCATATTCAAATTTTTTTCGATATATTTTTTAATAGTAAGCTACCCTTACGTTAATCTTCTCAAGGCAGCCAATAAAATTAGAATTGTTATTTTTAATTTTAATGAAAGTGCGAATAAATCAAATTTGTTATAATTAGCAACTATTGAATATTTTATTGAACTTTTTCTATAAGGCTCAAATTCTGAAGTTAATGATCAATACAAAAGACTAAAAAATTTTTTTATAACACTATTAAACATAGTTTTGCTATCTTGCCTGAATTCTACAAAAATCGAAGTCGTCGTAAAAGATTACCAGGCATTATCTCACAGGAAAGTAATTCATTAGGCCCATTAATATTTGCTTATTTAGTAAAATACAATTTCCTACCTCTGAAATTGCAAACAGAGCTGAAATACGATCGGGGAGATCAGACTACACAAAATAATAAAAATATCCAAACGGAAAAGACATTGTGTGATCCGTAAATCGTCACATAGAGGAAATTGATTCCGGTCGCCATTGTTATTTCATTGATTACTGTTTAGTAAACAAAAATTGAAATAAACATAGGTAACATACAGCTAACACCAGCGACTACAACATGCCACCAAATCGCACCACAATAAATCGATTCCCATTCACTATTTAATAGTTCACAAATATATCAACCCCCAGGGCTGTTAAAAGATATCTCTCAACGAAATTGCTGAACTTCGGGCTTCATGTATTTTATAATTATGTAACAAGTAGAGAGCAAATCAGCCGTCTGGGTCTGATGGTTGCCACAATGATCGCTAGTCCATTATCAATTGGTAAATGGAAAATGAACAAAATTCAAAGTATTGTAAGTATCATTGCATCAGGCATAGTGCCGAACGAGCTCATTCTGAGTGCCGGAAAAGGAGGCTGACTATATAAAAGAAAAAGTAAATTAAAACAGAAAAATCGCGATTATGGTGGAGTTAATGAAGTTAATCGACAATTACGCGAACTCAAATATGCTCAGCTGACTACACGAATGTAAGTCGGTCTACCTGTTGAACTCGATAAATTTTTGTTTTTTTTTTTAGTATGTCAGGGGGCACACAAGCGTAAATTCAATTGCTCAAGGGGGGACCTTGATTTCGCTGTATTTTATTACCATAAATCGATCAGCGATCATGCTATGAGATATGCAGTTATCGCTGAATAGCAATGAAAAACACCTCTTAATATTACCCAGAGAACTCGGACGGCATAAGAATAATTCACTTATGCTTTAAAAAAATATACTAAATTTATGTATGTAAGAAAAGCATATATAAAATTTATTGAATCAGGTAAAAGAAGGTTAGCGCATCGACTTCCGCAAATATACTCGTATGCATTCAAGGGTATTCGGCTGAAGTCTGTTTTGGCTTCTCTAGTCTTTTTTCCACAACTAAAACTCTTATAAACTATAAAAGAAAAGTACTTGATCAATTCAATATGCTGGGAAGATGTATAATAGCTAATTATATGAAATCCAAATAATTCCCCTTATTTTTAATTCCACAACCAATTTTAAACTTATCCATTAGAAGAAGATTGAAATTTTATCAGAAACTACCGAAAACTAAGCATTGACAGAGTCCAGCAGATCTCAATATGATTAAAATTTAATTAAAGGAGGGCCAATAATAATTCCAAAAATGCAATCGTCATTTTCAGAAATGTTTAGGAATGAATACACAAACTAAAAAATGTAATAACAATTTGTATGCATATATTTTTTATAGCTTATTTTTATTTGTAAAAACCAACTGTAGATAAATAAAGCCTATAGCCTTTAGTTCCTAGAAACATTAATCGACAATTTGTTAGTTTCCATTAATAGTCCCCAACATCAGCGCAACACATGTTCTTGCAAAAATAAAATAATTTTTTGAGTGGCATTTAATTTTGCCTATAGAATGTCTATTAAATTAACCCAGCTAACTTACACAAATGAGTGTAGTTGTCGGCCGTTTTTATTTGTTCCTCAAAGTAATTATCCACAGTACTTGAAACATTTATGAAAACGGGAAGGGATCACATTTCAAGCATATTGCCACCAAGCAACTCCAACAACTGCCCGCAGTGACATAATGTCTGAATTGATGGTCACTTGGGATTAGCACAAACTGCTACTACCATCTATCTATTCAAGAATTTTGACGGGAATTTATTTGAACATTTGGCTTCTATTCTACAGGTCATGTAAATTGGCTTTGTTCACCTATTTTGATCTCTCCAAACGGAAAGTGAAAAGATAATGCTCTCGTTGAGAGGTATGGAGGTGTTTTTGTAAAATGTTCTTTGAAGTAGCGCATTTAAAAATTTTAATTGCTTTTAATAAACCACATCAAAGGAATATAGAGCACATTTTTTATGTCCACCTGATCTTGAGCATTCACTTTTCCAAAATTTAAAGTGCAAATTTAGAAAAGCACATGTTTTCTTCATGAACTACTTTCTTACATCAATTTTCAGCTAAAAATGTTTTAAAGTGGGATCGAATTATTTTGGGAATATGTAGTTGGTTGTCAGTCCGACGATCTGTTTATTTAAAGAATTTCAAAAAACGTGACAAAATCATAAGAACTACTTCGTGACAATATCACAACAGGAAACACAATATTTTATGAGTGGTTTTGTTTATTTGTAAAGTATCGCTCCTTTAAAGGTTTTATTGAGAAATAAAGTAGTAAATAATTTTAGTATTGAATGTTGAAAATCCAATTATACTTCTTTAAATAAAAATAATGTTCAAAAAGATTTTTACTAGACAGTTTTCCGAATTTTATGACTTTGATGATACCCGTTTTGCATGTCGTTTATCGCACAATTAATAGAACTAGACTTTTAAAAAGACGTGCGCACATATTGCTGATCTTAAAATATTTACATGCATTTAAATATAATTCTATTAACATAACAACTTTCCAAATAGCTAATTTACATTTTTAGCATACTTTTCAAAAAACACTCCATAAATTCTTCGACACTAAATACATTTTCCTCTCAACTGTGAACAGATAAATGTACTATAGAAATTTATTCTATTTTAAAAAATATTTGTCTTATTTTCGGAAAAAAAATCATCTTCTATAGAAATAAACGCTTTCTACTGGAGGAAGAGAAAATCCGAAAATTTCAGAGCATAGTTAAGAATTGTTTTTCTTTTTTCTATTTCCAGCCAAACTTCTTTTATTCTACTTGATATTTTATGCTGTGTTAGCTGGACTGTTCGCAATATGCATGCAAGGCCTTTTTGCTACCTTAACTGATAATGAGCCCAGATGGAAATTAGATAGCTCGATAATTGGTACAAATCCAGGATTAGGATATCGTCCTCTTAGTGAAGAAACAGAGCGGGGTTCTGTTATTAAATTCAATACAAAAGATGCTAGTGATAGCGATTACTGGAAAGGTCTCCTAGACGAATTCTTGGAACGTAAGTGAACTATTTAAAATAATACTATAAATTTTTTTTTATAATAATAAATAGAATCAAAAACGCAAAATTATAAAAAAAGTTTTAAAGAAGCTCTTTTTAGCTAGAGTCTTAAAAAAAAACAATTTTTTTAAATCTTAAAACAAGCTGCTGCTTACAGAAATTAAATTCTTAAAAACAGACAAAGTCTGTTGTGTAATTATCCCACAACTGTTGAAATTTTCAATTTTCTGTTTTTAATGTGATTTGAGCATTGCATGGCTTGCATATTTTAAACTATCGTTTATTAAATTTTTTTTTTTTTAGCTTACTTGGATTCAAGAAAATTACCAAATCTAGGAAAAAAGCAAAAATACTGTGATTTTAACACTACACTTGGAGCAAATGAAGTGTGCGCTGTTGGAATTGAACACTTTGCGAATTGCACACCAAAACACTCCTATGGATACCTCAATGCAGCTCCATGCATATTTTTGAAGTTAAATAAAATTTTTGATTGGGAACCAGATTACTACGATAACGTTAATGACCTTCCCGAAGAGATGCCACAAGATTTGAAGGATCATATTAAAAAAACCCCAGCCACTGAGGTATGTATTCGATCCTAGAAATATAAAATTATTGTTTATATTTGCATTTCATTACTTGAATTATTACTAACTTTTGAATTTTTACATTTTTAGCGGAAACAAGTTTGGGTATCGTGCAAAGGACAGCATGACTATGACGATGAGAATGTTGGTCCAATTGAATATATCCCGTCACGTGGTTTCCCATCGTATTTCTATCCGTACAAAAATGTCCAAGACTACCTTAGCCCCCTGGTTGCTGTACGTTTTCCAAGGCCAAAAGTTAGTGAATTAGTGAGCGTCGAATGCCGAGCCTGGGCCAAGAATATCATCTACAGTGGCAGTCTTCGGGATCGCAAAGGATCAGTAACCTTCCAATTATTCCTCGATTAGCTCGTACCTGCCACAGCCCACGCGTATTAGAGCTTCTGTTTTGTTAGCGTTTTTTTTTTCTGTTTAGTCATTTCATTTCGTCATAAGAAATACTTAAAGTTTAAGGTCCAGCTAGGATTAGAGCATCAACTATGGCGTCGAAACCTTCCTCCTCCTCAGTTTGTTATTATTTTCGGTTTACCTTTTTTTCAATATCTTTTTTTCGTCTTCCTGTTTTTTTGTACAAAAAAAAAATAATAATAATAATAACAATAATAAAAAGAAACCTTCTCTCCGTAATTAACGCCCATACTTCTGCCAAATTCTATTTATTGCCATCCTAAGATGTAGGGTATTTTTATGAAAGCGAAAAAAATAAATCGTTGTAACATCAAAAAAATAAAAAGAGATTGTAAAAGAAAACAAAAAAAGAAACAACACAAAAAACAAAAGAATTTTTCTGTTTTATTAAAGATTTTTTTTTTTTTAATTTATTTTAAGACATTGTTGGCTATTTTGTCATTAAAGACAAACAAAACATTACGTACTTCTGTTAATGTGTTTCATTTTTAACCTTAATCCAAATATTCTCTCCTATTTATATAAACATGAAACCATTCCTTTCGTTTTTTCAGCTGAAGATTTCTTATAAAAATTGGAAAAATTTGTAAAAGAATAAATTTATTAAAGCAGTTACAATGTTAGAAGGAATGGAGAACAAAAATAAATAAAAGAAAGCAAATGTAGCACACGGAAGATTTAAAACTTGACACAACAAAACAGACATCTATACATAATTTTAAAAATTTACTCACAGAATATATGCCTCATACCTTTTCCCATCTTCAAACGATCATTTTCTCCACTCATAAAAATATAAAGTAAATTACCGATATATAAAAACAACTAAATTTTCAATAATAAATATTTCTTTTTCATTTCGCTTTATCATTAAACGACTTTTATAAATATAAATACAAATTTATTTTAATTTCAAACCTATATTTTTTCTTTTCCTCCAAAACCTATTCAATTTTAAAAATTTTCTTCGATCATATTTATTTTTCTACCAATTATTGTCAAACTATAACAGAAAACTTGAATAGTCTTAACGTTTCTTCGCTAATGTAAATATTTTTTACATTAAATTATATATTTAAGAATGTTAATCTATTTTCATTTCATTTTGTATTACCTTTTCGAATATATTAGGATTTTTTAAACAAGAAAAAATTACGTTAAAAGTAGGCATTTCAGTATATCCATAAGTCTAAAGACTTTTTTTTTAAAGTTTTTATAACTACTTCGAATTGTCTTTTCTATTCCTTTATTTTTATTCTCTGAAATATTTTTTTTTTTAATCACAAGGTTTCTTTTTCTTATCACATAATATTTTTTTTTTATTTTCATTTCTCTTATAATTGCTTAAGTTGAAAAGATAAAAATTTAATAAAAATTACAATATGTTTTTTTGTTTCTATAGAGAGAATGTGGAATATTTGTACATAATTTATGAAAAAAACGAAAAGTATTTTTCAAAAGCACAGAAAAATGTAAATAAACAAAAATAGCTTAAATATAATTGGAACAAACTATCTTATATTTAGGGTTCTGTATGGAAAATAAGCTCTGTCCTTCTAGTATACAAATTGTGCCAAATTGTTATATGCAAATACATTTCAACAAGTTTTTGTAAAAGTAGGGATAGATTTTTAATAACAACATATTTTTCATAATACCATAAATTGTACACTCAGTTAAAGTAATCGGATAAACGGCCGTTATTAAACGATTGGCCTAACTTTTGACTTTCTATTCAATAATTAGGTATAGTGCCTAAACAACTTTTGCAATATAGTTATTCAAATTTATGTACTTTTATTTTCACAGCATTTAAGAAAAATCAAAATATAATCATACTACAGTCTGTTCTCAGAAAGAAAGAAATAGAGACAGAAATATTTGAAGTGGAGAAGATGAGTATTACCTACATAATGTGCTCGTCATGCTTAAAGTCTGACTTTGTGTTGAACTTTCTACTGTTAAGATCGATTTTCAATATGAGTGCCCTATTTTATAAACTTTTGAAGCTGTGTTTCTCTGCCTTCATCCGAAATAAACTAAATGGACTTATGTCCAGGTAGCAAGATATATTAAAAAGGATGCGTCTTTTGTAAAGAAGTGGTGTAAGAAGTTTTCTGAAGAAAAAAACCTCCACGACTTACCAGGACAAGAAAAACATCAAAAAAGGAAGATATCGCTACTTTGAAGCTTTTTGAAAAGGATCTACAAATGACGCTGAGGCGAGCTAGAAGCATACGTCAAAGAATAAAAGAAAATTCCATCAAACATCGCAGTACTATAATCAAACCATATTTATCCGAAAAGCACATCGAAAACCATTCGAAATGGGCTAATGAAAATTTGAATCTCGATCGGACAAACGTGGTGTTCACATTCTGGGCATATCAAGGACCTACACGAGTATTGTTATAAAAAGGATGGCATTACATCATACGTAGTGTAAAACACCCAATAAAAGTTTATGTGTGGGAATGCTTCTGTTCGCAAGGATTTTGAAAATTAATTGCTTTTACTGGAAATCAATCGTGGGTCTTGCAAGAAGACAACGATCCAAAGCACAAAGGTCATCTTTGTACCGAATGGAAAAATCAAGAGGATGTCAATGTCCTGATGCTAATCAAATTAAAAATCTGTAGGCCTTTATGAGGATAAAGCTGCAACAGAAAAATGCTTTTATTTTGCAACAACTTACTGTGTTGCGTAAAAGAAAAGAAAATTAATAATAATGAAAAAATAATATTTTGTTAATTTTTTATCGCTGTTACTAAACAGACTGTAGATATCGTGAACAATATGAATATAAACTTAAATATTAAATAAAACTTTAAAAATTTGCCATGCAGAACCTAAGCAACTTTTCGAACTTCATGTACGTTTTATTTGCTTTCTAAGAATTAACGATATTTTTTCTTCCGAATGATGTTCATTAAAAACGCAAATATATTTCAGTTATTTTGTACCAGTTAGAAAGAGTTGTTAGTGCGTAATTTTGGCAATCATTATGCAGCGTTGTAAATACGATAAAAATTTTAAATTAAGAATAATAGCAGATCACAATAACGGCAAAATCGTAAATATCTATTGCAAAAACAGTACAAAATTAATAAATCAATAATTTCGAGATTAATAAAAAAGTATAAACTTAATGTAACTGTTAATAACTTTAATGTTGGTGGACGACCTCGTAAAACATCGGTTCGAACGGACAGACAAATATGCAGTTTGATTAAAAACAAAATCCATTCATTTCCACGAGAGAAATTGCAGAGACATTAAATTTAAGGATAGATCCCAGCACAGTACGAACTCGTTATATAGAAAATGATTTAAAAAGCTATTCGTCACTGAAAAAACCTATGCTTACAATTTATCATTTAAAAAAGAGGTTTTTTTTATACTAATTTAAATGTATTTGCCTTAAATTAAATTTTTTTAAATTATTAAATTAAATTTCGTTCGAACACATATCACTTGGTTAGTAAGTGGAACACTGTTTTCTTTAGTGACGAAAGTAAATTCAATCTTTTCGATTCTAACGAAAAGTGTCATGTAAAAAGAAAAACAGGAGAACGACTAAATCCCTGATACTGTAGAGCCATAATTAAGCATGGAGGCGGAAATATAATACTCTGGACGTGTTTTTCTGATCATTGTGTTGGTCCTTTCCATCAAATATACGTTACTATGGATCGTTTCGCCTGCAAAACTATATTAGAAACCATTATACTTCCTTACGCCTAGTGAGAAATGCCAATTAGATGGGTGTTTCAATACGATAACGATTCGAAAAACACATCAAAATTAGTAAAAGACTTATTTATAGCAAATGTGATTCAAGTCCTTAATCACCCGAATTAAATCCCATCGAAAATCTATTTGCAATTTTAAAAAGCAAAGTAGGAAATCAACGATTCAAGAACAATAAGGACCTTATGGATTCTTTAAAATTTGAATGGGAACAAATCCCAATGAGCACCATTAATAATCTGCTTGAATCAATGCTCCGCAGATGTGCTGAAGTAATAACAAATTAGGTATATTACACCAAATATTAAGAAAGTTGCTTAGGTTTTGCACAGCAAATTTTTCTTTAGTAATTTTTTACATTGTTAATGGAGTTTTACTTAATTATTATATTTAATTTAAGTTTATATTTATATTGTATAAATAAACTATATTTTGATGCTGTGAAAAAGTGCAGAAATTTAAATATTAAATATTGCAAAAGTTGCTGCAACAGTGAATATTGGAAAATACAATAACAAAAAGGTCATAAAATTACATTTGAATATATCTTTAGAACATCCTTCCATTTTTATAATACATGCCATATTTTTTTATATATATATATAAATATGTAGCTCACAAAATTGAGCTAAATAATTATACTGATCACTATAAGAAGTTTATAATACTAAACTATTTTCCTGTTATCCCATTCTTTCAATTTTCTGAAATAAATTCGGACAAGTAAATGGAAAAGCACTTTCTCAGTTCTTTACTTATTCTGTATTTAACTTATATGTAAATTAAAAACCTATTAATTATTATGTTATATTGTAAATGTATCATTTTCATACAATTCGAAATTTTAATAAGAATTTTAAATATAAAAAAAAGGGCTATGCACGCACAGGACCTAGTTGATAGAACTAAAAGTACAGGAGATCTTTTATTAAACACCGTTTATCACTGTTACAAAATTATCCATTTCATCTATATATTGTATAAAATAATTATAGAAAACAGTGAAACTAAATGCTAAAACAATATAAACTCAAAAGACGAGGACAATGTAACACGCTACTAAACAAAAATATTTCTATTAAGCTTAAGAATTTTAAAATACACATTTAATAAAATAAGATAAAGTTTGCCTACTTACAACAACTACAATCATATCAAATGCGAATACAAAGTACTAAAATATGTGTGTATTTAAGTCTTTTTTCGTTTTGACAATATCAACTTGATTACAATAATTTACCCCATTTATTTTCGATACCCCATAAAACACCTAACTCACAGTAATGAGATTTTTTCAAGAGTAAGTTAATTCCACTTTATCTTAAAATATACATACATATCAGAGATGTGAATTTTTCCATTAAAACACAAAATGTTACAATTGCTTCAAATATACAAATAATAGAATAATTAAAAGAAAAATGAAGAGCACTTTAAGAGTACGCATTTTTCTCTTTTTTCTTTAATTTTTACTTACTGCAAAATTTAAATTTTATATCGGAATCATATCAATTTTAGTTCTAAGCTCCCCACTTGTCGGTCTCGAGGTACATTCGATTTATATTGTCTCTTAGGAGTTTTTCTTGTTCTGAAATGAAATTGTGTTTATTTGTTCAGTTATATTTTTTTATATGATAAAACCATTTATTTTAATTTTGTGTAAGTTATACTTTTTTTTTCATTCTGATTACCTCTTGGTAAGTTTGCGATTGTGCTTTGTTTTTTTAAAAATTCTAAACAAAGCTCTTTGCTAAGGCCGAATGCGTGCATGTTGCATGTGAATGTTCTGGAACAAAAAAATGTAGAAAAAACATTAATAAAGATTAATCCAAGAAAATTTAGTCTATCCCAGCCCTCTAAACCCTTTTGAAAACGTAAGTTTCCTGGGGCTCTAAATTAAAGCAGCATTTTAAGAAAACATAATCGAATCATTGGTTCAGATTTGTAAAGTAAAAAAATAAAATAGGTTAGTTAAATATCAAAAATCTTACCCTAATTGTCCAAACGTAATATTCTGTTGAAACATCTGATCCTCCCTTAGTTCATGAATACTTGCATCATCCTCTTGCAGTGAAGATCCAGATGAATTCATCTCTTTTTGCTGCATGGCTACATTCCCTGCTTCCGTAGAGGTTTTAATTTTTCGCGTCTTAGGCACAGGACGGTGTGCTCGTTCGCACTGTAAAGCGTCAAAGAAGGCGGCATTCCAAAATCTTAAGGTATGCCAAATAGGCTGCTGGCGAAGATAAGTAAATAGATACTCCCGATATGGCTCACAACCAGGAACTTCAACTGCAAACAAAAAGAAATGATTTTGTTACGTATAAAAAAAATAATATATTAAATAAAATTTAATTTACTTTCGTGATAAAACGTGAAACACATATTCATAAGAGTCTTGGCAGGTGAAAAGTCTTCGCTTTCAGAGCACTCGAACAGAACAATGGCAAAGTACTGGACGAGTGAGTAGAAGGTCGTTTCATCAACCCTTTTTGATTTAGCCCTTTGTGAGTTAACAAATCGTGAAAACCACAATCGACCAGATACAAGTCTAGCTTTTTGACCAAATTCCGATTTCAGCTCTAGTCCAATTGAAACGCTGTCTGTAAAAAGCACTTCAACAAAATGCTTCATAAATTCTTTAACTGATTCCTCCGTTTGACTGTCTAAGCTAATTGAAGACGCCCATGATGGTACGGAATTGTCTGATTCTGAACGTATCCAAACTTTTAGATCTGACGATTCTAAACTACCACTAGGTAGTACTGGATCGTTAAGGCTTGTTAGAGTGCTACTATTGGAGGTTTTTTGAATTTGATTTTTTACTATTTTATTTGTATCACAGCCGTTTCCTTCAGGAGGAGGGATAACATCGATTACTGGAGTACTAGCCAAAAGTCCATTTACAGCCTTTATTTCTTCCTCTATATCTGTATCCCCCCTATTCGGAGATTTTGAATCAATTGAATTGCTATAAGTGCTACTTTTGCTACTATCGGTCCCGGAAGATGCTGATTTTGGTATATCAAGCACTAATTCTTCCTGAGTCATTTCTGTAAAGTTAACATTTGTTTTATTATTCAACTCTATTATGAAGCTGAAGCAACTCCCATGTTCGAGGATTCAGCTTCTGATGTCTACTTTAGCGATTACTTTTCTGAAGATCACTGAAAACGTTCCAATCGAATCGAAGGGAGCTTATAAAAGCCATAAATTAATTTTAGTAACCTTCTACTTCAATTAAGTTTTTCGCACATAACATTAATAGTAATACAATTGGACTTTTTTAATTGAATTATTTTAGGACTTTGAACGCAAGAATTTATTGAAGTCAAAAGTTACTAAAATGAATTTATGACAATTTTAGGAACTTTATTAGGGAAAGTTTGTCCAAAAAGAGATTTTTGTAAACTCTCTCGATTCGATTGGATCCTTTTTAATTATAGAATCCTTAAATTGAATTAATCCGAGCTGAATTAACGAACAGGTTATAGGAGATATATGAGAAGAACACTAACTTGGAGTTAAGTTTGGATGTCTAAAACGACCAGACAATATTTCTTCGTGGGCTCGTCGCTCCTTAACTCTTCGTGACTCGAAATCAATTGTTGAATAATCTATATAATCGTCGTCTTAAAGAAAAATTTTATTAAACATAGAAAAGTAAAAATTTCTGAAAACCTTAATAACTAATTACCTTTATTCCCATTATTTTCCTCTTCATCATCATCTTCTAGTTCCTCATCGGAATTTGTTGTTGAACTAAGACTTAGAGCTAAATCGAACTATAAATTGGAAAGTATAATTATTAAAGAATTTCATTTTAAATTTATTGTTATAATAAAACAAACTACATGTGAATAAAATAAATCCCTACTACTCGAATATGGACTTGTTACATTTATAAAATCATATTCATATGAAAAGGTTTTAAATTTTTATATAAATAACGATAAAGCTGTACTATATATAGAAATAATAATAACTCAATTTACTTACTACAGTTTATCGTATTTTACAATTTTTACCTTACATTAATTACATTAATAAGAAAACATTCCGAAATCTTTCTAAAACTAGGCAGAAAGTTTACTAATTTTCATTTTTAGTAGAAAAATAACAGAAGAAATTGTGATTGAACTTCCATTATACTAAAAATTATCGTAATTGCATCTTTGAAGTGTAAAATCGTTTAGAGCTTTAAATGGTTTTTTAAAGTTAGTAAAAAATAAATAAATAAAATTTCAGGCAAGTAATCAGAGACTAATGGTTTTGGGAAAAACTTAAAATTGATTAATCAAGAACAATTTCTTTGATTCTATTACTACATATAAAACAAATTTAAGTTCTTTTAATATTTACTTAAAAACGAATATCTTTTTGTAATTTTTTTTACTATATAGTACTAAGTTTATTAAAATTTATTGTCTATACTAAAAAGGTAATTTTTATATAGCAGTTCATTCGACGATCCCAGAAACAATGCAGGTCAGTTTTTGCCTGTTACCTTGACACATAATTACCCCGGAGAGCCTTGAAAAATGTCTCAGTATTATTTTAGCCTTACTTTTTCCACAATTTCCTTCCACTTCACTAACCGCGATAATACGACAGTGAAAATTTTCTACCAAAGCTTTGTAAAAAAAACGGCTTGGTACTTACTTCTGTGAAATATTATTATTATTATTTTTTTGAAAATTAATGCAAATACAGAAGCAGCTCAGCGCTGCCAGTTGACACGAAAGGACAAAGGGAACTATTGTGGAAAAACTCAAAATGATGATATCATCCTCCGTCTGTATCCTTGCTAGTTTCATTTTCCGAGCGCGAAAACAAAACATATAAAAGAAGGAACGTGAAATGTGAACCGTAGAGCCGTGGGCACGTGAATGTGAACGTGAAATGCACATACATTGGAACGTTTGTCTTGCTAAGTTGAAAGTTTATTTTAAAAGGACATAACTCTTCCTTCCATTCCCCAGAGCGACTATATACTCCAGAAACGTCCGTCGACGTTGTCGTCTTCGATGTCGCAGTGCCTCCACATGCCCACAGTGGTAAACAACTCCTTTATGAGTCTCCACCTCGGTAGAAGATGAACATCGTTAATTATTTGGTGGGTGTCAGCTGAAGCGAATCCCTAAGACTTCCAGGAAAGGAAGACGGCTATAAAAATGCTTTTCATTTTCTTTTTTTCAATCCAAACGAGCCAGTTCCATCGAAGGATATAAATGTCTATTAAAAGATTGTGCACGCCACGAGGCGCTATAAACTGAAATTGGTTTAATATCGAATCCTCGTTGTCTCGATATATCCTTCAGACGTTTCCTTGATATTACCTCGCATTACCTACTTAAGTTCAAAGCTTCTTGAAAGAAACCTTCAAAAACATCGATATAATCGCGCTGCAGTGTCTATTTATTGGCAATTTCATAGTGACTGCGTACGAATGTAGCCCGATTTTTATCAGGCACGACCACAATTCAACCAGAGCGAAAAATAATTTTTACCCAGAAAATCTTACATTACATACGATGCATGAAAAATTAAAATAAGAAAATTTTCAAATAAAACTAAAACCATACTACCAACTACTACTGTACTGTATCTAATTATTGCATGAGCTAAAAAATAAAATAAATGGGCATGAAACCAACCTTATTTGAGATGCCATTAAGCAACTCGTTGCTATTCCCCAAAACCGACAAGAACTTCGACTTGAGTATCCCTGGAGTGCGTCCCATTAAGGACTTAATCTTGGAGCTCTCCCCCTCACGTGTAAAATGCGTTAAATCCACCATTTTTATCACTTATCCACCTTCTTCGTCCCCGGTTTTTTTTTTTCTTTTTTTTTTTTTGTTGTATCAATCACTGCAAACACCACCACGGGGAGCCCACAAACTGCATATCTTCAAAACTTAATTATAATACTGGAAAAGCACGTCTTACACTGCAAAATTACGCTCCACAGCGATTTTTCGAACCCCCCCGCCGACGTTGCCAGAAAACTTAGAGCATTTTCTTTTAGCGAATATTTAAATATTATTGGGTTTTACAGGCACCACTCGTCCCCAGCACGTTGCGGCACACACTCTGGGGGGCATACAGACAGAAATATTTAAGCACCGAAATGGGGAGACATGCCAGGGAAGGTACAACACTACTTGTCTACGAAACCTTGAACTCTAAATCGATTTTCAACCACCCGATTCCTGACACTATTCACAACTTTAATGCGATCGGAAAGTATCCCGGGACTTTATTTTTTTGGGGGGGGCACACTTATTTTATACTTTCAGTGATAAACAGAATGGACTGGAAAAGGAAAAAC
The DNA here is from genome assembly GCA_963969385.1 of Philonicus albiceps. NCBI lineage: Eukaryota > Metazoa > Arthropoda > Insecta > Diptera > Asilidae > Philonicus > Philonicus albiceps. Next base: position 12,545,048 of record OZ017775.1, on the reverse strand, counting down.
ACTCCTGAGTCCCGGCTCCTTCGGGAATTTCAATGATGCTGAGGTTGAGAAAGTTTTGAAGATATTCTGTGTATACCCCGAGCCTAGCACTTGACACCGTGCTTACAGGAAAACGTCTGCAACCCCGGAAGATCTTATGCCAATGCTACAACTCAGGTGAAAACTTGTTACAAATGGAAAGCTTTGGGGCACATTTTATCTTCCCTGTCCTCCCCCCGCAACCCCATCAAAAGAAAGCTTTAGATATTGCACACTTTTCAGTGGCGTCACAGAGAAAATTCGTAAAGTAAAACCTGTTATAAATTCATGGAGTTTTCCAAAATACCAAACTCTTATTCTTTTGATAGTAACTCTCATTACTAATTTAAAAATAATGGAACTTAGGAATTTAAATGTCCAAGTAATGATAAATTTATAGACCCGGTGTTTGTATTGAATCATGCGGAGATCATAAACCTCTTTGTTATTTCTACTTCAATATCCGAAATTACAATAACTTTTTGATATTTTTACTAACTTAGTATTTTATCTTACTATACAACGTATCGGTTCAAGAGAAAAATGTTTCAAATTCATTAATTAAATCTTGTAATATACATGACATGATTGAATGGTTGAAATAGGAATAGAAATTATAACTTTATTATATGTAAAATACTTAGGATTTATTATTATTATTAAAAATATCCAATTTTGATAAAAGGATAAAATATTTTTATAGATATATTTTAGTAACACTCTAACAATACTTATATACTAAATTAACTTTATCACATAATAAAATTATTATGCATACCTTGAATTATTTAAAACTAATTGCACCGAAATATGTATTTTGTAGCGATTTTATAATTATAAGGTAACTGCACTACTAAAAATACAGCTTTTATAGTTTAATATTCTGATTTCGCAAATTGGTATACTTTCGCACAAATTTCACCGATAATTGCCGTAATTAACAAAAAAATATCAAGCGAAAACACCAGCTCATTAATTCAAAAAGTAGAAACACACTTGCAAAAAGCCGGTAAAAGTCAACAAGCTCATGTTATCTTAAAATTTGTAAAATTTTCTCAAAGCCTGAAGGTGCACACGATAATTGAAAAAATTCCTACTTTCCCGGATTTTCTAGGAGAATCACTACCAACAGGAATGAGTTCTCTGGTTGAAATATTTCAAATGAAGCTTTACATAGTGCACGCAGCAGGAGAAGTCAGAAATTTTGTTCTGGCGGCAAATTTTGTTTACCTTTTTAGATGGCAATCAGCGGGGGTACCAATTACGTATGCAAAAAAGCTTTCCTCATCCTCTAAAGAAATAGAAAATGAAATTGCCGCCGACAGCAAAACGATCAAGATTTTCATTTAAAAAAAAGTATAACCAAACCAAACTGCAGCGAATATTGTGCAAGTACAGCGAACATTTCGCGAATCGTGATGCAATCTCAAAATATACTCCCCCTTAATCTTCCGAGTAAAGCGATTTTTTCCTGTATTTTTAAAATCCATTCAATTCGACACCCACCTCCCGAACATCGAAACTGACGAATGGAGGGCCCTGGTTTTGGTGGCGCTTGTTTGCGCCAAATAATACCCTCTGATAACGAATGCGGTCAATTCGATAAAATTCGACTCGAATTCAGTAGGAACAGTAAAAAGCGAAATTTAAGCAACTTTATCACGAAACAATGAAAATGAAAGGCTTAAGGTGAGGGTGTATGAGAAGTGGCCACCAGCTCAATTGGGATCGAAAGGGGCCTACACGTCGAGACACAGTTTTTAATGGAGCGCTCACTAGAAACTTTAAAGAACCGCCGATAATTGGGGTTGCTGAACTTTGGGCTTGGAAAGGAAAGGTACGACGACACGGTGGATTCCTCAAGGATTCGAAACGTGAGAGTGCATTAAGTACCATGTAATCAAAATTCAAGAGAATTCCTTACTATCTGAGAAATAGTGTAAGACTGTAAAAGAACAATAATTTCTTTTATTTAGGCAATTTTTGCAACTTAGTCTGAAGTAATACATTTATCTAATGTTTTAACATCCATAAATCGCATCTTTTATAAACAATTGCCGAAAGGCATTAAACGTTGCTCTACTTTTTCAGAAATAAGTTCGTTATGTCTGGAAACTATTTTTATTAATAGGCTAATACACTTTCTTAATGATATCCAGATGGCAGGCATTAGAGATTAAATTTAGCAGAAATTTCTGGTTATAAGAGATAGATAGAATTTATTATGGGTAATTATGAATAAAATCAGCTTTCCTGGTTCTCATCACTGCACTTAATCAGTCAAGAAACTCTGTGTCGAACACTTTCAACATCATCGAAGGTCTATAAAAAGTTTTAGATTTTCTTATAGTAAATAGATAAACTCGATAAACTAAATAAAAAGTAAGAATATCAGAAAAACTACAAATGATGTTGGGTGTTTTATTTATATCAAAACCATGGTTTATAATTAATCAACTGGAATAATAAGTAACAAAACCACACTATACTTTATTAATTCTAATATACCGAACATAAGAAGAATTCAAATTTTTGTTCGTCCTTTTAATACCATTAACAGGCCATTACTGAACTTCTAGAAATCCAATCTTACTACCTTCTAATTTTAAAAAATAAGGCAATACTCATAATTCAAAAATAAAATATTTTCTATACGTTCTGCAACATTTGTTACTCACTTATAAAGATATCTTTATAACTTCTATAAAAACACACTCACCGGCAACCCTTATTTTTAAATTTCGCAATATCAAAAACTGCAATATAATTTCGAAAATGAAAGTTTGCTACAAGAAAATCTGAAATATAAAAAATTTCTCCTAATGAAAAACTGAAACAAGCATTCTTAACCACTTTCCTTTCGTCCTGCTCACATCAATTTGCAGAACTACCGACGGATCTTTTTCGCGAAAAGCGACTTCAGTTCAAATTTTGTCAATGAAAAGTGTCCGTCGTCTCCTCTCGACTTAGAATTTTCCACATCTCCGAGGCCATAGATTCAGAAGCTGGGAAAATCTTAAGATCATTTGCAGTAAACTTTCTCAACCGAGCGGATCGTATATTCACTGTCGGGGTTACATAAGGATATATACCAAACTCACAGTGTCTATAATTTTTGTTATAGAAAAAAAAGTGCCTTGATCCCAGTGAGATTGTGTGCTTGTGAATAGTGGGGAAAAAAATAATGGTTTTCAGTGAATTTAGTGTCTTCCGGCGATTCAAATAGTTTCGCGACACTAGTGCAGAATTTTTTGTGTAAATACTTTTACTTGTGTTAAGTTCCCTAGTTAAAAATAGGCGCTTTCTTGCTCTCTTCCCGGGATGTGTTAGGTATTTTGGATTTAATCAACCAATATGAGTGTAAGTTAAGAAAATTTGCATCCATAATTGTTACGCAAATTGTTTAAAATTAGGCAGTACGCAAACCGACTGTTGCACGGTTGTCACAAATTTTCAATTTTCCATGAAAATAATCACTGCTGCTTCCTTAAAGTAAAACTTTCAAACTTTTTTTCTTGAGTGGCCAGGGCTTATTTATAGAGTGTAATGCTTTTTGGTTCTAAATTTAAATATTGTCCACGAAACAGTGCTCGAACCCGAGAGACGGCCAGGAATTCTCAAGTGTGCCTTAGTAAACGTGAATACTTCTTCTCTATGTAATTGAAGCACCCGACTAAGAAGAAGGAAGCATTCGCTATCTTTGAGCTAGGGTAAGACGGTTGCGACGATCGACATAAGGAAAATGGAGAAAAGCGAAAAATATTTTCTTCTGTCTCTTCGATGCATCTTTGTTTTTTTTTTATTTTCGTTTTTATTTTTTCGTTTTTGAAAATATTTTCCTTCTAATAACTAAAACAAACAAATTTGCGCACATTCCGGCTGAATCGTTGCTTCTTCGCAAAATTCGCATATATACATAATGTGGATACGTTCGAAGCTTTTCAGTCCCGATTTTCATGATGGTAATAAATATTAAAGTTTATTTGCACGGACAGGCAATTTAAATGTTCGTACACACACCTTCTATTTACAGAGAGAAGTATTTGCCGGGAAATAGAGCAAACAATTCGAATTTTAGGTTGAAGATCGAAGGTTCAATCGCTTCCGCATGATCTGTGCATTTAAGCAGGTGGACTACATAAATGAATCAATTTTAAACTGATTCAAATTAGATTGCAAGTAAGATGGTTGAAAAATCAAAATGTATTACATTTTTGGTATGCTTAAAGTTGTTTCTTACATATGAACTTCAAGCATGACACTTTCAAAAAAGCAATATAAGATTTTTCTATATTTCTAAATTGACTGAATCGAAAAATACAAACCAAACTGTAAGAATTTATTCTCACTTTAAAAAAATTAATTTCTGTGTAGTATTTTAAATTTACTGAAAAGTGTTATTTCGTAAATTTCATAAAATTGTACCACACTCGGGCCAATCTTAGGACGAATTCATTGATTTTTCGAATTTCTAAATAAACATCCATCAACATATTTCTTATTTAGTCTAATAATATCAAAAATATGATTAGTTAGACATAAAAATTGATTCTATTCAGCTATACGTACTCAAAGGGGTTTATATTTTCTGCAATGTATACCCAGATTTTTCTCTTAGCTTAATTTCAAAAGATTGAATCAACTGGCATATACTTTTTCGTAATGATAGAATTCAGGTCACTTTACACATTGTTATTTTACTAATAATGAAAGAAGCAGCCTCAAAATCTAATTCAAATTTTGTCCTATTTAACTTGAAATTGAATTATTTCTTGGCACCTCATCTCAAAGTACATAACATTTTGCAGAAATGCAACAAGAACACTTATTATCTGATTTACCTATTTCAGTTTTTATATACTTATTACTTACAATTATCTACAATTGTAAGACAGCAATTATGAGACTGAGTTAATATTTTATAATATTCCATCTCCATAATTATTGACGAAGAATATTCCATAAATATCTTTTTCCATGGTCAGATAATTTAAATTCAATAATTCATTCACGTTATTAGGTAAATCTACGTCATTTTACAAACATATAAATAGGATTCAGAAAAATAAATGTGAATGTACCCTGGCGACTCATTCTTTTCATGAGTCCATCGCTCTTAATGTTTTAAAACAAAAAAATAATAAATAAATTAGTAAGGAATGTATAAAAATGACGAAGAAATGTAAAGTAATTATTTTGTATAATTTCTATTAATTTATATTTTTTTTACAACTTACAAATAACGAGGAAATGCAAACCCGATTTTATGAAAGCGAGAGTTCATTTACACTCCTCATGTTTATCATGTTTAGAAATTGGGCACTGAAAACAAAGAATTTGATTTTAAGAAGAAGGAAAAAAAACATACTGTAAAGCCTACTCATTATCTAAAGAAACTCATGCAAAAGTTAGAGCAAAGCCAATAAAATTAGATACTCTAATTAAAGATACTTGTCGCAGTTTTTAGGGGACAGTCGTTGACGCTTGATTTTCATCAAGTGATCTATTTTTATACCATTAGACGATTTTCACTGATGTTTTGCTGTACAATATACGGTCAGTGCCGAATCACACACTTCAGATGATTTTATTTCCTGTTTTCTATGCTGTGTTTATCATGTCATTTCTTTTTTCGGACAAATTTTTTTCAAACTTAAAACGAAAGAAATAATGAAAAATGTTCACTTTAACACAGACAACTTATTTTTTTAAATATTTATTGTCTATTTCTAATTCCTTGTTTGGAAACCGTGGTTATATTTTTTATTTTAACAACATCCAAACTGTTAATAAATAAATATAAAACTAGTTCTCTGTTTTTATTTTTGAGGCCAGGAACCTCCTATTCATACAAATTTTTCACGGTTAAACACTTTAAATAATGTTTATAAAGTAAACTTTTTACAACGTAAGTTTATAGTGTTTCTGGAAACTTTCTCCATTATTTCATTAAGGGTAGTATATTTTTTAAAATTTAATTTGAACACCTCAACAATAAGCAAGTGTTTAATAATAAAAAAAATTAAATTAAATTAAAAATAAATGTAGTAGGCTTGTCTAAAAAAGGAATTTAGAATTTTATTTTATTTTAGTTATTTTACTGTGACCATTTCAGAATTTTGCTATACAGCAAGAAATATTCTCTATCATACTCCTCTATTTATTACAGAATTTTAATGGATTTACCAAACTCCAGACTCCAACGTCACCAAAATTAAAAAGTGGTCGATCAATGCCTGAATGGGTGGTAAATATTTTCCTCAATAAGCATGAAAACAAAAATCGTAAACCAGAATTACATACACCCTACACACAAACATATAGCAAAACATTTCAAAATATTTATCTGTTTTGTGTGTTTTGTAAAGTCTAAATTTATACTTTTAAATTTCATAGAGTGAAACACATGAGCGTATTGGACCAAAACCACCTGCACCACCACCTGACTATGAAAGATCACCACCCGCTCTTCCCCCAAAAAAGAATCAAGTTGAACCAGACTATGAAGTGATCGAATTTTCCGGACAGCAGTACTCGAATGCGAGTCCATTGAGGCCTAAAACACCAGGTTTGTTAGCAAATATTCTATTTTCTATTTTGGAAATGGTAAGAAATTTCCTCATTTTTTTTTTTTTTTTAATTTCAGATACAAAGAGGAGCGATGGACTCAAATGCACTCTATGTGGATCACCATCTCCATGGGTTCGATGTGAGCAATGTGGCCAACAGATATTCTGCGCTTCTTGTGATGATATGTTCCATAGACATCCGAAAAGGCAGTTACATTTAAGAAAAGTATTTAGACGTTTTTATTAAAAATTATTCAACATTTTATTTGTAATAAAATAATTTTTTTAAAGGCAATTGAAAAATGCCAGACGATAAAGCCCCCACTGCCACCAAAATTAGATCCTCAGTTGATAACAGCCCCAGTTCCACCGCCACGACGCAACAAAAAGAGCATGCCGTCGCCGCTTCCAATGCGCAAGGAACAGGTACGGGTCTGCGTCATCTCGTAAATACAAAGAAAACCCCAAATATGAAACCAACCAAAGATATATATTTTATCAAAACTTAGATGAATTGTTGACGATTATGTTGCTATATCTTCTTAGAAATTCTATCAACTGTTGTTACCTTTACTATCTTCCTAATTTACTCAATTAACACCCATTCCGTATTCTCCAAAGTTATTTTTTTATATATATATATATTTTTTATTAATTTTATTAATTTTTTTTTCTTTATGAAAAGTTTACAATAAATATTTATCCCAAAAAATACGAATTATTTTTTTACGTGAGGTCTACTTGTTTTGTAGATGTTTTTGATTTTATGTCATGGTTTAATGTTGCGGATTATGTTTTTAGTAGACTACACCTTACTTTTTTGATTTGATTTGTAGTAAGAGTTTTTTAATCCTTCGAATTTAAAATCGTTATATATTAAAAACAAAAATCGGTGGCAAAAGCAGAACAAATAATTAAACTATCGCAAGGCTTAATTTTATTCAAAAATCATACCAAAATTTATTAATATAATTTTCAAGTCAATTTTCCCAAATATAAATTTATTATAAGTACCCACTTCGATTATAATACTCAATAAGCAGTTGCGTTTTTTTGAATGTTGTTACGATTGCTATTCCCGGAAGGAATTTGTATTGTAATTGCCAATTGTTCCCGAAAGGTCCTCGCACGAAGTCCAATAAAATAAGAATACTCAAACACACTTCGCTTAAAATTTGCACCATAATCGCCAATTTAAATCGTAGGTGTTAGGATCAATGCAACCACCACCAAGTCCAGCACTATCTTTGCGCGATCGTATGGGATCATTTCGTAAAATGATCAATCCTGGAGCACGTCCACTTCCAGAAACACCAAATACAGAACCATTCAGGCAGACATCATCGCCGAGATCCACAACTCCAACTGGTCGATCAGTTTTTGATTCAATTCAACGGCCCCCATCGTTAACCTTAGAAAAGATTAAGACAAAGGCTAGCGCTACTCTAGATAGAATGGCTCTACTTCAGCAAAGATATCGTCAACATCAGGAATCGATGAGAAGTGGAAGAAGCGAGGATCAGAGAAGATTGAGTGGTTCATCTAATGTAAATGATCATGTAAGTTATCGTCATCAACGAATTCAACCCATTAAGCTTCTTTCTAATAAACGCTGAAAAACATTTTTCAGACGAATAGGGGCATTAATTATCCAGATAACCTATCATCCGACCAATGGTCTAGCCCACCATCCCCTACTAGACTGCGTTCCGGAAGTATATCATCCGGAATGAATTCAAATCGTAACTCTATCGAAGGTTCTCATTTTCACTTCCCTCACCATCAGGAACAGCAGCAACCTGTGAAGAATATGAGCGCTTCAGTATTTAACTTAGACAGAGTCGGACAAAGACAGACTCAAAATGCCTATCCACAAAATCATATGCATCAGGTAGAACTGGGTTATTCAATCCATGAAAAGTGCTTTAAAACATTTTTCTACAGGCGCAATCGATGGCTCATATTAATTGCATGAGCTGCAATACTCCTCAGGGTTGGAACGGCCAAAATGAATGGTCTCAAAATTTGAACGGATCCAATATAAGCCTCAATATGCCACCAGGATACTATCCCCCGCAACAATCACCAATGCATCCACCACCAGTCTGGGGCAATAGTTGGATGGGTCCCAACATGTACCCATATCCAATGGGCATGATGCCAATGATGAATAATGGTAAGCATTTTCAAAATATTTATTGTACTATTAAACATTAAATTACAGAGAATGTTACTTAAAACAAATTCTTATTTTACAATTTTTCTCAAAATTATCTTTAGTTTTAGGCATGCCACCAACACCTCTACCCAGCAGAAGAATGCAGTCACGCAATGGATCACGAGCAGCATCACCTGCCCTAAGTATCAAGTCACGAAAATCGGTGATGTCCTCAAGAAAGAGGAATAGCTACACTGAGCAAGAGCCTACAGATGACGAGGATTCCGACGACGATAGGAGATCCATAAGGTCAGGGGTGATCAACAATCGAAGGTCACGAAGACCGTCTTCAGCATCGCAAAATTTCAACAAGGAAGACGATAGTGAAATTATAGGCCAAAGCTCAAAGGGTAGAAGTTCCCAGCGAGCCATGCGTGAGCGTCTTGCGAAGGTTGCCACTCGTCCATCGCTAAATTTAGGCCGGGATAGAAGTGAAAGGGGCTCAATTTCATCACCTAAAAAAGGATTTTCGGACTCTCCAATAACTCCCGATTCTGAATCTGAACCAGGCACTAGAGCTTTGGTGCAGGCCAAAATTCAGGAGAAAGTAACCCAGCAAATTCGGGAGCAGCAGCAAGCTCAGCTGCCCAAGCAAAATTCTGTAGAGAGTCGGCATAGCTCCAGAGAACGCGGAACAACGCCCCCAGAAATACCAAGCATCGAAAATACCACTGAAGGACAAATAGAGGAGCCCGAAAATGACGGACCTGTGGGACCTCCACCCTCAGCGCCCGATTACGAATGGGAATGCGAATTTTGTACCTACGTTAATGAAGCGAATGTACAAATTTGTGCTATTTGTTGTAAGACCCCGACCCATGCACCTACCAAACCTAAACAGCCCGAACCATCAAAAGAAGCCCTAAAACCAGAGCAGCACCAGCAGATGCCCGACGTAAATGGAACAACAAAATTGATCGGTGTTATGAAAATAGCACCGTCTTCTGAAGAATCCGAAGATCAGAGCCGCGTGAAGAAAAAAGGTAGGAGTAGGAAGATATCCTTTGGGCTGGGGACAAAAGCCAAGTGACCCAAATGTGTGCTGCCCTACGTTTGTTGCTTCACTAGTTAGTGTTCAGCGTTTAGAAATTCTTTGTACGATTTTTTTTATTTGTTAAAAAAAATAGATAAACTCCTGAACAACTTTACGAAACAAAAAATTTATGTTTTGCACCCAAGTGATGATATCCAAACAATCCTGCCTCGCACTGATCGTTGCAAAAAAAAGTAATAAAAACGGTGTTCCGATCAATATTTCAGTTTTATGAATTTCTTGCCAACCACATAAAAAAATCCTAAACGCTCGTCCTGCTTGATTTTTGTTAACTAAAAAAATACATATATATAAACAACTTATAACATAATCAAAAGAAGTATAAAGTTAAATAAATAGAATCAAATAAATTGTTACACAAACACGTCGAAGTTCACCTTGTGCTTTTTATAATTCCACGTGTTTTGTGTCTGTGATAACAAAATTTTCTGTTGAATTCCCCTTTGTAGGACAGGATATGTCCCTTGAGGACATTTGGGCTTCCATTGAACAAAACATTAGTGAAACTGCTGCTGCTACTGCTTCTAAACGAAATAAACAAAACCTTACAGCAAATAGCACTGATGATCCAGAATCAAATACCACGAAGAAGAAGGTCGAAACTGGAACTCAGAAGTCCCTGAGTAAGAAGACTTCGACTGCATGTGGTCCATCTCCACCTAGGGAGACGAAAAAAGCATCTTCTGTGTCTACGGGAACATCTCCACCACCCCAGAGTATTTCTACTCAGGCAAGTTATTGTTGTTTTCGTTGTCAATTTGTAGTTTATAAAAACATTAAAATAGACATATGACACCCTTCCAATTTCGAGGGATATTGACCAGCTCATAGATAGACCTCCGACCAGAAATACAGGAAGATCTTACTCGATCGCTAGTCCTAACAATGTTCGTCTTAGCGACAGGGCGATGAGCCAACAGAGCTTCAACAGTGATAGCCAGGTATATGATTTAAATTTTTTTTTTAAATATGTTTTTGTAAACTGCAGCCATATTTTTAATCCTAAAATAATGACATTCAAAATTCAAAAATACGTCCTAATAAAAAATAGCGAAATTCGGAAATTCTACTATGAAAAATAATAAATCACCTTCAAACATTTTATCTACAGAGCTTACCTCCGACGCCACCAAAACGACACATGAGTCCCACAGGATTAGGCAGAAAGGCAAATGCTGATCTCAACTACATGGATCCAGAAATAAGTGCATTTTTCGAACGTAGTACAACTCCATACTTCCGTGAGATGACTGGATACAAGCAAGATCGGTATAAAAGTCAAAATGATCTCCGTCGAGATGATCTCTACTTACCAAGACGACCATCAGTCGCTGATATGCTCAACTATCAAAGAGTAATTATTAAAATAACTAATGAAATAACCAAAAAATAAATTAAAATTAAGTAGCAGTTAAAATTAACTCCATTATTAAATTATTATTCTATAGACACAGTACGACACAACATTTTTCGACCAATATGACCTTAGGCGAGATATAAAACCTAGAGATCCTGCACTAGAACTTGTAATGTTGCTGAAGGTAAATTCCTTCTCTTTAGCTGTAATATAATGATATATAATAAATTATATACCAACAGGAAGCTGAACATTACAAATTCAACGCCGAGGAGGTCCAAGCAGCTCTAAAACATTGCGGAGATGCACATCCTATAAACTGGCTTCGCGAAAACTGGTCAAAATTGATCCAGACCGTTCAAACGCTTGCAACGAAATACGGGCAAGAACGTAAGGAGAACATAATCGGAACAATATCCGCCATAGAAGCCCGAGAAGCCCTTCGTTTGCACCGAGGAAATGTGTGGCACGCCGTCACTGAATGCATCCAGCAGCGCCAGAAGAAGTACCATGAAATCTCAAAGCGTGGAAATTACTCCCGAGAGGACATTGTCACCGCCCTAACCGCTCACCATGGGAATATTGAGCTGGCTCTCGTTGATTTGGGTAAAACTCAGCTTAAACCATTTCTAATGCGAATTTGGGGTCCTCCGACTGGGGTCGAGAATGAGAGCGGAAATGTGTTAAGTTCTGAAAATCAGGACGCGACTAGAATAGGTTAGTATTGCTGTGGTCCTAGAACCTTTAGTAGCTGTTTTAATTGTACTACTTGTTGAAAGGCATTATGCAAATCTTTTTTTTGAAAATATACAGGGTTTCACAAATTAATACATTTTGTTTTAGTAAGGAGAAAAGCGAACTATTAGACTGTCTGTCCTTTCAGATTACAGTACTTTACAATCCAATTTTAATACGGCCCTTGCCTCTAATTTTTATATTTATTAGGATTAGAGTCTTAGATTCATTTACGAATTTAAAATGCGTCAATACTCATTTCATAAAACTTTTAAATTTACGCACATTTAAGAAAAGTTTCAAATTTCCTTACAGTTCCAAAGAATTGAGAAGTTCAAAGTTCATCCACAGTTTTTCCAACCTTTTATTTTTCGATAAGTTCTCTAATCAGCTCGATTTTTTTAACATTACGAAAACCAGGATATTTTTACATTAAAGCTTATTTTTCATAGTTACTATATAAACGAACTTTATGGCAAAATAATTGGGTTTTAAAAAGCGCTCTTATATAAATCCCCAAAGTAGTATTATTTATAAAATTCACTTAGGAATATATCGATACTTTAGCATTCGAAACAATAAGCAATAAGTCCAATCCTATGAATTTTTAAAGAAGATCCTAACTTTGATAAAGTGCAAACATTTTATTTTAAGGATAGTGCGTTTCACAAGTCAAGGATTTAAAAATATTCCCAGTTTATTCCAAATTTTTTCTTTTCTACTAATTCTTTATTTCTAGTTTCCGTACAAAATAAGTACACTTTAGAAAAGTGATCCACAATCTTCAATTGATCCGCCGGCTTATTTATTTTACTGCTCATAAACTTATGTAAAATTTAACGAAAATAAAAGAAACTCATCCTCAAATTTTTTCCATCTTTTATACATAGATCCTTCAATAAACGACTTTTTAAATGCCAACATAGATACAACGATCTCCCTACTATCAGGCAATACTCCAGATCCTCCAATAAAGGACTCATTGGGCGGAACAGATTCTGTATCAAATCTTTCAAACTATAGTTGGGAAAATAAGGAATATACCGAAACCACTGAATCAAGCCACAACCAGAATTTACTAAAGGATATCGAAACACTTATTGGACATATGGAGGTCAACCAAGCAAAACAAAACGAAAAAATGCTTCAGGACATTGAAAATATGCTTGGCGGCATGATGAATGGACAAAACTTAAAGCCAGATTTTGTTGATTCACCAGTTACAATCACAGATAGATTGTTAGTGAAAAGTCCGATAGTTGTCCCCACAAGAAATGAAAGCACTGATGACGTAGAGGCGGATATTAAAAATTTTGTATCACAGCATATTCAGGATATTATTCCTGATTTAGTAGAACAAGTTGAAAAGGAATTGCAGGAAGAGGAAAATGATGAAATTAAAGAAATATTTGGAGAACAGGAGGAGGACAATAGGCTTTTTGTGGAACCTGTTCGGCCGCCAGATGATCCTGGAGAGTATCTCATGAGAGAAGTCATCGTGCCAAGTTTGCAATATTCGAATATTAAAGAAGAAGAACCTCTATCATATTTTGAAACTGAAAATTTGGAAGACTTCAAATACACCCCTGAAAATCAGATAAAAATTTTGGTAGAATCTAAAAAATTTTTAACTACACAAAGTGCAAAGAGAATAATTTTTAAAATAGGATATGAATCAGAGGAAGTAATAGAGGCTGTTAAAAATGAAACAGAAAAACACGATCAAACGTCCAACCACGAAAACTTAGAAACAGCGGTAACATCTTCAACTAAAGCAAGCAAGATAATCACATATGAAGTAAAAGGAGCTACGAATCATGAAGCAGCAATAGGTTCTTTGAATGTAGCAAGTAAGCCAGATAAGGAGAAACCCACAAATGAAGACGTAAATAATCTTCAAAATAAGCAACAATCTGCTATAGAAAATATTAAAACTGACAGTATTAATACGAATAAAAGTCTCACTAAATTGGAAAATACGCAAGCTGTAAAGGAATTAGAGAAATCAAGTAATATACCATCAAATAGTTCTGAGCTTTATACGACAAAAGAAACTTCAAACATTGATAAAACACACAAAATTCGCAGTGAACCTAGAAGAAATTCGGTTAGGTCAAAAATCCCAGTTCGCAAAAATTACAATCGTGTAAACTCTAATCAATCTACTAAAGATGCAGAGAATCAAAATTCAGAAGAAATAGATCCACCAATAGATATTGAAGCAGGACCTTCTAAACAGCAGGAAAGTGAAGCAAATTTGAATACAACTGAAAATAAACCCGATGAACAAGAAAATGAAAGAAAAATAAGTACAGCTAGTATTACATTACAAACTCCGATACCAGTTAAAAATGTTATTAATACAGACAAAATAGAAAATAATAACCAAATCTCTGATAAAAACTCAAATGAAGCAACTCAAAACCCTACTGAATACAACAATCAAGTATCTGACGAAGATGGAAAAGAAGAGGTAATTTCTGATGACGGAGAAGAACTCTTCAGTGGTATTGAAGGTAGCTCTGATGATGAACGATTCGAGTTTGTTTATAAAGTCGTAAAAAAATTCATTCAAGTTGAAGATAATACTCCACAAAATATAAAACATACATCTCAGGATTATTCAACATCCGATGAAGAAATGTTTAGTGTTCACAGCGATGAAGCATTCCATTCACCACATACCACGCCAAATAATGAAAACACAGCTGAAAATGCTTCTCAATTAAGCTTAAATATTGCTTCACCTTCTTTTAATCGAAGTGTAGAGATTGCAAGTCCAACTTTGTCAACAATGTCAACAAATGAAATGATTTTGATAATTAATGATGATAATCGTAAAAATAACGATCTTATGAGTGAAGATGAGAGTCAAATTGATCCATCTTCCTCACTTACTGAAAGAGAAACCCCTGCTGCAAGTTCTAGTGCTTCAGAAATTAGTCCAGATAGTGCAGTTAAGACACCGCAAAATTTATCTGAACTAGTTGAAGATACCCAAAGAATTATAAAGCAAATGAAAGAGGAAATCAACTTTGATATTGCATCATTTGAGTCTGAAGATGATGATGGATACTCAGAAGTATATACTGAAGATTATAGTGATGAATATTACGATGAAGATGAAGCGGTCGATGAGGAAGAGGAGGAAGAAGTGAGCTATGAAGAAAGTGAAGAAGCGGCGGAATCAGTTGAAGAATATTCTGGAACGGAAGAGGAGTATGACCGATATCTTGAGTCTGAAGCAGAGCAAAATAGTGAGATGCGTCCTGAATCACACGCTGAAGGAACCGAAGCAGAACAAAATATTGAAATTCTCGATAATTTACAAGTTGAAGGTGCTAAAACTGAAGCAGATTTTAATGTATCTGAATCAGTACAAAACCAAAACGCTCACTTAGTTAGCTCTGAAGATGAAGACTCCACACCTCATGCAAGTAGAGAAGAAATAAGTGCTTTAGCTGAGCATGCACAATCAGTACAACATGAAATCAAACTTTCTAATGCTACAGAAAGTGTAGAAATTGAAGTAATGGAAAGCTTACGATATATGGACGAAAGCGATCAGGATTTACCCGGCACAAGTGAAGTCAAAACGTTTTCTCAATCTGAAACAATTCCCCCAATTAAATCCGAACCCGAAAAAAATGGTAATCAAAACAATGAATTTAACGAACAAGTCACAAATGTTAGTGTCAAAAACACTCAACAGATTAATGTAAGTAAGGAGCAAGATAATAACGTAAGTATCCAAAAAGACCAACCTTTAATTGAAGAGGAGCAAGAATATAGCGCTGGCGCAGACATAAATGAAGAATCAGGTGCTTCTAAAGAAATTCAGCCAGCTAAAGAGGATACAATTAAAAGTTCTCTTCCTACCAGCAGTAAAACTCCAATCGAGATAGTGAACGGTAATAACTTAGCTGCAAACATTCAAACAGAACAAGAAATCCCCGATAGTTCTAAACCAGATAGCTCTGTCGAATCCCCGACAAAACCTGATGAATCCAAAGAAACTATACTTACAGAAAAAAATTCTACTATTCAGGAAAAATCTAAAATTGAAAAGGTACATAAAGTTGTTACATCAGTAGAAGACAACACAAGTTTGAAAAGTATAACTGAAAATCACAAACAACCTGAACAACCAGACAACTCGAATGCTTCTCTAGAAATTATAGAGTCTATTAACGAGCTAAATAGAATTCTCCAGTCAGAGATTTTGGAAGTAATTACAAACTCAGAAAGCGAGACTATAGGAAATAAGTCAGTGCAAGAAGAATTCTCTAATGACCTTAAAGTAAAAATTCAAGATAGAGTAATACAAGATACGGTTTACAGTTCTGGTCCTAGGATAACTGGTGATACGACAAATCCTCAGGAGACTTTAGAAAACGCAAGCAAAAATACTCAAGAAAATCTTAATGCATCTTCTGCTCAAACTCAAGTAATCTTACAAAACTCAACTGCCAGTACAGAATCAAGCATAGATAACGCCCGAATGGAGAATGAAACTGATCAGCAATTAACAATTGATCCTCCAACAAATTCTCAAACCGCCCAAGAGCCCAAAACCTCAAATAAACCCTCAGTTTCCAATAGTAAACCTCCTGTTATTTCTCAAAACGAGGAACAAACTAATCCTGAAATTACAGCAGTTAACCAATCTATTGCTTCCAAACCTGAAAATGTAGTTGAAATAGAAATAGTTCATAACCAAAAAGAAGCCCTAAAGCCAATGGAGAAGACAAAAAATACTAAGACTCAAAAAGTCAATAGAATACCAGTTCGCAAAAAGTCAATAACAACAACACCAATAAAATCAATTAAAGCAATTCAAGAAGAGCTCCTTAACAAGCAGCAAGTACAAGGAACTCCTAGAACTATTCCAACAATAAAACCTTCTAAATTAGCTCCTCCAAGAATCATTACAAAAGCTAATTCTGTAACTGAAACAATTTCAAAGCTAATTACTCCAAAGATTGTAAAAGCTGGACCAAATAAACCATCAAAGAGTGGTTCTGAGCCACCTCTCACAGTTCACAAAATCCCTAAGAAAAAATACCATGAAACATGTTTCAGTGACGAAAATCCAACATCGTCTGATGATGAAGATATTCAGCAAGCGCTAAAAAGAAAACAAAGTGCTCCTGGAAGGGTTTTCAAAACTTACCAGAGTTTAGATGAACCTGATCCACCTGAGGTAAGTGCACTATTTTTAATAGAGACTTTTATTAAAATTAAAAAAAATACTTTACAGATCCTTTCAAGAAAGTTGTTGGATGAAGGCTTAGTAAGTAACGTTGCTGAAGGTGAATTGGCTGCAGCTTTAGTCAACTTAAAATTCCAAAAAGAAGCAGCCTTATGGGCCGCAAAGGAGTGCTGTGATCTTGACCAAGCAATTGCACTTCTTCAGCAAGAATGTGAGCTATGCACAGGAAAATATCCGATGAATGAAATTTTTTCTATGTTAAAATGCATTCACCAATGTTGCAAGGACTGTGCTAAAAACTACTTTACTATCCAAGTTAATTTTTGAGTTTTATCTGCCTATTAGATGATCTGATTGAGTTGCTCTTTTCAGATCACGGACCGCAGCATCATAGATTGCACCTGTCCCTTCTGTAAAAAGCCAGAACTTCAAGATCCTGACATTCATGAGGATGAAGTTTTAGAATACTTTTCCAATTTGGATATATTTTTAAAAAGTATTGTTGATGAAGACGTGCACGAGCTGTTCCAAAGGAAGCTGAGGGACAGGACTTTAATGCAGGACCCCAATTTCAAATGGTGCGTACAGTGTTCTTCAGGGTTCTTTGCTAGACCAAAACAGAAGAGACTTACTTGTCCAGATTGTGGATCTATAACGTGCGCACAGTGTCGAAAGCCGGTAATTTCTTTCTTTTTTTTTTTTTTTTTGATATTATTTGATACTTAGTCATTTCTGCCCCCCTCAGTGGGAAAATCAGCATGATGGTTTAACTTGTGAAAAATTCCAAGAATGGAAAGAGTGTAATGATCCTGAAAAGCAAGCTGAAGGTGTGGCACAGCATTTGAAACTACATGGAATTAGTTGCCCCAAATGTCGTTTTCAGTATTCCCTCGCCAGGTGAGTTTTAAAAGATAAGTATAGACCGGTTAGAGATTCGAGCGAAATTGTTATTTATTAAAAAAACAGAATAAAATTGGCTAATCAAACACTTTTTGGAATCCTTTCAGAGGCGGATGTATGCATTTTACCTGTACGCAGTGTAAGTTTGAATTTTGTTATGGTTGCGGTAAACCTTTCATGATGGGTGCTAAATGCACTGTATCGCCGTACTGTGCTAAACTAGGACTACACTCGCACCATCCAAGAAACTGCCTCTTCTATTTGAGGGATAAGGAACCCCATCAGCTGCAGCAATTACTTGCAATAAACGACATACATTTCGATACTGAATCTGGAGAAAACGCTGACGGTGCCAAGGCGACTATAAAATGTCCTGTTCCGTTACAGAAAGAAACACCTACAGGTCTTGTAGATGCCGTATGCAACGGAGATGTAGCGGAAGGACATGCTGGGCTATGCAGGTATTAATTTTATAATTATTATCCATCCCCCCAAACCATTATAATCCCAACCAAGATCTAACACTTTCGCAACTATCGACTCATGGGATCCCAAAAAAAAATTCTAGAAATCATTACATTGAGTATCTATGCCTTAAAATTCGTAAACACGAAATCGATCCGCTCGATATTCTAACTACAGACGATCTTGAAGTGATCGTGAAGCGAGGAAATAGGCGTTTGCCACCAAAACCATACGGTATCCTCGATGGCCTTTATAAGCGAGAGCTGGTCAAGGTAAGATTAAACAGTCGAATTTGCATGATCCATTCCCCACCCCAAAACCTGCTACTAACTCGAACTTACCTCTTCGCTCTTTTTTTTTTACTTTTTTTATTGCAAAGTATTTTGTTGATTGAAAAGAAAAACATTTTTGTGTTCCCTCTCGGGTTTTACAACAGACAACACTACGTTGAGTATTTGGTGATGGTGGTATACAAGGCTAACATTGATCCCTTACCGATCCTCGATCTCACCGACTGTGTACAAGAGCTCAGACGACGTGGAATTGCGCTCCCGGAACGAGGACCTTGGGACACGGATCAAATTTATCGGGAAATGTGCGCTAAGGTTAGAACACAAAAACATTTTTAAAAAGGCAAAATTCATTTTTATCTCTATATACATTTTTTTTCGTAAATCATTTGCTCGAGATAAAGAATGAATAGAGTTGAATGTGCATACCTCTTTTTGTGACCATTTACTTGTTCATTTTTAATACTACTGTTGAGTGTTGTAGCACTGCCCGATCTAAATTCATTCTGATTTTTTTAAGGAGTATTATTGGCTGCTGTAAGACCCGAACAACTGTCGTCTACTAATAGAGTGCTTAATTTTAGTGGAAAAATGCTTGTGACGTGGTCTGAGGCTGTAATGTAAATTAATTCCTTTACTAACGTAAGGGCTTATGTCCTAATTAAGGTTATAATAAATAACTGTTGCGCAATTTTTTAAAATTAAATAAGGGTATTTTTGAAAGAATCTTTGTTTCCCTTCTGCTGTTATATGCTTCTGTTTTGGAAAATGACTTACTCAAACTACACCCTTATAATAATAATAAAATTGCATTTTCATCTACAGATCGTAAAGGAGCATATTCCTTTGAGCTGAACCAGAGAGCCAAGAAAGGAATCGGACTTCTCAAGAAAGTTGAAGTGGAAACAGAGGAGAGTTAATTAACGACAATTATTTTATAAAATTGTATTTGTACTTTTTATTTATTTCAATAAATTTTTTAAGCGATCGTTAGAACTACTGCTTGGCTTAGAACTAGCCTTAAGCATAGCGGCCAACTGAAGCAGCGTGTTTTTCTTCTGTGTCTTGGACACTATCTTTGTGTTCTTCTGATTTTCTTTAGCTTTTTTAACGGTGTGGGAAGAAGGAAGAATTTGCTTATCTTTTTTAGCTGGTTTCATAGGATTTTGTTGATGCTGTTTTTGTGTAACTGGTTGTCTACTGCTTGAAATCTTAAGCCCCGCTGTTTTGTCCTTTTTCTTCTTACGTTTAGTTTTAAGTACTACTTCTTTTTCTTCTTCTTCTTCTTCTAGTTTTTTAGGCATTTCTCTAGGCTTATCTAGATATAAAGGAGTCTTTTTTTTGCACAAGTTGCACGTGGTAATCTAGAAAGAGGTGAAACTTGTATAAATAAAGAAAATAGTTGTTAAGTTCAATCGTTACCACCGCACTTTTCAATCGCTTCCTGTACCATTTGGCCCGAATTTTTTGCCTTTTAGAAAGCTTTTCTCCTTTATTTAATGCCTCAACTAATTTTCTAGCTCGCGGACTCCTCACAACGCCGGGCTTGTAGGTCAAATTAAAGTCCCCATCGCACCACGGGGCAAAGCATCTTTTGCAAATTGTTTTATCTCCAAATGCGCTCCTATTGCTTGTACTCAATTCATCACCAACAGCTTGCTTTATATTTCTCCTTGAATGAAGAATTATCACAAAATTTAGACTATTAAGGAAAATAAACCTACAAGTAGTACGACTTAAGTAGCTTCGTTATGTGCTGTTTAGGGGGTAACAATTGCGACGCCTTCAACAAAAATGAAATCCTGGCCTCGTCCATATTTTAGTCATTAATTTTAAATTAATTTAAATCTTATGTAATTTCGTTTAACATCAATTGTTTATTGAAAAGTCCTGGAAGACAAAATCACCTGAGAACTGTCATCTTTTAAAACCATAAATAAATGTGAAGCTGGAAACAGTTACATGCTTTTGAAATTTATTTTAAAAATTATTTATGAAATATAACTTAAAATTATTTGAATTAAGTTAATTTAAACACAAATGTATGTACTTTTAATTAATTTAACCTTCTTGTTTAAACTTCTATGCATTGTTTAGCATTGTTAAATAAACTTTCTGAACCCTGCCCATTTACCCAGTTGGCAAATTTGACAATTCATAAAAGTTGTGACGTCTCCGTTGCCTTCTCTGGAATACTCCAAGAAATTATTTTACAAATGAGTTAAATTCACAAAAATAATGGACTTAAAGTCATTAATCGGTGAGGTTGATATATCAACACCGGAAGAAATACAAAATGCGATATCTTTGATAAACGAGAAAGAGGTAAGCATTCCACAAAACTCCTAAAGAATTGCATTGATCTTAAAATTTTTGCAGAAAGAAGTCGATGAGCAGCTCGAGGGCTTCCTGTCACGACAATGCAACATTGAATCGAAAATGTCTGGCCTCGGGAAGGCGCTGAACAGCCTGGCCACCGTGGACAAAGATACGAATAAATTGGCCGAAATTATTTCCCACACTGCTGAGCTCGCCGAGTCTGTGAGCGCTAAGGTGCGCCGGCTAGACGAGGCACGGAGCAGGGTGTCGGAGTGCCAAAAGCGTGTTCATGACCTAATAGACCTTCAACTGTGCAGCCAGGGGGTTATAACAGCAATTAAGGAGGAAAACTTTGAAAAAGGAGCCGCTCATGTAAGTCGGTACCTATCCATGGACAAAAATCTTCTCAAGCGGACTGCGGATGATGTTGCAGGATCTGTGTCTTCTGTTAGTAACGCTTTAAAAACTCTAGAAGAGGCCACAACAAAAATGAGGGAGTTAGTTGCACAAAAATTCAATGAGTCTGTCAAAAAGGACGACCTGGCTTCTGTGGAAAGGTTCTTTAAGATATTTCCTCTTCTCAATATGCACGAGGAGGGCATTGGAAATTTCTCCAATTTCATTTGTCAAAAGTTAGATCTAAAATCGCAAAAAGAACTACGAAACTCCCTCGAATTAGCAAAAGCTGAAAAGAGATTTGCAGTAGCATTCGCAGACACATTAACTTCCCTCCTCGAAAACTTTGCAAAAGTTATAGAAGTTAATCAGCCAATTATTGAATCTTGCTACGGAAGTGGGTACCTCTTGCAGATGTACGACATCCTACAAAAAGAGTGTGATAAGGAGGTGAAGCACCTTTTACTCGAATTTACTAAAAACCGGCAAATTAACAAAAGGATTTCACAAATCAACGATTATATTAAGAATGGTAGCAGTGGACAAAGTCTGGAGAGTTATAGGAAGCCAACAGGTAGCTCAATAGATAAGCTTAATCCGAAGGATATTGATGCTCTTATCGTTGAGATAACACTGATGCATTCTAGGGCGGAACTCTATTTTAGATTTATGCGGAGGAGACTTCTGGTAAATTTATTTAGGTTTCTTTGGAATGCATTTTAGTTTTCGTTCAATTTACAGAACGATATTGAAGCAAGCTCCCTTGAGGAGGAAGAAAAAATGGCCAAAATCAAAAAGTGCGAAATACTTATTACGAAATCAGATCTAAGCCGCCAAATGCAGGAACTTCTCGGCACTTATTTGCTATTTGAGAGGTATATAGTCGACATCAATTCTTAAACACTTAATAATTCAGAAAAATTTCAGATATTTCATGGAAGAAAGCGTGCTTAAAGCAATTGCGTTAGATTCATTTGAGCTCGGCCAACAATGCTCTAGTATGGTCGACGACGTATTCTTCATCATCCGAAAATCTATTAGGTAAACACCCCTAGAATAATCGCCCTATCCTTTACTCAATTAATTTTCTTCAGACGATCCATAAATACACAATCAATGAATGGCATTTGTGCTGTAATTAACAACGCAGCATCTTGTTTTGAAGGCGATTTTATAAATGCACTAAGAGGCCCTTTAAAGTCAGGATATCCTTCAGGTTATATTGATCTCGCGCAAGCCTACAACGTCATCCAGACATCCATTCAGCAGGGAAAGCTGCAAACCAGCGATTCAGAGCAAGCGAGGACAAATTTCATTGTCCAGCTGAATAACGCGGATATGTCTACAGAGTATATTGAAACTTTGTCGCTTACAATGAATGAGGAGATCCAGGGAGCTTTTCCCGCAATGACTAAGAGGGAGGGAGAAATTTTGGAGAGCTGCATGTCTGGGTTGAAATCAGTCAAGGATTCCCTCAAAGCTGTGGTGGATTTTGGACTGCAGCAATTGCGTTCCAGTGCAATAAAGCCAAGATTGCATCCTTGGGTTGATCAGTTTCTTACATACAACCATCACTTGTCGGAGGTACATTTAAGTTTAGAAAAATATTCCCATGGAATTTTAAAATACCCCAATCTTACAGGAGGAGCTTTCAGCATATGAAGCTGGGGAAACATTTGCACAATTCCTAATCGTTCAAATAGATGGCCTTTTAAATTCCTTTAAATCGGTATTAAGTCCTAGGAACTACGATGCCCTCGTCAGTATTTTAGCATCTGAAGTTACAGCCCGTCTAGAGAGAGCCATTAAGAAAACAACATTTAACAGAGTACCCTTTAAATTATTTCAATTTCTAAAGCACGCAGAAGAACCATATCTCATTTTCAGTTAGGAGGTCTCATACTCGACCAGGAGGTTCGTGCTTTAGGGAGTTATCTAACTGGTGCAACATCGTGGTCAGTTAGGGATAAAATGGCTCGACTAACTCAGATTGCTACCATTCTGAATCTGGAGAAAATTTCAGAATTATCCGAATATTGGGATAGCAGTGAAGGAAGCGAACTGCCAACCTGGAGGATTACATCCAGTGAAGTCAGGACAATTTTAACTTTAAGGTGAGCTTAAAAATGGTCTTCTTAATAGAGCAATGTAGCAAAAATATCTTGCTTTTAGGACTGATTTTCGAATGGAAGATATAAAGCGGCTAAAATTATAAAAAGTTGTTAAAAGTTATACTGAGTTTGTTTTTGTTGATATTAGGACAAACGGATCAAATTTCAGCTTTTCAAGGTGAGCGCATTTAACTACTTGATTCAGACTAGGTATATTTCTGTAAAAATATTGAGATTCAGACACAGCTTCAAGAAGTCCATTAAATTTGTTTAGAAGGCCTTTAATACTTTGACTAGTTTATAAGTTTCTCCTTAACATTCCTTTCCGACCGATGGAAGTGGACAAACAGCAAGGCAGCAGCAAGTCTTGCTTGCAAATCTTGTTGGCTCATATCATGTGCCCACTCTACTCTTTCCCAAAATTTTAACTGATATTCCTCTTCCAGACGGGACAGTTGCACAGCTTTTTCAACGGTTAAAAATCTGTCTATAGTTGCAAAGGCCAGAATTATTGATTTTAGGGTGTCTACTGCAAAAACAAAGCCTGGAAAACAATGAAAATTGTATTATAGCCTTAATTGTACAGGAAGCACCAAATACCATGAAGTGCCTCTATATCGTGTGATGAAAGATATTTAGCAATATTCATTTTGTCCCCTTCTGAAATTTGTGGCGCTGCAATGTCCATAGTTTTCTCAAGATTTGTTTCGTATCGCTTATTAAACCAATCTATCACCGGGTCCCATTCTTTGCTTTGGAATTCCCCTAATTCAGGTTCTTCCTGATCAAAGAAACTTGTAATTTCTGGAACATTTAAAGAACTTACTTACATTTGAATGAAAAAGAACTGTGTCTGTTTCGATGTAGTTGATGAGATAATTGACCATGTCAGGCTTTTGAAGTTTATTTGGATTATCAATCGCTGTAAAGCACAACGATGTTAAATGCATGGAAGACTGGACTATGTTTTCTTTTTGACTATCCCATTCTGTGGCAACTGCAATTGCTAGGGGCTCACTCTTTACTATGAATGGAGTTCCCTTGGGAGTTTTGAGTCGCCGCTGGTCAAGAGTTACCTCAAATTTTCCGTCACTGTAGAGGACATTTGTGCTTTTGTAGAAACGTTTACGGGTGGCTGTAAAAAGGAGAATTGAACCATCTACCAGAATACTTCCCGACCGGCATTGCATAAGACCATTGGCTTGTATGAATATATTCTATTTTATCAACTCGTGTTGATGTTTAGTTTCAGTTAATGAAAATATGACTGTTTATTTACAACATATATCGTTTAGACAAATCACAAATAGTAACTTTAAATAAAAAACGAGGCGATTTTTGCTAATATCCAACCAAGAAGTTGAAACGTGTGAACTTTATAAAATATCAGTTACCATATGTCCTCAATTGGGCCTTTACGATGCACAATGGTCTCGCAAATATTTTAGTTGAAAACATTTCAACCGCCTTTTCGTTTTCCCGTAAAATGAACAAAATTTAAGAACCAACTACGGCCCGGTAAACACTACACCGTCAACTCATCAGCATGTCAAATGTCAGAAGTGCCGAAATGTCAACATGTTCTCTTTTCGCCGCATTTTTATTTTTATATTCAAGCGAATTTAAAATATTTGTGAGTAAAATAGTCTAAAATATTTAAATTAGAAATAAATATATAAATCAAAAGTTTCCCATAAATTGTGTTGAAAAATTTTCTTTTAAACAATCATTTGCTGCTAACTTCACTCGAATTTTCGCCGCCATCGCTGTAAAATGAAGGAAAACTTCCCCTCAAATTCTCGAGCGAAGAGTATTTTGGTGTTGTCGTCGTTGTCGTCATGCTACCACAGTTGAATGAAGCCGTCAGCCAGGTTTAAAGCTAGGCGAATTGGTCGCGGGGAGCTTTTTTACGATTGGCAGGCAGGCGTCTACTTAGAAAAACAATTTTTTCACAGTAAAACCCGAGTTATCCACACCGTTCTATCGCTTAAACGCTAGGAAATTGACTGAGTGCCGGAAAAACTTACAAAAATCACGAACAAAATGAGCGTTGAAGAAGAGGTGCTGAAAATACAGAAGAAGCTGAGCAAAATGACATCCCCGGACGGGACGGTGAGTTTACCAAAGGAAGACATCTTTTTACCCCTGATTTGCCAAGCCATTTCGCGGTGTGGATTTAGCTGTGTTTGCACTGGAAATGTGAAATTTTTGTAGAAACGTCGCTCGGTAAACAGTTCAGTGTAATAAAAGTGGCCTGGGCCAACTGTGGGAGCATGCTGGGGTGGTTGTTTTGTAACAACATCATAACCTTAAAGCTAATGCACCGGGCACTGGGCTTCAGGTGCGCGCCCGTAGAGCTGGAGGGGATTTGTTTTTATATACAAAGCCCTGAGCGAGAGGCTCATCTTTAGTCAAGGCTGGATTTTAGCGAATCTGGTCGCTGGCTAATCGCTTTCCGGTGTCGATTGTGTGGGGCCGGCTTTTTCACATTTCCACATGGCTAAAAAGAAGATTATGTTTTCCGCTATACTCAATTCTAAATTTCTATTCTAAAAGGATAACAATGAGCAAAACGTAGAATTTTTATTTTTCAATGCCAGAAAATATTTGTCCCACTGATAGAACTTCAATTAGCGATACAAAAATCAGCCTTTAGTACTGTATAGCCTAACGTCCTCCCAGCAAACCAATCTTCGCCTTAAATTCTAGCTATAACGAAAATAAAGTCTCAAAGGAAAATGCCAAAAATATGTTACTATTAGATTTAGATTTTAATTCTCTACAAATACAAGCCAAAACAACGAATCATAAGCTCCTATTAGCACTCTTTCTTCCCCCGTGAACGATTCACACTTTTAAACTCGCTCCACAATATTTTAGTTCCGGGCTCCGAATTTTGCGATGTTATGAAAATAATTTCATAAAACCCTTATACTCAATATAACTTTTTTATTTCCACAGGGTCAAGAGCAGGCGTTAGATTTACTAAAATCCCTACAGACACTTAATATAAATCTGGACATCCTTACAAAAACTCGCATCGGAATGACTGTAAACGAGCTAAGAAAAAGTAGCAAAGACGACGAAGTGATAAGTCTGGCAAAAACCCTTATAAAAAATTGGAAACGTTTCCTAGCGAATACTCCAGCTCCTAATTCAAGTTCGAGCAAGGATAGCAGTAGCAGCAGTAAATCAAGTAAATCTAGCAAAAAAGAGGAGAAAAAGAAAGAGGAAAAGAAATCAGAGGACCGACCAAAGGTTCAACAATCCACCTTCCCAGCATCCAGTAATTCAATGACAGACGCTGTACGATTAAAATGTCGTGAAATGCTTGCGAACGCCCTTAAAACAGACGGTGAGCCTCCGGAAGGTTGTCCACCCGCTGAAGAGCTTGCTGAGGAATTAGAGGAGGCCATATATTCTGAATTTAAAAATACAGATATGAAGTACAAAAATCGCATCCGATCGCGTGTAGCGAACCTCAAGGATCCGAAAAATCCGACCCTTAGGAGTAATTTCCTTTGTGGTGCGATAACGGCTGTTAAACTTGCCAAAATGACTCCAGAGGAGATGGCCAGCGATGAAATGAAGAAACTTCGTGAGAAGTTCGTTAAAGAAGCCATTAATGATGCCCAACTTGCGACCGTACAGGGCACCAAGACCGATCTCCTTAAGTGTGGCAAATGTAAGAAACGTCACTGCACATACAATCAGATTCAAACGAGAAGCGCTGATGAACCTATGACCACTTTTGTATTATGCAACGAATGTGGACATCGCTGGAAATTTTGTTAATTTTATATATATATTTTTTTTCTTAATTTTAAAAACGACACAAATTGTACAGCGGTTTACATCTGCTTAAAACAGTTTTTGACTTTAATAGAAAAACTTTAAAACCAAAAGAAAAACAGAAAACCTATAAAAAAGTTGTAAAACGAACACGCCAAATACGAGACGTGAAAAATTGTACCAAAATTTCCTATGTTCATCCCTAAAACCGCGATTTATCCTACCCTTAAAAATCGAGTTGGAAATGTAATTATAGCTCGCTCATTTCCTTCCCCTTTTTAATGTAATTAATTTTATATTTAACTGAAGACTTAATAAAGTTTTAAATTTTAAGGTAAACATCTCCTATCTTTAATCCACCTTAAAATATATTTGTATACACATTTCAGTCATAACACATCATTTCATTTGTATAAATTGATGTAAACTTGTTGCTCTTGTTACAAATGCAAACCTTATCGCAAAACGAAAACATTGGATGGTGTTTATCATTCAATAAGTGTCAAGTGGGTAAACCCCAAGAGATCTTATTTCGGAATCAACAGGCCTTCATTTTCTGAGGAGCATGCACTGAACCCTTGCAACTCCAAATCATACAGGAAAGCGTTCGTTTCTAACAAAGTTTTTTTTAAAATATCCAAGCAACTTCCACTACCGTCTCGAGACACAGTCCCCCTTCTTAAGTCACTCATTTTGCTTTGAGTGAAATTCGGTTGAGTGGCTTCTGGGCAGAGGTTTGAGTAGGAACTACGTCCAATCGTGGGGGGAACTTTGGGTCTGCTGCGGATGGTGAAAAAGGTGATGTTGCCCCAATAATTGGTTTATTGTTCATCGTTCGGTTCAAGAGAATCAACGTGAAGAAAAAGATCGACTTCGTTATACAGACAGGTGAGCTACAAAAAGACTTTTTAAATCACTTAATTTTTTACGTGGTAGTTCTTTCAAAAAACGAAAGTGTTTATTTAGTGGAACTTTTAAAAAGATTGTGTAATTACTTTGCTAATTTTAACTATCGGTTAATGATTAATCTTTTTATTTTTTTTAAATTTATTAAATTTAAAACTTGTGACGCCAAAAAAGGATTGAACAATTTTGTGAATTTAAACTGCGTGTTATTTAAAAGGTAACAAAGTTTATAAACGCGAATTACATTTTATCAGTGTGGCATTTTTTCGTGTTTAGAAGAACTGCAGGGAATATCAAATAATAGTTAAATGAAAAACAAAACAAAACTTATCCTTTTAAAATCACTGTACTTTTACGTTACACATTTAAAGAACTCTTCAATAAAAGTTATTTTTACTTTAGTGCCATTTTATATACTATATATAGTATATGCGTAAATATAACTTAAAATATATGTTTCATATCAAAACCTGTAATTTTTGAAGATTCAAAGTAGTTGGCTTCATATATATTAATTTAGTTTTGTAGTCTGGTCCAAAAAACCAAAAGCACATTATAAAGTCATAATTTCTAGCAACATTTACTACTGTGTCGATATTCCTTGTCCTTCGTTCTTTTTTTTTCCTAAACCAGACTTAATATCCTTCTACTTCGCAAATCAGTCAACCAGCTAAGCTGAAATCAAGT
This sequence comes from Philonicus albiceps, assembly GCA_963969385.1. Lineage (NCBI taxonomy): Eukaryota > Metazoa > Arthropoda > Insecta > Diptera > Asilidae > Philonicus > Philonicus albiceps. The sequence continues at coordinate 12,516,019 of OZ017775.1, read as the reverse complement.
TCTCGATATTCAGAATTTTTGATTTTTTTAAAAGGAAAATAGCTTAGAAGTTCCTAGATTTTTATATTTAATTTATATCCTCGAAACTGAAGGATATACTTTTTTAAGCTAGCTTTCACTGTTTAATTACAAAAAATTTAATATTGCATGGAATTAAACAGGTTAATTTCATTTTTCATTTAATAGGCTTGGTAGTTCTATCCAAACTAGTTCTAGAATTAAACATAGAGCAAAATGAAACGACTAACTTTTAAGAACCATGAGACTTCTAAACAAGAATAAAATTATAAATTCAGAGTATTAATCTTTTTCTGATTGACCATAAAAAGCTCTCGTACGTACTTTTGTATATATTTTATATATGCAAAATGCCAACAAAGTCGTGTTTTCAGTATCTGTACAGCACAACAGTCAATGATCAGTTTATGGCTGCATATAAAATTTGCAATAACTTTTGCGATCCAGGCCAATTGCCATGATACGGAAAATGTTAAATTAGGAAAGGCATTCGCAGCATCAAAGGCATTGGCATCTCACTAAATCACGTCTTTGACTTCCTGATTAGTGCTCAACTCTCATTCTCAACTGTTGCAATCACAACTTTTGTTCTCTTATTTTTTTATGCAATGATATATTCCATGAATTGTTTAAATTTGAATAGTATGGATCGAATCTGCATAAAAATAATATGTTTTTTTTTTTAAATTATGCGCACTTTAACTCAGTACGGTGCATTTGCATATTAGGCAAAATTCAAGTTTTCCCATTTACACGCAACGGTAGAAAATCTTCGACTGCCAAGGCTTTCCACTTTTTTCTTACAATGTTGTTGTTTTTTTTTTTGCAAACTATTGCAATTTTAGTTTCTTTAAGCTCTCAGATCTTCGCCAGCTATCTGCTAGTGGCATTTACATTCAATTTAGCCAGCGGCAGCAGTTGCTTAGTCATTAGATAGAGAGACTCTTCGCCTTGGGCCCAAAATGTAAAAGATAGAGACACCTTAAAAAGAAAAACCACTTCGAGTTTTGGAGTTTGTCGGAGGCGAGTGGAAGGAGGTTATATAGCAGCTATCGAATTAAGTAATTGCTAGGTGCTTGGAAGAGACACAGAAGTTGCGCCAATTAATGGTAATTAATTGGCTATAATTATAGGGGAAATTTAAACGGATGAATGCATTGAAAACTGGATAGTACGTCTTCGTGTGAATTGTTAACATAATATGCATTGTTTTTACAGTTTTAGGTCGGTATGGTACTGAAGTATATGGGAACAATAGTACCAAATAGACAATCATTTACTTTCTAAAAGCATTGTCCTTTTAATCCATGAAATTAGTTAATTTGTGAATTATGTATTAATGCCTAATTTATTCAATTGAACCTGAAAATTGAATAATTTTTTAACAAAATTTCTTTAAAGAAAGGATTTATAAACTTGGAATAATTAATACGACTCAGGATTAACACATCTAAATTTAATAATTACAAATAATTACATAATCTTTTCTTCCATAGATGAAACGCATGTATCAATAACAAGTAGGTAGCTCCCATTGTTCGAAAGATTAAAATAAAATAACACGCTATCGTGTTAAGAGAATAACGATTTTTATTCAGTGATTTTACAAATTTTATTTTAAAATGATCATAAATGCAATAATGCAAAAACCAGCATCTCAATCGGAAAGTAAAAACACGAAATCTGCGTACGAACAATAAAATCATTCAGCACATGAGATAAAAACCTTTTATTCCCCCTTTTTTTCACTGATCAAGATAAAAATAATTAAATCATAAATAGCAGCGTATTGTTCCATAATTGGAAAAAAAAAATTATATTCTGCTGCTTACATAATATGCAAATCCTACATAATACCTGGGCCGTTCGATTTTATAAGAAAGAGTGGTTCATCTTGAGAAAGAACGCTCGTGCTGAAGAACTGGTTTCATGTTCGACCGAATTTTGTAATGTTTGACACTTTTTACAATAAATTAAATATTTAAATTAAGTGCTGCCCTAGGATCATAGACTAGTTAGCGGTACGAACTCAGGCACAATGCCAAAAATAAAATATACTAAAATTTGCATGAGTTATGGTTTTCAAGGTGCCAGTCATTCCCAAGAAAGGGGCGTTTTAAGCCAGTTAGGTAAACTGCAGAAAAAGTTGTTATGTAAAGCAAACCAACGAGACCTCCTGGCATTTGAGCATTTAATGAGATGATCGTCACATGAGTTGCGGATTTCGTAACTTTTTTTTTATCAGTTATTCTCTTAATATTATTTTTGGAATCAGCGAAATGGAAACAACTAACGACTCGAAGTCGATTAAGGGTTTATTGAGTAAACCGATTTTAAGTGGTCAATTTGGGGCTTAATTTCATTTACATAAAGTCATATAATTGCAAGTGTTTCAATTATCACATCATATATCCCTAATATATGTGGTTCTTTTATTTTGCATCATTAAATAACACAAATAGAATTTAAAGTAGTATTAAATTGTGTGTAAAAATTATACGTGCTTTTCAGATACTACTTTTATGAATTTAAACTTTTCTTATTTTTAAAAATATGACATCTATTGATTATCTACTTTCCTTAACAATATTTTCCAAAGAAATGCAAAAAAAAGTTTAACAACAAAGAAGCCTGCTTGTTTTGTAAAGCTATCTAGACAAAACTCAAAATAACGCCTACAATTAACGATAATTAACTATATACGTTTCTCTTTCTAGAATGAAATTCTATTCAGTCTTCCTTATCTGCGTCTTTGTCCCATTGGCCTGGTCAAACTCAACCGGAGCACCAAAAGAGGCATGTTCAGATTTAACGCCTCAGCACGGCGTTAGCACCCAAAATTCTCCACCACCGTACAGTATTGCTCTATCCAATGATGTGATTAAATCCGGTGAACCAGTAAAAATAACAATCCGAGGTAACTCAGGAAACGATCTCATCAGAGGATTTTTAGTCCAAGCCCGCATAGGAAGCGAACCAGTCGGAAGCTTCACTCCAGGCCCCAACAGCCAACCGTTGGACTGTAAAGGACCTAAGGATTCAATTACCCATACTAAAATACCTGGAAATGGGGTGAAAGAAGTTACCTTCTCCTGGAACCCACCAAGTGACCTGAAGGGCGATATCTCTTTTGTTGCAACTGTTGTTCAGGAAGCAGAAGTGTTCTGGGTTGGAAAATTGTCCAAATCAGCTACTATTGCTTAGATAATGTTAAGTTAGTGTAAAGAGAAAAAACCCATTGATGTTGTACGTTTTTAAAGAATTTTGGCTTATTTTATTCAACACAATAGAAAGTTACCTAATAAAAGGAATGTTTTAAAAAGGCGAATAAACCTTTTAATTGAATAAAGTGTACTTTATTTTCGTTGCATCCGCTTAAATAAAGATTTAATTAAACTTAGTAGTACCTTAATTTGCAGGTATCTTATTGAATAAATAAACTGCAAAAAATCACTTAAGGCGAAGTAAATTACAAAATTCCTATTAATTTCAATATGGTTGGATATGATCTGTAATTAGTAGACTACGGATTATATGAAAACTAGCTAGGATACCATTATTTAATTTAAAAACTCATATCGCTGAAAACTAATTTTTATGTCCTCAATTTTTGGTGGTTCTGTTTCCTTTGAAAATATATTGATAATGCTTGATATACTCTTACACATATTTATTTAGATTTAAAAAATGTTTACGAAGTTAAATTTATACACATATATTTAATCTAATATTTTCACAATATAAATTTTTATTAGTCAATGCACATTATTAAAAATGTTGCATGTTACAAAATATGCATTTTCTATAGTTTATAATCTACTAAATGTTATCCCTAAATGTTAAGGCTCTTCGGGTCATGTGGTCAATACGCTGAGATATCCGTTCCTGAAGAATATCGGATCAGTTTCATCGCTGAATTCCCAATTTCTAAACGGTCTGTAATCTTTATAAGGGTTTTCTTTGCACGATACCAACACTGGGAGATTCTTATCATTTTTTAAGGAAATTTCAACAAGTAGTTTCAAATCTTGCACAGCTTCTGCTAGCGTGTAGGAAGTAATTAAAATAATAACATCTTTGAGATGAACCATACTGCGAACAGCAGGTCTCCAAGGGTTTTTGGTAGTCAATTCATATTCACAGAAGCCGCAGTTAAAGCAAGCTATAATATCTGGACGTTCTAGGTCCCAAGCACCCTCTAAATAGTCCTCTAAGGTGGTTGCATGGAAGCTATGCACCATTTTACGATTCTCTTCTAATACTTTAAAAATGCGCTCCTCAGTTTGATTTTCTTTTGCAACTTGAGGTCCTATGAAACGTAATATAACATTCTTATATATTGGTAAATTGGTGAATAAGTACAACATTTGGAATTCCTGGAAAAAAATGTGTTCATTTTCCGCCCCAACGATGTAAACCAAAAGAGAATCAGATAATGTTTTAGTTACTTTAACATCCATGGCATACAAAATAGTTGCTATCCAGGAATAGTTACTTGCGTAGGCAAACGGCTGGCACTCATCTAGAGTCTGGGGCATTCTAGGAATAGATATGGCATCCTTGCAACTCTTTTCTAGCACATCAAACAAATGGCTGTAGTATCGATGGTCGAAACCTATCTTAAAATCTAATTCCATATAGAAATCACTTTTAAGGTAAAAGTTTTCGTACATCATTAGAAAATGGCAAATTTTCTCATGTTTTTTAGCATCCTTTCCCCTGTGCTCTTCGGAACAATATGCAGCCACGTTGCAGTGGTTGCAATCAAAGGAGGTATCTACTTTATAGGAAAAGCAAATCTGACAAATTTTTGGAAAAGTTACAAGCTCAATTTCGTGCTGTTCGAGACTTCTCTGCAGCACCTCACTGAGCACTCCTTTAGCACACACAATCGCCTTTTCAAAATGTTTAGCTGATTCAATATTTCCGTTTATCAAAGAAATGTGAGGAATATTACATGATTTTAAAACTCGCTTCACGCTGCGGCAAAAGTTTTTGTGCATGCGCCAATTTAGGGCTTGGTGCTCCACCCCACAGTAGCGAATTAACAAACAACCGGTACACAGGAACAACTTTTTTACCCGAGGTTTTTCAGCAAAGAAACACAAGTTGCATTTGTTGGCACTGAAGGGGAAGCTCAACATTTGTCTGGAAAATTAAAAATATATTGCGGAATGTCTGGGCAACAAGTCTAAAAATTATAAACCTACTTGGCTTATCAGAGGAAATTTTGATTTTAACCAGATATTTAAACAGATTTGGATATGGACAACTGTTTTCTGCTTGCGCATCTAATTCACTGGTTTAAGCTGATTTTTTTTTTAGAAATTAGACAAAAATTAGGTATTTATTTATGGGTTTAATTGCTTAAAACTGTTTGGTATTTTAACAGTCTTTACAAACGAAAACACAACTGACGGTTAAATGTCAGTGAAATACGGATAATCTGAGAAACGTCATGAAAACATCGGTTATAAATTTTAAAGATTTTAATTATTTCTTCTAGTTTTGAACTTTTTATTTCCAAATTTTAATAGTTTTAAGAGTTGAATATTTAAATCGAAGCATTTTTGAGTTTTTTCCACTATTCAAATTTTCTACATGACGATTATATTCGTCAAAATCAATCCGTTGGCAATGCTCTACCCAACAGCTGTTATATCTTATCCAAAACGTGACTTCTGCTTGGTAAACTGTCAAAAGAATTCACTTGAAGTTTTTAGTATTTTGCGATTCCTCTCAATAAAAATTTAAATATAAAATGAACGCAGCATTCCTCAAAGATATTTCGAATTTAAAATATATTCTTTACATCTGGGCCAGTGATAAATCATCAGAAACAGAAAAAAACGTAAATGGCATCAAAGAAATTGCACCTGGAGCTTCGGTCACGGTGGAGAACCTCGATCGGCTTTCTTTAGGTAATTTCTTTAAAATTCTTTAAACAATTTACGTCAATTCTAATTGCGCTCTAAACAGCCAGTCATTCAACATCATCGTTCGACGTAATTGTAGTGGCCAGTTCCTCCCCAACAACCGATGTTTTAAGTAATTTATTGAAATTGCTGAAACCTTCGGGTAAACTTGCCATTGCCAATACAAATGCAAATCCAGACACTCCAGAATTTAAGCTATCGGGATTTGTTAATCCAAAAGAGGTAAATGGAATTCTCCTGTGGGAGAAGCCATCTTACGAAGTTGGATCTGCGGTAAAGCTATCGTTTGCAAAGAAAGTTGACAAAGAAAAAATTGAGGCTATTTGGAAGGTTGATGGGACCGATGATGATATCATCAACGATGAAGATTTACTCGATGAGGAAGACAAGATTAAGCCAGATCCAGAGTCCTTAAAAGGTGAGGTCTCCTCCCAAAAATTATTTGATTCTCTTATAAAATATCTCTTCTCCAGTTTGTGGCACAACTGGTAAAAGAAAGGCCTGTAAAAATTGCACTTGTGGTCTAGCTGAAGAACTGGAGAACGGCAAGAAGGAAGCCGATACGGCAAACGCAAAATCAAGCTGTGGGAGTGTAAGCATTATTCTCTATATTTTTTTTAGAATTTTTATTTACAATGTCATTTTTTATTTCCTACAGTGCTACTTGGGAGATGCCTTCCGGTGCTCTTCGTGTCCTTACTTGGGTATGCCTGCGTTTAAACCCGGTGAAAAAGTTCAACTTAGCGGTAACCTACTTAAGGCTGATATTTAATGGCATCGATCATAGTATTAAAAATTGTGTGGAAATTAAAACAAAATAGAGCTGACTTTAGTTATTTTATTTTGTTTTAAAATATCCCTCCGGTCCTTGTATTCTGAATTTTTCTAAAATCTGATGTTAAGTAAATATTTAGCCAGATATACCACAGATGAAACTTTCAATTTGAATATAATGAAAATGTGAGTTCGAACTCCATTTTGGTCTTTTAAAAATATTCTTCACTTTGCAATTTTCCAAAAGCGAAATAGCTTCGTTTCGTCTGTTACTGCTGAATTGCATGCACATATTTTTATCAAAGTAATACATTTAAGCTGCCTCGAATGAAAGTAAATGGATTCGTTTCATGTCTCGTACTATCTCTACGCGCTATTTTACATTGCAGGTCTCCCACGAGTGGCAATATTAATTGGTTCCGTGTAAGAGAGTACCCAGAACGTCTGTAATTTGTTACCTGTCTAAAATGCGTGTCTTACTCATCATAAAACTGGAAACGACAAATATATTGTATTGCATTCTAATTCTGTCGGCGCAAGAAAATTACGTTGGCATATATCACACCTGGCACAGCGAATTAATGTAGTTAACATGTATAACGAATCTACTTAGTTCCCTGTATATTTCTACTTTTCAAGAGTAGGAAGCAAAAGGATTCTGGAGATAGCTTAAATATATTAATAAATGTGTAATAAATACTCATTATTTTATGGAAATGGATAAAAAATCGTGTAACTTGCGGGAATGTCGAATCTTTTTCCATGTAACTTGAAAATCGTGCAACTCAAATACCTGAAAATGCTAAAATTGTCTATGGTTTCTTAACTAACTGAAATCTTACAAAAATCCGAAATCGTTTCTTTAAAAATATCCTTTGCATTGAAGTTTTCGCGAGAAATAAAAGTATTAAACTCTATTTTAAAGCTAAACAATCGAAAGTATTTCTTTTTAATTTCCCAGACATATATTTTCCGCTGTTCTTTCTTGAAATGGGAAATAGAAAATCGAAATGAAAAGGAAAAATTCTGTTTAGATTTTTATGAAGGAAATGTGGCAAAATGTACGCCGGCAATAAAAGGCAGATAGATTGATTCATAAAAAATATATTTAAACGTTTACATACTTAATAATTACATAAGAATATTACTCATTTAATAATAAAGATAATATTAAAAACAAAGAAACCTTCCGTTCTAACAAATATTGAGTGAAAAATGACCTACTGAACCGAGAAGCTACACAACACACTCAATCGCGAATCGATAACAGACACACAAAATCACAAAAACAAAGGCAGCCTGAAAAAGAGCAGTGCTTAAAGTTCTTCCACCCATTCATTCACTGCTTTATTTTGTGATTCTATAAGAAAAACTACACATCCTGATATCTCTCACAAACTAGCTCAACTCGCGCTTAAGAACTATTCGGGAGCATCTTAAAATTAATTAAATAACGCTTTTTTTTTTACTCTTACGCAATCGTTTTCATCAAACTCCCTTTTAATCGTTTTGTTTTTACTTTGTTTATAGTGTTTACTCATTTCGTTGCATATTTTCTAAAAATTTTTCTACATTTTGTTAAACCAGAGCAAATTTTAACTATTGTATTTATTCACTTGGTGCTTTAATCATTTTTATTAAGATTTTAAATTGCGTCTTTTGCTTCACTCTTCGACAAAAACCGACAGTCGGTTATCACCCAGCAAAGTTCACTATCTGTCCTCATTCGTTTTTTGCTTTTTGAGTCTAGTAGTTATAAAACTAAAAAAATATCTGAAAAGCTCTCCAGAAACTGAGTTTTCTACGCGCTTCTTTGATTATTTTTGCTTACTTTTGCTTTTCTACGAATGCTGCTTTGTATTCTTACAAAATATTAAATGCAAAATTTGTTCGTAAAAAAGTCGTGTTTTTGTCATATTACACTCTACTGCTTAAAGACCAGTGCGGAACTTTTATTTATATTCAAGGAGGCCGGTGGAGGCATTTTATTTTACAATTTGTTTTTAAAATCACATAAAATCTTACTAAAGAGATTACCAATCGAATACAATTTTTTAGTCAGACCAGGTCAGGCTACAATCGATATAAAGGCCTCATAAAATTGGTATATAAAATATTTGGAGTTTTCAAAGTTAATTTAGAGTATTTTTTTAATTTTTATTTAAAGCTATTTATTTATTTAAAAAAAAATTATTTTTCTTAAAATAATATTGCTAACTTAAAACCCTAAAAAAATTTAAATTTTAGTGAGATTTATCTAAAAATGTTGATGTACCATTATAAATCGTACCGACCTCCCTTACTTTGTAAAATGAGATGAGTCTTAAATTGAGCAAAATAATAATCCATGTTTCGAGAAAACTTCTCAACTGTATAAAATAAAAAAATAAACAAATAAAAAATTTCGCGTGATACGTGTTATTTGCATGTAATACTAAACTTTGTCCAATCCCAAAGTCTGTGATGCATCCTGCATTTAAGTAAATATACATTAAAAAAAAACAAAAAGCATTAAAATGTAGCCAAGTACAAAGTAAAAGGTTAAAATTGTAAAACATCACAAAATCGCTATATCTTTTACAGATTTTTATGTTATTTTTTTTTGCTTTTGTTATTTTTACTTCTCGTAAAATTACACACACACAAGAACGGTGTTTTCAGGCACGTGCATTGATATTTTACTCCTAGGTTTGTTTTTATTTTTTTTTCTTTTGTTTTGTTTTTTAGTCTAAGTTTACAAAATTAGTCCGACAATTGTTTTCTTGTTTATTTCTCTCTCTTAGGAAATCATGCGCCAGTCTGGCGGGGACACCACAGTTATCGTCTTCATCTTCTTCGTCGTCGTCATCGTAATCTTACTACAGTCCTCATACTAAAGAATTGCTCTAAGGATATGCCAAAGATTCCACACCCGGTCTCATGTGAACGGTGCGGCAAGCAGTGGATCAAAAGATTTTGTTAGTTCGCTCGAACTATTCGATTTCCTGTAACCCCACAGGTCCATTGCTTTTGTGCAACTATCCTCGATTTTCTCAATCTGAAAGGAAAATAAAAAGAAAGAAACACAAGAAGAAATTGATAAGATCTTTCGTATTACTTTATTTAAGGAGCAACAACGTAACAGGGTAAACATCCCCAGAATGATTTGTACGAACTTAAATATGCAATTGTAGCACAAGGAACTATTATATTTTTCAGGTTATCTTTTGAAGTGGATTACAAAACTACGAATTGTACTGAAAATGGAGCATATATAGCTGGTATTTGCTTGTTTTGCCTCCAACTTAAGGTATTTAACAACTAAACAAGCGATACTTCGTGGTAGTACAATATTGCTACAATAAAACGTACCCTTTCCTTAAAATGAGCTTCTAGGGTAACTTGCTCTTTGCTGAACCGAACGATGTGGCATTGAATATTTAACAAAGAGCTCGGAGCCCGAAATCCCAGAAAGCAAACAGAGTAGCAAGGTATCATGCTCCTTGAAAAGTGGATGGATATACCAACTCAATTCCTTTACCAGGCAGGCGGTTTTATGTCCCCGAAAATCGAACACAAAAGGTGGTTCATAATTGATTGCTGTATCATCAAGTCGAACTCTTGTAGTTAGAAATGTTTGTGGGTTAAACGCTTCAGCTTAATTACTTGAATTTACTGTAGAACCTGAATTCTTGGATGCGGTCAACCACAAAAATAATTCCTGAATTGTGCAAATTAACAATCAATTTAAATCAAGACGCTAGTCTGGTCTGTTTTCTTTTCAATCCAACTAAATTTCATAGCATTAAAGGGTAGACGCAAGGTGTGATAGTAAAGAAAATCAACTCCACAATTCAGCTTACTAAAACCAATTGCTGAATTATGCAATTGATTTCATAAAAAAAACAATACCTTTGTTTTTATTAAGGTTAACTTACCTCATCCCAGGTCAAATCTTTGATCCAATGGAACGGCGCCGATTTTGAATCTCTGAAAGTGGAACTTACACCGCCAATGTTAAGTTTAGTGTGAGTATCTAGGAATTCTTCCACCATCGGATCGAAAGGAAGCCCATAAAACTGGAGAACCTCTTGAGTCATTTCGTATGGATTTATTGAGAGATCTTCATATCGCAGAGTTCTGTAAAAATAACACAAAATAAAAATGAAATAAAAAAAAAAACAAAAACAGGAAAATAATTAAACAAAAATTAATCAACAATTGCTAATAAGGGGTCAAAACGGTCATTCATAGTAATTTAACTATAATTACTCACCTAAATCGGGACGGATATTTTTTGTACAATTTTTCAGCAGTATAGTAGTCTGCGACTAGGTCCTTGCACAAGTTTGGTGCATAATCACAATCTGGATTCCCAGGGCACCATAAACGATGCTTCCGCGACTGCATAGTTCCGCGAGGGTCCCGCACGAGCAGCAGAAGGCGGACATTTAAGCTGTTTAAAAGAGAGAGGGTAAATAATAAGCGATTTAATCACAGTCTAGAGGTAAGAAGCATACATGTATGTATATATATATATTTTTTTTTTATATAAAAAAGTGCCGGAACAGGTTACACCCAAAAGCCCGCTTAAATTACTCAATTGGGTGAGCGTTTTTTGCCCCTTACCCTCGGGCTCCATGAACAAAATCTTAACAAGCCGATGATGGCTTCTGGGGGGGGGGGGGGCAGAGTTGGAGCGAACTTCCAACCGCAAAAATGCATATCACCTTTGAAGAACAAGAACCGCAAACTGAGAGTTGGACATAATTAAAAATTTGCTGAGTAATTAAGGTGTTGCGTAATGGCATTTTTAACAAAAGTACGTCAACGGGAGATTAATAGCTCCCGCGTGTAAAGAAAGAGTGCCAGTCGCGCCGTTTGAAAAGTACTCCGCAAAAGAGCCGTATTCCACCTTTCTACTTTGTGCAGGGCTTCTGTAACCGGTGCAGTTGTTTGGTACTTTTATCCTCCAATTGAATAATTATACGGAAACATATATACATAATAAAATTGTTCCCTTTTCCCTTCCCTGTCGCAGCAAGAAATCTCAACTCTGTCCTTCCTTTGGATTTCTCGCAAAGAACCTTTTTGATTCCTTGCCACAAAAATATGTTCTGGGATCCAACCAATTGTACAAATGCAGCCCATGGACAAAGCAGCCCCGGCTCGCACTGAAATTCAATTAAATTCCCATTATGCTGCCCTAGAAGTCGTTTTAATTCGGGTGATAATGGACGGCTGCCGGCATGGTTGGTTTGTACTTAAATCGTTCACTGGGCGGGGACCTTTGACTATGTGCGTGTTTGTGTTCGAATCAACAAAATTGTGAACTTTGTTGAGGGCTCTGAGGCACAGCTTGGTAACCTTTCCTCTGCCTTCTTGGACTATTTTACCAAGAACATCTAGGGAAGTTTGTCGTTCAGTTTCAACTTAATACTCAAGCGGAGGAGGAGAGACCATGGCAATTAGCATTAGTTCGTGTATGGCCGAAACTGCATTTCTGGGCACTACCCTGGCATAGTCCAAGAAATTCCCGGATTTGCAGTCGGTATGATGATTTAGTACTGGGCGGATATGGTTTTAATTACTTACACAGTTCTCGGGGCTTAGTTCTGACTGTATCCAATAAGTCTTAATAAAACTGGGTAGCTTCGTTAGACTTTCTATGGGAAACAGGCTTAAGTCTTTAGAGAGGAGCTTAGTTCTAAGCTGTCGAAATTTAGATATATGTACATCTGTTGTAAGAACATTTTCTATCTAGTTATTTGTAACGAAATTTATAATATACCAGATATCTGTTTGAATATGCGAAAACTGCCCGGAATTTGTATGATGTAACTGTAAGTGAGGAAACAGACTGTTGTGAAAATACAAAACTGAAATTTACAGGAATTGGATTTGAATTTACTTTCCGCACCAAGGATCTTAATTTATTCAGAATTGGAAATTGTTCTGTTGATAAAAGAGGAGCAGACGTTATTTACTTACCCATCCTCATTTATACGTTTTATTGAACACATTTGGTGAAGGTTGCAGGGTGCCCTGTAGACCTTTTCTTCTTAAGTTTGGGCTGAACTTTTCTTACATTTAAACTATTCAACAATTTTTAATATATAGCAGCTAGATAACTTCACTAACCTAACACAACTTTATTAAAAGCTTTCTAGAACGTGCTAGTAATAAATATTGTTTTATGTTACAAAAACAATATACTAGAATAAATTTCAGACTTTGTATACTAGCGAATAAAAACAAATTAATAAGTAACATATTTTTCAAAATTTATTTTGCAAAAACAAAATCCGAAAATTTCTTTTCTTCGCATGATGGTTTTTTTTTTTGTATTTACGTTTCTCACGTGTTCTTAGCAACCAAGTTTTACAATATTCCACCCCCGCATAAAAGGATTTTCTTTGAGAACATTTTTAAAAAGATTCTCATTTCAACGTTGTAACTAATAAAGAATAAAACTTTAGAGGGATGACCCGCATACTTATCTTTTTACCAGAAATTCACTTCATCCTCCCCTTTCCTTTCTTCCGCAGTCACATAACTAAAGCAAACCGGATGCTTACTCTGAATTAATCTTACAAGCGACCCCCTTGGAAATTTAAGAATTTACTTGAGAAATTCCAAGATTGCAGTTCTCGTAAATCTGGCCACAATTCTAGAAGAAGAGATCCCGTAGACCCGATTTCCTGCTCGTTAGCATGCTTAGCCTACTCTGGCCCGGAGCTGGACAGAGTTCACATTTAAATAAATCTCTCTGCCCAGTTAACCTTTCGCTGAATATAAATTGCCGGCAAGTGAGCGACCAGTGGAGACCTACAGCTTCGCTCATGGAAGCCTTCAAAGGGGGGAAAATAATTAAAAAGACATAAATTATTCGCCCTAATCGCTAGACGCCTGAGACTTTTTTCGCTAATGAGAAGCAAGCCTTTGAGTCTTATTTTATTTTCGGCGGCGGGGGCTTCTTCATCTTTACTTTCGCTTTTTACACGAAACTGAGATTTTCCCGTCCTCCGCATCCAAAAGAAAAGAAAGCCAGAGACAATGCAGAGCAAAAGCGAGAGAAGTCAGTTTTGGGCAATTGTTAATTGAACGAATGGCTTCCTTGGCTCTTTAGTGGAATGTCTGTTTGTCTGTCTGTCTGTCTGCTGTTTGACTGCCTCAGTTTAGGGACTTTCAAATAAAAACAGACAAAAAAAAAGTGAACAAAAGCCGCTTTTAGCTTGGCACTCGTGCAAGTGATCTTAATCTTAAATGGGGCCCAGCAGTAGTCACTCAAATCAGCTACGTAGTGTAAGATTTCTAAAATGCGTTGGTCACGGCGCGGAAATGCAAGTAACTGTCGCCGCTGTGCGGTGACCGACATCCCATGTTAGTTTTGTTAATATTTTTACGATTTTCCCGGCTCTCTGCGTCTGTCCAAGACACCGCAACCGAATGCTTTCTACTTCTTTTGCTCGCCAGCTTGCTTAAAACGCTTGATATCTTTCTTGCATCGAGAAGAGAAATAAGCTGAAAATCTGGGACAAGATTTCGCGTTTCGAGTGCGGGGCTTCGATGGGGTACACTGTACTCCGTACTGAGGCTGCTGTGGGAGAGATACTTGCTTGACTGCTTTTTGGGACAAGATTTTCGGTTTTATTCGTTTTATAATAATTACAGGAATTCAAGTAAAAATAATTCAGAAAGAACCAATAAAAATTCGTACAGGTTTTTCGGGGGATAATTCCACTCACCCGAAATTCCACCAGAACCTGAAGGAGGAAAAAGAATGCCTTGCTGGCACGCAATTTTATTTTATATATTGAGAGCCTGGAACCTGCTGATAGTTTTCTTTTCATGCTCATTTTTTTGAAGGCACATTCACTTTTGGGGCTAATCACCGCCTTCAGTTTAACTCTGTAGGTATAGAGCCAGAGAAGTCGTTCATATGCAAATATGCTTCTGAAATTCCCTCCCGCAGTAACAATCTAACAATAAGTATTTTGGATAAATTTATTTCTACCTCCGACCAGATGTTAGTAGCGATAAATTGGGCCCAACAAAAAAGAAGGCTCTCACTAATGGCGCCCAGTACTACAGGGTGCCGATAAACTATATTGATTATTATGCCAGTTACGCCAAAGTAAAGTCCCATTGATTTTCGCCGGAATTTGAATACGTTTGCATTTCGGGTTAATGCCTGTTTGCTTTAGCAGACGATATTAGCGGAACAGCCCTTCGCCCTCCGCCCTGTGTCGTAAAATTATAGCATTTTTGGTACGAAATTGCCATAATGAAGGATGAAATTTATGGAATGAAATTTTTTCAATATTACTGAAGGTTTAATGTTCGATAATAACTATAGGCGCAAACTGGTAAGATTTTATCGAATAAATCGACATGGCCTGGTTAGAATGCATGAAGGTGATTATTATCGATACACGTGGAGTCCTTGATAGTAAAAGGATTAGTAAATATTAGTGACAGGGTCACTTGAAAACTGAATTGTCCTTTATCGATATTCCATTAATTAGAGCACCTCTACAACTATAGACATCACCTGTAAATAAACATATTACATCGTAGTTTTGAGTGCGATCAAGGCTTTGTCTATCATACTTCTATAATCTATACCTAAATTTTAAAAAACTAGTACTAGGAGTAGTATTTGACGAAATCGAATTAGCAAACATTAATTTTTTTGTGAAAATACACTCCAATTTTTAAGGTTTTTTCGGAAAAAATGTCTTACTAAAGACTATCTAATTTTTTTACTATAAATAAATATGTAGGTAATGTAATGCCAGTAGCAAACAGTTTTGTCATTTATAAAAGTGGGTATAAATTTAAAACTACTTAACAGATTTTATTGAAGTTTTATTTTACTCAACTTCATATTTTAATTGAGCATTTCTTGAATGCTTCTATTGTGGAATTATCTTTTTTTTATCTCCCAATCTTCATTGGCGGCTGTTTTTGATACTAATGCCTAATGACTTTTGAACTCATTAATGGTTTTTACACATCCTTCTTGATTTTCTTTTTAAATTTCCCTTAACTGCCAAATATTTTTCAATCGAATATTTGGTATATTAGGAGGTGTTGCTCGTAAATAATGCAATTGGTTATAATCGTATTGTAGTTATATTTTTTTCCTTGCAACTTACAACTTGCTCACGAGTCAGTTCAAACTCTGCATTTCCACTAATTTATTAGTGAACTGAACTAAATTCATCGCGCATAATTTAGTAGATTTTGCTAATCATGTAAATAAATTTGTTGTCATCTTTATCAAAGTTGGACTAATTGGCTAATAGGAGCGAGAGAACTTCTCATTAGAGGTTTTAAAAAAACTATTAAAGCAATTCCTTGATAAATTAAGTCTAGGTAAAACAATATAAAACCACAAAACATTCAAACAACCGATAGCAGCTGTAGTGTCTTTATAGCTTGAATTTTTAGATGAAAATATTCAAAATATAGTCCAACACAACTCGGCTATAATTAATCTGGAAAAAAATATATTTTTTGATGAACATCAATTTGGCATGCATGCGTTGATGTCAATAAAAATATTTTCATTAGGCCGAGTGCAGGGCGGTAATATGAGTGGTTTTGGTCTGTATGGGCGTGGGATTTGCAGTTAACCTCCGGGAAACTCAGTAGAGCATACTAAAACATATCCACATACACATAAATTGGACGCGATAAAATTTCAAAATCTTGCTGGCAATTTTTCAAATTCCAACATGCAAAATAAAAATAAGCAAATTGAGGCCCATTCCCTGATCCATAGACAGCGACGACGAGTAGTAGTGCGAAGTCATTGAAAGAATTTCAATTTTCGTATTTCCATGCGTCCATTCATCGACGATTTGTTGGACGTGCTGGGCAGATATATGAATCAGATTCAGTCGAATAAATCGAGTTAGAGCGATACGCTCGAGGAGCAGGTAATTAAATTACGAATTTATTGCATTCTATTGCGAGTAGTCTCCACGCGGATGCATCGAATATCACGAATTTTCCGAACTGTAGTACCAGATAACTGCCGAAAAATTAGTCACGGTAGCGTGGTAAATCGGGTGAAAGAATTAAAAGAATTGCTTTGGGTGACTTACCGACCATTTCCGCTTTGTTGAGTTCTATGGGAGCATAGACGCTTCTTTGTCTCCAATTCGATTGTACAAAACAGACGGAAAAATTGTATTAGAACAAGTAAACCACATTAAAATCGCGATATAACGGATTCTATCGTCCGTTGAACATCGAACAACGTCGAACCAAAGCCTAAAAGCCGTGAAGAGCAATAGAAGTAGCAAAAAGAAGTTCATTCCAGGAGTGTGTCACCAAAGACAAGGTGGGTAACGTCTTCTTTGATAGTGAAATTATCTTCCTCCGGTGTTCGGGTTTCACCGCATCGGCCGGCTGGAACGGGTTAGATCAATGGCACTGCCAAGTCCTACACTTCAAAGTGTATCTTTCGCTAGCTGCACTATGCTGAAGCCAATTTGCATATAAAGTAAAGGCACTGGTGGATTAGAATTATAACCCAGACGAACTTAGCATAATGCAAATTTCAGCATGACTGAGTGTCATGCGCCATGCCGCAAATTGCCTTGCTTAAACATTTTCACTTATATATTTTGCGGGAAAGCTGTTCGCGGACATATATTACCCCTTTTTTTTCTTTTTTAAGCAAAAAGTGAGAACCATCCATATACGCTTATTACTATTTTTTCTTTTCTGAGTTAAACATAATTTGAGGCTATTTGTACGCATGCCAATTTCCTACCTAACATCACGAATTGTGCCGGAGTTATTTCTTTTGCGTGATATTCTAGCGATTTTGCCAGCCATCCTCTGTCGTGATTTATGAATTATATAAAAACTTGCGTTTGTCCGAGCCGGACGGTTAGCGTATCAGCTGGAAATGAGCACCGACGTCGTACGTTGTATATACCGGCTAATGGCCTGGAATTGCTGACACAATGCAATACACCTCTTTTTCCTATAATATTTGAAGTAGAAAAATCTATCTCTACTAAAAATTATCATGTCGCCGGGAGAGAGAAGTCGGATGTTGTGTTTTTTATAAACCCAAACTGGCGGCAATTGGCTGTGAGAACCTTAACAGCTTTCGTGGTTTCGCTTTGATTGGATAGTGTAAAACAAAAGGGAAAATAGTCTTCTAACTGCCTTTGTGAGTTTTGTAAATTGTTATCAATTTTAATGTTGCGCATTAAGAAAGAATGCTGATTACTTTAAAAAACAGGAAACCTTTGTCACTCCAAGCATCAATGAAGTGATTGAGGAACCTTATTCTTAAAATTGTTTAGGCTATAAAGATTCCAGATCATACAACACCTATTTGTATTTTATTTTCTAAACCAACCTAAATTGGCACAATGTCTTGATGAAAAATAAGTTCTTTAGCGACAAAGTGATGTTATTTAATATACCTTCATACAACCGTATCAACAAAAACATTTTCTAATATCGCCTTATTATGCTTCCACGATTTCTAATGCTTAAGTGTTTTACAATTTTAGCCATTAAGGACGATATTTAGAATTATGCACACACTCATTGACCTACCTGGTGATTATTTAATGTTTACCTAACGAAAAAACCAATTTAATCATAAAATATGAAAAATAATATTGCTGTAAAGATTTTAGTAAATTTTAATTTTGTACATAACTATTTTTTACCACAAAGAAATCGATGAAAACTAAATTTCGATCCCTTCTTGATCGCATGAAAAAGCTTCAAGAACTTTTGATCTTCCAAAAAATATTTGTCGCTTATCATAAAGCACTACAGGTAAACTTTTTAAAATCGACTACCAAATTCCTAGTGTATGACAAAACAAATAACCATAAAAACCTTGCGCCTTTGTAAAATTGGAAAACCTGTCTTTGCCTTGCCGCGTTTTTGTTTTGTTAATTCTAATCCAACAAAACCTATAGGTAGTAAGCATGACATCTTTTTCGTGCCGTAGATCATTAAAGATAACTGCTCTCCCACGCATGCTTGCTCAACTAATTATCTGGCACAGGTATGTCATGTATGTTTAATACAAAAACGAAAATGAAAACAAAAAAAAAATATTTGCCACTTACAATTTATGATTAATTCTGTGATTGAGGTCACTATTTCCAGTCAATTAAATCATGAGAGGTTCTGATAAAACCGCGATTTCGTGCTGTTACTGCATAAAACAAAAGACTTTGTCACAGAAAAGGTGATGTTTTAAGTTCCATACGGGAGCTCATCTCACGTAGTGAAACGATGATGCAAGTTATGAGAATATTTTTCCAGGTTTAAAAATAAAACGGTCCTTAGGGAAATCAATAAGATGAGAACGATGCAATTTAAAGTAGGTATGGCGCGTTTGACGCGCTAAAAATCCTTCAGGAACTGTGTTAGTTCTGCTCCCGGCTGTACCAATGACTCCGGTGGGACTCCTATTAACTTTGAAAGTTAATTTCGTTGTTTCGTCCCATGGGAACCGGATGAGAGGCTCCTTAACTAGAGTTTCGTGCATAATGCATGATTTAATTCGGGCTCTTTTGCATTTGTGACGAATGCTCTGTAAGTTACACGTGTCGGATTACTCTGTGCTGACACGCACTCACGTCTTCAGTGTGTCGGGATTATCTCTCCATTAGTTTCCTCGTCAGCAGCATCCTTAGAAGGGGGATAAAAGCTAAATACTCCCGGAGATTACGCTGTCCTTTCAGGCATTCATCCGCATTCATTCGCAACGCGGGAAAATAGAACCACCCGGCTTGAGTACTCCGGATTTGCTGCTAAATGCCGTCATCACCCAGGATCCCACGCTAAATTGGACGTGTCCTGGAAAAAGAAAGCTTTTCTTTCTGTTTTGCTTTTCCTTCTTAAAATATATCACGGCTGGAGGAAACATGTATTCAGCAAACAATTATTTATTTACACACCTTACGCATTTTTATCTTGTTTTCATTTTTCAAGGAACCATCTCTTGTGCGTGGGAGCATTTTGTTTCATATCATTTTCCGGATATTTAGGGGTTTTAGACTTGTTCTGTTTGAAGCATTAAAAGTACCCAAACGTACAAATATTAAAGTAAAATTTCGAAAAGTACGAGATTAGCTGAGATTCTTCAGATTTTTATTTATAAATAACCTTCCTGCACACCCGGAAGGGAATTTCGGATGGGAACGGAGAACATAAATAGGTCGCAGTTAATAAATAACAAACCAGGCGGGTGAAAATGTTTTTTCCCGGAATTTATTTATTTTTTTTTTTATATTATACCCAGCAAATTTGCGGTCGGACTGGACTTTATACTTTATGCGCTATAATCATTATATTAAAGGCTGACGCATAAATCGTGAGATTGTTTCGCCTTTTTCAATTATTACTGGGTATAGTGGAAATTAGTGAAAGTCTTCCATAAAATTATTAATCTGTGGCCTTCAGGTAATTAGCCTGCCCGCCCGGTACGACGGAATTGCTTTAGGTGACCGCGCTTCACCCCGGGACGTGTAAGCGCATATTTGCATGATGTAAACGTTGAATTATGCCAGGGAGCTAGCACATAAATTCACTTTTCATTGCAATTTATGTTGGGAAATCGAGAATTTATCTTAAATTGATTTGAAGTAAAAACAGAGAGTTACAAGATAAATTGAGCCTTATATTTAGCTATCAGTAAGGCACAATACACATATATCAGTTATAGGAAAATGTTTCTTCTTGACAAAAAATCGATCACAAATCTTGTACATATTGCGTACTATAGGCACTATACTAACATTATAAAGGGACGCAAAGCTATTTGGATTTAAGATTAGAAATACTTCCACTTCCACCGCCCTGATTAGAAAAACAATTAATTTAAGTTTACTGGTAAATAATTTTATTTTTAAATTTTAACTTAAGTTTTTCAGGTTGACACATTGTCATTGAAATAAAACATTCATTTTTGGTAAGATATAAATATGTAAAAAGAAAATGAAAGAATTTTGTGTAGTCATTAAAAGTTATTCGAAAAATAAAGTAAAAAATAAGATAAACGAGGGTTGAACTCGCATGGAGAGGGTTCCATACGATGAATATGCTATCTACCATGTTTTTTTTAAGTCTGATTTTAAGACCATAGATTTCTTACAGGTTCTCCTATAATCTATAAGTAGAGACCTACTTTATATTTTTTTCTTAAATAACTTTAGAACTATTCATTTTATAATTTGATATGTTACAAGGTACAGCAAGACGTTTTTTTTTAAATTTATTAAAATTGCCTCTTATATTCAAAATTCATTTATTTAGGTTAGATATTCAACTTAATCAGTCCAGCCGGTTCAGAGTAAATTGGCTGTGACAGATGGACAGACAGACAGACACACGAGTGATCTTATAAGGGTTCCGTTTTTTTCATTTGTACGTACTAAAAATACAAAATAAATTACGATTATGTACGCCACGTTTAAATTATAAAACAGATGAACTATTTCTGTTCCACTGCTGAAAAAATATCAAATGAATGACTTAAGGTACCAAAAAGCTTTTGAATTTGGATAATTTGGTTGTTACAAACAGCTGGATAAATTGCTGCCACAAACAACTGGATGAAGCAGTCAAGTGCGTCACTTTTTCTAAATCGAATATACGTTTTGTCTTTTTTACTAATTACGTACAAATTGTCGAATTTTGTACACGTTTTGCAAAATTAAAGCGATATGTCAATCAAATTTTCAATGTTCGCAAGAATTATATTGTATCAGGTTCTTTTAAAATTGTTATCCATTCTCTTATTACCAAGTACTATGTACTGCATAAAATATATGAAGACAACTATTTATAATAGATAGTTTTTAGATTATATTATGCTACAATACACAAGCCAAGCATCAAAACTGCCTTTAAAGAAGGAAAGCATTTTAATTCCAATGAATTTTAATTTGATCTGCTAGAATTATTTATACATATAGAACTTCGGATGAATTTTGGAAATAATTCAGTTTAAAATATTGCTTAATTAACATTTTCGCGACCAGAAATGATCCTCACCTTAAATTCTTTATCTGAAAGAACGATAAAAAACCTCATTCTCTTTAAACATTTCATCAAACAACCTTAAATGAGAATCTTCAGAAAAGTCGCATTATGTGTCTCATATTTCTTAAAACTAATTTAAAGTCACGATAGTGCCCTGAAAGGTCAGTTATCCTCGAAAAAAAATATGTAAGAAGCCTAGAACGAGGTGCATCTGCATATGCGGCATTTTGCATAAGACATGGTACTACGGGGCGCGTACAAGGCGCGAAATTGATTTTTTATCCCATCCTTTTCCTCATACATATTTGCATTTTCACCTTCACCACCAAAACCGAATTGCTTCTCCATTCCACGGCGGGTAGAAGAGTACTACTTTTGTCAACTTCCTTGCAATTCGTAACCCTTTGTAATATAATCCCAGCAAAGGATACACGGCGGTGTACCGTGTGCACACCACCTTAAAAGTGACAAAGAGCTTTACGGCCCGCAAACATGATGAAGCTCCAAAGACATCCCCACTGCGGAGTCGGTGTGGTCCGCCTTTGGAGCTAGAATTGAATTTAGCACATAAGAGACACACTTAAAACGACTATCAAACAGGGCAGCAATTTCGCTTGATTAACTGGAGTCTCTTTGTGGATCAATCGACATGAGTGGCAGCATAAATACACACATATGGGTAGAAAAGAAAAATGCACGTCATGATTACCAGCTGGATGATTACGAGTGATAGCAATCGAAGAAAAGTAAGCATGCCCCAATCGAGGACAATCTCAGACCTTCTTAATCTTATCTTCCTTAAAGCGCGTGAGAAGTTCGCGCGCCACAAAACAAGACAAGGCCCACGCACCGCGGGCGAAAAGGTACATTTCTCTCGAGTCAAATTAATCTAAACATCTTTTTTTTTTCAGTTTACTCAAGCCTAACTAGTTTGCTTTCACAAATCCTCAAGTACGCTAAGTTGTCCGAGCCCCTGCGAATGGTTATAGTATGTATTTTTTCTTGCTTCTTGCTTTTTTACCTCATCCACCTCAAGTTCACGAGCTCCAGTGCCTTTCCCGTTCGTTGTGCTGCAATGTCCCACCCCACTGCTGGCACCAGCTTGGCCCGTGTCTCACTGGCTGTTTGTTATTAACGCAAAGTAAACAAACAGCCGTTGCGCTTACCATCGTCTTTGCTATTTCGCAAGAAGCTTTTGTGAATCTTAAGTTAAATTTCCCACCGTTTCTTTGGCTAGGCTGTGGGCTCGACGGCCTGTTTCCTCCTTTGGAAGGTGAATTCCTTCCTTGAACTTCTTGTGGTAGACTACTCTAGTGAGGGAGTGGAGCACTGGAGGCATTGCTGGTACTCTGGCGAAAGAAGGACCAGCCTGAATTGTATTTCGTATGAGAAGCACTCCTCCTCAGCAGTATTTTCTTAATTCTAGTCGAGATTCAGCGGGAAATTTGCTTAAGGCTAATTGAAAGAACAAATGCAATAGTTTCTTTGAGTTGCAATATTTATTCGTTCTCGTTCCTTAGTTTTTGAAAGACTATTTATTTACTGTTTTGTCGGAGTTTTAAATCTTTTAAGGATTTCCGAGAGTAATCTTATTATTTAAACGAATGAATTTAACAAGAATTACGCCCTGAACTATAATAAACAGAGCGTAAAACGAAAATCCAACATTTTTTACAAATAGGTTAAATTTTAAAAATATTTTAATTTGGAAAAATAGGATATTCATAAATGCAGACTATCCAAAGAATAATTATTGTTTAACTATGTATTCCCCTACCTCTAAAATCTGGAAAATAAATAATAATAAATAAATCAATAATTTTAATCGTGTGATATCGAATTATATCCATATAAAATCGGCTTCATAAATTATTCAGTAAATTTATTATGGTAACTACTTGAAATATTCTTAAAATTCCCAAAAACGCAATTTTTTTTCAAAAAACTGAAGCAAATTATGAATCCTTTCGCGTTTGTGAACCTCCATTCAAAAATCAAAATCAACGTTTTTATGCAAGGAGCATGAAAATTATGGGAAACGTGCATATTCGCTTTCTGCTAAATTGCATTAAAATGCATTAAATGCAAACAAACACGTTACTATAATGCGTTAAAATAAAACAAAAAATAACATAAGCGAAATGCCCTCGAAATTCACAGCCGTTTTCTTACGTAATTCACAGACGACGATTGTCCGGAAAAAGAATTGTGTGCCGAACAATTTGTACAAAGGAAGCATTTCTCCTTGAAGGCCGCGACCGACGCAAAATATGAAGAAAAAAGCAAGAATTTAAAAAACAAAAAGAAACCCATTCCCAGCTTTCGGCTCAGTTGAGTTGCCCAGTTGCCACAGGGCAAATATTTCCAGCAAGTTGTGATACGGAAAAGAAACTTGCAGTGTCCCTAAAGAAAAGAACAATAACACCGCTAAAAAAAATAAAAAATTTAAGTTAAAAAAAAGTCATAAAACCATCAGCTGAAAATGAAAACCACATCAGAAGCAGTGTGGCACAGGGAAAATATTCCGATGGGAACATTTTCCATATTTTTTGCGGCTGGGAAGCAAGTCCCTCCAGCAAGAAAAATATTGAGCATTTTTTCCTTACTCTTTAATCGAAAACTAAAAACAGGATACGTAAAAAATCCTTCGGTTAGCCACTCGAAAAAAATATTAAAGTACTTTTACCAAGCCCAATCATATCAGTGGCGATAGTGCAATACCACCAATTTTCCTTTCTTGTAGCTGAATTGAATGTAAAAATGCTTATAAGAAATATTGCAAATAATTCAGCTATAAGAGTCCATTACTCACGCCAAGGCGCAAAATTTCAACTTTGCTATTTTGGTCAGTTACGCAGCATTGCACTATCACTGAATATATAAAAAGCCTTCAATTTCCTCAAGTTGCAGCTTATTACGCAATTACATCATTTTGTAGGGCGCGATTTGAGAAGTCGAACTTTTTCCATAGTTTCGTCTTTAATTGAGCCAGATAGGCCACAATTTTCGCTTACAGTCCGCCAGCAAAAATCGCCGACCATGCATGTTGCATATTGTCACGGTCCGCTGGGTGCGAATAGAGCGCAGAGCCTGATCTAGAAACGGATAAATCTTGGACTTTGGTGGAAACAAAAGAAAAAAATAAATGAAAAGCCTCCGGCCACATATAGGAGCAACGTTCACTAGCTACATAGGAAATCAATTTTCATATGCAGCTGGCATACGGTCACTAATGGTCAGCAAATAGTCGACCGATTTATACGGAGGAGCTTGAGGAGGACTCCGGGGCTAAATGAGGGGATCAGAAGTTGACTTGCATGCGGAGAATCATTTATCTTATATAAAGACAAATACCAATTTAATGGGCAAACAATAGAATTGCGCTTTAATTGGGACTTGCTCGAGCCGTTTACCTAGATTTCGGTTAGTAATGATTCATATCAGACCGATTAAACCCTGGAGACAGACATGCACCTTTTGGCTGTGAGGTAGGCCTGCGAGTGAGTGCGGAGCCATGCTGAAATGTATAATTTCAAGGTAAAACAACTGTCGGTCAATTTGGATGCACGACATGTCGCTCGTAAATTTGTCATGGATGAGAGTAAAGAGCAGGGTCTCATGCGGTTGTAGCCCGTCATCTTGCGCTTTAAATTACACCTTAGGAAGGAGACGAGCCCCATGCTAAAAAGACGATCATCTCAGAAAACTTTTCAAGCATGTGAAATTGCCGTATAAACGTTCTCAAACCGGAGGAGTGATATTTTGCAATTCTTGCAGCCAAGGAGCACCTTCTTGGATGATAGCTCAAGCAGCCTACAATCACAAGTCACACCTTTAAAAATACTCCTCCGATCCGGCGTTCATATCGTGTGATATTTTACCTTCTTCCCAAGCCTGCATTCAGCCACCGAACCAACTTTAATGAGCAATTTAATCTGACCTTTAACTCTATGTGGTGTGCGAGGCTATCGCAGAATCAGGTGGAGACCCCCCAAATGGTCCACCGCAGCGGATGTTGAGCTTCCAGTATCGCTTCCATAAAACCTCTCGAAGCGGTCTGGCCTTTTCCGAAAAACTAAATCGATTTAAAAATTGAAAATTGTTTTAACGGATATTCCGATATGCGAACAAAAAACAACGCAACCTTGATAGAAGTTAATTTTTCTTCTAATTATCTTAGATGATCGACTGCTTTAGCCGCTAGCGTGCAAATTACGTAAGCTCCCTGGGGAGGGAAAACAAAGAGCCGATGCAGAACGGCACGAATCAAATTGCAGTCGCTCACTTATTATCAATCGGAGGCAGAAGGTATAAGGGAAATGATTAATTAAATTGTATTTGTTTGAGCTTTCCTTTAAGATGTCCAGAGAGGAGTTTCAATGATTGTCTTTCCGACTTGCAATCAGTGAGAGCCTAGCCTCAAAAGCAAATATTTTCTGTGCCACCTGAGTTGGCAGGAGTTTATGGGGGTGTTCCATAACGTTGTGACCTCATTTTACACTCTGATTGATTGTTCCTCGATTTCCGATCCAAGTTCATGTTGACGTGAATTTCCTGGATGTCTTCATAAAGAGCCTTTGTGATGGAAAATCTATGGAAGCCTCGAGTTAATTAGAATTGGCCTTTCGTTTCACCTTGTGAACTGGTCGAAACTAATTATTTTATCGATATCTGCACTTGCTAGACACCCTTAAGCGAAGAATCTATTCGATATATTAAAAAAAATCAGTCAAGATGATTTCTAAGTTCAGTCTTTTAAAACAAAAATTGCTGAATAACAAAAATAAAACTTGTATTCTTGAAAATAACCGACATTTTATTGTATTATGTATTCGACTAGAGTATATAATTTAATTAAAACAAGTAAAATAATGTTTTAATCCCAAATCCTCTTTATGCAGTACAATTCCTTTTTTGGTGACAAAATGAATAAAAATATAATTTCTCTCATAAGAAATTTCAAATTATGACCACAATCTTCAATAGGTCGTATAATGTACTGGTTAGCCAACCTTAAACTGCTGCAGGCTCCCAGATATCGGATATTCCCAGCCTGGCACTGTTCCTAACTATTGGACGACACGAAAAAATTGACCTACATCAACGCACGTAATTCAGGGCACCGATAAAAAGCACAAGATTCTCTTTCTGCAGCCGGCTTTTATAACAACCAATTGAGGCAAAGGACTCCTTTCCCAAAAAGTTTTGTAACGATTTAACGTAATTTATATGCATGAACCGCGGGCACCATATGGGTCAAATCATAGGTGCGCTTACGTTGTATAGGGCATACACGTCCCAGACGCCTTTGGAAGGCAAAAATCCCTTGTTATGTTCTGTTCACACGGTCTGGCAGTTCGCCAAGAGGATGGTGAGCCAGAAAAACAACAAAAAAGACGCCTTTTTCCCCATTAGAATGCATGAGAAATCGATATGATGGCATATTTCAAGTTAAAGATTTTTTTTTTGTTATTAGACGGGGACTTCTGTATATCCCCCTTTTTGCTGGTGGTTCGGCAAAATCAATATCCACCGGAAAGGTTTATCTGCATTCATTCATATTATATAAGAATCTCTGTGGCATGCTGTGCACTGAGGGCGGATGTAACTTGCTAGCTGAGACTATAATTTATGCACATCCGTGCCAACAGACAATAAACAAAGCAATCCATCATAGGTGGAAGGTGAGCAAAAAATAAATAAAAAGATCTATAATATCCCCGCACGGTGGGAGAGAGTGCCAGATACTTTGTTCGTATTCATTAAATGCTGTAGAAGATAATCTCGCGATATTAATTGTAGTATCGCGGAATGAGGACAAAACAGTAAATTACTCGCAATTCGAGCGGTCGCATCGGTGTCTTCTGTCTTTTCCTTAATGTCGTTCACCTACCTGTACCTGATCTCGGTTTAGCTAGCCTATACCACCCAATAGAGTCCCCTCTTATATGCAGTGTGCCTTCTCTGGGGCCGAGCCCCGGCAGTGCAAGAACCCAGGTAAAAACAACGCTAGGTCTTAACGCTTCAGATGGCACACGTGAAATTGAAACCAGGAAATCCCGCAAAACAGAAGAGCCCCAATACGGCTTTGCCATACTTTGGCCAGGCAGCGCATAACTCCACTTCATCGTCTTTTAAACCCCCTCCCTAGGCTAACATTTAGATATATATTTTGTTTTTGTAGTGTCGTCATCGTAGTCACTAAAAGAAAACCTTTATGTTTTCCTCTTTTCTTTACGGTCTATGTCTGAACCCGCCCCCTTGTCTAGTATCATGCCTTTGGGGGCGAAAATGCAATGCGCTTATGAGCTACAGATTCATAAGTAGTTTATTGGCTTACTTAGCGCCAAGACGGTAGCAATTGAGTCTCGTGCATCTCCGTCGCCTTGGCTGGAGGACAAGGAGAGGATGTGGTAACTTGGGAAATATACCAGCGATATGATTATTTTGTACAAAAGACAATCGTTATTCTTTTGGGGGATATAAAGTTCATACAGCCTTACTTTACCTTTGAGGGCATTTTAGTGGCACTGGAGCAAATAGAGCTTATTTTCCTTGCGTATATGCAGGTATATTTCCAAAAGAAATCACTTCATCGAATATCAAAAGAGGTATATTGGCTGAGTAAAAGTGTATTGTTATTTTTAGGAAGAAATTTACATTGAGGACAAGGCCATATGCAAATGGGGAATTTTAGACTGTTCAGGTTTTCCTTCTATCCGCAAAATCAAAGCAATTGTCTAAATATATACACCTTCGTGATTTTAGTTCTTTGAATTTTATGGATTAAGTACAATCCATATCAAGGACTATGTATAATATGCAAATTCGTACAAAATTGATATAAAGAAACCCAACCAGATTCAGCCAAATTTTTTGCAGTTCTAATCCATAAAGGAAATATTTAAATATATAAATTCAGCAACCTTTTTAAGGATAATATTAGAAACTTTTATGATTTCTTTACACATTTTTACATTTTTTTATAACAAACAAGACATCAAAACTGGTCTGAAGTATTCCTTGAAATGGCAAAATTTTAAATTGTGGTTGATAAATGGTACTACCTAAAAAACCTAAGAATCCTTCCCTCTCTCTCGAATAATTCGCTTCGTTAAGTTATGGACGTTAAGAGGTTAATATACGTGTTAAAGTCACAAGCTTTCTATTTTAAGTAAATCTTCATGATTAACTCTTTAAAATGCAATTACAATCATAGATCTGTGCAATACGCTATCTCTCGGACGATGGAGCTCAAGACATGCTTAATGCGATTTTCAGGGAATTTAAATAAAATAGCGTTTTATCAAAGGAACTTCGTCTTTGGTACTTCTTACTTAACGTCTCGTGTACGTATAGAAAACGGACAAATGAAATTACATATCTATTTTTTTGAATTAGTGATGTTTTTGCTCATTACATTTATTTTCTGTATGCTAAGTTCCAGAATGAAAGTGTTTTAAAAAAATTTAACACATAAATAAACGTCATTAAATGGAGGATTATTTCCTCTAGTTTTTTTCCAACAATTTCGTTAAGAGTTTTGGATGAAAATAGAAAGAAGTTAGAGTAGTAGTGAAGTTAGAGTATTTTATATCTGTGTTTGTTTTACGATCCAATTCTAAGGTGATAATTTAATAAATATTTTCAATTTTATGTTTTTATGAACTTCCTTATTTTTATTACTGATTGGCTTTCTGGGGATGGAAATCATTTAAATTTTTAGTTATTAATAGTGTTCCATTTCCCGCCGTACAATTTTTCGTGATAGTTGTAAAATTTATGGCTTTATGGCTTTCTGTAGTGTAAGCTTCACATTACAAAAATTTATTAGGATCAATAAATACAAGAGGTCTTTGAGGATTCACCCACAGTACAAACTTAGAGCGAAAGGTTTCTTGGTTTTTCATACACTATATATACTATGTATACTAAGCTAAATACATAAAATCGAATTCAATGCAGGTGTTGTATTGCAAAAGTATTTTTTGGCATGGAGGTATTTGAGGTCTCATCCAAGAGTTTTCGAAGCTCGAGCTAAAGTATACACAGCTTTTATCGTTTGGCTATCATTCAAATTTTCAAATCAATTTTTGGCACAGGTCATGCTTCGAAGGCTTTGGCATTTATCGACGATTCTTGATAACTCCCCCGCAGAAATTCTTCATCAATACACTCAACTATTTTCAAATACTTGTTAAAATTTTTTATGTAACGAAAAAAATAAATTCAGCAAATGAGATTAAAAAGCATTGGGGAATAGACCTTTTGAGTGGTTTTTGTGCCTACCTTTCATCCTCCAGGAGCATTTCAGCTACAGACAGCCTCAGTCTAACCACCTTCATGCTCTGAAGAGGAAACAGCTTGCAAAAGGGTGTTAAGAACTTCGGTCTCCAACAGAAGTGCGGATACTCCTTGCATTGGGCCCAAAGCCGTTCGTTGTGTTCGAACAGATACTTGTGCTCCTTTCCGTAGCTTAAGTACTCCTCCATGCCACTGTACTCACAATTTAGTAGTTTTTTCAAGTTTCTTATCGCCCGTTTATCGTTTGGTGGCCCCCGGATTTGATTAATTTCAAAATTTAGAAGCGGCTCGTAGTGATAGAAATTTCCTGGCATAGCGTTCAAGATATCGCCCAGGAATGTTGAGCCCGACCGCCAAGTTGTTATTATCACGCTACGGACAGGACTGCCACCGCTTTCGGGGGTCAAATCTGTGAGTTTTTCGGCATCAACACCAAACCGTCCGGAGGGATATTCGAAATTTTCCATCTCCTGAACAATTCTCGACCGCTGCTGAGACAGGACATCGACAATGGTAACCGACTGATCGTACGTTTCCGTTGTATACGAGGGCTCCGGAAGCGGACGGTGCTGAGTGGCTATCAGCAGCAAAATGCATAGGCTGCTGACTCCACATATTCCTATAAGGTTCGCTTTCCGCGACATATTTACATTAGCACCGTTCATCCAGCGCACTGATCATAACTTCATTTTACTATCAGATTTATGGAATTCCTCTAGAAAATAGAACTCCTTAAGATTAAGTCGGGAGAAGTTCTCCGCGCGATCAAATAGGATGCAATTTCTCTCTGTTGTTGTCGTCGCAGAGGGGCCACTTACTAAAGCACTTCTTGAAATTTCGCACACGCGATTTTACACCTTTTTTTCCGCCTAAACTGATCTCGATTTCATCTCACTTTGTGATGTTTCATTGTAACTGAACACTGCTTGGGTGGCTGCTTATCTCTGGCCCAATTC
Source organism: Philonicus albiceps (assembly GCA_963969385.1). NCBI lineage: Eukaryota > Metazoa > Arthropoda > Insecta > Diptera > Asilidae > Philonicus > Philonicus albiceps. Next base: position 12,485,010 of record OZ017775.1, on the reverse strand, counting down.
CGTTCGCCGTCTAGACGTGTTTTCGCATTTTCCGTTGTTAACTCCGTGGGTAGGTGAAAACAAATAATCGCTGGTGGCCTGCAATTGCCTGCAACCACCTTACCACCCCTGTATCAACTGTCAAACTAAACTGACGGTCCGTCGACGGTTCTTTCGACTTTCTACTCAAGCAGGGATGGTCAAAACAAAGTAATTATTGTTTGAGAGGGGGTCATTCTCCATGGAGAATGGAGTTATTTGGTTTGCGGCTTCGATAAAAACTCTGCTGTTTTACTTTTTGAAAGATGCTTCGTCATTGATTTTTTTCGTTTGTAATTCAATTTCTATTTCTATTCACGCCGTCTGAGGGTTAATTTGACTGTTAAATCAAACTTTAAGTGAACTTCATTTTAAAAAATCGGTTTTGATCATTCAATTCGCTTTTACTTGAAAAGATTCAAAAATATTCTTTAAAAAAGAAAGCCGGTAATTCACCATCCTCTAAATATCGACATCGAATTACACTCAAAATTCGAGAAGGTGCTTGGAAAAGACTAAAAAATGTAAAAATAAATCCCAGAAAACCTCAAAATCTCTTGTTTCCTCATCTTTTCTGACCATTAACTAACTTTTTGTTCTAAAATTCGGAACTTCCTCCTTGAATAAAATCGCTATAGCAACCGCCTAGATGACTGTCATCGAACAGTACTAGCAGCAATTAATCTGTCAAAGTCGTCATGAGAGAAAACAAACATCGAATGGGGAAAATTTATCGTTTTGTGCTGATATTCTCCGCGGTATTACGTAGTAATTGCTTAATTTAACTAACAGCGATCGCAGGAACCCAAAGAGATCCGTTTTAATTCGCAAATAAGTCCAGAACATGACATCGATTATCGTCTTGGACTCCTCCGACGAAGAGGTTTGTGGGATTTTCATGCTTTTGACCCGGGCGGCGTTTCCGATTTATTCCCTTATTACCCTGTGCCATGGGTGGGAACGGGATTAGTCCTTTGTCACCCTACAATTTCCGCCATGTCAAATAATGAATAGAAATTTTGTTTCTCTGTGACCGGGCGGCGGAATTTGCGACCGGAGTCGTCTGGCTTATTCGATCCCACAGCGAAAGACCTTCGCAGTGATTCCCGCCATATTTTTTAGAAAGGTTTTTTCTACTTTAGTAAGCCCCTCTAACCGTTTTGTTTCAGACTGAACCGGCAAAAAAAATCTCGAAAACTTCTGTGCAGCAACGGCTCCCAAGTGCTCCTTCTCCTTTGGCTCTGCAAAAGACTCAACCACAGCAGAAAGCTCTGTCACAGCAGAAAACTCTGCCACAGCAAAAAACTCTGCCACAGCAGAAGACTTTACCACAGCGGAAAATTTTGCCAAAACAGAAGACTTTACCACAACAAACAATTCTGCCACAGCAGAAGATTCCTCTCCAGCCGAAGATTTCGCCCCAGCAGAAGCCACCACTTCAAACTAAACCGCAAATCATAGAACTGCCCCGGAAGTCTCCTATTTCAATAGTCCGCCTGGATAAGTTGCATCATCAGCAACAGCAACAGCAACAGCAACAGCAACAGCAGCAGCAGCAAACATTAAAGCGCAGATCCCCGAACAACAGCGCACTCGCAACAATCTCGAAAAAGGTCGGAGGAGCCGATACGGTCACAATAACTACAGTCCCGAGCTGCCTAAGGCATACTTCAATTACCACCGCTTTTCCCCCCGCCACAATCAGTCCGAGCGTGTTCAAGCCAGAGACAACCACTAGTTCAGGCATTTTTCGGATAGATAGGCCTGAAACGAGCTCTGGCATTTTTCGAAAAGAAAAACCTGAAGCGGATTCAGGGTCATTTCGAAAAGAAAAACCTGAACCCAGTTCAGGAATTTATAGACTTAATAAGAACGATATCCCTTCCAGGGTAATTCAGCTAGAAAAGCCTGAATCCAGCTCTAAGATAATCCAACTAGAAAAATCTGAATCCAACTCTAAGATACTCCAGTTAGAAAAGCATGAAATCAGCCCAACAACCGTAGCTAGACTAGAAAAACCCGAAACCAGCGCAGCTCCAGCAACGATTACACTCAGGAATTGTGTTACTCCCGAAAAGCCCGAAGCCTCCTCTTCCAAGTCAAGTTCCAGGAGTAGTACCCCTCATACAGTAATTAGTAAGCGAAAAATTTCGGAGTCATCGGAAAACGGTAGTGAAAAGTCTACGAAACGGATAAAGCCGACGCAAATATCGGACAAAGTCGACAAATCGTGGGTAGCATCCCAGAGCCCCGTAATTGCAATAGACGACGACGAAGAACAACCTTCAGACAGCGATAATACTCCCGACAACATTCAAAACGGTGAAAGTCCTCCCTCTGTCGGCTCTTCAAAAGATGAAGCCGCTCAGGAAGAGGGAGAATCCCTTCCAATTCATCCAACTTATACTGCAATGCTTGAGGCATGTCGAGCTGCTGATCCATCTCCAGATATGGAAAAATTGATTAAAACAAAACTTCTTAGGTACTATCATTCTGTGCATCCGGACTTTGTAGTATCCAAAGGGTTTTGCAAAACTGTGAAGGCGGTCACAAAAGAGATCCAAGATTCCCCTGGACTCGTTTACTATAAGCTAAAAAGTGTTGTCGAAGAACTCAAGATCCGAAGGAAGAGCAAGGAAACAGTTATTAGCAACGAGGATGCCACCTCGACTGGGAATGAGAAGACTGATCTTCAAGTTAGGCGGCTGAGTAAGGCGCTGTACATAATCACGAAGAAGATTGCTAAACTCGAGGAGGCTGATGTGGACCTCGACGATGATAACTCAAGTTACCTCCAGGTTGAGAGGTTTAAGAAGAGGGCATGCGAGGTAATAATGTGTGTGTTGTGCTTAACTAAACAATTGCTGAATTTCACATTCAGTTTAAAATCCGTAGAATCAAATTTTCAAGGGCTACTGCGAAATTCAGCAATTTATTACATTAAGTTGAATAGATTAGAGTTCAATTTTTGTAATCGGTTGAACAATTCAGCTTAACGTAACGAGCGAAGAAACTCATTTTTTTGCAGACATCCACGTTCTAACATTAAATAGCTGAAAACGAATTTTTTTTTCTAGATTTACAATATGATTTGCGATCTAACTGGCGAAAGCAAGCATGCCCATCGGTCTGTAAAAAAGCCTATAACTTTTCGGGGAACATCATTCCCAGAATTCAATAGAACACTTCAGTCCTTCGTTAATCGCACCAAAACCTTCCCAGACTTTTATGATGTCTACAGGTGTTTGGAGCATTGCAATGCACAATACTGTCTTGGGCTGAAAAATGACCAAATCAAAAGTGTTGGTAAGTTTATAATTTTTTTTGATTTTCCAACCCTAGTGGGATTTAAAAAATTCTAAATTACTTCTATTTCAGCACAAGACGCCTTTGTTAAAATTGGTAAACTGTTGCAAAACAGGCGAAAATCTGATTTATATGAAACCGTTGCACATTTCACTGGTTGTTCAGCAGACCCTGCCGAAACCGATCCAACACTTAATGCAAAGTTACATGAGAACCAGAAGTATCACACGAAAATTACTACCATTATCGATAAGTAGGTTTTTCAATTATCACGAAGCAAATTTCCCTTTATGATTTTTGAAATTTTACAACATTTTCTTAGTACACCTCAGCTAAAATATGTGAAGGTGCAGTGGTTTTCGTGATAACTACGTTCCTTTTTTTCAGATTTGCCAAAGAACAAGAAGTTGTTTCAACAGAAAACGAGAAAAACGAGGCAGTCGTAAAAGATGATGAGACCAAAGTTCTCAAAGCTACACCAGATCGTAATATGGAAGAAGCTGTGGAAAAAGACAAAGAGGAAATAGAGGAGAAAGAAGAGGAAATCATGGAGATACCTTCATCATGTGAAACGGTTCCTAAAAGTATTGATAACCCTTCAAAATCTGGCAGTTCGGCTAGATCTACGACAAAAATTATAGAAAAACCCCCCGCTGATACTCAGCCAACCAAGAAAGCTATTGATCTACCAACCGTTGAAGAAATAATTATATCAGATGAAGAGTCATAGTACTCAGAATGATTTGAATTAATTGTTTTTTGTTTTAGTTTTATTAATTTCTTTTTATAAAGCAGGCAATTTATATTTTTAAGAAATGAGCTGCATGTTCAAGAGCTGTACTGAAAAATCAATAAAAGGCAGGAGTTTAATGTCAAATCGCCTTTCTATCCTTTTGAGCTTTATTTTTTCTTTTATAGTTAAATTTTCCACAAGTATTCACAGAATTTACATTACAAGTTCCCTTCAAATTTTTTCATCAAGCTCAACGGAATTCCTCAAGTACACTTTTCCAAAGTAATTCTGTCCATCTCTTGAAATTCCCTTCATCTCTGCTGTTTTATTTTAGAACGAAAGAACGCTTGAGTGGGCGTTAAGAGATGTGATTATTAAAGTGGAACATATCTGATGATCCGTAGCGATGTTAGAAAATAAGCAATAACACAACACCGATCTAAAACCCCAGGGTGCTGCGTTATGTACCGAGTTTGTTGTCAAAGCTATTGTATCATCGCCTGGGATTGGCAATTCTGTCTTGCTGGGGCTTTTGTAGCGTATGTTTGATTACTCGTTAAATTCCAAAGGTCGTGATCATTAGCTTCTCACGCCTTTGATAAGAAGACAAATAAAAAGTGAAAGAAAATATGTCGAACATAGACGAGAGCCTTGAGAAACTATATCAACCTAGTTCTTGGTGTTCAAGATTTGAGACTAGGGAGGAAGTTATTAATTCACACATAAAATTTGTCTCGGAAGGTTAACACATATTTCGTTATTTGTGGAACTAAAGTAGAGATAAATTTAAGGTTTTAAAGATCCAGAAAACAATACAATTGAATATTCGCTTTAGGAACGTTTTAATATTTTGTGAATTGAATTTTGTTAACTAGTTGTAAAATAATTACATAAGCACCTATCTAACATTTTATCTTATTTCCAGAATCGGAGAAAAATCGACAACGCTATAAGACACGATTAAATATTCGTTACGGTCCTGGAAAAGGTGAAGCTCTAGATATTTATTACAAAGACCAGGAGTTAGGTAAGAAATTCATTTTTGAAATTGTAAGACGGTAAAAGAAATGTAATTATAGATACTGCAATTTTTGTCTATATTCACGGTGGATATTGGCAGGAATTATGCAAGGATTACTCAGCCTACTGCGTTCAGCCGATCGTCGAAGCTGGCTATCGAGTCGTAGTCGTGGGGTATGATCTCTGCCCTAAAGTGAGTTTGAGGTACATTACTACCGAAATTAAAAGGGCTGGCGACTACATTTTGGAGTATGCTATGGAAACTAATGCCAGGTACGATTCTTCTAGACTCATAAATTAAATTAATTTAGAATTATTTCTGAAATCTGAATCCTGGGATTGTCCATTATATTTAAAACCGAATTTAATTTTTCTGTGATAAAAAGCTAAATTTTGGAAAATCCTTGTTAGAATAATTACATCCAATTTGTCTTATAAGAACTTTTACAGAAAACGGAATTGAATCAAAAAATATCTATTTTTAAAGCTCCGTAGTATTCGCCGGTCACTCAGCTGGAGGACATTTGCTAGCGTGTCTTTTGGCACAGGAAAGATTTATGAATCCACTCGTTAAGGCTGTTGTCTTTATATCAGGAGTTTTCGACCTTACAGAGCTGTGGCGCACATTGGAAGCAAACAGGAATAATATTCTTTCGCTATCAGAGAAGGATATAGAGGAACTATCCCCGATTTTCAAGAATTATCAGCACGTAGCTGCGTTATATAAGAATTTGAAAATTCACGTATATGCAGGCGGAAATGAAAGCCCAACATATCTTAGAATGTCAAAGGATTTTACCAAGCATTTAGAGTATTTTGGACTAACGTCGAAATTTAAAATTTTACAAGGGCGAGATCACTTCGATATAGTCGAGAAATTGAGCGAGGCGACTTTTGAAATTTCTCAGTGCATTTTAAATGAGTTGAAGATGTAAAACAGTAAAATATAGTATTCTTTTCTTCGTATTATTTTTATTATTTTTAATTAACAGAGTACCCATACAGGAGAAATCCGCTATTACCCGACATATTTACTTCAGGGTGTGTCCGATTTGGAAGAATTTGATACATCCTGAGCCAGTTTGAGGATAAGTGAAGACTTGTAATTTCTGACGATGTCTTCAAGTCCACGTAAATTTCCATTAGAATTTCCTTGGATAGATTAAAAATTACTATTGGACGAGAAGGTTTTAAAAATGGTAATAGCGCTTTAATTATAGTGCTTGGATGTTCTCTAGCTATTATAACTAGACTATCAAATTTCTCGCGCATTAAAGTACACGCACGCTGATTTTCTAATTGCCATTTTGGTGGGTCCTTTTGGTCAGGTTGTGCTGCTGCTCCATTTTCAGTTCCTTCGTATTTAGTTCTTTTTGATGGTGTTTCATCTTCTGGAGAAGCGTGCCTTTTAGAGCCTGTTGCTTCAAGAGCGTTATCATTTCTTTCTATGGAAGATTCTATGAAAGGTATTTCACCGTCTTGAGGAGTACTTGGTTGCTTTTCAGGGCTGCCTTTCTCAAGGGATTTACCATTAGCCTGATCCTTTTGGTAATACTCTCTAAGAACTGAATAAATGTTTACAGAAATGCACCGATCTAGCTGCTCCTCAGGCAGATTAAGAGCCAGAACTCCTTGCTTTTGCGGCACATTTCCTGGATGCATATGCACTAAATTTGCCTCAGTTGCAGCTCCTATAGAATTCATAAATGCTGCCGGCAACAGTCCACAGCTTCCCGATTCGTAAAGAAGAAAATTCCCAAAGCCTGACACCCCTGAGTAAGAAATTATTTGTGATAACGTGTCCATTCGTATGCCCATAATTTTATCAGGATCTTGCCTGTAATAAATTTCCGCCAACAGCCTAACAGTGGGCTGCTTTATTTGGACGTATTCGAAATACTTTCGTTCCTTCTTCTTTAGATATTTTTCTTGGGAGTACTCAGTTTTCGACATGAATGTCTTCGAACTCTCGACAATTTTCTCAATAATCTGCGATGATGCAGTGCATTCTTCCTTTAGTTTATCTATATCTTCCTTTTTCAGTCCGTGAGAGCCCCCATCGTCTACAATGTTCCTGTTGTCTGAGCCACTTTCTTTGATACCTAAAACTTCTCTCATACTCCTCATATCCGTTTCGGAGCATATCTCAAGAATGTTTGATGTTTTTTGACGCTTTTTACCATCCTTTGGGATCATTTTAAACGTCGAGAAGTACTTGTGACCATCGATATTCCCTAGTTCGAGTTGTTCCTTCCCTAACATTGCAGTCGACTCCAAATTGCCAAATTTATGGAGTTTTGTGTATTTTTGGCGCTGGATAATTATATAGTCGCCTAGCTTAATAAGTGGATAATCCTCTGAAGACATTTTATTCACAATTTTTTAATCACTTCATATAATTCCTTCACTAACAAATTAAATTCAATGAACTTTAGTAAACAATTGGCTATTTAACGTCACTTTGACTATTTAATCCGAAGGAAACACGTGCAAAACCTGTACTGCCACTTTAGAAATTGATAGCTTTCGGAAATTGGCTCTGGTACAATTTTGTAGTTCAGTGGATAACTGATATGACAGCAAAACATAAATTTGACAGTACCCGGCTTGTTATAAAATATTTTCTAAAAATTTGTTTATTTTGATTTACAGCCCAAGACTGGCTGTAGAGTACTAGATTTTAAAATACACAGAGATGGCAAAGCATCATCCTGATTTAATTTTTTGCCGAAAACAGCCAGGAGTTGGTAATTATTTACAGATAACCATCATCTTCGTTTTTGATTTTTCCATAAATTTTCCAGCTATTGGTAGGCTTTGTGAAAAGTGCGATGGGAAATGCGTAATTTGCGATTCATACGTCCGCCCTTGCACATTAGTTCGAATTTGTGATGAATGTAACTATGGGTCGTATCAGGGAAGGTGTGTGATCTGCGGTGGACCCGGTGTCTCAGATGCTTACTACTGTAAGGAATGCACGATACAAGAGAAAGACGTAAGATTATCCAGCTTCTAATGTTTGTAATTACTTAATTTACAAATTTTAAAGAGGGACGGCTGCCCAAAGATTGTAAACTTGGGAAGCTCGAAGACTGATTTATTCTACGAACGGAAGAAATACGGTTTTAAGCAGAGGTGAGTTTCTGTTTTCGAAAAAGGGCTACAAGCCTTTTAATTTATTCTACTTTTAGCTATTAACCAAAGTGCATATTTGCTTACAATGTTAACGTATGCGTAGGTGAGAGCGGTTGGATGTTGCGACTGTTTTTACAACTCGAATTTAGGCCTTAAGTTTCTTCAGATATAAATAAAGATTTAAGTTCTCTTCATATATTCAAAATTCTTTTCTCTTTTTACTCTAAAATGAGTTTATTTGTTTGACACACAACTTTTACAAGAATTGAAGGTAAATTAAACTTTATGGAACGAACTATACAATTGGGATATAAATCTGAGGTAAATCGAAATACGGAAATTTTAGTATTTCTGATCAAAATCTATTTTGACTCTCAAGAAAGCTAGGGCTAGAAATGTCTGTTATAATCTAAGATTTGGTCAGAAAACAGGCCCACTCAATAAGCATTCAAATCTTCACTTTAAATGGACTATTTTTATGCTTATTCTTCACTCAGCCTGGCTTTATGAGAGGATTTGTCTTCAAACTAATTTTATTTACAATTATCTTATCACTTCATATAATTCTTCACTAAAAAAGAAAATTGGCCGGAGTTCATGTAAATGTTAAGTTCTTTAAACGTCACTTTGACACTTCATTGTAAAAATTCGTACTGCCACTTGAAGGTACCTTTATCAAGATTCTAGTCCAATTTCAGTCACAGTGGATGGCTGGAAGTGAGTTGTTAGAAAAATAGTATTTATCTGGAAGTCACACTTTCACAGCATAACAAAGCTTTACAATTTTAATAAGAGAATATGGCAAAACATCACCCAGATTTAATTTTTTGCCGGAAACAGACAGGAGTTGGTAAATATCTGCACGTAAAAGCACCAATCTAAACGTAGTTTTAACTAATTCACATTTTTTTTGCAGCTGTCGGCCGGCTCTGCGAGAAAGATGACGGAAAGTGCGTAATTTGCGATTCGTACGTTCGCCCCTGTACTTTAGTTAGAATATGCGATGAATGCAACTACGGCTCGTACCAGGGGAGATGTGTAATTTGTGGAGGCCCCGGAGTATCCGATGCTTACTACTGCAAGGAGTGCACCATCCAGGAGAAAGACGTGAGTTTAGCTAGCTTATAGCACTGGAGAAGTTATTTCATTTACAAATTTTTCAGAGGGATGGCTGTCCGAAAATTGTGAATTTGGGAAGCTCGAAGACTGATTTGTTTTATGAGCGGAAAAAATACGGTTTCAAGCAAAGGTGAGTGTTTATTTTTGAAAGGGAGCTGAGTTGATTAATTTCTTGTTTTTAGCTATTAACCTCTGTGAACACTTGTCTGCATTGTGGACGTACGCGTTGGTGAAATCTTTTGGATGTTGCTGAGTGTTTTTATTGCATATTTTTAACCCATATGATTTCATGGGTACAAATAAAGATTTAAGCAAATTGTATTTATTTTTGTTTTTTTGTAAATGAATTCATGGGCGAGATTATGGGTTTTAATAATCGGAGAACATTCTTTCATTGGTTTTATGATACAGAGAGCGAACGAAGTATAAGCTGTGGAATTTTGGACAATTAAGCTCAATTCCCAGAAGCATTTGACCAACTTTTAGATCATATAATAAAAAAGATGTAACCTTAAGTAAATGATTTATTACCTCTCCAGAATACAATTCAAGGAAGTCTCTTTCTTACAAAAACTTATTCTAAAGCGGCAACAAATCCCCTTACACCTTAGAAATTCCTGGAATATAAAAACCGAATTAGCGACATTCCTGATGCCCTGATAATAGCGTCTTACTTTGTGATAAGACCATCTTTCTTGGCCAGCCGAACGATACAATCGTCCGATTCCCCCATCCGCCTGACGGCCCCGCAGATTGCATAGGTTTTCGATGTTTCTGACATAACACCGGTTTCGGGGTTCACATCACAGATATTCAACTGCACAGAAGCATGATCCTTGGCGTGGATGATTCTGTTGCTCGCCGAGCTGCAATTTTTAAAAGAATTTTTAACATAGAATTCCTCAGCGGAGAACACGTGGAACACATACCACTTGCGGGGGCAGTAGAGATCAACACATTCACCGGTATCGTTTTCCATTTTTTGTTACCTGGAATAGTAGAAAACATATTTCAGATGCTATTTAGTAACAAATTTAGGGGATTTGTGTAGTTTTCTTACTTTATTCTTTCACAGAAACAAAAACCGTGACAACCTCAATGGAGGGTTAAACGAGAAGAAGTTTTGTTCCGTTCAGTTGGTATAATTGCTTATTCGTATTCCGAGTGAAGTGAGATACATTTAGGCGAAACATTCGGAAATGTAAAAATTTGAATTATATTTCCCGCTCAACAAAATTCTAAAATATTTTATATTAATAAAAACTACTTTTAGAAAAATAAAAACGTTTAGTTATGATAAAAATTAAAATTTTTTTTATCACAATAAACAAAAGCTTTGCGCATGCTTCAGAACTTTCAGATGGCATGGGACGGGGTGTCAAAGTGATGCAGTCCTTTTTTTTTGTTGTCCTTTTATTGCTGTTGCAAATATTTACGTTTTAAGATGAACTGACAAGAGACTCTGGTTTGTGCCAAATTGTTTTTAGAAAGTACTTTTTAAACTGTGATTGTCTCAGTTTAGTGTACTCAAAAAAGAAGAGACGAATTACAATTTCAAAGTGTTCATATTTTTTATAAGTTACCCACGCACAAGTTCTTTAGGTAGGATGTGAACTTTCCATTTTAATTACTCTTTTGATGAAGAAGGTAAGAAACTTGGCATTTTGTTTATTTGGCTATGATTTTAGAACTTATATCCGAATATATCACGGAAAGCTTAAATAGCCAATTCACTTTCCCTTGAGTACGTGTTTTCCACTTTGTATACAAAAAGGCAAAAAGGCAAACTGCGTAAGTTTAGTATTTAATTTTAAAAAACTAAGTTCTTTACACCATCGAGCGTGTTTTCTATATTAGGAAAGTATATTTTATTCAACGAAATAAGGTTACCTAAATTAAATATAAGCCTTCCACAAAAATCGCCCCTTGTTTGCTTTATGAAAGTCGAAACTCTATTAAAGTTTTACAGATACACCTAATTTAAATTGTCCATCTATTATAAAAACATTTATGTGAGTTCTGAATCCACTTCCATTTCCAACTAAACTATCTCGAAAAATGTTTAGTTCTTTTGGCTTATTGGGAAAATACAAAAACGCTGTCTTTAATAATTATCAAAAAAAAGGGGAGGACGAGTACGAAAAGTAATAAAACAAGATTTTGTCTGACTCCTTACAAACGGGCAAAGACAATTGCAAATGCGTTGGTCACTTATTATATGCTAATATGAAATATTGATTCTTTTTCTTATTCTGGACAAAATATGAATTCTCGTCCACAAGCGCTGAGATCATTTTTCTTTGCATGCCTTCGCATCGAAACAATTGCGGAGTCCATGACCCATGAGCCTTTTTAGTGCCTTTTCAAATTTTGTCTTGAATTTATTGATTTAAAGCATTTTAGGAATGCTATTAAGAAGTAATCGTTTTCATTGTTATTGTATCAAAGTCAAATTAAAATTAATTAAACATTTAATAGCTTTAAATATTGCAACACAAAAATTGGTAATAAAATGCTTAATGTTAGAAAAAGTAAATATTTTTTCTCAAGCAAATGCTGATAAGGAAAATATAAACACATTTTTGTTTTTTTTTTTAGTATAGCATTTACTAGCAGCTCGTGTTTTACTTTAAGCAATTATTTCTACCACGAAATTATTTACTTTAAGTAAATGCTTCACTCTCTTTCATTTGAGCGTAGCGTGCTGTTGCATCCGCTTAAAGCAAAAAGTACGAAGATTTCAAACATTTTTAGCCGTCCGTGAAAATTGTTCACACTTTTCATTACTCTTATATCGTGAATTAATGTAATGAAAATATAGAAAATTATATAGGAATTGCCGGAAATTATCCTCTTGCAAAACTCTCAAAAAGTGCTTGCATACTTGTAAAATTAAACGAGAATTTTCGTGGCTTTTGCAAAGTTGAGACAGATGTTGCTGGCTCAAATTAATTCGTACCAGTCTGTGTGGGGGGTGTGTATAGTAATGGAATTTTTAGTAAAAGCGTATTTTATTTAAGTTCTTTATTTTTTCGGTCGATGATTTGAAATTACTAAAAGTACTGGAATGTGAATTTTAAAATAAAAGAATGGGTTTATTCTAGTTTTGTTTGATAAAAGAGGATTGATATCAGTCCTAAGATTTTTGAATTTTTTTTTAACATTAACACCTTTGAGAAGTTTTTTAGTTCAGTACGTGTTATAGTAATAAAATATAACGTATTACCATTTCTTTGAGTTGTACGTGAGTGGCTTTTACTCCGTCATTCTTTAATGGAATGCTCAGAGTCAGAGTGCCACTCCGTCTGCACTTTTAAAGGAAACATTGAAATATTAATGTAACATTGAGTGTAACAGCGTATCTAGTCGACTAGACATACTCCTTTAACTTCGGAGTTTATTATACGCTTCAAGTCACTAAAGAACATTCCAAACTACGCGCATATCAATAAATATAAATTAGTTGTGGACTAGCAACGTTTATTGATGCATACATTCATTGTATTCAATAAAGATTGTCTTTATAAACAGCTATCTAAACAAAATGTGCTAAAAGGACTAATTTTATTATGTCTCCATTACCCAGTGAACGGAGGTGCTTGTTATATGATTTTACTATATAAAGTTTATTTGTGTCGGTTTATTAATTGCTCCTTTCAAAACGATTTGTAACTTTGTTACAGTTACTACTTTATTAAAAGTTCATTGCTACTACTCTAGTAGTTATAGCCACCGGTCCCTGGTAGGTAACGTAAATTTTAATTTTATTGGTTGTCTTGTCGTTAAAGTTGAGAATGGTACTTTTTTGGTTAATGTGAAAGACAGAAAAATAATCAGATAAATATTTCAATCTCTGCGGTGGCATAACGTCGTAAATGTTTACCATAAAACCATATCTTAAGATACTCCGCTGAGGTTTACCTTAACGAAAGGAAAACAGAAATTAATTTGTTCTTATTCTGTATTTGTCTACTTTGTTGCAATTGTTGTCTTTGATTTCCTTTTCCAATCAAGCCTATTATACTGGCTTCTTTGTAGACTTGATCTGTGAAAGCCGAGGTGTACACCTTTTTTTCTTCTTCAAATCTACCGATGCCGGTAGCCGGGACACAAATTTATGAAATTGCAATAGAATTTATTTTGAGTAGGAATGAAAGCGTCGCTAATCGGCCTGCCAGCCTTCGCAAATAGATTATAAATTTTCTCCGATCGTCATTAATTATCCCCATCGAAGACGTTCGCGGCATTTTGAGCAAAAAGGTCACCTGAACCTTTCCATATTTCACGAGTTTTCCATGTCTGCTTGCTTGTTTGGTTTTATTGCCAATTTACCCAGACAGTCGTTGGTTTAGATTTATTTGTTGAGCTAAAACGTGCTTTGATATTAACATGTTTTTGAATCACAGACGCTTCGCTCTCAGCTATGAAGATACTTCTTCTTCCGAAGTTCTCCTTTTTTTTTTTTTTTTAGTATTACCCTCTGTGCAATGTTTCGTCTTTCGGCTGCATCTCTTATGACACCGAAGACATTCGAATAGATTTTATCTTCTAATTACTTGGCTCATTATAATCATACCTGCTCGGCTTCAATCCGACGTTTTATTTGTACCATTCCAGGTAAAGTAAGGCAAACAAAAATAGCCGGGAGGCGACTGGAGAAGACTCGAGAGTGGCTACCAGAGGAGATAAGCATCTCAAAAGAAAATAAAAAACAAAATAACGTAAGAAAACTCTGTGCTCAGCGGTCTTCTGCTGTGTATATGCAGCAGTTGAAGTCGTACAGTAGAGGCAAAACCGCTGAATATACCTGGGGACCAGGAGCAGTCACTTGCACGCAATGAGCTTCATTCACCGGTCTACGATGGTACCGTCGGTGTACCCCCAGACCAGCTCCTCAAGATCAATCGTTCATTAGTAGTCGACGCGGCCAGAATAGCTTAAGACGTAACCGCGATCAGATCAGTTCGATGTATCGTTAGCCGAGTTCTCGCCCGTCTTAACATCGATCGATTTCACCTGGCTCAAGATCTTTAAAAAAATAATATATATAAACAAAAAACTCACCGATCATGCCAGTGATCCCGTAATTTCTAGTGCTTCAAGACAACAACTTGGAACGGCTGTAGTACTGCGTCACCGTCTTACGATCAAGCCCAAGATGTTTTATTTATTTTAAGACGGAGGCTTCTGATGTAATCGGCATGTTTAGCAATCGTTAGAATTCTCAATAGGCTGTTTTAGTGGCGCTCAAGTAACAATCGCGAACAGACGAATCCTCGAGGTCCACAAAATTTCAAAAATTTTTAACACGCGCGTAGTGTTGAAGTTTTCAAAAAAGATAAATTGCCACGCGATCTGCGGTGTGTGACGTCAAAGGTGCTCACAGATAGTGCTGATGAATAGGCGTAAGACGACGCCAAAATTTTTAGTGTAAACACGAGTGGTTGGTTAAAAATGCTTGCAATCGGTAAAATTGTGAAAATTGGTCCAGTCAACAGTTCGGAAATTTTCATCAGTTGAGACGCAACGTTTTTGTTTTTCAATTTTATTTTTCGCTTTTTTTTCTTTTTAAAGAAAGGCGGGAAGACCTGTTCGAAAGAAAATGTCGCTAAAGGTAAGTCACTTTTACTTGTTTTTAAGTTTTTAGATTTTAGAGCAATTATGTGTTCTTTCTGTTGTTGCTTTTTGAGAAACCTAATCCGACCAGGTGTATGAAAGTAAAAGTTGTCACTTATGCTCGAGCTGGTTAAATTGCGACTTTGGTGTTGTGTTACAACTAAATTCATGTCGTTCAGCAACTGACTTTAGCTGGTCTTATTTAAATATGAAGTGACAAAGGGTTTGAAATGGTACACCGGTTTGAAGCTTTCACTTTTTATTTAAAAAACAAAAAACCATTAGATCGCATGGACAATCACTAGGAGTGTAAAATGAAGAAAGTCGATAATATAATCATTCGAGGTACAATGTTTTAATTCTATTTAATATAAAATTTGTAAGAAACAATCAACTTTGTATCCACTACGGCCACTTTTAAGATGTAAGTTTTAGCATATAATTCAGCAATTGTTGAATGTTAATCTGATCTGAAAAAACAGGCTTTTTGATTGTGGATCAGTTTGCGTTTAAAAATCTATAATATAAATATATTAGGCGCATACACTGCGGAATTTCCTTTTCATAATCAATGCAAATGAGATTTATATTTAAGTTTTTTTTAGCTTTCAAGAACTAGTTCAAATTCTAATGAATTTCAAGAAATCAACAATCAAAATTCATTGCCAAAAGTGTGCTCGGCTCAGCTACCGCTTTGATGGCAGTGATCCAAATTTTTTTCCAAACAAGTGGCTGCCGCTTTATTTGCATAGAGCACAGGTTTTGCTCTTGAATAAATTTTTTTTATGAAATATTAAAAGTCATTTAAGTTGATTATCTAGACTAATTTGAAATATGTTTATTTTGCTTGTATTTTTGACTTTTTAGGGTACATTTAACAATTTGAGTAGCTATTTTGAATCTGATTTTTTCTCATATTCTTTGCACTCCTCAAGATTTTACGAAGTGAAAGGACAGTAATATAAATTTTTTAGGGCTTATAATTATAGTACCGCTGCTTAATTAGTTTTTACTCAAACCTAGAGTGGTAACAACTCTTTAAGTTAAATTTAACCCAAACTAAATATTTACGAAAGGCCAAAGTTTATTCAACTTTTTCAAGCGCAACAACATGGTACAATTGCTTCATCATTCTTAAGTAACTTCAACACCTCCTTCCATCTGATCTATATCTTGAATAAAAAAAATCTCTTACAAAACATCCGGTATAACAAAATAAAAATTTCCAGTAGATTTCGTTTACCCATTACCTGCATTTCTTCTTTTTTCATGCCCGTCAATATTGTGGCATTGCACAATACCTCAAAAATCCATTAATTGCGCCGTGTCATAAAAAAAAAGTATATATAGGAAAAAAAATAAAAAAATTAAGTGATTTCGCGCGAGCGCAACTGGTCGATGGTTAATCGATGCGCGAAGAAAAATTCAAGTCAATTTGTAGCATTACTTTCATCGTGGGTGACCGCTGAAGCGTGTGAAGGAATGCGATTTTATGGGCAAACGATATCCACCATGTGAAAATATTTTGTTGAATTCCCCTTGCGATAGCAATTAGTAAAAAAACAATTCCCTCGTAAAAAGGTGAAAAAGTAAAATATTTTTATTTTCGCGCCCATTGATTGTGGCCTGTCGGGAGGCTTTCTTCGAAATCTCTCCTTTAAGATGAGCTGTGCAACGAAATCGAGTGGGTTTGGTCTTGGCCACGAGCCGGTTCGATTGCGTGTGATGTGGCATGTACCGCTCCATCGCACTAATTTTTTAATTTGTACCTGCTTGTATATTTCATCAAATCATATTAAGTGAGGAAAATAAGGAGCAAAAAATAAATTGGAGTAATAAAAAAGAATCGGTTCGGAGGGCTCCTCAAATGCTCACTGCTTTCATCAGTTCGAATAGCAGCTAATTGCCCTCGGCAGAAGTTGCGTGGGTGATGAGATTTAATCTTTAGTTTTTTTTTTCTCTACCTCTTTTATATTTCATTTACGACTTGATTTGATGACTCCCTGGGGATTTCATTTGTTCATTTATCTGCTGTTTTGCCATTTAGTCCAGGTCGTGCTCTCTCGAAGCGAGTGGGTGGGGTCTTGTTTGCATTTCTACTTTCCAGTTCAGGTGTTTGAGGCTTTTTATTTTTTTATGATATGATATAAGATATTCCGTGTTGGACAGGTTAAGGTGAATTTGCACGACATGGGCACGGGCGCTAAACCTGGTTTTCGAGTGTCGTCTCATAAATAACTTTAATGTGCAAGCTGATTTGGTGTTATTTATTCTTATTTATCTGCTTGAAATGATAAAGTGTTCGAATTGCATGAAGAGGATGAATTCGATAAATTTAACGATCTCTTTTTACCTTTTTTCTTTTGCAGAAAGAAACGCCTTCGGATGTTCTGCTACATCTTGCTGCATTGCGAGGCGACGACATTACCTTGAGGAGAGTTCTTGACAGTGGAAAAGTTCATGTGGATTGCAAAGACGAGGTAAGAGTTGTTGAAATTTTCTCGTTGCAACCCACGTATTCTAGTCTGTTTTTGCAATTAAAGGCTATGCTTGCTTAGCAAAAAAAAATTAGATTTAGACCTTACAATATTGAAGTCGTAAAAAACTTTTGGGTTGAGTTGGCCACCGATACAGTTTGGATGGTAGTTTAAATGATTCCTATCAAAAATTGTGGGTAATGCTTATGTAAAATGAGCTTTTATAGGTGTCTGCAAAATTCAGCCTTACAAAATCAATTGCTGAATTGTGAATGGTTAGGCGTTTTAGCTGATTTAAAATAAACTATCCAATTCATTTAAAGCTATAAAAGTGCAGTCGTACAGCACCAAATCGAATTTTGGTTTAAATATAAAACTCTTTTTTAAAACATTGCTGCAATAAATGGCTATTCTTCTATAGTTTTGTATAGCTTTTTTTTTACTATACTTAATAGCAAAACAAAAATTCCGTTGTTTTCCTCTTAACTAGAGTGCGCACATCAAATGCAACCTACTTCTACTGCGCGCAGAATGATTCCTCCACCGGAAACCTCTTAATCCACTAAACGCTGCTCTGCTCCGGTCCAGGTCAGTGGTACAGCTATGTGTTTGCTTTGAGGTGGCACTATAACGAAATCGCGACACGAATATCAATCGCGCTAATTCCCACCTCATGAATTCCAAGTAGCAGTAACCGTCGGCATCTACCTGGTGCTACCTATCTAAAAGACCTACCAGTGCCAGACTGGGTTCAGTGGACATAGCTAGAACTATGTCCAGCTAGCAGGAAGGCTTGAGCAAATAAAGAGATTTCATGTGCCGTATAACCAGACACACGAGACAGGTAATCAATTACATAGAGCACAGCGAACATATCGACCTAGAGGCGTTGAAATCGATTAATTAAATCGGGACCAACATCCGCCAGGAATTTTAGTAGTCATCGCTTCGTTTGGATGGCGTTGAATGTTTTTTTTTTTTTTTAATTTGGTATAGTGCAAATCACTTTGATTGTGCCCACTCAGCCTGTTGCCGCACATCTATCGATTGAAAAATGCAGAGGAGCGTGTAATTGACTCGAAATTGTTGCGGCATTCCGAGGTATTTTTTATGGCGCGGAATTTTTTTCTTTTTTACCTCAATCTCAAGAAAATACAAACTTCCGACGTGCTCGACTAGAAAAGAAAGAACGCTGTGGACCACTAATTCCAGCGTGTTTCTACTTTTCTGTCGCTGCGATCGTATTCCCGTCATTACTTGCTGCCCAGAAGAGGCAATGATTATATCTTTTTATCTATGCTTAAGACGGCGCTCTTCCGCTGGACCGTTACTACCAGATCCGCGCGAGCATATAAGAAAACCGGCAGTAGTAAGGCGGTATAATAAAAAAACAAATTGTAGCAAAAGCACATAAAAAACAATAAAGGAAGCTTTATCTCTGGAAACTGTGCCGAATTGTGGACTTCGGTTAAGATTTGGCCGTTAATTCACATAGGTAAGTGTTAATCTAAAGGGGCAAAAATTCTGTCAATTTGCTGAATGACCTATTTTTTAAACTGTCCGATCTACTAAAGCGATTTATACCTTCAAACTGTAAAACGGCTGATCAGTGATCAAGCAGGGTCACTAGACGTTAATTAGTTTCAAATTACTCCCGATGCCCCTTTAATTATTTCGCACGTCTTATCGCCTTACCAAATGTCGGTAATTCTCTACAATTTTCGAAGAGTTCAAATAATGGGAAATGGCCAAAGATCGACGGAAGCCTACCGCGCTGCATTGGCGGCTTGCAGACCGCTACCGTGGCCTTGACCTAAAATTGATCCAAGCCAACTACCGTGTCAAATTTCAATTATTACCTGGGCTGGTCTCACATGAATGGTGCTCTCTGCATACGCCGTTTGCTGATATCGTTTTTATCGTTTTAAGTGGCTGCCGTCTTTGAAGCGGCTTAACATCAGCTTATGCAATTTTATGTGAACATACACGGCAAAACTGATCGTAGGAATCTGAAAGTGATGCGATTGAAGAAATATTGTCGGCGATAAGTTGCTTTTGCTTTGATGGATTTAAGAAGGTTTCATAACGCTTTTCGGGATTCGTGATTTGTTGAATTTTGTAGTTAGACGGGAGGTTTATGGGGGTGTTGTATGCTAGTTCATGAATTAAGATCAAGTCTTAAATAAAGAGCAATTTTTAATTTTTATTATACGTACTTTATTTTGAGTGAAAGTCCATAAAGAATAAAATTGAAATGGATTGGAGTTTTATATTTATACAACATTTGCAGCAAAATCTTCAACTGATAGTGTGCTAGGGTTTGAATAAACGGATTTCCCTTACTTTTAACTTGGTGAATTTATAGCAGCTTAATCTTTGGAAGTATTGCAAATACTATTTATTCCCAGTTCATGGAATTTTGACCTATTTCATCTATTCGCATAGTTTTGATCACTCTGGTGCCACTATCTGGAAAACAAACAAATTAATAAATCTCTTTTTCTCATTGCGCTTTTGCCTGAAATTCAAATAATTCCAAGTTCACGGCTTATGTAAATATTTATCAGACCGTCACATAAGCAAAACGTGGAATGCGTAGCATTTCCAATTCAAAAAATCTTTCATTGAATAAAACTTTCTGCCTAAAAGAGCGCGGGGCACGGTTTCAAACCCACAAACAGAATGTTTTTTACGTCTATGGGGGGCTCAGTTGCGTGGGAGGTCATATCGTCTCTAAAGAATAGTCAAACACTAAACAGACTTTCGTGCCTCTAGGTAATTATATTTGGTAAGTACGACTAGTCCCGGGAACCGCATTGAATTATGATATTGCTCAATTCTAAGAACTTTCAGCGAAAAATTTATTTGAGGCTTCCTTGTTGGTAGGAAGCAAGTAATTTCCTCTTTATGTAAGCTGCCCTGTGGAAGCGAACCCAAAATTGGAGCGTATTAGTGCGCCTCCGACCAACTTTTGTAATTATGAGGAGTCTTTGTGGAGAGAAAACAACTCTAGAACTTTTCCAAGAGTGCAGGTGGATGAATCTTCCTTTCTCTGCCCCTGCAGGATCATAAGAAAATTAAAAGAAAAGACACAAGAATTGGTTAATTTAATTACGGCGGATAAGTTTCTTTGTAGCTTGAGGGGAGAGAAAAATGGGGTATAAAACATGTACGAAACAATTAGCCGGCGCCAGATATAATTCTTAATGACGAATAGAAGAAAATCTCTTTCATAATAAAAGTGTGGTAATTACGTGAACTGAGATAGAAACGGCTGAAAGATTATAGAAGACAGCACAACATGGCACGCAAAATTGCTTTGGTATGGTGTACGATCCTTGTGCATAAAGAAAAGACAGGCAGAAAAAATGCAATAGTTTCTCTGGTTGCACTTTATTATAGTCCTGCGATTGTGTGAAGAGACAATTAGCAGAAAAGTGCTCAGCTTCGCAGCGCTTTGTTAACAAGCGAATTAAAGGGAAAATTTACAGTGCACTTGCATGGGGAGCACTGTTTTCATAGTTGGCAGCGGGTGTTCCGCTTGTGTTTCACACCGGTCTTAAGAGCACACCTTCAATTTTACTGGCGAGCGGTGCTCAATTGCAGGTAATTTGAATTTTTACATCCGCCAAAAGTAGTGATCGTGCTGTAAATTAGATTGCATCGTTATTTCCAGCACGAATATGCTTTTAGTTGTTGGAGTTTTTATTATCGTAGAGCCATGTTTACCTGCTGTTGCAGAAACCAACCGTTAGAATTATTCTTATGGTAACTAATTTTTGTCAGGTATCGAGAAAAAAATAAAAATCTTTATCTTCAATCTAAAGAAATCTAGCAATTATATTAATATTTGTTTTAATGATACTAAAATTGGAAATTTATAGAGCTATTTGATTTATTTTCTTTTCAGGATGGTACAACTCCTTTGATACTAGCAGCTGCTGGAGGGCACACACCCTGTGTGCTAGAGCTGCTAGAACAAGGAGCAGATCCAAATGCTAAAAGATCAACGGGTACGACACCCTTATTTTTTGCAGCTCAAGGAGGATATATTGAAGTAGCAAAAGTACTGATTAAGGCTGGAGCCATTATAGACAGTCCTTCGGTTGTAAGTAAAGATCGCCAAAATATATTTCTTTAATGAAACTAAAATGTCGAAATGCAAACCATAGTTTAACTTAAGTTTTTTAAATCCTATTTATCGTTAACAAATTTTTACCTATTATTGCAGGATGGTGGAACGCCGTTATTTGTTGCCTGCCAAGGAGGTCACGTAAATATGGTGAAAGAACTAATAAGCTGTGGAGCGAACGTGAATTCCTCGATGAAGGTGAGAGGCATAAAATCTTGAAATATACTATCGCGTGGAATTTAAAACAAGTCATTAATTAATTGAGACATAGAAATTCACCTACAACTTCTATTTTTCCTAATCGCGGTATTAGGATAAGGCAACTCCAGTTTTTATAGCCGCACAAAATGGACACCGCACAGTGCTAATGATGCTGCTGGCAGCCGGGGCTCATCCGGATTCCAGGAGAAATGATGGAGCCACCCCATTATGGATTGCATCGCAAATGGGTCACGACCATATCTGCAAACTTTTACTGCAGAACGGTGCAGACGTTGATGCTGTGCGGTGCGATGGAGCAACTCCGCTATTTAAAGCCGCTCACAAGGGGTACTCAGCGGTTATTGGGGAGTTGATCAAGTATAGACCCAATTTGGGATTGCTTCCGGTAATTAAATTCAATTATAAATCGCTTTAAAAATTTTCATTTTTATGTTATTTGGAAAAATGTAGAATGGCGAAACAGCTCTGCACGCCGCTGCCATGTTTGGACACTTGTCTATAGTGAAGCAGCTAATCGGGGCGGGAAGTGATTTAATGTTGAAGAATCAGGATGGCTTGACAGCGCTTCAAGTCGCCAAACAGCAAAAGTATGTCACCGTTGTGGAATATCTTCAAGACCGGATTAAGTCTGTATTACAGCAGAAGTGACATCACTAGATAGCACAAATTAAATACCTTAAAACCCTCTGGCGTCCTTAGAATATGCTTTAAATCGCTCAAATTCAACAATTTCCGAGGTTGTAACCCTTCTGGCCTTAAAAATACTATTATAAAGCGTAAAAATGCTGTCGGCGGTTTCCTTTTTATGTTTTTGTACTTTTACACAATTATATAAAAATAGTGCGCAAAACGACAGTCTGTTGTTGTTTGTATAAATATACCCGAAAATGGAAATTTTCATTTAGTTTATGTAATTCCATTTAATCTTAAGGAATTGCAATAGCTAGTGCAATATTTATTGTATTTATAAGCGAAAGAATATTATTAATAAACGAACATTTTGTTAAAGGTGAAAATGTTATTTTTTATTTTATCTACCTACCTAATTTATAGGAATTGGTGTATTTTATCAAGGTAGGCTGCCTTAAAAAATAAAATAAATAAAGTGGAGTAGAATCTATGAATTGAATATTTGCAAGCGACTGTTCTTGTTGAGTGCATATATAAACTTAAAATGAATTGTTCTCCTTAAAACAGAATATACTAGGCTAATAAAACATGCTATTAAAAACGATTCGACTATTGTTCCTTTTTTAATAATCTCTTCTAAAAAATTTATGTACGTGTCCGATCATTTAACTGGCGATTATCTCATTCTTCATTCTTCATTCTACTGGAAATTTAAAATAGATTTTTTTTTACAGTTTTGGCAAATGCAAAATAGAAAAACTTGCAAAGGTAACTATGAGAAAACTCAATTAATGAACAAATGCATAATAATGTTTTTATGTGCAGGTACCTTTTCTTTGCAATGGACGGTAATCAATTCTAACTTGAAAACAAAACAAAAATCAGGAATCATTTCTAAGATGGAAAATTGCCTGTTTTAATAATATTTGCATTTCCATATTTGAATATATTGTATTTTCTAGTTTTTTAGATGTTAAAAACAACAAGATAAATTGAAATTTAAAACGTTTTTCGTCTTACATTAAATTTGTAGAAAATGGGCATTATACTTTTTAAAAACATTGCTTTCAAATTTAAAAATTAGCAATTCCAAAATATTGATTGCATGGAAATGAAATGAAAGGGAATACAAATTTTTTAAAACTTGTATTAAAAAAGTAGCAATTCATTAAATAATAAGAATTGGAAATTATTCGAGAGGTTTTGTAACGACTTTGCAATGTATTTAAAGTCCTAGAAGCCAGGCATAGTGCCATCTGATCGTGACGTATAAAGTTCAGTTCAGAAAAAGATTTATTCAATGTTTTGTTTAATTCTTAGAATTAATTAAATTATAGGACGCTATTAGTTGTATTAAAAATTATTTACTTATCAAACTGGCGAGTATCAGATCAAATCATACAAGGCAGCAGCGCCATCTGCATTTAAGTTGAAAGTATACATCTGAAGTTGTTCTCAAAAGGAACATCAACGCTGACGCGCAACGTTTGCTTGTGCACTTTGTGCCTCTGGCATTGGGATGGCTTGAATATTTTGTTTAGTCATTCTTTTATTTTATAAAATCTTTAAAAGGCATGACTATATATTTGTGATATGTAATTTGATACAGCACTTATCTCGGTAAGTACATTAAGCTATGGATACGATGCACACATTTAACACCAATTCAATCAGCAAGGCAACATTTAAAAGGCGTTTATTATACTTACGAAAACATAATTTAAATATCTAGAAATATTGAATGATAAGACAGTGACCGGGCATAATACTGAATATGAAACTATCTCTGCCCTCAATCGTATTTCGTTTTGTGGGAGAAAAAATGCGACATAAAATCGTTTATCCAACAAAAGGCAGTAATTTCGCGAGCTCGCATCATTTTTAGCCTGTCTCCGCTCTTTGACATGTAAATGATTCATAAAGTGTCGCCTTTTCCACAGGGCTGCACTATGCGGGGGGTATACCACTTATGTAATATCCTGTGTGCGTGATATATTGCAATTATTTTCATCGCACACAGCTTCATTTCGTGTCGATGGCTCTGCAATAACAAAAAAAAAAAAAAAAAAGGGTGGCAATGCATGCCCTAATTGTAGCCTTCCAAAAACCATTTATCAGTTTTTGCCCCTAATTGCTTCTATCGAATGTATTTGATTGTTTTTGATCGTTATCTGTTTGAACGTAAACAAAAAATATAAATAAATAAAGGAGGGCAAAGGAGAATATGAACATTATTTACTTTGTTTTAAACATTTATTATTTGATTGTTGATTTACTTTTAAAGTAGACAAGTAATTAATGTATGTATGGCTTTTTTAAATTGGAATTTGTGGGGCAAAGGTATTATGCAAATTAAAGACAACGTATGGAGTGAAACCATAACCGAGTTAATGTATGTATAAATTATTTTCAGTCAATTTTTAAAAACACTTTAAATAATTTAATGGGTTGTATAGTTTACTCTCAGAAAAATTATTATATAATAAATGAACTTAGTTAAATCCCATTACAGTTTTTAATCCGCTTAACATCAAAGAGGAACATTAATGCAACTCAGGGGACTCATTGTCGATTTCGATTCATTTTCAATTTCATAATTCGCTCAATTGCCTAAAGAATCTTTGTAACAAAAATAATTTGTAATTCAGATATGTAAAAAGGTATGCATACAGCAACTACAAATTTATGTCCACAATTCAGCGTAAACCTAAACCGTAGCTTTATTTCTGAACACCATTTCGAATTGGATGAAAGAAAACAAATCACATTTTAAGTTCAAAGTAAAAAATTATATTCACAAAATTTTGTATACAATGTTCGCCCTGTTTTACCTTCTGTAGCTAAAATAATGTTAGATTGCCAGGATTGGCAACTCGAGAGCAAGCGACTTATACAAGTAGTTGATCATGTAGAAAGGTTAGTTCTTAGATCCACGCCAGCGGCTTTCAGCGTTTGTTCCTGAGATTTGTTAATATCATAACACGGGAAATTATTAAGAATTAGTGGTATAAATACAATTTTTCTCTGCGCTAAATTGAGAATTTCTGCCTTGATTAATTTTGTTATAAGTTTCTTTGCATAACTTTGAAAGAATTAAGTTTCAGAGAAGCATTATTATTGGAACACCAACTTTAAGTGCAATTTGGTGCACAGGATGACTGTTTGAAGTAAGCGAATTTAGAACAATATTGCAGTGTTTCTGGTGGCTTATCCTCATTATATTTATCTGGTGGAATGAATACCTTCGCCTATTTTCAGTAGTACATGAGAGAATTCTTGAGCATGGGAATTCCCACCAACCCGTACTTACTCTCATGATGACTCAATCTCAATCAATCTTTGCACGTTAGAACATAAAAAGGATTGTTTAAGTGAGGCATAAACCTCATCATCTCTTGTATCTTTAGCCACTACAGGTAGTGTTTATAGAAAATCTCCACAAAAGAGAACTGTGACTTCACCCATAACGTGATTATTTTTGCAGATGTTTTGCAAGGTCCGGTCTACAGCTTTTACAGATTTTCTATAATGATTTAGGACTCCCTTTGAGTTTTTTATTGTATATATATTTTGAATTCACAATTCAAACTAGGCTTTTAGCTTATAGTTGTACGAGCGTAGCAAGCGAAATGCATGTTTTTTTTTTTAAACTGTATTTTTAGGCGACATCCTGCGGTCAAATTGTGTTTAGATAAAGTAAAGGCAGCATTGGACTCCTACCAAGAAGTTAAAAACAAACCGCATCTGGATATTTCTAGTAGTTTTTGCGTGATGTGCACACAAACAAGAAGGGAGTTACGATTTAATTTATATGGATTATTTACTTATTCGTTTTCATAAAATGTTCTGGTAGGAAAAATAATGGTTTTTTACTTTTGTTTTGACATAGAAAAGTATGTTTGTTAAAAAAATAAATTAAAGCAAACTTAGTTGAATTTTTTAATATTTATTATGATGTTTTTATCATCTACCATAATAGTTTTACCCTCGAACATGTTTCTTTCCCGTTTTTTGTTTTATCTAAGTACAATAGAAGGACAGATGGACATTTAGTTCATGATGATAAAAAATATTACGCAATGTTTTGTATTTTTCTATCTGCTATCTAAAGAATGTATAGCATTTGCTGACCATCCTCTGTATTAGAAATCCTAATCATGTAGTAAAAAGATAATTAAATTTTTTGTTTTACGAGGTCAAGCGTGTAACCGGTGGCGTTCCTTTGAAGCATTCCTCAAACAGCTTCAGGGTATCCCGAGTACCCACAGAATCCACGACACAACTGAGCATCGAAATGGAAAACCTGGAAAAAGGGAAAGCGTCCAAATTTCGTAAATTTAATAAAAACAACAAAAATAAAATTGAATGTGGGGGAAATATCGGACGCAAGCGCGTTCTTAAAACAAAATCACGTCCTCCCCTCCGTTGAATGACGTCACAAACTTTGCTAAACTTTTGCCAGACAAGGGCTATTGGCATATTACAACCGTTCAGACAGTCTAGTCAGAATTGGCTAATCTAAGGGCCAGGACCGGCAGTGGATTTATTTTATTGAAATTGAAATTTCTTCAATTTATTGTCGACGTGGGCTTTTGTCAGGAGCGTCTGTAGAATTTTCTTTCTTTTCATGTTTGTTTTCTGGGGTTTGAGGCGGACGAAAGTAGGTGGATGAATCTAAAAATTCAGGCGTTGTGGACACGCATTTGGAATTTATAATGGAATTCTTGGGGGAGTTCAAGTAATAAAACGCGAAAGTTTTTGATTGTTAGCAAAAGAAGCGAAAGGAATTTTAAAGAGATTTTAATGAAGTAGCAGAAGGTTGCGTGGACGAATTTACTTGACTTTCTTTTACAGTGGAATTTCAGCGAAAAATATGAGTCAGACGAATTTTATTTTTTTATTTCTGTATGCTATGGCTACAGTTAAGCTTGGGAGTTTAAAAAGTTCTTCGTTAGGATGGAGCTAAATTGATTTAATTTACGTTGTCCAATTTAAAAGTTATAAGTAACAGTTTCTTTAGAAATAAAAATTCTACCAACAATTTTTGTTTTAAAACAGCTAGGTAATGTAAAGTTAAAGAATGGTATCAGTGATAATTTATGATGTTTATCATTAGTCGAAGAAACGAAAAAAGTCGAAGTTTGTGAAGCTTATTGGAAGCATATTTTTAAATAATAAGATAATAAAAAATAATGAGTATAAACAATTTTTTTTGAGTACACTTTATAAAATCTTAATAAATTTTCTTATTCATCTCTAGGTTAAAGTCACAAACACATACTACACTTACACGTTACTTGGGTATTTTAGAGTCTATTTTGTTACGATTTCATTTCTGGATTTCTAAGGGCTGTTTCTTCCCATTATCGTCTGGACGGATGTAAAGATTTTTGAAAAATAAAAATTCTTTTGCGCTCTAGTTCTAAAATTTCACAATAATTTTCTATAAACAATTTTTGAATATTTATTTTAGGTCTTATAAAAATTGAAAAAATAATGTATTGACCTACAAAAACAAATATTCTTTTTCCCGAAAAAAAAAAAATAAATTTCTATCAAAATTGAAACTCTTCGAGATAAATGCGAGTGAAACTCGAAAAATGGATTTTGTTTTGTCATTTCCAGTTGTATGTATTTATCGTTCCCAATTTGCATAGTTATGAAAACATGTGGAATTCAAATTCGAAAGACTACTTATAGGTCTAGGTAGTAGAAAATATTAATGTTGAAACAAAATGAAACTCATACTAATTATATCGAAATTTATCAACAACCGTCGACATTTGAGACCTTTCTTTCCAGTCAATCAGTCATCCACTCAGAGCTCCTCAGAGAAACGTTTAAAACAATTTAACCCTTTTATGTGATATGAAAGACCTCCCGTCATCACGGCATATGATTGATATTAGCCCTCTTAAGTTCCCGCGGAGGCACCCACGCCGGGACGAGGTAATCAGGCTCAATACTGGCGAATAATTTATCAATCCATCTAGGATTTACGGGTGTTTATCACGATTGCCTCGACTTCCACCAGTCTGGCACGCAATTCACTCCGTAGGGCACGTAATCCCTGCAGGTGAGCACCTACCCGAAGGTGAAGGGCACGTTCTTTCGCAACTTAACCGGCCCCATAAAGAAGTCGTTCAGAGGTTTCAGACTATCAAGAGCACGCCTGGCCGGGGAGAGAAGAAAAACTCTCCTGGCGGCGGCACTTCGACTGGACCGACGACGACTTACAGCCCTTTCAGGTGCCCTGTTTAGTGGGGGTGGGTTGCATTTGATTAAAAATTCAAGGCTCTTGGCTGGGCACACGCCAGTCTCAGCTGGTCAATGGACCGCCCCCTGATAGATCCCTGGGGACCATTATGCAACGCAAACAAAAAGTGATTTAAAATTGACCGGGAGAAAAACTTTTTGAAGTCAAAGTATCCAAGTCATAGGTATCCTTTTGGGGGGTAATGGGTGCTTTGAGTGGGCGGGCGGTATACTTTTGTGGGGGTGATGAATTATTTAGTGCTGTCGAATGGAATAATCGCATCAAAAGCCCCCGCCGTGGAGCGGACACACACATCGATTTTTTCTTAACGCAATAAATGTTTATCCTGATTGAAGCTCGCCCTTAATCCTGGAGCCCCACTGTAGGTTCCGCTGGCTGATGTATTGCATTAAGGCGCCCCCGCCCAGTTCCTTTCAGCCTTTTCTTGTTCGAAATTGATCCGATTTGCTCGCGTGTGTGCTTATCGTGGGGGATTTTTACGATGTGATTTATTCATTTGTTCGCGATTATTGAAATTTTCAACATTTGATAAATTTTAGCTACTCTGGAGCTTACTGATTTCTTCGAGGATTGAAAGAAAAATCAATAGTCTTTACAGTTTTTTCGTAGCAATAACATGGGATTATTGCGAAATAAAAAAATAAAAAATAAGTGAAAAATCGTCTCCAAAAAGTGTAAACCGATAGAAAATATGAAATCACTTTTAACTTTGTACTTCTTCGTTCTTATTTTCAAAGTCGAACCAAGTCTTATATATTTCAATTTAAAATCCTTGATTCAACAAATTGTATGCAACAAATTGCGGGAGGCTTCAATGAGTATTATTAAGCGACTATAACTAGCTATAAACTAGCTAAACTAAATTTTTGTTTTCAAATTTATTATTATATAAGAATCCGTTTTTGACATTGGACATTTAATTAAAAAGCTATGCCATTCTGAATCTTTGAAGAAGTTTTAAATTGTGTGAAGTTTTTTGTAGTCATATTTTTAAGAGTACCTACTACCCTAGTCTTCATTGAAAATTCGGATTATACGCCAAAAAATGCATAACTTTTGTCTTCAATATTTGTTTTTCGATTCGTTATTGATGACGCTGTAATAGTTACGTATATATCGGTTTTACCTAGCAAAATTAATTAACTAACAAACATCCAAACATTTTATTTCTTACACAATTAAGAGAAGGAGGTGTTTCCTGTAATTTATTTATTTCTTCGATTGAAATCTTCAACTTGTGATACATTTTATATCCCTGAAGTTTACTGATTTCTTCAAGGGAGCAAACGAATCGATCCTCATCGTCGTCCGTTTTCGACGGGTGTAGAGAGCAATCAAAGGTAGTTAACCATCGTTGGACCCTTGTCATCATCACCCTACAAAAGTTCAAAGTGAAACGCGCCCGCCCTCAGGAAATTGGGGCCGGAAATTATTACAGGCTAATGAAGAAGGTCTCCGGAGGAGTCACCAGGAAGAAGGGTTGCTACGGCTGTCCCCATTATCTAGTAGCGTCTCCTTAAATGCCTTCGATTAGAAAAGGGTAACCGCCGCCTAAAATTGGAAGGCAATTTGTGACGATGAACGAAAACCAGAAAAAGGGTATTGATGGAATTTCTCTGGTGAGGAATTTAGGAGAAAATCATTTCTCCTAAATTCGAGTAGGTATATCTTTTAATTTTCTAAAACACTCGGATAAGTTTCATATACACGCCTCCGAGCCATTTAGATCGACACCTTCCCTTTTTGATACCGAAAAGAGCTTCAGCTAATGGTAGGGTGGAATAAAATTCAGAAAAACAAAAGGGCCCCACAGTGCTATAAATCAAAACTTTTCAATTTAGTCGGGAGACGGTGGAGTAAAAGGCGCTCCACGCGCACAAAGAAGCTTATCCAGCCACTCCCGAACACGTGCAGGTAACAAAGCACTAATTTCCGCTGATTTAAATCTAGAAACGCCCACAACAATGGAAAATTCACCGGAGTCCCTCTTTTGAGCCCTCCGGGCTCCGGGCGGGGTGGAGTGGCATAGTCCCAGTGAAAAGGACGGGACTTTTCATTTGCATTTCGAACAATTCGCTCCTACGGGAGATGCACCCGGGTGTAAGTCCGGGAACCGGTGTGCCAGCAACTCAACCATCGTCGCTTGTAATTACGAGAATTAGCTTTAGACTAGGAATTATATGGGGTGCCCGAGGAGGTCCCCATCCGGCCTGTGGGGGCCACGTATGACAACGGAATTCAAATCCCCGGTGGGTGTGCCCCCTTTCCATCTTCCCGCAGGACTCTTCTCTCTCGCCTCGCCAAGTGCACACAGTCTGCCGCACTTCATCGGATTTTGTTGATTAAAGGGAGCATTTGTGTCACACGTTGCAAAAAGATGAATGGGGGGGGGCGCTCTGTTGCAGAGCTGCTCCTCTGTGTGCGGCACACCTCCAGGGCATCCCTGCAGGTGGTACCATACTCCTGCTGCAACAAACCCATAAAAGGGTTTCTCTTAATTCGTCTTAATTTAGGCGAACATAAGTGGCGGTTTACTTCCACAACATTCGTCTTTTATGCTTTTTGTGGATTTCATCTCAACAAATCTGGGCTGGATTTTTGCAAATAGAAGCTACCATAGCTACAGTCGTTTTTGCGTGTAATTAAATGGGGAAATAGGTCTAGATAGGCAATGGCAATAAAACTCAGAAGAGCACTCAGAAACATTTAAAAAAGCCCCCATAACTCTTTCTTGGGTAATAAACCTCTGGGATCCACTTGAGAAAATTGGAAATTTTCTAAAAGCACTTTTATCCACGAAAAGTGGCTCCACACTTCGAAGCCCCTGTTTCGTTGTTTGATTTGATGTGGCACACTTGCTGCGGAGCATCATGAAGATGATCTGGAGCATATGGTTAATTATGATGGGCCCCACCGAAAATTGTGGAGCGCCTCAGTAAACCACTTACGCGGTGCGGCCCAGTAAAAAGTCTAATTAAGCGCGGGGCTTTCACGGTACAAGAGCGGCTCATATCGGCGGAAGTAATCCCAGATTTTGACTGAAATGAGCTTACCCAGGGAAAATTGATGGGACGTGGATGCTGCCATTTACACCAGTGCCAACGCTAAGCGGATTTTAAATGAATTTTAAGACGATGTTGCGCTATCGGGCAAAAGACGCTCCTGCAGTAAAGTGTAATTAATCAAACGTCTCTAGTAAGACTACCGATGGAAGGTAAAGTGAAAGAAGGTGGCGTTGAAGGGAAAGATTCTGGTGAGCTATAGATTCTACCTCAAAAGGTTGACTTGATATAAATGCAGTCTTTGAACCGTAGTTGAGCTGGTTCTATAATACGAATTTTTTATTAAAACAGCTTTTAATATAACATTAAAGCAAGTCTTCAACGAAATTTATTTTTGAATAGAAATCGATTTCCAGTTTGTCTACTATGTTTTTTTTTCTTATTTCAATTAAAACATTTATTAACATTTCAAATTTTTTAAGAAAAACCTTTCGCCAAATCTTTCGGTTCTTCTAAATTAAGGCAAAATTCAGAGCCTTGTGGAAATATCACAAATAGCCCGATTATGAAAAATTGAGCATTTGAAATTATAAAAATAAGTATTGGGGAATTTTTGTGTCTGCTCATTTTAAATTCAGAGTGCCATTATTATGTAGTATCGGATCCAAACCTTTCGAAAAACTTAAAATTCATATAGTTTTAAAACAAATGTAAATTATTTATGTAAATTGAGGCAGAATAAAAGGAACACTTCATCATTTTCCAAGTGGAATTACTTTAAAAATTTTAACATAATTTTCTATAGTTACAACCCTCCTGTTTATCGTGAAGCTAATTAAATCCGAAAAATTCGCCATCCAACGTCCAGCTAATCCCATTTTAATTGCGTCTATTTATTTGGAGGGCAAATTATCGCAACATCTCCATAAATTGCAGCAATTGGACAGTCTTATGGTAGTCTGGCGACGCCGAGTCAACAAGGATTGTTAGCCATTTTCTCTGCAATTTTATTCATCCGGTAGTATTTAGAGAAAGTATGCCACCCGTTCCCCTATCCTGATGAAGAAGTCCTTTTGAAAATCATTTAACTGATAAATTGGGCATTAGGACTCAAGAGGAATCTGGCTATCTTCAAGCGGCGTAAATGGCATGATTCAGCAGCAGTATTTCTCTAAATAAGAATTCCTGCAGAATCATCATCCTTTTTGGGTGAAAATTTCGAATCCTCGAAGAATCTCTTGCCCTTTTAGTGGGCAGGAGCAGGAGTTGAAGCAACAGCAGCTGGAGCAGAGTCAGTTGAATAGCTAACTTTGGGTTCCCGTTCAACATTTGCATTTTATTGCGATTGCAGTGAATCTTGTCTTTTTGGAACCATTCCAAAACGGCGACAACCAAAAGAGCAAGGCATGGGATATGATGTCTGGAAGGAGTTCACAGCATACACCATATGAAAATATTTAGAAACTTAAGCAAAAAGATGATAACGTAATAAAGCAACTGGGTGATGACTGAGAAGTTGCATTTTCTTGGATTTTTATGATTCCCACCCATTTGCTGCAATGCGAGAGGGAAAATATAAAACTGAAAAAGTTGGACGATACGATTCATAGGCACACTATTCATACATCAAGCTATGCCAGAGATATGCTGGAAACGATGAAAAGAAAAGCATTTATCAAAAAAATGTCCCTTCTCGTGAATCATCTCGGACAATTTCTGCGAGCATAGTCAGCCCAGTTTGTCGTACCGTCGGACCGTTGGTGCAGTATTACTAGAACTATTTTATTAAAGTCTGCTAGTTGACATTCAAAACATTTTCCGCTCTCTTAATTGTCCCTTCTTGGACGAACAGCAAACGAGAATAAAAGCGGGTAGTGGAGCAGAAGGACAAGCGAAAAAATTTAATTTTACACATGACGGCACACAATAGCATTTAACTGAACAGGGTTTCTGTGGCTGCGGGGGTGATAACAGCCTCAAGAATTTCAAGTAAAGCACTCCCTCTGTCTGGCTAAAGAGCAGTGGACAAAGTCCTCTCCTGGTAGAAACGCTTAATTGAAGGGCGTTAGGTACTATTTGAAAACTAAGGGACCGAAAGTTAATTAGGAATTTTGTTTTTGTTCTGTGATTCAGAAGATTTTATGGGTTTGTAGTTTGAATGGATGTTGGCAGGTAATATATTATGTTATTTAACAGGGGGTACCTCTTTGTATTTTATTCTTGTGCAACAATTTATTTAATATAAAGCTACATATCTTGCATTATAATCTTATAAATAAATAAATAAATTTCGTTTTTCCTACTTCTAAATTTTACGTAAACACAGCTAGATTTATTTTTGCATAAATGCGGCATTTAAATTTCCTTACATGGTGTCCAATAAATTCGCATGCAAATGTTTTTTTAGCTCATTTTTTAAGAAAAGAAGCTCGGATGTTAATCCACATGCTACGGTTAAAAATCCAAATTTTCTCTGAGTTCCTTAGAAAGTTGAGTACAATGGGAGTTTTACGTGTCATAGTTGTGAGTAAATTTAGTGAAAAAATAAAGCGTTGTAAGATTTATCACAACTTGAGAAAGCCAGGAATAAAGCGGGACTTTATATATAAAACCATTAAATGCTTCAAGAAAACATCATCTGTTGAAACCCGCTAGAGAAGTGGACGTCCGTGTACTGTACGCACTAACAAACTTGTACTAGAGCAAATATGAAAAAGAAAAGGTAATCCGTACGAAAACTCACTGGAAAATAAGGAATCGAAAAATCTTTGGTACATTTGATGGTCACCCAAAATCTTCGTTTGAAAAGTTTATAAAAAATAAAAATTTCAAGGAGTTTCGACATCACCCAAATAAAAAAAAGCTACAAGAGTTTGTAATATCCTTGCTTAGCACGCTGGAGACGAGTTTGTGTTTTCCGCTGAAAAACTCTTCATTTTACAGCAACCACACAACTCTCAATATGGTCTTGTACGGTTATTAAGAATTCAAGACATTTCAGAAAACGAAGATTTTGTGTCTAGGTACCAAAATGCTGCATCCGTTATCGTTTGGGGATTTTTCTGTGAAAGGTGTATGCTCTCTCTGGTTTTTATTGAAAAGGGGGTCAAGGTCAACGTTGCATACTACCAGAAGGATATTCTTCAAGA
Source organism: Philonicus albiceps (assembly GCA_963969385.1). Lineage (NCBI taxonomy): Eukaryota > Metazoa > Arthropoda > Insecta > Diptera > Asilidae > Philonicus > Philonicus albiceps. Next base: position 12,450,174 of record OZ017775.1, on the reverse strand, counting down.
AGCTTCCAGGCTGCAACGAATTGTTTGGAGATGTCTACTACTGCTTTCAGCAAGACGCCTTCGCATATTGCAAATTTAGTTCAAAAGTGGTGTGTTGAAAATGTAGTGCACTTTTTGCCAAAGAATAAATGGCCTCCTAGTAGTGCTGAAGTGGAAGAATAATTAAAAAACATTTACTGTAAAATAATAAATATGTAATACTTTTAATTAAATTTATTCACGTGTTGCGATATTGCAATATCTTTTTGTATTCAAAATTTTTGGACACCGTGTATAGCTACAATTTCAAAAATGTGATGGAATTTTATTCGGTTCTTATCTATATTCATCATCATCATCTATAATTAGATGCTATCTAAAATTTTTAATTCAAAATTCCATTGCTTAAAGAACTGAAATTAAAGTTAAATTACTAGCCGGATACAGGTGGGCAATCGGCCATATGAAATTTGCACTACGATGCTCTAACCACTAAGTTATCGTGGCCATTTATTTATCTTTGAAACAGTTGAAAGAACGCCAAGAATTGGATCACTTTCCACTTATAAAAAGCTTTACTAAAATGTAACCGAACTAGCATTAAATTTATTTGAATACTAACGAAACTGTCAAAAAAAATAAAACAAAATAAAAAACGAGTCGTAAAGAAGGCTTAAACGATTGGTCCTACATATCTCACAGCATCCTTTTTTACCACTTGAGTCCCCACAAAAGTGCCCCGTACATCGATTTTTACACATTTTCCCATTTTGTTGAAACGAATTCAGCCGTAGGAAATGTGCCAAATTTACAAGGATGCTCACTTGATTTCACAGAGGAGAGCAGCAAACAGCATCGCTGGCTGGGTCCCGGCGGGCCGGGGGATACCATCGGCGCCCGGTGAAATCTGCCAGCCCCCGGGAACCAGACCCAGAGTTCAGGAGCCGGGTGTTCCCCGGCACGCGTGCATGCAAAAAAGACGCTCTTTCTCTGAGCCCCCCATATTTTTCGAATTGCAATATTCCTTGATTCGGCTGTTTGTTTTGCTGAGCTTGTGCCCTTTGGCGTCCTTTAGAATTATTCCGTTTGCTCCCTGCATAAATTTGCTCGGCGAACAGTCATGGCTATATAGACGGGATCGGTGAAAGGCTAGGGCTCTGAGTGGGTGGATTTTTTTTTTGTTTTTACCCGAGGTTCCTGCAACTGACTGTATGTAAACAGATGTCAGCCCGAGGAGGTGGTTCTTCTGAACCCGAAGTTTGAGGGTTTTCCTTCTCTCTGGAAAAGGGGGTTTCTTAGGCGAATGCTAGTAGAAGTCGTATATTACTCGAACAGAACTTTGATTCCTTTTTGAATTTAAATTCTGCGAATGGCGTGCCAAATAAACTTTCTGGGACTGTAGTAGAGCTAGAATATGGTTCAGTTTAAACTTAAGGTGGCAAAGACGAAGAACTGGAGCACGGTGACTCGTTTAAGTTGCACGTTACCAGGAGCGAGCGCAAAGTTAATGCTTTATTGAAATTCTCTTGGAAAACTCTACATGCCCTAGGAGCATCGAGTTACAGCATTAAGTGCAGAACCAGAAGTTAATTCTAGATTCTTGGATGTATGCCCATGAATCGGGTCCCTACGTCTCCTTAATGTCTCGAGCAAACACACGGAGGCGCGAATCGTCTCCAATTTCATTTTGTTTCCGTGATTATCTCGCATTACAATCCACCATTCGTGCCAAATCCTTGCTCAATCCCAAAGCAAAAAATGTCCTAGAGACTTTGATTTCTTTTCGATTTTATGGAGTGGAAAATTGAAGGAAATTCGAGAGATTGTATTCTTTTTTTCTTAGAGAAAGAAAGCCATCAGTGATGGTGCCATTGGGCACACTAGTGGGCACGTTTCGAGATTTTCAGATTTCTCATTTTCGGCAAGCTTAACATCGTCCGGAAAGTGTTCGCTTCCATTCAAGCGGCACTGTTTTTCAAAGGCAAAATCGTTGAAAAGTGGCTTAGTTGCTAGGATTTTCCGCAGCAGCAGTGTTTGCTTAAAATGTATGAAGAGGGCTATTTCCATGGGTTTCCGTGTTTTTCTGAGCAAAGTTCTGATTGCCAGGATTTTTGAGGAGTTTGTTGAGTAACTCTCCGGATGAAAGAAGTTTATGACTGAATGGAGCTATTTGTAGGCAATGGCCCGGGGGCTAATGATTTTCTTAAATTTTCTTAGAATTTATACTTATAAAATCCTTTTCTTACAAAAAGTTTAGACTCATCGCACACAAGTTCGTACAGAGCTTATATAACTAATATTTGTCTATTGTACACAAGGCCAATTTAATTAGAGTCTGCAAATTATATGAGGATGTAAGCGCAATTAATAAATTCAAACTTTTAATGTTTGGTTAAGATTTTATTCAACGTTACCTCTTAACCCTTAATTGGTATCGTGGGGTCCAAAGAGACCTTACTAAAAATTGTTTTTTATATTCGAAAAGGTGTATTATTTAAAAACAAATATTAAATTTCACTTTCTTTGATTAATAAAACGCGATTTACTAGTAATTTTTCTTTAGGGTATTTTTGGACCCTCAATACCAACGATGTAATTTAAAATATCGATACCAATTAAAGGTTAAAATGTTTTAATAAAAATAATGAAAATTGAAAAATTGTAAAAAAAAAATTTCATGTTAGGTACTCGTGAAGGTTTTGTCTATAAACTGGCGGTTTATTTTTCCTAAAGTATGAATACTTTTTCTATTTCAAGAAAAGCGTTTCCCATGAGGAAAACATTAGCCGTCCTCCCTTCAGCTAATTTGCAGCAACCAAAATCATCTTGGTAATATACCAAAAAATTTCAATGGATTTTTGTTTTTGCTTAGGACGAGTACCTTTTAAAGATAAGTAAACCTCAACTACTGTGAATGAGAACCCCAAATGGGTTTGGCACCCAGATAAAAGTTGTTGGAGAATTTGCTAAATTCAGCTCTGGTATGAGCGTTATTTTAACTTCCTTTTATTTATTCAATTTAGCTACACTTTCAGTTTAGATAGTTTAACAAGTTGATTTCTATTTACTTAGCTCATTGGTATCGTTAAATGTGTATGGTGATAAATTTAAAAAATTCACAAAATAGCTGGGGTAATACGATATTTACAATGATGTGGGTTTGTCCGTGTAAATTTAAACACTGAATAAAAATGTCTACAAAGATTGTTTATTAGTTTTGTTTTATTTGAGTAACATAATTATCTGCTTTTTTTCAGTGCACTTAGGTCCGATCCTTCTTTCTTTTGGAAATAAAATAAAACAACATTACCATGCAAACTAGCCTTATAACTGCAGAGTTTTGGTGAGTATTTCTATAATGTTAGTAAAATTCGATGATTATGGCAATTATATTGTAAAAACAATCATTAAGCCTCGTAAAAAATAAATGGCATTAAAGAGGTTTTTTCATCATATCTATAAAAGGTAATTAAAGTATCATTATACACCCTACTTAAAGAAAACTATAATACATCAATATTCGTGGGGACTGTTTCATTCAAATTAAATAAAAGGTAGACTCGACAACGTGGGGTAGGAACATGTTGGGAATTTGTTTATCCAATATATAGGATAAACGTAAATACTGCAATAGCAAATATTCCCTCATTCAACAAATTGAGATAAGGGAAAAGTTGATGAATTTCGTCTGATAGAGTGGTGACGAAGCGAGTAATAAGCTTAAGATGGAATTCTAATTCCTTTGAGATATTTCAGGTGTGTGCGCCTGTGTGCAACCGTAATCAGCTCAGTGCGTATGAGGGTTTGCAGGTTGCAACGAATGTTATCCCCAACGTTATATTCTCGTCTTTACATATCCCTCAAAATCCACTTTGTGCGTGCCAAGAAATCAATTTGGTACGAATAAAACATTTACGAATTCTGGAAGGTCATGCACCCCCCTTAATATCGTTAGTGCCCCTCTTGCAGGATGTTTCGCAGGATACACGCCCCATGAATCCGTTCCAGACATGACTTAGCAACAATTGGGCGGTCCAGTCTGCCAAATTGCAACATCATTTCGGTAATTGCAATTAACTCAAAGAAAAACCTCTTGATTATCTCTCCAGGGAGCATATCTTTGAGATGTTCCACCTAATCCCTTCTAAGCATCTTTTCCGTGCCCATTTGATGAAAGGGAAAAAGGTATGGTGAAACCTGCGTTGCGGTAATGATCCCTGACTTTGCTGACTCCTATTGATTTCAGGAGCCGCCAGAATTAATTGCCGCGAGGGCGGCGGGAGTGGCACATTGAAGCATCGCTTCCGCAATTCGAAGTAGTTCCAACACCCTCCCTTCCCGTGACCTCTTTGGGGAGCACTTCGCCCTTGCGTATAATCGAAGATAATTTCATTAGGCCGTGCAAACAGTAATTTTCAATTTGTTTATCTGGACAAACAGGCACAAATCGATTTTCTTCAGTTCTGTACTGTGGCGATGATGAGGAAGGGCCAGTAATTGGATAAAGGGCGGACGGTTCGGGTGCCTGGAAAAAGTTTCACGGTTCGGCATTAAGGGCAACGTATGGTGCGGTGGTAGAGGCGTCGACTGCGGCGGGGAGGGATTTAATCATTTTGAACAAAGTATAAGCTTTCTAATTCAGCATACCGCAAAATAGTTAACCTTCAGATAGACCCTATTCCAGTCGGCTTATAATCCCCGATCCCACTTCTGATTCAACTATTTCGACCGGGCCGGAACGCTGAACCCACTAAATTAAAGTTAATTCGAACAAATTACGAGTTAAAAGCTGTCAGTAGCCGTTAGTGATTTACTCTCGTTTTCGGGGTGAATTTGTTGAATGCACCCACTCACAGACACATGCAAATAGCGGCATGTTTCGCCGCAAGCATTAATTGCTCACCCGGCAACCATATCTACGTGTGGGGCTGTTTTGATAGGCATGTAGAGATGTAGATACCATAAATGAACTATAGGCCCATCCGTTGATTGTTTATTTAGTGGCTTTCTTGGATACCCGGGAATTTTGGGTGTTTACACGTTACAGCGGCTAAATATTTACAAATGTAATGAATTTTGTTAAATTTTACAGGTGGATTTAATTAGAGGAATCCCAGGAGCAATCAGTGAAAGTTGTGCATGTAACGTCTCTTGTTTTCGCTCGAGGGAGTTTTGATTATTGGTTGTGTCTTGAAAGTTAGGATAATTATGTTCTATTACCTAATTTATAATTTGAATTACTGCTTTGAATGAGAAAATATGAGGACATTTCTTAAAGATGAAAACCTCTATGTACTAATTTTCATAAATAAGGTTGAACATTCTCAGTCAGCATGGTAAAAATGAATTGTTTATTTGCCATTCGGTATAATGAAAGTCATTTAATTGAATGATATTTTAGAAAGGTAAAAGTGAATATCGTACCTTTCAATTAAGCATTCTACAACTTTTCCTCTAATCTTACGATTCTAGCAAATCACCCCTAAACTTAATTACGTGCTCTGAAAAGTATCTCCTTCCAACTACTTACCAAAACTGCATAGTAGTCCTCTGGGAACTCGCCAGAATCATTTAAAGTTTTCCCTGAAATAACTTTTGCAATTCTTCGTTGAAAAAAAAAGAAAAAGAAATTTGCTATTAAAAAGTTTCCCATGCCCCATTGTTGTCCTGTCGCCAAGTTATTCTAAAGTCTGCCTCTCCATTCGTCTTCATGCAACTTAACCTTCCAGCCAATGGAGGAGGATGCAACAAAGGTTTCTCCATTACCACTAAATTAACATGGGAAAAGTAAACCCTGGATAAGGTTCTGGGGGTTTTTCCGGCATGCCCAGCAGGATGAGGAAGTGATGAGTTATTTCTTGTTACAGGAGGAACATCAGGATGACACCCATTCAGAAGAAGTGCCATGGCCGGTAATAAGAAAATTGAGACATAAAAATTTCCCCGTTCATTAAATATTAAAGAGGGACGCGGACGGGAAGAGATGACAATGGTCGGGATGCCTGCAGCACTTTAGCGCTTTTGTGACCTCACTTCTTTTCATACTGGAGCGATAGAACGAACAGAGGTGGGAAGAGGAACAAGGAAAAAGAGCTCAATCAGGACTCATTCGCAGGAGTTAACTCTTTTCAAAAGGTGTTACTTGGCATTGTTTGTACGTGTCTCGATTACCTTTTTCCTTTTCAGCCGGCCGTCCATCCGGTGTTAAGTAACTTGAGATATTTGTGCCAAGCCGAGCTTCAACTTCTATCTGAAAGGTAAGGGCAAGGTATTGGTTTAGTTATTGGTGGTGGGGGAAGTATAAGGGTGAAGTGGTCCCGTGTTTATTTTGACATTTCCTATCCTGTGTGTTTTGTGCGGGCACGTGCTGAATGGGTAATTCGATGGCACGGAAAGATATCCCGCTATAAGGGTGTTGGCGGTCATGCTGATTAGAATGATTGCTCAATAAGGCCTGAGCGGATTAGACGCGTTGGCCTCCTTTTGTGAAAGAGGGGATGATGATGATGACATCCTTGAGGGGTGTCTGCTGTCTGTTATTCTTAATTTCATCCTTGATGAGATTATTTTATCTGATGCCTTGTTACGGGGGTTGTTGTGGCAGATTGAGTTTTATGGTCACTAATTTTTTAGGTGTCAAACCTCCGGTGAGGAAGATTGGGATCTATTTGTACATAATACAGAAATATGAATAAGAGGGAAGATAAATTTTAAAATATATGAAATGATTTCACTGCTTTAGAGTTGAATCATAACATTTTGAAATAGCTGAATAACATCTATGACTGATTATTTTCCTTTTTGCTATTACTTTTGTTGAGAAAAATATTTCTAGGAAATTTACATTGTAATTTAGTTACAAAACTCGATTCTTCAATAAAATTGCTTCCATATTATTCTTTACTATTCTACTTATATTAAAGTCATATGAGTCTTTTGATTGGAATATGTTGTTTGTGCTTCATATTTCGTGAAAGGTTATTATCAAACGAATTCCTGATTTAGAGAGTTAAAAAAAGTAATTTTTATATCATTTTTATATACACGAAAAAAGTATTTAAATAATTATTTTTCAACTTAATGTATAAGATGTATCTTCTGTAAATGTAAAACCATTAAAATGCATTCGATATTAATTTTTTATTTAATGAATTTTCAGTTACTGAAAGAGGAGTAAAACAAAATCTAATTAAGTGAAATTCTAATACGATAACGTGCCAACACAAAATTTTAATTTCGTGACAAATTTCGAAAGTCAAATCTTAAAAGCTATTTCATAACGGACGATTTCCGCGAGATAACTACCAAATTAAGCGAAATTTGTCGTAAAAGCTTCCATCACTTAAATTCCCCCCAAATTCCTCTTTTCTATCGTCATCCACTGCAGCAAATCGCTGCTGTATTTTGTAAACTGTCGACAGACACGTTCCAGCAGAGTCCCCAAAAACGCCATCCAAGCCCCAGTGCAACGTACTGCAATGCTACCCCGCTGACCAGTTACATGTTTGAAAGCAATTTGATAACCGTTTTGCCTAAAAACACTCAATTCCTCGAGTCCGCGCTGTCCTCTGCCACCCGCCAGTGTATGCAAATTTCCTTCATTCCGACGATCCTATAGTTTGACAATGATTAACTTCTGGTCGTCGGAACGCTAGCCAGCGTCTCTACGATAAAGTCAATTTGTTGCTTGTTGTGCCACTTTGCATAAATGCGATGTCCTGGGTTTAAACCGTTTGTGCACATGATAGTTAACCGAGTTGTAACGGATAGCCATACAGTGCACGATTAATCAAGGACATCCAGCGACATAGTGTCCCCGCCCCGCGTTCCTAACCCTCCGCTCAACCTGTTTTCAACCAGCCATAAATGCTGTAAACGGTACCCTAGCCTATGGGCATGTCCTGCATTAAGTTTTCAGGATTTGCGCCACTTTGCAACTGACACCTTAATGCCCGTGTAAATCTTGCTTCAGTGACTATGGGCTATTAGCGGATAGTTTCCCGCCAAATGCCACTGGCTCAAGACTGTTGAGCCTCTAAATTGTGGTGGAGGATTATTGGCTGATAATAGGCTAGTCCAACGGGGCAAGATGTACAGGCACGTTAAGCCAAAGTGGACTATAATTTTAAACGTACTTTAAGCCTCTATTTTGGACGTTATGGAAGAATTATTGAACAGGTAACCCAAACCTGTTTTAAGCTGTTCTTAAAGGATAGAGTTTGAGTTGATGGTTTAAGAAACTGAATATTCAATTGTAACTATCGTATCGATTATTTAGGAAATTCTTCTGAGCAATGGGGTATTGTAAAATTTTGTATTTATCACAACTTTTATAAGTGTTGATTCTTTTAAATTAAGCGACCTTTAGCATCAAGTTGGTCCTTAGTAAAGCATACTTCTTATACAAATTTATTGAATTTTAGTAATGCTAGCCCTTTAGGCAATTTTATATTATTTTTCTCTAATAATTTTGTTTAAGTCTTGTTCTGAAATCGAAATTTGGATTAACCCTTGTTTTTAATTTGATATCTCACTTTCCTGGTATTGTTTTTTCAAAATATTTAATTTCTGTAGTCGTATGTCCAGTTTAGCGCTTGCTTTTCTTAAGTTGAATTAAGCGGCTGACTGTATGAACTAAATTAACAGGGATATCTATTTTTTATGTGCTTTTACTTCTTATGTTAACGATTTATTCTTTTATTTTTATTTTTCATTTTTAATTTCGCATTTTTGTATTTGTATATCGTGCTCTGAATTTTTGTTGGCATTTTTATTTACATTATTCTACCCAGGGTAGAAAAAAGCGACTCCATTGCTTCTTAAAAAAATGCTGTTCTCTTTTCAGAGTATTTTTGTTACCATATCTTTAGCTCCCAGATACTTCTACTCATGTTCCCTGTCTCCTGTTGGTTTTTTTATTGTTCAACTGCAGAAAATAAGTTCTCATATTACCCCGCTGCATTAACCGCAGGAAGTAAAACAATCATGCGACATTTGCCAATTTTCTAGACTCATTGGCATTCTTCCCTATTCCCAATAATCGCTCATGGTTTGGCGAACCATCAAATTTTGATTGACTGAAAAGACCAAATAAATTGTTAAAAGCCACAAAGAAATCCAAAGTCCCCCCGGTGTGCGTGTGTGGAATTTGAGAAGTTGCCAGTTAACTGCTCCTGTATCGCCCACCTGGAATCAATCACTTCAATTCCCTTGCGATTTGATTAACAAGCCGCGAGTCCTGCTGGCCAAACATCCACCGCAGGGCGCAAGCCACCCTCCTCCCGTTGAATGAGTGAAAACACAAAGCACCCCCCGTTTTCCTCTTCTGCATAAAGTCTTTGAATTTTACCTTCTCCTGGTTGACTAGCTGACTGGTTGGCTACCTCTGAAGGGTTTTTCGGTGGCGGACCCTTATCGCGTGCACCTTGAAAGTGCTTCGCAAACCCACTTGAAGCGGTGAAACCACAAAACCGAATGACACAGACAAGCAGGTATGCAAAATTTTCGGGTATATCTGGTGCTGGTGTCTGGTGCTCTCTACTGAACCCCCGTTGCCCTGGTATAGTCAACTTTCGAGGGGGGTTGGTTCCGAGTACCGCATCACTATATACCATTTATACCATTTTCAGGTGTGGACGACACACCCTTCGTCGTACTGCACCAGGGACAGAGTAGACCTCCAGAGCCGGGATCGGAAGAGGGTTCCAGGTCTCTACCAGCATCAGCTGTTATTCGGACTCCGCTCCAGGCGCTCCTCCAGTGTTTTTGCCGCTGGATGTTGGAGGTTTTACTTCCGGTGGGGGCGCATGTTCCAGTTTTGCTGGTTGCTCTCACCGTACTCTGGGGCGCACGTCTGTATTGATAGCCCTGTGCGAAGGGAGAGAAAGCCCTTCCGAATGGGGTAGTAGTAGTTCTTGTTCGGGTTTCGCCGTGGACGGTTATATCGTCATTTTGTCCGGGGCCGCTTTAGTGCGCTTTTAACTGGTTTTTCCCTGTTTATGCTATAATCCTTTTAAAAAGTTAAAAGGTAATTCAACTAACCCTTATCCGATTGTGGAATATAACAATTAATGTGGTTTTTTCGCATAGTATGCAATTTGTGATGACGATTTTTCGGGCCCCTTCGATTATTTGGCGCCAATAAGTGCTCCTCTCCTTGACGAAGAGTGTGCTTTTGTGTGATAATAAGTCACTCGAAGTGCCATCGGGATAAATGAGTCTTGCCGGGATAAATGTATATATATATGTATATATATATATTTTCGGGTGTGAAAAATGGATAACGGTTTATTTCTTTCCCATCCCGCGGTTCCCCGCACACATACACCCTGTTGTTGTACGCTAGAGTTCCGAGTGATGATGTTCTTTCTTTCGCGTTGTTGTTGGGGCCATATGTTTTCATGTTAACTTCTCACTTTTAATGTTGCCCTTTGCCCTGTTTTGGCCCTTTAGACGAATATTTTTCTCAGATTTTTCCCTCCCTTCGGTATGGTGCTATCAGTATCAGTAGGAATTTTTTTTTTCAGGAAGGGAGGGTGATGAACCCACCCTGAGAGTTATCTAACTTCAGGCCCATAGCGTGTTCATGATACCACCATCGCACGATAGTACGACAATGGCTTTAGTTTGTCTACCACGTGGTGTACGATGCCTTGGCTAAAGATACTTATGATGCCTCCTTTCGGGGGCTCCACAGAATGGAGTAGAGCCCCCTGGGGGGTGTGTTGAGAGGCGGCCTGAACCATATTGTGGGGGAGGAAAATTATATCTTCTTTGCCTGAAGGAGGAAGTAGAAACGGATAGCGGATGTAATGCACTCGGTTAATGGGACACTTTGTGATACGAGCCAGGGAGGCGTCGTAATGGTCTTCGGACCATATGGGGCACTACGTCCGGCTGTCGCGTTAATAGCGTCCGGAGTTGTATAAGGGGTGGGTTTTTTCATTTTCTTTTTTTGTTTTATTGTATAATCTCCTGCAATTCAGCATATACAGTCTGCACGGCGGGAGTTACTATAACTCTGTAGGCCATTGATATCCCTCGTGATCCGAGGAAGATGAAGCGGTGTTAATTAGCGCCAAAAAAAAAGAAAAGTTTTCCACCCCTCAATTCTTCCTCTGAATGGGATGCAAACCTACAACCTGTGCCCAGCATCCTCCATTTTCATGGGCTTTTCCTGGACCCAGTGGAATAGCAACCACTGTAAACATTGAACAACACACCAAAGGCCCCCTAGAACTAAGGACACGTCCAAATAATGAAGGAAAAAAGGCACCAGCCCAGCAGCGGTGGTGGCAGACGAAGGGCTCTGTCGCTAGTGCTTCGGTGCTCCGGTGCTCCTTCTCTTCGGGTACTATGTTTGGGTGCCACTGGGGAGGCAATAAATTTAGTCTAGGCACGTAGCCTTCCTTTTCTTGTGTGGCCCCCCAAAATTTTAGGGGGCGAGGATGTAGAGGACGAGGTTTCGTATTAACGAAAGCGAACAGCGGCAAAGGCAAGGCATCTTCTTTTGCGCCTTACCCCCGGCCTGAATATAACAAGATTTTTGGGGTACAGCAGGGTGCGGGGGAAACGAAACCTTAGGGGAGGGGAATACCGGGCAACCGAAAATAAGGGAGCAACTCCGATATTTATACGTGACAGTTTTGATAACGCGACACATTCTGATACCGTTCCTTTCCCCCCTTGTTCTATTTGATACCAAGATACCTTCTGAAGGAAAACTTGGTCCTATCGTTTTACCGCAGTGACTTTAAGAAGTGTTAAATTTCAGCAAAATAACAAAGAAAAAAAATTAACGGGCCATGGAACTGCGTACCATCTTCTAATACCTGCTGAGTAATGGACCCGGGATCATCCCCAAAATTGAAGCTATGCCGAACATGGGGGAAAACCGAAAATATTCAGCCCAGGAAACAATTCAGGTAAGTGTTGAAATTTTTGTCAAAGTTAATTATCGGCGTTAAGCCTCATCTTTCCGGGATTGTGTCCTGTAGGACCTCTTCCCCAGTCCGTGGCATTATGGATTTCACATTAAGATACCACGCAGGCGCCCACCCGTGCACGTGGTGTCGGCAAAATATTTACACACTCAAAAAAAAACACGGCTCTCCTTTAAGGAACAGATTTTCATCTGCAACAAACTCCTTGAGATTGAGAGGAATTCTCTTTTTTGTTGAGGGAGCTTGTAGCAAGGACTGAAATAACCTTTTCGCCCTCCCCCCCAAAAACCCACTTCAAAGATACCCGCGCTTAACTTTCGAGATATGTGGGAGCGGAAGCAACCGAAATCTACCGAGAGCCCTTAATGGGTTTTCTCTCCTATCGAAACCTCTGATAAAAAAAAATAAGAAAAAAACCCCGGTGCGACCCATGAAAAGATTTAGAGCTATAATCGTTTGGAGATAAGCAATTTAGTTAAAATTCCTTCGAAGAAATGAGAAAATGTGCTGATGTTGGGGGACGAAGAGTTGGAATCAATGCCTTGGAACTTCTTGCATTTATGATTAATTCAAGCGCCACAATGGGAGCTGCCAAGGGCGGGCTGGTAGAGCGGTGCGGCGCCAAGTGTGGATCTTGACAATTTTCCAGCAATTAAACTTTGAAGCTGTCGGATAAGAAGGTGCCTTCTCGGTGAGGAGCTTACCGCACAAGTGCACGGGTTGCTGGGACTTCTTGAGATTTTAATAAAGCTGATGGCTTACGGCCATGCTAATTAACAGTGCAACTTCTGAGAATGCTGAGAAGATGGAGATGCGTTTTGCTAGAATGATGTTTGCCCAACAAGTTCGCCAAATTTCAGACGTCTTATCCAAGCAAACACACATGGGATGCATGGTACATGTCTTTTGTGCAGATAGTGCCTAAGATGCTATTTTGTGGGGATGCGTTTGCTCGAGATAAATCTTTTAAACTCTCTGAAAGGGTTCAAGAAAGATAGGATAGGGTTTCCTTATTAAGATAACTTCCCTTGAACGTTTGTTAATTTTGGTTGGATAAGATGGATGTTTACAAGAACTCTATGTCTATAATTTGTTCGGCTGTTGCTCTAGTCTGAACTATTTTATTTATTTTGTTTTTGAATACATTGGAATATGAAAAGTTTTATCATAATGTAGCAATGTTGACTTTCATTAAAATTATGCATGATATACAATAACCAAATAAAAATGTGCTTTTAGAAATGATTTCGGAGATTTTAAAATGTCGCACAAATTCCACTCAACTATTTTTGGGTTAAAATTATCAAATTTGATGAGAATATGGTTTAAAATCGGAATAATATATAAAAATATTAGAAACTATTTGTATTTTCTTCATTTTTATATTATCTTTTCTCTCGATAGTATTTGAGAAACTTCTGCATAGTCAATATCGTTTTTTATCAAATCTAAGAATATGTTGTCATCCTTTCAATCTGGTTATCGAAAGAAACATAGTTGCGTTACAGCCTTATTAAAAATAACTGATGACATGCATCAAGCAATTATTGAAGAGAAAATAAATATTCTGAAGGTGCTTGACTTTTTTAAGGCTTTTAATAAAGTATACCACAGTATTTTGTTTAGTAAATTATAGTAGCATTTTTAGCTTTTCATTTTTAATCAATAAAACTTAACTTAAGGCATGAAATTTGCCTAAATGATCGATGGAAATAAGTTTGTTAAACATATAAATTCTCTGATTTACTTCCTGTGCTCAGTGGTGTACCCCAAGGATCACTTTTAAAGCCATTGTTTATTTTATGCTAATAATTTGTAATTATGTATTTCCGGGAATAAGGATTCAGTTGACAAATTGATTAATCTAATGAACCATGATTTGAGAAATATTTACGAATGGACTGTTAACAATAAACTGGTTTTGATTACAAGTAAATATCCAACCGAACTAATTTCTTGTCCTAATTTAATGACAATGTCTTAATGAATACTGAGATAATACCATTTAAAGAGATAGTGAAAACCTTAAAAATTAACCAAACACTGACTTGGTATGATCATAAGAATGGTGTAATTTTTGAGATATATGCAACTTTAACCTCTTCGGGGATACTGGCACATATGTGTACGTTTAGTTTTTTAGAAATTAAAACTATTCAAATTGGAAAGAAATGTTGAAATCTGTTACGGAAATTTACACTAGATTACTTTCCATCAATAAAGCCAGAAACGTTGCAGTACAGCAGCACGGATTATATTTTGTTTTACTTGAAACTTTTCGCATTAAAAATATTTTAAAGTTACCATTGATTGTCGGAACATTTGTGTTTCTTTTATTGAAAATATATCGCAAATATTTGAGTAATAAATTACCAATTGTGTAAAATTTAATTAGTTTTAATTACTGTTTTATTTTAACAACATAATTAGTAAAATTAAATTTTTTTTATACTAATAGCACTTTACTGACAATTGTATGATCTTAATTAATTTTTATATATGTAAGGGTCACGGAAAAACCAGGAAAATCCCGCTTGGTCTTGAATAAGTAAATTAAAGATTGTAGCATATCTTCTCAGCAGCACGGGTGTTTGTAAGGACGAGCAGCATTATGATAATCTGCAAATAGCGTCGAATGTCTCTGGTAATAAATAACTCAGACGGATCGACACAAACAGTTTTGTTCATAATTAAATGCTAAAAAGAAAAACAATAACTGAACCCCTTTTGACAAGTACGATTCACATTTTGTGCAATTCTAAGAAGGGAAGCATAGGTTCCCTGTGCATGGTCATAAAGCCCTTCGCAAATGTGCAACGAACAAAATAGGAAACAGGCACCTTCTTAATTAAACATGTCCTAGCATGCGCATAGTTTAGGCGCCAAAGGATTTATGGTAGTTATGACCAGGTTAGAGGTATAAAAGGTTAGGCAGATTCGGGAATGGGCATCATTATTATCGCGGTACTCGTTACTTGGACACCATCGGGCGTGCTGCTGAGTTGTGTCCTGATGCAGTTTTGAATTCAAGAGTTGTAGACTTTACATATACTAATTTGTTTTTAAGTTTTGTCTTACATTCTGAATAAGTCTTGATAAATAATAAGTGAACATTCAATCAAACAAAACTTTAAAAAACTTTTTCCACCTTTAATAAATACGTCCCTGAAGAGGTCAAGAAAGTTCTCAATAGTGAAAAGCTAAACTTCTTTATCCGCACGATTATACCTTGTTCACTTATAGTCCTCCTCCTAACTTTTGGTTGTGAAATTTTTTGCTTGATTCCGCCACTATAAGAAAATAAAATGTTTCTTTTAACTCAGCTATTCGTTACTGTTTCCTATAAAACCGATATCTTGGGATGCACTCTTCACATACGTTTAAATTTCAGAATAATTGTTTTCTTACGCAACATTTTATTAATCCTCCAGCTTCGGTATTCACATGACAAATTAAAATTTTCGAATTTTCAGGTATCTTTCAATTTAGTAATATGTAAATTTAATCATTTAGTTACAGAGAAAGAGTGCTCTGCTTATCCCATCAGACTTTGGAATAACCTTCCAAATGATCTGAGGCATCAATAAATTTTAAATACTTAGTAATTAATATTTAAATTAAGATGAATTAGATTCAATTTCTTAAAATAATATCCAACTGCCTGCAAATATTTTCTGCTGCAGGAAATGTTTTCTTCAGCAAAGCTTTTACTGGAGACACGAACCGATAGCTGAAAATTCACAGTGATAAATTTAAGAGAGTCCATACATCGAACTCTTCTTTGTCTATATTAACAGCTTAATTGATTATTTTGAATTGTTCATGATTTATATTAAGTGGTAGGTGATAATTTCAAAATACCGTCAAACTCGTTTTATTGCCCCGATTGAAGCATGTTTACATTTTCTCTAAATTCTACCTACAAATTCTCGTTTAAGCTCTCTTTAGATAAGAACCTAAGGCGTTTAATTACTTAATTTTCACGGTATGTTTCTTTGAAAGTTCCCAGAAATTCAGCCGTTTAAGTGTATATAGAAAACGACGTTTAAATGAATTTGTATTTATTTTTTTTTTGATTTTATTGAAGAACATTTGTTATATTTAACCCTTCAAAGATATAATTCAAATAAATTACTTTGAGGTATTATGAGTGAAATTCCAGCCCAATATATGCTAATATATGTGGGAATTACTCGAAAAAAGCTATGACTTTGTTCAGGGAGTAGAACTCGAACCTGTATCCTTCGAATCTAGGCATTGATGTTTTCTAATCAATTGAACTACCCCTGACCTCGTATCCGATTCCGATACCTTTTCGAGCAATTTTTGTTCTGATGAGAAGTGCGATCGACCCATCCTACACTCGGCCATCCTGAAACTGTATTTGTCCTCAAATTCACAGCACAATTTAACACAACAGCTTAACGACTTAACAACAACGTAGTAACTGTCGATTTCGATCACCAGTCGCATCTTCTCATTCCACTTCTGACACCATAGCCCTTGTTTGGAAATTTGAATGAAACGAGTCGAAAAGGGCTTACAAAAGCTCCTTTTGATTTGAAATTCCATATAACAATTTGTAAATTCGTAAAATTATTAAGTGAATTCGGATAATGCGTAGGTTACCCAATAATAAAATTATTGCCATTGCCCTTATCCGTGCTCCACTGTAAATATTTGAATTGAATTTAAATAACTATTGAAGTATTTCTCTAATTATTATAAAGGTGTAAGATATAGAAGTCCTATTTCATTTACTTTTATGGTGTAATTTCATTTGGTATTAAATTTATATTCTTTTTCTACTGCATATGATTACCTTATAAACACCGTTTTGAGTTAATTTAGTATTAAAACTATTAGAGACTAGTAATATTGATTTAATTTATTGATCAGATGAACAATTAATGCTATTTTAAATTTTTATTTATTTTTGTTTGTCGTCTCACAATTAATTTCCCGTTTTATCTTTGGATTCTGAATATCGAGAAGTAAATTTCGATTTTTATAAGGTGGCATATTGAAACTACGAACAATTCATTTATGCGACAAATCTTGTTAATCAATTTTGAATATTGGTAAACATAAGCCAACCACTTTTGTAGTAGTACAACTAAAGAAACAATTACTAGCAAGAGTTCTTGTCTCTAAAATCTAATAATAGAATTGCAGTTAATTGCTTCCTGCAATAAACTCTTGTAAGCACACCTGAGTAATTCTCCTGCAATTTGCTTAACAGAAACGCACTAATCTGCTGATTTACCTGCTTAGGTATTGTGTCTTCCGAGAATCTGCTTCGTTATTTATCCAACCAATTATCTGTCTGTGCATCCTAAGATTAAAGAGCCGAAGGTGTGACAAAGGACATAATTACGCCGGATTACCTGAATGCGGTGGAGAACCAACAAAGCATCCTCGGCCCGATTTAATTCCCAGCGCCTGGGAGATCCAGACCTTAGACTTTCCCCGGTTCTCCTACTCATTCACACATCTGAAAGGCGAAATGCGGGAAGGTGTTAAAACCCCGTTTTACGTTTCATTTCATCCGATGAGTCACAGTGAGTTATCATCCCCGAGATATGTACAAAATTATATCTGATCCTGGGGATGTTGTCCCGGACGTAGAGTACAAGGACACCTTCAAGGGAAAATGGGAAAATTTTCATTTGAACCAAAGTGGCGGAATGACGACGATGAGGACGATAGCTGATGCTGGTGGCAGAGCAAGCTCCAGAAATTCCCATGAGGGTATTCATTTTCGGGGGCGTCAGACATACGTGCGATGGTTTCCCTTCAACCCCTCCCCTCTGGTGGCTTCGGATTTATTTTGTTAGAATGTTTGTAATAATTTCAAGACTTGCAGCCGGGTATGTACGCACACTTTGCCCCGGTCCTGAAAAAAGGGCAAGGGCAAGGATACCCAAAACACATTTCCAGGCATAAGGGAAAGTTTACGAATTGGAAGTGCGCAGGGCTTGAACCCTTCTCCTCCTGGTGGGGTAGTTTCTTCCCCAACAGGTGTGACGTCACGGGTATGTCTTTGACGAGAGTGGGCGCAGAAGTTAAGTTCTAGGTCAGACACTTGTAATTCTTCGGTTCAAGTGACAGTGGGTGGCCTCGTAGCGGAACGCCGGGGATCCTTACAACTCAGTTTCCCGCGGGCATCGGCAGTGTTTAGTTCGGAACATCTTCCCACCCAAAAATCCTTTAAATTCGGGCGCGTTTATATGAAAACCCTTCCTGGTGTCCTTAACGGTTTCTTTTTTGGTTTTTTTAAAGTCCTATTTTTTTGGGTAGCCGTTCCCTTAATGAGGATTAACAAGGATTACCAGTGCTGAAAGGCAAGGTGGTGAGGCTATTTTTCTCGGTTCAAAGACGTTTGCAGTGGGACCCGTGTCACAGATTCCATAAAAATCCAGTCAAGTGTCCTGGTGGGTTACATCCTTTTCCCTAGATCCCTTTTTTTCAGAATTCCCAAGAATACTTTCCTGGGCTCCATTGAATCCTTTTTAACAGACAGAAAGGCACTACTCCGGCAAATGTACGCGTAAACACCTCGAGGTTCTCTTTTGTTTGTTAGCCCCAGAGTGTGGTGCTCTGGCTGCTCTTTTTTCCGTTCCATGGCCCCATTCGGAAGGCTAACAAAGGCTCAAAGTGGTTTGGTCGACGACTTCTCATCGTCCTGTTTTTATATAATTTTTTTTTTTTTTGGCGCTGTGGCTCAGAAGTTGAAGGCTTTGTCCCAACCTTAACCTGGGGCTGGTGCTACTCTGGTTTTCGTCTGTTGTGGCTGCTTCTGTTTTTGTTGGTGGTGGGGGAGCCCACGTCAACGTTTTATTTGTTTATTCGCATGACTGCCAACGCCGAAATAAACCTGCCGTGAGTAATTGATCGCTTGCAATGTGAAATCCTTCGCTTTCTTGGTGACTCTTCGAACGAAGGCTCCTTGGGGCTCTTAACCCGATTGACGGCGGCGGCTGGCTGTCTCAAGAATTTTTATTTGATTGCGGAAGTTATCCTAATTTTTATTAGCCATTGCGACAGGCGGGAAAGTACACCGAGAGGAGGGTGTAGGGCACTCAGGTGAAACGCACGGAATCACCAGAAAACGCGCTGTACCCTAGTGCGTTTTGTTAGACTCGGAATGGTAAGAGGGTTTTTATGTGGTTCCAGGTGAATTTAAATAGCTCTTAGAGTGGCTCTAAGCTTTGATGAATATTTAATAAGTTTTTACCTGTCCCAATCCCCCGAATGTACCTTTTTATCCCCCAGAACCAAGGGACTCTCTACTGGTTGACGAATACGCTCGGGGACATATTTCGGTGCTACATAGACCCACAGGTTCATTTTTCTTCCGAAAATGGCGTGGGCCAAATGATATAAAATTAGCCGGGGGGACATAATAAAATTCACCTCTCATGTTCCTCTGTCGGCAACGGCAGATTTTGTTGTATTTCTTTCTATAGAAATCGCTCGGACGTGTGCTGCCTGGGGTTTGCGTAATAACTCCGCGGTGGAACGTGGCTGGAAGAAAAATTGTGCCCAACCTCAAGCTCATTTCGGTCGTTTACCTGAGTGCTATTTTTCTTGATAGCATTAAAAGGGACTTTAATGTGACAAAGAATAGGATATAATTTCATTAAGAATTTTTGCTCTGGGGGGGAGATGTTCGGGAGAAAGTTTATTGGCGTAATTGGAGCATAAAAGGGGGCAATTTGGTTCAATTTTGAATCTTTGGAAGTGGCTACAAAAGTTGACGTCCAGTCGAACGTTTTCTTCACCTTTAAAATTTGTTGATTGACTAATTGTACTGTGGTATTAGAAGAAGAATTTGGTGATAATTTTAGAATTAATAACCGCCTTTTTTAAAATTGGCATAATTATTATTTTTTTTTTAATTTATCCTATATTTAGTTATATTTTTAAATTGTTTGCTTTTTAACTACAATGCAAAGAAATATTTGAGATTGCTGTGGATAATTTAATTTAATTAAATTTCTTTGATTTTCAAAAAGTTAAATTGGACTAATTATTTGCCTATGCAATATTTGCACTCAATTCAAATTTAAAAAAATAAGATATTTTGCGACTACTTTTAATTTTAATGACCATCTACATATGTGAAAAATCAAAGTAAGTTTTTAACGAAAAGTGTGTCCTTCAGAATAACAAAATATCTTCATAAAAACTTGGAAAAAGTGACGCTCCCATAAAACGCTGGACATTTCAGAACTTGTATTGTTCGAATCATTTTCAAATTTTATGATAACTTCTTTATATCAGGTCAGTCCATAAGTTCGTGCAAGTTTTCTAAAATTATAAGTTTTATGGCATTTGAAAATTTATTTCCGGATAAAGTTGGATATATTTTCCTAGTACTATATTTAAGCTTTACTACCTAGCGAATAATACGCTTAATACAAGCTACAAATATTAATAGAATTCTTAAATTAAACTAGACTAAGAAAATAAATATAACCTAATAGGGCACATAGGCTAATGGGTTAGTGAAGAAGAAAGACAAAAGAAGCTCAGGAACGCTCAAATGCCATATTTTATATTTGTTATGTGTTAGGAAAGAATCTGCAATTGTAGCTGCAAAGGAAATCAATAGTGTTCATGGAGAAAACCTAATAAATAATAATAAGTGAAAGAACAGCTCAAAAATGGTTTCAAAGATTTAGAGCTGCAGATTTTTCGATAGATGACAAAGATAGATCGAGTTTCTCAATGCTGCACTCACCACCCTTGCTAAAAATGAATCATGTTTTACGGTAGATGAAATAGCGGAAAGACTTAAGCCTTTTCATGGCACCATTCTTCGACATTTTTATTCAATATTCTAAAATCCCCGAAAAATCGCACGAACTTATGGACTGACCTGATATATGTTATAAGATTTTTCGAGTCCCTCATAATTTATAAATTCCCTAAAATTAAAAAGACAACTATTCAGCCATTCAGTTAAATTAGACTTTCCATATATTATTTTAAAAATGTGCACTATTTTCATGTGTCACTATCGCTATTTCGTAATATTTTTCAATAGTTTGTAAATAATATTTTGAAATTGGAACTTTGGGTACGACAATTTTTAAAAATCTAAATTTCATCTATCTACAATTTTTACAATGTTTAAGTTTCAAAATATATAGGGTATAGTTCTTGAGTGTTAAATAAGCTTTTTTTTTGTTTTTTTTTTTTTTTAACTGTGGCTGTCTAGAAAGGCACACTTAGGCTAATTTTTGGCCCATTGTGTTACTACGTAGCGCAGGAAACCATGGTTATTCGTGGGATTCGAACCCACAGCCTCTGGGACGGTAGGACAGCGCGCTAATAACTGAACTACCAGAGGCCCCGTTAAATAAGCTTATTTCTATTTATTTATATATTTAGTTTTATTATTTTACTTTGTTCTTGTTTGCAGTAGGTACATAATTTTACCCAAAATTTAGTGATGAAATTGGAAAATGTAAATAATAATTTTTCATGCCATCTCCTACTTTTTTTTAAGATTTACCAGACATTATCTAATGTTTTTGATGCAATTGTCGCCTTGGTTTCAAGTACATTTGCAATGCGAGGGACACTTTTTGGTTTTTGTGTGGCTCCCTAAAATGCTTCAAAATGCACCATTAAATCACAAAAGCAGCAACCAGCCCTTGATCCAAACTCATAGAAAACATTACACCGCCCCTTCCGCACGAAATAAATTGAATGAAAGAAAAATCCTTTTTGCGGCTGCGAAAAGCCCTGAAAATACAATTTCCCGTCGTCCCTCGTGTAACGTAAAGAATAAATCACAACAGAGAAGCCTCCAGACACACCTCCGCCGAGAGTCCTTTTCTCTTTATTTATGACACGTCCCTGCATTTGGTCCCGGTGTCCTGGGTGTCATCCTCCCCTACTTACAAATACAAAAAAAGACCCACTGGGACCTTGTACTATAAGCTCTCTAATTCCACCCGACACGGCTCCTTTTCATTTTCATGACTTTTCTTCTTGTGTACAGCTCCAATCCACACCTCTTTTTTCTAATTAGATGTGTGCCAGTGATGTGAACTAAGCGACATGTCGTGCAAAAATCACGTTAGTTCGGACTGATACCCTTAAAATAGGGTACAACAAAATATATATATGTATATATATATTACCTGTAGGTGTGAGGTAGAGAAAATATAAGAAAAGTGAGTGCTTGCTTTAATAGGGTCCGTGAACGGTATGAAAGTGAGTAAAAAATATGGCGGAAAATGATACCGAAACGAGCCCAAAATGCTTCCTGCTACCACGGTAACGGCGCTAATAATAACCTGAAGACGTCCCTTTACGACTGGGATTCGCCCAGCTCGTTTACAGGTACTGTAAAGCGACGTCCTTCGTCATCATGCCAAGAATCGTCTGGGGATGATTTGCCATCACAACAAAATCACACAACAAAAATTGTCGGTAGCAAGCAGCAGCAGCACCATCAAAATCATCAGAGAAAAGGGGAATCCCCCAAATTTGGGAGTAGTAAAAATCACGTTCCGCCTCAGGAAATCGTGCAAGGAAATTGCCAAGCATCGAACGAAAGGGCCAAAGATTTTGGATGCCGGCGTACCACAATACAGCCGATTTTGTTGCAATCAAAGCGAGATGAATCATCATTCAAAATAATAAAGGGAAGACCGAGTCGACTGCGTGTACCGAAGCCGATCGATTCGAGCGTAGCTAAATTACCAAAAGGGTCTTCAAAGAACCCAATCGATAATAATCCACAGCTTCAAAAGCATAAAGGTACTCATCATACAGCGCCATCTACCAACCCTGCTATAATTCGGAATCAAAACGACCAATGCTTAGGGGGTCGAAATAATTATACACCGTTATCTACTAATACTATTAAAAGTCGGAATCAAACCGAACAAACTAAAGGGGTCCGAAATAATAATCATACAGCGCCATCTACAAACCCTTCTACAGTTCGGAGTCAAATCGAACAATTTATAGGGGTCCGAAGTAATTACGAATTCACAGAACTGTTCTGTGATATTCCACCGACTTGTGAATCGGCTGCGATAATAGGAAATTTTGTCACGATGAGCGTAAAACCGCTGCCACCCCCATACCGTGAACCACCAAAACCTCCACCTCTTCCGCCACTCGACCAAATTCCATCACTTAACTCCGCTAGAGAGTGCGGTGGTGCTTCCGGCGAAAAACAACAGACCCAGTCGCAAAGATTGGGAAGCCGGCAACAAAGCAAAGGGTTAATCAAGAACACTCAAGAGCGAGTGGGCCTGAAGGGCCCTCAACCGGGCACTCCACCTCCTTCGCAGCATTCAACAAGCCAAGCTCCAGACAATAGTAATTCCCAAGGCAGCCCCGCCGAAAGGAAGGGCTCCACGTTGTTATCATCATCATCATCATCATCTGGCGAAAGCGCCGGCAAACCGAAGAGCAGCCCCTACAGGGGCAGAGTCTCCGAGCTGAAAAGCTGCATATCAAGGATAAACAGCCGCGGTTTGTTTTCACTTACGGGGACCACGAAGCACGCAGAGGACAATAGCACCAGCACGAACGATTCTACAGGCCCCAGAGAGAAGGACGATACGCAGCAACAACTAGGTGGCCTGAAGGAGTACATCCTGTACGATTCTAATAATAGCAAGAAAACTAAAGCCGAAACGGAAGACGACATCCTGGCAAAGCCCGAATTCACTTCAAGTCTATTCAAGAATATTCCCGTAAGGCCTCGGAAGGGTGGGATACCTCATCTGGATAACTACTGCCTGTTCGACCCCAGCGTTGACTTTATTAACGAAAAAGACATGAAGAAAAATGACCCAGCGCCCCCGGCAGTACCTCCACCACCACTACCAATCGTTGAATCGCCGCCCTCGTCGAAGTCGACATCATCAGAAATCGATGGCGACGAGGATATGGTTGAGGAAATTATTTACGATGAACAGTCCCCAAGGAAGGAACACAATTACTTTACCATAGAACCGGAGGAATTCGATCCAGCTGATGCTGCAAGAGAGGTGAGGAGGCATAATGCTGGCACCAAGTCACCAGTTACACCAGAAGAATCTGATGATTCTTCTTTTCTACTAAAATCAATATCTGAGTCATTGCAAAATGAGAAGGTTTCCTTTGGAGGCCAACGCGGCATTATAACAGCTGATTCATCAACACTGGTGCGACGTAAAACCCTTTTGAATCTCGCGCCTTTTTGCACGACCTCGTTACGGTCCCATCGATCAGATTTTTGTGTCCAAAAAACTGATATCCATTACAGGAACAGGACAATTCCTATTGAATCGAACTATGTCTTGTTCAATCCAGGTCCGGTACCCAGCAGGAGTATTCAGTACAAAGTACGGAAGCCCAGGCCACTTTCAACGCATAGCGATGCAGACAGTGGATTTTTAAGTCCATGCTCACCTGATGAGCTCAAGTTTAATCCAGCGATTTTGGTTCTTGAGCAGTGCGACAGTATTCAGGGATATATTGAGGTGAGTTCATTCAATCAACTCTTTCGTGTATTTAGTACTTCGAGTTTCTGAAAAAAAATCGCTTCTAGCCTCAAAACGAATATTTCTATTACCTTAAGTAAAACGTTTGTGGATTCAAAAACAAATCGAAATTAACAATTCTATTCTCGAAACAAAGTACAATTTATCGCAGTACAATGCATCGATAAAAAGTAATTCAAATAAAGTTTCGCAAATTACTTTCTATTTGTAAAAGTTGCCTCACATAGAAATTAGTTTTCCTGACTGAAATTGAAAGGTGAAATTGATTATTTGGTCAGTTGTCGAATATAAAATTAATTGCAATACTAATGAAGTTTTGAATTGAGTGGAATTGTAGTGAGCATTTGGTTTCTACTTTTAAATTAAACGACATTCTAGTTAACTGAAATAGTTTTTATAAATCGGTTAAAATCCATTGCGTAAATTAAATGCAGTTCTAATCGAAAGGATTGAAGGATATCCAGAATTATTATAGTAATACCATTCGCTATTTTCGAATTTTGAATTTATTTAAAAAAATTTAAAATTCCCTTCCACCATATGAAACCTAGCTCACCTGTAGCGCTTAGTGAGCTACTAAAAGACTAAAGGTGTAAATTTCTTAAATCCCACAGGAACTTGAGCTTTCCAGGATTTGCATTTCCGTTTCGAAAAATATTTAATTTTCGTCGCGTATTTCAATTTCAGAACAAATGCCGCCGCACTGGGAACTTTCCGGGCGATGGGCTTCGGCTACACAGCACTACCGCAATGCGATATAAATCTTTCCTGTGTAAATAGCCAGAGAAACGGGGCGGCTTAATTTTCAGGTGATAAAGGGTCACGTCCATAAATTGTTTAAAGTTAATGTTGCCGCTACGGCGCGGCTGCTGCTGCTGCCACTGTTGGCTGCTGGCTGCTGGATGCTGCAGTTGTTGTTGTTGTTATTGCTTCAACTGCATCTGGAGCCCCCTACGTTTTCCTCTCCCAGCAGATTTGCAACAAAAACAAAAGCAGCGAGCACCCATTTTCATCTCCCGGCTAAAAACGATTCAAAAAGTTTCACCCGAAAAGGGTGTCATTGTCCATATGGACGGGCAGCCGAACCGATCCTCGTAATAAATTCCGGGAGCGAGCCATGGCATCCAGCAACGATGCCCGGCCGAGGCAATTTGTTTAAAAAGTTTTTCATTATTCATTGTGAGTGATTCATTTCGTCTACAATCCCCCCGTAACCCATCTCATCGAGGGATGAACTATGGCTTTAAGTTTCAGATGGGATCCTAATATTGAAACAAGCCCTCCCCAGAGGCACGTTGTAACTAATGGCTTACAACTCTTCAGCTGGTCGTTTGTTAAAGGGCCCGCGAGGACAATTCCTAGGGCTCTGCATGTCTTCGCTCTGACTCATTAGCCCCCAGCGCCATCTAAAAACGAAATTAAAGTTACGCAAGGAAATGACCCCAATGGAGCGGATGAATTATACCGTCTGTTCGCTGATAAGGCCCGGCTGAATGGCGGAATGGCATTCATAAAATGAGATCTTCGATTGTCTGAATACCTCTGAAACGGGTGCTACTACTCGGATGCTGGGGGAGGTAGGAAACATTTAAATCGCATCTGTGACAATTTATCAGCAATTCTCATGGTCCATGCGCCATGCCCCGTCACCCTCCATTCCCCCTGGAGCGTTTCCGAAACCCACTGTAGCCTCGCCGGTTACTTAAGGATTTCGGGACTTTACTGCCGGACCGGGATTAAATGAAAGTCTTCGTTGTCTTCATACGGGACGATGTGTATTTTGCCTCGAGTCTCTACGACTACGTGACTTGTCATTTTATTGCTTTCGACCAACGCCATACCGCCGTGGCTTTAAAAGACTTTCTCGTCCGACCGAAAAGTAAGTAAAGGGAAAGAGAATAAGGGATTTCTGGGATTCCAGGCGAAAAAGGGGTTACAAACGGTGACTAACTTTCTTGGCATTTTGTTTCAGGCTATTTCCGGCAAAATTGTTTTTAGTAAGGATATTGGGGTTTGGGTACGTGAAACGCTTCTTGTATCTAGACAAAATTCATCCCGAACATTTTCTATTAGTTCCGGGATATGGTCCCGTCAGATGTAATAAAGCGATTATTTGGGGCATCCTTACTTTGGATGCCTGTTCATATTCAGATGGAATTATGTGAAATAGTTTGAGACGCATCCCAAGATAGTTATTTAGTCTTATCTTCTCAACTTTGATCAAGTCAACTTACGACGGTTTCAGGCAATTTTAGCAAGTTACATGAATCAGTCTTGTATATGAATTTAGTCAACTACTGCATGTAAGTTCTCGTACCGAGTTACTATTTGATTATAAACTAATTGTTAAACTAAATTTGAAACTACATTGTAGAGCTACCAGTTGAGACTCAATATTCTTTAGGGCTTTATACAAAATTGTTTAATGTTGAGTAGTTTTAATTTGGCTTGTCTGTGAAGGTTTTC
This sequence comes from Philonicus albiceps, assembly GCA_963969385.1. Classification (NCBI taxonomy): domain Eukaryota; kingdom Metazoa; phylum Arthropoda; class Insecta; order Diptera; family Asilidae; genus Philonicus; species Philonicus albiceps. The sequence goes on along the minus strand of OZ017775.1, from coordinate 12,423,266 downwards.
TTCTTATACATATAATTATCATTGGCTTTATTTTGTTTAGATGTTTATTCGTCATCTGTTACAGGTTTTATTCAACGTAAGTGAGATTTTGCACTTAATATAAACCATAAATGTCTAACTTTAAAAAATTCAAAAAGGGAAAATTGGTAGAAAAGGGTTTCGGTGTTGCTGATTACAAATATGCTATTTGAATTGAAAATAATGAATGATGGTGGGCTTAGTTTTAATTAAACCAGTTCTATTACTGTTATGTTAAAATTTAAAAAAAAAAACAAAAAAACAATCAGCTTTCATTTCACAAAATTGGTTAATTTGAAAAATTAATACCTCAATTAATTTGTGCTACGTTTGCATGATTTGACTTTCTTTTTCTAGTCGCCGTCGGCAGTTTTATGTCCATTAGCAATGTCAACAGTATCCGAAAGTCAATTCACCTGCCACTTTGTCGTGAAACCTGATGCCGTGGAAAATGAAAAATAGATTGTCGGGCGACTATTTGGCTCCAGTGCGGGACCGGGGCTGGATAGAAAATGAACAAAAAGGGACCAGGAATAATTCCTGCAGGTGTCCTAGTGTTACGATGGTATACCCCTGTTGATTTTACGCCATTTTTTTCTAATTATCCGCACAATTCCCCCGGTATGCGCAACCGTAGCGCAAACATACTTGGGCTAATGGAATTTGAAACCCTCATTCCGCTGAATAACTCAATATATATATTCCCGGATATCACCCTGGTGCGATATGGTGGCAGGCAGCCTGAAAAATGCTACCGTTGGCGCGCAACGTATGCGTGTCCTGGCCATGAAAATTCCCAACCATGGACAAAAGGGACATACTCTAACTAAAACCCCCTCTCGTTTGTTTGTTTTTCACAGGGAAGCACGCAATTATAAACGGGAATAAGGGTATATCAACCCCCTTTATATCTTCCCGCAGGGTTCAGAGGAGGACGACACTCCAATCAAATGTTCCAGCAAAATGTTGCAATTGTCCCGAAAACAGCATCCGATTAAAGTCGTCATCGGATGAGATCTTTCTCATTTAAATATCACCCTCCACACCAAAGCATGTGTAAAGGGGGTGGTAGGGAACATGGCCTTGCATCGACCTCAGCACTTGTTCGGGTAAAACCCGGACCCGCACCATCCTAGGGATCTGCAGCTATTTTGGGCGAAATTACAAGTGACGCTCCTTGCACTAGGGGATGCCGGCATATGCAGCTAGCATCGCATCACCCCCGCTCTATTCAGTCTCTTGGGTGCGAAAATATTTTGGAGGGTGTCGCTGAGTTTGTCGAGTTCGCCCGGCAAAGTGAGGGTGTATAACACGCGCTCCCGCTGCATGCTCCTTATGTTTTTGCCGAATTGCATACTGCCCCTGGCCATAAGTACTCTAATCAGACCGGAGAATAAATGTTTTGTGCGTGTGCACGTGCCTAAAAAGGGGGTTGGCCGGGTTTGGCACCCTCTCTCTGCAATAACGTTATAACTGTGGCGGATTTAGGACCTTTTGATTTATGATCGCAATAAACGCGACGTAACTCGATTGAGTTTCTAATGGCATTTGTCAGTGAACCGTTGATTAAAGGAATTGCAGACTTCCACGGGGCAGCGCAGTTTTTCACGTTATTGTATCCAATCTCACCCCCGTAGCGACAGGCGGGCGCAGCGGATGTCAGCGATTGAGCGGGCGGATAGCATTGACCTAGATTCCCTGAGGATTCTTTAACATTCGCCTCACCATGACGGAACTTTTCATTAAGTCACCTGCAATTTTCTAAAATTAAAGGTGCAAGGTGTACAAATTGTGTAATTTTTCAGTAGGAAGTGTGGGGCCAACCCAAGGCGGAACACGAGAAGGACTTCTTTGTTCCGGGAAGGTGCTGTCGCGTGATTGTGCCCTATTAGAAGTTTACGAATGGTGCACATAGAAAACAGGACGACAACGGTGCAAATTAATTGAGGAGCATTATCAACAATCATACAGGGGTTTGAGGGTGGATGAGATCACGGTTTCTTCTAAAAGTATAAATAACCAGAAGTGTCTGGTTCTCCCTCAACAAATGAAAAATGCATTGTAGTTCTTATAGTTTATTTTAATTTTTTTCTACAGGGTGATTCATAAAAAATTGTTTCAACATGTGCCAAACGATTCCTTACAATATTGCGATCAACGTTCACGATGAGAAAGTTTTTTCGTAAAACACTTCCTTCACTCTGGCTGAAATATTTTCGCGTATGCACAGAGGTGAGCTCATATAAAACGTAATTATTTCTGTTCGAAACACATTAGGACGATAAGTAAGGTTTTGAAATTATACATAATGAGATTTTTAACAGTATTTCACTTGTGTCGATCCGATGGCAAATGTGGCAAGTATGAACATTAAAACTTAAAATTTTTAAAAATTTTGGTTATAAATTTTCTTAATAAGGATATATGGTTTAAAAAAAATAAATACACCCTTAAAATATCTTTCAAATAAAAAAAGAACCCTGCCAAGTTATTTACATTTTTGTGGAGTCACTAGAATACTCAATTAGAAAAAAATGTCTACTGTTAAACTTAAGCGACCATTTCTTGTGTTTCATAGCTCAGCCGTTAGCTCAGACGGTCTTTTAAGTATTAATGTAAAAGTTGTTCAAAGTAGCTCCCATTTTGACGAATGCCCAACTTTGCTCTGCGTCTTAAGGACCTTATAATTTTGTTCTACTATGTTTCAAAACAAACAACAAAAGTTATTACGTTTTATATGAGCTCACTTCCGTACACACGCGAAAATATTTCAGCCGTTAAAAAAGGAATGAAGGAGGGATCGTGAACGCTGATCACAACACTGTAATGAATCGATTCGCATATGTTGGAACACATCTTTACAAATCACCCTGTATATGCCCTATTTCTGAATACAAAATTGAATTCAGCGGCATTCTAAACTTTGAACTTTTAAGTTTAAGTGATTATTCAATTCAGCTTTAAAAATCAATTGCTGAATCTCTTTTATAGAAATACGCTAGCAATTTTTGTGAGTTGTAGATTTTCCGGATGTCAATATGGAATCTGTTGACGATACATAAATACATATATACAATACAATTTATTTGTAAAAACTTTATTCAGTTCGGCTTGTTAGAGCTTATTCTATCTAGAAGTTTTGCGTTGACTTTGTTGATTTGATAAATTCATTTTTATAACCGATTGAACAATACCGTTTAAGAAATCTAATTGTGTGCAATTGGTAAAACGCGGAACGAATTTGTTTTATATAAGTTAATATCTTATTTGCTGCTATATTAAATTTTAAAAACAAAGATTATATCCAGCCATAAATTCAGCATTCATAGGCAATAATAATGTAAAAATCATGTCTCTTGAATGTTAAAACTTCCCTTTATTTATAGTTTCTGTCAATAGATGGCTTTTATGATATAAATTCTTCTGTTGGACGTTTTTGAGAAATGTAATAGCGTTGTTTTAGAGTTGAAACATTTCTAATTTGTCTTTTTATCTTTCCTTCAGTGGAATTACGTTTTCGACCATAAAATAAACTCGCTACAATAAAAGCAATTTTATAAATCGGTTGACAGTAGGAGCTCCATAATATTCCTCCATAATTCATTGGTGCTGCTTTCGCCTCCCCATTTCGACATCATTACTCGAGATATCAACCTATAAAACAAACAAAAACCTATATCAATTCGGAGGTGAACTGCTGCCGTCATTCGCAGAATAAATCACTCGGATTAGGTTCTACACAATTTCAAGGGAAGGGCCATTGCGCTCCCTCCAAAAAAAAAAAACAAAAACACACCACAGGGGAGGGACTATAAATTAAATCGATCCCTGCCGAGGATTATGGTGTCGGACTAAATCGAATGACGACAACAACAAACCCTTCGCTCCTCCGCAGAACAATCATTCATTGTAAATAACTCGCGCATAAATAGGTCAATTCGAACATCAACCTTTCATTCATTTCAGTCATCAAAAATACTTTTTTCGCCCTATACGGGGGTGGTTAATTTCCCCCCAAATTGAAGTAAAAAACTCTTCCGCTGGTGGGCGAACCCCTTGCATGCAAAAAATTACATCGTCGCGCGAATCAACTCCACATCGGCATATTTTTATGGGATTTATAAGACCGTTCATGCCGTGCAGAGCCACCCCTCAGTTATAATAACCTCTGTCTCTGAAATTCATATTTTTTAGGGGGTTTGCACCCCCGACGCCAAGTGCTGCCTTACGTTAAACCGGGCAAAAATTTCATCGCTGCCAACATTTATTTTGCTGCTCTGGCACCCTTCGGGATCACTCACCAGCTCCACTGACACGCTGTAATTTTTCAATTTTACTCACCTAAAAAAGGCATACTCCGGACGGGTACCCGGTCCGTACTGTTTTATACCCCCGGCGGAGTTTTGGAACTTCTTGTGCCATTCTGTGTACTTTAGGCGGATTATTTGGGGAGTTTACTGTACAAAATAGAGGGGATGTTTGCCTAGTCCACGCAGGATAGAGCGGGAGGACTTTATCCAGAGCTATCATGCTTAGAAGGGCTTATCGTAAATTTTCCGCTTTTGGCCAATTTTCTCAGTCAACAGCACCAGCAGCAGGCTAAAGCAAGCAGACGAGAAAATGTTCTGCAGTAATTGACTTCTGCAGATATTTCGGTAATAATCACTCAGATAACCCTTTTTTTTACCCTTTTTTAGTACCTAAAAAAAGGGAATGATATGAGTAAATGTAACATTTGTTTTTCCTTTTTTTTGAGGAAATCTTTCAGAAGATGTAGTTGCACCATTTGGTTGAGCTTCTACAGCTTAAATCCCATTAACTATACTCTTGGAAAAAAACGAGGTGAAAAGGAAGTGGGTAAAGAGTGCAAACAGTGGTAAAAGAGCAGCTTAAGTTGCAAAATGCATTTTAAAAATCAAAACTAACACACTACCAAAGTTCCTTTAAGAATTTTCTATTTTCTCCCTTTTGACGATGACGACGTTGAGGAAGACGATGATGGCAACAGCAACGTTGGTGATGGTGGTTTTGCGCTGAGGTACTCTTCAGAGTCATATGATTTCTAGTTTCTGAAGTTGCCTCTAACACTCTTCTGTAGCTGACTGGCAGGAAATATAAACTTTTTTAAAACTCTTTAAAATGAGGAAACTTTCAGTTTTATGAATTCAAAGGTGCAAGCAACACCACGACCTTCGTTTGCCACACTACTGGAAAGAAGCTTTCAAATAATGTTAAAAATCTTTTCTTAGGTTTTATGGCAACGGATATTTATGCTTAAATTTATTGCTGCTTAATAAATATGGCATAACTTTATATTCAGGCCATGATTTGAAAAGTTTTTCGGCAAACTTTTTAAGGTGCATTCAAGTTTTAAGTTTTAATTCGGCTTGCCTTTTCAATTTCAGGGAGCTATTTTATCGGATAAATTTAGTTTACTGCTTCATTTTATCTGACTACCCAAAGCAAAAGGGAAAAGGTTATAAAATAAGTACATTTACTATTAAAATTTATAATCGTTGTTCGCTTTTCTTTTTGGTACTTTCTTCATTATTCCTGAAATTGCTTTAAAGTTAGTTTTAGTTTTAATTATTCAACTGTTTTTTTCTTTTTAATTGAGTGTCTTTTATTTTTGTTTTTAGGAAGAAACGGACATTTTGAAGGTAACAAAAATACAAAGTACAAAAAAGGCGCGCAAAATTGAAATAAAAAGACTAACAATAATTGTTAGACTTTTTGGAGAACATTTTTGTGAATGAAATAATAACTCGTGACTTGAGGGACCATTTTGTATTGTACATATAATCAAAATCCTCTTTTAATAGTTCTTGATTTTAGGCAAAACATACCAAAACTATTCTACATCATCAAATTGTATGGTTCTTAAAAAACTCCAAATTGAGATAAGAAAAATACTGGTTAAGTAAGTATTTTTGATTATTTTTTAAATTGTTTATTGCTTTTACGTTTAAAATTGTTTTCGTAAGGATGTCTTATCGATATACAACGACTTTTCTATTTTATAAAGAGAACCTACGAAGAATATGCAATTTTAGCGTTATAAGGCCACAGTTTGTTGAAAAATTAAAATCTCATTTTAAATATAATGGAAAATCGGTCGCAAAATTTGGTTTGGGGGTTATTTTATGGTTGTCTTTTGTTCGCTTTTAGTTACCCAACCACCTCTGGGTCCTCTGTCAGAGCTCTAATATCACCTCACTCAATTTTGAGGTAATTGCCCTGTGAGAGCGTCAACGGATCTTATCAAAAATAGTTTTCAAAATCTGCCGTCTTCCTCCACACCGTCTAGTCACACCTCGGTGGCTCATTACCGAAACACTTCGTCATATCAACGTGCCACTGAAATGGGTACAGAGGGAGGGCCCCACATAAGCCCCTTAAGCAAATTTTCTAAAAATACGAAAAATAAGAAAAGACGGAGAAAATTGTCTTTTGGAGGAATTTGAAATTTCAACTGCAGGCACGAATGCATATAGTTCTGGAACGTGTGCTTCTTCTTCCTGTCTATAACGAGGGGGTGATGGTGGGGCTCCAGTTACACTATGTCACTGGATTGTCGTCTTCTCTAATTCTTAAGGCGCCAAATAGCAGGAAAACAAGGAAAACTGCCGGAAAAATAAGACGAAAGACTCACTCACGAGCCGGGGCTTCATCGAATGAAAATGTTCATTCGACTGACTCCTCTATATCGTGGGGCTCGCACGGACGCGCTCCGTTCCTGCACAATGTGTGCTTGGTTTAAGGAAGAAATCTAATTTTACGTGCACCACGAGCAGACGGTGACTTCTATTGGAACTTGGAAGTAGATTTTCTTTTGTTTTTCCCTTCTGTCCCTTTTTTTCTCTCATGTCTCTTGTATTTTTCTTATATTTTCTACCGTCTCCACAGTGCGTCGTCAATGATGACGACTACGTCTACTGCGAGAAATCACCGGGCAACCAGTAGCGTTGTCTGAAAGGGGGGGCCGGGATTAGGGCTTTTGTGATGCTGATCACATTTTGTTTCGGTTGTGTGACCTCCCATCGAATTTTCAGAAGGCAAGTCCCCCACAATATACCCCCAAAAAGCCAAAAGAGATGTCTTCGCGACGTGATGAAATTGCGGCTCTGAGGGCGAGTTGTTATCTTAATAGAACACCTGATGGTCAGGTCTGATAAAAGTTATCAAGTCAAGTGGATTTTTTTCGAGGGGGGTAGACCAGCAGGAAATTGAGATTGACATAATTTTACTGGATATTGAAAATGTGGCTTTCGGGGCTGTCTTTTTTCGGGTGAAAAAGGTAATTGATTGAATTTTATCTTGTATCTATGTATGTATCGTTGTAAGAAGGTTTTAACTCTAGTTCCAAAGTTCTAAATAGGTATCGATATTTTGCTGGAGGAGAAACGAAATGAGTTTCAGTTTCCTGATTTTATCCTGAACTCAGTCAAGGTCTGGTAAGCATCCGCTTTTAATCCCTGCATGCAAGGAACTTTTTACGTTCGCATTATTCTAAAATGCAAAATCAATTTTTGAGAAAATTACTATGATCCTTCTATTTCAAAGGACTATAAAACAATTCGTTAAAAATTTAGTTTGAATTTTCAGAAGAACCTCTTAAAACAAAGCCACTAAAGTGCAGTATTACACTTTATTTTCTTAACTTTTTAAAACAACATTTTTATTTATTATTGTTTTTAAGTATTCAGTGGTATAATCTCTATAAATTAATAAATAAATTTGTGTCTATTGTAAAAAAGAGCACACAATTTTTGTGTTTAATTTTCAAAAAATAAAATCATTAAATATTTGTAACCCCACCACTGTCTTTTGGAAAATTAAATTAAGTGTCTCCAAGCTTATGCCGCATTCTTTCCTCTTCCCCCGATGACTCAAAAACTCCAGATGACTTTGCCGAAGGGAAACGCTAACGTAAATAAATTTGTTGTTTCTTCTTTTGCTTTTATTAAGTTTTCTTCTATTTTTTCTTTTTTTGGGAAAATTCAGTCATATGCCATGCACAAGAAAACTTGAATTTTCCAAGTCAAGCCCATCAGTCGATAGACGACCGTGTTCCGTGCGCGCGCGCTTCTTTTTCAAACCTACATAAAATTCGTAGATGATTGCTCTGAAGATCGGATCGGATTGATCAGCAGTGGAGGATTTTAATTGATTTCCACTTAAACGTTAATTAATTGAATTGAGAAGGTGGAAAATTGTTTTAACCTCAATTAAAAAGTTGTTTTGAGTTGCATCGAAGGTGGTAAGGGGAAGTAACCGCATACATCCGGTCCACTGATCTTGTGGTGATCATTCGAATGTGGTGTTAGCTTTTTTAAAAAGAAAAAAGAAGCATTAGAATATTTTTGACTAAGAAAAGACATTGTGGCAAGTGTGGTGCATTGTATTCCTTGAATAGACAAATCCAATGGTTCAACAGCAGACGTCGAGTGTCGATCGTATGCGACTTTTAAAGACAAACGAAACGTGGTGCAATTAATTCATAGCACGCGTCTTGAGCGCATTTCTAGAGAATTTATAAAAAGCCTCAGTAGCCTGCGTTGCATCTGTTTGATTAGTGGCGCTAATAAATCATCTTTTGCAGCGCCGTGTGAACAGTAATTGTCGTGTGGAACTATTCGAGTGGAACTTAACCTTTTTGTTTTTTTTTTTAATATCGTTTTGAACCTTAGACTTGTAGACAACCTGTATGTTTTTAAACATTCAGATTTTGCGCGCAACTAAGCAATTCAGAAATTGTTTTATTTATGCTATCTATTTATGTGAATTTATTTTTGGCAATTGACTATGCAATTTAGCTTTAACCTATTGAAGTTGAATTGAGCAATTTTCTGCTAATATTTATTCTGCAATAAAGAATTAATTTTGTCCAGTTGAATTGATTCAACATTTGATATTTAAATTGTTTACAGACGACTATGCAATTCAGCAACTAGATGTTTTAGCTGAATTGAGTAATTCTATGCAGAGCTTAAACTATTAGACAAAAATAATATGTTTTATTAAGCTAGGCCCTATATCTACGCATTATCCACAAAAAAGAAGGTAAAGGATAACTCCTAGAAGGAAAATCGAATTTCTAATTAATACGAAACTCATAAAATCTCCGCAAAATATGCGAAAGGCGCATCCGCCAAAGGTATAATTAAATTAACCGTCCCCCAAAAAGTGACTGACATCCTATCAACACTTAGTCGCCTCCTCTAGGACCTGACTTGCGGTTATATTCCTTCTGTGGATTGATTAATGACAGGCTAGAAATAGCATGCAGTCAGATACGATCATAATTAGCATGACTTAATTGCTGCCCGCTGTTGCCGCCTTCTCTACTCCTCCTACTCCTGCTTGACTGGTTTTCTGGGTGCTCTGTGCCCAGGACTGATTCAATTTCAATTTACAAGTTGAATCGTCATCGCTGTCGACGTGTGCCGCTGCCTCATTCTGAGGGCGATTTGGCTGCAGTTGGGCAAGTTGTCTCACTAACTAGCCGGGCTAAAATGTGAGTGGGTGATTCATCAAAAAATCAAAAAAAAGATACTGAAACTGAAAATCGATAAAATACTTTGACCTGTTTTTGCTGTAAGAACGATATTTAAATTGGAAACTTATTGGGTCAGTCGATGTATTCGAGAGCTATGCAAACATTGATAAGGTTCTGGCGCCTGAATTGGGCTCTAGGTAAGCCCGGTGGGTGTTTTATAGCTACCAGGGTATTCAGATGAAATGAAGGGTATCTGTATCATTTTGGGATTCAGGTAACTTACACTTTTCGTTTTTAAGCTGATATTCCCCCTTGCAAATATAAAATTTGTTAAAAAACGTTTTGCAGGGAGAATTTAAAATAGCAGAGCATTAAGCTCTGCATTTTTATGCTGCTCTGAGCTAAATCCTACAACTTTAAACGAAAAGATAATCCCATGGTATGCTTGGTTTGATTCAACCCTAGAAAGACAAACAGAAAAAAATCCAGCACATTGCCCGCCCAGATTGATTCTCTGAAGTTAAATCCAGTGGTCTTTAAACCCTGGCATTTTCTTAAGGGACCGAAACAGTATTTTTAAGCAGGGTTCTCCTAAGAAGAGTAAAACATTTCAAATGGAATAAAAAGCTCTTGGATATTTCGAATTCGAGGAAAACGTTGTGCCAGAAAAGTAAGTAAGATTAACTGCCAATCTGTCAGACTGCATTTGTTACAGGTAGCAAAGTTTCTTCTTAGATTTCATTAAGGGAAAAATTAAATTGTTTTTAAACATGCCGATTTAATAACATTCCACGGCAACATCTTTGATTTTAAAAAGACAAATTTCGATAACTCGTTCGAAGAATCGATTAATCGATGCAATCAAAATGTAAAATCTTCTATACGAAGCTGTATTAAATTGAATTTAAATATTTAATAATAAAAATAACATGCTTCTTAATTTTTCATCATCATCACTCTTATAAAAGAAGTTGTGTTCAAAATTAGAATGCTTCCAGAAGAGTAAATTCTTATTAAAACTGCCGGTCTTCGAAGAAGGTTTAATATTAAAAATGCGGGATTCTTTACTGTTTTTGTAAACATTTCAGGTTGGGTTCAAGGCGCGTAAAAAACTTTTGAGAGTATGCGCCGGCTATAACGGTGGTAATAATGAAAAACCAGAAGAAGAATTCGCTCATTTCGCTTGACATTAAAGGCATCATAAATCCCATTAATTCCCCGCAGCCCAGGCCGAAATTCGCAGTTGTAATATCCCTTTTGGGAGCTATTTTTTTGTCAAGAAATGAGCCCACAAAACCCCTTTTCTAAGCGCAAATATCCGCTGACGAATATTTAACGAAAATCTGAGACAACCAAGCTACTCCCCCACAAAAATATATTTGCCCAGGTAGCAGCAGCGTCAGGAGTTCCTTAAAGTTATTTTGACCCCTCAATTCAGCCGTCTTCAAGAATTCAATTTTCCCGCCTGATGCTTTAACTCGAAGCAGCCCATCGAGCCATCCGAGGCCCATCAACCCCCAATTTATTGCTTGACGGCATATTCTAGGGTAATGGGGGTGATTTTGGTGAAATTGGAAGAGGTTTTCGGTCGACAAAAAGATGAAGAAAACGAAAAAAAAAAAAAAAAAATATTGAAGAATATTGGGGCCGTTAGCTAATGTGTACAAGGATGGGTGGGGCTCAAAGGATATTGTCACCAGGTCGCGCTCATTCAATATTTGTTTATGACTCCCCAGACTGATTCTTCTTTTTGGTGGTGAGATGCTGGGGAGACAAACGACATCTCGGATAAACACTCAATGCATGCCACTGAAGAGTAATAAGACCCTTTTCTGGCGGAGGGTACACAGAGGTCGGCTTGTGATGTGCCTTTGGCTTTTAGATAAATTGAATTCGTGGTAGGCAATATCAGCCCGAAAACTTACCCTCTTCTGGGGCATAAAATTTGATAGAGGAGGAGAGGAGAGAAATGAAAAATTGCTTCAAAAGGTTTAGATCGGAAATGTTGGCGCATATTTGGGTGTTTTACACGAAAGGTAACATGTACGACATTATTAGACATGTAAAATGATGTTTTATGAATAAAAGGATGGACAGAATTACTTCAAATCGACAACTGAAAGGGTACTAATGATACTTTTTCGACATTTAATAGCGGCATTATTTATTTTTTATAGACCATTCGAAAAGTTGTAATTTCTCATATGTATTGTAATACGTTTAAGTCTGTTTATTTTTAAATAATACTTATTTTAAATAATTTTATTAAACTGCAGTATTTTTTTGCACTGCTGTAGTTCTTTGCAGTTCTTCATTTGAACGTTTTTTTTTTTGTATTGGTATCAAAAGAGACCTCAGAGCACGTTCAATACTGCTTGAAATATTATAGTTATTTGTTATTAATTATTGGATCAATCGAGTGTTGATTTTGCTATTTTTGCAACTCGATGTAGCATTAAAAATAGAATCTTTAACTTCGGAACGATCGTGAACTTGAAAGAGAGAAGCCGATAATCGGGAAAATATATTTTCTGGATAAGCAAGAACAAATTAAAAAAAAAACTAAAAATGTTGTGGAGTATTTGCGGAACACAGAAGTGTGTCTTTGTAGTGATTTTGATTATTATTATCGCATCCCTCTAATGTTCCCCTAAAATTGAAAAGTACAAAGAGCTGGCATTTTGCCAGACCAACAACGCAACAAATCGGACAAAATGCTGGGACGATGCGTTAGTGCTCAGGGATCCAGCGATAATGTCTCAACGAGCCTCAGCTGCGATTATGCAAAGGTTTGTTTTAGCTTTTATCTTAATTGCTTGTATCCACTAACATCTACTGGAGCGAAATAATTTGCATGTCCATCATTAATTCATTGGACCTTCCTCCCTTTCTTCGATAGTCCATAAATTGTAATTCTCAAAAATTTCTATTGTTTTCGCGGGTGTTATATTACTCGGTATCGTATCTCTTGCACAGTTGTTAAATTCTCTGTTCTTCATCTAATTGAAATTCATGTTAAAATTCACCCACCTACTACGATAGGTTGCCTACCTACTATATGCTGAATAGTTTGTGCCTTAAGGGGGCAAAGACTTCGCAATTTGTGCGGTGTTAGTCAGCAGAGGCACCAGGCGGTATCAACGATCCGGCACGAAAAGACCGCCTGGTCTCAGTGAGTCATACGGAACATGATGCTGATGCTGGATGCTGCAGAGCATACCTCTCTAAACCGCCGGTCCTGATGATGATGACGGTAGTGAACCCATTAAGAGTGCACGGCTGTGTTTGCCCGCAAAAACCATAACCAGATCGGTATACAAATTCAGAAGCACCAGGCAGCAGCAGGAGCACCAAAGTAACAAGGTACTCCGCTAATGGGATCACAGCAGCATTAAACCGCGCCGAGCAGCATATACAGCAAGTATATGGCACCAACAATGGCAGTTGGCACACGTGGCCTTACACGTTTATCTCTGCCAGATCTCCGTGTTTCCCCCCTCCCCTTCAGTTGCATTTAATCGCATTCTAATTGACCCAGATAATCAAGAACAAAAGTGCCGGTATAGGCTACAAATAGAATCACATCTGTTCCCCTAACTGCCTCACTGGCTGCCGATGGTACAGGCCATTACCAGCAAATTACATCAGGCCAGTTGCCCAGCTTATTCCCTTTAACTTCTTTTTTATTTTATCATCTTCTTTTTTTCCCAGCTCCCGAGGAACCTTATTGAATTCCTTTAAACTTTTCAATTAAGAAGGAATAGTAAAGCCGACCCATACAAAACCTCCACCCGCACTATACTAATGCTCGTGATTTCTTCACGATTTCGGTCGTTGCCTACTTTTCCACTAAATTGAACAAGTGCCAGAGATGCACTTCTTTATCTTAGGCTTCCCCCCCCAAGGGTGGCGGGAGGAAGTCCGAGGTCAGAGGAGATCTAACCGAGATGCTTTTAGACTCAATTAGGAGAGATTTTTGATATACGAAGGAAAGTTTCTGGCTCGAAAGGCTTATTCATCGCACTGGGAATTTCCTTCTGCTTCTAGGAAGAATGGCAGACGTTGGCTGTTGCATCTTTTTTTATATACATATATATACATATATCTTTTTTTTTTTTTTTGAGGAAATTTATAGTGCACCTGTTTGCATGCTCGTAAAGGAGACGTGCAGCTGATCGGCTTTTGATGCACGTTCGAGTGGAGGGATGCTCTTTCATCCGGAAGAAAATGTAGTAGTTCTCCCGAAGGATTTTTAAATTGAGTTCATCGTTAAAAGTTTCTTGATGTGGCACGGATTGTATCCGGGGTAAATAGGGTTTTGGTAGTGTGAGAATTAAAATATCCTAAATATAGAAAGGTTTCACATCTTTAGTTTAAATGGACTAAATGTAACTTTTCATTCAGCACTCAATGGTTTACTGCTGCCGGAAAATTTTATGTATCGTGTATTGCTCCTGATAATATTAAGAAATGAATTATTGAAATTCGGTACAAATCGGTTTAAATGTATTTTTAGAATATATGAAAAATAATTAGAATTACCAATATTCCAAATATTATAAAAAAAATTAGCTGTTTTTATAATTAATAATTCATTATAACTTTTTTTAGATTTATACAGACTGGGCCAACTACTACCTGGAACGGGCTAAATCGAAGAAAAAAGTCACAGACTTATCAGCCGACTGTCGTGACGGTATTCTCCTAGCTGACGTTATTGAAGCTGTAACATCCTTTAAAGTACCTGATCTAGTCAAAAAACCAAAAAATCAACAACAAATGGTGAGTCTCTTTCAATTCCATTTGTGTACTTATCCTTAAGTTTATTAAGGTGTGTATTCTCTGTATGCTCTAACAAACTAAAAAATGATTGGAAGTGCTGCTGAATAGTTGAATTGCAATTTTAACCAATTCACTGCCATCTATGAGATATCTCGTAGTTGACCATAGCTGAATGTGTGGCTGAATATGATCTCGGCAGTGAATGAGTTAAATTTTCCTAGGAAAATATGTATGCAATTCAGCTATAAAATTCTAAATAAACGAATAAAAATTTTATTTTTCTTATGGCTAAATTACCTACAGAAATTCTTCGAGATATTTTTAAGGCCCGTGTTCTATGGCATATTAAAAGGTGATTGCCGTGTAAATTGTAAAAATGAGAAGTTCTATGTGATGTTATGAGAAGATCTATGTGATACAATTCAGATACAAGATTTCGACACAAACTCGTGTCCCATTTTCCCAACAAAAAGACCCTAGTAAAAAAATTATGAGTCCCCAAGTACATTGAAGCCCTTAAATTTTATAAAGGCATTTTTCGTTGTTCCACCTCTGCACTTGTTTAGCGAAACGTTTTTAACGCCTCAGCACAACATCAAGTAGCGCAACGAAGGCTGAATGCACTCAAAAGAAAAGCGATACGATAGGCCATTACACATTCGCACGCCTTTTCATGTTTTATGCTGATTTTATGAATGGGAATTAAATTTTACAACTCCGACTCAGAGATTTTTACGTCCTCTTCATGCCCCCATTTGCCTGATGTGTAATACTACAATTCTAGCAGCAGTGATTCCTAGTTACTGACTGGCGGATATTCATGGGATCGAATGAGGCGCCGCACATAAACGGGGCTTGTTGGGATTTTCACAATTTTCACAAAAGTTTTGTGGTGAGATATTTATGACAATTTGTGCGGCAGTCTCATGCGATGAGACGCATTTCGCAACTTTCGAACAGCACGAGAGTAATTACAACTAAAAGTGAGGGGGACTAACGCCCAAAATATACGAGCAGCAACATTTTGAGGTACGGGTGGGCGGAAGGAAATCGCAGAGGAGATTAAGAGGTGTTGGATGGATGCGTTGATAGACATCTTCTCTGCGCAGTTTAACAGCGCGAGACACTCTGCGTCGGAGCACTACGGTTTTTTGCGGCGTGAACTTTTTTTTTTTTCCCGAGTAAAAATAATTTGTCTGGTATCTTTACGCCCAAACTAAGTACAAACATTTAAATTTTTTAAATTATACATGCGCCCGAAACTAGCAGGCATAGCGAACAAATGAGCCCAGTACTATCATGATACTCTCCCGCTACAGGTACGAAAATAAAAAAATCCACCCGCTACAGAGTTATACTCGCTTCCGCTACAGGCCCAAAAATTTAAAAATATGCCAGCCACACGGGTATGCACGCTCCCGCTACAGGCACAAAAATCTACAAATTTGTTTAGTTTCTACAAATTGAATTAGACGACAGATAAAAACAACAATAATATATTACACATATATTATATATTACACATATATGAGTAGAATACATTATTTATTTTATGAGACGTCACAGACCTTAATCTACGAAAATAATTTTATTGCATTTATTTTCAATTTTTAACCTGGAAAAAGGTAAGCGTACCATGCTACGTTTGTACTATTTCGTGCGTCTTTTAACAATACGTGCCTGCAGCGGGCCGCATTTGAAAAAATAAGGTTTTCGATCAGACGTACGGTGCCGCGTTTGGGAGCCATACAGGCGTTTTGATGCCGTGCGTGCCTGTTTCGGGCTAAAAATGGGCGAGCCTTAGTTTTTACTCGGGTTGGTTTTAAGAGTAAACGAAAAATTGCACTTCTGGGAATTTTTTTTTTACTTTACGACGCTATTTTTAAAAATGTTATGAAGAAGTTTTGTTTAGAAATTTTAAGGGTCTTGTGGGATATTGGGAGATAGCACTTTGTGACAACATTCGTCAATTTCTGTTAGTTCTAGAATGCTTCTAATTTACAATAGGATGATGTAAATGTTTTGTAAATAGAGCAATTCTTTATGAAGTTCATTATTATCCCATAAAAAATAATTTGGAAAATTTAAAATAACTAAGAATATGGCGCATATTTATTAAAAGTCAATGTTCATTGTAATTTGAATGGTATAAAACTTATCAATAAATTAAACTGTCTAGAAGTATATTAATAATTTTTTAATAATTTCCCTTTCTCTAGTTTTTCGCAATGCATATTGCAGGTGTTATTTGAAGCATAGTTTAACTCAACCAGTCAATATAAAAAAGCAATTGTAAATATTTCAACTTCAAAATGATAACAATAATCATACTTAGTTTTGTCACTGGAAAATGTCCAAGTAAAGTGGATTTATTTTCATTTCTGCACATATAAATCTTGCTGAATAATGTTGATGTCACGTAGTATTGATGTTTCCGATTTCTGGTGCTTCACAAAATAACATGTTCGTCTGGCGTACATCTCTATGCATTCTGATTCTGTCGGAATGCTGTTCTTCTTGTACAACGGAATACTGAAATAAAAAGGTATCTTTTTTATTTTCAATTCGATTATCATACATTTTTATTGTTTCTATTTCAATGCCAGTTCAACATTGTACGAAATAGCCGAATACGTAGCTTAACAAAATCAAGAGCAAGCAAGAATTTGACCTCTAGGATTATAAAATTATATAACCAAGTCTCATTATACAATTGATCATTTCCATTATGCTAAAATTATAAATTCCCCACGAGTAGTATTAATTCCTGGAAATATAACTTATAAAATTAGTCACACGCTTCAAGTCAGCCCCCGAATATTTCAAGAGCACTCATTCCACCTCACACAGTGTGTGTGAATTGGATTACAAATCTATCTATCCATCTTCCCATCCCGATTTCGTTATCGTCGACGTTGACTCGTTCATCATTCAAATCTCGTCCGCTCCAGCCGGTCTTTGTGTAGTCGATTGGCCGCTGGCATGGCTCAGAGCTCCCCGGACTTATTTGCCAAATCATCGCAAACTTAATTAAACTTACCCCAAAACTTGCCCGGATTAAGGCGGTTGTCTTAAAATAAATTTTGTTGGACACTAAGTCGATTTTTCAGAATTTCTTTTTTTTTTTTGTTTTTTAGAGTGGGCGACAGGGTTGGAGATTTTTATCTTTCCTTAAACAAACTCAGCCTCGACACCGCTGACCAGCCGGCGGCGCCCCATAAACTGGCAAAAATTGGTTGCTTCGTCCCCATCGCAAAAAAGCAAACATTGTTCGCATGCTGTGCAACATCGCCAGTCATATGCGGTTCACTGAAAAATTCGAACATTAAAAAATTACTCAAATGAAAGCACTGCGGCTTCCATTACTCATGAAAATTTTTCAAGAAAAATGACTCGATTCGCTGGCGTTCGGCTGTTTAATGAAAGTCGCCCGGTGCGTGGGTTTAAGTTGAAAGATACAGAGGCAAAGAAGCGAACCGCAGCAAAAAGGACTGGAGAGGCATTCTCTGTTTTAATTTTTGTTCTTATGCTTAAATTTGCCCTCTATCCCCGGGCTGTACCCGGCCACAGCACGATGAACAATAAATTTTCCTAGTTTGCAACATGTTGTGACGGTGCAGTTGATGGGGCCCCATTGCGGAGGCTCCTAGACGCCAGCCTAGGGGTGTGGTGTGGTGTGGTGTATGGTGTATGGTGTATGGAGTATACTCCTTCCTTCTGGCGAATATGCACGTGCAAAATCGAGGAAATACACCATATACTTCGCCGGAAACCTTGTTCGGTGCACTGAACTGCATCTGGTGCTGCATCACTGCATGTGCATACCGTCGTCGTCGCCGGCCGGGGCCACTGAAGCTACCAGAACCTCCGCACGCGCCCCCCTCCAGCTGAGTGTACGCACCTCGACAAATCAGCCGTTTGGTCGATCGTGCAAGTTCAGATGCACCCAGAAGGCGGTAATTGATTTACTTCTCCGATTTCTTTGAAATATATTTAAATTTCTTCGTTCGAAGGTCGAACTAGGAAAAACTTCTCCCCTTTTTGTGGGATCTGCTGACGAACGAGCAGCCGGCGAGGCTCCGGGTCTATTTAAGGTACCCTCTCTTGTCGGATGGAAGGAGGCAGCTAACTCGGCTGGCCCCCGGCTGGAGAAGATTTGTTTTGCCCCAGTGCGTAAAATCGTATTTCACCGAACTTTATGGGGCGCAAAACACTTACCAAGCCCTGGGTACTCACTCGCGGAGACCGGTAAACTTCTTCGCTAAATTCACTCAAGTTGGGCGGGGGACATACTTAAAGGTCTTATGGACTAATACGAAAGTCTTCTTTGTGGCAACGAGAGTTTCCATTTCACAAAACTTTCAGATACTAAATGCCAGGAGAGTTGCTGCTCCTGTGGGAATTCTATTTTCTAACAAAGATGGGCTATATGGTCCCTAGAACTTTGTCGGCATGCAAATCGGTTGCAACAAATGGGTCAAAAGAGGTTATTTGTATGCTTACTTTACTATAGAAAGGGGGCTCTTCTAACGATTATAAATTCCCTTGCAGTTATAGCCAGATAGTCAGGTCATTTACCTGCTCAAGAAAACGTGTGTGCAATACACACCCTCTGAAAGGAGATGGACTTATAAATAGCACGTAAAAGTGAATTAGACGTGCACTACGTCGCCGTCATCCATCCATCAAAGACTTATTTTCGACATAGCGCGTGTCTAGTTGTCGACATCAAGTACGCAATTTGCTCCAATTACACGGTCACGGCGAGCGGCGCATATGCCTCTTGATGGGCGTTGAAAATTTCATGAGTAACATGAAGTTGACACTCGCAAAAAAACTAACTTACATTTCATTTGTAAGATTGCAAAATTAGATAATATACTTTTTATTTAAAAATAAAAAGTTCCTATCACCTGACCAAATAGCTTTGCCCATTGTACAGCATAACAGGTGCTGGGAAAGTTCTATTCAGATATTCTTGTTCGTATTCTTATAAATCCATAGTATGAAAATTCTATTCGTCGTTTGTACACCGATAAAATTTTCTTTACCGTCATGATAAAAATAATGAAATCCATACTTTTTCAGTGCACGTGCAAGCGATAACGACAAAAACGTTTTTACTATCGTTAAACAAAATGAGAAGAGACTGTAAAAAGAAAATTGTTAGGATGCAAAACTACTTACATACACTTTACCAACCAAGGATACTATTTATTTAAAAGTAGGAATAGATTGTTCTGTGATTAGCTAAATTTTGGTCGGTTTTATTTTTTTTGGATTCTATAATTATGGTACAAATCTTTAAATTTACCAACTAAAACCTGTTGGTAAGCTGTCCTTTATTTATTTTGGAATAAGTTAAATTATAAAAAATAGTTACATTTGCACCATAGAAAATATTTGTTTTATTAAAATAAGTTTTCTCGCGAATTTAAACGAAACGGCTTTAAGAACACAACTTTTATGGCTATTAATCCTTAGAGCGCGAACCATCGATAGATCGACTCTCTGTTAATGCGTATAAAGTGCGGTGCGTCGGAATAGTAAATAATATGTTTCATTTGAGTAGTTTGATATGACCCTTACACATAACAGAAAGAATTACGAAAATCCATCTACATTTGAGGAAAATAATTAAGATTCTGTGCACGCTTAATTAATAAGGTACTTTTTTTTCAAAAACCCTTTAGCAATTTATGCAAAATATGTGAAAATAAGCGCAGCACTAAAAGGGTTAAGCATAGTTAAGCCTGGGTTAGATAAATTTTCCATTTCACAGATATGGTTTAAGTTTTAAAGTGATTTCAAGTGTTGGCTTAAGTTAAGCTGTTAAGCCAATTTAAACGAAATAGTCTGAAGAAATTCACATGTAAAAGTACCAGGTTTATTTCTCCCCCTTAAATTTACCATAGTAGAGACCCCAATTGAACTGCTAGCGATGTTAAGCCCTAAACAGCTTATAGTGCCCATTTTAACGATAATATTTCAAAATCGTTGCACGTATTTTCGTAAAATTAAGAAGAAAAGTGGATTCCACTAACTCGTTGATTGCGACAAATTCCTTACAAGCAGTAAGGCACATAAAAATCAGATTATAATTAAAGATGCCTGTTCCCCTCGTTAAGCCACAAGATATACAATGCATTTTCAGCACGTCAGAGATCTGCTACGATCCTATTATACTTTGACTTAAGATCGTCCAAAAATAAGCTCATTTTCTCCACAGCACAAAAATATAAAGGAGAACCGTGACGAAAGCAGACGACAAAGAAAAAGAATTGGGTCCACGTTGTGATGCACGGTGCACCGCCAGAATACATTGAAAGTCATTCGGATCTCCATTAATCCTAATCTGGTGCAGACGTTGCCTCACGATCACTCGGTGATCAGGAGGAAGAAAGATGTTGAGGAGGAGGAGAAACGTATGGAACCAAAGAGTTCGGAAGTAAATCAGCCAGGAATGCACTTTTATAGTGTTTACCCCTCCCATTATGAAGATTGATGTGCGAAGTGTGAAACCCGCAGATCCATCAAGTGATGCAACTTTAACGACGACTCAAAAGTCAAAACGACCAATTTTGAATATTGAAAGGCGGAAAAAGAGAAAGATACCGGCCGGGATACCGATCAGCCCTTTATTTTTACTTTTACTTTTTTCTTTCGAGCGCATAAACAAAATTGTTTGTATTTTTGTACGAGGACAGAGGCGACTTATGCCGACTCAGCAGGGCTAAAGAAAAATAAGTTCTTCAAATAAATATGTTGCAATTTGAGTTATCGCTCAGTTCCGATGGTTCTCGCAAGAAAATAAAGAAATAAAAGAATGAGGAACCAACAAAGTGCTTAGCGCAAATAAACATTTCTTCGATGACTTCGTCTTCAGTCTGGAGACAGTCTTAGTTTGGTCGTCTTGGAGGAGAAAAACAGCTGTCACATGTTAGGCAATCGTTTAAAAGAAGTCGCTTGAGCAACACGCTGCTCCGGTGATGGCACGCATTGGCGATATCTTGCGCCGGCGACAGAAACTTAGAATAGACGAGACTCGAATGGATAAACATAAACGAGTTTGTTGCTCCACGTCTGATGGGGCTCCATTGTTTACCCCAGCGGAGCATTGTACGGTGTACTACCACCTCCAGAGCTCAACTGCTGCTCCCTGACGATGATGATGGTCGTGGTCGCGGGGCTGCACATCAAGGAAATGGGGACAAATGTTGCACTTTGTGACATAATGGGTCGTTTACTTCCTTGTCCACGTAATTCCGATTTTAGCCGGGAACTGGGAGAGGATTATCCAGGAAATTGGGGAGATAAATCATGGGGTGTTTTACAAAGTTAGGAACATCGAGGGATTCTATTGAATGTAAGGTGAAAAGTCTCATTTTCCTTCTATAACTTTAGATGGGATGTTTGGATTTTCCTGAAACTATTTTGTCTAGCTTTAATTTCTAATTAATCAAGTTCCAATATTTCAATGTATTAAAAAAATAGATCTTTACTTAATTTGCATTAACTTAATTTTGCATAATTTCTCGATAACACTTGTTAACTTCAAAAAGACTTTATTTTCGAATTGTATTTTATATGTTGCGTTTACCAAAGTAAATGTAATGACTTCTGGAATTTATGGTATGTCGGAAAAACTAAAAAAAATTTAAAGATTGGCTGAGCACATGATCTACAATTTCTAAACACTTAAAAGAAAATAAGCATCGCATAAACTTAAATAGTATTAACACTAGAACTAACGGCACGCAAGTCTATAATTTTAACAAATTTCTGGAACTTTCTTTAATTTAATACGCTTTCAAAGCGGTCTTTCATATGTCGTAATTTTCAATTCTGTAAAACTTTGGTATAAATCAGTAGAGAATTACCAAAATATACAATCAAATGATAAAAAGAAGAGAAATCTTCAATAGAGCGGAGATTTTCGAAATTAAAAAAGCCAAATACATAGAACAAAACATACTTAATGGTCAGTTAAACATCTTTGATAATAGTCCGTTTTTAAACCCAAAAAACTATTGAGAGTAACCAGTCAATACTTTGATGATGCCTCGATAGGCCGAAACGCGTCGCACTCAAATCGAAAATAAAGTCTTTTTGAAATGAACAAGTTTTGTAATAAATTAAGGACTAGTTTTTGACCTTATAAACAATTAAAATTGTCATTCATTTGAAATATTTGATTTAAATTTAATTTCTTGACTTATAGCTGAATTTGAAGATTTTTCATGGAATTAAAAATGATTTGCCATCCAGAATATTGGTCTTTATTTACGAACATCTAAAAAATACTGGCGTTCAAAAAAATTCTTAAAAAAACGAGTTTCGTTTAGCTCTGCAAATTTGAATAAGTTTAATAAAATCGATTAACATTGAGAGAATCCACAAATTGTGATCGATGTTGATTTTGCTTTGAAGGAGAATTAGTTCAAAATAATACAACATAATTTCTCCAAAGTGGAAATTCAAAATCATCTGCTAAACCTGCTGAGCTGAAGACAAAATATATTCAAGATGATTAGATTCAACGGAGGGTAAGTGATGGTCAGAAATTAAACTTATTTCTCAATGGGCCATTTTACAACTAAGTGAGCAAAATCTGAGCCTGAAAACCCTTTGCTATCACAAACCCAAGTGGCTATTTGTATGAAAATGAGCAATAAGACAGATAAGGTGGAATAAGGCGAAGGAGCAGTACAAGGGCCGTAATCCTCTTACAAGGGCTCCCGGTGGGAAAAGGCTTTTGCTGGATAAGCGTATTTGTCTAAATGTTTTTTCAAGTGTCTTCAGCAGAATTAGGCAATTTAGTGTATTAAAGGCGACCTAAAGAAGCTCAAAGTTAAATTGCTTTTAATAAGAGTTGAGAGCCTTGAAGCAGTCATGATATTGGAGATCAGAATATCTTTAAAAAAAAAAAACTAGAGATTTACGTAACTATTTCTATGTTTAGAGACATAGATCACGACTTTTTGCTAAACTCGACAACGACGACCACTACGACTGGGAGCAAATAAGTCTGCCGCCAACCCATTAATAACTATTCTGAGAATTTCCTGCAATTACGGCGTTCTAATTATCACTTAAAACGGCCTCCTACATTCACAGAATCTTAACGAAAATAATTTATTGCTCCATTTGTCAGCTAAATCTGCGTAAAAACCCCATCATCGTTCTGGGGGGATCGTGGTGAAAAAGTGCGACACCAATTTTCCCCATGCGAGCAATAATATCGCGCTTTTAATAGTGCCAGTTTTGAGGTCTACAGCTCGCGGGTCTTTTATAGTGATTACAGTGCTGTAATCCAGCCAGTTCTGTGTAAATTGCTCGACTTTAGTCGCGCGTTTCCTTTCAGCATTCTCTAGATCTAGATAAAGACCTCTGTCGAAGTCGGTTAAACTTTACGGAGACACTCGCGTCCCAATTGTGAGGCTCTGTGGCGCTCGGTGCCGGCAATGTTCCCAATTCAATTAAGCCGCCCCGAGTGAACACGTTAGTGAATACTAACTAATCGGGCGAAACGAGTCTTCTACGAACCCGGCAGGAATTCGAAACGAATTAGCCCCATAGAAAGTCCTGTATATGTCTGTATAATTCTGGGATTTGCGGGACGAGTCCCCGCAGCCACCAGGAACAAGTGACATAATCCGCATATATTTGCTAGAAGACGCCGCCGGATGGTGGTGACTTCGTGTAAACAGCGATATTTCACTGATAGCCGCTGGTGACTTCAGCACAAACTGCACCGGAGCTCAATTTAAATTCCAGCGCGTTTTAGCACTCTGTGGAAATGTGCATCGTGTCTTCCCTTCACCTTCCCGGCTAAATGGTCCCTCAGCGGCCCTGTTTGCATTGTGGGTTTAATATCATTTGCAAATTGCTCCCAAGCGTAGGAGATGTGTGTACAAGGAAATTTTAATGCTTTTTCTTTAGAAATTACTCTCCCGTACAAGACATACGCCCGTCAAGAGGACTTTGAAGGACATGTCGAGTTGTGGTAAGGAAGAAAACCAGAAAGATCCCACCATGCACAAGTTCTGGCAAAGGCATTCCTCAGGGGTTTAAGCTTTAAAATTGCGCGGATTTCTTTATGAACTGAAAGGGGATTCAGATAGCGGAAAGAAAATTAGAAATATAACAAGCTGCAGCACAAAGTGTCCCTTAGGAATTGATGAAATCTTAACATAGACAATCTGACAATTCAGTCAGTCAGTCGAATATCTGTCGATTCAGTCAAAATTCAAATTTCTTGCGTAATACAAGAAGATATATCTTAAAAATGAATAAAATTTTAAAGTAGACAACTTCAACTAGTTCATGTTTGGACGCCAATCTGATTTGTACTCTTAAAAATATTTATGATATCGATTTAAAAGGCATTAACAACATTTTTCTATTATCCGGACTGAATCAAAATTGAGAATAATTTTGCATTGAATTGGAACTGTTCCTGTATCAAGATTTTAAAGATAAATATAAATAAATTGACTCCAGATAAGATACTAATACAAATTTAATTAAATTTGATTCTGTGCCTATTTATATATCTACAATTTTTAACCAATACTCTTTAATTATGAATAAGATACAAATGTAAAAATTTTATTTGATACTTTTCTTTAGAGAAATCAATAAAATTCGTAAGCTGATTCCTCACTTACACGACACACTGAATGCTATAAAAACAAGTTCACATCATAAATACGAACAATTGTCTCTGGTCTCGTCTCTGGTCTCGTCTCCTGGCCCCACAACTTAAAATGTAAACTTCTATCAAATTACAATCAGACAATTGATACCGCATTAATGCTCACTCAATTCAACCGCATCTGAATAGCAAACCGCAGAAATCTCAAATGTATAGCTATCCGCTGTTCGGAGCCACCGCAATTGATGCATCCGCCGCAAACTAGCGTTTCTCGATAGCCGCTGAATTGCAGAGTAAGCAAATCTCGATCGCGCCATTCGATAGTCTTTTAAATCTCTTTAAACAATTTTATTTACTCTCCCCCAATCTCTTAATTGAAGTGATCTGTAATTGTGATCCGATCCCGGGGCTCCAGTTGTTATTCTCCGTCTGTCGTCTTCCCGGCTGAGTCCCACGATCGTTGAGGGAGCTTCGACTTCGATGTTTGGAAGACCTCAACTTTAGCCATGGGGCGCTGTTTCAGTAGGCAACCAACTGTTGAGTTGATCGCGCAAAGGCAGCTGCTGTTGTTATAAAAAAAAAAACGGCGCGAAGTGGCTGGGAAGTAACGACATCGTGCGAACGATCGTAACGATCTTGTTACGATTTGATTTACTTTTAGTAGGACAGTAAATCTGATCAGTGCGGTGGTTCGATAGTATGGACTTATTTAAATTAACTTTTTTATAAGTTTGTAAAACAAATTAATTAATTTTCGGGGGTGTGGTTCCTTACCCCCTCCACAATCGAACGTGAGTGACACGTGCATACTCTTCAAGTTCAGTGAATTGTGAACTGTGTGAAGTACTGGCAAGTGGCATTCGATATACAAATTACGTCTTTTTAAAAAGAAGCCAGGTAGTGTATGGATTTTGAGCCCGAAGCGTTTGAGTGTGGTTCAAGGAAACCTGTCGACGCCAGCAAGGTAATTCCCCAGTAATTACAGAGAACAGCAGGAGACCTCTTGACTTTTTGTGTTGACTATTTGCTGCCCTATTGTCTGTTGGTGCCACAGGGTCTCGTTGTCCATTATTATTTTTTTTTTTTTGTTTAGACCTTGATTGTCTGCTTTTCGTGCTGTGGACAATTTGACTGAGAGGAGAATCCCTACAGCGTAACCCCTTTCATCGTGATGTGACGGAGATCACGAGCCGAATGCGACCTACCGCAATTGTTTGCAGCTTGTCCTATAAAATGTATGCAAGAAGGGCCGTTTTTTTAATGCCTCCTGAGGGGCCTCTCGACATCTTTTTTTTGACCTTTGTACGAACCTTCTCCATCGTTTTGTACCTCGATATCGAATTCCTCGGCATTGTACTCATCGATGCATCTTATTGATTTTGTTTGAATTTTAAATGTTTTCTTTTATTTCCATATATTTGAATCTCTTCCGTTTTAAGTTAGGCTTTAAAAAATCTGAACAACCACTTGGGCTGTTTTTTTTTTTAATCAGACAAAAAGAGGTTGGTGGGAGGATATTCTTTTTTAAAACCATTCATAATTCATATCGGGCGGAGATTGATGAAAATTATACGCCACTGTTTGTTGGGATTATGGGGTTCAGGTTTTCTCGGGGAGGCACGAAAAGGACACAAACGTAGCAACACAAAAAGATCATTTAGTGAATTACCCTCAACGCTACGTGAGCTGGCGACCGAGTGAGCTTATCCATTATAAACTGGTTAAAGGCTCCTCTCCTCTTCCAGTGCGCCTTCCGCCCTGGGACACGGGGAGGGAGTTACAGTCCCCGTTGACCAGGCGCTTTATTATTATCAATGGAACAAGATGATTTGCAGACAATTTTATAACCGGTGAATTTGCCTCTTTATATGGGTTTTAGCGCTCCAGATTATCTTTATGACCGCAGGCTTGCAATATTTTGATCACTTAGCCTCTTGTTTTTGGGGTCAAGAGCATTTTAATTGATCTAATTAGGTGAGTGGCTGGCAAAATTATTATTCGCTAAATTCGAAAGAATGCGTGATTCAATTGTTTGGCTGGAGAAATTTACGGACAAAAATAGAAAAAGATGATGTAGCTGATGATTTGAATATTTGTTTATCTTATTTTAGTAGCACCAAATGGTACTGATTCTGGTTGTGACTTCACTTTTAGCTGAAATATAAGGAAAAATGTTTTTAAAATATTCAATTCAATTCAATTCACCATTTTGGACCTTTCCCTTCTATTTAAGGAAATAACAAATATGTTGAGCTGTAGCTATATGTTTTTAAATAATTAGCTATAGAATAGTGCACCTCATCACAAAAATACAATGTGCTCTTAGGTTAGGTTAGGTTGCTGTGGCTGCCTATAAAGGCACACTTAGGCCAATTTTTGGCCCATTGTGTTACCATGTAGCGCAGGAGACCATGGTTATTCGTGGGATTCGAACCCACAGCCTCTGGGACGGTAGGACAGCGCGCTAACAACTGAACTATCAGAGGCCTCAATGTGCTCTTACACATTGTATTTTTTCGAGACCTCTTTTTATTTAAATATTTTATACAAATTCAATTTCACCGTTTCAATAAACTCATCAGATTTTTCCTCATCAGGAGGCAAATTTGTTTCCACTTTCATTACTTTTATCAAACATTTCATTGTTAATAGAAAATTCTTATTTATAATTAAAACAGCCAATAACCAAAGGGAATTCTGGTAAAAGTAATTCTGAGCACAAAAGTGTTTTTGTTTTTTTTTGCAATTAATTTGTATCATAGATTTCGTGATACGTATGAAATTGGAATCGTTTTTTTCAATCCAATTTCATTCACCCAACTCCCTATGAGATCAAAGGTTCACAAAGAGCGAATAAAAATAAAATTGGAAATATAAAAATTAAATGAACTTTGAACGGGTTTTTTTATTTTATTAAAGTCAGAACTTTAATCCTATAAAAAAATCACTAGCACATTTAAAATATTTAAAAGATTATTTGAAATGTATTGCAGTTTTTGGTAGTGTTAATTAGTTTCATTTCTTTATTTTAATTTCGAAAACTTTATGTTCTGTTATTCCGCGGATTTTGAACCCCTTATCCATTTATAATTAAATTTATTCAGCTATATATAGCGAAAAATGGAAAATTTACAAAAATTTATATTACATTTTATATAAAAAAAATGTATCTGTAAATTGTATAGAAATGTACAATTTACCTAAGCGAGTTGAATAACTTGGACATTAGGATGCCAGGGAGTTTATTTTTGCATACAACAAATCTTTGAAAACATTTCAAAACAAATAGAAAACTAGCCAGTGATTTTCGGAATGTGTGGAGAGATTATCCAGACCACAAAACGACTAAATCCACAAACCAACCACCACCAGGCTAGTCAAGTTATCTCAAAGGTAAACATTTTCAGGAATTCAGAACACAGCGAGAAGGTTGTTCGCACGCTGTTTACGACGGGGATGGTGGGGCTCCGCATTGACAGCACACTTTTCCACCCGACATATTGGGGTCATAGAAATTCTCCCATGCGAAAGAAGAAAAATATATTTCAATTGGCAGCAACATTTTTATTTTCGGCAGGTGGGCTAATTACTGGGAAGAGACGTGAAATTTCATCCAAATAGCCCTACGCCAGTAAAACTCTTTATTTTTTTGTTTTTTTATTTTGGACGAAATTGTAAAGTGAAAATGCGTGTAGACGAGACTCGTAAAAGGGAGGTTTTATTTGCCTTTTAATGACGACGTGCTCCACAAGAGACATTGGGGAGTTCTGTTTTGTGGCCCCGTAGTCGCTTGATTGTGGGTCTCTTTACGCGGACTTTTTTGGGGGAAAAAAGAGTTCATTATTTTCGTCTTTTAATGGAGTTCTCTAATTAATGTAGAAATGATAACTAGATCACTTCAGCAGACGGATGTCTTTTCTTACAGGAAAAGAGATATATTCGTAAACATATCGTTGCCAATTGTGGGTATGTCGATTTTCTTTGAAGTTTTCATTAATTAACTTCAGAGATATTTTTGCGGTAAGCTAAAGAATGAAGCGGCTTTGATAATATTTATTGTGGTATCTCTCAGAAAGTAAGGTATTATTGGATTTATGAATTTAGGTAGGTAAATGTGATGATCAAAGTATGCTCCTTTTCGGAATGAGTACATTGATTAATTAATTTATTATTCGTGAATAAGTAAGAGAAGATTGTTCTTTTCGAATACAAAAAAAAAAAAAAGTTGTATACCTTATTTTGTCAAAGGATTCATTATGGCACCATATGGTATCATAAAATATAACGTGCTACCATATGGTGCCATAGTGCAATACCGACAAGGTCGATGCTATGCACGTTGTTGTTCTGCATTTACATTGGTAAATTTTGGCAAATTCTAGGTTGCATTGCTGCCTATTTAAATCAAATTATGGCATCTAGAATTTCTTTTCGCATCTACGTTTAATGGGTTTTGCCCAATTGTGTAAGCCTCACAATATGGGACAATTGCGGCACATTAATCAGCCTTTCTTTTATCTTCTGCACGATTTGGTGCTTCATCTATTCGTGTATATCTAACAGCCTCAAGAATTTTAATAGCCGATCAATTGAGCAGCTAACGACTTCCGATTGACGGCAATAAAAATCGGTAAAGTACGCCCGCACGCCCGCTTTTAAGTGCTCTCAGGTGTGTGTCCCGTCAGCCTTTAGAGTCTGTCCACCTGCGGTTCCTAAAATCGCTGCTGTGCGGGCTCTCTCTCTCGGCAGGTAAATAAAAGTCAGTCGAGCGGTTTTCGTGATCGCCAGATTACCTACCTCCATTACGGCAGTGGAGGCGGCCGCGACGGCGGCAGTTCTGGCAACGTCCCATTTGCCTTTATTTGCTCATCAGCGGCCCCTCCAGCTGAGGTGTGCGACTGACTGCGGCTCAATTGCAAGTCGTTTAATGCACTATCCAAAGAATAAGAAGACAGACGAGGGGATACAAAAGAAATTTTCATGTTTGCAAAAGTGGATGAGTGCGCTGAATTTTAAGAAGCTTCTGTTCTTATGAAGTTTGACACCGAAGCTCATATCACCGCCAATAACTCAATTTGAATTGAATTTAAACATAAGTTATAAAAAAAAAACGGTTAGTGCAGGTGGCGCCACTGATCACTTCTTCCGAACAAATTCCCCCACTCTTCCGTTTGCCTAACAAAATAAAAAGAGAAATGACTAAACGGTGACGGAAGGCGGCTCCATTTTTGTCTACATTCTGAGGGTATCCTAGTTAAGGAAAAAAGGCAAATAAACTGGGTAAAAAATTGCTCAACTAAAGAAGAACCCCGCGGGTAATAGCCCCCCTACCTCTAGGTGAGAGGGAAGAAGAGAAGA
This sequence comes from Philonicus albiceps, assembly GCA_963969385.1. Lineage (NCBI taxonomy): Eukaryota > Metazoa > Arthropoda > Insecta > Diptera > Asilidae > Philonicus > Philonicus albiceps. The sequence continues at coordinate 12,392,952 of OZ017775.1, read as the reverse complement.
AAAAAAAAATCAAATTACCCGCAAATTTATGGATTTTCCTGTCAGGGGGTACAAAAGCGAGCTTCAGGTATTTTGCGATCCGTTCTCATACGAAGCGACAGCTCCTCTGACGGTTTATTGGCAATCGATTTACTTCCCAGTTTGACGGGGGTGTTCAACTAGATTTTTCTGACAAATTGCAATTGTTCCCGACAGGACACAAATAATGCGCACCGCATTGCGCCGTAAGCGATGAATTAGCGAATTTTGTTTTTTATAGCCTTCAACTATGGCCGGTTCCCCGCCGATGGGGAAACCTTTCTTTGCTTCATTCGAACCGGCCCTGAGAATGGAGCGTACCTTCTCTGTAAATTGGACATGTCTTTTAGTTTGTGTCAGCCCGCAGATCTTGATTTACTGCGTGCTAGCCATAAATCTGTAGACCGATCAATAGATCGTCGTTGAAAGCGTATTTTGCGGCGACCCGAGAATAATTCATTTGCCTAATTGAGTACGAGAACCAAGGACGTCAGTTGTGCGTAAAAAAGGCTGACTGTCTTACTGCGGCTGTCGTGAACAAATTGTCATTATTCGGAAAGAAATTGGACACAAAGAAGTTGTGTAGTAACAATAAAACAAGGACTTTCTTCTGTTTGCTTGCTACACCAGAGGAATGATAGGACAGATAATTAATGTGATTTAATAAAATGCTCTACGATTTATAGAAAGTAGGCAAGCTTTATTATTTGGCAATAAATAGATGTTATGATGACAGCTTTTTATTATTTAATACCTTACCAATTGCTATTTAATCTATTTTTTGATGGTCATGACATACAGCCATAAATCCATTACAAAAATTGAGAAAACAAAGATATCGTTTTTTATATTTGACAATGTAATTATTAATTAATTAAATCCATATAAAAACTTTACAACGAAATCATAGAAAAAACATATGAGCTAGAAAATGATAAAACCAACGAAAATGCGTTGGACTTATAAATAGCACTTTAAGAGATATTTGAGTAAAAACAGTGTTTAATTCATATTTTGTCCTGTAGCCAGAATTTTCGATTACAGCTTGACCCCAACGAGTCATACTTTCAACTAGCTTCTGGTACCATTCCCTCGAATTGAATGCCAAGCTTCTTTTTTACCAATACACAACTTCTAAAACATTTTTGTCCAATACTGGTCTTAATATCACTCCATATACTTTCTATTGGATTAAGATCAGGATTTTGAACTGGACAATCTTTTATTAGCCTTGCTGAATGTTTTGGATCGTTATCGTGCATGTACATCCAGTTTACTGGCTGGCATAAACTCAAAAGCATATGGTTCCATGTAATTTTTTAAATTGTTTAGATATTGTAGTTTATCCATTTTTTCATCTTATTTTCACAAGAGGTCCTAATCCATGCCATGAAAAAGTTTCCAAAATCATTATACATATTTCCCTCACCGTGCTTGACGGTCTTCTGGGTGTATTTAGGATTTAATTACTTAACCTTTTGGGCTGTGAACATATGTTTTATCATCTGGTCTAATTCGATTTATTTTCAAAGTACGCTTTTCCAAAATTAGAGATCCTTATTCTCGTGATTTTTAGTAAAGCTCAAATGTTTTCAAAGTTATTTTTCGATAGGAGCGGTTTTTTCTCCTTGTGCGTACAATGAGTTTAGACTCATTTAATTGCAATCTTTTCAATATTTTTAACTAATATTCTTCAGATGTTTCATTTGTAATTTGCCTTGATGATTTTAACGGATTCTTTATGTTCTTTGAAATCTTCACTTTATCTATAGAAGGTGTAGTTTTTCTTCCTCTTGGCACTCGTTCTTATGTAGTTAGTATTTTTTTGCCAGCTTTCCTCTGTCCGTGATTATAGTGAAGATAACCCAATTACTGTATTATCAGTAAATTATAACAGACAAGTAACAAAATAATTAGCGCTTATTACAATTTGTGCTGTGAAAACGCTCTCCTAATAAACTAAAACTTAACTGCATAAAAAAGGTGCTTTCTTAAAATTGTAATACACCCGTACATTTAAGGTAAAAAGGAGCTCCCATAAAAGATGAAATATTTGTAATTAAATGTTGAAAAATTGGGCCGTTCAATTATATGTCTATGGGTGTAGTCTGCTTTTGCATTCACAATCCCATTTCGAACATTTTTTGCATTTTTGTGTATTTGTATTGTTTTCGCAAAATATATTTAAAAATAACTTAATGTCACTATTTCTATCCTGTGCGGGCTGAAAATAACAAAAGATTTGTTTACTTTAACCATTCTATCAAAATACGAGAGGATTTCACACGAAGGCGTTATTTAAATTTTTAGGTGCATTATCTCTCATTTTGAATATATCCACTTTATCAATTTTTTTCTAATTAAGAATAGGTGTAAAAGTTTTTAAGGTATAATTTTTAACATGATTACCTACATATAATAATTTTGAGATAGATTGTATGCTTTATTACATTTCAAATGAATTAAACGAGATTATTGGATAGAGTTTCTATATAGATAAATCCAGATATGTCCAGCTTAACTCTCCTTTTATACTTTTTAATAAATAGCACTTACTCAAATCATTTTACCGCAACCACAACCGCATCCTTCATATAAAGTCAGTAGAGACCGCAGGCATTTTCTCTTCAATAAAAAAAAAAAACCGGGGACCACCCAATAAACTATGTACAAAGTCACCATGTCATCGATGTCAACTGAGAGAAATAGTTTTGCGCCAAAAAGCGCCACCCGAAACCCATAAGCAAATTGATACTGAAAGTTGCTGCTGGCGCTGATGCTGCTTATGGGTCAATACAGATCTCTTCCTCTGGCCGGAGATGATGCCATGGAGAAGACAACTCATACCACATAGTTCTCGAGACGATACTTAAACCGCTAAAAGTTTTCCGTTCAGTCGAGCATTCCAGGAAGGCCTTAATGGATAGAAAGTTGCCATTGGGGGCTGATATCGATACCCAGAGAAATGTAGCTCTTTTGGTCCAGCAGGCGGCAGTTAGAAGCTGCTAAAATAGAAACACTTCTGCACTTAATGGGAACTGATAAGGGGACTTATTCCTCTGTTTTGTTTGCTCACCATAAATGCGCTTATATGCATTGCACCAGAAGTGGGTGAAGATGGTAGCTCCCCGATGGCACACAATGAACTCGACTCTATCGCATACCGAAAATTAAAAACGCTATCAGGGCCCCATCCTGTTGTTGAGAGCTCCAGAAAGTTTATTTAAGAGCACCCCGGTCGGCTATCCCATTAGTGAGTGGCTTGTGCGCCATTAAATCACTTGATTGACTCCTAATGATTCTCGTCTTATGATTTATTTCCTTCTTTTCTCGGCAGATTGCTTTCTTTCTCCGCCGTGAGCTATGTGAGCCCCCTATTCTATTGGATTTGAACAGACGGCCCCAATTATGACCGATATTTAAACTGCCAGGAGGAGAAGGGGAGTGCAGTAAGATGAGGCGATCATAAAAAGCGGGCACGCGCCCGTTTAAAATCAAATTACATAGTCAAGTCAACAGTAATTAAAATTTTGTCAAAACGACTGAAATTACGTTGACTGGGGCCCCATGTAAAGTGTCTCCGGCAGCAGCAGTAGCTTGCTTGTCACCCACCAACGAGACAGGGCTTTGGGACTCGTGAAATGTGATACCCGACGGCATCCAGATTTTATAAACTTTTATTTATTTTAATTTTTTTTTTTTTAAAGAATTACTTGACCCTGTCTACGCGTTCGGAGAATACAAATTTGCTTATGAGTCCTGCATGTGCGTCACATATTCAATTTTTGAAAGAGACGTGTTACAGTGCGAGAATTCGCTATCTAACCAGCGATGATGTTGAATGAGCACGACGTGATAACTGTCGTTCTTAGTTGACAATTCACTTTGATGTTACTAGTGCAACTTTGCTTTAAAAAAGGTAGTAACTCGAAAATATGTGTTTACTGAATGGAAAAATCAAGTGATTTTAAAATGTATGAAAGTGGCTTTATTGAATATTCAGCTCAATAGACACTGTGCTGAATTAGTTACCGTGGTTTCAAATCGTTTCTCAGCATAAATTATGACTAATAGCTGAATTGTTAATTGGTGGTGTGTAGTTATTGCCTCACTGCTCAATTCAGCTTATAATTGTTATTGCTGAATTATGTAATAGTCTGTGGAAGTGAGTTTTTGATTTCAGCCAAGTATATTCAGTTTAACAAAACACCAATTTCCTTTCAATAACCGCATCGAATCACAATTTTCTAAATAAGAAGTGTAAAAAAATAACAATAATTTCTCACGTATTTACCACCGATTCTCTAGATTCCTGCAAAACCACAAAAAAATCTTTTTACTCTACCTCACGTCTTAATTTTCCCCTAGGTGTACTTCAAAACTGAAAAAAAAAGATTTATGAAGCTTAAAACCCAAAGAAGAAGAGCCTAACGAACGGGAAAATCTGTTGGTCACGTAAGTCAATTAACGGCTCCACAAACCGATACTTCCGCGGTCACCACAACGTTCGGAAGCGCGGAGCCACTCCTCCTCCTCATCCTCTTCCTCCAGTCAGCAGCACTCACTGTCCACTGGCCAGCACCAGCTGCTGCAGTTCAGTTTTTAGTTTAGTCCAGTTCAGTAGATTTGTTCGGTGAAAACATGCCCTAGGCGCGCATATTCAACAATAATTGAATTTCCGAATGGGAACTGTGAAAATCTAATTACTGCCCGCCGCCGCTGAAGCTGTCGCATTTCAGCAAAATTCTGAACTGATTTTGCCAGTCCCATTCAAATTGCAATTCGTAGTAACGTTCGTGCCCAAGGGCACAATATGAATATAGTTCGGAACGCACAAAATCTCAAGCCCCTGGATTTAAGCTGCGGTGCACTTAATCAATTGTCGATTTAAATGCATGGCAGGGGATTGTCATTCGGGCTAAAACAATAATCGCCTGAATGCTCAAAGGAATTCTAAGAGGGGCCTTATATGGGTGCCTAGTGGTATCCCAAAAATGGTCTCAAACGACGTGTTTATAATTTTGGTAAAGATGTCATTGACGAAAGTGTTTTATGCGCGAGATATGAAATAAAATAAAAAATGTAATTCTGCACGAGAACTTGAAATTGCGTGACCGCTGGCTAGGCTGAATATGCCCCAGTAACGCATAGTTTGGGCGATGTAGACATGTGCATTGAAAACCAGCCAGCCGACAATTGTGCATGCTCCGCAATGTGTGTCACTCATAATAAACGTAAATCAGTACAAGATGTCGAGGAAGAAATAATAAAACGAAGGAATTTTTGCATAAATTTCGCGATATGGAGATTTCCAACAGATCGCTCCCCCATCAGGCATACGCTTCTGTTGCTTCTGCTGGATATGTTGCCGCCGGCTGCGGCCGGCTCGGTGGCTTTTGGCTTACGGTACTGCCACTTATGCGCCACTGCAATTAACTCGATTAGGAGAAGAAAATTTCAGCTGGATTGTCGAGGACTTAATAAGTGTGTCGTTGACTGGAGCCGGACTTCTTAATCGAAGAATGGCAGGAATTGTCGTCTTGTGGGTGGAGGCCTATTAATTAAGGTCTAATTTATACAAAATGGGGTAGAATATGACGACAATAATCGAACAATTTGTGAAGCATTCGTCCTTACATATGGTAGCTGAAAGAAATGAATGCGATATAATAGGAACATTTTTTAAGTAAATAGTTTGAGAAAAAATAACTAAAATATTGGACATGACATATCAACCTATTTTACCTCACCCAAGGTTAGTTTATGTTTAGAATTATACTTTTGTAAACACAATTTCTCACCACCACCATTCTAAAACGGAAAAAAATATAAAATATAATAAGAATTAAATTTTCGTGTAGAATCACCAGAAGGGGCAAGATTAGGTAAGTACAATCTCAACTTTATTTACCTATTCCATCTTTCCCCTTCTGGTGACGAAAGTTCATGTAAATACCGATAAAACTGTTCATAAATATTATAAAAATTAACTCTTATTTGTATGGCGTATGAAAATCTTATCAGCTTATCATAAAAACGTACCATTTTATAAAGTAATAATGCTACGAATATAATTCTAAATTTAACTCATTTGGTAGTAATGTTGCCTACAATCGGCATCTAGGAAAGGTTACGACCGTCGCCTAAAGTCGGCATTCACGAAAGGATCTGTGGATATGACCATTCCCTATGGTATGCATTCTGTGCCAATTGCTCTAATTATTTGGTTTTTTTTTACTTTTGCTAACATCTACAAATTCATTATTATTTCTATGGATGCTGGCCAGGAACTCGAGATTTACACTGTATTTAAGTTTGTCGTACAGCGAATGTATAACCGCGGACAAATCTAGCGTACCAAAAGGTCTAAATCAAATTAAATTAGATCAGAGCAAAAAATGTTTTTTGTAACTGATGGACCTACATGACCTCTTACATCGCCGTCATTCACAATATTAATAGGAGCAGATTGGCCATCACTACCACTACCACCCACTACCCCATCTTACTCCAATCTCCCCTACTCGTAATCTATAGCTAAATGTGAAATTAGCAGTGAAAGGGCAATTTTTATAAAGTTCTGTGAGTTTGCGTCAACACTACACAAAAATTATTTAACAGATTTTTGTGTTGTTTAATTTTAGATTTAACTTTTCTTTTGATGTAGTGCTATCTACCCTTTCAGTATTAATTGACAGAACAAGTCACGAAATAATAAGCATTTTCATGTAAGAATAATTCAAATGAGTTTCCTAAACAATGAGTTCCTGTTTTAACCATTCCCAGTCTAGAGATCACGGCATTAAACCCTTCAAGTCTAAAAAATAATGATCATCTTTTCAAAGCTCAATTAGAACCTATTCTTTCGAGTCTCGAAAATAATTAATGATGTTATGTTGTTATTTCCCGCCCACCATCATAATTAATTGTCTGGTACTTTAAAAAAATACGACATCTCACTCTCTCAGCGATAATGAATTCTTTTCTTTCTAGTCTTGGAAACTTAAAGAACGCCTCTCAATTTTCTTGCGAATTTTACCTCATAGAAATTATCACAAAGACCCAATTAGCCTGTCGCCTATGTGACCCACCAGAAAATTTACATTCATATAGAACCGCCTGCGCACGCGAGAATAAAAATGTGTTCCTCGAATTTCTTAATATCGTCGATCAGAGTCTTGGAAGAAGGCGCCGACTGCATTCTATTTGCATCAACATAACCTTATTCTCGCGACTCCTAGCGCTCCTCTACACCACTCCACCTTCAAGAAGAAAGACCCCCTTCTCATCTGTTGCCGTATCGCAAATCTAATAATAAATTCTGAACAAATGCAAGTTATGCAATCGAGAAAAGACAACAACAAGGAATAAATATGGGCAGGTCTGGGACAACCTGTCGGAAAAATGGCATGATCATCGGTCGCACTGTGTGTCTTTAATGCGACATAAAAAGCAGGCGAAAAACTTAAGAATTTCCTGTGAAACATGATTAGTCATGAAATTTCTTCTCAAGCATGTATCGAGAAAAATTGAAGCAATTCTCATCACGAGAGAAGTTTTCCTTTCCGAGTCAAGGACTGGATTTATGTTTTTTTATTTATTTTTTTTTTTTTGAGATTTTTTCCCTGCGGGGATCAGCTCGAGATCGAGATCAATGCCACGACAGCCCTATCTGTCGGTCGGCGACGGTGCATCACAGTGTCACCCTGTGTCTGAGGCGGGAAGGGACCCAGTAAAGCACCGCGGTCATAACTCAAGACGGCATGCTCCAGCGGCTCTGGCGGCACTTTCAGAAGAGTCTCAGGCTCAGTTGCTCTGCTCGGATAAAGTCTCTTAGCGCATTTTTCATCCGAACCAACACCCAGAGGAGAGGAAAGGACCATCGTCAGTCCGCATTCGAGTCTTTAAGACAATACCAAAAATGGACCTCAGGGGTTCATGACGACGATAATGCCCGCAGAAGTGGGTACGCCGCCGCGCCGCGAATCGCTTAGCGATCTTAGACGTTGCGCCAGGAGGTAACCGACAAAAATCGGTAAGTCCCCCCGCGATCTGGAGTTGTCTTTGCCTTTTATGCTACGATCGCACACGGGTTTTTGCACTTTGCAGGGTATTATTTTGCGGTGCAGACAGTGCAATCCAGGGCTCATTTGATATTCGTTGTACCCATTGCAACGTTTGAAAAGAATATTTGATCGTCCGGTGATTATGAAGTGATGAAAAGGCGGACGATCTCCTTTTAGGGAAATTAACCGGGCTGACGGGACGACTGTCGCAAAATATTTATGAGTAGCTGCTAGCGGTGTTTTATAGCTGAATAAGGGAGAAGACGATCAGTCCATCTTGGGAGTACAACTTGCGGACTCAAAAGATGCAAAGTTCTGCTCTAAATGGGCGCCGTTTAAAGAAAATAAGAGCTAAATGGAGGTTCTGTCTTGGAAATTTCGTAGATTTTAAATCCTTTTCTTATCCGGAATAAAATGTTCGTACATTAAACAAGTGCTCTTAGTTATTTCTACTTTTAACTAGTTGCGTTTTCAATTTTACTCCTCTTCCATCACAAATCGTGAGGAAAAGGGTTAAGGATAACATTGGTTAACAAATTTAATTTTTTATTTTGCTTCCAAATAATTGGCAAATCAAATTTCTATAGAATTTTTTTCCGTAGATTACGAATTTGCGATCACATTACGTTTTCGAGAAAAATGGCATTTTTAAAATTTCATTAAAAAATAAAAGGTCATTGTAGAAGTTTGTAACGTTTAACGTAATACTTTAATGAAACCCTAAATCCTAATCTAGGCATATGGAATCAACTTATCTCTATAGAACTTTTTACACATCTTAACCAACAAGTTTTTCAGAAGTGTGCGCTTATCACTTATTTTTTTCGCCGTCTATTTTATTAAATAATCATTTTATGGAAAAAAGTAAAACTGACGCATTATATCGAAATGTTTTAAATTTTATTGCATTTTTATACAATAACTTAAGATTTCAACTATCATTTGAACAACATTATAAGCCCCTGGAGCAATACGTTAATTTTTAATTATTTTTCAAAAATGACCAAAATACAAAATACAATTTTGTAATCTACGGAAAAAATTCTATAGAAATGGCTTCGCAATTATTTGGAGACAAATTTGCCAGTTTAATTTATGTAATATGATCATGTTCGAGTTTTTATCCAAAATTGTATAAACGTACAATGTTCGATTATAAAGACATTCTTAATATAATCGATTTTTTTATACAAAAGTTAAGATTTAAAAATAAAACTACAAACAATTCTCGGGAATGAAACAAAACTCTATTCGAAAAAGATACCTGAAAATAACCATATTAATCAAGCCCACTCAGGTGATCTCCACTTCTTACACAGACCACCTAGCCTCTGTCTTTAATACCGCAGTACCACGCTAATGATGAACAATCAGCCACACCTCACGGGTTAAGTAACAAATAATGGTCTCGAGGCGCTTCCGGTGCGCGGGATCGCGCAAGATCACTAGATCCACCCATGGATCGCGTACTTACATACTCGATCGAATCTCGAACAATAGTCATTCAGGAAGTGTTCTCGCATTTCTCGGTAAAAATTCCACCTGGGCTGAGTGTAATCGCGCATTCGAGTACCTCACACTTAAGGTGATCTTGTGCTGTGATCTACAAACACCTACAGCATCTCAGATAATTTCGAGTTATATTTTTTTTTCTGAATCAGGGAGACTTTGAGCATTCCAAAACCTTCAATCACCCAAACCTAACCCAAAAATCCTTCAAGGTCTGAGTTGTTTTGAAGAAGTTTTTGTTTCTTGATCACATTAGTAAAACCTCTCCAAAAAACCTTTTTGCGGCTGTTCTGCACCGCTGGTTTACAATTTTGAGAACCGAACAAAAAAAAATAGTCCCAGCGTGCGCGAATCACTCATTCAAGCTACAACTTCATACAGAGCGCCCAGCGAAGATTATAAAAAAACAATTTATGCCTCGCTTTTTTCGAATTCCTTCATTGCGCTCAGGTGTGATAACTGAAGTACCTGTGAGCCCCGGCAACTCTTTTTGTGTGCAGCGAACACACATCACACAAAATGGGCTCGTCGTAAAAAAAAAATAAATTTTTAAAGGTCGGGCTCGCGTGAATTCGTGCGAATTCATGTGAATTTTCTCGCGGACCCAAAATTGCAATAACCCGAGGGGAGGCCAAAAAATGGACGTTGGGGACTCACTCGGATAATAATGTCGATGGTCACTGGCTGAAACAGGTGCAAATTGCACGTGCCGTACGTGGTAGTTTTAAGCGAAATTTTTGTTTTTCCATCTGCCAACCATTTTCTGGGCTTACCCAGCCCCTCAGGCCAACAGTGCTCAGAATGAAGATTAATACTGCTTTTGCGGAACAGTCTGGGTCATTGCAGTCCCCGGACCAGCCATGCATTTCATTAGTGCGGGGACATGATGTTTGCTCCGAAAAATGATTAAATTACCGCGTCCGCCGCACCGAACTTGTTATACCTCTCTGACTCGAATGGGTCTCGAGTATCGAATTTTTGAATAGCCGCCGCAATGGAGCATGGGGCTTTTATTATAACGTAGGGCAGTCATTGCGACGGTATTATCTTCTGAGAGAATTATTCAATTTTTAAGGGCTTTTTCAAAGATCTCAATCGTGCTTTGAGACGTTCACAAGATTTACCGGAATCAGTTAGGCCAATTATTTCAAGTTACACAGCAGAATCCCAAGGTTTCTGTAATAATTATGACTTAATAAATCACTCAATCCCCGATGGTCAGGCGGTTGTTTATTGGTCTGAATTTTCTTGTCTGTGGTACTGGGAGACCTGTCTTACATCAACCGGGCCCCATTCCGGGAAGGTATCGAACGAGTATCGAAACACGTTCCATGGAAAAATTAAAAATTGTTTCGGTCAAGATGAAGTTAATGATGCAGTTGATTGCACTGCGGTGTAATAGCAATTTCAAATTTCATAATAATATTCGAAATTTTCTTGAAATTTCCACAGATTTATACCTGTACGGTACCATAATTGCTTTAACACATGAATTTTTACCTAACTACTTTTTGTATGTTTGTATTTTATTTATAAGATTTTTAAGAAGTATTCTAAATCTTCGAATATAGCAATTACGTCTAAAAATATTACAAATTATAATTAAGCCATCGAAACTCGAAAATTTACATTTGAAAACGAAACCATCGTTATAATGAGATTGTTAACCTGAAAGTGCTCAAACATAGGCACTTTGCCAGCAGGCAATAAAATTAAATGTAATTATTAAAACTTAAAAAATTTACTGAACATTTTATGCATAAATTTTAAAACTTATTTTTATTTTATTTCAGTTCGATAACGTCAATTCCTGTCTGAACGTTTTGCGAACACATACAGTTGGCGGTCTCGAGACGATAACCACCAACGATATATGCACTGGTCGCCTGAAGGCAGTTTTGGCGCTATTTTTTGCGCTAAGTCGATTTAAGCAGCAATCGAAGCAGCAGAAAAGCACACCGAATTCAGCGAAACCCGATACTCAGCCGCATCCAATTCAGCAACCGTTGCCAAAGCATTTGCCGTCCCAAAATTGCGCTTTACAGCAACAGCAGCAGTCACTGCAGCAACCAAATTCCCAGACAAATGCTGCACAGGGCGGGAATGAGGCCATGGTGAATCGGTGAGTGGTGAGCTTTTTCGTTGAAGTTTTTGATTCCAATCGAAGCGGGTTTACTGTGGTGGGTTTTTATCAGCTTTAAAGCTGTTAACAATGGAAAGTGGTTGGCTTGGATCGGGTTTTTTTTTTTTTAGGTGAGTTTAGAAAATTTCAGTAGCGGCTGGATATTTGAAAATATTTGTTACTTCTTGTTATTTCTTTTATTTAATCATTTCAGTTATTCCAACGCATCCCTTGCATACGATAAGAAGTTTCATTTTCTATGCTTTTCAGTCATTAGCTTAAATTGATTTTTTATAACGATGAAGATTTGTAATTTCTAAACTCTTAATTTGAATTTTTTTATAATCGTTCTTTTTTAATTAAATAACTACCAGCGGAATTGACTGCGTAATGTCCTACTAAAAACTGCGAAAACATTTTGCAAACATTTGATATTCAGCTCAAAATTGTTGTATTGTGCTTATGAATTAAACTCTTAAAAGTTAAAAGACTAGTCGGCTTTCTATTGAAATAAACTCAATTAGAATGATTAAAACAGTCGACAAAGAAAATACCAAGGGGTCTCTTCTGTAATAATGGAAGTCTTCAGCGTTTTGAATAACTCTTTAATTAAAGAGGACATTATAATTAATAAACACCTAAAATTTCGTTATTAGTAATTTCTAAAGCTGGTGGTGTGCTAGTGAAATTTGGCAGGAAATTAAATGACTTCGCAGAAACCTTTTGTGGGCACTGCTGCTGGGTACAATTGAAGGGGTTGCCGAAACTAAATTTGTAAATCTCATCATCATCATCTCCTTCAGAAAATGTTCAGACTTCCGGACTAACACCTCTCTAACCTCCAGATATTTTAAGGACTTTATCCGAAATCAACAGATCCACTTACTCAATTTATTTCATTTCGAACTTCTACGTGAACAAAGAAAATCCTACGGCTATAAGCACAAAGCAAGGGAAAATCGTAACAAAAGGACCAACTTTCGGCCACTTTTCTCTCGTCAGAAATTTAATTAATCCCCTTATAATACGCCATAAAATTTTGGGAGAAAACAAAGAGTACCATGGAAAATATAATCCCTTTTCAGTACTTCTCAATCGCGAGAAATATTTAATTTTGCAGTGATTTTGATTTGATTAAAGCCCTCCAAAGAGGCCCAGCATCCGGTTACAGTGGGTAGTGGTTGTAACAAGTGCAGCTCAATGAACTCAATCCGTTTAACCTGTTTACTGGGTGTGACGAAATTTTTCGTCATACTGGGAAGACTATTTCAATGGTCATGACGAAATTTTTCGTCATACTGGGAAGACTATTTCAATGGGCATGACGAAATTTTTCTTATATTTTTTTGCAATCAGTCACTTGACCGTTATTCAAGAAAAATCGATCAATGGAAACACTTGTCCGCTCATAAATTGTGATAACACACTCCTAATTTGCACAACTTAATTTCATTTTAGTCTGCATTTCAGTATTTTACATATTAGTAATAACTTGTTAATTTGAGTAATTGTTAGTTTTTTATAAATATGGCTAAAAATTATTGTGAAACAGAAAATATTTTTGAAGAAAGCGATAACGACTTCTTTATGGATGGTCCGGACATTGAATCAAAGGATGATGACGTCATAGACCAAAATACTCAACCGACATCAGCTGGATGGAAATGTGAAAGAATATTGCGATCGCCTTTCCCGTTTTTATCTCAATCTAGACTTACATTTGAAGGACCTGAAGAAAAGGATTGCCTTTTTTATTTCGAGAAATTTATCGATGAGAATTTTGTAGAACTTATTGTGGAACAATCAAACAAATACGCCGGACAGTTTTTTGAAAAAAATACTTCCATGAAACCGCGTTCAAGATGTCTCTCGTGGGTTGACACAGATGACCGAGAGATGAGAGTATTTATTTTTTTACTAATTTTGCAAGGAATAATAGGAAAACCTTCTTATCAGTTTTATTTCACAAAGCGAGAAAGTCTGGAAACCCCATTTTTTTATAAAATTATGTCAGAAAAAAGATTCCAACTGTTAGTAAAATTTTTACATTTTAGTGATAACAATGCTTTCGATCTAAAAGTGTGCAACAAAAAAACCTACAAAATCGATTCCATTTTGAACTATTTGAGAAACAAATTCAAGGTGTTATACGTACCAGATAAGGAAATATCTGTAGATGAGTCTCTTTTGCAATGGAAAGGAAGACTGTCTTGGAAACAGTACATTCCATCGAAAAGAAGTCGATTTGGTGTTAAATTGTATAAGATATGTGAAAGTAAATCCGGATACATACGTGATTTCATTATATATACAGGTAAAGACACGCAGTATGGTTCGAACTATCCAGAAGAACAGCGACCAAGTCGTATTGTTCTTGAATTGTGCCACGATTTGTTGGATAAGGGATATACGCTATATCTCGATAATTGGTATACTAGTACTGATCTAGCTGAGAAGATGTGCAGAAGAAAAACCGATGTTGTAGGAACAATGCGAAAAAATAGAAAGGGAATACCATCTGATATCAAAAATTGTGTTTTGAAAAAAGATGAACATATTGCTAGGTACAGAGACAAAATAATGATTATGAAGTGGAAAGACAAAAAGGATGTAATTATATTGAGTACTATCCACGACAATAAATTTGTAGAAATAGAAAAACGAAGGAAAACGATATCAATACCAGAAGTTATCGCTGACTACAACAAAAATATGGGAGGAGTTGATCTTGCTGACGGACAAATGAAAACTTATGAAATCGCTAGAAACCAAGTAAAAAAGTATTACTATAAGATATTTTTACATGCACTAGACATGGTGTGTTTGAATGCATATCTTTTATACAAGAAAGATGGCGGTCACCTAGATAGACTTCATTTCCTTATCGAAACTGTAGAAAAAGGTGTTGAAAAATATAGAGACGGATCGCAGTTGCCATCTACTAGTACAGGACGATCATCTTTGATACCAAAACCATCTCGACTCTTTGAAAGACATTTTGCAGACTATATACCATCCGACTCTTCAAGAGTAAATGTAACGAGGAGATGCAAATTATGCTATTCCAAAGGTCTTAGGAAAGAATCGAGATTTTGGTGTCCCGACTGCAGTGTTGCTTTGTGTATGCCGCATTGCTTTAGGGAATATCATACGAAATAATTGTTTAAATTCGTTCAATTAATTTGTTTTTTCGGATTAAAAATGTTTAATTTTAATATTTAATATCATTAAATATTTTAAAACGATTTTCTTTTATTTATTTCTTGCGATGTGCTGAAATTACTGGAAAGGAAAAAGTCCCCATTGTGAAACGATTTTATTGAAAGCTTATTCCCCAGTTAACAGGTTAAGGGAATAAAGGGCGGGTAGAAATGGCGCTGCCCTTTCGGAGTGAGGAACGTAATTACTACAGGGAACATTTAACTGAACTGAGTTTTTTGTTTTTTATTTTTTTATTTTTTTTTTTGTAGACTAGGAAAAATTGTAAAAAAATGCTTAAGAGCATCTAAAAGGAAGCGAACAGAAGAGGGAAAAATCGCCGGTGAGACCCTGACAGTTTCTGTTTGTAGTTTGGATAGTCCCACTGCACTTCTGGCGTTTTTCCCTCTCCTAGTAAAAATCAGGGACCGTCTCATGTCGCTGGTGCTCGTGACGGACGGCAGCTGTGAAACAATTTCGCGATTGTGTCTACTTTTACCCCGCTGCCAGCTGTACAGAGAGTCTCCGTGCATCCCTATAAAATTACCTATAGGTCCGATGGAGGGAATATACCGGCAAATATCCCTAAAAAAATGAACCGGAGACGTCCTGGAGGGTGGGACAGGGCTGGTCCGGACTGTTGTAGCCCTTCACCCCTAGTCACCTCGTAAATCATGCGGCATGTGTGCGTTAAGCACAGTACGCGACGTGGGCATGTTTCCTAGCCCTCAGACGGTAGTCACAGCCAGCAGTGGCCTTAATTTTGAACCTTTCGGCGAGCGGGAGGGAACGTGTACCGTCCGGCGGTGGCGGAATATTTACCCGTTCGCATGGTCGGGCTTCATGGGGCCCTGGTGAATGCATTGTTCGGGCACGAGCAGCCCAGCCAGCCATACGGGGATTATGAGGGAAATTCTCTTCCTCCAGATTCCTCCCGCTTAACAGTTGCTGATTGTTTATTTGGACATTGTTTACTACTACGACGGAGCCAAAAACCAGTGCAGTCGTAATATCGTACATTTTGTGGATATGTTCGAATTCTCGAGAAGGACACGCAAGGGAGCGTTACGTAATGCGCTCATTTGTGCGCAATGAATGCCCGGCTATTAGGCGAACCGGTAGGTACTCCTGTGGGAAAAGAGATTTTCATATGTACGGGTGGGAGAGGAAGTCACCCTCCGGGGAATTAATTACAGGACTAGAAAATCCCACACCCCTCTTCTGTTAAGCTAAGTTGGATTCCTTGTTTATGAATAGGGTAGTGATTTCTATTGCACCAAACGAGTGGTATTGCCTCATATTTCCTCCCCTCATAATTCTCAATGTTTAAAAAAAACATATATATATATATATTTTAAAGCAACTCCCAGAATAACTCGAAAAGGACTAAAATGCCCTAAGTGCTCCCTGCCGAAGGGGTTCACCCTCCTCTAAATTGTGATAACAACCCGCCACAAAGTTGCCAATTTCTTGTCGCCACATGCAGGAAGTGCGCGCAAAACCTTGAGTCTTTCTCTTCGGCAATTTACACTAGTCAACCGCCGTCCTAAACAGAACCTTCGGAGCACCCAGCCATCCTCGTTTTAGTAAGCCAACTCACCGACCGAAACGACGACCGACCACTTCATTCAAATGGGGCTCGTGGTAGCGACGACTACGAATGATGAGGACTGCTGTTACGCGCCTCGAGTGGTGTCATGCGCCCTCGGGGGATCCTTTTCTGTTTTTGCAATTTTCTCGCATCATACGGGATGAAAGGGAAACCATTGAGAAAGGGGGAGGGGGCGGGGGGCGCGGAGGCTGCATTCTGGGCCCAGTTTATCAGGAGTTGCTATGACAATGGATCTAGTCAGCGATAGAGCCCCACGAGGTAGGGGATGTCGTTTTACTTCCATGGATTTTTAGATTTTAAGACTAGGTAGTGCAGAAAAAAATATTGCAAACTTATTTTAATTTAAATAACTTAATATTTTGGAATTAAATCGGATCTAATCGGTAAAATTGGCATTATTATAAAATTTTAAAAGATTTTAACGATTCTAAAAAAGATTTGTAGCTACTTTTTCAGTTTAATTTCTGCCGGTTTAAATCGGGAAAAAATATACCCTAAAAATTTATACTTAAATTTTACGAATTCCTATCCGATTTGTACCTGTAAAAACGATCGCAAAATCGAAAAACAGCGACTTGTTGGATAGTTCACGATCTTCTACTATTTTTAGTCCGATATATTTTCAGTTCTACTCAGTAAATTATGAGATAATAAATGCAAATAATTGAAAACGAAATAGAATAGAAACAAATAGAAAATTCCATGGTAGCTTGCAAGTTCTCTATGCAAATTAACATAGAAACTTCTCCTCATACCTTTGAACGGTCTCAGTCCCAAAGAGCCCATCAACATCTTTTTACCATCCAGTTTTCGAGCGTCTCGTTCACAGGCGGCACTATGCCCCAAGCTAAAAGCAGAGCTCCAAGAAAATGTTGAAGGAGGCAATCGTCTTCGTCTTGGTCTCTTCTTATGCCTTTAAGTCTTTCGTGTACAAAGAGGGACCCAAAAAAGAAGCAACAGTCGATGCGACTCGCAAAGCCATGACCAGTCAGTCGACCTGGTTGCCGGCGACGACGGCAACTCTCGGGCTCCGCTAGACGGGGAACGAGAGCAATCAGCCGGCAAACCCAACAAGCAATCAGGCAACAATCCCCTCAACATTTCTGCTGCTGCTGCTGCTGCTGTTGCTGTTGTTGCTCCCTCCTTGTTCCTGGTACGCTGCAAAAAGAAAGGGCAAATGCAGCAAAAACCCAAGTGGAACCCCAAAACAGTTCAGACCATTCAGTTTTTCCGGGACCGTTGGATCGAATGCTTCTTGCGCGGTTCTGGAAAGTTCCCGGGACCCGGTTCCGTGCGTGCTCCACGCTGCTTCAACCTTTGCGCGTAATAATTCAAAAAAATAATTGAAGTACTATCAAGAGATTTTTCAAATGGGATTATTCCCGCTTTGAAAAAGAGGGGATCAAAAAAAAAAATTAAAATTGTCTCAAAAGAATTCGTTATCCATGCGTAAATAACCGCGATACAATTTTCTTCGCGGTAAAATGTTTCGCGGCCCCGCTACATCGGAGTTGTTTATGTGGTAAAAAGTCAACGTTTGTTTTATGTGATTTACGGGTTTCTCGGTTAAATGTTTTGAGTGCTTCAAAATCGTCCCCTCAAAAAAAAAATATGAAAAAAATATTGGGGGACACATTTGAAGAGGAGATGGGTGGCTTTTGTTTTCCCGTCAGAGCCCCATCGACGAGGAGTCATCAAGAAGTGTAAAAAACGGCTCACCGCACGATGGACCTGATAAGTGGAAAAAAGAAAGATAATGTCGCGAAAGCGGAAAATTGTGGAAAATAAATGAAATGATATCGAAAGTGGCAGAGAATCGTTTTTTTTTTTTGTTTTTTTGTAATTATCTCGATTGTGACTGAAATGCTGCCACAGGGCACAGAGGGTCTTATCTCGTATAGACTTGGTGTGTTTTTTTTTATTGCTTCGGCAGCACGACAACGGAGTGACTACCCTCTGCGATGCGGCCGGTGACTTCCCATCGTTTTTGACCCTTTGCAGTTTTGCCAATTTCATTTTTAAGTCGCCGAGATTAAAGCGCGCCTTTTCTGTTTGATGTTTCCTTTTTTGTATTATTGGGGTTGATGTCGGTGATGAGGTTGTCTGCAACGAAAGACGTAAAGGTTTTATGAAGGGAGGTCAAGGCTGATATTTTAATGATCTAAAAAGAAGGGGTTCTTTTATGGCTTTACTACCCATTTTTAATGTCGTCAATTATCCCGCCGTTCAAGAATTTAATTTTTACAATTGGCCACTTAATTCAGTTCTTGCTTTTCTTAAATTAAGTCGGGCAGTCGACTGCAAAAATCCGAGTAAAAATAAAATCTTGCTTTAGCGGGATTGTTTGACCTCTACAGGCGCCTAACAGAGGTCCAAAATTTTTGAAAATTTACCTAAAAGGGACTTCACTTCCTCTGTCAATGTCCAGCACTAGCGGTGCGGAGAAATCGAAGCCTGGACTCCACTTTCTTTAATGATCTGTCGGAACTGAGGTCCGTCAGGATTAGAAGCCTGGAGCAGTTCATTAAAGAGTCCAAATGGTTCGAAGGCTAGTTATTTGGGGGCTTCGTCCCACGTGGTATCACAATGGGCCTAACTTGGCCTAAGTGTGCCTTCTTTTGGCAGCCACTTGAACCTAGAACCTAGAACCCTACCTCAAAGGGAAAACTACATCTATAGGAGGTCCAAAATATTTAAAAAGGGGATCTGAACCTATATAAGGCGTATAAGGCTGAAAATCGTTGAAACTTTTTTGTTTTGTAGAATTTGCTTCGCTTATAATTTACACTTGGTCTTTAAACCAAATATGTATAGGGACTGGCATCTGTGTCCTGTGTATTCAGACTGACGAAATTAGCTTGGTACCTCTGATCGAAACGCCGATAATTTTTGGGACTCGTCGTATACTCGTATATGGTACATAGGTACATAATTTTATGATTGTTGCGTTGGCTCACTATAGGTTCATAATAATTTCTAATATAGCCTCACTATAGGCCTACCCAAATTTATGAAATGGACTTGCTACAATAGACTTCAATAAAGTACAACGGCGATGTGCCTTAGGCTCGCTTTAGTTTTTCATTGAAAAGTATCAATTTAAAATTTCAGTTGTGCTATAGGCTTCTAATTCTACCTTTATAGGCCCCGATTTTTATTAAATAGCCTTGATGTTGGCCTGCTAATACTTTTTCTATGGACATACTTAAGGTCTTGATTTTAGAAAAACAATTACACTTTATTTTTACTCAGTAAGTTAATCAAAAAATGATTGCTTCTATCGTAAAGAATAAATGTTTTGTAAATTAGGAGAAATATGATAGTTATTTGTAGGATGTTTTCATATTAAAATTTGAATTTGAAGTTTTGCGCCTAATATCTATTGTTATATGGTCACGTTCGCACCAAACATGTCTTCTTTAACCGTGTTCTGGTCAAGCAGACCATTCTATAGAATGCTCATTTCTAATAAATGCATTAGAGCCGAACGGACGTGTTACTACTTTTCTCCCTAAAAACTCGCTAGTTCTTCGCTGTACTCACCCTACATATTATTATTTAACAATATAGAATTCAATTCTCAAATTACTAACTAAGCCTATATGGCAAACTTTCTGTTCTATTCTTACTTTTTAACCAGTGTTTTCATATGGGAATCGAACTCACAAACTTGGAATGGTACACTTAGTACATCACAGCCAAACCGCTCAGCCACCTGTGCCACCGGAGGCCCCAAATAACATCCTTTTTATGATATATATTCAAATTTGAATTTACCTATAGTTGTGTTACTTTCTTGTGTTATTCCTAAACATTCATTTTTATTTATTTCGCATAATACAAGCTACAAGAAATGAAAAACAAGTTTAAATTAAGTTAACAATTGTAAATGTAAAAACTAAGCGTAAAAATTATTACTAAGACTAAAAAAATAAGGAATAGAGTATAGGGAATACGACAAGATCGGGTATGAAACGAGAATGCAAGCAAGGGAAGGGGAAAGAAGAAGGAAATGGACTAAGAGATAGATAACGAAATAAGTTCTAAGAAGGGTGGTCAGACAGGTAAATGGAGTGCTTGAGGGAGGCTTTATCAAAATCAAAATCAAAGAGGATAGAGTCGTTAGTTTTGTGGAGCCTTCTCATGAAAGGTTCGAAGTGGTGTCCTAGTTGGTGCGGTGTGTATCAAGGCGAAAGAGTGGAAAGGATCTAACGGATCTAAATGATCATCTTGAATTTATAAAGAACGCAAGAGTTTAATATAAAATTATTTGTCCTAATAGTTCATAGTTTGCCGCCTTAAATATAGACAGGTTCTATACTATAAATTTTTTGAATTTTAAATGCCCGTTCTTTAAAACTTTTGCTTTGTTTTTAGATTGTCTAGGAGAAGAAGAAAGATACGAACGAAGAAAGTTAATTAACTTACTAATAATTAATTACTACAGAGCCATCATCTTGGGAAAATGTTTGTTGAACAGTTCTCTAAGAACGGAGTTTTTCACTAGAATTTAATCATCTTAATATTTTTCTTTTATACAAAGTCTCGATTAAAAAAATAAAATGTATTCCATTCCATACCATTCCATTCGAGTCGTAGAGAATTTTAAAAATGCTCGAAACATAGTTGACTATTAAAGTTTATATGTATGATTTTCTCCTGTAAAACATCTTGAAAATTTCACGGCATGAACGTAAATATTTTTCCAGACGGCGACATTGTCCCTTTGACGAATTATTCCCTTAAACGAAAGAGCAGAGTAGAAAGTATAGGCGAACTTAAAAAAAACGCCTTTTTCCCCATTAAACGAGATGGGATTGAGCTCTGTGTCACTCTATTCATTTGCATACATGCACTACTCACGGTGAAAAGCGAAAAAAAAAGCCTTTTAACGTGAAATAAAGGCAAGAAGGAAATGTCGATGAAGAAAATCCTTTCACTCAGTCTATGCGTATAGAAAGGGATTGAAAAGAGGTTTTCTTTTTTTGCAAGCATATTATACCCATGTCCTTCCATCCCCCACCTTTAGCAGGATGTTTGAGTAAATGTCATTTCACTCGAGCGGACTGAAAAAGGGGTTTTTGTGCGTGAGCTTTTGTTTATTTTAAATTCTATTTGCGGTAAAGTGTGGAAATTTAAAGAGATTTCTCATTTTAATCGAATTTCGATTTGTTGTACTAAGAAGAAATTTTAGATCGCATATAGTCGAATGTAATGATAAGAATTTTCTGTTAAATTTCTTTTAGAACCTTTTAATGTTACCGTTTAAAGAAATTGGTATTTTAAAATTCCCTGACTAAGATTCTTCGAGGTAGTAAAACCCAATATTTAATTTAAAGAAAAAGAATCAGTCCAATGCTTTGTTGAAGACTACAATGAATTTCTTTCAAAACTTGATCTTTGTTCTTTACTCACAAAAGCAATACGCAATACGCATTGATGGTTTTTAAAATTAAATCATGTCGATAAAAGTTGAACGTACAACTCCCACCTTGATAAAAATTAATTATGCCCCGCTCTTCCAATTATAAAGTTTTGAATTTTTAATGAAAGTACCCTTTAAAATGTTTGAATATTTCATTAATTTGGTCGAAATATGCCAGTTCAACGACTATAGTCGTAAATTTAAAATAGTAAAGGTGGAAACAATCAAGCAATAAAGTGTACCCAAATAAAAAGACCGTAGAAAATAACACGGCCATTGGCCATTTCCTGCCATTTTCAATGGTTTTTATTATTTTGCCACTCGCAAATATTTCCTCGCCAGTGTCGAAACAATTCCCGGACACACAATTCACACTCCCCCCTCCCCGAAAACTAATAATTTCCCGAAAAAGCGCTGCTCTGTCAGGAGCACTAATAATAAACAAAGTCGTGTTAACACCACATTCGCTCCCTCCGGATCCCGCAAAAGCGCACCTCCGGAACTTATGGAGTCGCAGTCCGTGACACCCACTGGCCTTTTAGATCCAGTGGAGCAAATGGGGCCCCAGAATCCGACCAGCCGGAACGGCTGCTATGGTCGTTTGGGTCTATAAATTCCCTGAATGTCAGGCCTCCGATGCCCGGGAATCGCTGATCTCCCCCGACAGATAGGATTAATTCTGATGGTGCTTTATCAGTTGTCGCGCGTTTCATTTCATTTTCGTCGGGATTGAGATTGGGATTGGGATTGGGATTGGATCGGGTTGGACGGGTCAACTGAAGGAATCCCCCTACCACACGCATATCAATCAAATTCTTGCTTGGACAGACGAGTTTCTGGAGTGATGCTCGTAAATCGGTACTATCGGATGGACAAAAACGGACGGACGAGCGGCGTTAAGCCCTGCTCATCTCTAGACATGGCCAGTTGATTTGTCATCTTAATCTCGGGTATTTTGGGGTTTATTCTGGACCCTGATTCAGGCGTAAATCGGGAATAAATCCCTTTCACAGAACGTGTTCGGCTAACACCGTGCACTTACATCAAAAACTGGTAGTATGTGGTTTCTGTGATCGCTTTCTACAGCTGTGCCCAGTGCTCTTTTTTCACACATGGGGCTCCGGTTGGGTAAGTCGCATAAGCACCTTGTGATGGTCGGAAGCACCAGAAGAGCACTCGTCGTCGTGTGCCTCTATTGTTACTATTTTGTTTCTTTTTTTCTTTTTTTTTTTTTTTTTTTTTGTGGTGCTGAATCTGTGAATCTTTTGTTCATCCGACACCGGAGCTCCGAAATATGCGTGATGACAAAACTTGCTGAGCCTTCCGGGTGCTCTCTTGGTTCGGAGAAGGGGGCCCCCATATCAAAAATTCAGCTGACAGGCAAGCGGTGGAATCAAATTGATTGGAACACAATGGGTCCGGAGGAGTTAGCATTTCAAGGGTGAGAAGAGATATCATTGCCTGGACAAGTTTTCGCTGAAGGGAGGGAAGGACAGTGATTTTTGGGTTGCTGTTTTATTCGGTTTTTGGGGATGACACAGAGAATGACCAAACATGTCTGGATTGATGACGTTAATAAATGCGACAAGCAATTCCCTGCAGATTGGCCCTGTGGCCAAGCGTTTTTTTTTCCTGATTCAATTTGGCTGATTCTGACAGGATGAAATGATTTATTGGGTGCGGTTAAGGACACTGCTCCAGAATGCGTAGGTGAAGGGTCTGACCACCCAAAAATGTAGGACAATATACCCGTAAGAAATTGACTTTGATTTTAGCAAAGTTTACCTATTAAAAAGAATTCTCGTTCAAGTCTTTACAAGATCAATTAAATTAATGAGATAAACAAAAATTGGGCCTGTAATAATAAAACTGGTAACTCTCTTATATCACGGTATCCTACAATACGATTTCTCTCTTACACGATAAGAAAATATAGGAAATCCTCGTATAAGACGGCAACCTACAATACGGTTTCGTTTTAACACAGTACTGAAATTTTTGAAAACATCTAATAACATTCTTATAAAATTAAGTTACGCACTATCCATTCATCCACAAAAGATAAAATGTATTCAGGTAAAAATTTAAAGAATACCCCTATTACCTCAAATTGATATTTTTTTGTAATTAAGGTCTAAAACACAAGCTTCGATTTGATGAAAATGAGGATGATAATGAAGCGTTAAACGTAGTATTGTTCGATTTGAGGAAATTTCTAATTAACTACGTACTGCTCATTGCTAAGTTATGTTCTGAACTTACTCTAGTGTATTGTCTTTTACTATAAGAATTCAGTTGGTGAATTGCATAAAACTTTATTCACTGGTGGACAAAAAAAGAAATACACCCCACACATTTTTTTTTTAGAAAACAACGGCTTTCAAAGAGTTGCAAGTAATGTCGTCAATGGCTATGAGTGTATTCAATGCATTCATATTTGAAGAAGCGTTCAACGTGAAAAGGATACGGAATTCTGATTTTATTGAATTAAATAAATACAAAAAATAAAAGTATTAAATAATTCAATTCCTTGCAAGCGTTCACAATTTTACTTTGGTATTACCCACTCCGTCTTAATTGTGGCTTTAGTTGCAGGTTTATGTTGATAAGTCTTATCCTTTATTGTTTCCATAAATTTTCAATCGGATTAATGAAATTTGTTTGCACTGTATCCAGTCTTTTACTATGCTTGCGGTGTGCTTCGAATTATTATCTTGGTGAAATGACCATCTAAGCGACATATTCTCTTCAGCAAAGGGTAATATGACGTTCTCCAAGATGTCTAAGTAAACCTCTTTGGTCATAATACTGTTAATAATTAAATGTATTAGGCCTACTTCATCCCATGAAAATTAAAGCTATACCATAATATTACCTCACCCATGTTTAATGGTCTTTTTGGTGTACTGGGATCAGGGGGGGATAGAGCGCCTCACATACTCCCTTCCGTTACTCCACAGGATATTGTATCATTGCTTCTTCCCATCTTTTCCACTTCAATCTAAAAGGATCCTCGTGAAATCTAGACTGCTTCTTATATTTTTTTTTTAGAAAGCAAAGGTTACCTTTATAGGTGATCGGACGGGTAAGTTCGCCTCCACTGATCTTCTACAAATTGTCCTTGTCCTTTTGTTTCTTCCAGAATTATATTTGAAGACACGATTTTTTGACGCTTGCATTTGTTATTTTTATCCTTTAGAGGATTTTCGACTAATCCCAAGGAGCAGTGAGCAATTTACGCTATTTGTCGCAGAGAGTAACCTCCATCTTTAAGACGCGGAAGTTCAATCCTTTTTTTGTGATTACAAATGCTTACCACGTCTCATGTTTGAACTAAAAGTTGAAAATTACCAAAAAATTATTTAAGAAAACTCTATATATTATTTTGTCTAACGCGAAACTAACTTTTTGCATTTTCATGAGACTCATGCATCTTCTAAAGACTTTACTCTATCCTATGATATGGTTTCCCACAACACGACATTTTCTAGGAACCTATTTACCGTGTTTTAGAAGCTTTACCTTTATTATAAATACAGTGGTGGTCATTAAAATAGATCCATTACTTATAACGTAGAAATATTGTCGAATGGAATTGAAATAACATGAAATAAATACCTATCAACAAAATATATACTCCAAGTATGTACATATATCACATAAAAAGTAACCAAAATATAACTTATTGAGAAATTAGTATAATAAGTTAAAGTACGTAAATTTCTATGGTCATTGAAATAGGAGTCATTACATATTTAACATCTTATACCTATAATATTATCAAATATTTCATATGCAATCAATATTTCGAAGCTTGGCCCTTACTTTCGATTATAATCCTACAGCGTCGTGGCATTGATTCAACTAACTGTTGACATGCTTTGGTGAAAATTGGCGCCCATTCTATCTGTGCAATATCTCATAATTGTGTTTTGCTCTTTATTTTATAATTTCCAAAAGCACTTTTTAATTGTTGCCATAAGTTCTCAATTGGATTGAGGTCGAGCGATTGAGAAGGTAACCAACCAACCAACCAACCAACAATTTATGATTAGCGAAAAACTTGTTTGCTGCCCGAGCAGTATGTTTCGGATCATTGTTTTGTTGAAGGGTCCATTTTAATGGAATATTATCTTCGGCAAATAGAAGTATAGTATTTTCAAGTATTGACATATTCGTGTTGATCTATATTTCTTTAATCCAATAAATTGGTCCAACTGCATACCACGATAACGATATCTAAAGCTTTGCATTTCCTCCACCATGTTCAACAGTCTTTTTTGTGTATTGTGGGACGAATTCTTTATTTGGAGATCTTCTAACGTAATTTCGACCATCACATTCAAATAAATTTATTTTCGTTTCATCCGTCCACAAGATATTCCTCAATTTTTTTTATGCCTTCAGGACCATCCCCCAGTTTATATGGTCAGATGCAAATTTAAGTTGGCTTTTAATATTCTCTTTAGACAACTAAGGAACTTTTCTGGCGACTCTTCCATGTAAATTGTACTCTTGAAGTCTTTTGCGCACTGTACGTTCACTTATATCGAGATTTAATTCAATCTTAATTCTTCTCGAAGACTTGAATGAATCTTTTTATTGAGGTATAAGCGATGAGCCGATCAGTTTGGACAGTAGTTTTTCTCTTTACCCCACGTTTTTCCAAATAATTTTAGCAATTTTCCTTCTTGCCGTAAAGTTAACATTTTTGTTCGTACTTCCAAAGCGCAATGTATTCCGCGATCCATTTTCACTGAAATTCGACTTGTATATACCTTAGACTTAATAATTTTTAATAATATTTACCTCTACCTGATGCTACAATTGATAAAAAAAAAAACGCTTACAAGGATATCCCTCAAATAAAAATATTGCAAATTGGCTCTATTAATCTGACCAGGCGAGATTCGCGAACTTCGACTAAAGAATGGAAATGTAGTTAATCGAAAACAGTCAGAGTATCTTGTACTAAACTTATTGATTAGTTAATATCATAGCAAATAGTCTTCAAACAAAATAATCTATTCGGTTTAAATGTTGTATTAATTCAAAGAAAAAAATTGAACTTCGGAGTCTCGAATAAGTTTGGCTGAGATTTCATATATACGAACTTTTTTATGTAATGCATATTTGTTTGTTTTTTTTTTTTATTAATATTTCAACTCTCGAAGTTCTTTATCATTTACCTCAGCGGATATTGCTTAATATCCTTCCTGTTAAAAGTAAATTGTAATTTTCCACCTCTTTTACTTTAAATTAAATTCTAGGTAAAGGCGCCCCAACACACAAACCAATTTTTCTGGTTCGATACTCGAATGGTTTCTTTCCCTCACCGTTTTCCTCTTTTATAGAACATTTCATTTTTAAAATTGCTTTAAATCCGCTGCGTGGATATCCCTTCTGCCATATTTCATCCCCTTCCACCGCACCCACTTATAAACTGGCGCATATCCTTTCTATAAAATGAAATATCGCCAATAAAACAAAGGACAATTCCATTTTCGAAGAAATCGAAGTGAACAACTGTCTCCTGCAGGAAGAGAAGCAGCAATTCGTGTCTCGATTAAGTTGCATGAGCGGCTGCTGCTGCTGCTGCTGCTGCTCCTGGCAGTGTGCGGTGGGAAACAAGTTCTAGAATCGGGATGTAAAAAAAATATCTGAAACCGCGTCCAATAAAGCGATATAATGTGTGTAGTGAAGCGCTTCGAAACCGGATTCGAAAACTGATCCAAAAGAAATTGACGAATTGATCAAACAAAAAAATTTTAGCTGGGTAGGGTTCAGAAAGTGGGGTGTGATTCTGCATAAAGCCACAGCACGTGACTGAGTCTCGAGCGTGCCATCTATCACCTTAGTTTGAGATATACGAGTATAGATGCAATGATTCAGTAGATTGCTTTGATGCAAGTTCGCAATTACCTTTTTGAGTAGGAGCTAATTTTTCAATAAAATTTTCTGAGCACCACCCTAAGGGGGGGAGAAGCGATGCTAGCACTTGAAATTTATTGCCCGCCTCGAGATATTCCGCCCTCTGTATCCCTTCTAAGGTTTAGATCAGACTTTAGGTTGGACTGAGCGAGAGCCCTAAAAACAGGCTATAGATAGAGGCAGTTGGCTAGTTGTAGCTACTTCGAATGTTTGATTGACGACGACTGGATGTGCTTGAACATCAATTACTTCTAGAAAATTCATTAAGGGGGTGTGTCCGGTCCAGAATTGTTGCATCCTTGCGATGTCTGGACTCCAACCATCACTAAAATCATCGTGGTAATGGATTGAAGTGGCTGGCTTTGAACAAGGGCTTCATCCGGAATAGGGAGGGTGTCCCAAATGGTATTCAGGACTAATGTAATTAACTGACAAATGCAGCAGCCCTACATGTGCACACACCATGAATCCATTAAATTAGACTGTTAGAGATAATGCTGATAATTGCTTTCTTCAGTTTTTGGCCCAGTGGGAAACTTTCTCCTCTTACCGCCCTTTTTTTTTTGTGGGGGGAAGAAGGCGTTTGAAGGTTGCAGATATTTTGAAGAATGTTTTACGGTTTTACCCTATTTAGCCACTAAATAATGCTAAAATCTATTTATTTAAAAGGGGCTAAATTCTTTTGGGGGAAAAATAAAGATTAAAAACATAAACCCTCTAGCGTTTTAGTCACAAAGACGAATACTAAAAAAAAAAAATGACTATTCCATGCAAAGTCGACGGATATGTGCTTACTCAGGGTAACAAGCATGTCCTGTAAAAAAACTGAAGTTAAAAGTTCGCCAATAAATTTTCGACAAAAAAAGAAAAAGGCCAACCAAGCGCCTAAAAGTCTAAAAATGTGATAAAGTGAAAAAAAAGTGCTCGTACAAGGAATGACCCATTCGATAAATTTATGCGGAAGGAAAAAAGAGTCGTTGTTGTGAAGGATAAAAAAAAGTTTCTATTTTTGCTATCACCCCATTCGATTAAAGGATAACGAGAAGGCGGACTTCTGGAGGATAAAATAAGAAAAACAAAAATAAGAGGGAACTATAGCCATCGAAGAGAATGGGGAACTCCTCATCATCGCATAATAAAAGCCGGAAATGTCGAAGTTTACCCAACTCACCTGATGTCCGGAGGTAAAATTTATTTTTTAATCTTTTGTACAAGGTCTGTTTAAAAGGGTCAAAAGAGGAGGGCAGTTGTGAACTTTTTTTCTTTATCTGAAACTACAACCGGTCAGCATAAAAAGGAGATTGCTGCATAAACATTTTTTTTTAGGTTTAATTTACCTTAGAAACGATCGAGAATTGGATGTATTTCAATACTTTTGTTGTTTTTTCACTTGTGGGTACCGGAATTTTTATTTTCTTCTAGAACTAGATTTTAAACTAGTTAGAGACTTGAACCTATAATAAAAATGTCGAGGACATTCGTAATACAAAAAAACTCATTGAATGTGTGCACTGCTACGAGTACCTCAACCCAACATCGTGCATTTAAAATAAGATTTTACGACATCGATTTGTTCGATAGACTCTCGATAAATTAAATTTTAAAGTCGACTAAAGCAATGAAGCCCATTTAAGTACTTTTCTCTAATCATATCGAATCGTTTTGCTATCGAGGTCAATTTACACCGATTTTTATCGGGGGAGAAGAAATTATTTAAATTTCATTCCAGTCACGATAACTCCACCGATATCTCAAAGCAGCTCTCGATCGAGACTCTTGATCTTATGTTAAACCAAAAAAATCTCAACTAAATTGGCCATAATCGTGAATCCTTCACTTTCGAGTATTTCGACGTGAAACGGAAATTGCCTGGAGATGCACTTATGCTTTATGTTGCAACCGCCCACTCAATCGATGTTGCGGCTCGTACTGTGGTGGTGGACACATCTCGGAAGAGGCATCCAATCTTTTTCATGCTCCATAAGCGCCGAAACGAGAGTGCACCGAACTCTCGGGTCGTCGCTTGATGATTTTTATTTATTTTCTCTTCACAGGTAAATGAGAAGAAAGATATTTTTGCGACATCGTGCTAAAACTGGACATGGGGCCTACCTGGGTTTACCTGGTGCCATTAAGTCGTAAAGTTAAATGATGCCTGCAAGTGCTCGTGGGCGAAAACGAACAGTTGTGCAGACTGTGAAGTTTGTAAATGAAAAGACACAGAAAAACGAGTTCTGCTCATATATTTTATTCTGCCGTTTGCGGCTCAGTCGCATTTCTCATCGATTTTATAAATAATTTGCACTGGCACCGTCGCAGTGGGAACCCATCAATCATCTCGGGAACGGCGGCAGTACTAGCGGATTTGATATTCTGCGCATTAGACCGATACGGCTGTCACTTCTTGGGAGCAATTACAGCCTCTGGAAGGCGCCACAAGTGTGGTTGGAACCCCATCCCCCTCGCCTTTGGCCCACGATCACCACCTAGGGCGCCTTGTGCAAAATTTTCAATTTAGCCTAGCTATAGACAGCTGTTCCTGGTCCAAGAATTTTATTTATTATAAATTTGCAATTAATCAATCGATTCATTGGCACTGCAGGTCTTCTGGTTATTTTACACTTGAATGGATTGCTGCTGGTTAACTTTACAAGAAATTTATCCAACAGCAATTACTTGAGAATTTCTAGATTTGGACTTGCATAACGTCCCTGGCCAGGTTAGATTATGTAGGCTAGCAGGGCAATCTGGATACTTTTCAGCTGGTTAATGATTTATAATTGAAGAACAGGACTGTCTAAGTAGATTGTATTGAAAATGATAGACATTTTCAGCATTAATGATTGAAGTTGCGTAAACGAAACTCGTAAAGCTACTTAGTGAGAATAGTAAGCGGTTGCTTTGAAGATCAATTTTATGTAACTAATTGAAATGCTTTTATTTAAAAGTAAAGCTTATTTGCTGTTCGATTGAAAAGCAAGTTTTCGGGCAATCGATTATCGAGTGTTTTAGGGTTGTTAGTGTAAATATCAAATAAAAAACAATATAAATGAAAATTCTTCTAAAGCTGTTCTCAAATTCACATGGACTTGCACTTCTCACTAACTCTTCGGACCACAATTTCATTTTTTCCGCCCTAATAGGGTGTTCGAATTTAACTAATCTAAATTTTTTACGGAAACACAGCTGACAGAAAAACCTCTATAACTGGATACATATCCCAGCCAAAATATGAAAGGTACTGTTTCAAATTGCACCGTCCAACCATGCCTTTTTGTAGCAATAAAGTCAGTTAAATGCCTAAAGTTTCTATAGGCCACCAAAATATGGGTTCTCCAAAAATTTTCGTCTCCTTTTAAAATTAAAATGAATTGAGCCTTACTCCAAATATTTTTAAGTCACTAGGAAATCAGCGATTCTACGAATGACTTTGAACACCGTACACACTATTCGGAGTTTTTCGGAGAATATTTAGTATAAAAAATAGATATACGAATTCGAAAACAGTCTAAATATTTAATCACATTTGCAAAACTACTTAGTAAAACGAGTATTTTGTACTACACCCAACCTTTTTAATACTTTAGTTGTATTTTGAACTTGTGGAACAGATATAGATGTTGACGGTTTTCAAATTATTGAAGTTGAAACTGTTGTAGGAGTTTTAGAAATAGTCGAAATGTAGAAATAGTTTTTGTGACTGGCAAAGTTATGATTAGCGCCGTCTTGGTGCTGCATGTTGCTCGTGCTCAATTGTTTCATTTATATTTGCAGGTTTTGAATTCTTGACCTTTGGATATGTACAAAATCCACATTAAATAAAACATGAGCAATAAAAATATTCTCTTCATTTTTCTAGTTTTATTTCAATTTTAGTAATGTTCACTTGTATTCAATTTCCAAAACTTCGAAAAACTAGTGAAATATCGACTATGACCTTTCCAGAATATCTAGTAAGAGGCTGAGAATACTAAGTCACTTTTTCTTTAAGGGGTTATACGCAGTTGCGAGACTAAAAAAAGACGTCTTTTTATGAATTTTTTAAAGAAACAGTTTTTATTTATCAATTACAAGTGATTGTTATTTAAATAGAGCCTACTTTTAAGAATACAATAGCGCGTCGATCATGTAAAAATATTGATGTGCACTGCTCCTGTAGATGATGTCCCGAACGACCTTCAAAAAGAGGCGCTTGGTGGTGATCTCCATTTCGGCGGTTTGGATTATCAGAAATAAAAAAAATGGTTGATTTCTTTGAGGGATAGATTAATGTAGGTATTGAACGAAGGACTAATAAAAATATTGATTTTTGACAAAATGGCGTCTATTTGAAAAAAAAATTTTCGTTTTTGACTGAAATTTTCATTGCAAATTGTTAAAAAAAAAAATAGTAATAATTTTTTTAAATCTTATTCCTTCGTTCAATACCTGAGGAATATATCTAAGAAGATTGTGTAAAAATTTGAGACCGGTCGCTTGAGCCATTTTTGAGAAACCGAGATCACCGACTTTGAACATACCGTTTTGAGAAAAACGCTTTTAAAGTTTCAGAAGTGATTTACACATAGTTAAAATTTTTTTTCTTCAACTTACATGGTATCATCTATTTTCACAATTATCACACACAACAACGATTTTAAAACCAAGTCCACGGGAAGAAGCAGTTTCAAATTTTATTTTTCCGTCACAAGAGTCACATTTCACTGAGATAAGTCTCAGTAAATACAGTAATGAAATTTAAAATTCTATATTCAATCGAAGGATCACGCTTTTTAACACTCTGACGTGGCCTTACAAATTCCGGTATATCTCCGAAAATATTTATCGGATTGACTTCAAATTTTCAGAGAATATACTTAAATATATGTACATTCCGAGAATACAAAAAAAATTCTAACTGAGTATAACCCCTTAATAGAGCTCTCCTGACCAGAATTTATCGTCTGCGATTCTTATAAATTAAAATCATCAATAATAAACAAAATAAATTCTGTTAAATACCATAAAATGAGCAAATCTTAAAGACATATTTCATGAAAATAGTTTCATTAAGCAAATAGCCTTAAACTTTTCTAGACTTAGACTCCCTTTGATTTGTCTAATTAACGCCCAGCAAAGAGCTCATTAATTCTGAAACAATTTTCTAAGTTATTAAAAAAAATATGACGAATTGATTCCCTAAAACCTTTTAAAAAATTTAAAAAAAAAACGACAGATCAAAAGATATTTTGACCTTTACAAATTGAATTCGATAGAATTTACTGCGATGATATTCCTCAAAATGCCTTAAAACGGGCGAGTCCCCCAGGCACATTATTTCATAAAAATTGTCACATTAAGCGATAAAGACGCGCTTTTCTACTCTAGCTGAGTGGAATCCTCTGGGAGATTACTAATTTACGCCAGAGATCCTCTGCTCATCCATCCCTGTAACGGGTGATAAACCGTCACGGCATGCTGGGAAAAATAATAAAAGAGAAAAAAATTATCTTCGATGAAGCGCTTCTCCCAGCGAGTCCTATTAAGATAAGATACCATTTATAATCCCGTTATTCCTCATTAGGCCCCTGTCTATCTTCGATTGAACGAAGTAAACGAAGTAAACGAAGTAAACGAAATAGTCGCAGAAGTAGTGACTAAGGCCGCGGGAATTGGGGGATAGGGTTGGGCGCGAGGTTCGGTTCAATTCGATTGTTTGATTGAAGGAGCCGAGTTATTGCTTAATGCACTGTCGAACCGAAGAAATTGATACGTTTACCAAAAGGACGGTATCGTTGAGTGTAAACAAGTTCTTCGGGGAATTTTATGGGGATCAGAAATGGAAAAAGGGGCAACAAACAAAAGAACCATCTCTCGCAGGCTGTCGCCAGACGGTATTTGTTTTTTTTTTATTTCAGAGCGGTTTTAGATCAATTTCGCTGCGTTGATGGACTGGAAATCGCCACAAAAGTCAGAAACATTTGAAGAAGCCCCCTTAGAATCACCCAGCCAGCAAGAAAGCAAGCAACCAGCCCTGATGGATGATGGCCCTAGGCTTTGCTGTTGACCTCGATGGTGGTTGATTTCTCTTATTTATTTACTTTTCCCGGTCTTCATGCAGCTCCTTCGGTTTATTGTGTGTCGGTCGTATTTCACGGGGGACCGGGTCTCAGTGTCATCATCTGGCGATAGCACCCTTTGTGCGTCCGTGACGGGATTAAATGCCGCACCCAAGGCACGTTTAATGGTATCATTATGCGGCGGAGGCTGCACGGGTGGGCACGTCGCCGGGTGGCTAGCGCATTCCTTTTTTTTTTCTTTTTTTTTTTTAAATGTAAGACCCACCAGCCGTCTTATTTCGAGAATAGGCATTAACACAAGAATGCACTATGCGTACTTCTGATGTCATTAACTCTTCTAAAAAAGAAAACGGCGACAATCATCGTTTCTAAACAAATATCGCATCCATCACCGGCATCTCTAGCCTTAACAACTAACTACTGGTCCCCCCATGAGTCCCTTGAGGTAGTTCTTTTCATAAATTTTCCATAAACTTCGGCACATTGCCAACGATTTGCTTCACTTGCGTTGCGCAGCGAAATGCACTTTCAAAATTTTATATGCACCCGTGAAGCCCCACCCAGGGGGAGGTATTCCTGGGGTGATGCAAATCATATTGCAGTCATGACAGACAAAACATGATGCGAAAGTAATGAGTTCCACATCCCGACCATTCTGGACCTCTTTCTTCTATACCGATGCTCTTCCAACTGATCGGTCATTACGCACAAAATCGTTACATTACAATTATGCTAGGCTACAGATTTTCATCTTTGTCATTTTTGTTATATACAGCAGAGATGCTGCTTGTTGGGCTGGAATCAGTCAGTCATTCCTTGTTTACGCTATGGACAAACGTTTCGAAACCGGATGATAAATGGCCACTGAAAATAGAACTTGAAAACTTTCTATTTTGTATACAGTGGAGAATTTTATAAATAGAACCGATTGCTCTACCGCACCACCACCTCGAGGGTGTTGTTTGTAGGGCTTCCTCTGGTCGCGTGGAGTCAAATTTGTAATCACACTGTCGCGCCCCCCTTGGGGAAATTTATCCATATTAGTGAAATTTTATTGCTTCGGCAGCCGCCACTGCACTTGTCTTGTATGAGATAGGGTCGGAATCGTATTGGACAATTTGGAGGAATGATTTATATTTAAGTACTATGAGATGAAATTTTAATTTTAAAATTCCAGTCTATATTTAAATGAAGTACTCGTGACTTGAGCAGTCAGTCAACTTTTCTATTAACGTTGTAAGTCGTAATGTTCGCGAATTAAATTTTTGGCGGGGAAACATTTAACGAAAGGGAATTTCTTATTTAATATCTTAAGGATCACTAATAAATTTTTTGAGATATACGTGAAGAATCGCACATTTTTTACGCAAAATTATACGTCTTCCTAAAATTTATAAAAATCATTATAACCTTTTTTTCATGAATCAATTTTTATGAAATTCTCAAAAATTCAATCTTAAGTTTTAACGTAAATGACGGCTATAGACGTCCATTCAGCTTATATAGCTAATAGCTGAATTAAAATCATGTGCGTCAATGTGTTAACTGCGGAATTTATCATTAGGCCTACCGGAAAGTTCTGTCCGATAAATTCGTTTCCAGTTTGAATATATTTGGATATGTTCGTTTGAGTTATATGTGGCTGTATATCTTTATAATTGCATTTATTATGTGCCCTTCGAAATTAACTACAACAAAGGTAACTCATGTTATTGTCAGCGTGTCGAAATTTGTTAATATTTTTTGGTAAATATGCTTTTTCGGACAGAACGTGTAGGAGATGATTCGAAAAATTTAAAGCAGGTGATTTCGTCCTTAGTGATAAGCCACGCTCTGAGCGGTCATTTGTGGTTGATAACGATATTTTTAAAACCATGATAAATCAAATGATAAAAAATGGATTACATATGAAAACATCGTAAGGAAAACAGCGTGAACCCGGAAAACATGCCTTCTTCACCTCTACACCGAGCTTAAGCCTTATAAAGAGAATACTGTGTATATGGTGAGACATGCAAGGTCCAATCCATTATGGGCTTTTGGAATCCAAGAAAAAGCTAAATCGGAGAAATACAGTCAGCAAATGGACGAGTTAACAAAGTACTCCAAGAACAAAGACTCACAATATTCAATAGGAAGGAAATCATACTACATCACGATAATGCTAGACCACATGCTGGTTTGGCGACTCGCCAGAAAATCTCAGACCTAGGATGGGAAATTCTTTCGCATCGACCATACTCCCCAGACCTTAACCATCAAATTTTCACCTATTCCTTTCTTTACAAAATTATTTGATGAGAAAAAAACTAAAAAATGAAGAAAACGTTTACGTTTACAGTAGTTCTGTAGTTTTTCGTATCCAAAGATTTTCTTCAAAAATAGGTTTTATAAATTACCATCCTACTGGGAAGAAGTCATAAGGAACGATGGAAATTATATCGAACAATAAATCTAGTTAAATATGTTAAAAATTGTATCATTTTCTTCCTCTTCAAAAACGAACAGAACTTTCCGGTAGACCTAATATTAAAAGTC
Organism: Philonicus albiceps; assembly: GCA_963969385.1. NCBI lineage: Eukaryota > Metazoa > Arthropoda > Insecta > Diptera > Asilidae > Philonicus > Philonicus albiceps. The sequence goes on along the minus strand of OZ017775.1, from coordinate 12,356,474 downwards.
CCTCACCGGGGGCAAGCAGTAACGATCATACACGTCGAACGCAATACAATACGGTCCCACAATAAATTTAACGAGAAAAATCAAAGTAAAATGATAAGGATTTCATTTTTATTAGATAAAAATTAATAATTCAATGTTTAAAACTATAAAATTCAGCAATAGATTTGTTAAATGTTCTAAGTATCGCAATCTTGTAACATACCAAAAATTACCAAAGGTCTTCATAGTTCGCGTAATTTAATTGAATTATTGCAATTGCTATTGCTATTGAGTAGATAGCAAACTAAACGAATTTTTCACGACATGTATACACATCAGTTCAGCCCGAATTCACAAAGTAGCCAGTCTGTCCTCAAAATTCAACTGTATCAAAAAGCTGCACGTATTTTAAAGATATCCCATGCGAATAAGAAAAAACCAAAGACCAAAGACATGGTTTTGAATTCTACTGTTTTACAAATCCGCTTTAACTCAGGACTAGGCATCGGTGGTTGATTTAAATTTTTCCGCGCTATCGCGGGATCGGTCCTTAAAGTGTTAATTTAAAAATTTCGAAATGCGTTGTTAATTCGAAATTACCAAATCTTAGAATATGCTCTTTATAATAAAAATCAATCATTTGCGATTTCACTTTTATAACAATTAAAAGATATAAGTTTTCGAATTTTAATCGTAATACCTACGTACGTACTACGGATCTAATTCTTTCCGGTGTGAAATAATACCTTCGAGTCACGCAAGAATATTTTAAAATGCTCTTTTTCATGAATTATTCAATTGAAAAGAGTTAAAAACAATTTTGTGAACTTAAAAACTTGCCGTGGTATGTGTAGAATTCTTCACCAGACAGATAGTCTTGAAAAGTTAGTTATGTTTTGTAATCTTCCTCTGTCTCGCCTACAGTTATCGTTTTATTTTATTCCCGGACGTCGGGTAATTTTTGGCAATCCCTATTTTCCTTTTATTCCTATTAAAAAAATCCTTTTCATCGTCAAACATTCTCCCGTGAACAATGCGCGCCCTGACATCATTCGTTTTTTTTTTGTGTCCCTCACAAGAAGAGCCTTTTGCTTGACACAAATAGAGCTCCATGAATATTCTCAGTTTGCATTTTAGCTTAGCAATTTTCTCCCAGACAACAAGCTGTTTAAATAAAAATTCATAAAAGAAGAAAATAAATAAGCGAGTCTCTTCTCTCACTTAGCAGGATTGCAACAAAATGTGTGCCATAAATAGCGCGCCCTACTGCAAAAAGAAGGCGCTAAAAAGTCCATCGCATAATACAAGAAGATAAAGAGTCCCGGGGACTAGGGACAAAAGTAAACTTATCCCGCCTACCGGTTTTTCTCACCTGGCGCACTCGAGGCACTGGGCAAAACCGAATGCAATCTTTCTTTGTGCGCACGAAATTTTTTTAATATGCACAACGTCGAGGCTCATAACTTTTGCTTGGTTTCGAAGTGCACCTCCATCACCCACCGTCCCGCTTCTTTTGTATCTTTAAGTTGCATCTTACATTTGAAGGCCTAGCATGTTGTTGTCTCAGTGTCTTTCATCGTGTTTTTTTCTCTTCTACACATTTACAGACAAATTCCAGTGCCGTACTCGAAGACAAACGGTGGAACAGCGATACCACTGCCAGCGACGGTCCTCGTGCAACGAAGATGCCCCCCAGACAAAGTCCGACCGCTGCCACCTACGCCCAGTCACACGCCTTGTAAGTACCCCCCGCCGCTCCTTTGAGGCCTTTATTTCTATAGGATCTATGCCGCTCGAGCGCTCAGTCCGCATCTGAGAGTGCATTTTCGAGTAAATGAAATTTTCTCGTTTTCTGCTTTAAAACATGACAACAGCAACAAAAAGGAGGCTAAGTGCCCATTTCGCAGGGACGACACATATGCGACCCCCCGAGCACGACTCTACCCCCAGGTTGAGTTCCAGAGCCGCATTTCAAGATTATTCAAATTAAGTCTCAGCCTCATCCCAGGTGTGCGGCTCTGTGGACCATGGCTTAGTCGAATGAACCCTAGAGTCACTCACTCGGGTCCTCAGAGTTGAAATTGAAGTTTTAATAATTAATAGATTTATGCGCTAGTCGGGCTCACTGATGGGGAGGAGCGCACACGTTCCGGTTGTAAATAATAATACCACTTGACTTCTAACGAGCCCCTTTCTCCCTAACTTCTCTAGCGATCCCTGGATTAGCGAAGAGCGGCTGTGTGGGTGGTGTTGGCGACGTGGTGAATGGGAGTCGTCCAGGAAGTCCCCCTATCATCAACAGCGGCAATCACACCCTGTCGCCCCAGCAGCAGAAGGCAACGAACAACGGGTGAGTCTGTGCTCTATAGCCTCTAACACGCATTTTCTGGAACCCACGAAAATTTTGTGTGAACCAACAACGCCCCTTCCGGGGATGATTTATTATAATTTTCAGACTTCGACAGCCACAATGCAAAATTCCGGCCAGCCCCTATGCTGTTCAGCCCGGGCAGCAGCAGCAACAACCACCACCCCCGCAAGTCCTACAACAACAGCAGCAGCAGCAGCAAAACCACCAAAACACTGGTTCAGGAACCACAAGCACAAAACATTCGATGCTCGACAAGCTAAAACTGTTCAACAAGGAAAAGTCGAACAACTCATCGTCGACAAAATCGCAGGTGTCAAAACGCACAAGCTCCAGCAGCGGGTTCTCTTCAGCACGAAGCGAAAGGAGTGACTCGAGCCTTAGCCTTAACGACGGTCATGTGTCTCAAATAAAACCCCCAACAGTTTCAACATCCACTGCCATACGAAGTAATAAGGATCAAAGTGCCAAAAGTCTTAAGCAATCAAAACTCTTTACGGGCGGATCACAAAAGTCGACTTCTAAGGATACTTTAAAAAATGCTGGAAAAAAAGAGAAGAGCCCCGCTCGGAAGGAGACTGATGTCCAAGTCGGAGACTCAAGACTTGGACCGGTGTCAATTAAAAACCAAAAAAGCACTGCCGTTTCAAGGACTGATGCTAAAACAAAATCGTCTTCCAAGTTATCGAACAGCAAATTGGACGTAAGGTCTGAATCAAAGCAGAGCCTGATTGCAACGAATAAACCCATGATGACCACAACATCGACAGGTATATTAAAATTTATTATCATTTTATATAAGTTTATTTAAAAATAATTAAATCTTTACGAAAGAGAAAAATTGGGAGTATTTTCAAAAAAGAATAGCTTAGGTGACTATATGAAGTCTTAGATAAGACTAAAATTAGAAATCAGTATCTTTAAAATTTTTAATTTTGTCTCACTATGATTAAAATGATATTTTATGAAAGCCCTATTTAAAATATTTAAAAAAATATATCCTTAAAGTTCTGCTCCTGGAAAACATTGAGTTTATAACAAGAATCGTTAAAATATACAAATACAAATTTGAATGGGTCATTTCTGAAAATAAAACAATTCTCTAATTCAGCAATTGCTCTTGTTAAGCTGAATTGAACTGATTTTTAAATTTGTCAATAAATACGCTCGCATGCTTGTTTTAAATGGTTTAGAGTATTTCTTTGATGCGATAGAAAGTTTTTTATTATATTGTATATTTTTTTTAGATTTCATTATAATCTGATTAATACGTTGCCAAAATTACCGCCATTCAGCTATATAAAACTTATAGCTGAATAACTGTAATATCTTAAATACCAAAAAATTTAATTCTTGAATTTAGATTGAAGTAATATTACTATTAGTTTTATTAATATCGACAGGTATACCGAAACCTATGGCAGCTATCAAAGGCACTAGCAAAGTGCCAGAAAAGAAGCCTGAATTGAACGAACTAAAGCCGGACAAGAGCGACATATCAAGCAGTAACCAGGAAATCATATCAGAAGGAGTAGGTCAGGACCAGAGAACGCATATCGTGAACCCAATGACTATCGATGGTGGGCATAGCCAGCTACAAAATGGACCAAATGGTCATACTATGACCAAATTGGTACACAACCAGAGCATATCAATGAGTGACAGCATCCACTCGAACTCAACACACAGCGGGGGTGTCCACTCGAATTCGAGTGAGTCGAGCGTGATATACCGGCCAAGCTCGGAATCCGGATCCGACGCCCACTATAATAATAGTACCCGGATCCCCCCGCCAAAAAACCCGATCCCAAATCGCAAGATCGATTTCCACGATGCTCTGAACGGCGGGGGTCGATTAGAAACCGATCAAGCCAAGTTTCACACCGTGCCGACGAAAATCGTGAACACGATTTTCGAGGAGGAAAAGCCTGTGAACGTATTGCCCATGCGCCCCCTGCTGAGGGGCTACAACAGTCACGTGACCCTACCGACCCGTGGCACGCGCGGCGGCCAACACTTCGTAAGCGAATTCTGCGAGGCGGACATCGGCCAGGGCTACTGCAGCGACGGTGACGCCCTTCGTCGAGGACCTCCGTCACGTTTCGCTGAGATCGACAACGGTTACATGTCGGAGGGAAGTGGTGGTATCCACGGGAAGCACTTTCTCAGCGTGATGCGGGCACGCTCTCAGCTGCCAACAACAATCGAAGAAAGGTGAGTAAGGCCAGAGTTATTTTTAGCTGTAGCACCCTACAGGGAACCCTTTTGACCGCGAAAATCTCCGCAGTTCTAGTTCTGGGAATAAAAAGCGGGTGAAATCGGAGCGCGCGTGCCGCCTGCTCAGGCGTGCGTGACTCACTCGCGGGATATTCGCGAAATGAATCATTCGATTAAGAGGCACATTCAAATTTTATGCAGTCCTTTTGTTGAGGGATCTAAGTGCCTTCTAAAGGAATGCACTCCTTTGTAGTGCTCCGAATTGCTTTCGCCCCATTTTGATGCGGCCAACTGTTTGGGGACGTACTGGAGAAGCGCTAAAGAGGGAATTGGTAGGGACTTTTGTATGTTTTGTTTGTTGGCCACAAAAAGTGCGAGAGTTATTTAAGTCTCTGCCGTAACAGGGCGTGAAAACGATCGTAAATTCTCGCGGTGTGTAACATTAATAACGCTTAAGGCCGTTGTGGCTGATTTTTCATTTGCTTGAGCTGCTTGAACTTGAAAAACGAGTGTCAGCTCACATGGAGAAGTCGAGAGTTATGGTGGCCGAGTCTCATGTTCCGATAACACGGCTAAATATAGAAGGTGAAGGTCTTTGGTCGGATTAAGAGCATTTATTTTTGCGAGGGAAATGCTTAAAATTAATGTTTAGGGTGCTTATATTTTTCAATCTTTCCAGCCTTGAAGTAAACTTCAAAAACAATAAGCTTTTGTATCTGAATTTCGCCAGTAGCTATACTAGCTAAATATAAATCAGAATTTTTGCCAATCTCCCAATGTAATTTACTTTTGTGCGCTTCATACAAAACAAGAGAATAATCGGCTATTTTTTGTTATCGATTTACGAGTCTCAACATCAGCTATTCTTAGATATCAAATATCGAGTAATATTTTTTGTTGATATCAATCATGTCTTTTTAGGGTTCCGTACCTTAAAAGGAAAAAAGGGAACCCTTATAGAATCACTTCGTTGTCCGTCTGCCTGTCTGTCTTTCAATTCCCTTTTTCTCAAGAATACGTGGAGGTATCAAGTTGAAATTAATATCAAATACTTAGGTCTACGGTATCTTGGAGGTGTAAAAAAAATCCAAGCTTCTTTATACCATTTATACCTCATATTTTAACACTCGTAAATAAATCAAAATTTATAGGGTGCTTCACTCTGTAGAGTCATGAAATTTGGCAAGAAGCAATGTCTCCTAGCACAAGTAAAGGAAAAAATCCGAAAATCGTTAATTGGTAGTTATATCACATAAAAAAATATATTTTTGTGATTGCAAACTTACAGGTCAACTGAGCAGCTGAGCAGCTCTCACGCCAAAATAAAGTTGGAGTTAATGTCTTTCAATGAGAGTGAACTTAGAACAAAAGATGAAAAGAAAAAGTATGTCTTCTTGTTATCCTTTTTGATAATTCTACTTTTACTACTTATTAACTAGATTGGGTAAAGTAATACAACCCTCAAGGTCCGTTTTTTGTTTTTTTTTTATATAATTCCTTCGTCAGTATCGATTAGCTACATGGTTTGTTGGTCGATTCGAATTATTCTGCTCTCTATTGATACTAAGTGTGTATTTTTATTATTGTTGATTGCAATTACAATTTTGTTCAACATCTTCATTAATTGGCTACCAAAACCCTCGTCATTGGGCAGGATTTCAAAAAAATAGAATAAAGCCTCAGGATTACTCCACGGCTGACACATAAAGAGATATATCAGCGGATAGAAGAAACCCGCCACAGACCCACCCTCAAATTCATGAAAGCAATTTCAGAACTAAAGGCACCATCTGGTTTTTCGTATAAAGGAAAAAAATAATTAGATAAAGGTGGGACTGTGGTGGTCCTGTTGCGAAGTTTATTGAACGAACGCGTCTCGAACGAGGAGCATATGTGCTTAATAAAAGGCGTGCACAAAAGCCCTGCAAAATCTCATGTCCTTTTATATGATGCTCCCTCATAAAAAAAAGACACTGAATGCGATCTAAAGAAAAAAGGAAAGCAAAATAAAAAGATAATAAAGAGGAAAGTCGCCCCCTAGGGAGCGAAATCATTACTTCCCCATTATGCCCTGCCCGGAGAGGAAGTAAAGGAAGCACCACTGGAGCAAGAAAAGTTCCGGGCAGGAGTATTAAACCATGTTCATCCCCCATAATCCTTCAATTTCGTTTCATTCGAATTCGAATAAATTCCGGTGAGGACTTGCATTACTCATAACACAAAAAATTTTGCCCCGAACTCACCCCGAGCGACCTGATGCAGCTTCGCTGACATAATCGTCACGTTGATCTTTAAAATTAATTCAGACGAACGTTTCGGGGGTGGGTGTTTCTATACGCTGCCCCCCGCCCTTCGCATTCTCCCCGGAATTGAACACATGTTTCTGTTCGTTTGAGATCTAATGGAGGCAATGGGGCAACCACTACACAGGGCCCCGAAGGTGGATCAAAAGAGCTCAGGCAGACAGCGACAAGACCTGAGATAAGGGCGAACGAACGAACGAACGGATGGATGGATGGATGAGATATGGATGCAGGGCGCGTCTATTGAAAAATTGAAATTTGAGTTCGTTATTGACTTTGCCATGTCAATTTGAGACAATGTTCGAGGATGTGGCTCCTCTGTTCGGGCCCCTGATGCCCTTTTTCAGGCTTGTTATCGAGTGTCATATCACGAGCAGATGGGAGTGGATTTTGTTTGGCTTACGGCCAGGATTTGAGTCAATTTGTTTTACCATTTTGTTTTTTTTTTTTTTTACCCTATAAGACGATTGATTAGGATGAAACTCCCTTCATATGATAAGACTTAAGCCTCTGGGACGGTAGCAAAAAAAATTTTTGGGAGTTTTCTATGAGCGATAACTTGTCGTGTTGCCGAGATAAAATATTTGCGGTTCGACTGCTTTAAAGTGGCATTAACAGATATTAGAGGTTCCTGGATGGTATCTTTTAAGTTATGGTATATCAGGTAGACTAATGGAATTTTGCTGACTATTCTACTTTCAGGTAAAAACATTAGGAAATGTTGATAATGCGTTTATCTTACAACGAAGACATTTCGTATTATGTACTTCAAATAATTCGAACATTATTCCTACTCTTTTTATGGTATTAGTTGTGTAGTGCGTATTTCTATTCTTGAAATTTAAAAAACGTTAGTAGCTGCAAATTTTATTTACTTTCTTATGAAAGATAATTTCTCTAAAAGCAAAGTTTAAGGGGAGGTTCTCATCTAGCGCGCTAAAAAGTAGGTAAAGTTCGTGATTTATTTGAAGGAAAATGACAAGACATAGGGAAATGATATTTGGCAGTATCTTTTATTGTACATTTATCTGTACAAAAAAAATTTTTTATGCAAAACAAAACAAAATGGCGCCCGTTATTCAGCTTCTCCGAAGGCATGTTTTTCGAAAATTGCCCAGCTGTGTACAAACTAGGGGTCACAAATTAGTCTGAAATCAAATAATGATGACATTATTGTAAACTAGAATAAATTTGTCTCAGAAAGAGAGATCGATTTCAAAAAAAATTTAAAATTGACGGAATGGCGCGATTTTGAAATTTTTGTGCCGTTTTTGGCTGTTTTTTTTTCATAGTTTATGACTAACAAAAAGGAGTTAATGTTAAAATTTTCAAAATGTGCTCCACTCTTTCTATGAAGAAAATTGTTTACTTTAATATGCACGAAACTAGAAGTTGATTGGTTGAACCGTTTTTGAGTTATCTTGTACACAAATTTGTAAAATCTTAAAAAAACAAAGTTCTGAGATAATCGCGTTTGAAGTTTAAGTAAGTTTTCGCTGCGATCATGACACCGCGACAATCAATGGGCTGTAGAATCCGTTCTAGTGCTCGGATCAACAAAATATTTTAAAGGAACATTCTAGACATATTAAACTTTAATAATATGAAATAAAAAAAAAATCGAAAATTTCAAGATTCTATGATGAGGCAAATACTTCCTTCTGTTAATTCATTTTTCAGCAGTAAAAATTAGATTTAAATTGCAGTTTTTACCACAACAAATCCTTTTAATCAGTAAGTGCATTTATATCATGTGGGATTGTTATTTTAGCGGCCACAAACATCAATGCAATGCTAGTTACAGCATTAAAAAAGAATTGGAATTAAAATTTTATTCGTTGTCGATTATTGGTTTTCTTTTTTTCCATTCATCGATTTTATTCTTTTAATCGATTGCAGTTATATGGGTTTTGTTAGCATTATTTTTATCATTTTTGGTAATCTATTAAAAACTTGAATATATGTGAAACTATTCTCATGCGTTTTGATGTGATAAAACACGTTTCAGTAATAATTCATAATACTGAGGTTCGAGATAATCGACCAATATAACGACTAGAACATGGTCATACTATGTAATGTCCCTAAGTATGAGCCCATTCAGCGCTTCTGGATTTAAGCCGTCCAGGGCGGGTGCACAGTGTACAGAGACTCTAAAACAATGAAACTTCCTAAACGGCTCCAGACGAATCGAATTTATTAAGAGTACGTGACCCATAAACCTCACAGCTTAAGGAAGCAATCCCTAGCTATTGTTTTTCTTCTGTTTTTTTGTCATTTTAAAAAAAAGCGATTTCAGCAGCTGAATATCAATTTAAATTCAGTGCTTGGCCACTTGTTGGAAGCAGCCCCGGGAAAAGGTAATAAACATTCTTCTTCCCTTTTCGCTTGCATAAAAAAACAAACCTGACCAGCATGACCCCGAGGCTTAAAATCTGCCCCACCGGATTCACTCAGCTGGCGAAATGGATTTAAAGTGGATTAAAAGAGGTTAAAATTCTGCTGGCATCGATCATTTCTGTCGGCTGGCATGTGGATAGGGTAGAAATAATTTTTTTTTTTTTTTTTTTAATTTTTGGTCCGGTCGGCGACCGCAGTCCGCTACCGTGTCTACTTCTGGTGCAGCTAATTCAATAATGTCTCCAGTGTCAGGCACGTTTCTGACATGAAAGGGATTTAAGGTTTTCTTCGCCCATTAGCACCTCCATCCAAAGCGAGACCGCAACAAAAGAAAATTGCCAGACGCGCCTGGATGCTGTCACGGATGGGTGTCGTCAGGAAAGATTTACTCGGTAGAAACGAGCGAGTTAAGAAAGTCATTGTCTGCAACCCCTTCGTCGCCACATCGTTTCGCAGAGTGTGCCTTAAAGATATTCTCTGCACAAGCAGGCTCCCTTTAGGGAGTCGGTTTCGCTTTAAATGATCGCCTTGAGGGGGACAAAAGGACCCCCAAAAAAAAAGTGGGTAGCTGAGATTTAAAAGGCATTTCAAAAACACCCTCACAAGGGGTCACCTCTGCACGGATGGAATCAATGACGTGGAAAGCTAAATATTGCGTAAAATGTAATAAATAATAGCCACACGGTGCCTGATACCCCTCACCCTCTCTGCGATTGATGGCAGTGCAGGGCGAGTTAGGCCCCAAAATTTGTGGCTCTTCACAGATAACGCCCGGTTGTGTGGCTTGACGAGCCTCCAGTATAACGGGGGACGCCGCTGCTTAGGCAGTGGCGGGTCGAATAAATTTTCCATTTTTAGCACCGGCAAGTTATGGCGATGTGATAATATGCCCAGGGGAGGGGGTGTATTTGCTGTGCGTGACTGGCGCCGCAGTAGAATGAAATGGCATTTTGCACGCTCTTTAAAAAAAATAAAAATAAAATAAAATGTTAGAAAAAATGCGGAAGTCCTGCATAAAAATATTTTTAGTGGTCGAAAGAGGGAAGTTGTGATGGTTTTAGAAAGTCGTTATTTTTTCCGCAAATTCACAATTTTACTTTTTGGAATGAGGGGATGAATGTGCTTAACGACGTAGTTGGCAAAATTTTTGGTTTGGTGTGCAATTTTTTTGGGGGAGGGAATGATTTAGAGAGGTTACTTCTGGTGAAAATAGGATTTTTTTTAGTGGTAGATTAAACGTAATTCTCTTAAAAATTAAGTACATATCTAGCATACATAAAAATGGACGGTTTTACACATGTTCCTCAACGCAACTGGCTATATCCATAAAATAAAAAATAAAAGAGCAAATACCCTTTACGGTCGAAATGGTACTTCTCAGTGTAACCATTGTGGTGAATTTTTAAAATTATTTTTATTCATTATCCCGCTTAGAAGCTTAAAAATATTTTTTAAAACGTATTGCATTTGTTTCGTGTCCTAGATCCGAATCAGAAAATGTATGATAAAAATTACAATCTTTGATGAATTCATTCTACTTAAAACTATCGAAAATTAATTTTAGAAAATTTGGTAAATGGTCTTAAGGGCTCTACTTCTGCATTTTTAAACCTGTATAACTAAACATTCGTATGATAGGCTACAGAATGCTGCCAGTTTTGCAAATTCAAAATGTTCCCGCACAGTTTTAACATTGGTTAAAATTGCAAACGCTAATCTTTCATACTTTTCTACCTTTTAATTAAAATGTTATAATCATAACTTTAAAATTAGGCTAATATGAATGAAGTAAAGACAGGAAATATAAAAATATACATGTTTTTAATATGTAGTCTATGAATTGAATGTTACAGAGTAGCACTGATTTAAGTTTATTTATCTAGGGTTAAATTGTTTCCACATCTTATTAAATATTAAATAAACCACATTGTTACCTTTCCATCAATTTAGGGTAAATAACAAATGGTTAATTTCCATTACAAATCCAAAATTCTTTGAAATCATTGAACATTTAAAAAAATACCAAAATAACCAAATCAACCTTAAAATATTCGATCAAATCAAGAGGTAACTAACTATATTAGCAACCTTCTTCCGTTTCCAATAAACAGTGAAAAATGAAAAAAAAATCCTGTTCTGCTAATTTCCGACCCCCAGATATCCAACAAAGGCCAAATCTGAATCAAATTGAATTTTCAAGAACGCGCGGGGGGATGTTATCGGTTCTCAATTTGATTAAATTCGAAAAGGGAAAGCCCTAAACACCCCTAAAAACTTTTGGTGGAATTCCCCATTTCATAGAAGAAAGTTACATAGGAAGAGGCTAATCCTCCCCAATAAAATCAGCAAATCAGCTAAATCCGATACGGAAGGGAAGTAGGTCGCCCTAGACTGAATCAAAATCAAATGGCAAAGAATGTTTAAGAGCTTTTTATTCACCATGGAATTTTACCACACTTAAAATCTACCACAGGGCTTTTAAGCGGATGTTACTACCTAACGGTTTTGGAACATTAAAGTTTATCTTATAAACTTTTAAGCCACGATAAAGCTTTAAATGGGGGTATGAGAAGAAATTCACCGCATCATGGTAACTAATTTTTAATGCTGAAGAAGAGAAAAAGCACATTTTCTCTTTGATTTGTCCACTAAGCTTTTAAGCCGGTTAGGGGCGCTTTTCAAACCGCCCACAGTGTCTTCTCAGAAATTTCGTTTCGTACAAATCTCATTTCAATTCTTCGTACCTGCCGCTTTGTACGTTTTACTTTTTTGTTGTGTTATATTTTTCTTAATAATACTCAAAGAATGTCGTACTTTTGCCTCGCTACCTTTTATAGACAGAGCTGAGTAGTTACTTGCCCACTACCCACTTAGTGCTAAATTTAGTCGATCTCTAGGACTCTTAGCGTTATTGAAATGAAAAATTTTATGAAAAAAAAACAAAAAGGCAGAAGTAATTTAAATTTAGTTAAGAACGGGGCCTCTGATAGTTCAGTTGTTAGCCTGCTGTCCTACCGTCCCAGAGGCTGTGGGTTTGAATCCCACGAATAACCATGGTCTCCTGCGCTACGTGGTAACACAATGGGCGAAAATTGGCCTAAGTGTGCCTTTCTAGGCAACCACAGCAACCTAACCTAACCTAGTTAGGAAAGTTTTATAAATATTCTTAAAAAAGACAAACTTATCCGTTTTTCGAACTCTATCAATAATTTTCTATTTTAAATATTGTGTATGAGGTCTAAAAGCAACCCAAGATCAACAAATAAATTGACTTTCTTGTATGTCCTTTATTTCATTTAAACTTTTACGTACTTTGTTTTCTGTTAAACAAAATTTAAAAAAAATGAATTCGATAAAATTGAAATAAATAACTGTCGAGTTAATTTATCATCTTCCTACACATAAAATATTACAGAAATATCTCAAACTGTGCGTCTAGAAAGACTTACTTTGCTGTTGGTTAACCAGTTTTATCCATATTTATTTTAACAGACATGAATTAAAAACCAGAAATAATAAAAATTCCATGTCCCACAGTTGGCTGGCAACTTTATTTACTCTGCATACTTTTGGTCAACCACCTAATTGAATATTATTTTTGTCTGCTTTTTTTTTTTCCTTCCTTTGTTCTTGAAAAAGATTTAAGAGAATCAGGTGGATAAGAGGGAACTAATTTTTGACCATTTGTTGCGCGCCTGGAGAAGTATTTTAGATAGAGTGCGGGAAAAAATGTACCATTTTGTAAGAGAAAAAAGCTCTTGGATGGAATAAGCTTTAAGGAAAGTTAAGATGTTTTTGTTTTGAAAGTTGATTAATTTTTAGATATCTTGTATATTGCATTTTTTTTTTTTTTTGTAATAATTTACGTTTAATTTGGCGCCTCTGATAGTTCAGGTGTTAGCGTGGTGACCTACCGTCCGTATAACCATGGTTTTCTGCGCTACGTCGTAACACAATGAACCAAAATTGGCCGAAATATGCAGCCATATCAACCTAACCTAAGTTCAATTTCAATTCAATTCAATTATTTTTGGTTTTTTTTTTATTTATTTATTTTAGCTTATATTTTCAGCATCTTAAATTACACAATTTTAAAACCTTTAAGAAAAAAAGAAACCTAGGCTACTTTAGGTACTTTAAGCTTATGAAATAGAATAAAATTTATTTCTTTATACCCATGTGGTGAATTGTTTTAGTAAAAAAGTTTTCTTTCATACAATTTGGTAGGATATACTTGGTTTTTTGTAGTTGTAATTAAAAAATGCATCCAAACAACTTCGATGTATAATTCAGCTTCAAAGAATACTACGCTGAATTGGATATCTATGTGGTTTTGATACATTTTTTAGTTTACAACTATCTTATTGTCTTCTATAAAATGCATTAAAAACGGTGACTCATCCCAAACTTTTTCATGAATGGTGAACAAAATTTTCACCACAGAAAACTCCCCACAGAGCTTTTATTAATTCTCTCTCTCTCTATTGATGGGGAATTGTAAAAACCATAATACCGGCAAATTCTCTTCAATACTTTTTATAATTCTCCCGTTCTTCTCTCCCCCATAGACAGACTTTAATTGAAGTTTTCTGTTCCCTGACACGGTGTTAGTAGAACTTTTCCAGCAGGAAACCACCCCAAAATGATGTCGGTCGATCGGGCGGTTCGGTCGTGCTCTACTACACGTCTGAAAAATATCTCCTAAAGCGATTATTTCTTTTAAAATCATATGAAAGATATATAAATTTTTAATAGTCACTCTACCGTCGTCGTAGAGTGACCGTAAAAATAATAAAAATTTTAAAATTAATCGCGATATAATAAAATATAATTTAAAATAAAAAGGAAGAATCGAGGAGTCGCGTAGTAAATTCGTTTTAAGTCAACTCTCTGTCGGAGGACCAAATTCAGTGCCGAGTGCTACTCACACCCCCCCCTAAAAAAAAATTAAAAACAGGAGCCCTCGAAGTTGCCTTCCTGCTGATAATCGTGCCGCTGTCCTTCTGTGTGCATCTTCCACCATCCCTTCGAGGTCTCCTTTAACAATAAAGTTTTCGCTTAGTACACTGTTAAGAAGATGTTAACCAATTTCATTGTGATTTTTTCTCTCGCCGTATATCACATAGTCTAGCCGTGGGCAAAGCGATATTTGTGTAATTTGTTTTGTTGGTTGATAAAAGAAAGTCCATTATTTGGATGATTTCTTTTTATTTATATTTTAATTTTTTTTTTGCTGCTGTTTTTAAAACGTTTTTTAAAGAAAATTTTATAATCGCAACGTTCGCTTCGAATATGTGCTTTAAAGTGCTTTAAAGGTATCCACGATACGGAAAGTTATTTAGGTGGGTTTTAGGATTTAAGTGAAAGTTAGGGATAAATGCAAGCGCAGCCTTTAATGTTTTGGTGTGGATTTATACATATAAAATTTTTGTTTTTCAATTGAAAAACTAATTAGCCCCCTCTTGAATAAAGTTAAAAGTGGCAATTCAACGCAATAGTGCTCCCCAACCCTTCTGAGTGCTTATGAATAAATTAAAAAACGCATAAACCGGAAACAAAAGCGAAAAGAAGTTTACTTGAATAAATAAAAAAAAAATAGAGGGAAAATATTTCGTTTGAAGGGCTCTTACCTCGTAACTGTAAATTAATGCAAAAAACTTTTGCCCTGTGGCTGTAACAACATACATGAGGAGTATATAAAAAAAAAACGAATCTAATTGTGACTGTGATTCATTTTTTCCCTTTTACCGCCTAAGCCACGAATAGTTTTTTAGCTGAAAAAAAAGAAGAAAGAACCCTTTAATGTTCATATACCCACCCACCGCCAGCACCAGGAGCAGCAGAACCTAAGTGGGGTGCATAGTGGAAGACGTTGTTTTTTTGAGCCTCTACAGAGCACAGAAAGACGAATCTCCCTGGACTGGGAAAGACTTTTCGGGACGACAACTCTTCTTCGCTTGAGTTTCCTCCAAATGGGCGCATCTGTTTCCCTTCCTAGAATCATCATCGCATCCGTTGCCCCCTGCCGGCGATTATTTCGTGCCAGCCGGCAGCATTCAGCCACCCTCACTGTTGTTGTTGACGTCATCAACTTTAATTCAGCTGGAGTAAAACAACCTATCCTGGACTAGTGCATGTGAAACGCGACAAACAAACAAACCAAATTTAGAGAAACCCGAATACTGAACCCTTTTTTGAATGCATTATCCCCGTTCTCCGCCAGCGAGGGCAAAAGGGCATGATACATTAAATTCAAGCATACCACCAGGCACCGAACTGGGACCGTGTTTGTATTCAAATTCAGCCACCGTGTCCGACATACGACTCCGGATTTCGGGCTGTGTGTCGAAAGTGTCCTCTTTCGAGGTGCTCCACTGAATCCACTCTAGTTGCGCCCAATGTGAAATTTATTAGAATTTCGTAGCTGACAGTTATTAAAAAATTTCTGTAAGTGCTCTCGAGGACAAGAGGTAGTTCCTACAGGACACAGGAACAGGAAGAGGAAGAGGACAAGGAAGGGAAAGAAACTTTCTCCTTCGGGGACTATTCACATTCCTTCCGCCCTGCCCACAAAGGACGAGGAGGAGCAGCTCCACACAGTCTTCATGGTGTGGTGTTAAAATTACGATGTTGGTGCCCCAAACCGAATAATTAATTTATCCTTCCCCGAAACTACAACTACATCAATCAAATTACCGTTAAAGCGGATATAAAAGTCAATCACCCGTTGCGGTATTCCCGGGAAGGATAAGGGAGCGAAGGGAGGACTCAGAAGGGTCCGAAGGGACGGGACGAGATACAGGATCGCTTCGCCCCGCTTCCCTTGATGGTATGTATTTAATTATTCCGCCGTTCATGCCTTAATAACTATTTTTTGGGGGGGTGGAAGAAGGGAGTGCTATTTTTTGAGGCGCGGTGAAGAGTCCCGGGGGCCGTGGCTGATGTATGGTTTGGGAGGTGAAAGACCCTTCAGCCAGAATGCAGGCATTTTCTCTGGGTCGGGCTCCTCTGCCACCTTTTCCCTTTCCCATAATTCGGGACTGCTGAATATGTTTTATAACGTGCGGAATTTGCACACCTTTGCTCACCCAGCACATTAGGGCGTTCCGCATGACTGAAATTCTAGGAAAACTTGCGACTTTTTCGGGCCCTCAGGACACTGCTCCTCCTGAAAATCCAGACAACTTTTATTTATAATTCACCAAAAACCTTTCGCTTTTACTTTTTCGCTAGCGATATTTTTGCCCCCTTTTTATCGAGGATTCGCTCGCGCACACCTTAATCAGAGTAGGGTGATATATAGCCGTTGGGAAGGAAATTAGTGAATTTTTCTTATCTCTTAACAATGAGCGATACTACGCCCTGTTAAATAGCGTTTTCGAAGCCCAAAAGGGGGTAAACAAATCGCATTTCCAACTCCGGTATAATTTTAGGGACTGATTACACTTTTTAAGAGAGGCAGTTAACATGAAAGTTCAGGGTTCTGATTTAATGCAAAAGACCCCTTTGGCGGTTTTTTTTTAGGGTTTCGAATGCAATAAAAAAGAAGCAGTACAAAGAGTCTTTCCGGTAATTTAGGATTTTAGGAATTGAGTCTAGACAGTTATTGGAAAATATGGGTGGAAATTTCCTGAGAGCCGCAATTTTTAGACTAGCAATATTTTTCTTTTAACTCGACCTGAAAATCAAATGAACAGAGAATTCATAGATCTGATTTTACGTTTTTTAGCATTCGGGTTTCGAAACACCGATTTTATTTTATTGTTTTTAATAACCTTTAGTAATTTTTTTTTCTTTAATTTAAATGAATGGCAGATTTGCTGCATTCATGATTATTGGAAGTTCTAAATTTATTCGTAGGCATTGTAGGTATTTATGTACTATAAAAATACAAAAGATGAGTTCGTTACTTAATACAAAAATGTAAAGTATGTAGTTGTCGATTACTTCATTTAGCTTAAAAAACAAAGTAATGGCTGAATAAAGTAATAGCTGAATTGTGTAGCCTACTACAGAAAGTGAGTTAATACTTTTGTAATTCGAAACTATATAAGTTTTTAATAATTAAAACCTTACTTATTAAATTTGATGTAACATATGTAACTCGTTGAGGTTTATTAGGAAAATGTTATTTCAGAATAAGGAAAAATACACACATCAAGCAGAACTAAATTACCACAACACACCCTCGTCATGACATTTGAACTCTCCCTTAGTTGGTCCTCACGGAATCCAGACATCGAACAAAACCCCAACAAATAACATCAAATCAATAATGATTAAGCGATTAGTCCCACAAGAATCGCCTACGCCCGAAAATCAGATACACACCCTTCTGTTGGGCCATTCATCAAAATGTGGAGCATAAAAGCGTGAACACGCCCCCCAAATGGGACACCAACGACTGTACCGGACCCAAAAAGGGTCAAAACTAATTAAAATTTGAATTAATGCTCAATTGGAGCCGAAATGGAAAGATAATGGTGATATCTACCTCGAGGATGTGATACCTCACCTTAGCGTCAATTTTCCGAGTATCTCTCGTTTTGGTAAAATCCAGGAAACCGTCTGGTGCCGCCAAATGAGTCCTATTCAAAAGGTACTGAATTTCACCCATCAGCGTCATATGCTTGGATCAGAAAGAGGAAGTACGAAATACGTTCAAATTTTGTGGGGCTGTTTATACTCCTGCTGCTGTTAGCGTTTCTCGTCAGAATGTGGCAATTTATTTCGCCGACATAAATCTGGCGTATGAGAACAGCAATTACAAGGAGATGGAGAATATGCTCTAGATGGATGTTGTCGTTGTCGTTGTCGTTGTCGTAGCCGACGTCCCGGCGGCGCATGTTCCCGCTGAAATCATATTAAAAGGGAAACGTTCCTATCGTAAAAAGAAAAACAGAATGTAAAAACGAATTTTTCGTAGAGCTCTTAAAACGTACTTTCAACTGCCATGGACTTAGAAAAAAGTAGGGTTTATAACTTCCATCAATTTAACGGTCAAATTAGAAGGCAGAGGCTGATTTTATCGACTTAAAGAAGGGCAATGCGCCGTCAGCCAGTCGCAGGATATATATTTTTTTTCCCTTTTAATAATAATTAAACGCAGAACGCAAACGAGCCCGGGAGGGGAGGAAAAAGAAGCGGAAATTTTCTAAAGGGCACCGCTAATTGCCGCGTAATAAATCATTAAAAAGAATGAAGCAGGGTGTGGGTTTCGTTTGAGTGTCGAAAGAAGGTATATTTGCAGCTGTCCGCCAGTTTTCCGGGTGGGTGAGAGAGTCCTTGAATTCAAACCTTGATGCCTTAAGGAGTTCTTTCCTCCCCCTAGGGATTTTGCTTTGCGCTATTTGCTCTTGCTCTGTGCCAACAGTTACCCGGAGGTCGTTTGCCCTATTGAATGCAAATGTTTACTTCCGGCACACATTTGAGCTTTAATTAAGTGAACTGCCTGTGCCCTCTAGCACTGTTTTTGCCACTCTGCAGACCTAAGGCCAGAATTTCAACCCACCCTCAAGGTTTTCTCGTCACCTCACCACAGCCTCCCCCTTCCCTGGACCCCGGAGTAAATCCAATCAGGACAAAGTATTGGAGGTCGTTATTGTTCCCTTCTTTGAATGGAATTGCCACTAAATTGGTGATGAGTTCATCTGGCGGCAGCCGGTGCTACTGGACGATATCCAATTTACGCACCCATCAGAGCCCCTCATTTGTATTCATGCCACAACGAGCAAATCACCTGTTCCCATGGACTATAACAAATCGCAGCGGTGATGTGTCTACATCACATATGAGCAAATATCCTTCTTTTATGCTACTACATATATTATAGGGCGTATTTAGTATCCTGTAAAAATGTTTAACGTGAAAATCATAAGCCATATACTCGTATACACTAAAACCACTCGGAGGGTACTTATTTAATGAATTTCGGTAAGTGCTGCATATCCCCCTTATAACAATTTCAAGTATTTGGCTCATGACTGAGTACACATGACTCTAATAAATTCCCTCAATTTTAGTAGAATGGATAAAGCCGTGAAGAGCAAAACGAAGAAGAAGGAGATGATATAATCTGAAGTTAATGGAAAGCTGAATAACAGTTGACAACGGCTGGATGTCGATGGACTTAGGCAAAGTGCCATTAGTTCGGGGCCATGAGCCTCAACTCAGCAATTTTCAGAAAACTTTTAATGCATTTATTTTATGGAAAATTAAGAGAGAAGGTAATAAGCTTGTACGGGTTGTGGCTTTTTGGGTACCCGCAAATGGGGTTGGTTTTGGGTTTTGAGGTTTTTTTCTTTTTTTTTTAACTACTGGGAAATATGGAAGCTAGTTGAAACTATTTGGCAAGTGCTTTAATGCAATTAACATGTTGATTATGTGAAGCAGTCGTTATTCGAGCGTTAAAATAAATTGTATGAGTAAAATAGTTGACGAAATTTTATACCATATAAATTCAAAGTATTATCTCAAATTATATTGTTGTAAAAATATTATTTTTCAATTCAGCTTAATAAAAACAATTGCTGAATTGAACAAATCGACTATCTATAATCGCTTTCTCAATTCAGCTCACCAAAAACAATTGCTGAATTGCGTGTTCGTCGGTAGAAATTAAATTCTCATGCTAATTCATTTTTATTACAACCGCCGTACTTTAATGTGCTCTTTTATGTTTTGTGTTTTATCCAGCCATGTATTCAGCCATTAGAGCAGCAAATTGAAGCGGAAACCTTTTTTCTGTCCCTTCTTTTAGACTAAAGCTTCAGTCTACTCCAGGCGGAATAATAATAACAAAATTAAAAGAAAACTACCCAAATATGAAATGTGCTTTCCTCGTCATATACTAATTTGTATAGCATATGATGTATTTGCATTACACAATTTCCGAGCAACAAAAACGAACTAATTTAAATGAATTTCATTGCCAGCTCGAAGGTCGCATTCAACTGAGACTTCTCCTTATATATAAATCCCCTCACCCGTATAACCCGCGAAAATTGCGGTTTCTAAGTGTTCACACGGCTTGGAAGATGCGCCAAGGAGGAGGCAAAATCTTTCGTTCACAGTCGTCTCGATTACTAAGGCTGGTAACTCGCTGTCTGATGGGAACCGAAATGCGCCCGTAATCATCTCTATAAGGAAGAATTAACTCAAGACGTCGAGTCTTACTGTCTTCGCAAAACCTCTCAGTCGACACATTTAGAAAATGTTAAGGAGCCCGTAGAGTGGGCAATAATAATGGGTGCCGGAACAGGGGAGCGGAGGGAGAGCATAGTAATGAAGCCACCTCAACAGAGCTATATAACTTGCTAACTCAATTAGAGAGTTTTCCTTGCACCAGTTGGTTACTCACTCGAGGAAAAGAATTTTCCCACAGAATCATCGTTGTTTTGCTGCTGCTGCTGCTGTAGCATGTCTACTCACAAAAGACTCGAAAAAGTGAATATGGTATAAAGTGAAGTTAGGTAGAAAATGCTAGAAATCATAGAAAGAAGTAGAAGACGGAGATGAAGACACTCAACATAGTGACCGACCTTCTTGTTCACGTAACTATTTCGTTTTTCTTTTCTTTATTTTTTTTTTATGACACCCTATCGATTTTCAATTTAGCTACTGAAAGAATGTTCCCACAAAACCTTCCCGCTGAGCCGGGGGAATTGTTGCTGGTTGTGCACCACTGTCCTCCTTCTTTAATTTCATAATTCATGGCACTTGGCCAGCTCGCGTCCGACTTACGTACTGCCGGAACTGACGTAAATCAATAAGGCCGAATCGATCCGGAGGCTCAATGAATAAGTAAAAGGACACTTCTGGGGCTACGGAATGATCCCAGGCCATAATCCAGATCCGGGTTATGTAGCAGGGTGTCGCCGTTCAGGCTGCAAACATGCCCCTTCTCTCCTCATCTCTGGCGTAAGATAAGGAGATGATGTATACTTTCGGGCGCCGATTGTTCTGCACAAAAATTTCCGAAATGTCTGCTGGATGTCTGCAAGGGCCCCCTGAGACAAGGAGGACGTAATTCATCTTTGCCACTACTCCACGAAGTGGCGACAAATCTGCCCGGAAAAGTCTCCGATGATTTTTGCAAGTCGGGCAGGGGGACCTCAGAAACATTTCTTCGCCTTCTCCGTGTTTACACGAAAATGGGAAGTTTTTCTGGCGGCGAGATGTAACTTAATGCGGAAAATAAATCACTTAGAAGGGCGTCATCGGAAACAGGAAGTTTGACTATCGCGGCCAAGGATCAAGCGCTGTGGGAGGTGTTAAACTTTTTTTTTGAAGTTCTTGAGAAATGTGACAACGTCGTAAAAACATTTTACAAATTGGATATACTGAAGGTTGCCTTGATAGAATTTAATATTTTTTATATCTCTTAAAAAGTTGCTTTTTTTCCAGTTTTCACTTTTCAGCCTTTTGAGATTGTTTTTAAAAACCCAAAAAAAGAATCCTCGGCTTAATTTCGGAATAAGGGAAATGGGTCGATTCGAATAAAATTTTGCAAGAGTCTTCAGTTTGGTTTAAAACGAAATTTGCTGCAGTTTCCAGTTTCCAATTTACAAGTGGAATATTTCCACCGCAATTCTTTCTCCCCGCATAATTTTATCACAAATCGATGACTTTCCCTAACGCGCACTCCACTATACACTTTTCACAACACAGTAACAATTTTGAGCACGGAAAAACCTAAAAACTAACAACATTTAAATCTAAACAAAAATCTTCTTACTCGCTGTATAGCACGTAATTTTTAAAAAATGGTACACAGGCACAAATGCGCGCTTTTCTCCGCGCGAAACGATTTGTTTAATGAAAAAAGGAATTGACCGTGCAAAAAGTAGTGAAACGTGCAGTGTAATGGGCATTAGGGAAATATGCACGTTTGGGAAATGTGCCAATTAGTACAAAATTATACAGGGAACAAAAACTTACAGTGAAAATATTCCGAATATTTCGGAAACCATAGCCGACCGACAAAAAATTCTTTGAGAACGTTCCGTTTTAGAGCAAACGGATTGCCCCTGCAAATTTTTATTCGAATCGGCCCATTTCCCTTATTCTGAACTTGTCCCGAATCCTCAATTAAATGATAAGAATTCAAAGAATTATAAAGCATTTTATCCTACAAATTATTTTCCTTTGCTTATATCATTCAAAAATATTGCAAATATTTAAAATATTTATATAAATCCAAAATAACATAGAGTTGTGTTTTAAGAATCCAGTTTCTCCAGACGTCTGTCTTATTTACGAATAATTGCAAAACTCCACAGTAAGGTGTTGAATTTGAATATTTGATAATGGGTGAACTACAGGATTTTGAATAAAACTTTTAAAATTAACAACTCCATACTTTTCTAAATTCGTACAATATATTAAGACTTCCACAGATCAACGCGAAACCGCTGGAACGAATTTTTGGCGAGACTCAGCGGTAGCAAGAAATTATAAACCAATCACACCCTGCGAAGCGGGAATGGATTCGTCCCGTCGTTATTTTTCTTTGTCTGAAAAAGCTACTGATTCCAATGTTAGATCTACTTCTGATCAGGAACCTTTGGTAAAATTTTGATTTTCACAATCGACCATTGCTTCTACATTGGAATCGGTTTTGGCAAATTCCATAGAATACCTAAAGGGCTCCATTAATTGTGCCCATTGCCAATTCGCGTAGTTTTGTTTTTCCTTGGCCCGTTCTAGTTTTAGTGTTTTTAAAATATTTTGCGTACGTATCTCGACGATTTTTTCATTTTTTTTATTTATTTTAGTATCTAAAAAAATATTTTTTACAGATTCCTTGCGACTAGCGATTCCTCTTATACAATAGATCATAGTTTTAGAGTTGAGTTTCGAACAGTTAGTTGTATTCCCAAAGAAGTTTGCAAAGCAATTTGGAAGAATGCAATCACTGTACATGCCTGAGCCGACAGAATCATTTAGGATTAATCTATTCCTATTTTTTACTGTTTATAAATAGATTCATGGAGGAAATCAATTACTAGACTTTTACTTACCATTTGTCTTTAATTCCACGCCACTTTCATTCCAAATTTTATCTTTCTTGTGATCATTTTTATATCCAGGGTAGGAAAAATCGTACAAAATTGGATTCATTTTTACTAATTCAATAAATTTTTTAATATTTATCTTTCCTTCTTGGGGGAACTACACGAATGACGAGAAAAATTGCACATACTGAAAATGATGCAACGCGTTCACTGTCTAGAAATGATGCATCAGTGCGAGTGGTTCCATATCCCGCCATAGTTTTGAGTCCCCCAAAAATCTCGCTCCCGTTCCCTCTCTTTTGTTCTACCCGCAAAGATCTCTTCTTTGTCTAGAATATTACAGAACCCCTTTTCTCTGTATGAAGTAGACACAATTGATGCGGAGATTTCCATTCATTCACCCAATTTGACCCATACAGCTAAAAGTATTCTTCATTTCGTGACTATGGTCAATTTTGAAATCCCTAATTGAAAATCTTCCCATTTCTAATAACTTCCGATAACCATGCCCCAACAGAAAATTCGCTTTTTTTAACAAAAAAGAAAGCCTAAAATTGGCCGAAAAACGGCTCGCCTTCGGCCCCTAAGAAATCCCTATTCACTAGTTATTTAAAAAAAGCTAAAGAAAGGAAAACAAAAAAGTGAAGATGACCTCTATTACATTCATGAAAGCCTTGTGCTCTCATTTTATTCATAATGAAAAACAGAAACAGGCAAAATAAAAAAGGAAAATATGCGACGAGAATAGGATCCAAATTCAAAGAATGGAAAAGGAATGGACTTTGGGGAAGAATACCCAAAGCATATCGCCCGCCCATTCATTCATCTATTGACTCGGAATTCAGAGTTGCAAAGAAAGAGGAACCTATAAAAGTGCCGCAGGGTATCCACTGCAGTTAACCTAAAGCCCTTTATCCATGAACTACATTTTCTAAACGGTCGCTTCATCCCTGTTGGGTGCTCCGGAATTATCTCCATTACGCATACAGCCGCCTGTACACACATCTAACTCCCTTCCTCGAAGGAAAAAGGCAGTAGGCAAATAGATTCGCTCCTTCCGGATCCGTTCTAATTCTATGAATGAGAAACAAAAACGAAAGTTTTTTTCCTTTGCGGCTTAGAATTGAGCCGTTCCAAGGTACCTCTGAGGGCTGAATTCCATTTTTTTTTCTTCCTCGTTGGGCCCTTAAACATGAAGTAGTTTGGCGCAAAGTTATGTAGGATGAAGTGATGGTTGGATGCGTTAAAAAATCTGCGGAAATCCCCAGTTGAATTGAAGTACTTAAGAAATTGCGACTCGCCGATTTATATTTTATTTCTCAAGCTTACAATTCTCACTAAAAGAAGGAGGCTGAATTCAATTCAAAAAACCTTCTCCTTGTTTCTACGACCGCTTTTCGCTTCCTTGGACAACAAGTAGTTTCTAGTCTGATGGAATCTGGCGGATATTAATCGAAATAAAAATGCAGCCGCTGATGTATTTAAATTTAAAACAGTAGGGTTTTCCTTTTTTATTCATATCTTATAAAAACTATGACTATGACAAATACTTAGAAAAAGTTTTCGCAGTAGAAAATTTTTGCGGCTAAAGTACATTTAATTTTGTATTTTCAACCCCAATACTTAAATAGCATATGCCTTGGTAAATTTATATACAAAGCACAAAAACTTACTTTAAAATTCGATATCAATCCGGTCATTTTGTCTTTTATAGCTGAATTATGTGCAATTTTTCTTATAAGAACTTTTGCACCCAAATTCAGCTATCACACAAAACGATATGATTCAAAGATTTTAGGATTCTAGAGATCGTAATGTTGTACCTTAACTTTATCCACAAAATAAATGGGATCAATTCTGAAATAAGTAGGGTAGGTAAACGGACGGTAGATGTGCGAATATTGGCACAATATCTTTGGACCGTGCAAGGAATTTTTTTGCTTTAATGCTTGTGAAAACGAATAACATCTTGCCGCACCACACAATCGAATAAATTCCTTTAAATCGCCTCAGAATCAAGAAAATCAGGATTATCCCTTTTGCACGAGAGTTCATTTTGAAATATTCATGCCGCTTGCTATGTGGAGCACTTCGAACGAAATGAGCACAGACACCAGAGGTACCCCATAGCCTGGCACTTCTGGATTCCACCTACTCGGTTCAATCTAAATTCGTAAAAATTATCTTGCCCAGCAACAGTCTGTCGCTGCATGCATACAATCCCAAAATAAGATCTTGATTGAGGTTACAATGTACCCGTGGTAACAGCGGGAAAGAAAAAAAAAACCGAAAAATTGGGATATTCCGGCATCCCCTAAACCCTCCCGCTCCGCACCGTGTCATGTAACCTTCCAAATTTGGTGTGCTGTAAATATGCCCCATGATGGCATGGGGCACACAGACGGGGCGGAGCGAATAATCAATATAAGGACTACTCCTCTGAAGATAAAGCCCGCGCACACTTCCTGGCATGGAATTCCTTATTTGAAATTTTATCAGAAATTTCTAAAACAAGTCAAAAAACAAAAACCCCCAAAAATTCCCCATTTCGATACAAGAGAGGGGGTGGTGTGGCAATCTTGAGTGCTTCTCTGTTTGTGACGCTTACTGACGATGACCGGGGTGACCGAAATGAGATGGAAAAGTTTTTAGGGCTTCATGAAATCGAAAAAGGGAATGACAACGACCTCGTTTAAATTATTTATGGACTCCTTCACGTATAGAGCTAACTTTACTATAATTATTTCTTTTTTTTCGATTTCCGGATGCCTAACTAATAAGACCGTTTACCCACAGGAGGGACATTCTATTCTGGGTAAGTGAGGATCAATCTTGGGGAAATATTTGATATGCTCCCCTACTCTCGAAAATTGGCGAAAAATGTGAAGTGATATCAGAGATATTTCTCCCGCCTTCCTTATCGATTTATAATAGTTCAAATGCGGTACATATTTTAAACGCTTCATGAGGAGATATTTTTGCGAGAAAATGTAATAGGATTAATGTGAAAGGCTTCTGGCTTATTCTGGAAATAGATAAGGATATTTTTGAATTGGGCATTTGGGTCGACTCATAGAACCATTTGATGCCTTATGGCAAATTTAATTCTATAGCTTTTTGATGCCATAAATAAAATCTTTTAAGTGGAAGACTGGAGACCTAATTCTATTTTAAAATATTTTAGATAAATTACATTTCATATCTTTTAGCTTCATGAATTAGTCTTATTCAAAGAATCTTCCAATGACTACAGATGTGAATCATTATTTAATTGATTCTTTAACACTAGGTTTACCAAGCAGTCCTTTGGACCCCTCTCAGATATTTAAAAATATCTATAAAGAAAGATTAAAAAAAAAGTAAAATAAGTCATGAATTTTCATGAAAAGAAGTAATTTAAATTAAAAAGAAAATGTTCGAAATAACTCCTTGGTAGTTGTAGTGTTAACGTGTCCTGATTCTACACCTCCCTCTCTTAAACCATTTACACATTTCCGAGACACCCTGTGCATTATATCGTTTCATACAGTCATTATAAAATATCCACGGTAAATATATATATTTTTTTAAGCTTGGAAGTTATATCCAAATTATGTAGTTATTCTAATCCAACCTACTTTTTCTTTAAGGTTTAACCTTGTCTATTTTCTTCGTGGAACAACCTATTAAAAAACAAAATAAGGCTTTACTTCCTTTACATTGAAACGATCGCCCTTCAGTGGCTTCTTCATCGCATTTATGTCAATTTAAAAATATTTAAAACTTCAACCTCTTCCTCCCCCCACAGTACCCGAACGAATTTATTGAAAACAATTCCGTCTGCGATTAAGCCCGAATCAATTCCCACTAATCTCTCTTCGCCATTTAATTGGCTTGCGTGTGTCTCCAAGCGGAGTTTTAGTCAGTAGACAGTATCAATTGAAACCAGTGAAGCACATTTAATTGCTCAATTCAGACATTGGCCGTCAATGTTGGGGTGAATGGGAAACCGTCCATCTTCGGAATCCCCTACCCCCTGTAAGCCCTCTGCAACTCCTCGACAAGTCAGGCATCGTGACCGAAAAGAAATTACATTTAAATTAGCATTTGTACCGCCCCACGGCAATCAAAATCAATTCCCTAAGACTGAAATCCCATTAGATTTTGTAAAATAGGACGGAACAAGAATGCAAAGAATCGAACTTAGAATTTTCCGACTCGTTGGCTAGGTCTGTCTAACAACATTCTGAGAAAAGTTGGAAAATTGTCCGAATAAAGGGTAAGGTGGTTGATAAAGCGCGAATCGATAGGGCTGGGGTATAAGGGCTTTGCCCCACTATTTCCTCTTTGTTTTTAAGAATATTTATTGAGGTTTCCTCTAGAAACACGGTCAATTTTTATCGTTTTATTTAAATTCGATACCCGATGCGATTACAAAGCAATTGAAGGTAGGCGGACTGAGGAGGACTACTTTTTTTTCCACTGAGAGTGTACAGCTTCCTATTCAGAGGCTTTTCATCCCTAATTTGTTCTTTCTGAATACGTAGAAAAGCGCCTGAAGGAAGCCAAAACAGAATTAACCTTCGCTTGAGGGTTTTCGATAGTTTGTAACGAGGCATAAATTGATTTGCTCTGATTTCGAAGTTGCCATGTGGCACGTCCTGAAGCCAAACACCAACTCAAACTGAATTGTATTTTAAGAACTTTGAGAAGAGTGCCCCGGGTAAGGCTACAAGGGGTCGGGGCAAAGTCTCGACAGCCTCGGCAGCCTCGGCAGCCTCGGCAGCCTCGGCAGCCTCGACGACCTCTTTCCCCCGGCAGGACAAAGTCACGTAAAAGCAAACATCAATGTTGTGAGCATTGAGAGGGTAAACAACAAACAAAAAAAAGTTTTTAGAGGTCACCACTTAACCTTTTGCTTACCTTTTAACAATATGCGGGCAAGGGTATAATTCACTGAATGGCGAGAAAACAGAGAAAGCCGAGAAACTGCTCGGAAAAGTTGGGTAACCGAAACAAAGTAGGGGGTAGTGTTAACTACTTTTACGCCTCGATTGTGACATCCTTGTACTCGTATCTTTTGGTTTTCCTGTTTCAAAATTTCAAAGCTGGAAAGGGAAAATACGTGACTTCATTTTGCTGGCGGTTATCATCCGGAGTCACATTTATGCGACTTCAATTTGCTGGCGATAGTCAATCTAAATGATGTGACTTCTTATAAAAAATCTACGCAGAGTATGCTGAGTATACCCCGCTGCCAAGAAAAGAAGCTCAATAGCATTCACGTACTCTTCGTGCAACGTTTCGTTGCATATTGCAAAAATGTTTTGAAAATTATCATATTGTTATTATATAAGTATAAATCTTATTCAGCTACATATAGTAATGCCAATATGTTAAAGTTGCAGTTACAGTTGCTCTAGTGGTTATTAAACCCTTTTTCTATATCTTTTATAGGATCCGCAGCAGCCGGGGGAGCCTTGACAGTCTTGGAACAGCTCCGCCATCCCTTGGATCAGCAGTCGACGGCAAAATGGAAATGAATGGTAGTCCAAATCGGAGCTCATCCTCCAGGAACGGGATAGGGCGGGATAACTGGTCTAAAATGCCAGAGCCCGTGAACGGGCACGGGCAACCTTCCAGCCCGACATCAGGACGAAAGGAGAAGTCCTCTCCGAGCCATTCCCGAAGGAATGTCTCATCATCTTCGTCATCATCAAAGCAATCATCCTCAACATCTGGACGAACTAAGGGTGTCCCCCAGAGTTTTGGATATGTGAAGCGGTCGAATGGGTCAGCAACTGGAAACATTACGGCAACCGACCAACAAAACGTCCTGCTCATGGGCCAGCAACAGGCTTCTGGGAGAACTGCCCATGTCTCGGCTGTTCCCAGATCGGGAAAGATCAAGGTGTCCGGTGGGACACAGACGTGCACATCTGACCTGCAAACAAGTAGGCTACAACACTTAAATTATCTCTCTAAAGGGGATAATTTCTTTCTTAAACTTTTTTTTTATAATTTCAGAAATTCCTCCGAACACCCAGCACAGGAGCTTCTCCCTGACTGGTCCTGGAGCAACTCAGCTGAGCCAATCGATACGGGAGCGCCTGTCGACGGGCTCGCACAGTTTGCCGAAACCGGGAACGGATATGCATGTCTTCCAGCATAGGTATTTTTTTCCCTCCAGAATGTCTCCACTCTCTCCCTACACACCCGGAAAAGGGTTCCAGCTAAAGTAATTCTCAGCACGCATTAGTTGGCAAACTCTAAAAAACACTCGAAATAATTTGCATAAGCCTCTTCTGGGTGTTGCCAGCTCAACGACGCCTAATGACTTCCCCCGTAAAGTTTTACTGCTCCCATAAAAAAGTTTAAAATTGCCGCAATCTCCCAGGACAGGAGTTCCTTAAATGATATCCCTTAGCCTTACATGAGGGCTTCAAGCTCGAGTTCTTGAAGTTATATGTAAAAGGATGAAGTTAGGGAAAAACGGGCGGAATATTTGTTTACGGCAAGGCCCCATTAATTTTATAGCTCCCAGGGCGAATGTGTTGTGGCATAAAAATCGAATTACTTTACAACGAATTAAGGAGTATTTGTTTGCAGCACAAACAGTAGTCGTAGGGGGTCTTAAGAAGGAATTCAAAAGCATTAAATGTAGGTTTCGCATGAATTCTTACTCTGTTTTCAACATTTCGAAAATTTGCAAACTCATAGATCATTGCATCGTACCGCCCACTTTAAAGAATTTTAAAAATAAATAAAAAGTATTTTTATCTTAAGTTTCTCAACAGAAAACAATAAAAATAACAACAGTCGAGATATCTTATCGATAAATTTATTTAGTCTACCGCAAATCAATGGATCGATTGTGTTCGGTTGCCGGCGTCTTAGTTTTCCTTGAATTCATCCGCTTTGATATTGAACTGTATGCTTCAGCACTTGAGCACAGGTCGTTAAAATCAAAAAACGATCTTGTCTCGTTGTGCCTCAATTGCTTCTGTTAATTGAGTCGCGCGCAGCGAAGCGCCTGTCTTAAATTACCGGCTTTGTTTCGTTCGCTACAACGTTTATTTTTTTTTTATTCTATTCTCTTAATTGAATCTCTTGAATAGAAGAAAATGTTAGTTTGGTCCAGTTTGATTGAGGGATAAAAACGACTTGTTAACCATAAATTGAGCGTTTTGCGCTTTTTTGGTAGTAGATTTAGTTTTATGGAGCAATGACATCTAATTTTTAGGTCACAGCTGGGTCACTTGGAAGCATGGAATGTAGCACTGATGTACTCAATTTGTAGTTGTAGTCTTTGTCTGCATAATCAGTAATTTGGAAATACTGCCTAGTTGATTTTTGTATAAGAACAATCGAAAATTTTAAAAATATAATCAACAATTTAAAAATTCTGGTCAACAACCATAGAAAATTTGATAAAATCTATGGACTGACTGCCCTTAATAACTTAAGGATCATGTAACTATTAATTAAATAGAAAAATTCCGTCAACAACTATCAACAATTTAAAAAATCCTATCAACTTGCTGATTAGAGACTGATCAGAGACTTCTGTCCATCGAAATCTTAAAAATCTCGTCAGTTGTATGGAAAATTAGTAGTGTCACTTAAGTTAAAATTTGTAAACGCAAAATGAAATTTTCAATATTTATTACCTAGAATTCAGCTGTCTTTCAAACATGAACATCGCTTCCTGACTCTAATTATGAAATAATTAATAACATAACCGATACGAGACGCCTTTATCCAGTAAACCATACGGTGTTCATCATGAGTTTACATAATCCCACAGAAACCCCTAAAGATTACAAAGCTCAGCACACCGCAAAATATACCCACCCCACACGTCTACATCTAATCCTCTCGCGACAAAAACAAAACCCTCAGCCGTGGTTTGTTGTTTATTTTTCTTAGATTAAATTTTGTCGTTGCTCCCGTTCCAGAATTTCAAGCCGCGGCTCTGGCAAAATCCTCGATGGGAGTCTTTCGGACACCCAAACGTATGCAGAAGTAAAGCCCGAGTACAGCACATACGCCCTCTGGCTAAAGCACAGTAACACAGCGAGCAGCCGTCTTTCAGAGGGTGACTCCTTGGAAAGCCTACAGATTGGCTCCCCCGGTTTGGCGCGGCACGGGCATAAATTGCTCCATCGGGGGGAGTCATCCTACATTCAGAGCCCTCGTCTGAACAGGAGCAACAGCATAAGGTAAAATCTCTAACAAAATTATTATTAAATGAGCACCCGAAGCCACCAGCAGCCCACAACGATTACCATTTTTTGGTTGTTCTTCCGTTTTACTACCCAAACAAAAAAAAAAAAAAAAAACAAATATATAACACATATTTATTTTCTATCTCTTTTTCTTCGCATCCATTCAACCCCAAAAAGCTATCTGAAAGAGCGGACGTACCCAAGGTACTTAAGTGTTTTGCACAAAATTCTTGTTTTTTTTTACATATTGAGAAAAAAGGTTGCCTTGTTGTGCGGCAGGCTGTTTAATGAGTTTTCCTCTGATGCTTCTGCTTCATTTGCTTCCGCGAAAGGCTCTCTGCCAGTTTACAAAAAAAAATAAAAATAAAAAACATACACACAAAACACGCCATCCACCTGTGCTCGCCTTTTTTTCTCTTTTAGTCTTATTGTTTTCCTGTTTTGTTGTGTCTGCACGTTCTTTATCATCATTGTGCTTTCGCTGCTTCTATTTTTTTTTGTGCTTTCATTTTTGTGTCATGCAGCGCAACATAATTTCACACTGTTTCCTACCGCCTACATATTCAGCTATATACACTCCATGAGTGCGAGTGAGATAGACATTGCAAGTGATTCTGCTAGGCAAAGGCACGAAGGATCAAAACGACCTACCTTATCCCATTGCACTCAGGTGCATCCAATGGGTCGCGTTCCACCCACCTGCAATCACAAACAAAAGCACATACAACAACAACCTGAAGTGCTATTACATTCTACTGAACTCGTAATTTTCCCTGATTCAGTTAAAAGTTCAGTAGAACTTATGCCGGAAGGATTTTCATGCTCTTGTTTTGTGCTGCAATATCGCCGCCTCCACCAGCAATCGTCTGTTTGTCGGTATTGAGCCGTTGCTGCACTACGTGGAGCACTACCTGTTTTCTGTAAATTTGGCTCTTTTCACCAAGGACTCAAGCTTTTCTGTTTGGTTTAAATCAAGTTAAAGTAGTAAAAACCTACCTGCCTGCACCTTCACAGATAGATAGAATGAGTGAAATTGCAAAACAAAAAAAGATTTGTGCTTTTGGCAGCTAAAAATTTGCTTGCATTGTGTGATGAGTCGAAATTGAAAATCGAACGAAATTAATGAGAAGCATTTTTACCCAGTGCATCGTTCCCGGAATATTCCAAACAAAAGGATTTATATTTCCGGTGGTTAATCTGAATAAAACAGGTCACGTAGATTTTTTAATACTCATAATTTGCAACCCATCTTTCCTAGTGGGATTATTTTCAACTCACCTCAATTCATCGATGATGTCCACCGGATTTGTTTTCATTAATTTGAAAGCGTGTTGTGGGATTGAGGTACATGGTCAGGTAATTAAATGCCTTTATAGGGGACTATGTTGATTTTGAACTCAATCAATGTTGGATTAGTGCAAAACAGTTCAACTGGGCTTTTAATAGATCACTTGATGGCGTCAACTTGTGCAGCATGCAGGCTTATCGCTCATTGCATACTTGCAGGTTCTTAATAATTCCGGCACTCAATGATGCATTTCAACTGTGTGCAACGATTTAACGATTAGGGAAATGCAGTTACATATGCACAATCAGTGTAATTAATGAAAGGCAGTTAAAGTGCATGTTCACTGTTTAACCTCATGTACATTTCTATAAATAAGGAAATTCAATTAGAGCTTTTTATTTCATTTATACCACATTTTAATGTTGCATATTCTTTTTCCAATTTGTTACAACAGTTTAAATTTGTATTAAAACTATCGAAAAGTAAACCACTTTTTTATACAAATGTGGAGTCCAAATACCCATTCTTTTTACGTTTTCAAGAACGTGGTTCCTGGAATTTTATTTATGCTTCTTGGATAATTCAGATATAGCTTGATGTGGATTCGATTCAATTAGTGCTGTTAGCAATTCAAGACCTTGTGATAGTCTTCCCGACCTGGATGCATCCTTCAAACTTCGATTCTCTCATTTTTCGGAACTAGTTTTGAAATCTGTTTGGTGTTAGGGCTTCAGCGTAAATTGTTTATCAATTTAATTTCCTCAGTCGCCCTCTTTCCACTTACCGTCCGATCGGAGAGATCTTCCCACTTTATAATTTAATTTATTAATGACTTAATACATGCTATTGACAATAAGTTTACTTAAATATTAGAATAAATTAAAATACTAATTAAAAATGAGAATGAAACGGGCAAATTTAGGAGTGACTGTTAAGGTTATTCCTAAGAGATTCGTTACTCAAGTTCAAAAGAAGGAAGGGATTTAGCTTTCCGAAGCATTCGGGTGAGATGCTCAGAAAGTCGATAGTTGGTACGGTGGTAAACAGGGCGAAAGAGAGGGGTCGAACGAAGGAATAAGGAATAGTAAGTTGATGCATAGCTAATCGGGGAGATCTCCCCACTTTAAAGTAAGTCGCTGCACGATCGATCAAGGAGATCTTCCCATTTTAAAGTAAGTTGGTGCACGACCGATCGGAAAGATCTCCAACTTCGACTTTAGCGAGACTTTCTCTGTTATTATCAGTTACTTGATCTGAAGTTATTCACACATACGTATGAAGTGTTTCTCTAAAGCTCTCTATATAATTGGTAAAAAATACAGCATTGCTAAAAATGCGCTGTGGACAGCGTAATTTGACTTGCCCGAACGCGGGGAAAATCGTACGGTCGGCAAAGCGTTAATATGAACTTCGTCAACTTCCGATTTTGGCATTTGACTCCTAGTAGTAAAATAAAATAATTTATTGCATAAAAAACAAAGTAAACACTTAACAAAAAGTCTTACAGATATGCATACTTTCTGCTCAGTAAGTACCCGGATTTTGTTAAGTGCTCATTAAGTAATAGGCTTTTTTCAATTATTTATATTGTCTGTTATGTTAGTACATCTTTCCTTGACATATGATATAAATATGGTGTAAAACGAACCTACATTCATGAAACGTAGCATGATTGCTGGTTATGAGACATGGGTTAATGAGTCTGACATTAAAACCAGTCAACCATCGTCTGAGTGGCGCTTCGAAAACGAAGCAACACCAAAACAAAAATACGCAAAAGTCTCTCAAAAAATTCAAAGTTATGCTGAATGTTTTCTTTGATTACCACGGTGTTGTCCACAACGAATTCTTGCCAGAGGGTCAGACAATCAATAAAGAATATTACTTAGGAGTAATGTGGCATTTGCGTGATTCTATTCATAAAAAGAGGCCAGATTTATTGCCAGGACAACAATTGAATTCTCCACCATGACAATGCATTATCGCACACTGCTCTTATGATAAGTGGTTTTTTGACCAAACACGGCATAACTGTCATCACTGAGTTAAGACCCCGTGTGACTTTTTCTTGTTCCAAAGCTCAAATTATCACTTTCTGGGAAGCATTTTCAGTCGATTGAATCGGTAAAAGAGAATTCACTAAAGGAGGCCTGCACCCGCCTACTAAAAATGTATGGAGGATTTAGTTTAGCGCTGGCATATGTGTATCGCTTCAGAAGAGGCTTACTTTGATAAAAAATTAAAAATATACGTTTTATTGACAAAATCTGGGAACTTATTGGGCAGACCGTACGTGCTCACTTGACTGTAGTATCTCCATATTGATTCATTTCAAAAATAATATTTAAAAAATCTGGTTTAAATTTAGATCGACCTTACATGTATAAAGCTTAGAAGTTATAATGGCTCCTATTGCCAAATCAGATCGAGAATATATTGCAAAACCTTAAAATTCCGTAATAAACTTGCTCAAATACTCATAAATTTGTTTTAGTAACCTTTGACTTCATTTAATTTTTCCGTACATACCGTCAAAGTTCGATTGGATGTTTCAATCGGATTATTTTAATCTCTTTGAAAGAAAAACTGAATTGAAGTCAAAAGTTACAGAAATGAATTTATGAGAATTTTAGGAACTTTATTAAAGAATTTTAGTTCAAAATCGAAGAGATTTGGCAATCGGGCCTAATATTGTATAAAGAAAAGCATTGCAACATTTCTCTTTTAATCTTAATATTTTTTTAACATTTCCTATTAAAGAAATGTTTCTTTTAGTTATTTTTAGTTATATTTAAAAGGGGTTAGTGTTGAAGATTAAGCAGAATTGTATTTATTGTTTGAATTATTTTTACTTCATAAATAACGAACTTTAATGAACAAATTGTGGACCGCATTCCTTGCTCGCATACACTATAAATACAATTCATGATAGTCATTTCTTCATTAAATTGTATATAAAGTTTAAGCTTCGCGTTAGAAAACGATAACGTAGCTTTGTAGTTATCAAGAAAATGCTAAGAATGTTCTTAAGTCTTACAATTATTTTAAATACGCTATAACAGCGTAATTTAATATCTTTAACATCTATAATTTTTTCTCGTTACCTCCAAAATGCCGCCTTACACGCTTATCAAAAACGAGCATCGAACACGCACTCGAGTTAATGAGATTCAATTCCATTATTAAATCGCATTGATTTTGTTGACTTTGAGCCGCTTTATATTTATCATATTGTGTCGCGTGTTTACTGTAGCCTCTCCCCGAAAAAAAATCCAAATTTATTAAATTGATTTTTTTCAGATCGACAAAATCAGAAAAGATGTATCCATCTATGCTGAGCCGGGGTCCCGATGTAGAAGTGGAGCCCTACTACTGCTTGCCCGTTGGGACTATACCTCCTGGAAGTAATGGAAACACGGTAACTGTCCCGTGGAGCCAACCAACGTCTCCAACACCGCCAAATCGTGGGTTCAGCGGACCCCTGTCTCCAACCCATGGCGGTGGGCCCGCAAATATTGCGGGCTGCCATCGGCTTACTTATCCCAAAAAGAATGACGAAGGTAAGTTCCCTGCTGATCCTTACTTAAGAAGATAACCCCTGTGATCATGTCCCGTTAACATATCAATTTCATATCAAAAATAATATATTTTTTTTTTATTTTCTTCTCAAAAAATTACTTTTACAGTGCACGGCAGCGCAGCATCTTTGCTGTCAGGTGGAAGTTCCTTGTACGGCTCAGCTGAGGAGCGCCAGGCTAACGAAGTGCGCCGTCTTAAGCGGGAATTGGCCGATGCTCGGGAGCAGGTCATGAGTCTTTACAGTCAGTTGTCGACAAACGTGAGTACAGAGCTCCAAGAAGCGCATACATTTTTCAGGTTTTGGGAAAAGTTTCATTAAAATACAGCAAATCGCGGATGGCCATTAATTTTGCTGGGGGATAAGCCGAAATTTGCATAAAACCCAATATTGCTCGACCCATGCCATAAACGGAATGTGGATGGATGCAAATGAAACATTTACCCCAGAAGTTTTCAAATGCAGCGGATAGCCGCAAAAACGTCTGACTAAATTGCTGCTAAAACTCTTGTGATGATAAAACTTCTAGTGAGGCTCCAGCATGGGACTGCTTGTGGGATGAAAGTTGAAATTTCTGTTGGATTATAAAAGCGCGGTAGTATAGCGAAAACGGCTTGGGAAAGACAGGCCTATATAAGATCGCCTCCAGAAACAAACCGCGAGGAAATTAAATTCTCTGCCGGTGGGGCAATTATGATTTATGTGCCTTTTAAGAGCAAGAAATGCTTCGAGAATTGTCTTTTTTGTTTTTTAGGTACGTAATGTTTGTATTTTATGCGGCCGCACTCGGTCGTCTTGTTTGCGTCTGATGAACGTACGAACGAACAGTGAAAAAGTGTTTAAGTCTGCCGCTGACAAATTATTTTTGAATTTTAGTACTGTGGGAAAGCCTTACCGTCCAGGCTATGAGGAAAATTATTTCATATTTCATATTAGATCTATAAATCTGATGGAGAGGAGACAACCATAATGTTGTTTGGTATACTTTCCGGCGAATTTGGAATTTTTAAATCTATCTTGTAGTGCAGTACTTGAAAAATATTTTGTTACGGGCTAAATTATAACAGACTAATTTATAAAAAATAAGCTTGTCGATTAAACAAAAAATATAAGAATATAAAAAAGCAGTCAGACCATCAGGACGTTAATTTAAATGTCGAAATTTCGATTCCCACTTGTAGTTAAAACGTTGCTTTCCGATACACATAAAATGTTCTTACATTCGAAACAATTGTGTAAAATTCAATACAAATTTATTAGACTATTGAGTTGAATTGCAGCAACAAACACTTTGTAGCCTGATAAAATATTTAACTCCAAGAAATTTCATAGATAACAAGACCAATCAAAACAAGCAAACCAAACCGTCTTGTCCGAGCATTGATACTACTGAATAGAAAAATTCCAGATTATCTTGCACAATCTGCTCCTTCCCACCACCATCTTATAACAGTCTCAAGAGTCTGGAAAAAAATGGACTGACTCTGCATCAATTCACTATTAAAACGACATTGTCTCGGGACAAGTAGCGCATAACTCCTCCTGCTGTCAGCGCAGAAAGTTTGCTCCATAGTCTTCCTTAAGTTTTAAGGGCATTTTTTTTCAATTTATTTGAATCTCGGAGGCGACAGTTCCTTCGTGTAGGAATAAAACCGATAGTGCCTGCAATGCAGTTCTTGGGTTATTATCAAGTTTACAAAAAAAAAACAAAAACTTACTTTATCGCAAGATGGTGCTGTAAGAGAGGGTAGATCACTAATGAACGAAAACTTTAACAAAGTTGAGTTTGTCTGCAACCAATAAAAGTCACAAATAACTAGTTCTATAAATCGAAGGGTGTGGGATGGTCGAGGAAAATTGCAAACTTCCTTGTGATTTTTCAAGGAAATTTACAAGACTTTTCCGAACGGAGAGTGGCAAAGTTATTGCGCTATCGCGGAAGAAGGCAATAACAATATAGCCTGCTTGTTGGCGCCGCTGTTGTAAACTTTTCCACTCACCAAGTTTCCTTATTCCTTCTCCTCCTTGAGGTCCAAGTGCAGTTTTAATGAACTTAATTGAAATGCAACCAAGTGCAGTGTGGAAATTGCATTGCAGTATTTCTTGACTTGCAAATCAATGTCGTGATGGTGCTTTACTGGAAATGATAAGTCCAAAGCACTATGTTTGCCTACAGCAAGGACCACGTCGATTTCAATGCAGGTTAAATAAACCCCTTGGGTGGTATAATGAATAAATAATAAATAAGATCGCCACGAAATTCTACTCAATTTAAATTTTTCAATGAGCCGCGTTTAATTAAAGCGTCCTCTACATTAATCTGGGCTATTGTAGTTATCGCATTTCGCTGACATTGAAGCCTTTTATTTTATTTTGAAGAGTCTCGAACCTTTTTGGGCTTGTGCGTTTAATAAAAAATTTCCGACTGCCGAGGTCTGGGACCTTTATTCATTCTTAATTGAATTTTATGCAAAACTTTGCACCCCTTCCCAGTGTTATTAAATAAAAATGTACTGCGATCCAGTAGACTCCCTTAAAAAATTATGATAATTTCAGCACCTACTTACCCCGGCTTGTGCTCGAGGGCATTTATCATTTTGTTTTTTTTTTTCCTTTCTTTGCTTTATTTTTTTGGGAGCTCTTTTTCAGGGATTATGTCCGTCGGCTTATTTTTTTTCGCCCTCGCTTAAGTGGATGCTCAAATCTGGCTAATATATTTATGGCGCATATAACTCGTGCCGGCGTTGCTTCACACATAGCATAATTTTCTGAGATTGGGTGCTCATCTCATCGTTTTATCTGGCAATCTACTTCGGCTCATCTTTAAGTCATTCTCATTCCTGGTCGAGGGGAAGTGGTCCTGTTCAGAAGATCGGGTAGATCTCCTCCTCCCAGCCTCAATGGAGTGTGGACCATTCACTTGACTTCGGAATGAGAAAGCGGGAGGAGCAGGCTCATGCATAAAACATCAGGGATAAGATTGACCATGGCGGAACCCGGACAATGTGTAAAATTGACGGCCGTCAGGGTGACAAGATGTTGAGCTGATGAAGGGCCTTAAAAACGCGCCCTCATCCACCCAAGACAGGTTTTGTAATTGCATGAAATGCTTGAGATCTCGCAGGAAAAAGTCTGATAATTGTCAGATGTACCCAGTATCCGAGGAATTCCTTCTCTCTTTCAGGTAAGATGGGCGTGAGCTGAGCTGACGGCTCGACTAATGATGCCCTCGAGCCTGTCTCGTGCCCTTCCACAAGAGCTGGGTAGCCCCATTATTAGCCACTGATTGATTCAATTGCGTCAGGCAAACGATAGGCTTGAACGGAGGTTGGTTAATGAAAGTGTAAAAGATATTCCCACCTCACAACCTTTTTAAAGATTCAAAAAATGTCAACTTCTGGGGATTAGTACCAAAACCCCAGAAGGTATGTTTGCAAGAGGAAATGATCTAATTTAATCCCACTTCTTACCAAAAACATTTTTGACTAACTGGCACCTGTCCAAGAACTTTAATATTATTCTTATAAGGACCACCAGCATCATCCGTTTCTGGGTGCACCAGGGAGAAAGATCTTCTTTTATTCATGCCCATCACAACGGATGCTTCTGGGGCTCGAGAAATCCCCCAAACCACTGCTTAACATTCAAAAAGCATTTTAAGGAATTCGCCACGAGCGAACAAGGCTTCGAAAGATACGGAACGATGCTTGAGGTAAGAATCGTGAATAATGGCGAAATTATAAATTGAAAAGGATCAGCAAAGACCGCGAGATATACATACATAAGATACATAAGATACATAAAATACATAGACAGATAAAATAGTTTCCTCTAGAGGATTCTTTGGAGCCTGTCCCAGTCGACGAGAAATTGCGGCGCCGCCACTAAGCCCCCCCATCT
Source organism: Philonicus albiceps (assembly GCA_963969385.1). Taxonomy (NCBI): domain Eukaryota; kingdom Metazoa; phylum Arthropoda; class Insecta; order Diptera; family Asilidae; genus Philonicus; species Philonicus albiceps. The sequence goes on along the minus strand of OZ017775.1, from coordinate 12,316,220 downwards.
TCTAGCAAAATCAGTGTTTTTTCGCTGTGATTTTTTTTCTTTTAACTCTACCAGCGAAAAGCAGCAGAGTAGGGCATGATAGAAGCAACTTTGATTGCAGAAAATCTGTTGACCTTTGAAAGAAGTTGAAGATTTATGGTTCGCCACCCTTTGGAGCATTATACTTGATTGGATGAAAAATGTAGAGAGCTGTAAAAGAAATCGAAATCCTCTTGATTTTTCTAACTCATCCAATAGTAGTTTACTAACTCCTCGCAAAAAAAAAGGGAACGAATTAAGTTGAGGCAACTAAAAGAACCACAATATCTTGAGGAGAATTTTCTCGTTCATTTCGCAAATAATTCACAAAAAAAGAAAAATAAAATAAAGGAACTTTTACCAACGAACGTTGTCCTCACAGTCATGAAACATCTGTGAGCTTACAGAGAATGTCTGGAAAAATGCAAACAAATCGGCTAACTCTGTCGCTGATACTTCTTTCATTTTTCTGCTGGCATTATTCCATTCCGACTTTTATTACCCCTTCCTTAATCGTCGTTGGCTTCCTTTGCCGCGGAAACCAGCCAAAGGGTTTTTCGGTTTGGCTTTTATTGCAGTAAGCAAAGCAGAGGGTTTCTTAATTTCCTGAAAGAAACAAAAGTTAATTCTCAGTATGCTTCGAAGGGGCCCTTAAGTGTTATGATTATCATAATTAACTTTACGAAAGATGCTCCTTGTGAGCATTGTTTTTTTTTGATAAAAATCAACCCTTAATCCCCTTCTTAAGGTAACTTTTTCAATTTACAGTATTTCGAAATATGCTTTGTTATAAATTGTTTTATTTTTTACCTTTAAAATATTTTTATAGCAAATTTTTAATATGCGTATACAAATTATCCCTCCAGGAAATCTGCTGTGATTAAATTTGTATTGCAAAATTAACCTTCCTCTAGTTATTTCTAAAATGCTTGAGGAATTTTTAAGAAAGTAAGAATTCTATTCTGTTTTTATCCTATTAACAAGTGCACTCGAGAGAATTTAATAAAAAAATACTTGCAGTTTTGCATTTTTAAATTTTAAATAGTTTGTTTCTTGCCTCTAAAAAATTTAATTGGGAGGGCATCTTCAAGAGAAAGGCTTCTTCGTGTTATTTTTAATATTATTTAATGAAGGGTACATAAACGAAGTTATTTACTAAATATAAAGATAATGTTTTTTGATTAGAATTTGAAACCCTGATCAAAGAACGTAGAACTTTATAGATTAATTAAGATCTTAAATATTGAGTATTTTTCGGAAAGAGTTACTGTTTGATTTTAATTTATTGGTTAACTTCCTTTTTAGGAATTTTAAAAGTTTCAGGATCAACAAAAAATAAATTACAAAATAATGGTTAAAGGCTAACTTATTTAAATACTAATACGGAAATTTAATTTACTAGTTACTATTTAAAATTGAACTATAAATTTATTGATCACTTGATCATTGTTACTAGAATTTTTTTTATTTGAAAAGTACAAACGAATGGTTATTTTCTAAACGAACAAAAGCAGTTGGAGAGGATTTGTTTCCCTCGGAAATCTTAATATCTGTTAAGCTGATATAAAAGCGATTTATTAGTCATATAATTTTCAATTACAAATTTTTACGATCATTTGAGATCGAATTTAAAATTTATTGCTCCGCTTTATTAAGCACTATTAAGGAACTATCTGAGCATGGATCTTGGGACTCCGTGACCCCGAACTTATACATATATACTACAAAATATAATAAAAGACAAGAAAAGCTATAATCCGAGCAGACTCAATTCTTTTCCGAGAAAGTGGTAATCTCTTGAGGCGCCACCTTTGAGCGTTTGACCCCAAAGAAATCAGAAGGTAATAAATCACGAAGGGCCACTAATGATTGCTCAAATAATGAACACCTCGTTAACTGGGCTCATAAAAAGGCGAGGTTCCCCACAACAGCGCGCTCCTTTTGGCCCCTTTACATTCAATGATCACGCCAGCGGAGTGGTACCCGAACGAACGGGTTAACTCTTAATTTTTTCAGTTCAATTTGCTGAGAGTGGACACACAGCGTGGCGTGGGGCTCCATCGGCTGAAAAATGTGGCTCCTTCGGCCGGTAGGTTAAGTAGGAGGGAGCGTGTGTTATCTAGCGATGTTTATTACTGCCAAGATGCCACGAAATCCAAACGGTGGGTGGATTTCTTGCGAGTAATGAGTTTATTCGCTGAATAGCCTAACTGGTGGCTAATGGACTCTTGTGGGTAGACTAGTGAAATTTGAAATATTTAAAAATTTCCTACACAACATGATTCTCACATTTTACCCGTATTCTTAAGTAATTGAATAATGTTATAAATTAATTAAACGCAAAAAGATATGATCTCTACAGAATTTTTACTGAAAATGCAAACAATTGCACAAATCCCTGATTAGGAAAACTATAAAAACTATTTATTGATGCTACAATATAAAATCATTAAACATTCTTTAAAATTTTAACAATAAACATAACTAAGAAATTGGTTGATAAAATTAAAAAAAAATTTTAGTGGATAATTTGGACTACGGACAGAGTATAAAGTGCCTCCAGCCTTTCGTTTTATAGCACGCGCTGTGCAAAATTGTATACAATCCGCGGGGATTGTGACGCTTCTTGAGATAAAATTCTTTTTTATTTCCCTACCGTTTCGCGTTTTTCTTCAAAGATGGAAGATGCACGGTGGTAGAAACCGGAGCTGAAAACCGCAATAATTGAAAACGACGACGTTCATCTTTGCCGCCACCGCTGTTTTACCATGGAAACTCTCACTCTGGAGGAGGTTGAAAAAGAAACTCGCTTTTGTCGAAAGAAAAGAATAAGATGAACCTCCTCTTCTCCGGAAAAACAATGCTGCCTGATGGCATACCAAAGCTGGACCCAGAAATGGAAGCGACGCGTATCCAATTCGTAAGTCTGCGACACTCTGCGAGGAAAATGAAATGGTCCAGCTCAGATGATGACGATGGTAACGATGTACCATGGCCTCAATAACGGTACACTGGGCATAACGAGATTTGAAACTGCACCGATCGATCAATCACATCGTGCAGCTCCAAGTCGAGAAAGAGGAAGAGGCTCGCGCCATCCACCAGCATCAAAGCTGAAGCCAATTTCTCATCGACCTTGGGAATTGGAAAGTCGAAGAAGTGGCAAGCTCGACCGTTGATTGCCCATCGTCCACCGGAGGGATCTGAGGCTCATTCCGTTTGATCTTCAATTGCGGAGAGAATTTATGTAGCGCTCCTCCAGCCACTGATCACATCCTTCATCTCCCCTTCCGACCCCTGGCCCTATTTTCCAAGAAGATGTTTCAGTTGCAGCATCCCGCTGGCGTCGGCTGGATCTGGTTGAGATGCGTTCGCAAACTGCGAACCTCCTGGCATAATTGATGCGAAACTGATTTATGGGGTGCCCTTGTTCACCTGGAGGCCTAGAGGAAAGAATAACTGCGGAGAGCCGCACGGCATGGGACTCCACTCCAGCGATATTCTGTGCTGCTGTTTGTTCCCCAAGGAAGCGCCGCCATCAAAATGCAATTTAATGCAGCAGTTTTCGCTATTAAATTAGGTACTCTTGCAGTTTGGATACTATGCAAATATAGTTACCTTCGAGCTCCTCCACCTTTTCCCGGGTGGTGGTGCACTTACTTTTTATCTCCCGGAATCCCCGCTTCCTGGAATCATGCCAGCAAAAAAATAAAGGGCTGGAAACGGTTTGACTACAGCTGGGAGACATTTCGATCGCAAAATGCAGTGAAATGTGACTGACTTCTGGGGGTCGTTTTAATCAAAATTTATTTCCTCTACCGAAGAATAAAGTTTCATTTGGCGCTAAAATGAGGTCGCGCAAAAGTTTTATTTAAAGCTAAAAAAAATTTTCTTTTTTGATAATTACTAGGAGAAAAAGTGTTGGTAGTGGCATATTTCTGCAGGAATTCTATTGATTAGGGGGGATGGTGCAGATGTCGATGTGATCAGTCTCTGAAGTAATGCAGATGTCGAGCACTATTTAATTATTTTTGGGGCCATAGCTTTGTGCCAATTTTATTGTAGGAACAGTTTTATATTAAGGTCAATGAGCAAAGCGTTTATTCAGCTTTTGTATTGAAATTAATCTTTAGACCAATTTCATCCCATCTGTAAAAGTAGGCTACTTTGGATTGTTAGTTATTAACATTCCTCTACATAGAATTTTAATCAAAGGCTGGAAGTATTTATGAAGGTATTTGTGATACTATAAAAATGTTGGGGAGATTAAAATTCAGAAAACAATGAAAAATTCTACATTAATCGTCAATTTACAACTCCGATCTTGAGACGCATTCATATTAGAAAAACCTTTATATTTGAAAAAAATTAGAATCGATGCAATAAAGCATTTTTCAATCTCATCAAATTTTGGACCCCCAATCCCAATTATATTTCATAAACTATGAATAAAATAATTCTTTATTCTTCTCTTTATAGCAATATATATAACCCTCTTACAACACTAGGATACCGTGTTGCACAGTTTCTCTCTTATACGATAAAAACCCTCACATAAGACGGCACCTTATAACACGATTTCGTTCTAATACGGTACTGAAATTGCGAAAATCATTTTGTAACATTTAAATCAAATTACGCACTATCCATTCATCCACAAAAGATAAATAAAATAAATTTTGAGGAATACCTGCATCAGCTCAAATTGATATTCTTTTATAATTAAGGCTTCAAACATAACTTTTGACTCAGTGAAAATGAGAGGATGTTAATGAAGTGTTACATACAGTAGCAAAACTCTATGTCCTTCCATTGCAAATTTATTTTTTCTCCTGCCCAACACGGTTTTCTAAAAGGTAGATCTACAAAAACCAACTTAACAGTCTTCGTTTCACTTACCCTGCAAGCTATGGAAAATGGCGAAAGGATCAACGTTATTGCCAACGACTTTAGTGAAGCCTTTGACAAAATCTCTCACCATTCTCTCATCTCTCATCATCTTAAGCTCAGTGTCTTCAGTTTTCAATATTGTTTTATTTTCTGGATCAATTCATACGTTGATAATCGACATTGCAGGGTTTGTTTTGATTCTGGGATTTCGAACTCATTTGCTTCTCACTCTGGCGTCCTTCAAGGTGGCCACCTTGATCCGCTAATTTTCATCCTATCTATAAACGATGTTGAGTTGATAATTAAACACTCTGAAATATTCATTTATGCTAATGACAAGATGATTTTTAAAAATATTTCAAGTACATCTAATTCTATATCTCTTCAATATGTCTTAGTCAGTTGTCCATTTGGTGCTCGAAAAACTTTTTGCATCTTAACTAATCTAAGTGTCAATCAATTACCTATTTCCGCAAGTGCTTCCCAACTACTCCTCGAACATATTTTCTCTCTGGTGAACCCATTCCATTAGTTAGTTCCTTACGTGATTTGGGTGTTATTTACGATAGCGAACTCAATTTTCCTTCTCACAAGCCAACTCAGCTCAAGGCCTTGTCAAACGATGGTCTAAGGAATTCTTTAACCCGTATGTCACTAAAGCTCTTTACTTCTGTTTTCTCATACCCCTACTTAAATATGCCCCTCAGGTCTGGTCACCCTCTCAGCCAATATTCATTAATAGGATTAAAGCTGTTCAGCGAAGGTTTCTTTGTTTCGCGTTGCGCGGCCATACTTGGATTGATAACTTCAATATTCCTCCTTCGATCGACTGAAATTAATTAACCTCCAACCCCTAACATTGCGTCGTGACATCTTGCATATACTCTACGTCCATCAGGCTCTAACTGGCACCATCGAGTACCCCGAATTTATATATAGCATTTCGCTCAATACCAACCAATCCCCGAAATGTGAGATCCTTTCCACTCTTCCGCTTAGACATCCACTGTAGAAACTATGGTCACTTTGAACCCTTTACAAGAATGCTACGTTAACTATACCACCCTTTTCGGCTTCCACATCGATAAAGGTACCTTCAAATACTCCATTTACCATCCAGTCGCACTATCTTAAGCAGCCCCTCCCCTTATTCTATATAGGTCTAGTTTTAGTCTAGTCTAGTCTTAGCTTTAGTTACTTTTGTTATTTTTAAGTTAATTACGTTTTTAGTTCTCTGTAGCTTGCATTAAGTGAAATAAATAAATAAATAAAAAGGCAGTATTGCTCGATTTGAGCAGAAGTCTTTATTGAGTTCGTGCTGCTTTATAGCTAAATTTTATTTTGTGGTTAGTGTAGTGCACCTAACTTAATATGTTGGTTAGGGGATTGCATAAAACTATACATATTTTTTTTTATTATTGTATTTTATTTGTATTTGCGAACTCTAACACATTTTCGAAACGCATCCCCTTATTTTTTACTTGTCTCGTAGTCTCCTATAACACGGTTTCCCCTAACACGACATTTCCCAGGAGTATATCTACCTTATAAGAGGGTACTACTAAAAATTACTAGACCCGTGCGAGTCCTTTTCTGTGGCATATGTGACATCAATCGCCTACGAAAAAAAAAAAGGAAGGAATGTGTTATGGTGTTATGGTGAAAAGGGAAAAATAAAGCACATACATACTGCTTGTTTGTATCCACTAAAGATCTCTGGTGTTATATTTTATATTTAAATGTGAATTAGCGCATTTTAATGCTAAGTGAGCATGCGATATCAGAAGTGGAAACGAAACGCATCATTTGGTGTTTGGTTTATTGAGTTTTGATGAAACATTAGTGGGGAAAAAGGGATGTTGACAGTAGAAGTAATATATAAGGTATATGAAAAAAAGTTGATTAATAATAATTTAAAGCTCCTTTGCATTATACTCAAACAAAATCTCACAGCAATGATTTTTCTCCATAAATGTTGAAAAATTTCGATAAATGCATTCCACATATGGTGGCAAGCTGAAAATGGACTTCCATCCTTTGGAACAATTCCACAATCATCGCATAAAAGAACCCACAACTTGCCACTTTTGTCAGGGAGCATTTTTTCCTCCACTCCCTCTCCTAATCTAGGTCGTTATGGGTGTCCGTCACTGAGTCAAAAATAAACCTAACAACTTCAAGTGTGTAATAACGAAGAAAACAAGGGAAAATGAAACTTTCACCGAGATGCCCTCCCCCTTGCATTGCATTTCTTTTTAGTGTATTTCAGCCTTGTTCGAGTTGTTTCAGTATTATTTTTTTTTCCTTTCTGCTGGGCCGCTCTTTCAAACGTTACAAAAATGTCCTTCAACAGTGCTCCACATGCGAATGGGGCCCTTCAACCATATCTCCATAGAAATTTGCTGTGCTGTACAAGGCACTCGTTACATCCTCAAAAGGATGATACTGCTTTAAGCCTGCCCACGTCCAGGATTGTAGTAAACGGGGTGTGCGGAGACCTCCTTAAAGTCTTAAGTCCAATAGTGTGATCCTTGAATACCGACATTAACTGGGTTCCATTCAGGAGCACTAATCGACAACATCTTTCTAATGGGAGCAACAGACAAGCCCCAAATAGAAGAAGTACTAACACCTCTCTCGCATCTCTAGCATTTCTCCTCAGCAGGAAGGAAGTACGGGGGTTTAGGGTATTTAATTGCTCCATTTGAAATTAAATAAACTGTGCTGTGACGCAGAAAATATCTTAAATATGGAGGAAAATGTCTTTCGTGTTTTTGAAATTGTTATCATGAGACCAAAAAGGTTAGGTAGTAATTTTGCGGAACCAAAGTACTGGGCAATCAGGGTGGGTTCATTTGATTTAAGGTAATTCAATTTTAAAAGGGGAGTATGTCACTTAACAGGAAATATCGCTTCCCTGGTAAAATAAATGATTCTCAAATGTTCCTTCACATGTCTGTCACATTACATGGCACGTCTCACATCATTTATCAAAGAAGTGTGAAGAGTGATAGAGGCAATAAATCTCGACACGTGAGTGAACAACCGGAATTAAATTTTGTATTATAAATTTCCTAAAAGAGGTGATAGAAGTAATTGAAATAAAAGCATATCTAATACGAAATGGACCGCTTTCTGGCCCTAGTGGCAACAATGTAGCTTCATTCTTATCTATAATTTTCTCCTACCTCCTAATTATAAGAAAAGAATGGGGCCTTACTCTAAACGACTACTCATCTCTTATGACTGAATTACATGTAAAATTTCTTATCAGCCTTTTTGATCCTATAATTAGGCTATCAGAAAGAAAGGATTTAAATACGATTCAAAAGCTACTTAGTTTACATTCAGGAATTATTCGGAAATTTGCATTTTAACACTTTGACTCTCAGCAGAATGTTCATGATAGCTATAAAAGCTATCTGAGAAGTGCCGGTAGACGCATAGTCTCTACAAGAATAACTTGCAGAATTTTCAGAATCAAACTTTATTAAGACAGCCTACATGAGAAATCTTATTTTTAGGACATGTAAAAATTGCAATTAATTTCTCACCTTCTTTATACATGTCAACTCTATGTTAATCCACGAAACTGCTGATTTCGCACGCGTTTTCCCGCCATAATATAAAAAAATATATAACTTACATAATTTCCTGAAATTATACTAATTAATGTTGTACCCCTTCCCCTCTGTCGCAGACTAGAGGTGTGGTTTATGCCGAGAACAAAACCCTTAATAACGGCTCGATTGTGGTAATTTTTTTACGCCTTCATCAAGAGTTAGTGGAAGCAACTAACAATTTCCGCAAAAAATTTATGAGCATGCAAGCACTTATCAAATTTTTCAATCGTAGTCACGCAAAAGAGCGCCTAAAGTTCTTTTAAATAATTTATTCGACATTGGCCATAAACTTTTTCCCCCCCTTCTTTTTACCATTTCATTATTTCATCTATCTTTTAACCATTTCTTTAGGAACGTGAAAGTGAAAATGTTCGTAGTCTTGAGACGGTAGAATTTATGACAATGATCTGTCGACACTCGTTCTCGAATGAATAGCCTATAAATTTTTCTTCGGGAGTTTTTTCTCTCATCTTCGCTGGCATATATATATATTTTTTTTTATATATCGGGTCTTTTCAAATTTTTCAAGTTCCCATGAATTTTCGGCCTCGTTTGGGCACGTTCCACTCGTAAAGTGTTAAACGAATGAATTGACTTCTTCGACAGCAGCTCGAAACTTCTACACTGTCACCCACCGTGTTGCGTTTCTTTAGCAGCATTTCTCTTCAGAAGGCTTAAATTTTTCAGCAGATTTGTGTTTACGTCGTAATCGTAGTTGTTGTCTGGGTTATTGACACACGTGACTCTTTTAACTTTTTCTTTTCTTGTAAGCTTTCTTATTCGATGGTGGAGAAAAAAAATAACTGAATCCATCAATAAATAGAGGATTTGCCTAGTATTTAACGATAAAAGAAGTAGACAAATCTAACGTTTTTCCTTTACAGCTCAAGGTAGCAAATATCCACCCCAAGGTAACTGTCGAGAACCTTGTTCTTTTTTACTTATTTATGACCTTCTACGGAGGTATAGAAGAATATATACTGCTCTCAGGCATGCCATCGCTTCATGTACGAGCATAAAAACATCGTTCAAGAGACACCTAATGATGGTCATAACGCAGAAAAAAATTTATATTTAGAATGTTACCCAAAAAGACACTACATATCCTCCCTGTTTCCAAAAGTAAATAAACTGAATGATGCTTAAGGCGAATAATTCACTTTTTAAATTGCCATACATCCCGCCAAATTTATATCGAAGCTTTATGTGTATATACATTTTTTTTTGAGCGAAAAGAAAAACGGCTAACCCCAAATCGAGAATAATGTCCCCAAAAACATGAAACAGTCTAAGTCAAGTCAAGGCCAAATGTGATAGAAATATTCAAATTTTATTTATTTTTTTTTTTTTTTATCAAGCTTATCTTCATTTTGCAGGCGACATCATCCAAACCTTTTCTGGCCTGCATCGCAGACAGTCTCCGAATCACAGTCCATAGCTAAGTTAAGGCCAGCGACATTTTAATCAAGGCAACATCCCAAAAATTTATTGCCTCTGTTCCAAAAACTCAGGATGATATGCGCTCTCAGTCTGGATGAAAACCAAAAAGTTTGTCTTTCTCTCGTTCACTTAAGCTGCGGTTTTGGCTTGACCGCAACAAATAAATGCGAAAAAGAATCTCTAGAGGCTAGCGACTGGACGTATGTATTTTGTCTTTTCGCATCCGCCCCGGAATGCCTGAGCATAAATTTAAGCGATTTTACGTGTTTCTTTTGAAAAATGTGAAAAGATTAAGAAATGTGGAGACGTTAAAGCTTTTCTGGGAATTTTTTTCTGATTCCAATTTCTTAACTATGAAGCCGTTGAAAAAAAAACACTTATATAAATGAAGACGACCCCCTAAGACTCTTAAGAGTGGAACGAACTTGATAGAAATAAGCCTCAAACGTATGAAATGGTTGGTTCGATCAAATAAAAGAGCCTCGACCATAGAGCCGAAGAGAGCCCCAAAAGTCCAGTAAAAGAGCCCCAATAATCGTTTACGCTTCAAACATGTTTTGTTTAGTTCGAATCGAATTGGCGCCACATAGCTGCCCCCTTCCAAAACAATCTTTTAGCTGCTCTTTTCAACTGCAACGTCTGCTAATGAAGCCAATTCAATTTGTTAGCCTCCCTGCATAGTTTGGAATATTTATTCCATGGTCGGGCAGTTGCCTTCCACCCCCGCGATTTTATCTTTATATACAAGCGATTTAAAAAGGAACTTCTAACAGGGGCGACACAGAGGTGCCAATTTTTGTGGAATGTTTTTTCGGCGCAGCAGGAAGTGGACTAGATACTGGGAGGTGGGAATAAAAAAAAAAAAAAAACCCCAAGCCGAAGCAAAACTAATTTCGAATTCAGACGCCGCCAGACAAAACCCTCCTGGGAGAGGACACTGAGTACACGAGGGCAAGGAGCCAAAAATTTCTGGAAACCCTTTGCCACGTAGGGGTCGTAAAGGAGAGGGATGAAAAAGGGATTGTATTTCTTCTAGATATTCAGTCAGCTCAAACGTATATGCCGTAGATTTGTATTCCGAATAAGCTTAAAAACTATCGTCTCTAGGCGGTTCTGGACTGACTTGACTTGGTCAGGGCGAGTTTAGTATCGGACGAGACTCGTTAGGGATTTCTTGCTAGTCAGCTGAAATCAGCAACGATGTCTTAATAAAATACCAAGTGAGTAAATTTTCTGTCTTCAAGAAAGAGAAACGATGTGCAAGAGGCTCGTCTGTCTAACAAAAACACGTACAGATTCAGCAGACTCAGTCAAGAAGCTTAACAAGGCGCCTCAGTTCGTTTTCTTAAGATCTTGAAAAAGAGACTTTGATACCGTCCAGCAAAGTTAGTCACTCACAGTCCGTCGCCGGGTGAGCACGTATAAATTTTCTGTTCGATCGTGGTGATCGTGTGTGTGCGCGATCCCTCGGTTTTAGTTCACATAATTTTTTTTTTGTTATGATCGATAACGAATCATCACTTAAAAAAGTATCTTTATAATTTTCGTAATTACCGATCAAATCGAAATATCGATCGTTCGATCGTTACACCTGAATGTAGTTAATTTCAGGTTTTATTTAATTACAAGTCCGCGCGTGCCCCAAGGAATAGTCGAGGTACTCTGACGGAGTGTCATCAACTTCCGGCAAACCGCTAATTTGCAATGCAGTTGAATTGTGATTTATTTTTTATACAGTGGATATAAAAAAAGTGATGTATGACCTCCGGTTGCCATCGACTCGATACTCGAGTAATTGTGCAATATTTTTAGTAGTCGATCGTCGAATTCGACAATATCCAAAAGATATACTTTGGTATGAATTGCAAAACGATATACGTCTTATACCACGAATTTGCAGACTAATGGAGCATGCAGCCAGCTGGAGGAGATTCACAGATGTCTGTCTGCGCGAATTTGTCTTTTTGCATCGACGACCGGTCGGTTCATCTGATAAAAGGTCTTTTGTGAGCCTATTGGGCTGATTAAATGCAATTTGTGCAAGGGGAATGCAATTTTCATGCAAATGGTCCAATGTTTCGGTCTACTTAGCCCCAGAGGCAGTGGAGCATTGTGTTCCCTATAAAAATCCAAGGGTTGGGCTCATGTTAGTTAGCTTGATACAGGGCGATGGCATCACACTTGTCCTTTTTTTTTGTTTTTTTTCTATGCCTGTCTGTATGCCAATCAGCAGTTTTTCTTTTTTAAATCGATTTCAATAAAATCGATATATTGAGTATGCATTTGAGGAGGCACATAGAAAAGTATTTTGCAGGATTCCACCGTTACTTCGGTCGGTGGTGCTGCTGCTGAATTGGGTGGCGTGACAGACAATGAGACAGACAGACAGATAGACAGCCTTTAAACTGATTGGTATCCTCCCAGATATGGCTAAATGATGTCAAGACGACGACGACGACACATCGCAAACGAACGATGAGGATGAAGATTGAAGATGAAGCACTGTATGGTTGTGGGGGCCCCTCCCAGCCCCACCTCAATATAGAGTCTCGATTTCTACGAGAGCCCCAATATCTCTCTGAAGCGTCTCGTCCGCATGTCATAAATATTAATCAGACGCACTCAACGATGCTCGTGTCATTCTAAAGTAAAGGAAAAATGGGAAAAAATATTTCATCAATAGAAGCAGACGACACATATGCAACTTTAGATGATAGATGCGGCTGGAAGGAGCCACACCGACCGGAGCGGAGCGCCTTTTGTGTGCAATTCTCTTGGCTCTATGATGCGATTCCGACTACTTTTGTGTGAACCAGAGTAGAGGGCTGCGGCTGGTGCCTCGGAGCTGACTCCGGTCGTTCCCATCTGCTCCAGAACTCCAGCCATTTCCTTGTGACTATAAAAGGTCCAACCGTCGACCCCGCAGCTCGGTGCAAATGTCCCTTTAGCCCTGTTCGCAACAACTACGCTTCAATGCAGCAGTTTTCTGCGATTATTTATTGCGTTTCGCTGTACTCTCTTCTGTTTTTGCGCTTTTGTGGATTATTTTCGTCAATTGTGTTTGCATTTTTGACTCCTTTCCCCCCCCCCCCCCCCCCATTGTTGTTAGAGAAAACGGTGCACCCGCCGGCAAACTGAGGGATGTTTTGGCTTTTTCCGGCCGCATCAGAGAATCCCACGATCAATGGAGTTTACTTGTTTACATGCAACGACGGCGTGGCTGGGGTGTGCTCTTTTATTTGGTAACTGATTTTAGAGGGGTAGTGCGTTTTTATTTGCTTTATTAGGCTCGGAAAAGGTCTTTGTTTATTTTGGTGCTCGGTTCGAATTGGTGATTAATTTCATTATATCGACCAATTTTCATTCGAGGATCGATTTTCTACACTATACAGTTTTCAATATTACTAATTAATTGTTTAGAAGTTTAAAAATGTTTCAAAAGACTTAATGTTTCGAGTTTCCTTATTTTCTAGTTTCGAAACTTCCGAATCGATCATCGAATCTGTATAATCGATTTTTGAATTTTCAAGTTCGAGATTAAGAGTTGCATAGTCGAATTTTAAATGTTCTTGTTCCAATTTCGTTTTTTCATATTCGAATTTTATATTTCCTTATTTGAATCCATCTCAAACACTCCTGATGACTTTATAGTTATAGTAGCTATGTTCCTTTTTGAATGTCCAACTTTATGGCTTTGTTTTGACGGTGTGCCTTTTAAGAAACTGGAAAAATTAGCCAAGAACACTAATCCTCAAGAGTACATATCAGGTAGCTCGACTTAAATGGTTCCATATACCAACAAATAAACACTAGACTTCTTGATATGGCACTTTAATCGTATATGATCAATTTAATTGCTCATTTCTGCCTATAACTATTTAAAAAGACGACTAAACCAATACCTCATTGGATAATTTTTCTCCTTTCAGCAAGTTGTTCTAATTGAATTAATAATGGAACGTAATATGCGTCTGGCTGTCCATACCAAAAATGGTCCGAATACTGCCCGATCTGGGCTCTATTTTGACACAAAAATCTGTTTTATTAAGGAAAGTCTGGCGTGGCGTCAATCAATTATTTTCCATCATGATAGACTCCAATAAACATAGGCAGCCAACTCGTCGGCATCGTCCGTCGTGAGCTAGCAGCTCATACGCCTGCCCTCGATACTTGCGAACCTCGATTAAGATCGATAGTCGTTGACTTTTGACTTCAACCGTCTTGTCTCCTGCTATTAAAAGGTGCACTCCGGCCGAAAGTCGAAAACTCTTCGAAGTGGAAAACATGCTGACAACATAGTCCTTGGACTGGCGGATACAACTAACACGTGTGTGTTGCTAGTTGCACAACAAACGATCATGCCAAATTAAATTGTTTATAAATAAATAAACAGTCGCTGCGCTGAATTCTCACTTTGGCGGGAAATGCGCGAAATGCTAATTGCTCTGGAAAGGAAATTTATGCGACAATTACAGTGAGATGTTTAAAAACTTGTAATTGCTGTAGAATTTTTTAAGTATACTTTTTCATTTTTTCTGATGACTATAAAAACTGCCTGAGTGCACAATTTATAAAATAAAATTGCGCTAAATTTCATTGAAGTCCCCAGTTGCAAGTGAAAATGCAAATCGCAGCAAATTAAACCTGACAAGCTGTGGAATTTGAAATTTACACAGAAAATTTATTCGTGGCAATTAACTGAATGAAAATCAACATGAACAACAATAGAACGCTGGAGCGTGCGACACCAGAGAGCAAATTGCGATTATTAATTGAATTAGTCAACTCGAGTGGGAGGTGTCATGCGTTGAATTGTGCTGAATTGCGCCTTATCAGTTACGATGGTCCAGATTTTTACTACAATGTAGCATAGAAACAAGAAAAAAACAGCACCACAGCAAGCATCGACATATGCAGCCAACGCACAAAATATTTAAATTTTCTTATGACTGAATAAAATTGGGGCATACGGGACGGGAGCAGTCTCGGGGGCACCTAAAAAACACTTGGCGGGCTTTTGTTATTCCAAGAGTTCCACATCGTAACATTTTTTAGATGCTTAGAAATGTTACGCGTCGTGGTGGCTGCCTGGGTGATAAATGGCTTTTAAAAGTGAGTGATGGCGAAATTCTTCTGCTGTTAAATGACCAAGAATGCGTCTTAGTTGCTCCCGAGGGCGCTCTGGGCGAAATTGGGGATAAACAGGCTCCCATCTGTTTAGTTTTCTGGAGCGGAAGAAGCCGAGATAAAAGCGACTATTGATTTTGATAGGTCAATTCCACGTCTTTCAAGCTCTAGATCCAGAGGACTGTTGTTTCGTTTAAAATAGCAATCTCATCACTCATTTCTGACTAACGTACGCTAGTTAAGGGGGAAGGAACCCCACATAAATTGGATTATGCATATCGCATGACTCCGACTATTCTACTGAGTTAAACGAGTGCTTTGCTCTATGATAAGGAGGCATACTTTAAGTCATACACGATAAGGAGTATGTTTAACTGATACTAATTTTTGTTCATGCATTTGAAAGCAGCTTTTCTGTGGGAACGGTGAAACTGATAGCATAGTCTTACGTAAAAAAATTGGACAAGACTGATAGCTGTTGTGTTAAGTGTGATAAAGTCTCGACCTCTTAACGCAATGATAGTGCAAGGCCAGTTTCCTTGGAGGAGTTTCGAGGGCATATTAAGTACTGTGGCGCTATTTTATAAAAAAAAACCTTTAACTGATAACATCCTAGAAGACAAAATTTCCATAAAAATTTTATTTTCGAATGCATATTGCACTATATCGCATTATACAAGATATAACGTTTTCTTAAAAAACTTCACTGAAAGAAAAGATAGTGTAAATTAGGAAAAAACCATATATAAATTATTAACTAATTTCCAATACGAAATAGAGTCATAGAGAATTTTCGTAAATCAACAGTGACCATAGTAGAATTTCATAATTTGTATTTTTAAATATAAATTTATAAAAAATAAAAAGGAATAATGTTAATTATATAAAGATCTATACTATCTACGAAAGGAAATGTGTGAACAAATGAAGCCCTAAATGACTTTATTATCAAAGCTGGATGATTTTATATGGCAAAACTATTAAAATTTTAAAGATCCATGTATAGAGTGTTTCATATTACGCGGTTTTTTTTAAGAATAGATAAAACACATAATTTGCATTCATTTTCAAAAACTTTTTATTGGTAATTGAATTATCAGTTATGACATTTATATGCGAAAAATAATATCTACCAAATGGCCTTTTGCAGCTCCACAGACGTCCACTTTTTTGTTAAAATTTTCAAAGATATTTTGACATAATTGAAGCTCTATCTCACCAATGAGACGAATAATTTCATTTTTTAAAGAAGGTATCGATTGTGGATTGTTTTTATAAACCTGACTTTTCACATAATCCTAAAAAAAATAGTCGAACGGTGTCAAATCACATGATTTTGATGACCAATTAACATCACCCTTTCTTGAGATTACACGTCCAGACAATTTGTCTCTCAATAAATCAATTGTTTCTTGTACAAAGTGAGGTGTAGCCTTATCCTGTTCAAACAAAATATCCTCTAAATCAATATTCATTAATTCAGGCCACAAAAATTCGGATATCATCCGGCGATATCGATCACCATTGCCAGTTACAGCTTTACCAGCAGCATTTTCGAAGAAGTAAGGTCCAATTATACCACCTGACTATAATGCACACCAAATAGTAACTCGTTTAGGATTCATAGGTTTCTCATGAATAACTCGTGGATTTTTCTTACTCCAGATACGGCAACTGTGTTTATTAACATAGCCACCAACTTCAAAGTGTGCCTCATCAGAAAACATAGTTTTTTAAGAAACAACAGAACGCTGATTTTCATAAAATAATTTAATAATTTGAACGCGTTGTTGTATCTTGTACGAAGCCAGTTTTATAAATGTCATACATCACACTTCTTAAATGTTCAAATACCCAGACGAATTCAGTGCACCATTGCGCAATTTGAAACACCCTTTACTTTTAAACATTTTATAATAATAGATTCTAGCCTATATATATAATATAAAGGCTAATAAGTATCACATTTTAGTAATACGTACTTTGTATATTCCCGAATAAATAGCTAACCACAAAGCATTTGTTCAGCGGGCATCGAATCAATAGTATGGTTCACAAAATTGTAATATTAATCTATGCTACGTAATAATTTTAATTTGTTAAAATCTAAGTCACTGATTAGCATAAATTAATTTTCAAACTATCAAAATTGTCAATTGACATCAGTGTTATTAAGGGTCCCTGTTAGAGAGCTTCGTTTTAACTCGGTATAAATTTCTCGATTCCACTCTATGATTTTACATCTGAAATTGTAAAAGTACATAGAAAAGTGTAATATCATAGATCTAAGTAGAGAAATATTATGTTAAATATACAGGGTGGGCCATCTGTTATTTCTTTTTTTTTATTTATAAATAAAGCATACATTTTGGGAAAAATGGTAAAATTTTTTATTGATAATAAAAGGTAGTTCTATGCCATTTATGTATGATAAGCAATTTCATTGATATGCCCACTACGGATCCGCCTACAGGTGATGACTTTTTCCAATAAAAGCCGATCAATGACCTAAATATCAGCTCGAATATTGTTTTTAACCCTTTGAGCGCTATGAACGCATATATGAGTGCCCACAAAACCATTCGATTTGGGCCATGAACGCAGATATGGGTTTTCACACAGTCATTCAATTTGGGCCAATTTAACCTATAATGAGTTTATAACGCTCGAAGGGTTAAGACCTTTTCGGTCACAATCAAAATATTTTGCAATGGAATGTTAGCCAACTCAGCATGCACTCCGTTGTAAAAACCAGTCAACTTGCGTGTGATTCGTTGTAAAATGACTACGACGTATTGTGTCCAGACCACACGTTTAACTTCGATAACTAAGAGCTCAAAGGGTTAAATTGTTGAATTGTTTGTGGATAATTAGCATATACTTTACTCTTTCAAATAACTCGATAAAAAATAATCAAGTGGTGTTAAATTCGGCCTTCTTTGTGGCCAAAGAACTTCAGAATTTCTTAAAATTAAACGATCGGCAAATTTTATTGACAATAAATGGAGTGCACCACGATTTGTGTCTTGTTGATACCGAATTCATTCAATTTGAGCCACAAAAAACCAATTAACATTTTGCAATAACGTTCCCCATTTATTGTAAGATCATTTTCCTGTTCGTTTTCAAAGAAAAACGGCCCAATGATGCCACAAGTCGACTATTTTCATAATACATTTGGACAATCAATATACGCCGTTTTGTTGTTAGCGACTCTATGATTATAAATGGCAGAATTTCTTAGAACAGATAACACTAAGTACTGAAAATCATCGACTGAAAAAAGGACCAAAAGATAGCCCACCCTGTATAATGAAACATATTAAATTAAATTAAAATTTTCAATTGAGGATGTCGTAATATCAATTTAAAATGTAAATCTTATAAATTAGCATTTCGCACTATAAGAAACTGAATGTTTTAATTTACATTGATTTCGTATGATTTTACAATGCCATTTTTGTCTAAGTGCTATAACTACCCACAATACTGTTTTAAATTTTTACGATCCTAGATTTTTATTGAGGACAACTAGTTAACAAAAATACATGCACAGAATCAAGACATAGACTTTCACAAAGTGGACAAATTTCCGTAACATCGAAAAGCTGTTCCAATTTGAAAATTTCGAAAACAATAGACTTTAAGGTGTTATTTGCAATAAAAATAGCACAATTTCATAGAAGCATATGCCTGCAAAGCCTCTATCTGGTTAAACCGAAAACAATTAAAATTCCCGAAAAGGGAATATTTCACAAAAATTTCTATAGTCCGGCAAAGACTAACAAATTTCCGGGGTAAAATATTTGCCATCAATAAACATTCTGCTGGATGCCCTCAAGCCAGTCGATAACTGGATTTTTCCAATTAGCTTTCTTGATTCTTGGCAAAACAATTCCCAGTCCTCGAGGGGATCGTGATTTCCACCACGAAAAATTCCTTTAGCCGGACTATAAAATTTCACAAAAAATTCATAACTTCCGAAGTGACACAGCTGCGGTGGGAGTTTTTTTTTCAAGATTGTAATTTTTTTTTCGAGATTGTTGTTTTTTGTTCGAGATTGTTGTTTTTTTTTTTTTTTACTGGAATTCCTGTCCGGTAGTCACACCTTAAGGGGCTCCAAAAAATTCCACACATGAGTGCCCGCTTGGATGCCAGGGCCTGTTGTTTGGGCAACCTGCTCATTCTCGCGCCAAGTGGCTTTTTGCTAAAACCACAGGTTTTCGTGCCATAGCAAATTCGGCGCTGGAGTGTGCTCCTAAAAAGGAAGTGGCGTCATGGGGTGCTGCGCACACGTGAGCTGCCCACTCTATCTACATAAAAGAAAACTTTATTCTAAAAAATTCCTGGAATTTCAAGAATCCCCTTAGGTCCCACTTGAAATCAGGTAGAGTCCCGCACAAGTAGAGAAGAGAAGGTGGACCCCTACGTAGCCACCGGCAACTAAATCAAATTGATCGAGCGTCCGCGCGCCACTTCTACTGACATTAATTCACCGTCAATCTCTCCGATTACACGGCTCAGATGGGGGCTCCTGCTCTATGGAAATTTGAATTTTTTTTTTCTCCAATTATTACCTTCCTCATCGCTACGGAGTGACCGAAGGCGAAAAATCTCGAGGAGGTGAAGAAGAAAGTCGAAAAATGGGACTATCAACTATCGTTCCATCATGCGATGCTAAGGCACGATTTCGACATGTATAGCCCTCGAAATGGGAACATACGAAAATATATCATGAATAGGCGAAAAAATTTGCCCTACGTGGCCCCCTGAGCTACAATCCAGGCTAGATCTAGAAAGAGCGGACACACAAAAAAAAAACTATACAAGTGCCCCAAGAAGGCTTCCCGCTACCAATCTAGAGCTGAAAAAAAAAGATAGATCACTGCCGCTGATAATTACCTCACGGAACAAATCTGATAGGGGCCGGACTATAGGTTTAGGTTCAGAGACACCCTGTGCCAAGTGCTCCTTCCAGCGTCAGCGTTCGCTGGAGGAATAGCAGAAAAGAAGGCAATTAGGTCACGACTTTGTGCGATGCCCGGCGATAGTGGCAATCAGCTACTGATCGCTCCTCAATTATCGTGTTCCATTCAAAATGCCGCCAGCGGTATCGCTTGGCGATCTTGAGCCCGATTTTAGAGCAGAACATTGGTCCAATGGATGATTTGTTCTGGTAGCGATTAGTGCAGAAAAGGGCCCAGCTGCTCTGGCTCTAAGGGAAATTATTGCTTGCGGCCCTCTGTAATCACGCATAATAGGCGATCAGCGGCACGGTGCGGCGCTTTAAAACACCTTGCTGCGGTCGTAATTTTCCCATTAAATTACCATTTTCGCTGTGAGCGCGAGCTCTATTCAAATAGACGATGAGAAGGCAGTCTCTTTTGTGTATTTACGCTTTCTGGGAAATTAAATTAAAAATAAAACGAACTAGCGGAGTTTGCCCTAAGGCCCTAAACACGTTAAAGGTCGGATAATCGCAATGCGGATAAGTGAAGAATGATTTTCCTTAAGTGAGAAAAACAAACAGATCGTAGATTTCGAAGAAACAATCTACATCTGATTATGAGTTTTCATTAAATATACAACAGCGCCAAGGCGTTCATTATTCTTGTTTTATTTTAGGCCTAAAGGAGCTCTACAAAAGAATAAGAAGATTTGGGTCAGAATTACATTCTCTACTATCGTGAAAATATGATTCCAATGAATTTCGAAATGGGCATAGCCAATTGATTCATATTTACAGTGCAGAATATTTTAATCGAAAACTTTATAGGCAATGCGCTTTGTTGTTTTGGCTTATTTATTAGTTGCATAGAAATAAATTAATCATATAAACATTTATATGCTGGTTAATCGGGAAATTTTAGCTTTTGTGGATAGTCACAATTTATTTACCTTTAGACATAGACTCATTTTTCGGTCATTTAGTAATCTGTTAAGTTATTTAATGCTACTTCATTCATTTGTAACACCAGATTCTATACACCTGTAATTGGAAATTCGAATTTAAACAGAAGTTTATCAATTTGATTAGTGGTAATGAGTATAATTTGGAAATTAATACTTTTGTAGAACACCAAGCATATTCTCAAATTGAGCATGATGTAGAAAATGTTTGATCATTCTGCAACCAACCCATTTGTGTTAACTTCTTTCGAACAAAAGTGATTCGCCTAGTTGTCCTTCAAAGTTATGGCACATAAACCCATCAAACTGAATGAAAACATCTCCCCGAACTTCCTCAATATTTACGATACGATCAGAGGTCATGGAAATACACCCGTAGTCGGCTTAAGTACTGCACTCATAAAGCTGCCGTTTCTGTTTTGATAACATTCCCCTGTCTCTAGACATCAAAGCCATCAAGACATTGCCTTTTAAGTAGCCACAACAGGAATAAGAAAAAACCTCATAATTTGCCTTCACAAAAGATAATGTGGGCATCTGGCATCTGGGCATCTATCCCGTGAATCAGAGCCAGCGACCGGGATCAAGCCAAATCGATAATTGCATCGAAACTCAAAGACTCTCTTGAGATGACTCCTCTGACAGGGCGCAATCAGCACTTAAGACTCCCTAATGAAATTGAATTAAGCCCGGGCCACGAGAGAGACCTTCAGATCTTCCATCCATTCAAAATGCATCAATAATTGATTGGACCTTGATAATTAAGAAATCTTCGGATCCTCTCCCTTCCGCCGCATGCTTCATTAGTCTCATTCGCCGATTGTGATTGATTGCTTCAAAGGAGAAGTGTGTCATTTTTGAGCTACTGATCAATCACTTTGTACCTATTTTTCATCCGATTTAATTTTTTAATTTATTTTTATTCGTGCAGAAATATTTTTTAATAAAAAATGTGATGACAAAGCCGTTAAAAGATAAACGAGTATTGAAAGTGAAACAGTGATCGAGATAATGTCGGTTATGCGGCCTCAAACGCAAGTGCACGATGGTTTTGCTACGATCAGGACACGGGGCCTCTACCGGACAAGGAGTAGGGCAGAGCAGGTGGAGCGATGCAGGACATTGTCCCTTAAGACCGATTTTAATTACAACACCAACGACCTCGCATTTTTAAATACTCAAAAAAATACTGACTTGGAAGAGCAGCTGTACTCCAGCCCTAATTCGATACCCTGCTCGACGTTCCGGCCCTTACTGGACAACAATGCGGGTGACTATCAAAATATCAAAAAAAACTCGCAATTCTCCCTCGAGTCGCTGCAGAGCAGTGCAACACCAAAAACCCCGGACTACACAGTCGACGATAATGTTTTCCTTTTTTCCGACTCTGACAGTCCGAGGAGTGGGAAAGGGTCTCGAGTGACCCACTCCTCGCTAGACGATGAAATCGAGTCATACGCCAGCCCAAAGAATAGCTATGAAATGCAAGAGCTGAACACATACCGGAGCGCTAAGGCCCGGAAACCGCCAATTCGCTCCGCCACTCTACAGTACAAAAGGACCCCTTTCGTGGATAGCGAGGGGTACAATTGGGCTAGTGAACCAAAGAAAACCTTCGAATTTTACCATCCTGCGACTAACTACTATCGACCAAGCGATATCGCCGGAAATAATCGAAGCTCGAGCGCAGAAATTCTCGATCAGCATCATGCCACAAATGGTGAGAGGAGGTACCACACTCTGGGACACACACGTGGCACCAGGATGCAAACATCATCAGATTACCCAGGTATCCCGAGACCATCTTGGGACTCCTCCGACTTCAACCTGTCCGATTACATTGATCCACTCGATTTCAAAGTTGGATGCCAAACCACCTTGAGGAGCAAACCGATCATCCCATGGTACGAGCTCGCCATTAAGCGCGATCCAAAAAGGAAGAGCTGCCCCCCATTTCAGGTGAATTAGCGTTAAAAACAATTTTTTTTTCTTTACCCAATTACTCTTATCATAAATAAAAATCATAAGATAATTTACTTTGAGAGTCCGTCTGCTGAATGAACGAAAGGAAGTACTCATTCAAATCGAACGTAAAATTTATCTGTCCAAATAATTGCAGCGTTGAAATGGAAGCGACATCATATCAAGACTCGAGAAATGTGCCGCCAGGGGTTTTTGGAAAATTAGCTTTAAGCCGGATTGCTGTAGCAAAACCGGAGTTGCGGATTAGTCTTAAGATTTTATCAGTAATTAAATTTCGATCTAATCAATTCGGAGACAGCTCCATAATAAGGTGATTCGATTTATAAAACCAGCTCTACACGATGCCTGGGAAACCGAACACAGTCAACTTTCGTGCTCTGATCAGGCTAATTTGTCGCATGTGTGCAGTTACCTTTGACGAGTTATTCGATGCGACAGGCTTAAGGTTTAAAGGCCCGGATCTGGGTAGATAAGATCACGTTACCATTGAATCTATAGCATGATTTTAAGTGGTTTTACAGGGGTAGGATGCGGTAATGGATTAATCCGGGAAAGAGCATAACAAATGTAGTTTTTGAAACGTGCTGAATAGCAGAGTGTAGATAATCTCTCTGTTATATGTACATACTGTTTTCAAAAATTCTTGTTAAGCTGAATTGAGCAGGCTATTTTGCAATTCAGCAATAGCTCTTGTTAAGCTGAATTGATTCGATACGTGTAGATATTTAAATTAATTTGAGAGCTGATATGATAAGCAAATTAACTTCACTATTATTTTCAATGTCAATAAGAATCAACTTTGTTGGTGGCTGAGCCGTGATCGCTGCTTATTTGAAAACCCTATCCTCTTAAATTAGACCGCCTGAGTGTGGATTAAATTTCACAATAAGCATTTCTTCAGGGTTTATAGATAAATATCTTTGGGATATTTATGATTTGTCCATCCATAAAACTAATATTCTTTTCATCGGAGATTTTAATCTACCACAGCTGAATTGGAAATAATAAGATACTACTTTTGAACGGCAACAAACTTGAGACAAGAGGTTAAATTAATAAGCTAAAATTTTGTACAACTTCTTTATCAATCTCTCAAATTTCATTTTTATATTGCATTCACAGGGTTAGTAACCTTAGGTAATTGCTATTTATCCTAAATTAAAAAAATTACTAGTTTCCTTTAATATGTAATTCGTATAACGTCTTTTTGCATTATTTAAAATAAAATTATATGAATTTTCTGACTCACTAAACATGATCAAAACTATTACAAATATTCCGTATTTGACCACCTTAAATCATGCTTTAAATCGTTTTTTAGCTGCAATATGACACTGTTGGATATAAAATAACCAAAGCATATCAAATTACGCCATAAATATCCAAAAAGCAGTGTGTCATACTCCCTGCGGGCATCTGCAGCAAACGTGCATTTCACTTGTCAATATGTTTTTTTGAATTATTGTGTATTTCTGCACCTCGTAAACATCGAAACGAGCTGTAAACTGAACAACACAAGGCCGAGCCCTAAATTTTTCTATTTTCCTATTTCCAAGACTATTCCATCTTCAGATAACCGCTGAATATCTGCTACTCATAACGAAAAATAACAAACGCTCGTCTTCCTTACGTTTTCTTGAGAGTACAGAGACATGCTGTTCACTGTGTCGTCTTGGCCTTTTTTTTGCATATGCTATCTTTCCAAAAAAAAACCAAGGAATTGATGCGGGAAAGTGCATTCATCTGTGACTTGGTGGTTGCATCATAAAACAGCCAAAGGACTCACCACTTGAGTTGCACTTTTAATTTTCTAGGGACGTGCTCAAGCAGTTGATAAACTTCAAGGAAGCGGAGAAATTTTTGGTTGCTATACAAAGTCCTTAACCTTGGCTGCTCCTGCTATACAAGTGTTTTACTGATGAGCTTAAAATTGTTTTTGAGCCCTGTCAGTCCTTTCGGAAAATAAACAAATAAGAGTGCGTTTTATGCCTCTCTAGCGATAAGTTTTCATTCGGAGTCGCTTTAAAAACATACTTGAAAATGCCTCGCTCCCTAAGAAAAGATAAGACAAGAAAAGCAAAGGAAAGCAACATAAGCAGAAACGTCTCCAAGACTAACTGCGAAGCGAACGTGTTAAACGTCGTAGACCATTTGTTTGGTTTGGAAGGTCAAAGATCCCGAGGAGCTGATTCGGTTGGCATTGGATGCTGGTGTAACTGCAATTGCAACGTCCGCGCGATGTCCATTCCGAGAGTGCATAGTTTTGTCGAACGCGGATTTTTCCACGGTACACGCCGCCGATCAGAGCTTTGTGTTCTTATTTCAGCCTTTTCCACCAGGCAAAATATGGAAGGAGATAGGCAAAATCGTGTTTCCATTACATTTTCAAGTAAATAAAAAAACATTTCTCACGATTTAATTTTAGAATTTAACACTTTTAAGGGAAGAACCAGCCTCAAAAACATACCGATCTCTAAATGCATGCATCCGTGCCTGATTTTATTTTATATAGCCCCATGCAAGAACACAGCGCGCACATCTGGGCTTAAAGATTGAATGAGATGAGGAATGGACCAGGCGGTGAAAAGATCGGTGATCTTACGACGACGATCGCTCCAATGATCAAGACACTTTTTCCATCAACCGCTTAATGGAACTAATTTGGGACGAAGGAGCGTAATTTTATGCTGGATCAAGGCAAGAGCACATGCATTTACTGTGAAAATGGGGGAAAAGTTGATGAGAAGAATCTTCCACTTCCTGGTGGGCCAAATAGAGGGGTTATGAAAGCGACTGTTGTTGCATAAGACGCTTGTTTTGAAAGGCAAAATAATTAAGTATTTTAATTTACCTTGAAAATTATAGTGATATATTTCCTTTCAGAACTCTTACTTAATTTTTTCCAGTAATTTACTACTTTCGACTCTTAAACGCTATTAAAACGAAACTAAACAGATGACATAGAAAAGCCTCTGATAGTTTTTTTTCCTATATAAATTACTTTTAACACATAGACTGGCAGATTTTATTCAGCTACGTATTCAGCTATTGCAGTCACCCATATGTGGTGACAGGGAGATTTAATTTTTAATTGATTATACTTCGAAACTCAAATTGTTGTTTATCGGATGCTGAAGTTTTTATTCAAACATATTTGTTTTTTTACAAAATACAAATTTTAAGGATTTATTGATACTCCTGATTGATCATCACATAGACATTGATCGTCTTCTAGTTAATTTTTCCCATGAGATCGTCACTTCTGTCTACAAAAATAATTTCCATTTAAATTACTGCAACACATTGGTTAGAATAAAAATTTATTGATCTCTCAATCATTTCAACGATCAGGTCTTTCAGTTTTCAATTGTCGGTCTATGCGCTAAACAAATGAATAAATTCGAGCCGAAAACTGTTCCAACTGTCCCCGGTTGCGACGGCGGACCGCACCTCTATGGTCTGTCTTTTTAATTAATTCAAACCTCTCGACATCTCGTTTTTCAGTTTTCCCAATATCTTTTGTTTTATTTTCAACTACTACCCGTCGTCGTTACTTTTAATTTTTAGTTTATTTTTATCGTTCTGACGACGTCTGTTGTTATGTTACCTGCAATGACACTGGATGTACCATAAATTATATCACTAACTCTCCAGGGCGCATTAATCTTTATCGTTGTGCGTGTTTTATGCACGGATTACCTCATTCAATCGGAGCCCCCCCATTACAATTCGCGAGTTACTCGCAAGTTGATTTTGATTATCGTAAACGGTGAGCTTTTGCAGCAGCCGCTAAGACATGTCGATGTTGTCTAATAGTCTTAAGAAAACCAGTTGACGGATTCCTTCTATTTTGTGATTTTTCCTGTCCGTCGAGACTCAATCGTATGACCATTTGAATTTTAAATTTTTCTAGCCAATTGATGGTTGTCGTCTTTGGCAATTATTGTCTCTCTGGCTTGAATTTCTGCATAAAAAACTGGCCGCCGAGAACAGCGAGACAGTGCAAGAGGAACTAGAAAAATAAGTGAATGGGGCCTCTACAGGAAAATAGTTATGCTAAAAACGTCCAACATGCCATGAGGACATTTTCTATTAAAATAAAAACATATTCATTCACTGCTCCACCAGAACATTGCTGAACAGCTAGTATAAGGTGAAAAACAAAAAAAAACACAAAATTGGCGCCAAATAGTGTCGCAATCGTAACATTTCAGTACCAGATTTACAACGTCAGGCTTTTGTTAAATTCTCATTTTGGTGGTCTTAAGGCGGCTGTTATATGTTAAAGAGTTTTGTGCCTGCAGGAGATCTTGATTTATAACGAGCGACTCCACAAACTGAGCAAAATTTGCTGAGAAAAAGCCGCCACAAAAGACCCACCGTGGCACAAAAGTAATTAACGCCTCGAGGCCTCGTGTAGAGGATTTAATTGAATTTTAGTGGGTGGTTAAAACTTCTACGCGTTAAACGGTGTTGTACGACTACTTGGCCTATTGTTGTAGTGCCGCTGACCGACTGGTCAGGCTCCTTTTTCTTTTTTTCTTTTTGTTGTGGTATTTTCTCAGAAGATTTACTACGGCCTCTCGCACTCAAAGTCGATTATGAAATGAAATTGTCGATAGTCGTTCTTCGGGATTATAATGATAGTATCATAAAATATGCACCATTTAAATGAACTTGTAGCAATTAACTGAATGAATATTGCAGTCTGTTCGATAAAAGAGGCTATTTTGAGATTTTGTCCATAAAACCGGACCACAATCTCTGTTTGAAATGCATCTTAATCCTTGCACATTTTACATTTTCAGTCTGAAACTGCATCCTGCCAGTTCTTTGCAATCTCAAAATTGCATCTGCGCTTGGTATCATTCAAGCTTTCCCTGCAAATATCTCGTCCTATATTTATTCCCATCTCAATTTTATTCATTTTCATTTCGAAATTGTTATTATACTTTTATACTTCTCTATATAAATGCCATTAAGAAATTTCCCTAGAAATTGTTTATTTTCGCCTAATACATTTCTCTCTGGCCTTTTGCAAAAAGATAAAATTCCCTTGGTAATTTTCAATTTTAAATTGAAATTCCACGGAACGTTTTCAACAGAAATAAAGCTAAATGGGTTGGCCTCTGATAGACTACTCATCGGAATTTTTTGCGTTTCGCTAAATAACAAGGCAGTAAGCAAAACACATTTGTCAATTTCATTTAACTTTGAAAATGCTAAAACAATTTAGAAATTCTTTTCATTGAATTACTTCAGTATGCAGTGAGAGAAGTAGTTGTTTTGTGTTTTGCATTAACTGCGATCGCTTAAAACGAGTTGTTTACAGAAGTTATTTGATGCAGAGTTTACGTTTGTTAAAAGTGTTTATGAAAAATAAAAATATTTTATTTCTTTTTATTTGATTCTTCAATATTTTTAGTAAATGTTGGCAAGTTTTTCTTTATTTAAGCGAAAGATTATTTTACGTTCTTTTTAAAGTATTATTTTTAATTAACGATTGATTTTTTATTAGAATAGTCCTATTATTGCAAAAATTTTTGATATCGAAACTAAAAATTAATATTCGAATGTAATAAAAATCGAGATTCCAATGTAATTTTTTAAATTATCGATTGCCAATCAAATTTTTCGATTATCGAAAATAGCGACATTTGTATTCAGTACCTTTTCCTTAATTACTTTATGTGTCTTACACATAAAGCAATTCGTATTGACTTTAGGCTAACCGTATGCTAGGAGATGTTTCTTGCTGAGGCCAATGCCACAATGAGGCATATTAAAGGCATCCGGGGTAAGCCACCATTATTTGCTGATTTATGCAAACAGGAAGCATAAAGAGCCCGCTAAATGGCAACGTGAGATCCGCAGATGCCCCAAATGGGCGGTTCAAATGGTTCAATGGATCCCTAATTAATGTCACGCCGTTCAAAGTCGGTTGTAGTTAATGAGGGGGCTCCTCTTTAACTGAGGTGCTTAACAGACCAAAAACATTTTTGCACATACAAAAATCTCCTCCCGATCGATTAATCATTTTGTTATGAAGGGGCTGTCCTCCAGAATTTCGGGGAGCAGCCCATTCATTTTATTTTTGAACAAAACTTCGCCTCATCAGTTAAATTCAAGTGGTTTTGCGGTCTAAAAATCTGCGTGACCTTGATAAATGAGATAAATCCAGGTTGGATATATGCTGGAAGAAACGAAGTCTAAAATTTGAGACATTGGGGACAAATGATTACCGAAGAGGTGGATGGTTTGCGGAGTCTCATCGTCTCTCGGGTCGCGTTCCCAGACTTCGAGATAGGCGCTTTTCGTGAGTGCGCCCGCAGGCAATGAATAACTGCGCTCTTGTCTTAATCTGATTGAAGTAAAGATGAATTGCGGTGATCAGGTACGCGCCGAATGGTGCTTAACTATCGTTCAGGTGGGAAGACGGAGGCAGTAGCGTGTACCTGCCCGGCTGGCGTGGCGTGCTCTATTAAAAATGCCGCGTGTGAACCGGCATCGATACGTGCAAATCTTATCCATTTGTAATTCAATTCACCACGTCTTTGAGCCTCGATAACTGCGGCGGGTTCATTCTCATGGCATTCCTCTGTGGCACTTGGGCGCTCGTTTTGTTCGCCTCTCGGTTGCGGGCCTCATTGTTTATCATCTGTTTATGGAAAGGCTGAAAATATCTCTTTGGTCGAACTTGATTTTATGGGTTCGATATGCCCGCCGATGGCAGCTGAATATGCTGCGATTGGGGTAAACTGGTCTCCTCATGTATTATTGTGGAATCGGAGACAGCTGGACGATTTGGGGACAGACCACAACAATGCGATGCGAAATCCCAGCAGCACTGCGGTCGTCGGCGGCACTACAGCGAAAGAAGGAGCCTCCAATATGGGGCACCGATATCCGATGTCAGCGCGAATAACTCTGCCCAGTTAATCTCGACTTATATGGAGTCTTGATGCCCCATGTGGGTCCCAACTAGGTCGCAAGACATATCGATAACCATGCCGCCTTTATGGTCTGCTTCCTTCCAATCGTGAGATTTGAGTCTCTACTAATAGAATTATTTTGCATGCGTGAAATTAATACTCTGAATGGATCGATACTCAGATCGTCCGGTTCACTGAAATAATGGGACATGGCTGTCTAACCGGACCATCCGACCTGGTTGAATATGATTAAAACCCTTCAGAGTGGCTGCCGACAGGACGCATATAGCCAATCACTCGCATACAGGATGAATATGTCTTCATTATCCCGGCAATTCCCATTTTGAAATGTGCCTGTGCCTCGACAGATTCAGTCATCGATTGGGCTCTTGGATAGGGCTTCAATTTGCCCCTCTTAGAGCACCACATCACAGTGCATCTCTCTAGCATTTCGCTCCGATTACCCTGGTGATGCAATTTGGCATAAATCAAACGTTTATTGGCGCTGTAGCCACCATATGAGGCCTTTCATCAGTACGGGCCAATTTAAATTCTATTTCAAGTCCGTTCGCTCATTAGATCACCACTAGCTGAATAAGCCACAGAAGCCAAATAATAGGGGACAAATATGAGGGTTTTAGTTCTCTTCAACAATCGTTAACGCTTTCATAGCCTTTTATGGTATGCTATTTAATTTTCACTGAAGGAAATTTAAATTTGTTGCTAATAAACATATTCAGTTTTTCAATTCGAACTTCAGTTGTCTATGATATTCCTGCAATAGGAACATTTTCATATTTTACACCAAGGAGTCTACTACTCTGGGAGTAGTTTTTTGTATCGATTAATCGAAATTTCGCATTTGTAAATATAAGGGCTATTGCGACTATCGCTTTTCAGTCAAATCGAAAGCAAAGTCTTGCATTTTAGCTTCAAAAATGTGTCTTCGGTTTCGATTCGCATGAAAAATGATTCCCATAAATTTTTAAATCGAAAAAGTTATGGGTCTTAAAAATAAAACTACTGATCAGCTTTTTAAATGATAAATCATATTTAATTATAAGCATAGAGGAGGAACTTATTCTTCTCCCACAATATTCCGTGCTTTATTGAAGCGCATGAAGTTATTTTTAGATTGAAGTCTTTTATCACGCTTTTAAATATCCGGCATAAAATATGCACAATCTTGTTCAGGCCGAAGAGGAACATGTTTATCCAACTAGTAATTAATTTTGTCATTGAATATTTTAATTTGCAGAGTAAAACTGTTATACCGCAAGTTAAGAGCAGAGTTGGGTAAAAATCAATTGCAGCTAACAACTGCAACTAAATTAGTTAGTTGAACGTGCTTCCTCGTTAATTAAATTCACATTAAAACGTTGACGCACATAATTTTAATTCAGCTATTAGTTGTATGAGCTGAATGGACGTCTATATCCGTCATTTACGTCAAAGTGTTAAAGGATCTTTGTTATAAAAAAGCTTACTATTTATTTTCTGAAAATACATGCTTTTCAAAATATGTTATAAAAAGTCCACTATCATTTTAACGTAAAGCGATGTAGTGGCTTCAAACACAATTCTGAAATTTTGAATACGTTTGCCTTGAGATGATATTTTTACGGATCGGATTATCAATCAGTCTGCAATTTTAATGCATATCTTTGTCATGTCACTCACTAGCGCCTGAACTAACATAATCTGTAAAAAGTTCACATTTTTGGAACAAACAAGACATTTTAAATTTGTTTGTTCTGAAAAACTTACAAAGAATTATGCAAACCGCAAGCGAAACTATTTTTAAAAAAGGGTCACTGTTCGACGCTCATTATTTTAAAAACCAATCAATTTTTTCTTATTAATTTTATATTGGTTGGTTGTTATTCGATAAACTACAACTAAACTAATAGTTGTTAATTATGGGTGCAACTAAATTTTTTTTTTTAACTAAAGTTGTTAGTTGATTTTCTCAACTACGTTGATTTAGTTTAAAATTTAGTTGTGTCCGCTACTAGTCCAACTAATCCACTAGTAGGGGGCCTACGGTAGATCAGTTGTTAACGCGCTAGCCTACCGTCCAAGAGTCTGTGGGTTCGAATCCCTCGATAACCATGGTATTCTACTCTACGAACACAATGGGTCAATGAGTGCAATGGACAAAAATGTCTGAGCGCTGGAGACTACACATCTCAGCCACTCCAATAATAATAATAATAATAATATCCACTAGTAGTTGTTAGTTGCGCTTGTTATTCAACTAAAAATTTAGTTAACTACGTCCAACTCTGCTCTTAAGCATCTCTACAATAAATAGAAATTTTTGTTGCTTATAAACATCGGTAAAATTCATTAGTCATTAAAATTAAAAGAATTTTTGTGTATGTCTGTTTATAAAAACTTTTAAAATAGTTTTTCTATTTAAACTAATGGTCGACGGTTTAAAAAAATAAGACCTTGTTACCTACGTAGCAGCAATGCCATTTTTATATTTCTCAGAAAGTTAAGGCCTTCGTTAATTTCCACGCAATCGAGGTTAATCGGCTTTACTAGCTAAATAATAAAAACCGATAGACACAAAACCGGGAGAATTGGCTAAACGAAGTACGATGTCATGCCAACCGATCTGGCAAGCACAGCCGATGGGGCACACTGTCTCGATAATTATCTAAGTAATTAACATCATTTGAGCCAACAAGTGAATCTATAAAAAGAGAAACGTTAAGAAAAAAATTGGCGCTTCTGGGTAAAGCATCCGTTGAACGGAAGACGGCGGTGAGCCCACGCAGCAAGCGTGTCGTCTGGCAGCGTGTCATGTAAAGCGTCACTCATGTCCACTTTTGTCCAACAGATCCGATAAAAACAAGGTCTGTCTGTCTGTCTGTTTGCGAACCGAACGGTGGGCGCTGCGCCCCACTTTCTAACAGCGTCCGTTGCTGAATCTGCAATAAAATCGAAAAGGATTGCGGATGTGCAGCGAAGGGCGATCGGTCGGACATGATAAAGGTAATTAGTCGCCTCCTCTTTTCCATAAATTATGCAAAACCGCTGCCGCCGTCTGTCACGCCCGCTGCGGCCTCTTTCCGCTGGATATGCGGTCCATCGGATCGATCGACGGCGCGTGCTTAAGTTGAAATTCAAAAAGTTTAACAAAATTTAATGAATTGTAAATTGCTGCGGGCGGACAGTTTTTCATTTTTTCCGATGCATTTTAATGACCTAATTTAAGACCCACATTTATTGAAAATTCAAAAATTTGAATCAATCACATTGATCTACGGAAAAACAATACCGGAAGATTTTCACAATTTTTTCCCAAAAGAGTATAGCGGGCCTTAAAATTGAATTTAGATTGAGACTCGCTTCCCTTTGGCCTTTTCGAAGTGATTGAGCCCTTTGCGGGTAATGTGTGAAATGGCAAAAAGGCCGAAAGGGAAAGTGGCGTGGGTCGTTATTTATCGAGATTTGTCAATCAAATTCCGTGGCGTGGTTCCTCTGGAGCGTGATTAATTAAGCGCTCCGGGGCGTTTGCCTACACTTCCTATTTTGAAATTGCACCTTTAGTGTCATCAGATTTGGGTAAATGGAGTTTTATCCGCCGATTTACAAGCTTTAATGCGTGCTTGTGTGCCTTTTTGTCGTTTCAGTTGATCGATTGCGGTGCCAGTTTTGGTGCTCCGACATGTCGACAGGGGGCGGCGACGATTCGATGATGTCACAATCGAAAGGAATTTGATTTTGAGAGGTTTGTGGGTTTGAGGTTTTCAATTGTCTCATGCTGTTAGGTAGTTACTTCCAAAAATAATTTTGGTTCATATAAAAAATGTAAATATGCGAAAAACGACTCAAGGTCTGGTAGAAATTAGCCTTAACATACGAAGAAAAAAACGTTATAATGTATCCAATTAAATTTAAGAAACTGCAATCTGGGTAATTGTCCATATTTTTACTTCTTCTTAAAAAAAAAATACATGTATACACGAAAGAGCAATTACTCGGAAACCGTCTTTATTAGCACGAAAGTGCAAACAAGCGGTCAAAACAAGCAGACGAAGTCCGTCGATGAGGCTCACAATTGAGTCGTCAAATTTCGAAAAATCAGGGGGTGCGAGGCACGACGTGTTACCAACGCAATTTCATCACCAGCACGAACCGCAAAATATGAAAGAAGTAGCTTAATTTCTCCCCTTTGGGGCGTGGCTCCGGCTGACAGCCTTCAGGCAATCAAAGCCTCCTCAAAAGATGGTAACGAGCGCTCAAATAAATTTTCCAATGTCATTACGACCTCAATTGATGTAAATCGATGATTTTATATTTTTTGACTGCGCCTTTTCACTTCGCACAGGCTATTAAAGAGTGAGGAGAAAAACTGAATGATGTACTTTGACTGAAAATCAATTTTTAATTAGGAATCCCAACACTAAGCTCTATAATAGGAGAAATTCGATATGCATCGATGAGTATTTTGGAATAGGTGTTAAATTCCCGTAAATAACAACGTAATTAGTAGGCAATGTATCGAGTATCGATTCTTTCAGTTAGTTTAATGTAAATCCCTCCGTCTATTTAATTGGACATAGATATTCACTTGTTTTCGAAATCTGCTTATTCAGAGCATTATAGCGTCCCACATTCAGATTTCGATGGTCTTAATGCTTAATTATTACTAAATTAAAGCGTTTCCAGTCTCAAATTAAAGTTACTGTGCGTGAATAACTGCCGAATTTCAGGATATGTGAATGGCAGACCCATATCTAAATGTTGGTTTCAGAAATAAGCTCACATAAAATATTAATCGATTCCGTTGAGTAGACTCTCATCGAAGGATTCGATTCTCGATCGATAAATAATTAGCAACCTGTTGCCCAAGATCTTCTCACATTGTGATTCTATTCATGAAATTTTCCTATTACAATCAATCGAAATTCTTAATCATCTGTAAAAGGCAGAAGTTAATTTCAAGGATGCTACAATTTTAAGCATTGTGGGTGTAAATTAAGCGATCATAAAAAAAGTGTCCATCAAGTTTGAATTGGGAAATTGTATTTTTAACCAGAGTTTTACCATTCTGGCAAACACATGTTTAGGCTTGGTTTAAATGTAATCAAGAAAAGCCAGCAAAAAGGGCATTTAATCGGCATCTTCCACCAAAAGAGCTGCACTGCAGGGACCGTTCTCATTTGTACGAGTTGGCCGTCTTCAGGGGCTGATTACTCCTAATTGTCTGTAATTTAATAAATCCATCCACAAGAGCTGATTTAATGAAAATGTCTGATGTGTTTTCTTATTTTGGTCCGAATCCGGGGCACAGTAGCAGCCCCCGCCAAACATGTCATCTTTCGCCTTAACTAGACTCTGTCGTTTGCGTGCAGATGATGCTCCAGGGGCTATCTCCTTTGGGTGCCCCATCGCCTTTTATATGCTTTCATTTTTTTTTTATTTATGCTGGGGCCAATCGCATGGCGTTTCGCTCATTTAGCCGGACAAGTTTGTTTGCTTGTACCATAAAGTTGCGGTGGCATAAAAACCATCGCAAAGAAATTGTAGGAATCGCACAAGCATACAAACTCTGAATTGACTCGAATAAAATGTTGCTGAAGCAGCAAATGGATGGACAATTAAGAAATTTTTGCGCTTCCGCCCAATGCGTTGCATAGTCGCGGTTTATATGCACCAAGAATACCGACTGCGGTGCGTAGAGGTTACGTAAGTCATGATGGCCAAAACTGATACTCATGAGCAATTTGGCGGCAATTGATCGACTATTTTGTTTTTTCTCTGTCTGTTTATTCGCCTTTTAATTAACGCAAAAATATTATGAGCTTGTTAAGTGAATTGGCCGCACTTCAAGGTGAGCAGAACGCAATTCTGAACTGGAATATTTATGCTATCTTAAAATAATATTGCGCTTTCGAGAAGTGCTGAATGTTTCAGTAAAATTCAACTAAAACGCAATTGGACGTTCCAATTAGTCAAATTTGTGGCATACTCAAGCGAAAATTGTTAATTAGGGGCAATTCGTTTTTAATGTCCACCGATATCGCATGGTCATTTTTTGAATTCTTTAATTATGGCTATTCATGGCCCCCAAAAGATCTTAATCTCAAAATAAAATGCCGAAGAATGAATGACCTGTATAAAACTACTTGAATTTCGAAAATCTCATTTTTAAAGTGTTTTCTTCCAAATGAGCAAGGGCTTTTGGGTATTTCAAATTAAAATTTACATAATATGTGTTGCGAATATTTAAAATGAATACATGAGGATTTAGGGGACCACTAATTTAAAAAATATTATAGTATTAATCGGATTTTTATCTTTTTTATAATTTTCAGGCCCATGTTGTAGCTGCCTTTGAGCAGAGTTTAGCCAATATGACGTCACGGTTGCAGCAGCTAACAGCAACTGCAGAGCGAAAAGATAGTGAGCTAACAGATATGAGACAGACTATAGAGCTTCTACGAAAACAATCGATTCAAGCGGGTCTTACAACAGCGCATATGCAGAGTATGGGGGTGCAAACGTGCTCCTCAGATCCCCTAAACTTCAATAGGCAACATGCTCAAGCTGCTAAGATGTTGCAACAGCATCTACACCAGCAACAGCATCAACAACAAACTCTTCAACAACATCAGCAGCAACAACAACAGCAACAACAACAACAGCCTACAGCTAATGGAGGCTCCGGAATGCAGAGGCACCACAGCTCTGATTCGATGTGTTCCTTGAATTCAGTAAGTTCCGGATGCTCAGCACAGGATAAGAAAAAGAAAAAGGGCTGGTTAAGAAGTTCCTTCACAAAGGCATTTTCACGAAACGCGAAAATCTCAAAAACAAGCCGCCACGTGAGCAGCACATCAAGCAACCTGGACCAGAGTGCAGGGACTCAGACATCGAATGAGGTAAATTCGGGTCTTCCACCACCGTCACCCACAAAGAGTCCCCAAAAAACTGTTCCAATTATTGAAAACGCAAAACCAGTAGATGCTATTGAGCTAGAAGGGAACCCTGTAGTAGAAGATCTGAAAAAACAACTCCGCGAAAAGGATCTAGTCCTTACAGACATTCGTCTAGAAGCACTCAGCTCCGCTTCGCAACTAGAAAGCCTGAAAGATACTGTGATGAAAATGCGCGCCGAAATGATTAGTCTTAAGCAGAATAACGAGAGGCTGCAAAAGCTCGTGACGAGCAGATCGTTGGCTGGGAGTGAGGCGTCGCTGGGCAATGCAGTGAGCCCCAATGGCTCTATAGGTGAATCTAGGCGGTACAGTCTAGCAGATGGAGTCAGTCGACCACCTATGGAGCTCCCGAAAAGTCTAGAAGAAGAGGTTGAAGAAGAAAACATTCCTCCAGCCCCAGCTCCAGAACCACCACCTCCTCCTTTAAGCCCTTCAACTCATATCGACCTCACACCGCCACCACCTGCCATTGAAGCCCCCAGTCCGACTCATTTAGCTCCTACCGCTGTAGAGGACGTTACAGATCCTACAGATGGGAAGAAAATCGCAATAGCCGTCTATTTAGGCCAACCAGAGTCATTCCCGAAGTATGCTGAAGAAATTTTAGAATCAGACAATTACTACTCATCTGTTAAACTTTCGGATGAAGATGAGGGCCACGAGAACGGCTTTGAGGAGAGGAATATGAAACCGTTCCCAAATCCAGCCCTTAACGAGTTTATAATCGCATACACCTACATTTCGGGAAAAACCACCTGGCAAAACTTAGATTACATAGTCCGCAAAACATTCAAGGACTATGTGTCGCGGATTGATCCCGGAACAAATCTTGGGCTAAATACAGATTCGATTACTTCTTATCACTTGGGCGAAGCGAAAAGGGGCCCTGAAATGGGATTCCCCGAACTCCTGCCCTGTGGTTACATAGTTGGAAACGTAAAGACGTTGTACATTTGTCTACAAGGCGTAGGAAGCTTAGCATTCGACAGTCTTATTCCACGGAGCATAGTCCATAGATACATTAGCTTACTTACCGAACATAGAAGACTTATCCTGTGCGGTCCTAGTGGGACAGGGAAATCATATTTAGCTAGAAAATTGGCCGAATTTCTGGTAGCCAGATCGGGCAGGGGTAATCCCTCTGAGGCGATTGCAACATTCAAGTGAGTGCCGTTTTTCTCTGCCCCGCTATAACGATGATAGACTATAAAAATAAACTTTTAATCATTTTTTTCTTATCATAGTGTTGACCATAAATCTTCAAAGGAACTCAGACAATATTTGAGTCATATTGCCGAGCAAGCTTCAATTGCGAACGGAGCATCGGAACTTCCATCTGTGATCATTTTAGACAATTTACACCACGCCTCTGCGCTCGGAGATGTTTTTTCTTGTCTCTTAAGCGCTGGACCAGCTGCAAAGCTACCCTGCATCATTGGGACAATGTCACAAGCGACCTGCAACACTACCAACCTTCAACTCCATCATAACTTCCGATGGGTGAGTACTCAATAAATTTCTTTTATTTACAAGTGAAAAATTATATTACGTTGTGAAAATAGTGGTTCGTGCTACTGTAGTTAAAAAACTACAACTTTAAAATTCATATTATGTAAAAATCAATTGTAAATCACTTTTGTTTAGTTGTAAAATTTATCTAGAAATTGAGTCCATTGTTCCTTATTTTTTAAATGGCAGTGCGCGAAAACCGATTGGAAATCAAATTTCTAAGGGTTTTTTTCTAATTTATTTTATTATTAATCATACAGGTGCTGACTGCAAACCATATGGAGCCTGTAAAGGGCTTCTTGGGGCGCTTCTTACGCAGGCGGCTGTTCTCGCTTGAGCTGTCCACGCAGAATCCTCAGCCAGAGCTCTCCTCTGTGTTGGCCTGGCTGCCGACGGTGTGGCAGCACATAAATCGGTTTCTGGAGAATCACAGTTCCAGCGACGTAACCATCGGCCCTCGACTGTTCCTCTCCTGCCCCCTGGATCTCAAGGACTCGCAGGTGTGGTTCACCGACGTCTGGAACTATCATCTGGCCCCCTACCTAGTAGAAGCGGTCCGGGAAGGTGTCCAACTGTATGGGCGTCGCGGAGGTGCCTGGAACGACCCATCCACGTTCATTCGCGACACCTATCCATGGCCCTATGGACCGGATTCGGTTCCGCCACTGCGGCAGATCAATGCGGAAGACGTCGGCCTGGAGGCGGGCGCCCCCGGAAATAGCGATTCACAGGATCCGTTGGTAATTTTCCCATTAACTCCGCGTAATGAGACAATTTCATGTTGCAATTTCGTATTTCCATTTTCCAGCTGAACATGCTGATGCGCCTGCAGGAAGCGGCCAATTATTCAGGTAATCAGGAACAGGAATCGGACTGTGCCAGCCTCGACTCCAACATCACCCCCGATAGCTCCGCTGGCGCAGAATGAAAACGACGATTTAGCTCAATTTTGTAAATTCACTTAGTTTCTTTTCCTTATTTTTTTAGTTTTGCATTTCGAATTTTTGTAGTGAATTAAAAGTGATAGGATGCGATTAAAACCACCGCAAACATTTCTTTCCCTTATAAAATTCTTCCTTTTCTTCCTTTCTTTTCTTCAGATGCATCCTTTTTTCCTAATCGATGAAGAAATTTTTGCAGGGGGGAAAAAGGACGATAAGGCAAACTCACAGATGCTTCCAATACCCGAAAAGTTTTCCAATTCAGGTACCATTGTTGTAAAAATTGTTTACTTACCCGCCAGAATTTTTAGCTGGTATAATGAGTAAAGTTATTCGGCAGTAATGCAGTCTCGCTTCAGCCCCCAAATATTCTAGCAGAGGTACTGTGATAATTGAAAGCACTCAAAAACCTCATTAAGGGGATTAGGCGCAGTTTGAAAATGCAAATCAATTCAAATCGAATTTGGTGCCCGCATTTTATCCGGTTCGCAATTAGTTTTCCGGCTGATGAAAGCAATTTTTGGTAAAGTTTTTATTGCATTGCCCCGATAAAAGCTGAAAATGAATGAAGCAATTTTCTGCATGATTCATTTCATCCTGATGTAAAGTTGCAGATTATTTTCGAATTTATTGAAATGGACAGGATGTCACATCACCACAGATACAAATTCCCCGACTAGTAAGTAACTTTTATTTATATTTAAAGTTATTTTTAATTTTTATTTTATATCGGATTTCCTGCTTCTCGCGTTTCTCTGTTATCTATAAAATAAATTAAAACTTCGTATAAAATTGTTTCATGTGGAACAAAAGTTTAGGACACTTTTCGCAGCAAGGCAACAACTCTTTTTTTACCCTCTTTAACTATAAGTTGAACTCTATCATAAAAGTTAGGACATTTAATACCCAAAATGAGTTACGTTCGTGTAACGTAAGCATAATTCCGGTCTGTTGGATATTTTCACGGTGAATGCCTCGTAGCGTAAAAACGTCTCAATTTATTTAATTTTTTTTTCTTAATCACATGATACTACGTGAAAAGTTAGTTCGTTTGGTTTTTTTATGTTATTACCAGGAAAGGTTTTAGGCAGTACATTCAAGTTGTTTGTTTATGTGTGTTAAGTGCATGTTTTAATACTTGGACCTGGATACTTAAATAACTTGCAATTTGTTGTAATACACACGTATTGAAATTCTATAAAGATTTTTTTCGATGGAGTCTACAAATTTTAGAGTGATGTTATTAATTAGGTGTATTATTATTTTTTGACTACAGCTGGATTTTAACGTTTTTTTATGATTGTTCTATACATGGATTCATCCCGTATTAAATTACAGAAATATGTTGATATATATATGATAAAAAAATACTAAATATCGTGGTAGAGTCATACAATCGTAACTTTTCGCAGTGGAAGCATTTGTAGAGGTTACCCTTTTGTTCAAAACCATTTTATCATAATTTTTAATTATAAAAATTCTTGATAAAATATCTTTAAAAATAGATGCCTTTTTCAATTCCATAAATTTCCTAAAATCATATCTTACATACCATCAAAATTTCACTAAAATATGAAAAATGTGAAACCAAATCGCCAACTCTTTGATAAATGTGTTTTATACTTAAATCATCCCAAAACAAAAAAAACAAAAGCAAGAGAATTTATTGTATGTATGTAACAAATAAGTTATTAGAAAAAAAAAAAAACAACAAAAAAATTATGCCATGTAAATAGTCCCTCTTCCCTCTTCCCTCTTCAACCCCGGGAGTCCTACGAACCAACTCCTAAATCTCCCTCTCTTAACGTCTTAAGCAATTTCCCATTCGTTTGGAGGATTCGCGCACGACACTAACTGAAAGTCTCCTATGAAATAAAAATTCTAAGGAGCAAGTTTTTTATACGTGTATATTTACAAAAAAAAAAAATTATAATAATAATAATAATAAATAAATGAGGGAGATGTTTCCAATTAATAAATTAACGCAGAAATAATCAAAACACAACAATTTATTAGCACTCTGAAGCGGGGGGGAGTGGTCAACCAGAAGGACTTTTGTTTTTTCACTAAAATTGAACTGAAAAGAAAAATTAATAATAATACTGACCGATGAACAAAAGCTGCTGGGACCACTACTGCGCTAGTGGGCCGACAGCAAAGTTATTAACAATTTAACTGAAGTAAAAGTTTATTACGTGCTATTGTATTTTTGCCAACTTTATTACACAACTAATGATATCAGCGTCATGATATTACTCGATTGTATTACGTACCGCCTAAGTGCAGAATGCGAGAAAACTATTAAGACAATTATTGTATAATTATTATATTTAAATAAAGAAAAACTTTATTATTTAATGCAACGGTTTTACATTAAATTTTAACCTCCTCCTTTTCCTAAATACTGAGAAATTGCCTGCGCCTGGCGTTGCTCGGGATGGCTCGCCAACAGTACCTGGATTGATGATAATTGAAAATGTAAGGAAAATGTTAGGCGATAGAGTTTCAACAAAC
Organism: Philonicus albiceps; assembly: GCA_963969385.1. Lineage (NCBI taxonomy): Eukaryota > Metazoa > Arthropoda > Insecta > Diptera > Asilidae > Philonicus > Philonicus albiceps. The sequence continues at coordinate 12,274,377 of OZ017775.1, read as the reverse complement.
CGACCAAAGGATATCGTAGAACTGCAAGGGATATTGAAAGAGAAATAGGCAATAATTCCAAAGCAAGCAATTGATAATTTAGTCCAATCAGTGGCATTGAGAATAAATGGTTACTACTTTAAAGGATGAAATGGTCTTAATATTTTATACGCAGGAGTTTTATAATTTTTGTAATTGTCCTGAAGAAGCGTTTTGTTGTATTTTGATTACAACTTGTGGAAACAACACATGATAGTTAAATATACTGTGGAGCATTTAATTTTTTAAATCCCACAAGTACTTTAAAAGCTAGAGCTATCAAAAGTAAGAGATGCATGGTAATGTGTAAGTGATCTTAATTTTTTATACACGACAGTAAAAATTGATATTGATATTTTATTTTATTTTATAAATTTCCTACTTATTATAAATTCATTCTCAGCTTTATTTAATAACTGTGACCCTCTCTCTATCTGTTCACCTGCGTAATTTGATATGCATAGAAACTGCCAAAGTGGGTCAAACTTTTAAATTAATTATTATATTTTAGATGAAATAAAAGGTGAGCTATAAACGGTCTCTCCCGTACAAAACCCTGTACAGAAAAGTCGTCACGAAATCTGATACTGGTCCATGAATGAGTGACAGCACAGCATCCAGGTATATCAGGTCAGTACCATCACCCAACCATCGCGTCGAAGAACAGGACAGGAATGCCGCTGGGAACCGCCGCAGAACTTTCTATCTGAAATCCTACACAGGTACCGGATAAGATAGATTCAGCTTTAGCTCTAAGACGTCTTTCGCGGCAACCACTTTACTTCGAAGGTGCGTGCAATTGATACCCTGAGAATGCTAATGAGCAGCCGCCCGCCACCAACCAGAGCATTTCAGCGGTGAGACACATTTTCTAAAGTCTTTGCTGCCACCTTCGATGGGGTCTGGTTAACGCTGCCGTTGTCGTCGTCGTTATAGCGAAGACGTCGAGCGGACTGGCTGAGTTAAGGTGTCTCATGGTCTGATCACGCACGTGACAAGCGGCGAATGTGACAAACTTCTTAGAGGCTAACCAGAAGAAACTCTGGGAAAATCCCAAAGGAGGTGTAGAACACACGAAATACGACTTAAGGCGGGATGGGACACGGATAAGGAAATTAGCTTCGGGGGAACATTTCGTTCACTTGTAACTCCCTCGTCACGTATCTAACACCGCTCAATTCATTCCCAGCGACAGTTCAAACTGGGAGCTACTTGGCTGTTGAAAGCGTAATTAAACAAGATTATTACAATTCTCGCGATTAGAAGTTCTGATAAAATGCCACTTTAGCAATCTCGCACAAATGGGTTTTGTACTGCGAAACTATTTTCGAGGTAATTACACTAATCAGTATTTTTCTATAGATTTGTTTTAGTCAGATTAGGAATTCGAAATAGAAAATATTGTTTAATGAATAAGAAAATTTAGAAATCACGTAGACTATGGTGTAATTGGATATTTTCTTTTGCTAGATTTATCCTACCCAATTTATTTCAAAAGCTTCAAAATAAAAAATTGTGGTGATATAAACAGAAATTTTTAAGAGCCTATTTAAAACAACAACATAAGGTACAAAAAACGTTACCATTACAGCAATTTAGTCCGTAGGTTTGTAGTGGACAAACTCAGGGATTAAAACATAATATTGTTTTTTTTTTAAAAACCAACTCTGTCCTTCAGAAGAAGAATGTCCCCGAAAGAAGCATTCAACTTGGTTTTATTATCCATAATTGAACCTTAATTTACCAATTGATCCTGTTCCAGCTATCCATAGAATAGGAAAATCAATCACCGCAACAAGGCTGTACACCGAATGCCAGGAAAAATTTCCTACCATCCGGTAGAATAAATTTTTCCCTCTTGGCCAGCAGCTGCAAATGAAGATCGGGCATATTTCCCGGCGGCCGATAAAGTTGATTCGACATGAAACAAATTGCAAATTTGTTGATATTTTCCGCGAGCTAATTGCGGGAAAGCTGAAGGCCGGATCAAAGCCTCATGGGGGCTTCCAGGGACCGGTAGAAGTCGTAGTCATGATCACGCTTGCGGCTTGATCAGTTCCTTGACCTAACCGCACCGCGCACGCATTCAGTTGAATGTGGATCAGCCACGAACCGATCACCGGTTAGGCCTAATGATTTCTGCCAATTTGGAAATAATTTAGATTAGTATGGCATGAAACAGTTTTCCAAGCACAAAGCACTAGCCGCTCGCTAGCTTACAGATCGATCGACCGATGGAGTTCCATCGCCGCCGTGGTGCAATCGACCTGCCCGAGCCGTGCTCAGGCATACGCAAGTGCAAATCTCGCCTACAAGAAATAGCGCCGGGGAATTCATAAATCAGCGAGATATAAAAACGGAAACAAAGTCGGATAGAATTTTTCTGCTTTTTTTGTAATCGGGTGCGCTGTTGCCCATTTCTGTAACCAGGAGATAACAACGGCGAACGGGGGCCGGGTGGCCCCAAAGACTCTGTGTGCGATCACTCCGGGACTACGATAGGACGTTTTTCAGTGGTTGCGCCGTGATCATAAATTGTTTTCTTGGAAACGAGATATACCCAGCTTGATGGCGCGGGGCAGGCAGGGATCCTCTGATCCCTCCTCGTTGTAATGAATTACACCTTGCGATCCATGGCACTTTCCTGGGTGACTACCAAGCAGAACGGTGGCTGGCGTCGCGTGCTCTCGGCTTCCACCAGATGACCGGAATTAATTACCACGCAAAGGGCCTTCTGCGCGCAGCCCATGACGGCTCAGGTAACTGGAGGACGGCAAGTAGACTTGATCCAGGCTTCTTACTTGCAGGAGAAAACCACATGCTGCGACTGGAATATGACAACGGATCACTTGGAGGAGGAGATTGCCATCATCGGCTACAAATTGACTCTAAATTGCCTCATACACATGCTGCGGCACGGTGTAATATAATGAGAAAATTGGCAGTCGTTAATGCTTTAATGGCTTAATATTGGTCAATAAAAAGTAGATTTTTGCTAAGCATTATGAGGGCAACGGAGCTAAACCACCATCATCAATTTCTTGAGCACACACATAGTTTCGGTTAGCAATTTGAAAAACTATCTCTTCAGTTTTCTACAGAAAATAATTGCCTAATTGCTGGATTAAATCTCAGCATATTACCCTTAAGCCTACTCTTACTCGAGTTCATTTCTAATTTACAGCCTCTTATTTTCCCATGAACACTTTAAGACTTAAATTTTAGAAACTCTTTAATTGCAAGGATTAGTTTTTAGATTCAAAATTGCTTTTCTAAATCCATCTAGATATTTTTCTTTAGAGTTTCTCTCTTAATACCTAAATCGAGCATATGCATTTTTTTATTTTAATCGTTAACGACCGAAAGACAGCGCTACGAGGACATTCACATAGCACTTATGCCATAGAAAACGGAAGACCCCAATATTCCATAAATAATGCCAAAATTTGCACGAGTACCCCTACGCGACTTAATAGTTTTTTTTTTTATATAAAAGCGTAACTATGCAGTTGATACTGCAGGTTGATTAATCATAGTTAGTTAGTATAACTGCAAGCTTTAAAGTGGCTACGTAAATTAAGAACAAAGTTATAAACAAAAAATGGAACCGTCCATAGACCACATTCGATACGTGATATTGTTTTTCTTCAGAAAAAAAAGGAACGGCTCGAAAAATTCATGAAGTTGATGGTCGTGATGCCATTAATGTTAGTAAGGTTTGAAGGTTTATTAAAAAATTTCGTGACGGTAATTTTGACCTTTTCGATGAACCGCATTCTGGACGACCTTCGGACTATGACGACGATTTACTGCACAGTACTGTGCAAGGAGATCCATGCGTAAGAGTTGAAGCCTTGGCTAAGATCTTCAATTCATCAAGGTTCTACTGTCAACCGCCACTTTCAACGATTGAGAAAGGTGAATAAACTGAGAAAGTGGGTACCACATAAGCTTAACGAGACTCTGTTCCAAACACATGTGGAACATTGTCATAGTTTACTAATAAGACATATGCAGACAGGAGATAAGAAGTGGATCCTTTACAACAATGTTCATCGAAAACGAGCAACCTTGTCCTAGACTGCATCCGTAGAGGATGTTGCTCTCTGTTTGGTGGGATATTCGAGAAGTCATTAACTTTGAACATTTGCCAATTAACCAAACTATAACGACTGGCAAATAATGTTAACAGCTAGAGCGCTTACAACAGCAGTTATAGAATAAATGGCCAGGATTAATTGATCGGGATAACTTTCGGCCTCATGTTTCTCATCGTACTGTGGAAAAAATAACGAAATTTGGCTAGGAAATGATTATGCACCCTCCGTATTCACCGGACATCGCCCCGTCCGAGTTTCATTTATTCCGAAATCTGCAAGCAATTTTTAAGGGATAAAAATTTGTGCAAGACAAGCAGTCCTTCAAAATTTCTGCACCTCTAAACCACAGGATTTTTACAAACGGGGAATCACTAAACTTCCTGAGCGATGGAGAACCATTGTAGATAATGACGGAAATTATATAGATGACTAAATAAAAAGTTTTTCATTTCTCATTAGCCTATCAGAAAGTAATTTTCGCATTACTTATGGGATGGCCTGATATATTGAATTTTTATATAAATAAACTGTTGTTGTTGTTGTACACTCGTTTTCACTATCCCTCTTCTCTTTATCAACAAGTGATCGGTTAGGGAATAGAATATATACCCAAAATAAACGTTTGATCTTAAAATTATCGGCCGCACTATATATTTCCTGGCTTCCCTTGTTACTATAAATATCATATTTATTAAATCAATACCATTTATAAAGCTGAGCATTCTCAAAAAGGGTATTTAGTACATATTTATAAAGGGATTTAAATATTAACGTGTTTTCATATAAGCGATATGAAATAAGAATGACTAAATTAGCATTGAATGCCTTAACTCCTTTCCACTTATGTACATACGTACAATAAGTTTTTAAAACTTAATTGAAGCAGTAATCTTAATTTAACCTTTTTGAGCGGGTGAAATTATTGAGAATGTTTAAAGCAAACAAATAGAAAGGAAGAAGTCAGCAGTTGAAATAAACATTCCTCTTCTAATTTTAAATTTTTGTGCGATAAAAGAGGAGTACGCTTAAAACTTGCCGTTAAAGTTTGAAATTACAGAGTAAATACTGAAATTACAAGAGAAATTCTTATAATTAAAAACAGTTTGGTTCTTTTAAACATGGAAGGCATTTAATTGAAGAATTTTAAGATTTATTTTAATAAAACCAGGTCGTGGTAACTGTAGCACATGAAAACTCACTTTGTGAGCACGTCTGATTTTTTTGAGTGTTTGGTTTAAAAGTTTCCATCCTTACAAACATTTTAGAATTTCACGTAATTTTCTTGTTCGGTTTTTGCGATAATTAAATTTTATATAATAGTACACTATAAGAGAAACATTTCCTGAAAGTTTTGAGTTAATCCCAGCAAAACTAAAATGGTTTGAAACTTTCAAAGCATCTCCGCGACTCGACCGCTTAAAATGGTAAAATCGTAAAACTTTTAACTTAAAAACTTTTTCTCAATGCAGCATTTTCATAGTCGATAAGCAAGATATTTTAAAAACGAATTCATCGATCGTTCTGAAATTATGGACACTACTTTTAAATTGTATTGAATTGTTAAACGAAGGATATTTATTTTCGTTAACTACAACTCATTTTACAAGCCAGTACGTGACCAAATTTTTGTACGAAATTCTACCAAAAATTCAAATTTTATTATTTTTCAAAATTCTCCTTTCAATCAAGAGAGAGAGTTCTGGCTTTTATTTAAAATTAGTCCTTCATGAGTTATCCTACCTTTCGAATGTCATAGGCTTTTTTAGCTTTTTTGTCTTTGTTGCTGTGGCTGCCTAGAAAGGCACACTTAGGCCAATTTTGGCCCATTGTGTTACCACGTAGCGCAGGAGGCCATGGTTATTCATGGGATTCGAACCCACAGCCTCTGGGACGGTAGGACAGCGCGCTAACAAATGAATTACCAGAAGCCCCATGTCATAGGCTAAAACAAAATAATTCATTTAGTGTTCTCAAACAATTTTTTTAGAAATATCCTTTTTCAAAATCCATGTAACCCCTTATGGAGGTATTATAAAAATAAGCTTAAAAATTCTTTGCGAGACTAAATTTTTTTTCTCCGTTTAATAGCGTTAAATGACCTTTTGTTTCGCATTGAGGCTTATTGCATTTAATATGCATTTTCAAAAAAGACATATATCTTGGTTTACATCTAATAGATTAGTTCTAACTAATAATTATTTTCGAGACTCAATTTTCTATTTTCTTTAACTGAAAATAATCAAAAGAAATCTATCAAAAGTCAACTTCCACGACCCTTAAAGTTATTTCGTGAGACCACAGAAAGTCTTTGACCTTAATCTTCGCAATTCCGATTTGTAGCCCTACAAAGCCACGAAATTACCTCAATTTAGAGAAATTGCACCGCTGTACCCATTGATTTCCGAAGAAAAAACCAAATATCCGGAATTACCATGCTCGCTTAAAATAAAAATAAAAAAAAAACAATACCATCAATTCACACTTTCATCGTGATCTTCACGCGCCATTGATTTCATTTATTCGATCGGAGGTTAACGAGCATCCGAATGAGTCTTGCCCCAAGGGATTTTGGATATAAAAAGAGTACGATAAGGCGACGACTTAGTCGAGTAGTGTAAAGAGGTTGTCCGGGCCATTCCCACTGGGCAAAACTGCAATTTGTCGCAATCATTCTGAGTATGGTACCGATCTGGGTGATATACCGGGTCCGATCGGTGCTATATGTTTTATATATGCTGATGCCGATCACATGGTACTTGCGCACACTGTGCATCAAGCATACTTCTCGTATCTTTGATCTCTGCGGGGAATATTTTTGCGTCTTTCGCATCCAGAAAATCTTAAGAGCCGGACGAGGAGCACCAAAGATCCAGCTCTGATGCGATTACGGCACAGAACATAAAAAAAAAACGATAGGCTCCACCAGAAACAACAACGTGACGTGCAGCGCTGCAACCATCTTCCTGCTGTCTTACTGGTGCGCAACGTAAACCATCGTACCGGTGCAGTTATCGATCGTTTTCACACCTTTGTAAGGTAATTTTCCAATTTATTTGCTGTTATAAATCAGTTTGACTCTCTCCTGCGGCGTACGATAACACGACGTCCGAATGGAGGGGGGGGGGTTTCTTTTTTCGTAAGAATTTGCTGCAAAGTTTGTTTTGCACATGTGATACAAGATCACAAAAATATATTGACAAATTGCTCCTGTAGTCCTGGAAGTTGCTCTGCCTCTTTTTTTGGCGGGAAAAAAAAAACTCAAATAAAATACAGTCGCAATGTTCAAGAATGATGTTCGGTTTCCCACTTGTATTCAAAAGTGCGATCTCTCTCGCTAAAAATTCGTACCTTTGCCCAGCAAAAACAGTCAACTATCAGTAAAATATTTTTTCAAGACTAGAAGGGTTGTTGACCAATGAGCCTAGTTAACAAGGGCATTGTTCTTTGCCATTTGTTACTTTTGATACAAGGGTTTATTGCGGAATCCGTCTGCGGGAATGTGAATGTAGGTTTTATACATTGAACGCAGATTTCAGAATCAAAATGTATGAAATCCGCATTCTATACCCGCCGACAAATTCAGCAATCAGACCCATTATTTGTAAGCACAATTTCAATTGCCTATGTTTTCGAAACTCGTTCCTTCAGTGTACAGCAATACAATTGAATTGTTATTAATTAATCAATTGTTTAATTTATAAAAATAGACTTGAGTTCATACAGCACGAAAAAACTAGAAAATTGCAGAATTGTGAATTCATGCAGTTTTGTAGATGTTTATAAATTCAAGCTTTTATTTAAATATTCCTAGTACAAAAAATCATTAAAAGTTCAACAACTTGTTTTTCGAGACTCGGTCGATCTAAGCTCTCTAACTTGATTAATATCAATATTTTTTTCTCTATAGGACTTATTTTTGGGTATCCCTTATACAAAAGTAAAGTTTAAATTTCATCGTTGATTATAAAACAGGTTTAATTTTTTTTTTTTTGCTTTCTAACAATTTGATTCGAGACTCGCTACACGATTAATTATAGACGAACATGATCTAAACGAGCAACCGTCTTGTGATTGTGAAAAATGTAAAATGCTACTAATAAAAGTCGGAGGTTCCCTATTTAACAAAAACATGATGTAAATAAAGCAAAAACAAGAAGTAGATAAAAATAAGCATCAATGCTTCAACGAAGCTATTTTTCAATAGCGCGCGAAAAAGATGAAATCATTGAGACGTGTCAACGCACAAAAAGTAGCAATTAATTCGATGTTTTGTTGCATTTTTATGAGTTTGCCGCGATGCGATGCGCCTTCCACAGGTAGCAACATAATCGCACAGCGGCGACACCAAGGAAAACTTGTTTTTTTTTTTTTTTTGGACGAATCTAAAATTTTCATGAGATCACAGGTTGATTTGATCGCTGATGAGGATGCTGACGATGTCTACCTTGTTCCGCGCCACACAAAACAGGCTGCTGCTGGGCGTTGTCACCTGTCTCTGTGCTCATGGCTCAAAATATACACGCAGGTAGTGCACGAGCCACCGCACTGCGCCAGGTGACTTGATCTGAGCGATTGAATTAAGGCCGATGTTATAAAAATGAAATTTAAAACATTGTCCGCGCCCATCTGCCGCTCAAACATAATCTCATTATGCAGCTTCTGATGGCCCATCTAGTTTCCGACGCTAATACAAATTAATGACTGATTTCTGTCCAAATATTCATCGGTGAAATTGTACGTTATTCCCAATTCGAATTTTTAATGAGCCACCGCCGAAGAGAAAAACTGATAATTTGTGGGAAAATGATATGATATGATTTTTTAGCGCCCCTTGGGGGCATAGTCATTTGCCATAGACCGGCAATTATGCCAAGAAATTGCCCAATCCCTGACATGGGCCCGTTCTAAGCCGACCGAAGCATAAAAACCAGGTCCCCAGGTGAACGTGTTTTTGTACTTTGTATGTTTTTGAAATTTTTTTTTTTTCGTGTTTTTTTTTATTCACCCAATTCCCCGGTATCTGATGAACTGCTTGGTCGCCTCAGAGGTCTTTTGTGTCAAAATGATGCGGAGATTACCACCTCAAGGCTGCAAGATTACATCGCACTTGTTGCGGTGAGTCGCAGGTGGTTAGAGGTAGATCAACTTTTAAAATTTTAATTAAATAAATTGCTTTTCACATCATGAGATAATTCTGCACAAACTAAGAACGAGGAGGAGTAGTAATTGGAATAGAAGCTCTTGATCAAGATAATTTACTAAAACCAAGATTTTTAGGCCAAATTACGTAAAATCAAGGAAATATATATTCAGTTTTAATTTTACAATAAAAGCTATATTAAAGTTCTGAAAATTCTTATAATAAAGCATGGAAAAAATTCGATTTATTCAATAATATTCAATACTCTCGTATATATTTACTCGGTTTTTCAATTCAAAATGAATCCTGAGTTTAGTTTTTTCATAAATGCATGAAAACCCTTTTAACCATTCGGTCAGAATTAAACCAATTGTGAAAAACGACATTTTTTCTTCTCAATTGTTCATTTTTACTTTACGTCGAGCTAAACAAAGTTTAAACTTAGCTAGACCACTAACTAATGTGTGAGGTTTAAATGATTTTAATCTACATGAACTACGATTTATAATTTCAATTTTTAAGGAGTATATTTTACAATTTTATCAAGTCCATGTACCGAAACATAACTCCACATACATAGGTACAACTAAGTGGTCTTAATATGCCATAAATAAAATTCTTTTGCTTCATAAATGCCTACCTTTTGAAACAAATGTAGGGGAATTGATGTAGTCATTTTTCTGATACCTTCAGTAAAGTGCTATATAAACAACTTTTTTATATGCAGACAGAGAGGAACTAACGGATTTCGATAAAGATTTTTTCTTTATTTTTACAATGTCTTCATTCTCGAATTATCATTTTTCTTATCATCGTTCCCAATTTATATCTTATTGAATACCTTAAACGCTTGCACTCTCGACCTAAACATATTTCCTTAAAATTTTAATCTTGATTTTACTTCCAGCCTCGACTCCATGACTAATGATAATTTCCTCTGAGAACAGTCGAGTAAAGCAGGCGGGCCATCCCAAAAACCGATTTCTTCTTATGGACACCTAATAATCGAGGTGCACAAAATTTTTCTTGTTCGCTGCCATCATCGAAGACCAGCACCAGCCAAAGGCCCTAAATGACCCGAAGAAAAACTTCCGACATATTCTGCGCTAAAGAAAACGAAATACCACTGACGGGCAGCGAAACGTTGGTTAAATATTAATTCCGTTCAATCCATAGAAAAGACAAAGGCATCGAAGCACTCGTCGTGCTAAGGTAAAGAGACCTCCTTAAGCCTTAAGTCCATATAGAGGAAGTTACCTGGCTGGTCGCATGATCGAACCGCTGTTTGTTCGGCTTCGGCAACATCACGCAGCACCGGTGATCGTTGGGAATTTCACTTCTTCAGAAACTCACAGCCGCATTTAAGGCAGCTGGTCAGGTTTCACGGGCATTAGAGCGACTTTAAGCTTCAGATGGCGTTTTCTTAACGACCCCTACACACCTAGGAAATCGTGACGGGACTGAATTATCACCGGTCACGTGATTTTGTTTTGGTGATACTCTTTCTTCAGCAAAGGTTTGCAGACTGCTGAATAAAATTCAGACTGATTTTATACTCTTTTATTTTTCTCTTTAGGTAAGCTGCAAACATGTTCGATCGAAAGTGATCTCGACTTTTTTTTTAACACTTTTAGACATAGTTGGGAAAAATAAGGATAAAATTACAAAAGACAGAGAATAAAGAAGAAAATGTTGAAATACTAACTTATGGTATGCAAAAAATTTAGTTTTGTGAACTCATGAAAAGTAAGCTCAGAAAGGTTGAAGCTTTCAAAATCTTTTTAAATCTAGTGAATAAAGTTCACAATCGTTGTGCTTTCATGAAAAATTTATTTCCAGGATTACTAAATTGTACATGGTATAGAAAAGTATTATTTGGATAGGAATTCCTGCTTTCATTTATGGTAAAAATATCAGGTTTTGTTATTTATCTTGAGCTTTGTGCTCAAAAATACCCAAAATGAGGTTACTCTGCTTTTAAACTTTACTGTTTCTCTTAGCCTAGAAGGAATATTTTTACTTTGGAATTCGTAATATACAAAAATAATTGTTTGATTCAAAAAACGGAAAAAAATTTATTTCTGTTTGAATAATTTAAATGGATCACGGTAGGAAAAGATGCAATGCAGCGAGACACATGCAAATTATGTTCCTCATTCCGCAATCTTGAATTTATTGCGGCATTTCTAAAAGGCATCAAGTCGTGGTACCTTCATTCAATTTCCTTAAATCACCGCAACTGTCCTGAGGCAATAAACGTTTCACCCACAAATTTATTGAAGACGTCTTGCCTCCGCCTTTTAATTGCACAACTCGGCCAGACTTTGTGGCCAACCCCCTCGCAAAAGACAAGTCGACAAGACGACGACAGCCCAAACCACCGGCTGCAAGATCATTTTTTTTGCAGCGTATTCCGAAGACATGGAGGGTCCTCCTCATCCGGAAAGTGGCACTCGCCGGGCCCGTCACTAAATAAATCAGCAGAAGGCCCCCTTTCAAAAAAAAAATAAAAAATAAATAAATAAATAAAAATAAGGAAATAAAATCTGGATCACAAAAGGAAGAAGGCCGCGAACAAGATCAACATCTTAAGCGATGATGATTCCTCGATGACTGGCGGCGTTGCGGAATCAGATCGCGAGGAGGATCGGAGTAAGGAAAAACCGTCAACAGTGGTCCCATGCCACATCTCTCGGCAAGAATAATTGACGAAATGCAAAACGTGCCATGGGTGGGTGTCGTTACTCCCAAGAAATACCGAGGAGATCAATTCTGTGATCTTCGGAGGGCTCTCGAGCCTTTGTTCCACCATCAGCATCCAAGCGCAGTGTGCTGATCGATTCCGCGTAAAGTCGCGAATGCATTTGCATAACGACCGCATTGCGCCGCAAAATGCACTATCAGAGCCGAACGATTGGAGGACTCCTCTTATTTTATTCGTTCCCCGATGAGACAACTCCGGGTACGTCGCCAGCACGATGATTTTATGCAGAGCTGCTGATATCAGCTTTGGGGCCTCCTACAAGCAGTTGCCACTTGATCGGGGGAGCTCCGATAGCGGTGCGTGAGGTTTCTCTATTAGGTAAATAGTTTTAGGCAGAATTTACCACTTTGCTTTCCAATTTGGGCTTATCTCTGTCCATACAGCCAGTAACTCCTCATTGTTCCCGGCGAGATGGCCTCCATGGCCTCTACAATCTTCACCTCTACAGTTTCTGCAGCTTCTACAGCCTCCTTCAACCTGGGCCCCATCGCAATCGAATATCGCAGGGTCTTTTCAGGAACAAAGTTTCTCTGCACGGACTCTAGTAGAAGAAAAGTATGCAGACAATTTGTCAAGGAAAATTTAGCGAAATACTCAAGACAATAATCTCGAAACATCCGCAGACGAAGTCCTGAATTTTACCTACCCGAGAATCGTTCATTTTGCTTTTCATTAACTGGCCAAGAGGTGAAGGTATTCCACCTCAAAAGGTTGCCGCTTTGTTTTTTGATAACTATCTCGATCGCTGCCAAGGAATTGTATGCAAATTCGCTCGCGACCAATTCAAATGAAATTTAAATGATTTTTTTCGGGCCAATTGGACAGACGGAGTTTAGGAGTAATTCCAGGTGATTGCTATTCTGAAGGTGTGTTCCGCTTTGTCGTATGAGCTTAAAGACGATGTATGGAAAATTGGAATTTTTATGAAGGCGGAAATTATTAATTAAAATTCAAATTTGAAAAAGACTGATCATAAAAATTGAATTGACCTAAAATTGGTTCGAGGCGCCTGTATGTGAATGTTTAATTTTCGAAGTACTATTGCTGTTCTATAGTCTAAGGTAGAGTAAGCATGCTAAAAATACAAAGAAAATCTCTATCGAAGTACAAGTAAAATCATCATTTTAAAATCATTATTTATTTATTAATAACAATTGATTTTTATAATGATTTATGTTCCCTATTTTTGGTATATATTTAAGTGTATTAATTCAGTAATATTTTTTCTTTTATATAAACCTAAATATTGAACCACTTAAAACGTTTCAAAGGTATTCACAGTACAAAAGGTAAGCAATTCTATTTTCGAATTTTACTAAATGTTATTTTCAGTTAAAAGCTCTTATACCAAATCTTTTTGTATCAACTAAGCAAGAAAGTTTTCATAAAAGTTTCCTAAGCCAAGTTTCTGTTAGGCATCATCTTACATGCTTCAGGCTTTGGATAAGCTTCTTTAAAGCTGGGGCTACATTTGGAGCGTTCGAGAATTGATTTTAAAAGCTTCTTTACATTCAACATCTTATTCCATAACTTTTGGGCTGCAGATTTCGATAAACTTTTCTGTTATTCAATTTATTTTTTAAATTAATAATAAGGGAATTTTTGGAACAACATTTTAACGTCTTCTAGAAAAGAAAAGTAGATATGTAGAAAATACAATTGTTTTCTAATTGATCTTATTAGAATTATTAAATGTTATATTTCATGATAACGTTATTTGTATGGCGAAGTAATAAATATATCTAGAAAAAATCACTGTTAAAAACCGTCTTTCTAAAATTTGAGAAGAGCAACTTGGCTGGGGTGAAATTTCACCCATGATACCCTTTATTTATTTATTTCGCTTAATACAAACTACATAGATAAATAACAATAAGAACTAAATTAACCTACTATGACTAGATCAGCGGGGCATAGAGACTGAATGGTTTTCATTGGAGGGCTGGGTTGGACAAGCTTAAAGGAGATTTTGGTAAGATGGAAATCAAAGGCGGCAGAGTTGTTGACCATCCGAAGCATTCTGGTAAAGAATTCGAAGTGACCATAGTTAGTACCATCACTTTCAAGGCGAAAGGTAGGGAAAGATCTAAGGTAACGAGGTTAATTGTTAAGGGATATGCTGCGAAAGAGATCAGGGCAATCGATGGAACCAGCTAGGACTTGGTGAACCAAAACAAAATATCGGCGACATTTTCATAAGGTGGCAGATTAAAGAGATAAATATAAAAACTTTTATGCAAAATATATTCGCACTATCAAAACGACGCCGCCTTAGTACTATTTAGGTTTGGATTAGGCAGGCAAACAAATATTACGTGCAAAATATAAAATTTGCAGGTAAGCTCGGACAGTGATCGTGAGAAAAATTTCGTTTTTTGTGCATTATATGTATTATGTAAAATATCTTCTTCGTATCCTCACATTTTTTTAAAAAGAAAATGACTGAATAAAGAAGCGTCGATGCTTTCGATTATTTCTATGGGTAACCTAAAGTATTCAAAATTGTACAAAACGTCCTTTGGCGGTTTTGCTAATTTATACCAAGTGATACATGCTAAAATCACGAAAATCCCACACATAAATTAAAACATGAATATATTCAGCTCAGAGATTTATGCCTTGTAGTTGTATAACCCACGTAGCACATTAAGTGCCTAATTAGGGTAAATTGTTTACCAAATCAGAGATGGAATAGAACTTTAAAATTCACCCCCAAAACTACCTGAGAATTGATGGGAATTATTTTCGTATTTACGAAACCATGCTGCTAACTTTACTTATTGTAGAAAAAAAAGGTTAATCAGCCATTAAGGTCTTATGATTTAGGAACATTATCTCTATTTCCGCTGAGAGCAAGTTACCAAAAAAAAACCTAACATTTTAGCGACATATTTTCCCTGAGGCGGAGCGAAACAGAAAAAAAGAAGATTATGACCCAAACCACATCGATGCGCCTCAAAACCTACACAGCAGTGGTATAATCAAGATTTGGTGTGATTCCTTCGCGAGATATGCTAATTAGGCGTTAATTTAAATGAAAACAAAGAGTTTGGGGCGCATAAACCATCTCATCGCACACAGCACTCCATTGGAGGCCCCCCTTCCCCTGTTTCTCCACCTAGTGCTGGGAGCATCACAGTCATTTTTCTTCATAAATTCTGGCGAATAATTGGCCAGGCGGCGGCGGTGGGGGGCCCCATTGGGATGCCGTGGGATTTTCCCACGGAGCCCGGAATTAATTCAAATGTAACACTTGAGCGTTTCATTCGGATCCCAGGTTCACAAATCCACTCAGCGACTGGTGGTACTGGTGCTGGGGCTCGGGCTCCTTCCAGCGGCCACTTAGCCGCCTCAGCCGCTGTGACTGCGATGAGTCTCTGGAGAGAGCAGCTGCTGATTGCTCCAAAATGATTGAGTTATATCGCCGGCTCGACAGCGTTCCGAGATCGAGATGATGGAGACCTCCCATTAAAAGGTGACAAAATCTTGTTTGGGTCAGAGATGGGCTGCATTCTCCAGGTAATTGAACCCCCCCTCCCTCCCTCCCCTCCCCCACTCCAGCGTGCAGTAGATTTTTAAAGGGCACCAGATGGCGATGGATCTTATTTATTTATTTAGTTTTCTTTTAATAAAAATCGTCTCCTTGAACCAGACAACTATGTTCTCTCATATTTCATGAAGTACCGGCACCGGGCGCGGGTCTTCTGCTTATCCAGCGGGGGGTTCCGGATAAGAGCGGCTCTGTTTTTCTATGCCCGCGCGCTGGACGCATATTTGTGCGATTGTGTGGCCGTGGGAACTGGGCAACTGGCGATAGTACCAAATTGCCTCAGAGCCCATCAAAAATTGATGCAATTGCGCGTAAGTTTTAATTCTGCTCGACGCTCGTTACGACGATAAGGAACCAATGAGAAAGGTTCGGCAAAGGCAAGGGTCGGAAGTCAATCTTTTATTGATTTTTGGTGCGTCCCGCAAAAGGATACGACACGGGTAATCCAAACATTAGCAAACAGCAAGAGCGCGTAAGTGTTGAAGCTACACAAATTAGAAAGGGGATAGTGCAGAATTTTTTAAAAGTCTGATTACCTTCGAAAAACCATAAATTGAACATAAACAATCAATTTTTGCTTTAACTAATCTCCCGTATAACGAACAACATGAGCACTTTCAAAACAATATCTGTAGAAGCGAATTCCCTAATAACGAACTTTAATGACTCTGTTTTAACCAACATCGGATCATTTCTAGTTGAAAATTTATTCTGCTACTGAGAATTATGTTTTCTATGTAACGAACTTACGCAAAACTTAGTTTCTAGCGATAACGTTTCTAATTCTTTAATTCTCCGAAACTAAGATCGATAGTATCAAAAAGCCCTCTAATTTATTTCAAAAAATTAAAATCAATCGCATAATGTTATAGAATTATTATCTATTTATTTATTGACATCCTAAAAGCCTTTTATATCGAATATTTTCAGTATCGTCATAGTAAATAGGCTGATAGCTCTAATCTTCCGTGTTCAAAAAATAACCTGATAAAAATGTTTCTCTGCACAACTTTTTCTTTAAGTCTGTCGTGAAACTTTCAAGTTGATTTTGACCCGCTTTCCGACATGGAAAGAGGTATAATTTTGTATACATATGCAAATCTAAAAACAAATTTTTACGCAGCCTTTCGAAATTTTATTATTATTTTTAATTTTCACAGCCCTACATGAGATCTGGCAGCACTTTGCAGTTATCAAACTACGAGTGCTCGAGAGATGTAAACACGCTCCTTTCCTCACGACGTGAACTCTCTCAGCCAAGTACAGTCCGTATTAAAAGTGACTGAATCATCGTAGAATGTTTTCCTTGTTTTATGAGGATTAACTTAATTCTGGTTGGATTTAATTAATTGAATTAGCTTAAAATGAATCTCTTTACATTTCTTGCAACAAATACTTCACCAAAATAGTCCTACTTCGTTAATTTCACCCAATCGAAGTATGCTTGAACTCATTCATGCTGCTGTTGGTATGACCGTGGGAAAATTTTTTATACAAACAGGTGTTTGCGTGCGTAGTTGTGTATGTGCTATTTTCCCACAGTTTTGCTGTCAAGAATTTCTCCCATTTTGGCCCATTCCCAAGCACCGCTGTCCTTGTCGCACGCACCCGCCCAGCCGGGCACTCGTTCCCCTCGCACATAGCGCGACGCTTTTTGGCTGCCGCATAGAAAAAGGTTTGTTTTGTGGGCAGTCGTTCAGTCCGTGTTTACGTTTTCGTCTCCGACGTTTGAAATTCCGCGGATTTCAGTTGATTAGTGGCGTTCGAGGGACGTTCAAAGTTTATTAAGTGGTCGCACCCCGTCGGCAGTCGCCGGAAAAATCGTCTCGAACGTTTGCCGGAGTCCAAAACAAGCTCCTTGCCCCCAAGAGGAGGGTGACAGATGACGCAGAAGTTTGGCTTGGATGACAGCAGCTGTCACTAGCGCTGAGGTGCAACGACTCAAGTTTAGCCCGTGTGCTTGCTGCCGTTTGAATTAGCTGCAGATTGTGCCAAAATTATCACAGAAATTTGGTGAATATTTTTAGTGTTGTGGTCTAAGCGGGGTCGCGGAATGTGTGCGGTCTGATTGCGTCCCCCGGTCGCGTGGGAATCATGGGATTAGCCAGTCTGCAATGATGAAAAATTTGAATTCAGAAAAGTTCGTGGACAGCATGCCTCACTTTGGATTGGTCGCCTACGCTCAGACTCCGCCGAGTCCTCCGTCTCATCATGGGGCTCTTCTGCCGCGGATCGGCGGGGGCGGTGGCGGTGGCGGCGTCCTGATGGCCACGAGCACGGCCAGCTCGATCTCGGCCCCATCGAACTCGATCTATCGGCCTCACATTGAGGATAAAAGACTGACCAGAGAAGCCATGGAGCGCTACATGCGGGAACGTAACGACATGGTGATTGTGATCTTGCATGCGAAGGTAATTAGAAATATTTAGGTGCATCTAACCGCAGTCTAGGGTAAAACCATGAGCTCAATCAATTCAAAAAATCCCGGCAACAACTGCAATTTCATAAATTTATAACATCTTGTGCCTTATCAATTTCAACTTTTCAAAAAGCTCACACCCCTAAATCAATGCTTGCAGGAGTCCTAAGCCCCCATACCACCCAAAACCGTTTGACCTTAATTAGAATTAAATCTAGTTATGTTTGGAGGCTATATCAAGAAAGATGGAAATATGCCCAGTTTGATGCGGGCTCACTCGTCTTGAAAAAAATGGAAATTTTATTTAATTACCCTTAATTACCGAAGTAGCTTCCTTCGGATTGAGTTGCTCTTCGTAATT
Source organism: Philonicus albiceps (assembly GCA_963969385.1). NCBI lineage: Eukaryota > Metazoa > Arthropoda > Insecta > Diptera > Asilidae > Philonicus > Philonicus albiceps. The sequence continues at coordinate 12,256,025 of OZ017775.1, read as the reverse complement.
AATCCCATAAAGTGTAAACAAGTCATGTGCCTGTCGAACTGGACGACTCGTCAGCCGGAAACCAATTATCGCTCGTAACTCATAATGCCCGAGATTGAAAAAGCAAACGGTCGTGCGACTGCAGGGCGGTGTAAGTTAATTCATTTAAAATCGACCAAATCATCAAGAGGAACAATTGCTCAGAGAGGTGCAGATTGTAAAATCACACAGCTCTTCGCGCGGTTGCATTATGTATTTATCGGGGGTTTAAGTCTTCAATGGAAGAAAATAACTTTAATTGATCATCATAGAACTTTAGAAGTAACATTCCAAAATGTCTGGATGGTAATGGTATCGATAATTTTTGCTTATAAACTATGGGCAATAGTTCCAAATTGTACGCAGAATTCATGACTCAAATGAGTCCAAAAACTATCTTAAGGAAAAATCAAATACTTCATTCAAATAAGTTTAATTTTAAGAAAAATTAATTAATATAAAGAAATCTGTTATATCTAACAGGAACTTATACAAAATGAATTTAAGTGTAAAACGTCTATCAGTTATTTAGTCCATATAAATCTCATTCACTTTGCAAAAATTGTCATCAATGAGACGTATCTCTTTCAATTTTATTTATTTCTTCATGGCTTTTTCGACGTAGAAGAAAAAGGTTTTAGCAAGATCTGCCTACAATTTTTTATGCACTTAAATCTTTGTATTCGAAAGGTGCCTCTGAGGCACCACAATAATGTATAAATTAACGTTGATGAAAAAAGAAACTTCAAATGCAAAGGGTTAAAACATGCAAACACTTTAAACTGAATTGGTTTAAATTTTGCATTGTATATCAAAAGCAAAATCAAACGTGACTAATTTAAAGGCAATATTTTCGCTGTAAGTAAATTTCCACGAATAAAAATGCACAAGATTCAAAAATGAAATTTTAAAAATACAAAAACGATCAATTCAAAGTAAAGCACAAAATCTTAATTAATAGAAAATGCCTGCTCTAAGAAAACTTATGTCGTGTCTGTTTTTTATAGAATGTAAAGTTTTATAAAATGCTGGACTCAGGAAACTAAAAGCTATTTAAAGAATATATTTTAATTCGGTTAATAATTGAATAAACTAATTTTAAAAAAGTTCTATCAAGGTTTCGAATTAAAAGTATAAAAGTAAATCTTTGCACTTTAGAATGAATTCAAAAACTGAACTTGACTTTCAGAAAGATAAACGAAATTGCTATTGGTTTGGGCCAATGAATCTCAAATAAACGCATTTTTACCATACTTTAAATGTCGACAACCATTTTTGGGTCCTATTTCAGGTTGCTCAAAAGTCGTACGGCAACGAGAAACGTTTCTTCTGCCCACCGCCGTGCATATACCTCTTCGGTAACGGTTGGCGCCATCGACAGGAAGAGATGCTCCAAAAAGGCGAAACCGAGCAGGGCGCCCAGCTGTGCGCATTTATCGGAATCGGCAATTCCGATCAGGACATGCAGCAGCTGGACCTGAACAACGGAAAACAGTATTGTGCAGCGAAAACCCTCTACATATCGGACTCGGATAAGCGGAAGCACTTCATGCTGTCGGTGAAAATGTTTTACGGCAACGGCCACGATATAGGCGTCTTCAACTCAAAACGCATCAAGGTCATATCGAAGCCCTCGAAGAAGAAACAATCGCTAAAGAACGCCGATTTGTGCATCGCGAGCGGTACAAATGTGGCGCTTTTCAATAGGCTCAGATCGCAGACCGTCTCGACGAGATATCTGCATGTAGAAAATGGACATTTTCACGCCAGCTCAACACAATGGGGAGCGTTCACGATTCATCTCCTGGACGATAATGAGAGCGAATCTGAAGAGTTTCAGGTATATTAAAAAAACTAGTAAATTTCATATACTAATTTAATCTTAAGATCATGGTTTTTTTTTCAAAAATCGTAAAATTTCGCTTGCTATTTCTCTAGACTGATACTATTTCGATTCCTTTGGAGTAAAAAGTGATCATTTCGACTGCATTTCTATTTTTTATTCTGGATTTTTCAAAATAAAGACCGCAAATTTTAAACTAAATATGATTTCCATAACAATTTGCACCTAGAGGTTTTTGCCACTGATCTTACATTATGAACATTTAAAAATTCTGAGTCAAATATTTCGACAAATTTTTGCTTCGAAAAAATTATAAATTTTATTTTGAGCATAGTCAATAGCTTTACAAAAAATATAAATTCACCAATCCTATTATTAATTAAATTAAATGAACTAAGATTGAGATTGAATGAGTTTCTAATGGAGAAACTAAATAATGTAGTCGACTTTCTATTTGGGGAGCAGGTAAAGGATGGTTATGTTCACTACGGTTCCACAGTGAAATTGGTGTGTTCAGTCACAGGGATGGCATTACCTCGTTTAATCATAAGAAAAGTGGATAAGCAAATGGCTCTCCTGGAAGCAGATGATCCTGTCTCGCAATTGCACAAGTGCGCGTTTTACATGAAGGACACGGAACGGATGTATTTGTGTCTATCTCAGGAGAAAATCATTCAATTTCAAGCCACACCTTGCCCCAAGGAGCCGAACAAGGAGATGATTAATGACGGCGCATGCTGGACTATCATTTCCACTGATAAGGCTGAGTATCAATTCTACGAGGGAATGGGACCCGTTTCGTAAGTACATTTGATCTTTTTATGTAGGAACTTGAGATTTATAGAAACATTTGGTAGATCTCCGGTTACACCAGTTCCTATCGTGAATTCTTTAAATTTGAACGGTGGTGGGGACGTTGCCATGCTGGAGCTTAGTGGCGATAATTTTACCCCGCACCTGCAGGTGTGGTTCGGGGATGTTGAAGCCGAAACCATGTACAGATGCACGGAAACTCTTCTGTGCGTTGTACCAGAAATTTCACAGTTCCGAGGAGAATGGCTTTGGGTAAGAGCAACATTTTGGGGTTCTTCCTACTCTACATGATTGTGTAAAATTGTTTTTAATTAGGTTCGCCAACCAACACAAGTGCCTATTTCTTTAGTTCGCAACGATGGTATAATTTATGCAACTGGTCTTACATTCACTTACACTCCAGAGCCTGGACCGCGACCCCATTGCGGTCCGGCTGAAGAAGTGATGAGAGTACGCCATAATAACAACAATAATAGCAGCACCAGTAACAACAATTCAACCACGTCCAGCACAGATCAACAGAGCTCACTACCCTCAATATCTGAGGTTGCATGGAATTCTCACAGTGGATTATCTTGAGACATGCGCCTGCAGAGTCTCGCGTCTCGAATACTGCAAATATCTCAAGATCGAGGAAAATTAGGAGGAAAATGATCCAAAGAACGCTGTAGCGATGTTGCCGTGCAAAATAATTAAAAAAAACAAAAAAAAATTAAAGTCGGAGCATAGAAGGCGAGAGGGCTTGCTTGTTAATCCCGCCTTCGATTTCTGCATTTATTTATATAGAACTCATTTTGAAAAAAAAAAAAAAAGTATTTAGGTTGCGATCAAAGGCAATTCGTATTGCCACAAGGATCCCTGAGGGGTCTTAACTTTATATTTTTGAAAATTCCTTCGATTCTCTCTAATTATATCTTTGGTATATTTCTTCTTACCACTTTTAAGTTGTGGTTCGTGATTTTTAGCTGTTTTACTGATTTTTTCTTTTGTGTATCTCTGTCTCTCTCATAGTTTTATGCATTTGATTAGTTCTCGTCTCTCGACATCTTTTTGAAAGCAAGATTTTCAAATTCGAATGCATGAGGAATGGGTTTTTAACTTTGACGAGCATTTTTATGTAGTTAAGTAACCGTAAGTAACTGTAAATAGTTTTATAAAAAAAAAAATGAAGAAAACTGAAAAAAGACAGGATTTACTGCTGAGAAATAAATTATTTTGTAAAAAAAACAATTTCGGATTTTACTGCATTATTCATTGAATAGTTCTCCTTGTGGAGCAAAGTGTTAAAACGGTTACTAAGAAAGGATTTTGTAAATATTAAATTCTCTCCACACGAATTGTATTCGGGATTATCTGAAATTTTATTTCGACGCAGTTAAAACCGAAAAAGTTGACGATTTAATATAAAATCGCTTATACATTTTTAATAGCAAAAAGCATGCAAACAAAAGACTTCAATCCTTGAGAACTTGAAATTACGCGTCAAAGTTAGGCATTGAGTGGTCATTTCCTCGCTTCGCTGTGTAGCTGCATAATTAATAAATTTACCCGGAGGGGTGGGTGATGACTTTAAGATAACTGGGCAGTGAAGCGTAACTGAGATTCCCTGGAAAGGCAACGAGAACAATTTTATCAAGGGATTCCATGTCTTTATTTATTTAATTTTTGTTTGTTTTTGCGTCAAATACCTCGAATAAAACAAATCAGCGCGCTGATTTTGGGAAAGGAGACCGCATCTTCCGGCCGCGATTCTAAGAAAGGAAACAGTTCAATCAAACTCTATTTTCCCAAGGTTTCTTTGTATGTGCTGTGCATTTCCCTCAATTAATTTGCAAAGCGCTATAAACTTTTTGTTCCAGATGCAAATGAAATAAGAAGTTAAAAAAAAAAAAAAATTTGTAAGAAAATCAGACTCCTTCGCTCCCACGGCCACTTTGAATTATGATGAGGTCGCTGCGGCTGTCTTTCGTTTTCCGAGGCTGTGGAGCCCCATTTTGCGAGGGGAAAAATTAACATTTTTAAGATTTTCCCACAGAGATTTCAGGAGTAGTCCCGCGAGTCTTAATTACTCCAGCAATTGTTGCACCGCCCGCGAACAATAAAGGTGGGGACCAAGGTGGCGGATCGCGAACCTTTCTGGACCAATCACAAACGACTGGGATGATTCTGTCTTCGAAGAAAGTTGAGTGTGAAAAATTCAACGTCTTTCATATTCCCCGAAGTCTTACCTGAAGAGACGAGCTAAGTCCCAGAGCGATGGATGGATTTTTGGTGACTTCTCGAGGAAGTGACCTGTTGCGGAATCTTTTTCTCACGCAATTGCCTCTTACTCTTTTAAATGTATCAGAAGAATGGAAAACAATGAGATGAAATTCCTCTGATGTCATGTAAGATTGCTTTTTTATCCATTCCTAAAGGAAAAATATAACTCGTGCAGTAGCCATTCAAAAATCTGGGGCCTCTGTATGTAATTAGGTTCCGTGGGAAACTCCTCGGCCGCAATTACTTCCCCCTTTTTAGCTGTGGGACTTCGGATGAAATTTCTTGGCATTTTTATTTTTATTGTAAGCCGGCCTTTCGGGGGAGACAACTACTTTTTAAGTCATTCCGCTGTTAATAATTTTCGAATGAGATTTAAGCGAAAATTTTTCTAAAGCTGGCCATTTCCGGTTATTGTGACAGTGGAGGGTAATTATACTTGTGCAAAACATGTTTTTCTTATTTCAAAACCTTGTCGGCTATCTGGGCAAATATCTTCTTAAGTCTTGATAACTTGCTTCCCCCTTAAGTCGTAACCAGTTGAATAATCTAAAAGTAATTTTAAGGCTACCACGGAAATCTCTTAATAATAATTTTTTTTTATTGCAGCAGAAATTATCGTAAGCTGGATAAAGAAACTAACAATTTTGCTTTTAAGTAGTTTTCGAAATCAATCATATTTTAACTCAAGTTAATATCCCTGGGATATTTCAAGCTAGCTCAATTGAAACTCAGCTTAAAACTTTTAACGATTTTTAGTCGGAGGCTTATATTTCACTGGGGCCAAGGCATTAGAAGTTATTTTAATTTCTAGTTAAAATTCTCGAAGTTATCTTCTAGGAAACAGTAAAAATAAAACTAATGGCTTTAGGAGTATTTATTTCTTTATTATTCATTCATTTATAAACAATCCGATATAAATTATTAAAAAAATTTTCAGTTCATTATAAAATTTACTTTAAACACTATTTAATAGTAATAATAAGAAAACAAAAATTATGACAAGATAAAATAAAAGAAGATCGTTAACCGAACATTAAAAGAAACAAAAAATAATTACGACTAAACAAGAACGAAGAAACTGTGTCGTTCAACAATTTATTTATTGTTTCGGCCATGCAACTAATTCACGCGAATCGTTCGATTCTTGTTCATATTTGATAACATCAGGGAAATGTATGATGTAAGTAAATCATCCATTTTATATCCGAGCGATGTTTCACAGAGCAATTTCGAGCCACGCACCAGATTTCCTATGGTCATATGAAAGTAGGTGTTTCCCGACGACCAATTCGAGATCCGAGTGAAGGGATGTGTTATCAAAATATCCTGTAACGAAGATGAAAAGAAAATTGAATTGTTTTATTAAAAGTTTACACACAAAATCAAATTGCTTACTTTTGTGTGAGGATGAATTAAACTGACGCCGTGCTTATTTATTGCTATTAGCAGCATTTCTGGATAATTCGGTTCTGTTGTTTGCTTAACCTCGAAGAAAGCTGATCCAAATGTTGGCCACCTAAGGAGCGTTATTAATTTATTAGAAAAATTTATACAATAAAATAAATTTGAAATAGTTCTACTGGTAGAACAAATTAACTTATTTTGTTCAACATGCTTAGTAAAGTGCTTGATTCTAAAATTTTGTATACACCTGGTATTAATTAGGGCTTTCGCAACGTCTCGAGTAATACCAGTTTTGGTTATATGCTAAATTTCCAAATATTAAAATTAATCTTCTCGTCGAATGTTGCTACATAAAAACGAATACAGATAGAAAATATTGTTGGATGCATTGATAAGATAAAAGAAGTTTACAATTAATAGAAAAAATTAATAAAATAGTGAAAATGTGCTACCATTCATACATCTCCGATGCATTTCAAGTTGACTACTTACATGGTAAAATTTTCGTAGAGTTAAATTATAAAAAATAGGTAGAAGTTAAGATTAACCCTATAAAGTTGTGTTGTAAGCGATTACAGGAGCTATTCATTCTTATCGAAGATAAAATTAGATAGGCTTGCAAATAAAAGTTAGAACTATTTCAGTAAAATTCGGTCGAAGTAACTACTAAATAATGGGCATTGATTGCGTGCTTGATTGTGCTATTTATGGGAAGAAATAATTCATGATACACACTTCAGAGAAGCAGCGGGCACAGCTTTACAACTTGCTGACACAATTACGCGATTTAATTTCGACGTAATAATTTAAAGTAGAAACCTTGAAGAGCTGAAATTGTGAAAATTATTTGATTTCACTTTTTTTCTTTTATTTACAATAACGTAGTCCATAATGCTGAGTAAAATTCGATTTATTTGGATACATATTGATTTTAAAATTTTAAGTTCAGCTAAGCTTTTTAAAAAATTATTTTACTAACTCCTACTAAGATCCTTATAAAAGTCTTTTGTAAGGAGTTTTGGTAGTTATCCTTTTTAGCTGTTAGTTTGCTTTTTTAGCTGAATTAGTCTTAATAACTCAACAAATGATTTTATTCTAAAATTCGTACGTTTTATTAACCGCATCCTCGACTTAAATCGATTGATTCAAGCGCAATTTTTAAAAGAGAGTCGAGGAATGAATGATTATAACCATTATAGCCAACTTTTATATGTTGTACTTATATTTTAATATATCTTAACAAAGTACATATTAATTCCACATATGTATTTATGAGGGTATTTGCATATGATTTTGTGTGAGTTTATGTCGTGTGAAAAGTGATTGAATGAATAAATTGTAAAAATTTGTGGTTGTACTAACGATCAATGTTATGTTGATTGTAATGTGAGACAGAATGTGACTGTGAAAAGTGGTTCTTCATATTTTTATTGAATTTATTATTTAATTGTGATTAAATCATTTTTGGTATATGCACCAAAATAAATTTTGTAAATAAAAAAATTTACGCTTACCATACAAGCCAAACAATATAAAAGTACAAATTCGAAATACTCTCAAAGCAGTTCATTCTCACCTATAAATAATTTTCAAGAACGTAATTTTAGCATCCTCAGAACTCATTCCAGCATCTTGATTATAGGTAGCAACAATCGCTCTTTTCCAGTCGCTAGAGCTCTGAATTTTTATGAGATCCGACGGGATAAGTTCTCGCAGCATTTGTCTATGAACAAAAAAAAAATAAATACAATTTTTCAAGCAAATATTTTTAGTATGCTCTTAAAATGTATCTTACGGAATTGCTTGGAGTTCCTGTTTATTCTCCCCAAATCGGACTCGATAGACCAAAGCAGCGAGTTTAGCAGCCTCTTCTCTGGAACATTTGTGATAGCCCCGCAGCAATTTAGGTAGCTCCTGGTGATAATGGAATATTAAATCGGCGTTCCTGTCCTTTCCGGGTACAGTATTGGTCCAGAGTTTCTTCATAAAGAACACCTGATACGTGAATTGGGGATTTGTGCCATCTCGGATTGGTCTCGCCTTCTTAATCCAATCGGTGAGATGCCGAACAAAATCGAAGAAGAAATCCCCCTCAGGCACCGATATGACTTTATCAGCAATTTTTACAAATAAACTGAAACCCTCGCTTGATCGTAAGCTCAAGCGCTGGGAAATATTGTGGCAGAAATCTTTTGCTCTAGTTGAGGAGTCTACTTCGAAGGCCTCGTCAGTGTCGTCGGGGAAGTAGACTTTGTGAAAAATTTGGGTGGTTTTGTGCTGAATGGCTTCCACTTCGACCTGATGGGGTGGATATTTTCGCTGGCCGTTTCTAATCGTTTTCTGCAGTCGATGCAAAGAGTCTTGAGATATGGGATGTCTTCGACTTCGGAGAAATATAGTCAGCTCTTTGAGAAGACCTTGGCTGCAAGCGAAGAGACCTGTAGCCAACCACATTAGTTCCCAGCCACGTTCTTCTGATATTCGATTTCTGTAGAATTTTAGATATTATTACGACATTTTTAAACACAAGTATCATTTAGAAAGGGGCTGCATTGCCACAATTCTAGTTTTAGGTCAGTTATTAAATTATATTAGCTGAATAAAATCTGGCAATCTAAATATAGCCAATTGCGAAATTGATCTTTTAGCTGAATAACACAGGCTTTTGAAATTCTTTAAATTGGCGTTATATTACCTGTTGTCTGTAAGTTGCTTCATAAGCTGGCAAAATATTTCGTCTCGCAATATTTCATGCTTCAAAGGCCCATCGAAGATATGATCAGTGATCTCGTTTCCCATTCGCGTACGTTTCGAAGGAAGATCACCCATATATTTGAGAATAGCTGCAAAAGCAAAACAAGCCTCTTCAGCCAGTTCTTCTTTGCTCTGCAACTTTTTCAGGAGCGGTAGTTTTATTGGCTCCCTCGAATATCTGTAAAACAACATATAACTCTAAATTTGTTCTACTTAGTTGTATAAGATATTTAATTACCGCCATATTTCTTCATTCCCACGTTTAGAGCTCAAAGTAAGTGTTTTGGACATAGTTCTCTTTGGTGGCAGTCTGAAGTGATCTAAAGCGTATTCAGCTAGATTATGAGGTCTATCCCTTGGGTCTGTACCGCCGTTGGATACTGTGCTCAATCTTCTACCGTGATGAGCTTCTTCAACGCTAAAAAGCGCCAAAATATCTTGAGGTGGTTTCGAAAGTGTTGGCAGGACGTAAACCGTTTCAGCAGGGAAATCTCCTCTTTCTTGCGTTCTTTCGCATCGCCCAATGCACCATCCATTGTTTAAAACTGTTTCACCTGTTGAATCCTCTTCCAGGATTATTAAATCGCCCTTAAGGAACGACAAGAAACTTGTTCCTTCTCCTGGCGCTTTGTAATCCTGCAGTGCTATTACGTATTTCGATCTGAGTGATTAATTTTTATATTTATAAGTTTTAAAATTGTTAACAAACGTTTAAGCGAGTCTTACCGTTTCTTAAGTCCTTCTAAAAAGTATACTACAAGATCTCTGATATCTTCTGCATTTGGACTTTGAAAAGTAAACTCCTCTCCTCTCACAGTCGACAGACTGAAAGTTTGTGTGAAAACTTTGTTTGTCTTTTGACTGGATACCGAAGTTATTTCTGGAAAAGATAGCTCTAAAAGGACTTGTTCCTGGTCATCTACCACATACACTCCTGTCCAATTAACAGCAATAATCACATCATTTTTAGGGAGATTAGGACCAGAATTTCTATAAAATAAATACCCAAGGTCACTTTAGCTAAATAAAATCTGGTAGTCAACGTATTAAAAACGAATTTATTTACCTGTAAGCTTCATAAAACCTTGAAAACAACAGTGGCCACTTATACTTCGCATAACCGACGATATCCTCTTTAATTTTAAGTGACCCAATTTTCTCTTTTACGTAGTAGCTCTTCTTATAGGCCTGGAGCACTAGCGCTGCCCACCTATCTATTGCTTTTTCGACCCCAGTTAGACAATAGTCGGGGATGAAGTTAGGGAGCAAAGTGAATAGTCGCTCCATAGACATATCAGTCCCATACTCTATAAAATATTGCTGAGCAGCGATCATAGCAAGATCCTCTTCCTTGTCACACCGATATTCACCGAATTTAACGCCCCTGACCACCTGCTGGTAGATCAAGTTCGTTGCGACCTGATCCTGTGTAGGATCGTGCCACGGCGCAAATATTTCCTTGCGGAAGAACAGTCGCCAAGGAGCGTTTCTCTCCTGTGCCCCTTGTTCTTTGGCATATTGTTCGCACTGCGAAATCGCGTCCATAACATGGTCTCCGCCGCTGCCCAGGGATGAGACTTTATCGAAAAGTGCTATATACAAGGAGAATCCGAACTGGTCCTTAAGGGCTATTTTATCTGAAAGCTGATTGCATAGCTCTCGAGCTGTGGTCGCTGAATCAGCCAACAAGGTTTTCGTGTTCCCGTCCATAAAAGTGATCGGGAGCATTATAGGCTTCTTAGACTTAGTCGCTTGAAGCTCCAGCCAAGACGGTGGCTGGTTTCTTGTTCCGTTATTGAAGGTTCTCTTCAGTCTTTCCTCGCAGTAGGGGGCATAGCCTGGGGGTCCTTCCCGAATAAATGCCCGCAGATAATTGACAAACTTTTCTGATGGGGCAAAGCATCCAACGCAGAGAGATAGTAAGATCCACCCTCTTGCATGTGATGACTTGGATGGATTATTTGTGAGCTGCTTGCAAATCTGGCAGTAAATTTCGTCCCTGAGCTCAGCACGTAGGATGCCATGCCCGATGATGAAGTGCAGCTTCTCCAGGTTAGACGTAGGCCGGGACTCTAGCCAGGACTGGTAGCTGTCAGCTGTATACTCCTCGTCTTGGAGACGCCTTCTTACATCCTCCCCTAATTTATTTTTTCGCTTTAATGTTAGTGAAACTAATTTGTGACGAATTGACCGGGGTTTTTGCTTTAAAAAGGCATCTGGATCTAAGCCCATTAATTGGGCTTCCTGGAACTCCTGAAAAAGTTACGAATGTATAGGCACCTTTCCACTTTTCAATATGAGTTATGCTATTCAAATTTAAATTCACTTTTCAGTTGATATTTCCCTAAATATATGTTTTAAAATTGTTTACTTTTAATATGATATTATTAAACCAATACTCTCAATTTCAAAACTTTGAATTTATATCGACATTTAAAATCTGTTTCGTCTTAAATTTCTAAAACGGGGCACTATATTAGTGACCTCAAAAATTCTGAAAGATCTCTTGCAAAATGATTTTTAAATTATTGAATGACCCTAATTTTTATTAATAAATTTCTCCTACCTTACTCCTTATAAAATTCCTCCCCAAAGTCGCTGTGACTTTGGACATAACCGAAGTATTGTCTCTGTCCATAGTGTGATACCTTGGCTCAGGTAAATCGCCCGTAAATCGGAGGATTGTGATCCAGAGAGCTTGCGCTGCCAGCTGATCCCCTTGAGTGTGCAGGGGAAGTAGAGGGTGCTTCAGAGGCTTTCGAGAGTATTGATGGGTCACATTTCCTTGGAAGTAAGTGGCTGCAAATTTCTGGAATTTGAATTCAGACAAATCTTCCTCGTCCTCTGAAACATGTATAGGCCCTATGATGTCCTAAAATAACAAAAAACAAATTTAGAAAAGGAATTTTGAAGGGGCTCGAAAAGTGTTTTACCTCCTGGTTGATATGATTTACATGAGGAAGATCATTGAATACTGAAGTCTCCCTTCCACCATGAGGTGTAGGTGCTTCGCTGCTTGAGTCCGGCAGGAAGTCGAACATGGCCTCAACCAGCTTCCCGTCATCCACAGGTTCATCTTGCTTCCTAGCAGCATCGCTAATAATAGTCTTCTTGACTTCGACCCTTCTACGTTCTTCCATTTCCTTCTCCATTTCTTTACGTTCTAATTCATGCAACCTATCCCTATAGTGCTGTTCAGCAATTTCCTTCGCATGCTTGTTCCCTTGATGCTTTAACTCCTGCTCCTCGAGCTTCCTCAGTCTTAGAACCTCATTATACTGGCGATAGTCCTCGCGGACTTTTCTATATTTTCTAACAGCGATCATCCTCCTCACGTGCGACTGGATCTTTATGATCGCCCACATTTTGTGACCATATTCCCTTCTAACTAAATATCCACGCGCGTGGGCTTGTAAACCCACAATATGCCCTCGAAGGTGTCTAAATCTGTGACTGAGAACGCGTGATCGTATCAAAGCTTGCAAACGCATATATCCAACCTTCATCCGTTTGTATCTTTGACGCTGAGCGTATCCTTTCCAGTACTTTTGAATTACTACAGCGGCTACACGCATTCTTAAGAAGCGTCTTCTATAGACCCAGCCCCTTATAGATCGTTGGAGGATTAATATTTTTCTAGTTAAGACGCGATCACGTTCCTGTTCCAGGAACAAATCATGAGCATCTTTTAAAAATACTTTCGTATGTCCTAACTGATAGTCAGATTTTCCAAGAACTACAGAACATATTCGGGCGGTTGCTGCACGACAATCAGTTTTATGAGCTGGCGGAATACCATTGATCAAAAATCGATAGCGTTCCACGAATTCCCTAAAACCGTGCCGTATTGGATACCCAGCCCTTCTAATCCTTATAGTCTCCATCATTCCAGAGTATCGCAATTGCCTGCAGCAAAGTCCGCGATCGAACATCATCGGTTTCTTAAACTCGTTAGGCTTAATACATCTGATAAAGAACGGTTGGCAAGTGCTCAACGTTTTCATGAGTGCATCAAGACTCTTTTTGAACTGGGTGGAGAGCGTTGGTGTTCGCTTTCTCGTCTCTGCCCCCATTTCAATATCGTTCGCGAATATTTGCTGCAGGAATTTATTCGAAGATGAGCTGACAAGGTGAAGTAGATCACCACTGAATGAGTCTCGATTTTTTTCGAGAAAACCTCTTGTGTCGTAGAAGACCACTCCAGCAAAGTGGTTCAGTCCAAAACTTGTATTTATGTCCGACTTTGGTTTCAAATAATTTCTATGGGTTCCGTGGGTCTTGTGCAGCTTAGCAAGCATTGTTTGATCTGTTCCTTTAGGAAATTTCGCTTCTTCATCAATAAGGGCCATTATATTCAACTGTTTTATCGCAATGAGATCTAAAGCATCTTGATTATCCACAAATTCAATATGCTGCCAATTTATCCCTTCATGATTATACTCCTCTTGTTCCAATTTGAAGATATGTTGTACGAAAAACTGCTGAAGATTTTCATTAGCAAAATTTATACAAAATTGTTCAAAGCTATTTTGATCAAAATTTTCAAATCCAAAAATATCAAGAACTCCAATGGCATTTCGAGAAGTGGCTCTCGGTCGGTATATTGCGCTATTTATCTTCTTCACGATGTGGATGAAGAGCCGTCCATAGATGCCCTTTACGAAAGCATCCCGGACGTCTACAGATTGCTCCCGGGATAAGGTGGATATCACCGTTTCGCCATGAGCAAATAGCGTCTTCCTGGTTAGCGCATCGATCAAGGGCTGAACTGGAAGACCGAGGAGACTAGCAACACGTTTCACATTTGTGTGTTCGGGAATTTCGGTGGCGTCCAGATTATCTACAACTGTCGCCTTATATTTGATGTTGCCACAGTGTAGAAGGGCCGCTAATAATTTTAATATTTCCCAAATTTCTTGATCGGAAAATAAGAGGACTTTCATCGCTGAACGGATATCTGAGAATTCTGCGGCATCGTCTCGACCCTCGCATGTTATACATTCACCTCCTGTGAGGTACCTTAAAGTTAAAAAAGAAAAAAATATATTTAAAATGTTCAAGTTATTCAGATTTCATTGCAAAAGTTTTGGAGTTGTCTGTTGGTTTAAAGCCTTTTAGCATATTCGGGTTCTAGACTTACTTGTAATCAGCTGAGAAGGTAAGCTCCAGTCTCCTCTTCTCATCTGCCGATAGTCCAGCCAGTAGACAATAAAATATGTGATAATTACGTTCACTAGGATTCTGTGAAACTATTCGAGACTTTTCGAGCAAGTATTGCTCTATCTTAGCACCTTCAATCACACCATTTGCACTAAAGTGAATATCAATGTATTTACCAAATCTGAAATAAAATAATAGTTCAATTCCAACTAAAATAGAATAACTCAAAAAACAAAAAACAAACTATGTACCTTGACGAGTTGTCGTTTCTTATAGTCTTTGCGTTTCCAAAGGCTTCGAGGATCGGATTTGCTTCAAGGATCTGTTGTTCGATCCAGGAGTGTTTGCCACTTATGGCAGCAAGATACTGAAGAATCAGCTTTGTGCTCTCAGTCTTCCCAGCTCCAGATTCTCCAGAAATTACGATACACTGATCCTGGCGATACCTTTTCATATGCGCGTACGCATTGTCCCCAATTGCAAATATGTGCGGAGGCAATTCTCCAATTTTCCTTTCTTTGTAAAGTTTTATTTGATCGGCGGTGTAAATGGGAAGGATTTGATACGGATTAACAGCTACGAGAATTGATCCAGTGTATGTCTGGAAAGATTTTATAATATTAACAAATGCATACTTTTATAGGGAAAATGTTGGATTCTGTGATATACCCTACGCTATAATTTCATGACGAATTTGCACATCAAACTAAAAAACTCAATTTTAAGTTTAATTAGTTACAACTGAAGAAAAAAAAATCCGATTCAATGAATAATTCGAGGAAAATGATAATCTTGAAATATAGTTAACTTTAATATTTGTTGCTATAGTAGTCATATTTTAATGAACCTTATTACCATTATTGGTAATAATATAAATAAGAAAGAATTTTATAAGTATCCTACAAGTATTTCATACAACGAACTTTCTGTTCTCTATAAATTGAAATGTAAATTTATACATTGACTAAGAATTAATTTTAAACTTAAAGAAATTAGAAACGCGTGCTTGTCAGAGAATACTTACATAAATTAAATTGTCGTTATAACGTATAAGGAGATTGCGTAAGATTCCAGCTTCATGGAGATCACCTAAAGAAATCATATCCTCCACACCCTGCACGGAAGAGGCGTGCATCGCCTTGATGCGTCTCTCTGGAGTTAGCCATACTTCGTTCCCGTCGTCGTCCCGCACTTGAATACGACGTCCCTCTGCAGATACCACACGAGCTCCAATGGCTACATCGAATTCCCTGCCCGACACGGGCTCGATCCAGATGTAGTCACCCTATGAAAAAAAAAAACCAAATCCCATAAGATCGACTGTAATTTCGCGTGATGTTGCAAAAAAAAAAAAAAACAAAAATATATAAATGAAATAAAATTGGATAGAATTTCACGGTTCTGACCAAAAATGGATGAATAGAAATAACTGGGTACCTTCTATCATCGAAGCAATTTGAAATTTTCGAAATCAAATAGATCAGAGATCATGCAGCCGATTCAATCGCCGAATTTTGATTCCCCCCGGGGGGTATTTAACAAAGCATAGCATAATCTAAGACCGTTACTGTCCCTCACCTCACATAATTTCATCTATTGTCCGTGGAATAAAAAATCCCAATTCGCGCAATTTGTTGCGTGTTTTGTGTGTACAGAGATAGCTAGGTATATAGATAGAAAAAAAAATTATTTTGACGGACGAAATTATACTGAAGGGGGGAACGAGCGGATGCTTCGTTCCAGTCAGGTGATTTTTAAAGATTTTCCAGGTTGAACGGCCCGGTGAGTCACTAGGGAGCCGGCTAGCCATGTGAGAAAAATGCGCACGAAAAAGAACGGAAAGCCTCGACTCAGGTGACTTGGTGCCTATTCGAATTGGCTGAGGAGAACCTTCTGATTGGAAACCCTCCCAAAAGCAAGTGAAAGCAATAAAAGGGCAATGTGCAACAGTCTACTGGGTCCAGGGATAGACCGGAACACATCGAAAGTGTTACACATGACCCACTTGATACAAAAGTGTTTGCTCAGCGATCAGGTACAAATTCAACAAGCGGTTTTCATAAGTGCACCAAAAGCAAGTTAAGCCCCTTTCAGAATTTTAAATTATTCGCAACATTTCGTTTCTAATAGCTGAATTGCATATAAAAATTATTGTAAGCAATTCAGCTATTAAAAAACCCTTGAATTTTATATCTACTTTTTTTTATCTTCTTTCTATTTTAATTAAATCCAAAAACCTTGTCTTGAACGTGACTTTGTTTTACATACTAAGAAAATCATTTTGCATTCTTTACACTTTTTTTTCATTGGTTTTGTGGGGTGCCTTCGCTTTCGGTGACCACTTCTTCATTATTTCGGGCACGTACCAAAACTTTCTTTGATATGCATTTGTGGACTCATGAAATCGAACCGACTTTGCGGTTTCAAAAGAATTTGCGGAATCTCCTTTTGAATGAATGAAAAAAAGAAAATTTAAAAATTTTTTTTTTGGGCCAGTGAAAATATTGAGATTATACTCAAGGTAAGCAGGAAGTTATTTTCTATATTTTGTTACTCATTACTCACCCGTGTCACAATAACCATTTTTTCGCTTCATTGACCAGTGTGTAGATTATCCAGGGTCACCCTGTAAAAAATAATTAAAAAACAGGTTTAATAAGAAAGAAAAAGATCACATAAAAAGGAAACTATGATTTGAAAATGATTGATGAGTAATTGTTTGATAATTACAGTAGTGGTGCTACGAAAATATTGAGGACACCTAACTCGTTTGCTTATTGACCTTCCCCTTCCTTTTCTTATGTAAGCCGATTGTTCTGTTCGAAGAAGATAACGATTTTAATTTTTATGCAAGTAATTTCCTCTAATTTTAAAATAAATTGTTTTGTCCATAAATTAAGTAACTTTATCTACACAATTCCAGGTTTTACAAGTTTTAAAAGATTAACGATTTGTTATGCGTTTGACTACAAATTTTCTATTCTTGTTTTAACTCGTTCCACCTGGCGCAATTTTTCGAAGTCTCTATGATCGGCGTGCGATGATAAGTTGTTTATTCTTCGACTGTGCTTGTTTGCATTATCATATATATGTGAACCACCGATGGTCCACGCCGCTAGACTGAACAAACTAAGTGTGGACCACCGGTGGTTCACGCCGCCACATAAAAGCAATGCATGTGAACCACTAGTGGTCCACGCTGGGTTGAACGTGTTAAAACTACTCGCATTTTTAAGTTACAATATCTAAAACTTGAAATTTGATTTGGAATTTAGTTTGTTTTAATATGGACAACTTAACAGAAATTGGTTAGACAGAAATAATATCATAAAATTAATAAAAAAATAATATATAATATACTCGTATAATAACTACATATTATCGAACCATTTAACTTATTATATATGCCATAGAATTATACGCCATAAAGTGTATTTCCTTATTCTTTTGTATAATACTCTCTTTCTTTTCCTTAAAGTTTAAAAGAATTGTAATTACAATATAGGGTAAATCAAAAATACAGAGACTACTACACTGAAATTTGCATCGATGCGGTTTTGGATTTTTGAATTTATCCATATCTAAACTAGATGTTTGTAAAGAAGCTAAATTAAGGTCTCAAACACTAAAAATAGTGCGTATTAATTTTATATTATTGTAGTAATTTACGAAAAAATCAAAAAATAATTGATATTGTGATGCTTTAAAAGGAAAAATCTAGCCCAAAACATAGCTGAACTATTTTGGAGTAGGACATGACGTTGAATCACCCACAAATCAACCATTCATCCGTTGACCCGTCCTCTTGTCTTCAATCTTGGCCAACCGCTGAGATTAATTCAGTTCACGTAAGGTCTATTAAGATGAATGCAACTGTTTGAAGATAATTCCACTTCAGGTGGCAGAAAGGAGCCCCATTCATCTATTGCAGCCCTTCTTGTAGGCCCTCCGTCCGCGGATTGTGCACGTTCTTGCACAACATCGGACTTCTTTAAGGAGATCCAGCGGTACCTAAGCCAATTCGTGTTTTCTTGCATCCGGTCTGGTCTTATCGACCAACTACTTATGCAAATCGGTTTCCTGCGGAGCGCTACCACCTTTCAGGTCGGCCTTTTTACGGTTGAGCGGCCTTCTGAGCCTAAATCTTTAACCCAGGACAGAGTCACTCTTTCTGTTGCCGTAAAAGGTGAAGTTATGCGGGCGTAAATCGTGCGCGCATATTTCACTTGTCTGAACCCAGTGCATGGCGCGAAGATGTCGAAGAGAATGGGGGGAAGAAAGGTTAATAACTCACGTTGTTAAGTTGCTAATTAATTTATTGGAAGCGAATATGACAAGTTTTCGACTACTGGGCTCCAGAAGAGTGCTCATGCGATTGTCTGGGCCCGGTGAAATCATGCGGATCGCGCTCGTACGTAGGCTGGGTGCATGGCACGTGAGCACGTCTGGTGAGGCGACTTTCTTGTCTTGAACATAAATAAGTAATTATAGACATGCAGACGGGTTTTTATGGTAATTAAAACAATTGTTATGGCTGTAGGCGACGTTTCATCAGGTTTTATTGAAGACTTCGTGTGTGATCTTAAAAGCGAAAATGAGCTGCCTGAGATGAGAAGATGGATTTACATAATGAACTGATGGCTTTTGGCCACAGGTGAGTGAATAATTTACAAAGGTCAACTAATCCATGAACAAAATGATGCTACCGGAAGAAAGGGGTATGTTTTTATTAAACAAGATAAGAAGTTAAAAACACTTTGAAAAGTATTAACAAACACATTTAAAATTAAAAAATAAAATATATGTAATTTGGATTTTGTTTTTATAATTTTTCTTGTTTAATTTTAAATACAGATTTTTAAGTGCAGATTATTTAAACATAAGAAGCTACTTCTGCAATTTCTCCTAAATTTTTGAATCCAGTTTCATGAAATTTCTAGTGTTTGACTTGCTACATATACTTTAATTTAGCTAACAGAACAATAATTTTAAAATGAAATTAATAACTTTAAAGTTGTTAAAAACAGAGATTATATGCAACCGAAGTCAAATTCGTAATTTGAAGAAATGATCAACCATTAGTCAGGAACAACCAATTTCAAAACCGGGCAGATCAAATGATTTATTATTTTATAATTACTCTTAATAATCGCAATTATTTTTACTTTCCATTTTCCGCTCCGTAAAATAAAATTAAAATATATTTTTAAAACACTTTTTTTGAAATTTCCCATCTTTTACCACCTCAAACGTAGAAATAGAGTAAAGAAAAATGCAATTTATGATTTCTATTATTTCTCTGCATTTGAGACGAAAATATTCCATAAAATAAGCATTAAAGCGCCTGAAGAATTCCCGCAGCGGAAGTTCCAAACCATAAAATAAGCGTTTCCCATCGCAATGGATATTTCCACATTTCCACATGCTCTGGAAGTGCGTTCATTCGGCACCATGGTCCGATGATCATGAAAAAAAACTCTCTAGAGAAGAAGATTTTAATTCAAAAGCACACGCTATAGATCGCGAGCAAAATAATGCGCGGCCTTGTTCACAATTGGCCATTAATTCAAATGTTTGCAATTATCCCATGTGGGTCCAAAGTCACACGCATCAGACGGTTGCGGGCTTAGAATACCTAAAAATGTAGTTTAGATGGGGGTTATGGGCCTATAGAAATATTCAGACAGCAAAATTAGAGCAGAAATGTGAAATCGAGTCGCTCTTGTCTAGATGATAGAAGATCTTTTTCTTTTACGTAAGAAGCCTGCCCACCTAACTCATCGTAACCTGCTTAGCAACTCTGTCTTAAGTTACCCAACGGTTACCTATATAAAAATTGTTCAAATTTTTTACATCACGACAAGTACACGAAACATAACGTTGACATGCTGATGAATGCGTAACAGTTCAGATGAAAACCGGATTTTGGGGAGAGACAAGCAAAAAGCAAGAAAATTGATACTATAAGAAAAATCCTCTGCAAATCGGGACGTGCCATAGAACCACTCGAGAAAGGTGCTTCGAAAAAAACCTGTTCCTTTTAAAGGTATACAACGTGCCATTGGCTAAAGGGGGAGGCCACCAGTTTTAACTCTTTGGCGCATAAAAATTCAAAATATCTGCGCAAGATCACTTATTCTGCACGGCGACGGTTTCTTTTTGTCTGGTAATATCCACGATATGTTAGTTACTTTGTAACAAACTAGATACTTTTACCGTTCACTCAGCAAGGAGTCATTTTACATTTTATTTTTCTTTACATTTTACCCCTTTTTCTATACTCTCATAAACTTTAGATAGACCTCTGCGGCCGTTTGATTGCTATAATCATACCTGCAAAGAACTATTTACGAGTATATCAAAGAAATGTCGGGAAGAAAATTTATTTTCACAGGATAGGAAGAGTTAAGTGGCTTTTCATTTCATAACAATTTAAGTTTGTAATTTTCCGTAATTTTCCGCGGAAGTGGCTGATTCAACGAAACAAATTATCTAAATAAGAAATAGATTTTTAAAAATAGATAAACTATAAAATACAACTGGAAGTTGTTAGGTACAACATTTTTCGCCATCTCATTTTTAAGCTTCACGCATTTTCTACCAAATTCAAATTCAGCAAACATATTTTAGACGGTTTCTACTTTACATAGTGGTGAAAATTGGGACCTTGGCAACGATTCTTCAAATCATAAATAATTCAAATGACAACATGTTGGTGCTTATCATACACTTTGATTCGTTAATATTCAAAAATTGCTGCTTCTTTTTGAGGAATCCCCATTTAAAAAGGGTTCGTTTCTGAATTAGCAAATACTATGAAAAGAAGACACTTTGGCATGTGCTCTTCTTATTTATCTTCCTCTCTCCCCATCTACGCATGAAATTTCACGCATACACTTCTTTTATGATATTTCCAGTAACTACTGGTGGCATTTGCGTAACTTTCTTCGGCAGAAAGTGATATCTACCTTCTACCTTCTCTCGTTCGCAAATCATCGTGCCATCGAACAGAGAAATGTGCGAGGGATTCCCGAGTTGTTGGGCTTTTTGCGGTGGTAAATGAGCAACAGGCTTCTTTAAGACAGTCATGAATGACGATAGCGAAAAAAGTGATTCGTTACGACTTTTTTTATATGCATAGTTTTTTTGCACAGATCCATTGGAGAATTAAAAAAAAGGGAAACAATACAAACTCCAACGTTTTAAGAACCGTGGGTATGGCGAAACTCTGTTCTTTTTCTATTTTATCTATAAAAATAGTATAAAGAAAAACATGGTGACTGAATTTCTAGCAAATTCCGGCTCTTTATAGCTCCATATTGTGTTAAAACGTGCATGATTCTTTTTGATAAGCTAGGCGACTAGGAAATTGAATTAAACAAAAGTAAGTATAAAGATCTTAATTTATAGTCAAAATTACTCAGACTAACTACCATACGCAATCAGAAAATATCCATATAGTTATCTTACCTATTTAAACAATGTAGTCTACAATTTAAAACTAAAATCGACAAAAATATTTATACAATGTAAGGGAAATAATCTATGCTCCAGTTCTTTGACTTAGCCCAGCTCTAAAATAGTATTTAAAAAAGATTCTTCCGATGAAATAGAAGACGCTTTAAAAGTAATAAACGTTCTCAGGTCATTTTCTTTTGTCTTTCGTCGACCAATCAGTGTTAATCCGATTATTAAGAGCTTAAGGTTGAAATTCAGTGGTTTTTTCTACTATCTACTTCTGGTATAGTTCAGCTAAGCCAATTAACAAGGTATAAAACGTTTTCGCGCTCCTGGTCGGGAACTATCTTCCGGTCATTTGAGGTAATGCAACTACCGGAGTCCAATGACCGAATGTCCCAAAACAAATTTTAAAACTTAGAGAAATTTAGTTTTGTCAATTTGATATAATTTATTATGCATTATTATAAATATTTCATAAGATAATTAAAATATGTGCCGGTATACCTGGTATCGGGTAAACTGCGAAAGGAAATGAGTAAAATAAATTTTCTTTACCATCATAAACTTCATAGAAAGTTATAATAAATAACTTCTGAAATAAAATATTCAACGTAGCGATCTCCCGTTCAATTCGTCTTAATCAACTTCAGTTGAAGAAGCGTTTCATTTATCACCTGAAAACAAACAGTTACAGGTGAGAAGTTACATGGTGCTAAACGAGTTCTTAATGATTTTAAGATTACACACCTTGCTGGGAACAAGTTCGTCATTGGGCTCCTTCTGGCAACGTTTCTGTCTCTTACAGCAAGGTTTTACAGCCACACAAAACATGCGCTAGGCAGATAATAAACACATCATTGGCTAATTAAGACTCTAGGAAATGTGGCCGTGTTTTAACTGAGTCAAGTTCGTTTCACATTAGCTTTTATCTCCGGCGATTTATCTGCACTTTGGCTACCTAATCTCTGTCGTTTTTACACTTGAATTGTTTTTCTTAAAAGCACTTTAATGCGGGTGCGGTGAAAATTAGAAAAAATAAAATAAATTTGAAATTAGTGAGATGATTAAAAAAAAAAAATCATTAAAAATGCCACACGCGCGATAGTGCCTATGGGGGACGTTAATAATCTCAAGGTCGAAGTGACGAATTTGTTATATTTTTATTTTTGAATGCTTTTTTATCGTGGCTAATATCTCTAGATCAGAAGAGATCAATCATACGGCATTCAAACTAAATTTAAACTGATTTTTGTTTAGACAAATGAGATTTGATAGTCTTTTGCAAGTTATGTTTTGAGGTATCATGACGATATCAAACGACCAATAAAAATTGAACTTAAGCTTAACTGTTTTCAAAATAACGATTTATGACCATACGAATGAAATCAAAACGATATCAAGACCTTTAGAAGTGTAGACAAATTTATATACTTTAAGGAATAGAGTTATTTCAATTAGCAGTTAGTATAGTTTTCTATGGATAAAAAACTAGATACGGATTTGACGCTTTTGAAAATTAAATATTTTATAATAATATACCATATGAAAATGTAAATTAGATATTTTTCGCTATAGAATTAAATATAAACTGAAGTTACAAAGCCCAAAAATGATAATAATGATCAATGTAATAACATAAAATATAACAAATTTGTACGTATTCAAAACTGATGATTGTCGTCCACTCTTAATTGCGTCCGTTTATTTTCTGGTTATCATAAAATTCTGAGAGGCATTAATAATACTATTCTTGAGAAATTGGCTTAGGTCAACAACAAATTGCTAAATTTACTGTCTTACGCCACCTCAATTACACACTCAATGATTATCAGCTAACGTCTACCAACCCCTCGAATAATCATCTTATCAGCTGCTGATTACCTCTTTCATTTACCGGCCTATTACAATACTATCAGGGAATTCCTTTTTTATCTAGGCATTAAATCTGACGCCAAACTGAACGATATTTTTTTAAACATGTGCTTGATCCGGTGATATACTTATTAAATTATAGTGTCATCAACTGAATACATTGGCGCCAAAACGACCGTTTAAAATAGTCATTATTTCAATATTTGCGAGACATGTACATATTTAGAGTTGACCTTTCTTATTATATGAAGTAGACTTTAACCTTTTCACGTTAAACCTCTTTAAATGAAAACAAAAAGACGTCACCAAATCTGGGATTCACCTTAGCCACTTTTAACTAGAAATATCTTGAAAATTGTAGATTTTATCATAAAAACCTGGATTTAGAACGCATTTATTAACTTTTGGATAGAAATTACATATTAAATTCTAAGTAAACGATATACCGCCATACATGGACAAATTAAAAGACACGAGTTCAACAAAAGAATAAAACTTTTAGATAACCAGCTCACCGGGTCGGGTCGGTCGACATTTATTGAATTTTGAAGCCTTTTTACAAAAATTTTTCAATTTCACACTTATTGACACGCAAATTACGTATATCACCCAACTGGCAAGCGGTATAACAATTTCCAACTTCTGCACTCCTGGCTAAAGTGAGGCGGGTTAATGAACCGCATAATTTTCACTCTATCGACGAACGTTAAGTGGATTAATTAAATGCGGGATATGCGAGTGACATGCTCTTTTGCTATATTATAAGCAAAAAAAGAAAATGTTTCTTTTCATATTTCAGGAATAAAGATAAAATTAGATACTCAAAAAAAAAAATGCTTTTTGTGTGTGATTTGAACGTTTAGAAGTGAAAAGAAAACTGTAGAGAACTATTTATCATTTTGGTAGTTTTACAAATTTAAATGAATTAATATTGATGATGGTGGAGATTTTGTATCAAACGTACTTAAATCATTAACAGTTAGCCGTTAGATGTATGTTAACAATAATAGGAGACTTAGTTTAACTATTAGGAGCCAAAACATATTTAGCTGAAGATATTTTAAGTTTATTTATTTGAATTCTTTAGTTACTAAGTCATAAAAACCGCAAAAAGGGCTAAATTTACTTTCAGAAGAGACGGACATTTATTTAAAAAAAAAACAACAGTTTTATCAAGGAAGGAAGAGGTTTTGTAGTACATGTCTCAAAGCCAGTTATTTTTGATTTAAATGGTACAGAATATCGTCAACATAAATTCAAATATTCGGTAATATTGAACTATCTGAATTTCTAGTTTTGAGATGGAATTAACTACGTTTTTTTAATTTAATACTTAGTTTTACTTATAAAACTTTAATATATTTTTAATCTTTCTAGAACTAAACTGTTAAGGTTCTACATTTTTTTACGGTACGGATTCAACTACAATGGATAGTCGATGTATAAATGCAGCTCATGAAAGAGTTTATTTAGTTGAATAAAATTTTATCGGGAAGAACTTTAGCTTTTATGTGATATCATCATGCCTCCTGTTGAAGACCAGAAATTCCAGAAAGGGTTCTCATTAGTTACCTGCAAGTTATTGGATAATTTATGCAAGAATTCAAAATTTTGAGCTTCAAACGATTATTCTTTCGTTTATTTTTAAATTTTATTTAAATTCTACACGTAATCAAGTTAATAATAAAATATTTTATTGCAAAAATGAACATACGTTAAATGTGAGCAGTTAAGTAGTCAATTGTTCTTCGACCTCTGATCTTCAAAGACTTTTAACAGTCAACTGAAATTCGAACAAAAACCTTGACTGGCGGTATCTTCGTATTTTACTAGTGCATGACTAGCGTTTAATAGACGCCTGAAAGCTGCAGAAAATGTAAAAAAAACCCACCAGTTGCATTGGTAATTTTTCACAAGTTGCCTTTTTGCACAAAAGATCGCAAAAAATACAAAAACAAAAAACAAAAAAAGAAATAACACCTGAGTTCTAGAGTGGAACACATACGATCTGAATCACCACCTTACCTCTGTCATCATCGCCTATTCTTGATTTTATCTCAAGATGCGCGAAACGAGGTAAGAGCAAGAAAGGAGGTTGCTAATGTCCCTCAATCGGGAATGGTCCTGCAATTTCTCAAAAACGTGCAAAAAGTCTCCACGTCGTCAGGTGACTGAGGTAAGGGTCGGTATGTGGGGTTCGAAGTGTCTTTCGATCTGTTGATGTAATCTCCTGGATTGGAATCTTTTTTGTTAATTTCTACTTAGCCCCAAGGGGAGAAAAATACGCCGTCAACAAAGAAAAAAAAAAAAAGGTGTATTTAGCTCCTCTCGCGAGTATACCGGTTTCCGCTGCCGGTACAATGGTATGCGCCGCTCTACCGCTCCTCGGACAGCTAAACGCCGTACCCTGAGAGAAAAATGATCTCGCGATGATGCTTTTCTTCTCGCACATCTTGCGCGTCTCGGCGATCTAAGGAAAACGTCTTGTGCAATAGAAGAGAACCAACAACTACAGTTAGGCTCGCGCTAAGGCAGTCAAGCAATAAAAATAAGGTACGTTACCTTGGCCGCGATCAGCAGAAGGGTTTTCGGGGTGTGATCGACACCAAAATGGAAGATTTCCGGGACTGTCTTCGAGAAATATTTTAGTAATCCATAGTTAATGTATCCTGGTCCCAGAGATCAATCTATTCCAGTATTTTAGGGTTAATGCACCTTTTACACTTTTCTACCGCGAAGTTGCGCACGCACAATATATTTCCACACTGAAGAGAGAACTGAAATTTATCCTTGTGCAATTTTTGGTTGCGCAGGTAACAACTTAAATTTGCACAAAAACCTCTAAAAGGTATATCTCTTATATATTTTTTTTCCTGAATGAAGCACACACCTGAGAGAACTTTAAGACACTTCCACGTATCCAGAAATGGTCAGTCCGATTGCAATGAACTTCCCCAGAGGAACGTTTACCGTTGGCTGGCTAAGAGAGAGATTTTTACCTGGCCGACGTTCGCGAGCCACTACTTCGACCTGAACTGGTATCGACCACAGCTAAAAGAAAACTGGACGATCTACCTTTACGCTTCGTGGAATCGGCGGTCTGGTGCCGCTGTAGTGCTCAGAGCGGCTTGCGTGTCACTCCACCACACACCTGTGCATCGAGTTGCACAGGTAAGCGCAGGTAAGTCACCGTTGCCGTTTTGTGCCGGTGAGAGTGCGCTCAACACAAACCATCCTACGACATATACCTACACTCCCCAGGTGATTCGTAGTATCGCTGTATGCTCTGATCACCTTTGTGTAAGACACTGAAGCAGGTGATTTTCTTCAGGTGTTCGCCGCTTTGTTTACACTTTTTACTGATGTCCGTTCCGTTCAAGTGGGTTTTAACGCTGTGTCGACAAGATAACCCTAGTTGCGCAAAAAAAAAAATTGTGCAAAAACTTTTATTGGATGGTATCGTTTTATAGCTTGGTAAGTCCATTCATGACTTATCTTTTACGCACATTTGTAACGAAATTCTCTTTTAAGCCTGTGTTTGAAGGTTTGAATTTCAACGCCATCTATTGAGTCCCTGAAGAAATCCGTAGAACAGTTGGGTAATTTGTAGGATGCTACAATTTGAACTGGTATGTTTGGGAAAACGTTTAAATATTATTTTGTAATACTACAAAAATATTTAATGATGTATCCATTCCATTTATAGTACCTCCGGAATATAATTATTAAATTACTACACAATTATCCTACACTATATTTTTAACATATATCTGAATGATTTTTATATTTTTAGCCTTTTTATAGAAACTAGGACAAATTGTACACTGCTATTTCGTCTATATCTCTGTCTATTTCTTTTAAACTAAATGGCCTCTTTACTATTTTAACATAAAAGAGAAATCCTTGATTCGTTTACCTTAGTTTAAATTCCAATCTCTATAAACTAAAGCTGAATTGCCGAAAAAATATAGAAATTTTATAAACCCACCCCACTGTATATTTCGCAATAAAAATTTATTTCTGTTCACAAGCCGTGATTATTAAGTTATTATCCCATCTTTTCTATAAGTTATGACTTTAAGTGAATGGCAAAGAAACATTATAGATATCATTACTCATCGCCAGATAATAGCGCAATCAAGAGGGAACTAGTTTTTATCAGAGCAATAAATTGTCGCTTCGTTCCATCATCACCCTCATAAACAAGCGCCCCCCACACACTGGAACTTTATACTAAGGGGGCGCCGAACCGAGCAAGATTCAATTATTAATTCCCCGAGCGTATTTAATATGTAAATCAGTAGGGGAGGAAAGGAGGTGTGCAATGGTGGAGAGACGGAGATGGAGTTCCGGTAACCGAAAAAATCATTAATTAAAATTTACTCCAGAATTCTTATATAATTTGTAGCCCGTTGACAATGGTCCGCTGTTTGCGGATACATTGAGGGGGACGGAGGTAACTGGTTTCACTGAACCTCGATGATCAGGTTTTTGGTTGATACTGCTGATCGTTTCAATAATTCTTTCCGATCATAGTGCACCCAAACAATGTTACTTTTGCTTTAATCGCAAATTTATTTTTTTAGTTTTTCTTAATTTATTTATAAATAAAAATTATATTCATTGTTTTAAAATAAACACCACATCCGCTTGTATTCGATGACGAAAACAGATTTTATTGCGTATAGAAGTGATCTTTAATTGGATTCAGTTTGCGTCAACTAGTTGGAAATTTTAGGGCTCGTACGAAATATATAAAATAAGTCTAAAAGAAACTATATTACGTTTTTAACAAAATTTATTAACCTTTCTATTCATATAAAAATCATATACTAAAAATAGAGTATGTATAATCTATTTTTTACCTATGCAGGTCATATACTAAAATAAAAGCAGCAATTTAATATTGGTTCAGTAGATAAAAGAAGTTATAGAATCGCATGGAATCGCCATAAATGTCCAAATTAGCATATATAAAATGTTGCCCGGCATATGGTTTATGCAAAAGAGCGGGTATCTTTAGCGAAATTCGCCAGAATAAATAATGAATGTTGGCATCGGCTCCATAATGTCTCGGACAGCTTCTCCGATCGATTCGAACCTCTGTGACTCTGGTTTTTCTGCCCACACGCCAATCCCAACTTTAGTAGATTTATTATCTGAACTCGGTTTTGATCAGATTTTTCCACTTCTAGGTACAAGAAAGAATCAGCCAAATCAACTTTTTCCTTTTGATCTTGGGGATAATGTGCCTTTTTCAAGATTTTTGAAATGCCTAACATATTACCAAAAATGCTAAAAATTACCTCAATATGTTATTTTATTGGTCATTTCCCTCTTTATAGTGTGATATTATTTTTTTATATATATATATATTTTTTTTTTTCAGCCAGATTTCACCAATGATTAACGATGCGTCTTCTTGGAAGGTATTTCCGACAAATTGGCTGTGATTGAGTCAAAAATATTCTAAAAAGCTCTAGAAATGTCTTTTTTCGATATAATTTATTGCGATCACGACTTGATCCATGCATAGAATGGGGTGAGGCCTCATCTGGAGGATGGACAACACAAAAATCTTGTGGAATTTATTTTTAATTTTATTTGCTGGTTCGATGATGATATTTACAACATTGCAATGCTCTTGACATTTTGTTCACAGAGGTCCATGATTTCATTTGAAAAATATTACGAAAAAAGAAAAAAAGGCAAAACTTTGACTAAGCTAATTCCCTGAAAAATGGTTTCTTTTTTTTCTATTACTTTTATATGTATAATTTTTCTTTTATTTGTAAATTATTATAATTTATTTTTGGTTTAAAAACTTGATTTTCTAACAATTTAAGTGTAAAAGTAAAGCTAAAGTTGAAATAATGTCACAACATTTGTTTAACCTCCTCAGGGATATTGCCACAGATGTGCACGTTTAGCTTTACGAAATTAAAATTATTAAAAATGGAAAAATATATTACAATCTGTTACGCAAATTTACTCTAGATTATCTTTCATCAGTAAAGGTAAAAACTTTATAGTATAGCAGCACGGATAACATTTTATTCTACTTGAAATTCACCACTTTAAAAATATTTCAAAATTGCCTCTGATTGTCTCAGGATTTCTTTCTCGTTTATTGGAAAAATATTGTGAATATTTGATAAATAAATTACCAATTGTGTAAGATTTAATTAGTTTTAATTATTACTTTATTTTAACGACATCATTTGTAAAATTAGGTTTTTTATTTTTATACTAATAGCGATTTACTGCTCAATGTATGAACTTAGTTTATTTTTATATACTACTTGTTTTTAAATGTTGTCTTACATTCTGAATAGCTCTTGATCGAAAATAAATGAACATGTAATCAAATAAAACTTTAAACTACTTTTTCTACCTTTTAAAAATTCATTCCTGAAGAGGTTAAACGAAGGATTCAATAAAAATATTAATTAGAGGTTTAAATAAAATACGAACAGCATTCAAGGTTTCTGCTGCGCATTTTAGGAATATGTTGCTATGATCTAGAAGCCTTAATTAAGAAAATCTACTTTTGTATTCAATAATTCTGTTTTGCAGTCAACTGCTCAATTCAGAGATTATTTTTCATCAGCTGAATTGATCACTCGAAGGTAGAACTAATTTTTTAATATTTAGGGCTGCTATAAGTAGCTCTCGAATCTTGGGAAAATGTTAAAAGGAATTTTACGAAGTGTGTAACGTCGATGGCGATTGATGAGTGATTTCAGTAAAATAGACTGGATAATAAATTTAAAAGTAATTTTTTCTCAGTGTTTATTGCTTTCCGAATGCTTTAGTTTGGTTTATAGTATTCTTTTTTTATATATTCTCCTAAATCGTATGCCTGCGGACAAAAAACATCCTTTTTTTGTAATTTACGTAACTTTTTCTAAAATAGGACTCTTTAAAAAATAAAATAACAGACTGAAGTATAATCTTTAAGTTGAAGGAGTCTTTCCATTTACAACAATGATATTAGCATATTTATTTCAAAAGATAAGAAAATTTTGTGGGTAAATATCACCCATTTTGCTACCGGCATACAAAATGCTTCCCATTTAAACGACCTCCCATTGTTTGTTCAAATGCAAAAAAAAAACAGATCATCATCACAAAAATCAGCAAAAAGAACGAGTGGATGTGTTTTCGCAAATAACTCCCCCGTACGTGTGTGACCATAAATTTTCGCGGGCTTTTGAGACAACGCCGCAAAACCGCTGCGCCGTGCCGCAAAATGCCCTCATTAGTGGGTCCATTAGAATCTCACAATATCGCCGTTTTCTCGCTTTCAATTGCCGAAGAACAGGTCGTCCAAACAATTAAACATTTCTTAGCATTGGCGCGAAGGCGAAGTTCCGGCTCGACATTAGAACTGGTCATTTCCTCGTGCATTCATCCACGATTTTAGCATTTACACGAAGAATGAAACGACAGTAATAAGAAGATGCGAAGTTTAAAGTGGCTGAGTAAAGAGCGAAAATTAATTTCTTACTACTGAAAGATCGCGCTCAGTCCATCGTACAACTGAGCTATTCGAATTCTAAAAGATCATTTTAATTCCTAGAGATCGAATCACTAAAATGAAATCAGTTGATGTCTCAAGGAAGGAAGTCTACCGCCTTCAGGAAGTATTGCGGTTACGATTAAAATGATCGTTGGCACGCATCCAAGTCACGATCAAATCTCTCCTCAGGTCTGTAACATTTTGCAAAATCACAAAATCCAGCGTTTTAGTTTTATTAGATAAAAAGTGGGCAAGTAACGATTAAAAAACTGCCATCGCTTTAGTGATCAAGATAATTTCAAGATATAACATAGCCCCAGAGTCGGTGGTGCTACTAAACTTTTAGAAGAACTCACCAAAGAATCTCCGGTGCGAGAAAATTGGCGCGATATAAATTCTGCGAGTCTCAGAAAGACGATTTCATTCAGCTCCGCGATTCGAATAGGCAAAGAGTGTCTCTTGTGCGAGGTGTTTTGGTTGCGCGAATCTACGATCTTTTTTTCCAGCCAAAGCTCAAAACGATCAGATCAATTACACTTGTCCGGGGTCGCACCTTATCGATTAATTTGTTTTGTTTACCTGGACAGTGACTTCGCGATTGAGACGTGAATAAAAATAATTAAAGACGCCTGCTACTCAGCGGCGACTCGTGTCCGCTGCAGGTTTTATCGTTAACGTCTTATTTTCGAGTGTTGTTGCTGCGGTTTGGTGAAAAAAAAAACTTAAATATTGTGGCCTAGCGCCGAAGCGGATACGTCGATACCTAGATACATTTTCTGCGCTACTAAAGGCCAATGAGTGAAAGGTCACAGCTCGCAGAGGCCAAGACGGACTATGACTAACTGCGGATTAAATTCAATGTGACTTAGTGCCCTAGTTCGAAAATGTGCTCCACTTCTTTAAAAAGCCATAGTCAACCAAATTTGCGCCGTTTTTATTAAAATTTAAGACAGTGACTCTAATCAATCATGGTGCAGAACTTTTTAAAATTTTTAAGGATGTGCCCTACTTCATTGCTGATTGCTGCTTCTATCACTGTAATCGCGTCAGGTAAGATCAATCTCACAAAAATCTTCGAACGATGATCAGATAGTTTCACAAAATACAAAAAAAAAAGAAACGAACATGGTAAAAAATATCGAAAAATAAATAGAAGACGATTGCTCGAGGTGGTCGAGATGTTCTTCCCCTTGGCAACCTGTCTCTAGATATGCGCTTTAGATGTGGGCGGAATTTCATTTCGTTTTTATTAGTGAAATAAACAACGTGTTTCAGATGAATCTCAATAGGTATCATATTTCGCATCTACTCAAGCGATGATTTATTGCCGAGAATGGAGTTACAAGGGAGTTAGGGGCTAAATGTTTAATAGGCGGCGACGTGATGTCTTCTCGGGGATTAATTTTTTTTTTGTTTTGTTTTCCGCAAAAGCGATCAAATAACGCGCATCGTTTGATGTTTTTAAAGAACAAATGCGTAATCTGATAGTATGTTTTCAAATGATATTACGCAACATTTCACGAGATCAACAGATTTCCTAGAGGCGTATGTTTTAGAAGAATTCAACATGAGATTATGTAATATGCAGTTTATCAATTGCGGACGATAGGCTTCAAAATAGGTACTCAATTCATATACAATGACAACATATTTTAAAACTACACCACATGACACCATCAAAATTTTCAATTTTCTAAATATTATAGACATTCATATAATTCAATAATTTACTACACATATGCGTATTCTTAAAATTCATAATAGGAAAATAATAACTATACTTCGAGATCATCCCAAAAAAATAGAGCACCCATATTTTTTGTAACCCCCTTAATATCATTCCAGTTATTGATCAAATTAGCGCCTTTTTGTAACATTCTTCAGACAAGTTTTTCTTTGTAGCTCCGGTTTCGAAATAGTTCTATTTATCTAAATAACAAGTATAAACTTAAGATAAACTTGCACTATAAGTTTCAAGGAAATTATGAGTATTTTTATGCATTAACCAAATTTAAATTAATGTTTGCTATCAAAGATATTTGGAAAAGTAAAAAAATAGGAAATCAGTACCAAAATTTTTCTATTTTTCTAATTTTCACACCTTAATAGTATCGTTTAAATGCAGTTTTTATGTTGTGATGATGTTTGCCTTTTAAAACCATTAAAGAATCATTATTTACTTATATCAATTAAATTTATATTTATATAGGCAAGTATAAGAATTTTTAGACTTTTTAGGTAGATAAGAGAACCCACAGTCTAATGAGTACATATGGTATTTCCTAAATTAAAGAGAAGGGCTCCTCCCCTTATAGTCACCTGTACTGAAATCTAATCATGAATCGAAATGTTTCCTTAGCGGATGTTATAATAATAAAATCATTACCTGTAATTGGTGTAATTAACCGAAATTAGCGAATGAAGTCGCGCAGAGCTTTCAGACCCCATGTAATTTCCATCTGAAGGTGCTAAGCAAATCGCTTCTATTTGTTCATTAGCCTAACAAGCCAAGTTATGCTAACAACGTTGCAATCATCACTTTCAATGATTTCGACACCTTAAGACGGAACTCTTAATTTTCTTAATACAAAAAGTTGTCATTATTTTTAGTATGCATGTTATAACATTTTTATTTTTAATCTCTCGGTTAGCGCTTCAAGTCTGTACAGCGTCGGATGTGAAAATCAAATGTACAAATATCGATGAATTTTATTACGCGACACCAGGAAGCCACTGTACCTCTTATTACAAATGCAATAGGCGGGGCCAGAAGGAGGTCAGAGAATGTGGTCCAGGGTCAATGTTTGACTTTTACACGCAGACTTGCACCCGCAATTCAGGTAGCTAAAACTAAAGATTTAAGAGTGACTGGTTTTGGTATTCACCTTATACAATATTTCTAAATTTGCAGGTGTTTGCTTTGAACCAATCTGTACAGGTCGAACAAACGGTCCCTACCAGGACACTACGCACGCGTGTCGGAGATCGTTCACGTGCCACTCGGGGAAGGTGGTTAGCATCGATAATTGCCCGCCAGCCCACTTGCACAACGGCCAAGGCTGTGTCAGCCAAGACCTAGTCATGTGCGATCTTCCCTATACGACGGCTATTGGATACCCTTTTTCAGGGGATCAACGATGCTCTGGAAGAGTAGACGGAAGCTACAGCGCCGAAGATTGCTCAAGTTATTTAATTTGCAGAAATCAGGAGGTTGTTGATGTTAGAAACTGTCCAGAGGGGCAGTTATTTAAAAATGAAGCTCAACAGTGCACCCCGGCTAGAGATGTGCCGTACTGCCCAAGTAACAGCGGTATGATGCAGCACGCTTGCAGACATAAAAGGGATGGGTCCCACTTTGACCCATCTTCGTACGACTGCAAATCGTTTTTAGTTTGTAAAGGTGAAAGTTTAGTCAGCAGAGAACTTTGTGCAAGTGGCTCAATCTTTAACGGGGAATATTGCGTACCTGATCCTGTTTATACCTGCCCCTCTACTGTTTGGGACTCTGAGAATGATATCTGCAAAGGGCGGGAGAATGGATTTTTTGGTAATCCCCAAGAAAGTTGCTCATCCTACGTTCGTTGCATGTCCGGACGAACTGTAGAACTATTCGACTGTCCAAACGAGCAATATTTTGATTTAGATGAGAAGAGCTGTGTTTTTGAGAAATTATCGAGCAGGAAAAAATGCATGCACTCAATTAGATCACAAGAGTGTGAAAATAAAGCTAAAGGATTCTACCAGGGTCAGGATTGTAAGACTTATTACTACTGTACAAACGGATACAAGACTGAGTACAAATGTCCGGCTCGAAAAATTTTCGACGGAAGCAACTGCGTCCCAAAAGAGTCCTATAAGTGTCCTTTAGACAACTCATGCTTATCGAAAGAAGATGGATATTATCCAGATCGCGAAGGCGGTTGTCGATCTTACTATTACTGCTCGAAAGGGCATAAAATCACATACCTCTGCGAAGTAGGGCACGTTTTTGATGGGTACCAGTGTATTCTTGCAACTGAAGGTTATCAGTGTAATTGTGACTCAATTTGTGCCGAAAAGTCTGATGGATACCATGCAGATATCTCTTCAAATTGCAGGGACTATATATTTTGTAAAAATGGTGAAAAAATCACCCAATTAACCTGTCGAGGAAGCAAGATATTCAACGGAGAAAAGTGTGTTAGCCCTAGTTTACACACTTGTCCCAGTCAATACAATCATAAGGAGCTCAATTGTATGCCAAAGAAATGCACCAAAGACTGCATTACAGATGGATTTTTTCCTGACATCGAATCGGGTTGTCGAAATTATTTTTTCTGTATTGGCGGGAAACGAACTGCGCTCTCTTGTACAGCTGGACAGATTTTCAATGGGGAAATCTGCGTACCTGAAGATAAATTTAATTGCCCTATTTTTTGTGACGAATCTAGAGATGTCCCTCTCCGCGGGTGTTCACCATTAAGGTAGATTTAGGTGAAAATCCAAAAGCGTGTCTTCAAAATTCTAAACATCTATTCCGAGTAAAGTAGTTAAATTATGTACTACAAACTCTGAAGAATTATGAAATTGAAAAATATAGGGCTGAATATATGAAAAGGTCAATTCTGTAGATATAAGTGAAATTGTGTTTTAATAAGACGACTCAGAAGGCTAAAATTATTTTAAATGTAAGTTTAAAAGTAAATAAAATAATAAGAAATTAAAGAGATTAGGGCTTCGAAGTCATATCCCAGTAGCTGTAAGTATTTATTTCATTTCAGTCGAAGGATTGCTAAAGCATTTTTGTTTCTCGTTAATTAATAAGTTTTCAAATAGATGAATGTGTTCATTTTTAGAATGTACAAATATAAGAAATAAATAATTTCTCTTTAAATCGAAACATTGAATGTATGGGGAAGTATTTGTTGGTAGAGTTATGAAGGTAAATGTTACAAATTTGAATAAAAGTTTTTAATTTAAGTGTGTTCCCTTATTTCATTGTGTATATTTGGTATAATTATTGGGAAAAAAATAACATATTCAGAGGCTAATTCAACAAGAACCAAAGATCGAACCATCTTTTTAGTAACGTTTTTATTTAATCGAGGTGTAGGTAAAAATGCTAGATAACCTGACTTGCAGAAAATATCAAAACGAGAACCACATTCCTTCCGGAAGCTCCTCTGTTATGCAAACTATTAATTAATATCTTAAGCTTAAAAATAAATTGCTCTATCCTAGGAAGCTAATGACCGCTAACTAACAAGGTGGTCTATAAAGAGCTAGAAGATCCGCATTCCCTTTTGAATTAAAAAAAAAAAAACAAAAAACACTTTTTAACTATTTCCAGGCGGAAAACATGAAACCATTCTCTAAAACTAAAAGATCTTATATTAAAAGAATTATAAAA
Source organism: Philonicus albiceps (assembly GCA_963969385.1). NCBI lineage: Eukaryota > Metazoa > Arthropoda > Insecta > Diptera > Asilidae > Philonicus > Philonicus albiceps. Next base: position 12,219,527 of record OZ017775.1, on the reverse strand, counting down.
ACATACACACCTCCACCACGTGTGAGACCTTTGCATCAAAAAATCCCATCTCAAGCATCTGATCGGTCTTTGTAGCACCGCCTCCAAAAAAAAAATCAACTAGCCAATTGAAAGATTTTCTGCTAATTTGAGTCATTCCGTGCTTTTGATATGCAAATCGCCCCCAAACGGCTTCCAATTGGCTCTTTGTTATGAAAACGATCTTGTAAATACCCAAAACGGCCAACAAACGCAGAGATCACCAGGTGCTGATAACGTTGGAATTCTCATAAAACAGCGAAAAAGATCGCAAATATAAATCTTTACGTTTTGCGCTACTAAAGTCCGCTAAAATTCACTAATTAGCGAAGACGACGCCGCACCGCAGCATAAAATCTAGAAAGGTCATGCAAAAAAATCGTCTGGTCATTTCGGAGACCACACGGACTATAGAGCCATGCTGGCTGGTCAAGAGGTCTGCCCGAGCCCCCCATTTAATTTCTTCGTGGATCTCGACAGGTAAGTAAAAAAAAAAAAACACATTTCTTCTGCCCACAGGTATTCGTTCTGAATGCTTCCACCGTCGGGGCCAGACACCGTGACGCCTCAGACCTCGATCTCGTGTTTGTTTAAAGCGATATTCTTCAGCGAACTGGAGGTATATCGAGTTAAGTGAGCGTGCGCACTTTTCAGCTATGGTGATTTATGCCCTCTCCGCAACACCTGAGTGATCTCAGCTCAATATCTAGAATATGAGAAGCTCATCTATTTTAGGCTTAAAGTGGAAACCCCTTGAAATTTATTAATGCTATTAAATGTGATACTGCGGTAAACTATTAAAGAGGTAAGGTGTCAGACTAGATTAAACTGAATCTGAGGTATGCAACCAAACTGGGTCTGCAAATTTTTTAAATTACCAAAATTTCCATACACACTTCATAAGTTGTACGCATTTTAGAAATGTTATGAAGGACAGAAGAAGAAAGAATATGATTTAAGTAGATATGTAAGTTTATTAACATTTTTCGCAAATAAAATAATTTAGTTATATATAACTAAAGCTGAATAACCGTTATTTGCGACATTTGAATTAAGGATTATATTTCAAGATCTTGTTTTTATCATAATACGAGACCTTAGCAACGAGAGAATCAAAAACGAAAATTACAGGGCAAAGAAACTAATTTAAAAACTCCGCCTTAAGCTTTTGAATAAGATGAATTCCTGGGAACTACAAACGTCTAAACATATCCGCTTTAAGTTCGCTTTAGACCCTCATTTTATCGGCGAAGAGATCTTAATCACCTTATCTTAACTATAAACGTCGATCGTTGAACATGATTTTTATCACTTCTTAATTTATACCCAATCAACGCAGTGATCGTGGGGCCTCCTTTGAATTTCAATTAGTTTTTTATGGTCTGGCGGCAACTACGAGATAATTGCGTTCATCGGATCATTGGACGGGGACTACCAGCCCGGATGGTATTCTGGTCCAAAAGAGGTTCCTGGACTCCAATCCCGGTGGCAGCAGTGAATTATTCGACAGGCGATTTCTGTTTATCACTTCTTAAGAGAAATATGTCCACGGTAAGGCGGTAATTAGTGCCAGTTGAGCCGGATGTTTGCTAAATGTTATTTTAATTTTATTGCTGATTCATGATATATGGCGTAAAATATTGTGAGGCTTATAGAAATTAATAGACCAAAAGTACTACATGGACAATTGATTTAATGATTTACATAAATGTTTCATTTGATTGGCTCTTTAATGTTTATTAGGCTAGGCGTAATTCACAACGGTTTAAGATTAATTCAATTCTTAAACTTTACAAATATAAGCAGATTTGTTTCATATAACATTTTATTTCTCCTGGTATGTTGAGTTACTCTTAAATTAAATAGGTTCCCTTGATATTGTTTTAGTTTAATCTCAAATTTGTCAGGAGTGTTTTACAAAATTATTAAAGAACATAAAATTGTTTGTTTCTAACTGCTAACATTTCGGCGAGGGAAATAATGAACATAAAATATTTATAATAAATGCAAACGTCCAAAATAAATCGTTTTATTTTAAACATAAATAAAAAGACTCAATTTTAGAGTTATCTAGCTGTTCGTCGTTAAGTTCAAAATTATACTCATGAATCTAAGCGAGTTGCTTGTTCAATTTGGAAATGAGAATTGTTTCTCGATATTTGCATAGAAAATTTGCATTTTTGAAGTAATTGTAATAGTTAAATTTGCAAATAGTTAGAGACAATCCTTCAATTCACAAATTATAAAAATAGCAAGCGAGCTCTTAAATTTAGAAATTTAACAAACATTCCGCCAAATTTAAATGTGACTATCCACTAGAGCCATCTGACGGAATTGATATACCTCGTTCCAAAACCCAAACAAATCGGTCGCGGCGCCAGCAGCAGCTGTATCGATAAGTTTGAAAGTTTGACAATTGCGCCACTCGCAGCTGATTGCGGTTGCTACGATCCGTGTCCAGGTCTTCCGTTTTCAATTGTTTACTCCAAATAAACAAGGCGTGAAGTCGTCTTTAAAATTAGCCCAGCGAAAATCGAAATGGTAAGTTGTGGAACCGTTGAAAAATACCCCAATAATCCCTAAAATCTGCATTAATTGCAGCAAGGATCAACGTCAGTTTCTGCAATTTCTTCCGCTGCAGCGAAGAAATCGATCCAAGCAGGCGGAGGCGCAGGCCGGAAGAAGTCTGGACCGAAGTTTGAGCTCACCGAGGAACAGAAGACGGACATTAAAGAGGCGTTCGATATGTTCGACACCGAGGGCTCGGGGTTCATTGAGGTGAAGGAGCTAAAAGTCGCCATCCGAGCTCTAGGTTTCGAGCCGAAAAAGGAGGAGATTAAGAAAATGATTGCGGAAATTGACAAGGAGGGCACGGGGAGGATATCGTTTAGCGATTTCCTACAGTTGATGACCATGAAAATGGCCGAAAAGGATACCAAAGAGGAAATTCTGAAGGCATTCCGGCTCTTCGACGACGACGATACAGGGAAGATATCATTTAAAAACTTGAAACGAGTCGCCAAGGAGCTTGGCGAGAATCTCACCGATGAGGAGCTCCGCGAAATGATCGATGAGGCCGACCTGGACGGGGATGGCGAAGTCAATCAGGAGGAATTCCTGCGTATCATGAAAAAGACTAGTCTTTATTGAACATATTCCTTAGCTACTAGTTAATCTGTGGTATTTACTTTACAGTCCATTCAAGAAAGAAAACGAAGGTTAATTTTTTTACCCTGGAGCTTTGTAAGTGCACCGAGTGCGAGTTTTAAACGTACAAATAGATTTTAATTTAATTGCATATCCGATCTTTTATTTTTAATACCTTCTCAAGATGTAGATAGTACGAATTATTTCACGTATTCTAGTTAAAACCCAATTAGACGATAGGATAAGCCTAAGCATTAAAACTTCCCTTAATATTAATTCAACTTCAGAAAATATTACGCTGAATTTTGTATCGATGATTGGTTTTAATAAATTTTCGAAATCGCTCTTTTGTGTTACATAACCCGGTAACTACGTTGAAAATGTTGTCTGGGCTGAGCGTAGCAAAAGACAATCACCATAAATAGAAGCTATAAATATTCCACCTTTTGTGGTGATAAATTCGTGTCGCCCATCAACTTACATGAAGCTCCTGCTAATTTAATCGCCTTGTAAGCAGGCTAAATTCCATAAATTTATTTTTAGCGTTTTGTCGCATACACGAGCTAAAGAAGGGTGGGTTCGTTTAGCACCCTTTTTATGACTATTTATTGGCGGGGTTACCCAAGTTCGCAAATTGTAGATAGTGGTTGTTTTCTTACATTTACTACATTTAGATTTTTTCTCCTATATATCGAAAACCTTTCTACCTACATTTTAAATTCAAATCATCATAATCATGGAATAACTATCAAGATGTTGGGCTAAAATTGTATAAGAATTCAAAGATTATATTTTCTTTACTTCAAAACTAAATTCTAAGAGGCAAGTATTTTTCAATATCCTCTGAAATGTTACAGTGTTTTAAGAAATACCGGCGTTTATGATCGTTTACTTCAAAAATTTATAAAAATATAAAAGTCGATTGAAGTTGTGTTTTAGACTGCTAAGATAAAATTTCCTGTGGTATTTAGGATATCTTTGGATAAATCGTCTCATAGACTTGAAACATTTTCTTCCCATCCTTCAAATACCTCATTTCGTAACAACCCAGAAAATTAATCGATCACGCGATTACAGACTTGCCGGCACCACGATCACTCGATGCGGTACCTACTCGGACTAACTTCCTACGTTCCATCGACAATTAGTTAATTAGCGAAACAGTAGAGCCACTTGATTGAATTAACCCCGTGTAAAAAGTACTTCGAAGTGCCTGTCCTAGCACCTCATGATACTCCGCCAGATTTCACTTTCAGCCGAAATATTCGAAAAAGCTTAAAACGCGCTGATTAGCACTTGTAAGAACAAAATAAACATCAGCGTCCAGCAGCAGCCGGGTATCATTGGGGTCAATTTGTTGATGATGTAGCGCATTGCGTGTCGGGCGCACATGGGTGCAGAAGTCTCGAAGTGGACCACCGCACATGTCCACAAAAATAATTGTGGGGTCTACAGCCTCCTCCTTGCAAGGTAGGAAGGGTTCCTTAGGCGTGTAGTGCTCTTTCGTAAAAGATCTCTGTCCACGCGAATACCGCTTTTTACTCGATCAAATTGTTTAGCTGAAAATCGCCCGAGAATGGAAATGCAAATACCGAATTGACCCATGGTGCTTCGGCGGCTCCCATAAATGAGCAATTGCTAGCTGATCAGTCCGATTTTACGCTCTCTCGGAACAGTTGAAGAAAATTTCTTTTAAGTCGTTTTAAAACAACAAAAAAATCTTCTCGAACAACATGGATCGTTGTACAATCGGACGATGGATTTACTGTTTAGTGCCTTTTGTGATTTTTTTAAATAGTGTAACAGCCGAAAACGGCGACTGTCCTAGCTTAGATATCAGGTTCACTCCTGACGCGCTGAATTTGTTAAAAGGCTGCAAAGTAATAAAAGGCAATCTCCACTTTATTCTGGTCAAAATCAACGTTACGCGGGAATCCTACGATAATCTTACATTTCCAGAATTGAGGTAAACTCTTGTAAGCGGTTTTATTTGGTGGTGGAGATTTTGTGAAATTTTTGGGGACATTTTTATAGGGAGATAACGGGTTTCCTCATGATTTATAATGATCCCGAAGTAACCAGCCTCGAAAACTTGTTCCCCAATCTAACGGTCATCCGCGGAAGACGATTATTTCTCAACTATGCTCTGAGCATTTATACTATGAAGGATCTGCAAACGGTAGGATATGCTCCTTCTTGGCATTAGTTTAAAGTTATAAATTTGCTTTATTGCTAGAATTAGCTGCGTAGTGTAAGAACAACACACTTTTAAGTGATAATTACTGAAGTCAGAATGGAGAGTGTATCAGCGTTAAAAAATATTTTAAATACCTAAAAAATTCCATTTACTTCACGAACAAAAAGAGTTTCACTGACCCCTTCCAAAGTTCACTTGTGGACCACCTCACTGCTTATAATGAACTAACATTTCTCATTTTTTAGTCGTAGTGGCCAAACTCTAATATATAGGAAAAGAGTTTCCAAATGTGTTTCATTAGAAGTTGATAAAATGAGATTGCAAAGTATTGATTGAATCATTTGCATACATTTTAAGTCAGCTAAATAGCTTTACTAAGGTCATGCCAACCATAGCATTATTAATTCAATAATATGCTCATTTGCAAAACTAAGTAATACTCTAAAATATATTCTACGTTTAGAATTGTGGTGTATAAAATCTCTCTGTGTGCATGCTTGCTTGATAATTAAAATAATTTGTGCAATATTATCTATGACTCTTAAATGATCAATTTGAACTCAACCTCTTTAAAAATTAAAAATATTAATTTAAAAACCCCTTCACTTATATTCTTGATTTTCAAAGATCGGACTGAAATCTTTAGTAGCTATCCAAAGAGGGTACGTGTTCATTCATCGAAATCCGAGACTTTGCTATTTAAAAAAGGTAAATCAAGTAATTAAATTCCTTTTTCTACGCTAAATTGATTATTTATTTATTTATTTTAAGATCAATTGGGATCGATTAGTACAGTCACCAGGGTACAACCACATTATAACTGATACATACGAAGAATGTTATGAAAATTGTCCTGGATGTGACTACTGTTGGTCTAGTTCTCAATGCCAAAGGTTCGACGATGAATTACGTGAGTTATTTAAAAATTATTGATAGTAATAAATAAATTTATCATATTTAAATATTTAGAGAAAAAGGACAAGTGCCATCATCAATGTTTGGGTGGATGCAATGGAACCACTGCAAAAGACTGTGTCGTTTGCCGGGAATTTAATGATCATGGGACTTGCGTAGAAAAATGTCCAGTAAATATGTAAGATTAGGGAATATAGAAAAAAATAAATAAATAAATGTACATTTAATACACCAACAAATTGTCCTCAGGCTGACTTCAAAAGATCACGCGCGTTGCTATACTAAAAAAGAATGCAATAATATTTCCTCTTTCGTCTACAAAAATGAATGCGTTGAAAACTGTCCAGCTGGTTACAATTACGTGGTATGCGCGATTATTAAGCCGCAAAATACCAGACTTAATTTGCATGTTTCCTCCACTATTCTTTCCCTAGGTCAATGCAACAGCACAGCAGGAAAATGCAACTAAAGAATGCATCCTCTGCAAACATAACTGCAACTACACATGCCAAGCACATCCCATTTTTAATCTAGATGCATCCGAACACTACAAAGATTGTCGAATCGTTAACGGCAGCCTCACCATCCGCATCCCAGAGCGGGTTACTATGGACCCACTCGAGATTAACTTGGGTGAAATAAGAGAGATTTGGGGTTCCCTGAAGATTTATGAGTATGTAAATACTTTAGGAGTATTTTAAATATAATTTAAAAATCGTCTACACCCTGTCTAGAACAACCTCTTTAACTAACATGTCTATGTTTAAACATTTGACTAAAATAACCGGAGATCCTGCTGATGGTAAGAAATTTGGTTTAATCATTTTTGGAAATAAGAATTTGAAGAATCTGTGGAATTGGGATAAGAAGAAAACTTTGAATCTGAATGGGACTGCAATTCTGATGCATTCGAACTACAAACTTTGTAATTCTGAAATAAAAGAGCTTTTAAAGGCCACATCAATGCACTCAAGGGAGTTGGATGAAATTCAGTACAATGAGGAGGAGGTCAGATGCAATCCGGTTACAATTAAGGTTTATGCTCTGGTAAGCAAGGATCCAAACATTAAATCTCAGATAATATTAATATAATTTTTAAACTTTTTAAATATTTTAGGTGAACTCCCACGACACTGTTACCCTTTCATGGAGATTAAATGATACAATAGAAAATGAAGTGAGGATCTTTTACACTCAGGCTGACTACAAAAATATTACATTTGATTTGGAGGAAATAGACGATCATTGTAAAAGGTTTTTATTTATCTTCGCCACACTTTAATCGAAAATATTTTAAGTTCGTTTTCGTAAAGAGAAGTCAATTTCGGAAAACGAAAGGTGCCTTACATTAACTTTACAGTAATACGAAAAATCATAATTTACTAATTCAATCAAAGTCTTCAGTTTGTGCTGTAAAGTTTCACAAATTTTATTCACAGGGCAATTTGGGCATCAGAATTTCGACAAAAAGATGACATTGAAAAAAATTCCACCCACTTCAGCTTTCAACTAACATCTCTGAAGCAGAACACTAACTACGCCTATTTCATAAAATCCTTCAATGAAGGATTGGGGACATTTGCACAATCAAATATCGAAATTTTCACTACCTTGGCAGATATTCCAATGTCTCCGGTCGTCTACACACAAAACAAATCAACAAATTCAATTGAATTGGCTTGGTTTCGAACACCGGATGAAGACTTCGAAAACCAAAGAGTCACCTACTACATGGTGGACATCTTCGCCCATCGGGACAACCAAGAAATGTTGGACCAAAGAAATTACTGCGTAGACCCAATCAAACCGATTGATATGACTGCGGAGCTACTTGATTACGATAATTGCTGCCATGTTCTTGAGTTCGAGAGGGACGACCTCGAATTTACTTCCTTTGTAGATCAGAAATTTCGATGCTCTTTGGATGAGCCTTTTAATTGCGATGTGACACACTACAATACTAGAAAACGGCGGAGCACATCTGAAGATGATATTCCTGAAGCTCATAAATCGGAGTATTACGTTCGCAGCAAACGAATATCGGCGGATGAAAATTCCACAGTGATAGACAATTTGGAGTATTTCACTTTTTACATATTTCAATTTTTCGCTTGTAACGAGCAAGGGTGCGGCCCGTACTATCTCCACAGTGATCGTACTGCTCCTGATAAATTAGCTGATAAAATTGAAAATGTAAGTGTAAGCATAAACCCATCAGGATCTATGTACGAATTTCACGTGCACATAACACCACCCATCCGACCCAATGGAGCGGTGCTACTTTATAACATCTACTTCCGTAGAGGTCCCCCGAAGGCGTTTATCGGAGACGTTAAATGCTTACCACGATTCCACCTCGCCAATATGAACTACCACTTCAAGAAGGTGTTTTCCTTCAGCGACTACAAGATTAGTGTTCGAGTACAATCTCTCGCTGGACCCGGAAAAGCTACAGAATGGATGGAAGTCCATTTAATTAAAAATGGTTTGTCTTGGGACTGGAGCCTTGTAATGTTTCTAGCGATTTTTACTGTATTTTTCGGAATTTTGGCGTGGACCACTCGTAGGTATAAACTTAGCGATGCTCTGGAATGGCTCAGACACGTCAGACAGCGAACAGTACAACCGCTAGTGGAAGAAGTGGACGATGAAGAAATCCTAATGGATAGAATGCATGAAATAGACATGGACAGGGATCCAACAGATATGCGTCAATTTGATGACGATCATTTTATTTAACTTACTTTTATTTCATATTCTTTTTTATTTATGTATTTTTCATTTGTTTTACCATTTAGTCTGATTTTATATGTTTACTAGAAATTTCATCCCCAGCGTTCTCCAGGCTTCTAATTATTTAATTTTAATCTTACATTTCTGATGTGTACGTACTTTTTTTTATATAAGTCATGATAATTATTTCATATATGCATTTCTTTAAAATAAATACATCACTGCGTTATCGAGTCTTTTTTTAATGGCAATTTTAATATTGAATGCGCCCGCTCCATTTACCAGCGTGGCGGTTATTCGAGAGGAAACCACACAATATTTTTATCTTTTCTCACTTGAGCCAGCAGTAAATTAAATAGAAAAGTTTTCCTCGTTCCACCAGAGAAGTCCAGAAAGAAAAGTAAACCCTCGTTGCATTAGATTTTCCGTAACATTTGTTCGAAGATGTTTCTTTGCTCTAAAATTAAATACAGGACCATTTCGGTTATTTTATGCTTCAGCGTTTAAGCATCATAACTTCGGTATCGATTTCCTTTAAACTTTGCTCGCCGATTAGTTCAAATTCACTTACATTTTTATTCAAAAAATAATTACAATTTTGCCAAAATAACTTTTTAATGTTCGCTTATTTAAAAGTTGTAGTTCAAATCTTCAAATATTTCTAAAATAACTGCGTAAGGAAAGAAAGAAATTAGCAAGATTTGAAAAATTTAAAATAATTTTATTGTTTGCCTCGTATACATAATTTTCACTTGGAATTTTTTTTTGTTTGTTTTTATTGTTACAGCGATTGACAATTGAATTGCCCGCGCTACGGAATCCCTTTAAGACTTAACCGACCCAATCCAGGGATTCGAAGCGCGAGAGTAAAAAACGCGAAATGCCTCAAAAAATGCCTTAATAATTCGTAAATACCACAAGAAGAGTAATTTTATAGATTTTACCAGAATGGATCTGCTGCTGTCTGCCGCGCACCTTAAAAATATTCTCGCTATACTACAAGTAGGAATATTAATTGTTTTCTGTTCTGCATTTATTTTATTTTTATTTATTTTTTTTTTCTAAGGAATCCGCACCACATCTCGATTTCGCACTCTCGGTAAAATTCGGATAAACTCCCTAGTCTAAGACTTAGTCTAAAGCGCGTAAAAAAATTGTCTCTTGTATCTACAAAACTTTTTTTCGTTAAAAACTACTGGAAAGATAGGAAATAATACACATAAATATCGCCATCTTAGTGCTCCTTGGACGAGATTTTGCTAACAATTACGACTAATTAAAAAAAAAACCTAATAGTCCTTTCGATCTTCTGCAGCAGAAGGAGATTGAAAGGATAAAAAAAATATAAAAACCGTCGGGACGATCACAATGGTTTGCTTCATTTAAACTATTTAACTTAAGCTGTAACTGATGCTGGAGGAAGCGTTAGGAGAGCCGCGCTACTCCGATAGTCCTTCCCTTATAAAATATATATATATTTCTTTTTAAATGATCCTTATCCTTATTACAGCAACACACTGCAATTACAGATTTAGGATCAATTTAGACATTGAGCGAGCACAGATTACAGCCATTCTGCTTGCCACAAAGTCCATCACACGTAGGGAAAATCTTGAACGGACTCTGATGATAGTTGTTCCACAGGGAAATCGAAGTGGAATCAGGAACCTGCCACAGAGATGAAGTAGTTGTTGCAGCCGTTATAAAATTTGGAAAAGTTGGAGCCGCCGCCATAGACGTGGAGATATGATGATGCATTGCCGCCGAATCATGTCGTTGAAATGTTGGTGCTTGTGCTGCTAATGGCTGCGATACCGAAGTGGAGGATTGGGCTGCTATTGGTTGTTTTGATGTGGAGCACGAGCTACCGGCAATGGTTGAAGACGCATCACCTACTGAAAATGGCGCCTTCTTACATCTGGCGGTCCCACGTCGGCGGCTAACGGCTGCGTTTTGACTTTCTACTCACATTACCTTCAATTATAATCTTTATATTAAAAATTGTAATGTCTGTTTGCAATACGCAATTTTTGGTAATTACTTGAAGGATCTGACTGGCCTCAAACGCGGTACCAGGTAAAAGGATCACCGGTGTTGACACATGGCCTGATTCCACGCACAACATATTCGGGTATTCGTCATCACCAAAATCTGCTATCTCTCTAGCTTGATCTACCCATGGATTCCATATGACTGTAACGAAATTGATTAGACCACTTTAAAAAAATTTATTTTTATTAGATTCGAAAGATCGGGGAGAATAAACTCCTTATTTGATTTAAAATGTATGTTTACTTTCTTATATTTAAATTTGCCATTAATATCCTTTAAGAAAAATTATATGCAATTCAGCAACAACAACGACGTATTCTGCAATCTAACTTTTGGGACTAGGACTACCTACCTGTGTCCGGGAAGTTGTATTTTTGCAGCCTCATTTTTCTGCCAGACACCACATTTGTAATGATGTGCTCTTGCGGAGTGTGCTGATATATTCTGTCTGTCCACTCTCCGATTGTGACCACTTCTCTGCCTTCTTGGTAAATAGCACCTTCTCTTGTCTAGAAGAAAATTAGCCAAGCCAAAAGTAAGAACGGTTTTAGGAAAAATGAAACCTCAAATTACCTTATCAATAAAAGTACAGCCATGTAGGCCCGTTATTTGGCATCGACGTACATCAGGAACTTTTAAATACGTATGGAGAAGCAAATTGAAGGAGAATGTTAGATCCTTGCTTGGATTGTACACGCCAATGTGAAAATGGAGCTCTTTCTCACGTAAGATTAAACGATACGTTATTCGAAAGCTGGCAGTGGATATATTAAAAATTAATAAAAAACATTTTCATACTGCTTGAATAAGGCTAAGAAAGCATAATAAGCTGAAGAAAAATATATAAACTTTATTTGACTGCCGCTTGTCTTTTCATTATTTTGCTAAATTAGCTTACACGTTGTAAAATTAACAAATTTATTTATATTTATACTTACGGATAGTTCCACATTGATCTCGTGAATTCGTTGTCCATTAAGGAAAACAGCGCCTCCACATCACCATTATGTAGCCTCTCCGGCGGTCGCTCTAGCGTCCAACGTGTTATTCTAGCGAAGCCGTGCTGTGGTCCAAACGACCAGGGTCCGAATTGAGCTGAAAAAAAGATATATATTAAAATGAAAACCTTTGAAAGAAGATCTTTCCAAAACTTACGAAATACAAATGGGATTCCACCTCGGATAGCTTTCTTTCCATCGAACGATGCTAATTTACTGCAAAAATAAAACAAAAATCATTATTAGTTTAAAAAAATTTATTCATCCTTTTTATAACTGTCTTACACTTTGCGTAAAGTCTAAAAATTAAAGGAAACTTTTTGAGTTCCAGCATTCCGATGCTGACGTTCCCTATTTGAATTTCAAGCTATGATAGATATGAAAACTCAATTTACATAAATTGTAATTGATTAACTCTTCACACAATAACAAACTTAAAAGAAAAAGGAAAAACTTGCTAAGGTACGCTTTAGATGAAGACCTGTGGTTTATTATGAGCTGAATCTGCAAAGTGGAGCTGCCTTTAAATATAGACATTAACTCAAAGCAAATGAGCACTTTGTTTTATCCTAAAGGTGTACCCTTTTCTTTGTTTGTCCCTGTTCACTACCTATAAAAATTGCCAAGCCGACGACAGACGTTTGTGCGTGCCTCATCCCACGGTATTTTATAGTACCTGCCAACCAGCTCCTGTAAATTGCCCGCCTATAGCTTCCTTTATTTTGAGGCTCTCTGGCTAGGTTTGCCCAGTTTTTGCTTGATTGAAGAATTTATGTTGCTTCGAACACATGAATGTGTACTTTATCTTTTGGCATAAAAATGCATCTTCGCGTGTTCACTGTTTTTGCGATGAATCGAGCGTCGTTTTGAAATTTCGTTTTGAAACGTTTTTCGTCTATGTGTTTGAATCTGTTTCGGGTTTTTCTCACCCATCTTGATAGTGTGCATCGCGAGCAGCGCTTTTTGCTAATTCGCTTTAAAGCTACTGTCGGCGAACTATCTCGCTTCTGCCACTGCTGTGCGATTGCACTTCGCCTCTGGGGCGTCTGCAATTTTTCATCGTCTTCTATAGTTTTTGCTAATTACTGCAAGCCATTAATTTAGGGCGCACTTTAACCGATGCTTCCAGCGAGAAAATCGATTCAGCTATTTCTACTGTGTGGGCCTGTTGTGCATCACCTTTAAACCCGGCGAACCAAGGGGAATCAGTTCGCATTAATTTTGTATCAGCCTGCCAATAGCTCTGGTCTAACAACGACGACTACGATGACAAATTCGCAAACTTAAGCTGACCTAGGTTGAACGCACGGATTACTCGCTGAAATCCCTTTGACTTGATAAATCTCTTTCTGATTCTAACAGGTTCCACATTGGCCGTAGATATGGAAAATTATGTGCCTTTTCGAAAAAAGTAAAACTTTTATTCGATTCCTATGCTAATTCGCGGGCGCATAACTGTTTGGCCCCTCAGGGCAAAAAATAGCGCAGCAGAGGAAAACGAGAATTCTAGCATAATCAGTAAGTAGCTAAAGTAAGAAAATTTGAAAGTGAAGGCCAGGCGCTAGATCGCAAGGCTACCTTTGGATTGAGAGACTGGTCGCACGCAAAAACATATCCGGCAGATCATTTTTAAAAAGTTAGACTTGCGGAACCAGAGACCTTCGATCGTGCTTGATTGGTTGAAGCCGGCGAGCGCGCAATACCCTAAATGTGGAACTAGCTAAATTCTTGAACTCTAGCATAAAACTAGCATAAAATGATAATGTTATATCGAAAACAACCCTCTAGAAATATTCAATGGCCCACTTCAAATGTTCTTGAGTGTAATCCACTCAAGAAACCTGTTCGATACTCAGATCACCGACAGGTGCAACTGAAATTATTAAGCAAAAATAATCTCATTTGGAGGCGGGTGACTATCAAATGTGTGTAAAAGATTCAATGTAAAAGATATAATAACTGAAGTATAATTAATAATGTTATCGCATTTCCCCTTAGCGAGCTTTTAAATTAATGCACTGTTTTGTACAAAATCATTTTAAAAGTAAAACATACCGATGACACAGAAAAACTAACTTACACAAAAATCTTGACTTAAATTCTAATCAACTTAATTTCTAAATTAAACAGGGTAGTAAATCCTCTTTTTAAATAATACATTAAATGTAACTAATTTGAACGCGTGTTCTAGTTTCATATATTGCCAAGTATAATATTTTAATAGAAATGTGTGTAAAAAGAAATTAAACTATTAGTAACACGAAATAAAATTTGATAGTGACTATGCAATTATTTTTCCTTCAATTGGAATCTTATAGAAATTGTGCCACTCCCTCTTCTACATAACTTCGGCAAATGGACCTAGTTCACACCTTTCGGCAATGCCCTACTCCTGAGGACCTCTTTCAAAACCGCGCCAACAGTCCAAAGCGGGTACAGGAAATACTTTTGATTTATTTGAGGCACCAGCGGGTGATGGGAACCGAACAAACGAAAAAGCTCCTTCACCTCTCAGCTCAGTTATTGGTGCTGGGTGCTGGTCCTGTTCTGGTTGCCCCGGAAAGTCCCGGGCCGGCGATTCCGCAGCCCACTGTGGTCGCTTGCATGCACATAGCTATAAATTTGTATTCATAGTCGTCCTATGTTGCGACTAGTGTAGAAAAACTTTCGAAACCATTTTCGCAAGAGCTCACGAGAATTTATCGATCCCAATTCTTCATGGTTAGAAGTCCATTCATAAAAACGGCAGCATTGTTCTGATGCTGCTGTTTCTGTACGCCGCTGCTGTTGCTGGTGCGGTGCCGGGTGCTTCGTCCGCGCCTCCGCTAGGGCAGTGTATGCTGGTGGAGCTGGAGGAGCTGGATGGTGCTGGTGATGGTACTGCTCATGCTGGTGGTGTAGGGTGTGCTCTGTAGATGGATAGTACTCGCACGAATCGCTGGATATGCTTAAGAGAATCCAAAGCCCCACAGTCTGTTTGGATCTGATGTACACAGAAATGAAATGGATTGGTCTTGGGTTCGGGCGGACCTGGGCCTAGTTTTTGTCACCCCAGAAAACCCCGACGGCACTTTAGCAATAGCAATGGGACTATGCCATGTTTGTAGTTACGTTTTGCTGTCCCGGTCAGAGAGACAGATATAGGCATTGCTAGCACAGACCAACCGACAATGGCTAAAATCGCATATACGAGCAGGAGGAAATCCTCTGGCTCTTGCAAAAATAGAATTCGCTAGTCGAGGCGGATGGCGCTGGTGCTGGAATGGTATAGGGCTGCAAAAACCCAAAGTGAAATGAGTTTAGTTTTTTCGAGCGCACTAATAAAATACATCCATACGAATGAAGAGACTGGGAGCTCCATGGCTCTTGGGCTTCGGCGAGCAGTACACAAAGAAAACCGGAATGTGAACTGTGCACAGTTCGTAAAACACATGAGAAACATTCACGCGTCACGTTTCCACAGCCATGTCCATGCCGTGCTTTGATCGCAGCCCAAAGAAAACCGGGCTAAAAAAGCTGTACAATGTCTTTATAAAGGTATGGGGACCCCAGCTCCACGAGGTGCTCCCATAACAGCGCCCCTCCATCCACCATACCTGTGCTCAACTGGGCGTTCATTATCGAACCGAAAAGTAGGAAAAAAACTATCAGTGGGTCTGCTCCACGGCTTGTCGGTCCCTCGAGTTATGCCAAGAGCAGTGGCATAAGGGCGGATTTTTGAGGACCTTCTTGAAGCCTTTCTTTTTTATTTCCCGAATTTGCACCGGCACCCGGCGCTCCGAAGCAATAATTAAGGCGGACCGCCACTTCAGGGGTAATTGCGACGATAGCGAACCTATTAATAGGCCCCCCCCGATTGCCATTTACAGTTCCACCCAAAAAACGTTTGGAATGGGAGCGCAAAGTGAATTCAGAAGGTCAATGAAATCCCATACCTCTCAACTGAGGTTTCGAGCCGCGCGGATGAAGGAGATTAATGTCGAAGCGCGCGATGGGGCTAGGAGTCCGCATTGCCGTCATCATCATCATCATCCAGCGCTCCACGGGAGAAGCAGACACCAAACGAACAAAGATCACTCGAAAGAATACAGCGCGCATTACATCGCCGTTGGATCAATCGAAAAGCGGATGTGCATAAAAACTTGGCGCGCTTTTTTGTTACATAATCGCCGGGACCACTATCAGAGCTCCAGCTTTAGAGCCGTGCAGCAGCCCAGCATCGGTCCAGCGCGCCTGGATGTGATGGGTTGAATCGAGTCTTTGCAATCATGTGGAGTGTAGAGCCTAACTACAGGGAAACTGCGCAGATGACGAACAGTATGAGCTACAAGCTAGTGAGTGGGTTAAAGCTTACTTTTACATCGGGGTTCGAAGGTCAAGCGGTAACTAATGCGTACCCTACACTTAAACCTTTTATAACTCACCATTTTGAGCGTTTAGATTATTCGCCAATTCAACAATTTCTCCTGTTAAGTTAATTTGAGCAAATGGCTACAGAAACTGAAAAACTAATTCAATTCCGTAACATTTAAGCAAAGAGAAATTGAAATGGTAAAATTAATTTTACATAATCAAAAGCAAAATGAACCAAAATTGAATCCCGTTTAAGCAGAAATAACAAAAACCTAAGCTCATAGCGAAAAATTCGATTCGATTATAACTTTTTTAATGAGAAAAGTGGGCAAAATTAATCAGACTTACCTTACAAATAATTGTTCTTGGTTATTTACACGCCACGAGACCACTGTTGCTCCTGAAATTAAAAATAAGAGTTCTTGTAACTTTGATTCCTTAAATAATTGAATAAACTAACTGAATAAACAGATTTTTCCCTGAATTCAAACAACATAGTTTAGAACCATGTTGTTAAAATCTTCAATCCTTTTTGTAACAATTAAGAGAATTTCATTTTTGTAATGACTTTCTTCTTTATTTGTGAAATTGTAAAAGGCAAAGATGTTTTTTTGAGCATATGAAATTTTACCACATATTTGAAGTAAATATTCTTGAAAATCTCATTAAGTACTCACTTTCATAAAAATGAAATTCAGTAATTTTTTTTATAGTCATCTGCTCAATTCAATTTAGACGGAACAGTTATTGAATTCCGCAGACTACTGTTCAAATTTAATTCTTAATAACGACTACATTCTGACTGGTGTTGATTTTTTATATATTATTTCTGCAACTCAATTATAAATTAAACACAATGATTAGACATTTTCTTGAAGTCCTAAATTGATGAAAGTAAGACCTCCGAATATTTACTGACGTCAACGGATATAACGTTGAATTTCACGCATGGACAATTCTTTCGGGTGATTGCGTCCGATCACTCTAAGTGAACTCAAAAAAACGCAAAAGGGAAACTGCAACTGCAAAAATATTTTACATTTCTTGCGCCATAATTTCTTACAAACATTTTCCCTTTCTAATTAGTAAATCAGAGAAAAGGCGCCACTTTTACTCAATGAGTCTGAACATTTACCCAGTTGCACACGTTATGGAAATCTGGAACAGGACAGCAAGAGAACTGCTACTCGAATTGTTATAATAGCTCTGCAAATCTTTGATAAAGTCCCTGAGCACTGTGCTGAGTCATAAACTTGTTGAAAAATTACAATGCTATATAAACAAATTTTCTTACCTGGACGACTAACGTTCAAGGGTACTACATCGCTATGTACGTGATTTTGTTACATTTTTACTTTCCACATTCAAGATAATCTGGTGTATCACTTAGAAATTCATTGATCTACACGAGGCCGATATAAATTAAATTATTCATGTTGAATATAATGGACCTATTCATAATTGCAGTACTAATTGTACTAGTCTTATAACCTTGTGTTTTTTCAGGTTGCATATTGTAAGAAGCTTAACTTATTTTTATTGTATTTTATTTTAATAAATTTCTACTATTTGTCCAATAAATTACTTTTAAATTATACGATAAAAGAAATCCAATTTAAACACTCAGTGCTCAATCTTTGAAATCAATAAATTATTTACAGTATCAATAGAGCTGTTTCGCGTAATTAAAAACAAAAGAAAAACAAAACAATAAACTAAAAAAAATATTATCCAATTATTTGACTGAATAAAAATAAATTAAATTTAAATCTCCTGCTCTCTCGTTTTGTGACTAATAAAAACTGAATTAACAGAAAATAGCCAGCATTTGCGCAGATTATTTTTAAGACTCGTTTCATATTTTAGCAATAATTATAAAATAATTAGATTTTATATATGAAATTGGAAGTGATTAAAAACTGGCAGTGTAATACAAGAAAAATATGTAATAATATTCTTAAATTTACAAACAGGAATTCAATAACCGAAAAAGAGGTAAACTAATTGTTAAACACTAAATTCAAAATCCTTAATTAGATACAAACAATTCTTATACAAAATTTTAAATTAGTAAAGAACACTTTAATTCCATAACATTAGGAGCATTAAATTAATTGGAAACCAGAAGTGTTAAAAATAATTAATTCATTTTCGAGATATTTTACATCAACTTAAAAATTTGTTTCTCCGCAAACACGAAGCAGCCACTGATTAGGCGCGCCTGTTTCGATTTTCGCAGTTACACGTAAATAATTTATGTGTTTTTAACTTTCTTTGAGAAAGACAAGATTTTAGATTTGTTAATTTTTGGTGCAGTATTTTGTGAAAGAGTTCAAATGTATTAAATGAATAATGCATAAAAGTGGCTACAAACTGAAATCAGAAAACTGTTATAAATTCTTAACAATTCGGCGATTTATTCCCAGTATACCATAATCATTTAAATATTGAAATAAGCGGTAGCCGTTTCAATTTTATTTATGGGTGTGTATAAATTAAAATACAACATTGGAACGAAATACTAACATTTCTATAAAAAGAAAGAAATAGTAATTTTCAATATTTCACATATATTTTAGACTTGACCATGAAATTTTAATTAAAATCAATGCGTTCAAAATTAAAATTAGATTTTCTTAATTTGGTTAAGATGAGGTAAAATCATATATAGTAATAAATTATTTTTCCGGGCTAATAAATAACTTCAGCTATCATAAATGCACCTATCTATCATGTGACATGATCCCTTCTTAGTTCAAAATTTCGGTGCATGGTCTTTTGAGGGAATGTCTTCCATCAGTCATTCCGGTCTTAGTTTTGATATGGGTTTATGGTTTTTTGTTCGGATTATCAAAAAAGGTCAACATTCTACAGCTACATAATGCTAACATAACATCGGCGGCTTCAGTTGCACTGACCACGTTAAGACGATGATAAGGAATGTTTATGTGATGTTTAGGGAATGTATGGCATTAAGCCGGTATACTCTGGATTAGCACAATCGCTTAGTAGGATGCGAGACATTTTCAAGATATAAAATGAACCCCTTTAATATAAATTTTGTTTTTAAATTCATCCTAAAATACAAACTGATCAGATTAAAGTATAAAATGGTTTTTGAATTCGGCAATACCTCTGCTTCCAGTAGAAACTAGAAATCTACCATCAAATAGTTGTTTGTGACTCATTCGATAAAAACGACGTCAATACTCAATAGCCATTTTGCCAAAAATTTACCCTCAACAACGAGAAGAAGCGTTCCGCTGCCGAAAAATGCGATGTACCTGGCTAAATTTTATTGTTCTTCCAGCTATTTGGCTGTGAATAAATTAATGAGGCTAGAACGGGGAATCCCTTGTTGAGGTCAATAGATAATTTTAGCGGAGCTAAGAAGCTCCTCTACGCTAAACAGCCACTCTCCAACAGTTGTACGAGCGAACAGGTTTTCTCATTAATTCAAAGAGTAAAGTGCACCCCAAAAATTGGCCCCCGCAAAAAAAAAAAAAAAGCAACGCCACACAGAAGAAATATTTTGATTTTCGAACTTGATATTAGGCAGTAAAGCCCATCAATAAGTTTCCACGCGATTACCATAAATAAATAAACCATTTATACACAAATTAGTCTATCCGCAGGGCAAAAATTATTTTTGCGAGTCTCTTTTTTTTATTGAATTTTTTTTTTGCACCCCAATTGTTTGCTTGCTTAGAATTTTAGTTAGGAAAAAATATATAATAATAAAAGTGCAATATTCTCTTTGTATTGAAGTGTTAAGCGGATGATTAAATAAAGAATAAAATTGCCGAGCCCACTCATATAGCTGATAAGACACGTACTCCAGTCCAGCGCCAAAAATAATTTTTAGACGAATTAGTTTTGTTTACGTTTTCAGTCCTTGATTATTTATCAGCAACAGTCCCAAACTGGTTATTCAGCTTTTAATTATTCAATGAAGTGTCGAGCGAATATTTTGATTAACAATAAAATCAGAGGAAAAAGCATTGCATCTTTTTCTTTTAGGAGGGATATTAAATATATTTCCGTATTAATTATTGTATAGAAAAATACTTAATTATTAAATTATTTTAATGTTAAAATACAACTCAACGCTATGAGTGTCTTTTATAAATTAAAATATCGGTATACGAGAACGATTTGAGTATTTTGATAATTGGTGATGACTATGAATCTTTGAAATGGTTTTGTTCATCAATTATTTTAAGAATAATATCGCTCTTGTACAGCTTTTTTTTTACCATATTATCAAAACACTATTTGAAGATTACTTAAAAAACGAGACGATGGTGACGGTGGCACTTAAATTAGCTGCCAAATTATCTTCTAAATAACTTTAAAGGATTATTTAAAGAGTAGAGTCTACGAGAACTAATCGACTAAGGTTACAATACTGAAACAAAAAATATGACGCAAAAACATCGTCTATGTCTATTATTATAATTAAAAGTTGCACGAATTTCTTTATTTCGGCTCGGTATTCAGCCACTCGTGCTTAGCCTTTCCCTGTGCATTGTCTTGTGCTCTTCTTAGGCCAGTTGCCCGTCACTACTATTTTCTGAAAAGACTATTAAGCGGCCACCTCGAGTAAATTAAATTTGAAATTCAATCTGGCAGACGGTTGTCTCTTAAAAACCGCAAAAAAAAAAGTCTACATGCGTATCTGAGGTATTCGCCACCCTGAGGATGCGTTTTAGAGCCCCAAATAGAGACAAAAAAAAAAAGAAGAAAATTTATCTTCAGAGCTCCAGCCTCTTGGGATCACCAACGCCTGGAGGCACATGTTGCGCGCGAAACCACAACGCAAGCCGTGACTGCGGCTGGTTCCCACACGCTAGTCAGTTTCGTAGTCTGCACTAACCTCCGACCGTTCACATCCACCCTGTGGGTAAAATGAGATTTAACACGCTCCAGAGCTAGAGTAAGAAAACGGCGGAACACATTCTCAAGACTTCGGCCGTATGCGAACGCTAATTTGCTTAGATATTTCGTCTTGGAAGTCTTGTTTTTTTTTTCTTTTTCTTTTTTTTCTTTTTTGTGAAAGCGAACTGTTTAGGGGCTGGTGCAGGGTTGTGTTTTCTTGAAGGAATTTCATCCTGCTACCTCTAACACTCAGAGTGATATGGTCTTGGAGCGAAGGTAAGAGGCTGCGTTTGAAAATGAAGTGGATTAAGATAGGTTTTGGCATCGGGATAAGGACTGAGCTTGGTGCTGATAATCTGGTCACGCACAGCCTCGAAATAGAACAGGAGACGCTCTGATAACGCTAGGCTAGGGGGTAACTTGATAACTCTTCCGTTCCGCGCTTTGGGAATATGTCTTGGCAGTATCTGATCTTTCATAAATTTTACTTTAGTTGTTTTTTTTACATTTGTGGGGCCACTGAAGCTGCTGCGCAATTATCGCCTGTTCATTACAGAAGCCCTCTCTCTGCAGTAGTCTCTTCCTGGGGCCCGTTCGAGTATACGCGAATGAGAGATAATTTTGTCTGACATTGAAATAATTGAAAAACTCATTAAGGCTGCTTTTTGTAGCTCCGCTGCCTCGGCTCCGGAGCATGAGAATGGCGCAACCAACAGCAGCAGCAAAGCACATAAGCAGAGCTCCGGTTGGCTATGGTTTAGGCCAAAAAAGATTTCCGGGCTGGTGTGCTCTGCTCTGCGACTCCGCACCGTCATAGAAAAGTAAAAGGAGCGCCTGGAGGGGTGGTTGGTGTGCGACTTTTTTGTTTTAATACAAAAATTCCCAACCGATCAAACGAAATGATGCGGCCAAATCTTTGTGGTTGCACGATTTTCTGACCAGGAGGGCCACAGCACAGCTAAACCAAACGGCAGCTGGCTGGGTGCCTGTTCTGTTCCTGCAAAATGGACCCTGCAATCATCTCGGCCACCTGAGTGATGGGTTTTTTTTCTAATTTTGTTCAAGTCACCGCTGAGCGGCCGTTGTCTTACCGTGCAAGTTGATGGTGCAGGTCGTGTTGTTGCCGCGATCCAAAACAACAACACTCGTAGCCGCCGCCATGGCAAAGGCTTCCTGGTCGGTCCCGAATATCTCCTGAAGCAGCCCTCTGCGCCCTCCTCGAAATCACTCTTTCGCCTGATCCTCAACGCTTAATTGACTGTTAATTATTGTGGCAACAACGCGCGTCTTCTTGACCGTCGGCGGGCGGAATTCTTCGCGTATATAAAAAACACACTTTTCGGCAAATCGGCTTCGAGCAGACCGAGATCAAGACGGACAGGGAAAAGAGTAAACTTCTCGAGGTATAAATGTCAATAAACAAACGGACAAAACGACCGGATTGATATCGGATGCGATATTTTAACACCTTGAGGTCGAGGGAAGGGGTGAAATTGTGATGGAAAACGCTGTCAAATGTTCACACATCACTGCGGGAATTCGGCGACTGTTAACAAAGCTCCCCTTTTCCGTTAACCTTCCAGGCGAAATGCTTCGGCGAGACTGACAGAAATATTCGCCGTCGACTGCTATACTACAAACTGCTAGATTTCGCTCAACGTAAAACTACTCGAAAATTGAGACCAGTGGCGGCTGTGAAGTGCTTTCAGTAGA
This sequence comes from Philonicus albiceps, assembly GCA_963969385.1. NCBI lineage: Eukaryota > Metazoa > Arthropoda > Insecta > Diptera > Asilidae > Philonicus > Philonicus albiceps. The sequence goes on along the minus strand of OZ017775.1, from coordinate 12,196,523 downwards.
AAGTTTCAAGTTTTTACGGCGAATTCACCTCGACAACGTTTTTACAAAGTAAAAATTCTTTCATGTAAAATAAAAACACCATTTAAGATATGACACACAATCACCAACTGGGTAAAAGTCGATTTCCGCACTCGGAACTCTGCAATTTTGAGGTGTTTCATAAAAAATAGCTCCAAGAACAGTTAAGGTGACCGGTAAGCGCGGACCGTGCTTAAACAATTTTGCTATTCTGATTTTGTACGCACTTTTTGCGCTGCATCGTGAAGAGCAGACAAAAATTAGTACCGGCCTGCTTGCGGGTAATTAGCGAAGCGTGCCCCGACGCAGTACCCGCAAAAAAAAATGCACGCGAAGTCACTGAACGCATGGGCCCCGAGCGGTCTCCTCCTTTTTGCCTTTCTCGCGTTTTGGCCCACTCATCCGAGCGACAAATCCTCGTTTAGGGTTTTTCTATTAATTTTACCTCTGGCATCGGCTCTGCAACTCTTTAATTCTAATCGCAATTTAAAAATATTTTTAATGAATTTGTAGAACTTTATTAATTTCCTCGCAAGGCCGTTACTTTTTTATTTATGCTGAAATTTGAAAATCGATTGCATTATATAAAAAATTAAAAAATGGAATTACGTATGGGCACATTCTTTTGTGTTTTGAATGAAATAGATCTTAAAGATAAATAGTCACCTTTTTTGACTAAAACTTAATGGGTGGGTTTCTTTATTCATTCCGTAGAAGGAGTACCACGAATGGATCTTTTTGGAATGTCCGGAAGAAGATGAGTAAAAACCGATTCGGATAGACAACAAATTTGCAAAAAACAAAAGTAAATCTGGTTTTAATTTTATAAAAATATTTAACATGTACCATTCGTAGTTATAGTGCAACATTTAAAAAAATAAAACCTAAAATATTTAGTTATTTAAATGGTTTTCGATATTTGTAATTATTAAAATATCTATTAGAAAATATGTCAAAAAAAGCAATAATTTTCTGACATAAAAACTAAGAAGTGAGCACTCGGCTTTATATTTTCAAACAGCTGATTAGGAAATGTCTTGTCATCTTGCCATTACGTCAACTTTTGGCATTGGATATGACGTCTACCATGATGTCCGCGGTCAGGCGATGGAGAGAATCTGCAAGTTTAATAATACTCGCTAGAACTAGCAAAATAGTGGGAAATGATGCCAACTATAAGGTAAAATTGTCTACAAATATTCGTCTTGATTTAATTGCCAAATTCAAGCATTTCACCTGTCAGGTATTGGGTTTTAAACGGTCAGAAAAGACCGCTTTCATGCCAAATCACACAGTTTTTCCAGGAGGAGCCTGCGATGCATCAGATCAGATGAGCGAATGGATGGGACACTTTAAAACCTTAGGTGTAACCGATCAAAGGTTGTCGGAACTTATGAAGCATGAAAATAGCAAGTCACGACCTCCAATATTCCAGACCAGTGACAGAGATACCTTGAAGAAGTTATTTATTAAATTTGACCGTTGGACTCTTTAATCAAATCAATTTATATATTATAGGGAGATTTCTTTAAGAATTACTGCGATTCGTGAAACTTTTGAAGAGCTCGGTGTGCTTATCTGTAGGAAAAGACATGAAATAGAGAAAAGTACCATTCACGGTAGCTTTGAAGAGTCTTTTGATAGGAAGACCTGGCAGAAAGCAGTTCATGGGGATCCAAACAAATTTTTACAACTCTGTCAGGAGTTGGAAGTTGTTCCGGATTTATGGAGTTTGTACGAGTGGTCGGTTTGGTTAACTCCGGCAACTTTTAAAAGACGGTAAGCTATCTACACCACCTATAGGACGAGTCTAACCTAATTAAAAATTAATTTCAGATTTGAAACAGCTTTCTTTGTCGTTACCCTGAATAAAGTACCAGACATTATTGCGGAAGAGACCGAAGTTCTAGAATACTTTGCAAGTTATATTTTTTTATTAATAACTAACGATAAGACATATACTGAAATGAAAGTATTAGGCAGTAACTCTAAAGAATAAGAGAATAAAATTACGCTGGGAAATTTTTTTAAATAATTCCAATCAATTTGTATGCTTTTAGTGGAGGTCTCCGGAAGGATTCTTAGATGGATACAAAAACAGCGAATTCTGGCTGCCACCCCCTCAAGTCTATGAGCTTTCTCGGCTTTCAAAACTAAAAGATATAGACGCCGCTGCACGATTTGCAAAAGGACAAAACGACAGAGGCAGCACAACATTATTACCAGTGATATTTAATACTTCCGATGGTTTAATAAGTGTTTTAGTAGGTAACAATCACAAACTCTCGATTAAAACACCCATCAATAAGTTTTGTTTACTCCTGCAGGTGATGACCTATATCCAGAGGATCCTAATAACATCTCGGAGGCGAATGACAAATTTGCTGACGAGACTATGGCATCGGTCAGAATTATAGCTAAAAGGCTTCATAGGATAGAACTGAAAGCTGGTAAAACCGTAGGATGTTACCTTAATTTTGAGCAATTCAATGGGCATTTGAGCCCGGTGCTGGATGAGGTGTCTGGGAGTAAATTGTAAATAAATAATGCACATATGAGATGTTTTTTATGTATATACAAGTGGTTGCTGAATAATCGTATTTTTTACCCAAGTAAATTTTGTTTTATTTAAGGGAATTCTGAATAAAAATTTGTGGGAGTAATTTAGTTATAAATTAGGTTCTTCTCTTTCGAAATAATACCCCTATTTTACGGGGTCACGTTTTTGTAGTTACATATCCAGCTTATCGAAATTAGACATTTACGCATTTTAAATAAAATTTTTCTAAACCCGTTTTATTTTGCATCGTACTACCTACTTTAAGTCATGAATTTTTAAATACCTAACTATAAAATTGATTTAAGTAATTAATAAGTATATGAAGTTCAGTCTTACATCTCAGAATACAATTTCAAGTACGTATATTTCTTTTGTTAAATAAATAATACTTTCAGCTCCCCATGTACTTACGGTCTATGGTTGTAAGTAGTGCGTAGGGAGTATTTTGCATAATTATAATACTTATTAGATTCAAAACGTAGAAAAGAAAATTTAGTTCGCATTAGCAAATATTTAAGATGCTTAAAAGGTCAAACCGGCAATTAATTACAAGCTGAAAAGGGTTGAAATCCTTTATAAGAAATTCGAATAAGAATGTGGACCGCCCTGCCGTGTGAAATGAGGTAAAACATTGGATTGCATCTTTAAAGCCTCTGTGTCCCGGCACGTTCAGACATAAAAGAGGAAAGACACGGGCTCTAAACCAGCGGCCTTGAAGCGGAGCAGCCCTCTCTTAAAGCGTCTGGCCGCAATCCAATTCGCAGCCTCCGCTCCATGGACCATGGCAACGGTACCGTGGAGGAACGAGTAAATGGGGGTGGCTGCGGCGGGAATCATCGGAACAAATCATGCATCTAATCACGTATATGGCGGGGCATAAAAGGATGTGACACGCTTGACTTGCATGTGGGTCGTGGGTCGATAATTTTCTTCGGCGTGTGATTTGATTACACCCAGATTCCTGGCGCAGTGCTTCAGTTCCACAGCCGCCGCTGCTAGGAACGCTGGCAAATGATAGAGTGCACTCGCCGGCGGAAGATAATGGCACTGTTGGTGCCTAAAGAGACTCCGGGTGCCACCGTCTTTGTTTGAACTTGCTTCTGAATTTTTCCTTAAAGAGGGAAGCTCCCGCTGGGAGGCAGGGGATAGCTCGTAATCTGATTTCGATCATCAAACGCATTGCAGCTAGTAGGGCACATGCGGAGGAGCAGCAAGACCCCTTCTCCGTCTGTCCTCTCATTTTTCACCTGCAACTACGGCCTGTGTCGCGCCGGCCCCAATTTGTTGCTTAATTCATTTACATTATCAAAAATCAGGTCGGCCATTGGTCACAGTTTATGGACTGGAATTATCGTGTTATCGTTATTATAGCAGCGATAAATTTGAATCATGGCCCCCATATATCACGGCGGATTCACTTTTTCGCACCTTTCCTCCTAGCGCGGTATTGCTGGGCCCTCGGGAAGGGGATCCAGGCGCCGCCGGACCGATTGCAACTCGACGGGAAGAAGGCTGTAAATAAACAGCACAACCACCCCCGCATTCGAGCCGTCCTTGACCATAAATAAAATTGTGGACCGTCTGCCGTCGTTAAAGTTTTCTTCGGGAAAGAACAAAGTTTTTTTTTTTTGTTAGGGACAAACACGAAAAGATGTCCCCAAGATAAATGTCTTCCTCGGACGGACCACCCCTCTATGTCGCAAAATGAATAGAGCCGGGGCATAAATTGCGACTAATAATTTAATGGGCAGTAGTCGATCCCTTGACCGATTAAAGGCGGATAAAAGAATAAATTTCCCTCCATTGGTTGGGGTGGAGTTCAGCTCAAGGAAGCTGGCTCCCAGGGATCCTGGGGGAGTGGGTGGACTCGATCGCCGCAGTGATGATGCCCGGTTGCGGGTTTCGCTCTTGAGGGACGTTGGCTTGGATATTTCCGGTTATGTGGCTCTGATTTTATTTGTGGTGACCTATAAAATGATGCTCGGCACGAATTGCTATGATGTAGCCGGAGGATGAGTGGACGAAAAATGGTTTGGCTAAGATTTAGGATTACTACTCTACACTGGACAAAGTCCTTCACTTCGGGGGATTTCGATGATCGTAAAACAGAATTTAATTTGAAACCAAAAGGAGGGCGATAAGATGCCTTCATCGATTTCTTCTATTTTATGTTAAAAACTAAAGAAATCAAAACAAATTCCCTTACTTAACTAAAGATTTTCAAAACAGCCCTAAAAATATCTTTGTATTTTATATTTTGTTTCTTTTAAAAAATCTTTGAGAATTTGCCTCGATTTTATATGCATTTCCTTGAAAGCTGTTGATGTTAACTGGGGATATAATAATAAATCTAGAAAATGATAGTACTATTTATTTATTTACTAGCTAATGCCCAGTATGCTCTGCTGCACCGAAACAAAATGCGTTTTTTTTTTAAATTTGAATTTTCTGTGACATATTTTGATAACGATAAGTTTCAGATCCATCATTGTTTTCCTCTGCGCTTGTACAACCTGCGCGAACAGAGTAGTGGCTAGTGGGGGTTAATGTAATCGCTGATCTAATATAGCGACGAATTTTTTCACTTCAAAGAATTACATATGCTAAAAATGTTTTTGTCATTAGTCATATCATGTGCCAATATTCACTTCACAAAATGCACTAATTGTGTACTTAGTTATAGCAAAAATAATGATTGTGTTGGATGCACCACCTATCAGAAATGTTTGCAAACCTTATATTAACCCTATACCGTACTTGTACCCGAAACATATATACTGGCAAAATTTGAACCCAATCGGCCCAGTAGTTTCGGAGTCTACATATATAATTCAGACAAACAACAATTGCGTTTTATATTGCAGATTATTTATGTGTGGTAGGGCTAAATATAATTTTAATCGACCTGTTAGTAAAAAATAATACCGACCTGAAGAACAGCATCTATTCCGCTTTCGATTTGATTCAAAGCCGACACTCTCCATGTCCTCGACCTGAATAACCATTCTCGCTACTATAACGCCCGATTTATCCTCCCTAAGGTGGTTTTTAGTAGTCATCTAACTATTCACCATACTATCTCAGGTTTACCTCCTATGGGAATATGTCCTGCGGGCTAGTGGATAAGTGGACCCTGAGGAAGGCAAGTCAAATGAATCGAATAGTGGTGAGCAGAATCCTGGAGCAATGCAAACTGCAATTCTTCACTCCTCCCAAAGGTGAAATGTGCTCCATGAGGGTGAAATAAGCGGAAGGAATCCCTATTCCTTATCTCATCATCTCTAAATAGACATAATTTCTCTCAATTAGAGGGGTTCCTGCAGGATATCGAGAAACGGGAGGGCAGCTCATTTGATCCCATTATAGTTCTCGACCACTTCTTACTTAGTCTTAATGCCTTCCTCAATGTTAATATGGGACAAATGGGTGATAATGTGACATGAATGGGATTCAGGTCGATGTGGCTTACCATTTGCATTTCCACGAATTAAGAAATTATTTTATGCTACACTACCAATATAACAGAGGATACTAAGATAGTTTTACCAATTTGTGATCCCCTCATGTGACGCGATGTACGTCTTATCGTCCAGCAGTTCGCTGTCTTTACGTCCCCAAGTCCGCTCCATAAATATTTTGGCAATAAATTTTTTAATCTTGCCCCTTAATCGGCAAATGGTGTTTTTTATGATCTTCCGCAGTTTTTTTCTCGCCGTCACAGTATATTTATATATATATATAGATGTATATAGTTTCCATCGTAGGATGCGAGAACGGACAGGGGTGAGGGATGGCCGGCTGGACCATAAATACTAAAAGAAAGCAGCAACACAACGGATGCGTTGCCTTCCTTAAGGTCCGGCCTGGCGCAAAGAGGAAAGCAGCAACATCTACGATAACAGGACGGAAAAATATGTTGCAGATTTCAATAAAAACAAATTCAATATCGCCCCGTTCGAAAGAGGAATGGCTTTCCTTATCCTTGGACAGGAGCCATATGTGTGTTTATGGTACGCAGAGATGGAGGGATAGTTGTCCGGTCCTAACTCTTTCGATTTGCGGAAGCGATAAATTACCGTTAGAACCTATCGACATGCCTGAGGAGCCCTAACCACCTTAGGATCTTTGGTGAGGAGGAGAGAAGAAAATTATTTAATTCGTCAGGCAATGGACTCTGGAATCGGAATGTTGTATAAAATATGTAGTCAGTAGTGGGGGTGTGATTACCATAAACCACCCCCGCTTCGGACAGTATGGCCAATGGCTCCTGGGGCCCAGGGTCGTCCGTTTGCATATTATAATCATAAAATGAAGATGGTGCCCTTCTCGGCTATGTTCTGCGGTCGAATCCAGTGATATTTTACGATATGATGTGCGGAAAAGACAGCTCGTAAAATATATTTTGTGTCCGGGTTATTGACAATCTGGTCAATATCAGTGGGCAATACATCTGCCTGCAGGTGTGCATTATTGTTTTTTTCTGGGGATTCAAATTAATTCTACGGTTAGGGATAGAGAGAACAAAATATATGATATATGTGTATATTTTTATAGTCCATACTCCGAAACCTTTTTTTCCTATTCGGTTCTAATCGAAACAAGCAAAACACCCAGTTCCCTTGGGCATTTATTTTGTCTGGGCTCAAATCATCATCCAATCGGCTTAGCATGACCGACAGCAAAACAAGGGATAATATCGGGATGAGCTCAATAAAAAATCCTGTCCCTTATCCCCGTATTTCAGTTCTAATCAACGTTTTATTTATTGTTTCCCACGCCTGCCGAAGCCCACGCTCCTCACGTCCACAAGTCGAACAAGATTATATTAGCCCCCAAAGGTTTGAGGTGTTAAGGGCTCCCAGGGGGGGCAACCGGAAAGAAGATTATCACATACTCACTTCTTGCTATTAACTCGTAGCTATTGTGAGACATGACTGAAATGTCGAATCACCCTATAATACCTTGCACGAGTCCCGACCCCGTTCCTATTTTGTCACTACAATAATTCTGATATATTCTGAAGGATCTATACAGTGTACATTTTCACTCCTTCCCGTATCTATCGCATGGAGAAAGGGTGAGATTATGGTAGAAGCTGCTCTAAAATAGACTTTAGAATAGGTCACTACCGCTTTAATTGGGTTAATCAGGAGGCAGAACTTAACCCCTAATTAAGTTACGCGCTGTACTTGAAATGAATCCAATTAGCGCGGACTGTCTAAAGGGTCTGGTTGATACTCTGGAAATGTAGCGAAATCAATAAAAAACGTAGAGGCGTCACCTCCGCGTAATTGTGCATAAAACGACATTGTAATTAGCGCTGTCTTCCTGATGCCACTCGCTAGGGAGGAGTCGATGTCTCGGTGAGCCATCTCTCCAGCAGCACCCTTGATTTTATGTCAGGGATCGGATTCGTGCTCGAGACCATGCCGAAAAAAACATAATCTCAGACCTGCTTTTTATGAAATTTGAGCTTCGGTTGACAATGGTTCTAAGATATAGGAGGCATCCCTACGTTCGCCCAGTCCCGGCATGGCACCTGATTCGGGACGAAACGTATCATGTCACAAGGGCTGCTCTGGCTCGAGTGCTCTGCAAAGTTGTTAGCACCACTTGAGGTATACGTTTTGGATATTAACGATGCACGCCGCATTCCCCCGAAAAACTAAGAGGGGACTCCCCGTTGCCGAGAAGCTATTTGTCCTCGTCTGCACTAAATTGTTTATGAATATTAAAAACTGGCAGGGCAATGGCACCATATATTTTATATAGCAAAGCAGCACCCAGAAGGAGTCGCTTAGAATTTTTTTGGTAAATATTTCACCGCATCTTTTAGCCAGTTTATTGGAAGTCTTGATCCGGCCCCAAATTCTGAGATACACTCGAGAACGGATTACTGCCATAAAACCTCTTATGCGGGGTATTTGGACTTAATCGACCCTGAAATTGTGGATGATGGAAAAGAACGATTGGAACAAGCTTCTGCTCCAATTTACGTAACTGGATGTGGTGTATACTGTACCACTCGAGATGCCTCCAACGCAAAAGGCCTCTATCGTTCGCAATCCTGCGGAAAAATAAAATTGTTCCTACTCTGGGGGAAAAAAACGGTTTGAGACGAGATGGAGAAATATGAACTGATGGTTAATTTTGCGGGATCCCTAAATTGCCAAATAATTAACGAGTAGAATAAACAACAACCGCCCCGTGGCACACTACCGTAAATGGGCTTCCAATTCGAAAAGGGTTAATGTACAATAAATATTTGTATTTAACCAATTACGAGTTCATCTAGGAAATTGAAACGGATTTACTGCTCATTTCCTTGTTCGCCGCAACCCGCCAGTATACCTCTTCCTGTTCAGGAGCATTATGGGAGCAAAACGGGGATGGGACAGGAGCTGTTCACATCGTTATTGATGCAATCGCACATAATATGCCAGCCGGAATCGTTTCGGTGTCATTAAATTTCAATTCAAATGCTCGAGGACTCACTTCAGCATGACGTAAATCGTGATTTATCTCAGACAATGGGATGCAAATCGGGATCGACGGTCCCCGGAGTATACCGGGGAAAACCTGCAGGCAAACACCTCACAGCAAAGTTGCGGTTGTTCAAATCTTCTTTACTTTTCCGAGTCGGGTCGGGATAAAAATAGGAAACTCGCTGCTGTCCTGAATGGGTGCAGTCGTACAGGACTAAGGACAAGATATGAGGGGGTGATCAAGCGTGAGACTTTAAAATTTGATAAATCCGTCGAAATTACTTTTATACCGGGTTTTGTATTACTACAGGTACTTAGAAGAATAATTGATTCCAAGTGTATTTTTCTTTTTATCCTGTGTCACTATGGTGAGGGAGGGCAATAGTAAAATCGAGTCACGTATTCTTTCTACATCTTATCCTCTTTTGAATATAGCAAAAGTAATAAGGACCTTAACGCCCTTGTGTCTTTTGCCTTTTTTGTTTTGCTTTTTGTATATGAAGCATAAAATTATTCTATTCAAAATTTCTTAATTATGAAGGAACATTCTAAAACATATGTACCAAAAATATATTAATTTACTCACTTACCAGCTATACTAAATTCTTCGATAGTATACAGCCAAAGTTTCCTAAAAATAATAAACATTCTGAAAGTTAAAAGAAAGAGAAAACCTTAAAATTTAAAACTTTTTTGAGCAATAAATTTTTATTCTCATCTTAACTTTTTAAAAATTTGTCTATGTTTCGAAATTCGCGCAGTACAGTAATAAAAATTGCTAGCAAGGTATCATTAGGAACCATCACATTCTTGCCGAGCTAAAAAGAAAAATTTTAAATAAAGAAATTAAATAATAATATCAGTTGCAGATTTAAACAAACATAGTTTGATTATAAATATTTTGCTTTTCAAATTATTGATTTAGTACAATAAATGTAAATAACTAACTAACTAACATTTAAATAAATCTGAATAGGAGGACGAGGATAGAGCATTAAATAGTCCACATCACACATTTTTGAAATTTTCAGTTTACGATCTGCAGGACTTTCATCTCATTTAAATTTAAATAAATTATTAGAAGCAATTTTTGGTGCGTAATAATTATAGTTGACAAAATTTAATTAAATAGAACTCTGTAACAATTATATGAATAAATTGGCATTTTCGTCGACAATTCTCACTTGTAAATTGCTATATTGTGATAAAAATTAGTAAAATTACTTTACAATCGTGATCAAACAGCTTGAATATGTGTTGATCTCAGCAACTGATCGGGAATTTAAAATTATTTCATAATCGTATTAAGTTATAATTTGTTTATTAAGGCCACAAGGGTAGTATTAACTTTGTTATATGTCGAAATATATTTTTAAAGTTTTAATTACATTTTGATCACCTTTGCATCCCCAAGGTCAGTCAGAGGAGCACTTAAAATTCGACCCCGACTTGAACGGACAAGCAACAGATTACGAAATTCCACTTCCGTGCAAAAAATTGAATTCTGTGCGACGAATGTACATCGACTTTACCGCGAACAGCGTCATAGAGAAAACGTTTCAAATTTCTGCAGAGTTCAGCATAAAATCCTCAAGCTCTATGGTGACTCTACAGAGGCACAAGTAGAAGTTACCCAGGAAAGGTTTTTTCCACACAAAAAAGACCCTGAGAATAATAATAACAAAAGGTGGGGACATAGAGCTTGATTTCTGCACGTGGACGGTCTAGAGTGACACCGGCTGCTTTAGTTCAGCTCCTTGTCTGTTTTTGTTTTGAATATAACGAAAAACGTCTGGGCCTTCTTCCGGAAGTTGCCGTGTTCCACTATCAACCACCATCACCAGACCACCTGCTACTCTACGTATCTTCCCGGCGAAAATTTAATATTTTTTTTTTTTACCGACTCTGGGCAATGTTTTGATCCCTTAGCCGGAAGTGCATACTAAAACGGCCCAGTAGCCCCGAACGGGGTCTGCTTAACATACATTTTATGCAAGTGCCCTAAAGTCTGGAGTCTTTTGCGGGGCAGCTCACGTGCCACCATCCACCTTAAAAGGTACAAAAAGTTCTATTTAATATCAACTGGAGCACAGATTCATAGAGCTCTCCAGGACTTGGTTTTGAATCATGCGCAATATTCTGTTCTGATTCTGGATACGCTGATATCTGGATACACACAGTCGAGATGGGACTCCACGAATAAGTTTTCTCCAGATGGTACACCCACAAAGGCAGAATTTACTGCAGAAGGGCGGAGTTGATAGCCAAGTTTTATTGGGCAGAAGCACGCCCAGTCACCCCCGGGAAAGCTGCAGTGCTTCTCATTTCGCACCACTACCGAGGGACCCCAAAAAAGGCTTGGCTGCTTGGCTCGCGCTCATATGCTGCTTGTATATAGTGGAGAGCCCGACTTTTGTGGTGGTACTTGGGGTACGGGTTGGACGGTGCTCCACTCGACCCGTAGACGAACAGCACAATTGCATATAGTCGGAGCGCGAAGTACATGGTTACTACCTCGCCGTCTACTCCCCGACGTGAAGTAAAAAGCGACCAGCTTAGTAATTGAAGCGCGCTTGGTGGAATCGTTAGCAGGTTTTGAATATTCCGCGAATTTTCCGTGCACGGCATATCTTTTTATTGGATAGGAACAAGTTCCATCCAGGTTACCTAGGACTTTACAATTTTTTTTTTTTTTACAAATATTTTTGTGCGGAATAAGACCCTTAAAAGTTCGTCGTTAGTCCGAGTGGATAAAATTTTAAAATAAAGCACAAAAAAGAGACTTAAGTTTTGGTTAAGATCTTTAGTGATCTTGTTGAAACCGGGGAAAAAAGGAATAACGTTTGTAAAAAGGATATTAAATGGTCTTGCTGCGACCATCACTGCCTGAGTTGGTGATATCTAGCCGGCAAGCTTGAAAAATTTTTATCTGGTGACAAAAATGGAAGATCCGCACCTTGGAGACGAATACGTACAGGAATTCGTCCTTGATCATTTGGACGACAACGCCGCGGTGGGAGTTAAGCGCGAAGAACAAAGTCCTCCAACGGCAAAAATATCTTGGAGTCATATACCAGAAGAAGAAGAGATACCACTTAGGATGCGATCATTCCCAGGACATCATCAAGCTGGCCCTGGATGGCATCACGACGATCGACGTCTTCAAACAGTATCACCACCTGCAGAAATGTACACGACACACGGACCTATGGCTGGGCAGGCTGTCCTGGTCAACACTCCTGTAGTTGGGGTACCCTCAACACCACCAGAAACCCCACCAGTTGTAGGGTCACCAAATTCTTGTAACCCTCAAGGATATACAAACCATTTCACCCATCCAGTTCGACAAACAGGAACCGGACTTGTGGAGGAAATGATGTGGCTTCCACAAGCCATTAGAACAGAACAGCCTCTTGATCTCCGGGGATGCATGCAGGAGGCTGAATGGGAGCGACGCGAGTACATGCATGCTACTAATCTCCAAAATCATGGTCATTTGGGGATTCAATCCCACCATTTCAATCAACTTGAGCTAGCCCCCATCAACATGCACACTTCCTATCACAGCAGCTCTCAAAACAATCGACCGATGTCAGTCAGTTCGACGAGATCGTCAACAAATTCCCCGAGGACCTCATCGGGTCAATACAGCAACGCGAGCTGCAATAGCAACGAGGATATCATCAACGATGAGCTCCTAACCACCTTGACGGTGCGCGAACTCAACAAAAGGTTGCACGGATGCCCCCGGGAAGAAGTCGTACGGCTTAAGCAGAAGCGCAGGACGCTTAAAAATCGAGGATATGCCCAAAATTGTCGCTCGAAAAGGCTTCAACAGCGGCAGGACCTTGAGAAAATGAACCGCCAACTCGCAAGCGAATTGCAAAGAACGAAAATTGAATTGAATCGGGTTCTTCAGGAGCGGGACCAGCTTAAACAGAGGCTCAATTTAAGGCCAACTGCTGCACAGACCGCTGGACAGACCCAGGACCTGCATTCGGACGGACACAGCTCTCCAGAGTTTTACCTATGACGTCAGCTGGGACCGCAAAATCAGTGGGGACGGTACTGAGATCAGCAGCTGACCCGGCCCGCCGGTTGCAGAAATCCCTGCGGCTACTTCGAGCAGTGAACCCGACGAAGATGAAGACGAAGAAAAAAGCATCCTGTTGTGACTGTGGACCTCTGTAGGTGTAAAAGGACAGATACAATTTAGTGACCCCAAAGAGCACCGGTTTATTTACGCAAAAAGCCCCTCTTAGCGCTCCCAGCTTTAACTTTGTAACACCGATTCCTGACCCTTCCCCTCTGTCGATAAAAAATCAGCACGAGCCATTAAAGCACGTTTTCCTCTACACTCCCCCGGCGCTGATTGACTTGATTAAAAGTTTCCAGTTCTAAAACTCACCGTCGTCAGTCTCGGCCTTATCAAGCCATTTAAATAATTTTTTTTTTTTAATTAGTTGCACTGTTGATTAGTTCTAGTGGCCAGACTCCGGGGTCCCGGAGCGCTCACGGCTCAATCTCTCCCCGGAATTTGATATTTTGACAATAGGCGCGGTCCTCACGTCGCAGGAAGAAGTGATCTCACCTGTGAGTAAAATGAATCTCTATCTCTGTAACTTGTAACTTTGTACATTTGTGCTACCGTTCTTCCGTAGAATCTAAGTGACGTTCTGTTGACCTCTCGAGGCTTTTTGTTATTTTTGTACAAACGATTGATGTATTTTCTAAGGTGTACATTTAGTCATTGTAGGCAATAAATTATCAGTTCTCATTTTTACTTTGTGTTTCTTTCCCTATTAATTTGATTTCCTTTCAGTTTTTTCTTGTTGCAATTTTCTGGATTAGTGCACTATGGTCTTTTTATTGCACAGAATCAGAATAGACCAGACACATATTTTTCCAAAAGTAATAATGGAATTTAAATTTTCTATTTTTATCAAACGGTATGATGCCACTTTTCCATCTGGTCTAAAAGGGACTATAGGGTCTTGAAGAAAATACATAAAATTCTTCTTAATTATAAACACATAATTTTAATACGCTTTATTAAATTACTATTCAAGGTAATACAATCATTTCTTTATTTTATAATAACCTCATAAACCGCTCTATTAAACGTCTAACGTTATTAATTTTTAAAAGTATAAAGAAGCGGAAATTTTATTTAGCGTCGGCACAAATTGATCCGTCCGTAAAATACCTCAAAAATTAATGCGAACGTTCAAAACATTGAGGAATATAAAACAGAAATTTTTAATTTGGTCGGAGCACCATATAATTTATTAGAAAATATTTGTAAAATCTACATTCATTATTTACAGATTGTATATGAGTTCGGGCATTATTCTGGAAAATTGCGGTCAATACGATTGTTACGATAATTAAAATATGAATATTTTGGAATAAACGCAATTACCTAGATTTAGGTGTATCCAATAAAACACCGATAATCTCTGGTCTTATTTTATTCTGAGACTACTACAGGCTACTTTTATCAGTTCTCTAAAGAGAAAATAAATGAATTTTCCGAAAAGTTAAAAAATATATTGAAAGAAAATGCTTTCTTCTGTTGTATGTTGAAGTAAACAACTAAATGAAAGAATACTCGGATGGGTAAAGATTCTGACAAAATTTAAGTTAATAATCTTTACTGGGGCAATCCTAAATACAGGCTTAGAAGAAAGATTAAAACCTTGAGAAATACAATATAGTTTAGTTTAACCTAATTTTCCTTTTCAATATTTACATATTTTTTAAAGTGTCTACAATTAAAACAAATTAATAAAATCAATTCTTCTGAGTTTCAATAAGAGATTACAGTACTCTCGTATATAAATGATAAATTTGCAATTCATTTTATTCCACTTCATTATATTTATTTTTTTGTACATATGTTTCTTCATGACAATAATTGTTAATCATATTTGAATGGAAATACTAATTGAAATACTCACTTTTCTTACTTTTGTTATTCAGTTAATCGCAATATTGTCAAAATATCAAGATCCATATATGTCCTAACTCAAATTAAAAAAATATAATTTTGTACAAAACTATTTTTACATTGGAGGTTGTGTTTAACTAATCAGCGGACAGAAGAATGTAGGAATGTGAAATAAATGAAAAAAAAACCAGAAAATTTTCAAATATTGTTCATTTTGTAAATGAAAACGATTTTAAATGAAAAATAGACAAACAACTTGAAGAGAATAACCTTAAAAGAACATTTTTCTTTATGAAAGAAAAGAATAAAACAACAGATAGTCTTACAAGGTATGTACAATTGAACATATGTAAATATATAATCAGTTAAAAAATTAGGTTTAATTCAATTGTTAAGTTCAATAAAACGTATACAAAGTAAAAATGTGTGTATTATATATCCTTATTAAAGAATATAAAAACTGAAGTCTAATATAAAGCACAAACAATTAATTTATTTTTGGACATGATTTCGGAAGAAAAACGACCCAATTTAAATTGAATTTTAATTCATAACAGTGCAATAGTTCAGTTCAATATCGGTGGGAAAGTTTTTAGCTACTATCGTCTATTATAATTCAGTTTTTAGTGTGCTTTCATATCTTACACGAAAATACGCAAAATAGTCTATCATTTTCAGTAATAAAATAGATAGGTATATAGTACAATTAAAACAATTGTAATTTTAGTAGTTATTGTTTAAGAAATCACGTTACTATTTGTAAATCTATGTTTTTCGATCCTAATGTTTGATAGACAAAAGAAATTTAGGTGGATAGATATGTATGTGAAACTATTGTTAGTTTATTTTTCTACCACAAATATAATTTGCCTCTGTTTAAAAATTAATTCAACAGGCAATAATATATTTTCATTGTTTAAATGTTCCGATTCAAATTTTTTAAATATCTTTCAAATGAAATCAAAGCTTTATGAATAAACACCGTCAACGAAGACAATCTGTCAGTAAATCGCGAGGAACCCAACACTTGTGAGAAAGCTAAATTTTCTTGCACTGAAACCGAAAGCGATAGTAAACAAGCAATTGTTCATCACGTCCAAACAGCTTACTGTTTTATCAGAATTTATTGTTACTAAAACAATCAAGTGGGACATCATCATTGGTATCTTCTACTAGAGTAATATTGAAAGCCAGTAAATTAGTGGTTAGTAGAGTACCAGGTGCACAACCAAGAATCATTAGTACTCGCTCTGTTGCAACTTCCTGTTTTTCTATACAATTTTTTTTTGTTATGTAGAAAATAAAAATAAAAATATTCTCGAAAAGTAAACGAAATCGCTTCACTTGTAACAAGACCAGACATTTCCATTGAATTGTTTTCTTTTATGTTTATTGTTTTTATTTAGACTTACTTAAAGTGGGGTTTGAAGAAGATAAATACTGCTCGTCGGGTATTCTCCTGATGCAAATTGGTGTGACGTAATTACTAGAATTGAGCCATGTTGTACAGTAGTCGACTTCCTGGTTGGAGTGTCCAAGAACGGTACCAAAACAAAAAAAAAGGTCCGTCAAAGACCATCCAGCCATTGAAATATTTAGAGACCTCTCTGAGTCGTTTATTGTGGTGGTTAAAATTAACAGCAACAAAACGAGCAACTCTCACTATAAACAATGGGGCCACAAAGCAAGCGGCAAGAAAAAACAATAGCCCCCTTAAGCTGCAACAATAAATAGAAGAAAATTGCATCGGTGACCGCCAGGAAGTTGATCGTGCCCGGCGATCTTTGGTTATTTTAGTGGACTGATATTAAGATGATGATCGTCAGAAGGGTTCCAACAGTAGTCGATCGCGGACCCATCGTTGAAATGTTTATTTATGATAATAAACCGTCGCTGCGGGCCCAAATATTCCTCAGATCGAGTTTCAGGGAGTCTCTCCTGGAAATTTTATTGCAACCTTATCTGGGTTTTGTATGTTCCAGCTACTCGGGATGTTTATAGGATTCTCAGTGATAACGAGATCCAGGACTCATTTAGCTCTGAAAGTTAAACAAAACAATTTTTTGATAGCCCTGGATGGAACTTTGGAAGCTGCTGTTGGCCACTGTAGTGGTCGAGGAGTGTGGCACGTAATAGCCTCACACACAGCCCCCCTTTTGAGACATTGAGTGAAGAGTATCAATTTATTCTATCGGTCATTACGGAAGTTATGTTTCGCGTAAAAAACAGAAAAAAAGGATCCCCTCCGGGGGGTAAGCCATTCCGGTCAAGAGCACCCATAACGAGGATAAATGTCCTTCTGGAAGAAAGAAAAAAGAAATCTTTTTAACTGATGTCCACTCATCGACTAGTTCCCACTTTACTCTAGGGGTAACTACCGAGTGGCTTAACGTCCTATGCCCGGAACCCAATCCAGAAACATTCGCAGACATCTCGGACATCTTGCCTGTTATATGGTGTATATATGCCCGGGAAAAGGAATTGCGAGCGAATTATTCAATCCTTGAATTGGATAGAGGAATCGAACAAAACTGCACAGACCGGAGACAAAGTCAGAAGGACAAATCCACCCCCGGGCTAGATATATGCTGCCGATTAAGGCAGAGAAGAATGGGGAGAGGGAGTCATGTCCATAAAAAAGGGAAGAATTTATACACTTTGTGACATCTCCCGTCGGTTATTTATATGGAGACCCATCGGACGTGGAACGTCTTTATTATCTCCACACTCCGGGGGCTGGGGCTCCGCTGCACCGGGGGTAGTTACCGACGCCTTTAGTATGCCACTCTTGTTGTCCCCATAATTGAATTGGCAGTTCGGCTAGATGTTTCGGCGTGTTATTGTCACTTCTAATGGGAGGTATCGATTGAGAAAACGACTGCGATGTCGTCCGTAATCAGCCCCAAAGTCGGGACAGAAATAACTCTGGCAATTTGTTGAAAACGAGGTACTTGCACCTCTTGACTAATTTTCGAAGAAGTTAATGTGTATTTTTAGTAGCTTAGGGTGATTTCAGATGAACGATTTTGTATCGTTTTCAGTTACTATTGCGACTTATAGTTAATAATTACCTCGTTTGTAATTAGTCATCAGTCTTGGTAACAGTCACCAGTCGTTGACCATTGAGATTAATTAATTTAAAAAAAGAAATCGAGATATTTTTTTTATTAAAAATAGGCGAAATATAGTAAAAACTAACTGGTACAATAGTTCACTAACTACAAAATAAAAGTTGATTCTATTCTAAGATTCTAAATTAATTTATAAGTTAATTTAAATAAAATTTATTTCTTAAGTCTGCGCTACGTTACCCAACTAAATAATACTAGAAATCGAAAACTAATCCCTAATAATTTTAAATTAAAGCATTAATGCCGCTCTCGATATTTTAAAATTATATTTAACTTTGGTAATTGTTGGAGTATTGTTAAATAACTCTACTAGAAAATTCAAAACGGATATAATACTGGCATAGCTAAAAAATATGTAAGCAACGTACATGTGTATTATGTATTTTGCCTCTATTTTCCAATAAAAGACAGTTTTGTACCCTTCTTTTATCTTACCTATGAGTTTTCTGAATTTTGTATTTTTCTAAAAACTAGGATATTTTGATTAGATTCAAAATTTTGCAAAAGACAATATATTCAGAATTTTACGTTTACAAAAGGGTATTAACAACAAAAATTATATTATATGAGTATAACTTACCAATTTGTTCAGAACTGTTACGGTTTTGTCTTAATCTAGGGTCAGTAGAAGAACCCCTCGACTAAGATGGAATCAATTATAAAATCGGTTTCATAAAGAGAATTAAATAAGATTTGTTGCATTCAGCTTTCTGCCTACGTGAGATCTTACAATAGATAGAAACACGCTCCTGTTTCTTAAGCAAGGTCGATACAATTTAGGTCGATGACTCTCGGCATGTGCACTATATAACTATTAAAATTGACATCGATTAATATTATTTGTCTGATAACACCATTCATATGCGATTTTGAGTGCGCTTGTAAATAATTAAAATCTGCAACAAAGTTATGGATCAGAAGATCATTTCCGGTGATCGAGCATGATAAAAGCTTATCAGCTTCAACTTTGAAATGGATGATAAGTAGCCATGGGATTTACAACAGACAAAACCTAATTCAAAAATACGTTTACTTGAGAAAAGGCGGGAAAAATAAAATCATGCATATCTTGCAATTTTCTGTAGAAAGTCGATCGCAATCTATAAAAAAAAAAGCTACCAGAGAACAAATTTCCGAAAAGATTTTTAATGACAAACAAAATGCCATTGCACAGAATGCGTTCTCGGGGGCGAGATACTTCGGGCACATGCTTCTTTATTTTGCACATAATTGAGGCCAACGACCGCTAATTAGCAAGGAGTGCTAATTTTGCAATTCGTAGCGCAATTAGAGCGGCTTACACGAGCCGCTGATTGGCCGATTTTGTTAATGCTGCAATTTGTACCGCGAGTTATTGTTCTGCTTTTTCTTTATTTTTTATTGTTTATTTTTTTTTTTATTTACGTCCGTGAGTACGAATGACTTTTTAATTTCTCTTTGGTCGCCCCAAACTGTGGAAAATTTCGCGACACGCTTACAACCTGTTTTGTTTGCTTAGATTTGCAATTTAATAACCTAAAGTCGATGTTGTTGCAATAGGGGCGTAGTGCAATATGAAACCAGTCTTTTTACTGGCAGCTTCTTTCGTAAGCTATACTACATAAATTTCTTCCTCCCCTTCCAACTGTTTAACATGCCTCTGAATCCCTAAGATTTGAATCTTTCCTGGGCCACATTATCCACCAGCGACATATTGATATCCTTCTGAAGTTAGCACCCACTAACAACAGTGTCTGATGTTTATCGAACAAATTTAAGACAACCATTCGACTGACCACTGAGCACCCAGAGATAAGAAAACGTCCCTCATAAAAATTCATCCCGGCAGCTTCCAGAGAGTGTGGAATGAATGTGTGTGGTCATATCAGACCCTGGTCCCTACCACACACCACACCGGGGATGAATTTCCAACCAGGGAAGGAAAAAAAAAGAATTTTCGAGAGCATACCTCCTGGACTTTACAATCCCGCATATGAGATACACCAGACAGAAATGATACTCGGTCGTGTGCATGGAGTCTAAAGCGGGTGTCGAATTGGATCCAGGAAGGAGTCCTCGTTGCGGCAACCAAAGGTAAACAAAGTGTTTGATATTCTCACCCCTTTTATAGGGCGGGGGCGAGGAGGATGGGCAGAGCATGTCCATCCAATCTCCCAAGGTTTTACAAAAGGGTAAACACTGTTAATGCCTGGCTTCAAAGTGTTTAAACTCTGACCGCAAAAAAGTGAACACAAATTGACCTCCCCCTCATCCACCCTTCACGTTTTCCTCTATGCTCTATTTCGGGGAATGGACATGAATACTGACCAAAACCCACACCAACCACAGTTTTGGCTCTGAACGTGCCGAGAAATTTTTGCAAGGTGCTCTCGTCGCAACCGCCAAGAAGAATTTATTTCTTTGCCCTATTCTGGTGCTGAACTGACATTGGCTTGGGGCGGAATGAAATTTAATTTGTAAAAATCAAAAGGAACGTCCACTGAAAGATATAAGTTTCCTGCTTATAGGGAAAATGGGAAAAAAGGGTTGACCGGTCCATCGGCTGAACTTTATGGAGTGGAATTTCTGCAGCATAAAATTCGTACAAGATAATACGTGGATATAGTAAAATTCCTTAGGGCTATTGCTCCTAGAGAAAATAATGACGTGGGCCATTCAATCCAATTAGTCCATATTCCGATGAATGTTGTAAATTTAAAGGCATTTTTACTCCAAATTTACTATTTTGGCATAGAAATTCTGAAAAAAACCTACCTTCTTAAAGCTATTTTCCTGTTTAGTTGGTTGACTTTCTGCCAGTTAGATATGAAAGTTTGAGAAAAGAGAAGCCTATTTACAAGTAGAGAACTCTTTTTTACTAACTGAAAAAATGTATACAATTTCTTTCGAAGTATGATAGTAATCTAGTTATATTCACAATAATTATATTACTATTTTTTTAAATAGCCTCATATGAGTCTTTGTACTCATGCACATAATTGGAATCATATTAAAATTACTTGAATGTGCAAAATAAAGCTATGGCTATTTTTGTATGAGTCATTTACCTTCTGATAGTTTTTTATTTCCCTGGTTTAAACATTTTACTCAATTTATGATATTCAAAATCAGTTTTTTCTAATTAGCATCACAAGTTTCGAAGTTCTTCTATGAATCCCTCAAATAAACACTTTATTATTTTTATGGTTACTTTTTTTTTCAATATCTCACTAATAGCAAATATTGATCATTGCTTCACATTAAACACTTTTTGGAAAATTTCAATATCCTCTTTCTAATAATCTGATTTTGTAAATGGCAAATTAAATGTCGGTGATGATACCTCTAAGTAAGATTCTGAAAAAGCAAGACAGAAAGTAAGATTAAAAACAAATAGTGCAGTAAAAAAGTGAATAAATCTTTAGAAAAACCAGTAAAGCCCGAATTAAAAATTAATGATAGTTTTTAATCAAAACTATTCCGGAGAGATAGTTTAAAAATTTGAAAAGCCTGCAATTTTAAAAAGAAAACTAAGAATTACATTTGAATTGTACATATTATGTACCTGCATGACTATTATTAATATTTATAATAATATTTCCTAAAGTGGAATGTTTTAGCAGATCTTGAAAAATTCAGTTTTTTATGTTTTCTGTATTTTTAACGCGGTTACGTCCTTGTACAACCCCATTCCAATCCCTTTGGTGAATGCAATTCCCTGCATATCCCGTAAAACAAATTAACGAGATCCCTTCTTCCCTGCACGCGAATTTTCGTCACAGTCTGCCCTCATTTTTAGCCCCTATGCAATAAATAGAGTTCACCACTCCTGGCACAGAGGCATCAAGTGCTCCTTGTGAGCTTCCTTGTTTCTCGTTCAATTTCTTCGTTTTTTTCTGTATTTTCTTGCTTTTTTCTTATTTTTATGGAAGGAAGGTGGAGCGATGTGCAGATAAACCGTAAATGCCGACTGGAGGACCATAAAAAGGCAAGAAGGAGTCGAGGAGGACGACGCATCCTGGCAATAAAAATTTCCTTCGATTATACGCGATTGTCTATTTTTAGTATCTTCTGATTTTTTTTTTCCTAGTTCAAAGGGGAGGGTGAATCGCCCTGCATGGGGACTTTATTATGCAACTCAACTGAGTGTTGTCTTGGGTGCTGTCCCACGAATGTACGGGGCTGATGCTCCGGGGCTTAGAGCCTCCAAGTTGGAAAGATCCTTGAAAATGGAACTCTTTACTAATACAAGGGGAATGAAATATTTTCGGGGCAAACTTGTTCAAGGATTTCTCTCTTTTTATGAGTGAAGAAAAAAAAATATTCCTGAAAATAATCTCAGGCTCCCAAGCACTATCCGCAATCGTACTTCACTCGATCTTGATTGTCTCCGGGCCCCTTGCGGACATGTGTTATGAGGACTATTGAATTGATCGAAGTCATGGGAGAAGTGCCAAAAATTCTAAAGTGACTATAGGGGTAGATAAGCCACATTTTTCAGGGCACAATTAAAACGTTCTTTCTTTTCATTTGAATAGATTCTTGAAGGCGCTCTGCAACTAGAGGAGCGAATCGTGCCCCCGCAACCACCATTACCTCATTAGTAGCACATTCGAATCGAAACGTCCATTAAGAGAATTAAGGGATTAACCCAGTGGTACCAATTTACGCAAGTTCACTAGCCCACCTCCAACGTCCGGTGGAATTAACAGGGTGCGCTAAATCGCAAATAATCCAAGGGTATAGAGGCAAAGCGGCTATTAGACTCAGCGATGCCATACAAACGTTTTATCATGCCGTCGTCGAGGGGGTCTCGATTGGGAGCAATTTAATTTGTAACGCCTCTATCAACCGCCCCCGGATGAAGGTGCCAAAGAAAGAGGGCCCGGAGACCCATGTTAATAGTTGTGATATCCATTTTGCTCCTTTATTTCAAATTCTAGGGAAGTGGGTTTTCTTCTCTGGTTTCCAGCTCCCAAATCCAAGTGCCAGCTGGCGGTAGTGTCCTTGTAATTTGCAAGGGGACTTGCAAGGATTTCCGATTTTCCTTTCATTATTATATTCAAAGGGCGGAAGGACCTTGAACTTCCCGCTTCAGACTCGACACAGCAATTTTAGTGTTCCAGTTACCCTGTAACAACATACGCTTCTACCGGAGCACCATCGGGGGTAAGGAAAGAAAATCTGTGGAACGCGCTGACTTTGAATTTTATGGTATCCATCCACCAGTGGGACACCGAACCAGCAGTAGTAGCATTCTTGGGGCGCGTCCCGAAGCCAAACCCGAACGAAAACCAATCGCACTCTTTCGCCTAGAGAGCCCCACTACCCCCTCCCTTATATAGCAAAGCGAATGGGGCACACGATGAAGAAGCCTCCATCGAGTTTAGGTGGGTGTGTGCGGCGGCTCCGGTGATGATGCTCATGGTACTGGCTGGAATTTTACAAGTTGGACAAATCAATACCATCCAGCCAGACACAATCAGACTCGTCAAAAAAAGATCTTTTTTTTTTTTATTTTTTGCAAATTTCTGCAGCGATATGCAGAAAATGTTCAGGAGGCCGGTAGATATCGATTTTTATTTCTAGGCGTAGGGCAACATACTTGGAACAGCATCCGGGTGATGATTTTTACCTCTTCCACCTCCTTCAAGCGGAGTGGAGCTCTATAGTTCCTTGCCCTTATCCGGGATCTATAGTAACTCACCCGGTGGCGCCTTTGACTTTCTTCATTTTCACCTTTTTTACGAAAATAAAATATCTCTACTGAGAAATCCGTAATTGACACGAGTGGAAATAAAAAGTGCGAAATTCTGGCGAGCTCCCTCAACATCCATGTGGAATTATTGGCTTAGTTTTGAGGGAGCTGCACAAGAATTCTCGTAAGTTTTCCACTCAAAGGAGCTTCAATATATCCTCCAGGCTCACTTTTGACACCTTTCTCAAATTGTCGACACGTGCGATACTTCGTGCGAAAATAAAAGGAGTGAAGCCCAACATTATGTGTAGGTAGGTTTTTTGCTCCTTAGTGCATTCAACTGCTCAAGCATTAAGCAATAAATTGGTACTTTTGGTTAATTGAGTCAGAACTCAAAAGCAGATTTCACAAATTTGAAATACAGTCAGTTATCAAATATACATACTATAAATTTAGCTAAGTCAATATTAAAAAACTTCCAAGTTTTCAATTTACCATTCTTTCGCCCAACTTATTTATGCTTTAGGTAGACATACAAAAATAAAATGAATAAAATTCGATTTGGTACCAGTTTCATTTTTCTGAAAATAAGAGTTTAATTTTGAAGGATCAGTACTATGTTTAATTATTTGTTTAGTCTATCAATACATACCGATCTTCTGAACTTTAAAATTAAAATATTGCTTTGGATTTTTATATAATGATGAATTGAAAAAAATTTTAATTTGGGAGTCAAAACAAAGTTTACATATACTAAGTACTCTGCGGTTTTCCAAATAGATAATTAAAAAAAAGCCAGTCTCTCATTCCCACTTTTCTGGATATGCAAGTAATTAAAAGCAAATAGACGCATTTTACAGAAAATGTATAAATGTAACGTACCAATAAAAACAATAGTCGTACACGTGCATGAAATTTCAGCGGAACTGATTGCTCCCACATCGACAAACCCTCGAAAAGGTCTATAGCTCAACCCATGACTGGTACATCTCTTAATTAGTAAACCTCCCGCTAGCATGAGCCGTTTGGGTTCATTCCAAGCTCACGAAGCGCCAATTCGACATGGCAGAACAACTTTATGCGGTCGGCGTCCCATCGAAAGGGCATAAATTGCCATCGATATGCGCACTTAACGTAACCACCTCCTCGACAACAGAGCTCCCCATGGTGTGCCCCGGGAGCAGCCAGACGAACACCCATTTGGGTAATTAATAAATTCATATTTGGCCACACTCGCACAACAATGGAGCAGAGCGCTAGACCTCCAGTGGGAAAGTTGGGCACATAAAATCAAGGAATATGTTTCACAAGGGCTAGATATATGGGGGTGGGTATCTGTTGCCCGAAAACAAGTTCGTTGCGAAGTTCCGGAAAACAATTCCTGTTTATTCCTGGGAAATAATTTTCCCCCAAAAAGTTTTGATAAGGCACTGCCTTCCTCTCCACCGAAGAGACATCCCTTTTATAGCAAAAGACTCAACTATGCCCTGGCTCTTTCACTGGAGTGAAAGAGGGTGGTGCACGGGAGAACTGATTTCCTTGTTGATTTATGTCCAACTGATTTCTGGTTATCGGGGTTAATCCGAAAGATTGTCTTCTTAGTCGCTGAGGGGGAAGACGATGAATTAATTTGGGAATTATTTTTATTCCATTTAGGGGAAGATACAAAATTGAGGGTTAAGAAGAAATACGGCCATTCCACTGAATTTAATTCTTTTAAATTAACAACTACGTCTTCTAAAAATGCCTTCGTCGACTGGACAAGTACGAAGCACTGCACTCGTCATAGTCTGCAAGGGGCACAGTGTGAATGACTGACTGAAAGTTTGCGAATTCATCAAAACAGAATTTTGCTGCAACTGCAATTTGCAGGTAAAACTAATTCTAGCTTGAATCCAGCTGCAGCCGCTCCAGTTGCGCTCCGCTCTAGCCGCTTGCACACTTGTTGGACACAACAAAATAAATTTGGACCCCGGCGTGTGTTTAGTGTTTCAGCTCGATCGCGGAATGTGCAAAAGTCGACAGAAACAGATGCTGGCTAAGAAATTGTTATTTTTTTTTTTATTAAGGTAACCGAAGCACTTTCCGTCTGGATTTTTACTTGAGTCACTTTCAGTTCAGGCGAACTTCAAGGACTTTGGATATTTTTGAATGAATAGATTTGTCTTCAATTTACTTGAGGGCAGTTACCCCTCTTACGACATTCTAGTCATGTTTGCAGATATTCCCTTAAATTAAACAGTCGGCCAAAATACATCATTCTAGATAATGAACGACCTTTTGAGCCACTTTAGCTGAGGAATTTATCCTAATTATCGCCCTTTTGAGGCGCTTAACAAAATGAATGGGAAGTGTTGACTCATTGAATGCTTCATTAGCACAGGCCCTGCTCTTGAATCAAAAGACAAACTTTTCCGGACCAAGATTCATGTCATTGGACGGTTTGTGTATTTATTACTTATCGAGATTTTGCCCGCCGTTCTTCAAGATGCGAGCTCATCTTCGGATAGTACGCTAATCGGTAGTCTATAGCTGATTACTTGGATGGATAGAACCCTCAAAAGGTCGTAAAAACTCAAGATGCGAGAGTCCCTTAATTTGTTCCATAGGAAAAAAGAGTTTTGTTTATCGAAAAATATACCAAGGAGGGTGAGTATTGAATGACTTTCTAATGACTTAAGAAGTATGTACTAATCTAGGAAGTATTTAGTCTCAGAACATTGATAAAAATATGTAAATTACAAAAAGGCAACAGCAAGCCTGCGTTTATTGTGAAAAAGCTTTGATTTAATGGAAACATCAGCCTTTGCATTCGTATACTCATAAAATAGTTCAAAAGAAAGAGACATAACATCGTAAAAAAATACAAAGTCTATTTAGTGTAATTGTTTTTACAAAACAATATTTTATTGGACTAAAACGACCTTATCATTGGAAGAGTAGCATTTACTAGTTAAAATTATTACCTACTTTTATTGTGTATCGGAAAACTACTTGTTTAGTAAACTACTAAGTCACATACTATTTTGTATTGGACATAGCTTGTTTCCTTTTATTAGCCGTGCATTTAGCTACTTCGATCCAGAATTTGTACACGCTCTTCTTCAACCGTATGAGCCATAATCCATAGAGCTCCGCAGCCAATGCCGCCTTTATTCAATTCGCTCAAAACAATTTAGCTTAGCGTCCTCCAGACACGAAACAGCCGGAATCCTCAATTCCTTTTTAGAGGCACTCGTGCTTGTTACGGAGTACGTAAAGAATCTGTTTCCGTCCCCACACATCCGGCAAATCCAGCTTACTAGAAAAGGGGGACAAGAGCACTAGGAGCATATTTTTAATACCAATAAAATCAGGATAAAGACCCGCATCTTCCGGATCTTCTCGACGCTCCCATATTGTGACTCAATTTGCTATAAAAATGAAGTTTTCGAACATTTTGTCATCGTACGACACCGAAGTCGAAGGGTGAAGGAAGGGTTCAAGAGAATTTTTCCACACTTACCCCCCAAAAACCTTAAGGAGGAGAAGATGTGAGCAGTGAAGGTCGGAACGTTCGCAGCTTAGAGATTTTATCTCGAATATAAGGCGCGCCGCGCCGCTGAAGAAGGCGCTTTTGGTACAAAGATGCAAACGAAACATCTTGGCCTGTGAATTGTACAGTTGTAAAGGTTTTCGCTTCAGTTACGGCTATTAAAAGAACCAGTTATCTTTAAGCGATATCAATTTATGGAAACGTTTTATAATCCTCTTTTCCTGATGGAGTAATTTTCTTTGTAGCGCTTTTTATTCAGCATAAGAATTTCTAGGATGTTTTCAATTTACCCTCCGTAAAAGGAGCGCTTTTTGCCTTTTATGCCAAAATGTATCTTATACATTTTTGGAACATTAAACGGTCAAGGATTAAACGATTAAGGTTCATTTTGAAATAGATTGCATTTCTGAAACCTTTTGTTAGTTTTTGAATCGATTTACTATTCTAAAAGGATTCTTTCTATTTCTACGGTGTCTATACACAGGTGCATCTTACTACAGGATAGTCTTAATTACGCCAAATTGCAATCCTCTCTCTACGGGTGCCCGGGGTATTCTCAAGGAAATACTCCTAAAATTCCCACGGGAGTGTTTAGGGTCGAAGGGCGGCGTGGCGACAAATGAGGACTCATTTGCTGTAAGTTGCTCCCATCAATTCGACATGCAGCGTGTTGGTGTAACTTGATCTCTAGCCATAAATCTGAGGTC
The DNA here is from genome assembly GCA_963969385.1 of Philonicus albiceps. NCBI lineage: Eukaryota > Metazoa > Arthropoda > Insecta > Diptera > Asilidae > Philonicus > Philonicus albiceps. The sequence continues at coordinate 12,168,460 of OZ017775.1, read as the reverse complement.
GAGAACAAACGTTTTGTACCCGGACCGGGGAGAGGGCTGGAAAAAAATTGCAGGAACAAAGTCTTCGAAACTATTGATTTCGTCCTGAAACTGGACTGAGTTTGGGGCTCCGTGGCCAGCTCTAACAAATTGGCCTTCATTGACATCTGTGTAAAGGTAATCGTTTAGCAGGTTTCCAACTCCTCGATTTAATGAAAGCCGCAGCAGGAGAGCTTCTTGGGCAGTACACTATATATAGTAGCTATGCCCCCAATCTTTTGTTTCTAAGGTGGTTCTGGAAAGAGATTTAGTCAATCGGAAAGAGGATAGAAAAGAAATTTCGTTACGAGACGACAATCACGGAACATTATCGCTGGATCTCGGTACGACCCTTGGTCGAAGTGTATGTAACCAACAAAACCAATAGTCCAAATTGGACGTGTAGATGGATGGACGTGATTCGAATGACGAAAACGTCCTCGGGGTTGCTCGCCTGCTTTTTCTGGTGGTCCTTCTTCGACTCAATATCGATTTTTAATTCGAACGCCTAGAAGTAATTAAAGACGCTCTATCACTTAATGCCTAATAAATTTTGCGCTGTGGATAGATGTGCCCTAAAAGTCCCCTTTCTCGAGGATATTTAGTGGCTTTATCTCGACATCTTCGCAGCTCATTCAGAACGGTGGCTGTTCGCTACTCCAGGGCTTTGAGCCCCAAAGAGGACCTTCTGACTGACTGGCGGAGATAACGCCGCCAGAAGTCGCAGATTAAACCTAATTACCCTTGGAGTGTCTTGAGAAGTAGCCCAAGACACTTTCTCGGACTGGCTTCGATGCGAGAATAATCCCATAAAGGAGATTGCACCGCGGCACATCCTCCCTCCTCTTGGGGGCGATCCGCGGAGCAATCCGTTTTAAGCCCTCAAATTCGCCACAATTAAGAATTAATTGCCAAATAAAAGAAGCGTTTAATCAAACCGCGAATGGACCCCTCCTCAGCACTTGCTGAAATCACGACGACGACAATGATGACTCGTTGCACGGAGTTACCGGGAGGAGCAGAACAGGAGTGATTACAATCTCCCGTGAACAGCACCATTGCCATCCAGGAAGCCCTCCCTTAATCGGTGGAAATCTAAAACTTCACGCTCCAGGGGGATGAAAATTCGAAATTTACGCACACACACCGAGGACAATTGGTTTAACTGGCAGGAAGGACGACACAAAAGACCACCACGAGTGCTCGACGGAGTTCATATTCCTGATGGGGTCCCTCCAGCCCCGGGACTTCTCCTAAAGTGATTTAAATGCGCTCTTAATGGGATGAAATTGTCTGATTTGTGGTTGGTGGCTGGTTACTGGTTTTAAGCAACTCCACAGACCCATGCATTGAGCTGCTCTTTTGGTATCTCGTCGTTACGAATTAAAGGTGGGTTTGGGTACCCTGTGCGGTGGAAACAGGTTAGGGGGTGCTGCCATTGCACGTAATCGGGGACCCACAAATTATTCAGAGTGTTGTTCTCATTATGAATGTGCTCGAGTGAACACTTGGCGGTGATTAATTCGACCCGAGACGAGGAAGAAGTGGCACAGGTTTCAGGATTTATGCCCTGTCGCATGTGAAAATATTTTTTTCCGAATAAAAGGAGAATTTATGGGCTTACAATAGATAAAAATACATGGGGGTGGAGATTTGGAATTTTAAATAACGGATAAAAAATCGGTTGACTTATGTTTTTCTTTTATGTTATGCATACATTATAAATCAAAAATTTGTTTGCAAAACGTTTTCAGGCCCATCTAATCTTACTGGATAAAAAACTTTATAGTGCCCCTACGTTAGATTACGCGATAAAGGTATACATTTTTAGAGGTGGTATAAATTAAAATAAAAATTATTTTTACCAGTTAAATTTGAACAATCACAACTGAAAAACCTATGCACACTATTTTTAACTTAATTTATTAGTTGAAGCTTTCATCATTCATATTTTTAAAATTCTTTAACTACTGCAAAGCACTAACCATCACGGTGAATTGAACACTGGTACCTATGATCTAATGGTAAAAAGTAAAGTCGCTTTCTACCTACTCAATTTGTTTTTAAGACCCTGAGTGCAGGTCCGCCAAATTTTTGGCTGCCTATATAATTTCAATACTAATTTCTGCTTCAAGTGTAACTCATATCAAGCAATTGGTTAAAATTCTAGGTAAAACGTACTTCACAGTTTCTGAGAAACTCTTGTCCTTCTGTGGGTTATAGTTCTTTAATCCAATCTGGAGCTCTACTGTTTCTAAGAAACGTCTCTTTTTGACTTGAGAAGCTTTAAGGAAGCTGTTCACAGCTTCCATGAGTGTGTCTCTAGAAAGTTTTGACGACATTTTCAGCAAATCTTCTCTTCTTTACGCCAGGCAGTAAAAAGTAATTCTGGGTTTCCTTGACTACAAAGCTACATGGATATTTTAGTATGATTTTGTTTTTTTTTTTGATCTTATACAATATCGCATAATTTTAAAGAGATTGGTTTAGTCAAAGAAATTAAAATGACCACCGCATTACCTGGATGAAAAGGCATAGTCTCATAGCTTTGTGTTTAAATTTTTAAAAAAAACTTTTACAGTCAATTTGAAAGGCACTAAAAATTTATTTATGAACTAGTTCTGAACGGTGCTAGAACAGCAATATATAAAGCAGCATTCAATATATTCAATAATATAACTATTAAGGCGATTTACCTTTTTTTTACTCATTTTTTTCTTCAACAAGTGATAGCATTCTTATTCTCTATATAACTTTTCCCTGTGATATCATAATTTATATTTTTAATTTCGACCAATACAAGTTAAACTATTTTTGTTTCTATCATACCTTTCATTATACGAACTAAATTAATAAAATAAATTGTTATTGCTCTAATCTATAATTGGAGTAAACAACACTAAAAGTATAAAAGTTAGTTTTAATTTAAAAATTTAAAGTTTCAGGAAAAAACTAGTTCCACTAGATTCCAACTGGATACACGTCCTCCTCTATGCTGGAAAACAATTGAACCTTTTTTTATCAGTGCTATACAAAATTTACGATATGTTCAGTTACAAAATCCCTATCATTTTGTCCTCCATAGCTAAAAAAGTGTTACATGGCTGCAAAGAGTGGTTGCAATTAAACTTCAGCCTGCAGGTCGAGCGTTCATCTAGAAATTTTAATTTGAACTCATGTGAAGAGCTGCGTTGATTTTTCCATTTCTACGATAAAAAATTACTCCCCCCTGCTCTTGAGCTGCTTACTGCGATAGTAAGAACTACTTCAGGTTGAAGGGGTTATACCTTAGGCAATAAATAAACACCGGGAGAAAATCCATCAGGGGATAGTTTTCCGAATGGGACGAGAAAGAAAACAAGAACGGACAAAAAGTAAAAAATATACAACCTTTTTCCCTCGGATGGGTACTTTAAAATCATAACTTCATTCCCACGGCTGTAAAACTCCCCCGTGGAGGGAGGGGGGCACATTCATCTCCAGAAGAAGCTTTGCTGAGCCCTGGGCCTCCCCCGAAAAGTAGGAGAAAACATGGCGCACACTTTTAATTATGTTGTTCCCACCAGGTGTTTGGAATGAGGACAAACTTGAACTCTGCCACCTCCGGGGGCGTGGCTTCGAGCTAGCCTGGTTGGCCCGCACAATCCTCAGGTATATAAACAATCGGAGCCCCCTGGAACCCCAATACATATTAACCGGGCAGCGCGACGCTCCCTGTAATTCACTGCTTGTCGTGGTCACCACAAACACACGCCGCAGAGAACCGAGAACGAGATCCCCCCATTTATGCAGAGTTTGCGCGGGCTCCTCTCATTGTTTTTGCCGTTCGACGAGCCCCAGCACTAGCGCCAACGGAGCTCCTCAGCCATCTCGCTGGGGTGTGTGCCGCGAGACTGCAGCACCCGGTTTTTGGAGGTAACGGGCAAGTAAATCCCTGGGCATCAAGAATGTTTTGGGGCCGTTGCTGCAGATGAGTAAAAATGGCCACGAGAATGGAGGGAAAACGACCGGAACATAAATGTTTAAAAAAATTATAAATCCTGGCTATTTCCGATTTCCGTTGCCTTACAATCAGTGTAGGGCTACTTTTGGAACGTAGGTGATGTGATTGGGTTAAAAATTTCACTTTTAGAATAGTGTGGGATAAAACTAAAAAGTCTTTTCAATTAGATTAGAGCACAAAGAGTAGCTCATGAGTAATCGCACTGTCGTCAAAAAAATAGTTTCAAATGATCGTTTTAATAATTTTCAAATTAAGCTATTACTTTTTATTGAAAAATTAATTTTCTAGCCACAGAATGACCACTTGCAATAGAAAAGAACCTTCTGTTTCTATAGTGTAAAGTGATATTTTTGTTACATTTGGTTTGTTTATATGACTCCCATAATAATTTTTATTGACTAGAGAGTGAGTCAAAAAATGTTAGGATAGTATGGAAGGTCCGTTGAGAATTTAAGAGCTAAGATGGTTTTTTCGAAATGAATGAATAAAATGCAAGACTTATTCATTTTGAGGATATATAATATCTTTTTTGAGACATTGCCGCTCAATCAAAATAGCTAAAATTTCTAGATATATTATGAAATATTTATTAAGGACATACAAATGAACGAAAAAGTAAAAAATTGAAATTCTTTTGGGCGTTCTTTTAAATTTATTCAAAAACACAAAACATATACAAATAAAATAAGTTTTTAGCATGTCGACTTTCAAGATGTGGTTCATTAGAATTAGATACCGAATTAATATTTTTTCATTTTACAGGAAAAGTAAATGTGAGCGGCGATAGCTTGGCGATAGAAAATTACTCCCTAGAAAAAATTATATGTATACCATTTATCCGAAGAGTTTCGTTTGGATGCTATAAATATAACACAGTATTGTTTAAAACACACAAAAAAACTAGGTCTTTGAACAACCAAAAAACTTGTGGCCCAAATAACTTTTCTTAAAGGGTGGGTGAAAACTCAACAAAGCGACTTAATTTTCCATTTTCCGGAGCTTGTGTCCTTCGAACATATATCAAATAATGTTCGAAGGGCAGTTATCCCTCCAGAGGATAGGGAAGAGTCACGCCGCACCGAAAAATCTACTCCCGGCAAGTAAAGCTGCTCGATTGCCATAAAGCGAATTTATCGACAGTTCGTTAACATAAATCATACATTTATCCACTTTGATTTTATCCCGCCGCCGCCGCTCCATCCCATCTAATAGATTTCATAAGGTCTGACAATCCATAAGGATTCAGGAAGTGAACTCATATTCTCGGGAGGATATCCACTTACCGGGCTGGGCGACTATAAATTTTTGTGGCTACACTCATTCTACATTTAAGTCGGTAATTTTGCGACAATTCAATAAAAATTGCTTCTCGCCCCGAGACAGAGTTTGCCCCCATTTTGGGGTGAGAATATCTGATTTATTTCGTATAACGAGTAAAATCTGTGGGAAAGGTTATTTATTCCTTATTCCTAGATAAACGATTTAAAACTAAACACTTCCGAGTAATTTAACATACATATGTATTTCCGTGATCACATTTAAAATATTTTTTACGTGAAAAATTGATGAGTCTTACGAACTTTCCTTGGTAAGCAGGACACTGCAGGTGTAAATTCATAAGACAAACACCTGCTTGTGCTCTACTTAGAAAGGATGTCCTCTGGGAGTCCTATGAACTGGAACTGTAGTGAAACGATTCAAAATTTGAACTGACCTACACTAGCAATTTAATGCGCTTTTATACTATCAATCGCCGGAATACATCTCCTTAAAGATGTTTACTTATGATTAACTAATTGGACCCATTACTCATGCGACCTTTCACTCTTTAACCGAAATCTTCTCTTCTAAATTCCCACAGATCAATTCAAACAGTGATAAGACTATTCCTCACCAATCTCTCAAATTCGATTGTAAATTTTCTGTTATCAACTTTGGCAATTTGTTTAGGGTGCGTTAATCACCTTAATCCCAGTAACCTTGCTCTGTTGCTTATTTTAACCCGGAAAACAAAGTGTGACTCAATTCTCTACTAAAACCACAAGACAAAAAGATGCACTTCCTCTTAGAGGTTACCACCTAAAATAATTAAGTACAAAATAGGTGCGATTACATCTTCCATGTTTATCCATATTTTGCTGAGAAGCGCCCGTCCACCTGCACAACGAGTAAATCGCATTAAAATTAACTAAAGCTTATTTTCCCTTCCCCTAGCCCTTGAGAACCCTACACGATGGTTCTCCGAAGAAAAGGCCCATTCCTGGGGAGTAAAGGAAGATGATTTCATGCTTTCTCTAAGGAGTGAGGTGTAGGGCAATTATCGTCTTGGTAAAAAAAAAAATTAATTTGAATGTCACAAAGTCTGATTTATGGGGCCTTTCGAAGCGTCTTCGCTGGAGCAAGAGTGGCTCCTAATGTGCGACTATGTTTAGGGTGTGATAACTTAGGCCGATTTAAATTAAGTCACTGAAAAAGGGGGTAACTGAAGAAGTGAATGATGAAAAATTTAACGAATTGAGCCTCGTACTAAGGCCAAAAAGAGTAAATATTAATGTTCCTTCAAATTCATCAGTTTCATTGATATTTTTTGAGGATTTTCTGATTTAAAACAAAAATAAGTATGTTTAACTCTAAATGGTTACGATAAAACTTAAAAATTTTATTTCAAATTTTACTTAAGTGGGTGTAGGGGAAAATCGGGTGATTCGGGACTAGTTTTGTAAAAACGTTATAAATCAGAAATAAACATTTTTTTTCAATATGTTAATAGATTTTCCCTTTAATTGGTTCATTAACTTTGACTGTGTAACGTCATTGTGTTATACGATTATATTTAAACAATTTATAGCTGATTTATAAAAAAAGTGTCTTTTTGGCTTTTCAAAAAATTGTCGGGTGAACTGAGACATGACTTTCAGAGTCGATAAAACTGAGTTTAAAACAATATTTCATGAACAATATTTATTTTTTTACTTAAAAAATACTAAACGACATTATTGTTTACAAAATTGAAAAAACAATATTTGTTTGTTTATTATTATAAACAATTTTTTTTTTTTTTATTTGAAACTACAAAAAAGAGGTTAAAAGAGGTTAGATAATTAATAAAAATAATTATTTATCATATTTACTAACGATTAACAAATTTGGGTCAATAACAAAGTTAAATAACGCATCATCAAAGTTCTAGATTGACCTTGAAAAAGTGTCCCGATTCACCCGAAATGCACTTTTGTTAAACAAACGCATGGTTTAACTACAATTTTACAATAATCACAAAATCTTTTTTCTCCCTAATAGGTAACTTCCTAACGAATAGATTTTATCAACTTACCTTTAATTTAGTCTTCAAAATTATTTATTTAGGCATCTCCAAAGTCTTCACAAATAAAACTTTCAAGCGTCGTAATTTGTATTAACATTCGTCACGAAGTTAATAATACCCGCAGTCAACTCAAACTTAAATGAAATAATGTAAATGGTCAAAGGGTACATGAAAACCACAAAAGTATCAACTTAATAAAAAGATAAACCCTTTGAAAAGTCATGTCCCTATTCACCCAAACATCCCAGATCACCCGACTTTCCCCTACATTATAATAAAAATCGTGATCTTGATCATAAACGAATATAAAATTGATAGAACATTTCAAAATAAGCAGATACTTTCTTTTTTTTTAAATTCCCTATATTTTGAATGAATTTAAATTTCGCCAGAACCAAGACAGAGACGATTTCCCTTAGAAGAGCTTTGGAGTTTTAGAAAAATACTAAGTTTACTTTTCTTTCTTGTGTCTTTGAAACTATATACTACAAAATATATCTATAAGTTCAGTTTAATTTAAAAACTTTTAGTTTTATCTTTAGTTTAAAAAGTTTTAAAATTTTTAACAGAACGGAAAAAATCGTTACTGTGACAATTAGGAGTGTCCGAGTAACTTTATTATTAATTTTTTAAAAGCTGTAAAAGAGATCATTCTCATATCTGCAAATTAGAACTTATAAACAAGATATGAACACAAAATAAAAAGGTCATTACTTTCTCAACATTTTCTTTACACTAAAGTTCAACAGTCCGAATCAATATGACCCAGCCTGACTAACGTATTTGCACATAAGAAGAGAATTATCTAAGTAGCTATGTTCTTATGGAAAATAAAATAAAATACAAAAAATATATAAAACTTGATATAAATCCTTTTCCTAGCTATTTTTGTAATATTTCCGAAGGCTTGGGAGTGATTCAAATTGATCTTAATCAATTTCGGCAAACTTTTCATAGAAGTTTCTTTTGTTACAGTTTTTTATGTATGGGGGCATAAATGTTCATTTAAAACATAAAGATCAGCTTTTAAGAAGGGTAATTTCTGTAAATTCTAATCGTTTATATTTTAAAGCAATTGGTGATCAAATGTAATATTTTTCTCTCATCATTAACACAAAAATCTCTCAATTATTAGGTGTAGACGATAACAATTTCAAATGCCATCCTACTTAAGAAATCCCAAAAATAATGAATTTTCTTAAACTTTGAAATTGCAGATCCATGCATAACTTGAATTCCTCGAGCTCGCTGTTTGCGGCTACTAAACAGCCGTAATGCCACCTTGCGTTGAGCAGCAGAGTCCCTCTAGAAAACACTTTCCCCAGACGAGTTATCACCGCACGTCAGATAAAACAGTTGTCGTCGTCGTCGTCGTCGTTGTTGTTTTCTAGTCTAGCATCCCTCGCTTTATCAATTCTCCGAAGTTTATTGAACAGTGCGAAAGTTCAGCCGTGGAGAGGTGCTTCGATCTGTTTATTTGACTAATAAAGTTATCATCGTCCGACTGCAAACAGCCGCAAATATGTCGCAACCAGTTGCATTCCTTACACGCAAAGAGACCTTCAGTGCCTGCCACCGTCTGCACAGGTGAGTTTCGTCGCCATGACCCTGCGCGGGATTTTCGATTTCTAGCTAAATTGTAATTTTGCAGCCCTCATCTGAGCGACGCGGAAAACCTTGAGATCTACGGAAAGTGCAACAATCCGAACGGACATGGCCACAATTACACGGGTGAGTCATTTTACAGCATCGATGGAAATTCCACTGATTTTATTCGTTTCCCACAGTTGAAGTCACCGTCCGTGGACCCATCAGCCAGAGGACAGGAATGGTGATGAACATCACCGAACTGAAAACGGACATGGATAAGGTGATTTTCAAGAATTTAGATCACAAAAATCTGGACAAGGATGTCTCCTTTTTTAAGAATTTGGTAAGTTGTCCATGGTGCTATTTCCGGTAGTAGTTTATTAATTTTCGTTATGCTCAGCCGAGCACAACAGAAAACGTTGCTGTTTACATTTGGGATAATTTGCGCAATGTAATGCGAAACCCGGAGGTTTTGCACGAGGTTCGTATACATGAAACGGACAAAAACACAGTCTCCTATCGAGGCCCCTACAAACAGGAGCACGCTATGAACGGGAAACGAATCCAACGAGTGTCCTGCACAAACATTTCCTCCGATTCAGACTGAGGCAAAATAGACTTAAAAGGCGGCATTCCAATTTTTTCTAGCATTTAAGATTTAGTAGGAATAAAGGACGGGAAATAAACAAACAAAAAATATCGAGTTTTACTTGAATCTTTCGTTTAAAATCACAAAATCTCCTTAAAAGCTAAAACTTGTGGAGTAGTAGTAGTAGTACAACCAGGGGCTTTGCCCCGCACAACTTAAATAGGAATGAAAAGGTACCTTGTTGGAAATTAATACTGGAAAGGTTGCTCTGGTCCTGATTTGGGCTTCTGGGTTCTGCATCTAATGCTAAAACGTCATTTAAATCACGCCACAAAGCGCTAGGTCGCTTGTTATTTGGAAGAAAGAGCTGGGACTCCCCAGTCTGCGTACTTGCTAGCTTATAGCTAATTCAAACTTAACGTCTTTTCTTTTGATAAATAAGTCTCTACTTAGACCTACGCAACATTTGGTTTTACTATCATGAACTGCGGGGAGGGACGATGAATTGACGACCAGCGCCTTAGATCTCGTCCTTGACTGGTTCCGCGAAATTCTTGAAGGATATGTAAGGAATTCCGAATTCAAAGTTGTTTCTTGGCCAATATTTAAGGACTGGTGCGGTTTGAGGCTGCTCACTTTCCACCGAAAAGTAGGCGAACAGGACACAAGCGGTGTACGCAGCAATAAAGATGAATATGTGCCAGAATCCGTGCAAGTACGGGAAATTAATTGCGGACCAGGTATCGCAGAACATCCTGTCGTTCACCCAGCAAAAGACCGCTAGCAACCAAACGGCCGTGCACCGGATTCCAAGGCGATAGACCCTAGCGCACTTGACTCTGCAAGATACATGGGAGGGGAAAAGTATTTTATTTTTGGGGCGTCACTAATCTAAATATATGCCAAATTGCGCGCGTATTGATAAATATCACCGTGACCACAACTGACCTTCCGGGCACGAGCGATTCGGCTGTTTGCAAATATAAAAACGTTACGACAGTTGTGCGAAATTTCTTAAGTGGCCTAGAGGCCAAGCCACTCATAATTTGTTATCAGCAAAAGAAATGAGCCGTAGCGCCTCCTCCGTATCGCTCGAGCGAGGTTCAAGGCATGTTATCTGGTTGAGCCGCGTGACCAGAATGAATTCAGCCCATCATCATCATTATTATCCCAATTTAGGAATCTTACCTTTGTAACTCGCGGTAGAGAAGCATCATCGTTGGGACAGACAGCAGCATTAGGGCGAAGGCGTTCACAATCGGCTCCCAAAAAGACAAAGCAGTCGCCGTCAGGGCAGAGTACAACATCAGTTTGCTGAACTGCTTCCTGGAATGAATAAAACAAAAACCAGACATTTTAGATTAGAGGGACGCGCTTTCTGGTTTAATCAGTTCCAGTCGTCACCTATTGCCCTTGCAGTACCGAGGGAAATACCTCCGCGGACAAAACAGCGAGAAAGCAGCAGCGAACACCCAGAGAATCGCCAGCTCATCCAGCAGTTGACCGATCAGGCTCAACGTTGCGTGGAAATATGCCGAGCTGAGACCCACGATGATGAGGAGCACCCAGATTAGGTGAATGCCCGGATTCACATACTTCCCGTACTCCTTAAACAGGTAAATCAAAATGGGGGGCAGCAGCAGGAAGAGTATATTGCTAAACTGTAAAAGAAAACGCCCTTTAGGCATATGTGCGGTGCGGCTCTGACAAATAAATGCTTACAGTGTTCACAAACTCCGCAATATTCTGCGATATTAAATAGTTACCCTCGCACCAATCGACGGGTGAACTTCCGGGCCGGAGGTGCTCCCAGGTCATTGTGCTGTTTCCCGAATTCTTTGTAATGTTTGCAGCGTTGGGGGCTAAGCCTTAAAATTTCCCTTTAAATTATATAATGACAGCCGTTTATTTTTCGTTCCTTCGCAACTTTAACTTGGCACTTGTCGAGCTCTTTTCACACAAAACAATGATCCACGGCAGTGCGGGGAGCGATTAGATACGACGCACTCGAAACTATTTACGTCGACATCGGGTAATAAATAAATTCGCGCCGCTGCGAGCTCATTAATTTGGGGGTACACGACGCAATTCGTAGTCGTTTTTCTTTGTTGCCTGTTATAGGCTCGGGGCCTGGCGAGTCGGAATTACGCCAATGAAAACAATGGGACCTGCATTACCATCTTTGTTGACATTTCTAGCCGCATTGGATCCGTTGCGGGATTCGGGTGATACCTAAACGCGCAGCGGAAGTGAGGAAGACACCTGTTCAGGTTAAATCGTTTTTAAATTATTTTTTAAAAATGGACTATTTTTCTACACTATTAAACTCTTCCGAGGCCTTTTAAAGTAGCTATTCATTTTTAATAACTCCTGCCGAACTCTAACTCACGGCAAAAGTTTACTTTTCTTACCCTTTCTAGTAAAAGCCTAAAGTATAGAACAATTTTATTTTAGGAAGATCTACAACTTAGAATAGAATTCTGCAGTGTTTCGTTTTTCTTAAGCTACAAAAAAAAAAGAAAAACCTGGCACCTCAACGTGTCGCTTTTTTAGTTTTTAAATTTGAATTGGCTTTTCCAGGGTCCTTCCCTGGGCAGGGCTTATGCTAGGGTCCTAGCTATTTCTTCTTTCTGTCCTGCGAACACTTCGGACAGAACCATTTGCCCTTTGGTTTGATGGTGAGTCCCACGCAGGCGAAATGGAACCATTCGATAGTACACTAGAATTGTTCAAAAATTAATGAATGGATCGTGGAAAAGAATCTATTTTACTCACATCAGCATTGTCGCAACCTATCATCTCCCCGTACGAAACCTGATGGCACAGGCAGTACGTGGGCTCGTTAGGATCAACTGGCATGTCCAGAACATCGCTAGGATGTGTTGTAGCCATGTGTGTGCTGTCTTGTGATCCCTCCTCCATGTCAGCGTTTTTCTAATAATAAACATAAAACGATCAGTGGGAATAAAATAGTTTACTACTATTCATTTAAAAAAAAAAGCATTAAAACAAGCACTATGGGGATGAATGATGAGAAACGAAAGCGAGATGAACAAGTCGACTACGAAACCAAAAATAGATATTGCAACAAAAGGGAAAGACGCAACTCAGTTTACGGCGCAACGAAACCAAATAAGGGGACTTCTACTACCAAAAGAACACTAGACCTCAGAAAAACAAAGTACAAAAATATAAGTAAATTTAAATAAAAATTAGAACGGTAGGATGGTAGTTAAGTTATATGACGGTGAGATTACCTTTTGACCTTTGCGACCTTCTTTTTCTTGATTTACCTTCTGCTTTTTGTTTTTAGTACCTTGTCCGCCTCCGACGTTAACGCCCCGGGCCTCATCGTCCGATGAGGCGGATCGTTTTTTCTTTCCGAGGGCTTTTGTATCCTTACTCTTTTTTCTGCCCTCTGAAAATTTAAAATTTTATTGAAAATTCGTAAGAATTTAATTTAACAACTATCCCTACTTAGCTTTGTAAGAAATATAAGCAAGCAGTCTATCTAGAAAAACTAAAATAAAACTGAGCGGCTCTAGTTCGATTGTTTTTGCCACTTATTTATTATTTCGAGACATTGAAAATATTTCTTTCTATGTCCGAAACAAATATTGTTTTTTGGGTCAGTTGAAAATTGCATACAAAGTTCTGTTGGAATTGGATCTACTTAATTTTTATAAGAAATCATAGAATTTACACTTTCTAGGAAAAATTGAAAGTGTTCGAATTCTAAACTTTCGGTATTTCAAAATCCCACACAAAACATGTGCTGGTGTTAGCACCTCAGAGGTGGTTTCAAAAACTTCGCAATAACACCACCCGGGCGTCCTGACTCAATTCTACCTCACCCTTACAGATATGAACATAACCAGAACTTACTCTTCGAGACTGTTTCCTCAGATTTGCTTCTCGTGGACAGAGCTTTGTCCTGGATCTCTCCCTCAAACCTGGCCAAATCCGAGTCTAGCCGACGAATGTGCTTGTCCACGAGCTCATAAGTCTGAATCGCCAGCTGAACTTTGTCGTCGCCATACTCCTTCGCTTTGTTGAAAAGTGACTGGATGTGTTTGAGTTTCTCCTTTCTCGCATCGTCTGTTAGCGAGTCCTTGTTGTGCGTGAGCGCTTTCATAAATTCTTTTGCTTTTTCATCAATGTTTTTCATAATATTTTGCGCCCGAGCGTCCAAATCCCTCATAAGTTTGAAATTTCGTTGTAGCTCGTGGGGGAGGGACTCGAGACCTGTAAATTTGATAAGGTAAAATGTCGTATTATTGAAGGTTCAATATTTACCATCTAAATAGTGCTCTAAGTAAATTGCTGAAGTCATTTTCCGCGAAATTTATTTTCTTAGCGTCTTCCCTGTTGATGGTAAAAATGACATTTGTTTAGGTTTGTTTGGAATTCAGTTTAGTGGTGCCATATAAGAAAATTGTCAACAACATTTGTTGCTATGGCATTGACAAATTTGATAAAATATGTTTCTCAGATTTGATTGCAGGCAAGTGAATGCAATTTAAACATTATAAATGGTATTAGCGGATTATTGGTACTTTAAAATAGACAAATTATTCAAAAATAAATTAAAAATCGTTCAATTGGAATTGCAGCCAACTTCACAAAATTCCTATATGACTAATTTATTCGAGCAATTGTAGTGCTTACATCGCCTACTCGTCTCTCTTTCCTAGCTTTAAGGGTGACAAAGAGAGAAGACATAAATTTAGTGCGCAAAGCGAAAAATTTTCCGCGAGACAAAAAGACAACGGAGAGCTCTTCCCCAGAAAGCAGCAGTTGTGAGTGATTTGATTTTTTCGTAAAACATTTCATAAAGTTTTGTAATGCGGTTAATTGGTGATAAAAATGACGCAAACATGAACAATTATCGCCGCGCTGGAGAATTGTGCTTGGCAAAATTTGAACATGTCAAGGAACTTGCATCTTGACGGGACTTAAAAATGGTGAAGTAATCGCAGCCCCTTACACGCGACACAACCGAAGTGAAAGAAGAATAATTCAAGAAGCCCGCGCGAAACCCGAAATAAGTTTTATTCCAAACGCTCTTTAAAGTAAAAACAACCCGGACGAGTCATTCGATTTAGAACACAATAAAAAAAATATATATATATAAAATAGAAACGGAAATTGATCCGGAACGAGATTTTCTTCGATTTGTTTTTACACCCCGCGCTCCTCCCAACGGCGCACAGAAGCCCAAACAAATCTTGCTCTAAATTACAGCAACAACAACAGAAAGAGGCCACTTAGCTCCAGCGACGATGGAAAGTTCTAGCACCGACCTCAAAGAGGTCTATCGGTGAGTTTTTTTTTTTAAGGCGACAGTTTGAAGGGGCACAGTAAGCTTGGCTCCAAAGGTTTCTATCCTAAAAATACCTGCCACCCACTCACCTGGCTGACGGTATTCCTTTTCTGCTTCTGTAAGAGGCAATTTAACACCCAAGAATTTTTTACGGCGCAACAAGAGATTTTTATCAGCGAATTTCTGTTGTAAACCGAGCTTTTACAGCCACACCAAGCATGCGATCTCCAAAAACGAATTTCTCAATTATTTAAACGTGTTTTTCTTCCATTTCAGTTCAATGTATGCCCTAGCAAAGACCCTTGATGAGGAGAAAAAGGCTCTCACTAATGCCTCCCAGCTGTTCGAAGCAAAAATAATCGGGAAACGAGCTGAACTCATTACCCAATGTGAGATCCTTCTCTTTAAGGATCACCAGGTAATCGGAAAGAAGTCCCGGGAAATCCTCTGGAGAAAAGGTTACTATGAATTCATCGCCTTCGTTAAGAAGAACTGGCACAAGGAGAACGGCACAAAACCCAAGTACCTCGCCAAGTTGCGGGAGCTCCTTCTCGAGGGAATTGCTAATTATAAGCGCATCGCTGCTAAAATGGAAGAGATGTACGATCTGGACCTGAAGCTTTTCATTGATTTTTCAATCATAAACGACCAAAATCACGACCTACTACTACCACCACTTAGCGATTTAAGCTTTGATAAATCACTGGACGCGGCTAGCTACGCTCTGGAAACGATTCATTCAACGTTCTTGTCGCTTGGGGATTTGCACAGGTATTTTCTGGATTTTAAATTTGACTATAAACCGAGAATTACACGCGAAACAACCGCTCGGTTTTACTATGAGGCATTTAAACTCAACCCGACAATCGGTATGGCCCAAAATCAGCTTGGAACACTTTTTTACGCTCAGAACTATGATCTGGATTCAATTTATCACTATTTATACTCATTAATTTGTACTGTTCCATTCGAACTGAGTGAGAACAACGTCTGTAAGTTATTCCTCGTCCACGCGGAACACCTCGAGCGATTGAACCCCGATAAGGTGGAATTCAGTATTCGGGATTTCTACGCACGGTTCTTTCTGATTGTGGACATATTTTTCTTCGATAAGGACGTTCCAGACTTTAATAGTCTGTGTCACTGTGTACTCATCGATTTGAGGAAGGTGCTCTGCTCAAAAACAGTCAACATAACTGAGGCGAGCTTATTTAAGTTTGTTTGCATCTTGATGTTCTGCATGTCCAAATTGAAGATGATCAACTCCCAGAAAGTGTACTCTCTGAATGCGTTTCTGGTCGCTGTATGCTCTGATCTGATTGATTCGTGCATTGTCAACTTAGAACAATTCATTCTCGCTAAGTCGAAACAAAATGAGCAGTTCCAGGACTTGTACGCTACCAAGTTCAATCAGTTTGAAGCAACCGTTCGCAGGAATCGGGAAAATTACAAAATGTACATGGAAAAAGGCGGAATTAAATCAGGCGAAGCCTTACAAAATGGAAATTGTAAACTTACAGTCTCCACTGACTCAGAGACCAAATCTCAGAAATCCGACCGTGGGGAAGAAGTCGAAAAAACCAACATGACCCGGAGTAGTGATGAGGCAAAGGAGTCTGATCTTAAAACCCCATTGTCCAGCAAGAGCAAGAAGCGCGGCATGAAGTTGAGGCGTCGCAGAAAGCGTGTCCAGCAGTCTGACGAGAGCAGTTGCTACGATTCTGAGTCTGACTACGATACCGATTGCAGCTCTAATGAGGAGGAGAACGGGGAATGCACCGATTTGAGCTCAAACTTTGAAAGCGACTTCAGTGACATGGAAGAGGACAATCAGTTCAAATACGGCAATAAATCTGATTCGGAGCCCGAACAAAATTTTATCACTTTCTCGGACAACGAGGACATCGTTATCGAGGAGGAGAGCATTGTTTATCCGGAAAGTGCTAACCAGATGATCGAGAATTTTAACCACTTAAATATGAATGGTAATTTACATTTTAAATCTGATAATGATGACGAGGGAAGGAAGCATGATATCAAGCCTAATAGCGATGGTGGAAATCTACCCGATCAGCAAGAGCCTCCACAAAAGCTCAAGTACAAGAACAAATACTCCAAGATCGATCCAAATATAATCATTGATTTTGCTTGTGAGGAGATTACACTTCGCTCCATAAAAATCCTGTTCGACTGGTTGCGCATCAACTATGAGATTTTGTCTGGGTGCTACCACACAAACCCGGAGTTTATCCACAAAATCATGAAGTTGCTGAACTATTGCAATATAGACGTATTCACAAGAAAGGTCTATTTCGAGAGGGAATTTATCGGTACCTCGAATGTTCGTAAGGATTTGGATGAGCTCTTCAACATTCGTGCAAATATACCTCTAACAGAAGATGTGAGTCTTAGAAATTTTGATCTTCTCCAGGGCACTCAGATGTCCTTGGATTGGGAGATTCCCATTAGGGAAAAGGTAACTCAGACCGAGGAGAATATTATGAGAGTTTTTAAAATGGTCGATTTTGGGTTTTTCATTTGCAAACTCAAAAAATTCAATTATAACTTCTGTCCCAAGACTAGAAGATTTTCTGAAAATATTAAAAAAAAGCGCGAAAAGAAGACCACCCGTAAAAGGGAGAGAAAAATTAAAGGTGTCCGCAAAAGGATTGAGTCTACTAGATCGCGAAAATACAGTGATCGTAGAAATGGTCCTATAAGTTGCTATAACACCAGCAATGAGGAGAAGGACACAGTTGAAGAAAATAAGAGCATTCGCCCTGTGAGTGTTCCTAAAAAAGGCTACCTCCGCAATCGTAGTCAACCGTTCGATAAGTTGCACAGCAGCAGTGGGGCTGATGATGAAAAGATCGAGACTACGAGACAACCTCTTCCGCAAAAATGCGAGTTAATGGGAAAATTGTGGCTTAAGAACGAAGTTGAAGCTCTCGAGGAAAAGGTATGGTATTATTCTGCCCAGTACAGTTATTTTAATAGCCTCTTTTCTAGCTCAAAAATAGACCTGCTAATATCGTACTTACCCCCTATATTGTGGTAGACTCCAGAGCACTAACAGAGTTCACTGGAATTGTAAAATCATTGGTGAAGTCGAGGAAATTTATTGTGCTAATTCCCAATGCTGGTAAGTTAGATTTTTGCTGAACTTGTAAACCGCAGAATATCAAGTTATTTTACATTTGTTTTTATAGTTTTAGGTGACTTGGACAGTCTTAAGAAAAATAACAACGGAGCAAGGAATGCTATTCGTTGGTTGGAGCAGGAGTTCAAAAAGGGTAACCGCTACATTCGATCCCAGCGGGACAATGAGAACCTCACTTTGTCTTTGATAAAAGTACCAAGGAAGCTGGGTATGTTAGCCAAATATTTTAGCATTTTAGAACAACTAGGTTGAATGTCTGCTGAAATTAGTGAACTATTATTTTATGAGATAGTCAAAACTTTTTCCAGAGAGTTTCTCTTTGACAGAATTTTTTTCCTTTATAGATCGTGATGCGACTGTATTCCTGCAGATTGCCCAGTTTTGTAATTACATCGTTACAAACCACACTAACGGAACCGGTGCAGAAATGAATATCATGACTTTCCTCTCTGGGGATTTGCTCCATGAGAAGCGTCACACAAATTTCAGCTACACAGGGATCATGGACGCGATTCCGGTGCGTTACGATCAGATTTCGAATTTCTACGCCAAGTACAGATCAAAATGAAAAAATATACCTGGACAACATTGATGGCATACAATGAACTTGTTGAATACCAAGAACCACTGAAGGATAAGACCGCAGAAGAAAATTCATTTAACCCGGGAATGGAGTTCCGCGAGGAAACTCAAGACCGCGCAACCGATTTAATGGCTTGGCTGTAGCTTTATATAAAAAAAAAAGGAATGTTATTTTTTGTTAAGTTCACTCACTGGAAACTATTTCGAATCATTCCTGTTTCTATGCTGAGGAGCTGTACACAACCAAGCACTAGGTTGCCTCGGCCCTAGTTGTCCTCCGTCTCTAACTAGATTTTTCTTCTGGCCGTTCCGTCGCTTATTTTCAGTAATAGGAAAACTTTTCTTAGCTTGTAAACCCCCTTCCTCTTAATCTTCATTTGCTGTTTGCTTTCACGTTTTTTGGATTATACTCTCTCAGTGATCAGAAGGTGATTTTTGAAATCAAGGCTCTGAGTAGTCTTGCTGCTCAAATGCAGACAATCAGACCACGCTGTTCTTATACCTTTCTACGCTTGTGGAGACCACGCGAGTGGGGGTAGTATGTTTAAGTTTCCTTTTTTCATTTGTTCCATTTCCGCCTAAATTCAGAAGAACATGTAACATGTGACTGGAACTTTTGTTTTTAATAAATGTCTTCTAATCAGCAACATTTTCGTTTTATTTCTTGCGCTCAAAATTTTTGATCAAGTTAAATATGAAAATTTTAAATTCACTTTCTGCACAAATTGGAACTTAAGTTAAATTAAACCCTTTGCGGACGAGAGCTTTTTTAAGTGCTTTTGTCGCTGGATAGAACAAATTTTGTTGAAGAAAACGATATCATGTACTAAGGCGCTAAATATACGAAGTTAACGCAATAAATTGCAATCAATTACTGTCGGCTTTGCTACGACATTGTACCTAGTGAAGAGAAGTATGCTGTCACTTGTGCAGCGACATTCATGTTTGAAGGGTTAAAAAATTCTATAACTCTTTTTTTGTTAGTTGCCAAGTTGTTTAGGGAAACTAAAAGCAGGACCAGTAGTACCGAAAAAAGTTCTGTACAATATTTGAGGGCAGTTAGCTCACTTTTGTTCGACTCTAGCTTAATTAAGAAAACCAAAAAAAGGAATATACTTCAGAATTGTTTGCAGAAAATTATTTTAAAAAAATCTAAAATGGGACATAAAAAAATAAAATGTCAGTAAATTTAAGATCTTTATTTTTTTTCTTTTTGCAACAATTTTTCTGCAATAATTTGCTCGCCAGACTTAAAGGACAAAGAAGCGGCGGAGTATGCACAGACGTACCGCGGAACAACTTAGACGCGAGTTTGGGTTCAAAATACAGAACGGTAAAGGACGCAAAGGCGTGTTGGGACACATTCCAGGCCTGCACAGATTGCGGGTCGGCGCGTTATTCATATAAATAAAACTTACATAGGTACAGCACTAGACGATAAATTAGACAAAAAACAACGAAATGCAACAGACAAAAAGAACAAAAGGATCACATGACACCTCGAACAGAAGCTCAAAAAACAAAGTACAAACTATGAACAGGTCGATATCACTAGAGTCCTATGCTAAGCTAATAAATATCTCTGGTGGCGTCCGGAGTGAGTGAGGTTCTTGCGAGTTTCAGATAACTCCCGACGGGAGTTTCTCATAGGGCGTGCCAAGGGTGTCCCTTCTCCTAGGCAGGGTACCGCTTGCGGTTAGAGGCGCTGAATCGGGGCAACCAAGTCCTACCAGCAGTTCGACGAGGGCGGTCGTTTCCTCCACGGAATATTGGGGAGCGTGCATGCTGTTCGAGCCCGAAGTGGTTGACGAGGCGGTGCTGCTATTACTCGCGCTGGATGAGGTCGTTTGGCTCGCGCAGGTCGCTTGGTGATTTTTCGCGGCTGCAAGGGATGCAACAGCTTTTGCGTAGGCCAAGCAGGTCCGTCCTTCGTGGTCCATTTGCTTGATGTTAGCATTGTTCTGTGGAAGACAAAATTTTAGTTATAATTCTATTCGTCGGCCGAAACTTAATACAGCTATAACAAAACGGAACTTTCTAGAATTCACTTAACTTCTATTGCTGAATTAACCGATAGGTCATTAGGAAAAATGCATTTAATTTTTAAAATGTTTGTAAAGTATACAGCCGCTGAAGATGTATGGTAAGTTATATTCGAAGATTTAGTCTACCAATTCAGAAACTTTAATTTCTAATGGCAGGATTAAATATTTGTTTTCCTATAAGAACTTTGCTAAGTAATTCAGCCATAAAAGAAGAAATTAAATGATTTTTTCCTCAACAAAAAAACTGATCTACTTACCCACAAGAGCAGCTGGGCAATTGCAAGATTGCCAATCGCACATGCTAAATGTAGCGGTGTCCTTTGATCGCGAGCACTAATAGTGGTGTTTACGTGTTCTGGTGTTGCTTGCGCAAGGATTAGAATAATTGCTTTCATATCAGATCTGTATAAAATAAAATAACTAATTAAAAAGTGTCTGATAGCCAATTTTAGACCGCTTACTTGACCACAGCCTCAACCAATTGCTGGCCGAGTGGAGTGTTTTGATTGCACATTGGTAAAAACTCCTTAGCCTCATACTTGCTCCTGATCCACGTCTCCTTCTCTTCCCGTGAAGAATTGGATGTTGGTTTTGATTTGGAGCGAGTATTCGCTTCCCACACTGAATTTGCCAGGCTATTGCCAATAGCTAGCATCACGCTTAGATGGCCAGGCCTAGAAAATATTGTAATAAAGCGTTACTAAAATTAATATTCCGAAATATACAGCTATCTAATACATGAGCTTAAAATATATGTGTATTATAAAATTTAAAAAAATACTAATCATATCTTAATATGAAAAGTGGTTTGCTTTAACGATTTGGGTAAAAGTTAAAAAATTCAGGGCTAATTATTACTGCCTGTGCAATTTAGCAATTAGTTTTATTAAGTTAAATTGCCCAAATGACTGTTTAAAGAATTATAATAATATTAAAAAAAATACTTACGGCCAATCGTCTAAGTCCAAGGACCTAACTTTGGTTATGTGCGAACCTAAATTCCGGTGGATTCCTGAACACTCTATACACATTAGAACGCCTAAATTGAGACTAGCCCACTCGGGATCTGTGGGAGAAAAAAAAACAAACATAAATTATCCCAGAAAATCTTAAGCCCTTGTATTATCACTTACTAGGTGCATCACAGTCAACGCAGAAACCATTTCCTGGTACTCTCGATCGAATCGAGACCATGCTGGCCACTTCGCTGGACGTAGCTGGCTTCATTTTGCTCGATTCAATGCCCTGCAGAGATTTGAAAATTTCCTGTTCAATAGCAGCCACCCACTCGTCTCTTTCATCGCTGTTAGCGGCCTCAAAGTGCCACTGTTTGTTATCAAGTGAAACGATGTAGAACTCGAACCCATCAGAGTCGTCCACCTCGTTATTTTTGACCCCACTGCTCTTCATCCGTCTGTGGCGTTTCTTTACGTTCGGCGTCTGGCTCTCAATTTTACTTTGGTTACTATCGCTCGGCAGGAATGTCTGCGAGTTGCTATTGCTCATTGCGATCCCTTCATCTCCGCTAGTCTGCTGGGATGAATTTGATTTCACTGGCTCCCGAAGGGTATCGAAAGCGGTTAATAGCACCTTCTCGGTGATTTTTTTGTTGTCCTTTACCAGGGATAAGCAGCCCAGGCCCTCACTGATCCCATTCTGGCCGGACTTCCCATTCACTAGGACAGAAGTCGTTAATGCACTGTTTGTGATAATCGACTTGGATCCTCTAGGTTTCTGGCCCGGAACCTTCACGGTAACATATTGAAGAGGGATCTCCTTTCCGTGGACATCATCCATGTAATCGTGCAGTGATGGGTGGTAGGTTAACCGTCCATCATCGCACAGGGTTACGTATTTTTTCTTCCATTCCTTATTCAGAGACTTGCTTGACCTCTTGTAGAGGTAGCCCTGTTTAAGTGGAATGGATCGACCACTACCCAACTCTCCGTTCTTTAATTTATCGTCGCCCTTTTTGGACGATGGAATGAAAAGATTTGAGCGCCTTCTACTCTTTCGCGAGGTCGTAGGCGTTGAAGTCGGCGTAGGAAGATCTTTTCCACCGCCTCCACTTCCATGATCCTTCGACTCCTTTCCAGAAGGTGCTACTAAAGAAAGCGGTGCTAAATTTTCGACCGCCGATGCATGGTGCGTTTGAACCTGGCTAATTGGTGCAAACTTAGTGATATTATTATTCTCATTTGGTACCGCACTTAGCCCCTGTTGGGTGCTACCATGCGAAACAGTGCTCCACTTTTGGTGCCCTGATCCTGGTGGAGCTTGCGGCTGCTGTTGTTGTTGTTGGTGTTGTTGTGGTTGTTGTTGCTGCTGCTGCTGCTGTTGCTGTTGCTGTTCGACATGAGCAAAATCAGCACTAATTCGAATGGGCAGATGATGACTGGATGTCGAAAGGACATGGTGACGATGAGGTAGAGTCAGGTTACCGCTTAATTGGTGCTGACCGCTAAGGATCGAGGGACTGGAGGTTGTGAAACCGTTTGAAGAAGGGCTGGAGTGATGAAAGCTAGCAATACCCAGTCGAGTGCCCTGTGGAGTTGTAGGGCGTGAACTGGGTGGTGGTATGCACTGAGAAGCTAGCCGTTGTTGAACTATTTTTTGACATGCTGTAAAAAAGCATTAGGTATAAAGAACTCAGTTTTATTATGAGTCGGATTACATGCGCTTTCGAAAATTTCAGTTGGAAACCACCTGCCTATTTCGGTTTAATAAAAACACTAGCTGAATTACGCAAGTGGGTCTAGTAACTGAATTTTTTAGTGTGAATGTGATCATAAAAGTATAAAAATGGTATTGTTGCTTAATTTAGCGTAGCCGAATTAGCATATAGGCAGTTTTAATATCTTTTCGCACAGAATCAATATAAATAAAAAATGGATATAAAAAAACTTACCGTCCTGAAACACTCGCTCAACATTAAGGCCATAAGTAGCACAGGTTTCGTAGTAAGAGCACCTTTTAAGATCATTGGCAAGTTTCCTAGCACGGGCGTCGTCTATTACTCGGGGATTCCGTTCGCTGATCGCGTCTGCGCAAAGTGGGTCTAAGTGACCGTGAATGAACTTATAGGGCAATTATATTCCTTACCTTGGGTTCCAACTAGAATTATTGGGATCTCTGAGCTATTCCGGAAATGCGACATCTTTGTATAGTAGTTGTATACAGCATTGAAACTAGCCTCGTTCTCTAGACTGAACACAAAGATGACTGCATCTACCCAGGCGGCGAACTGAAAAATAATAATAAGAAAAAAAAAATACAGACGCCTTTAGTAAGAAAATACGGAGTAGAAGAACAAAAGGGATAAGGGGAAGGGGAAGCCCGGGTCTCATTAACGAACTCCCGGTCCTTCTTCTCGGTGGTACACTCGAGGCAATGGTTGGGATTTCTCTTGTTCTTCGGGGCTTGAGAGTGCGCTTTGTGTCGCCTGCAAGCTAATTTTTCACCTCCAATTAAAGAAAGGAACTGTGCTGCATGATGCAAACTCTTTAACAGTTCTTTCGCGGTTATACCTTAGACTGGAAATGTTTTAGCAAAAACGAAAACCAACACCTTTGGAAATTTTGTGTTTAGTGCACGAATCTCATCCAAGCACGCCTACGATGGACCCCTAGGGGTACAAACTAGCGAAATATGCTTTCAGGGAATCGCCCACTTCACTTCGTTTAAAATTCTGAAAAAAACATAGTACAGCACTATGTCCAAAAAAAAATCACTAATTAGACTTAGCACCGCCGGAGCACCAAACAGAAGCCTTTGAGTGCCTCAAAACACCGCAAGCGACTGATCTACGTTCAGTTTCCCTTCAACGAAACCAAGTGGCGTCTGGTGGGTGGCGAACTCTACCTCACCACCCTTTGAATGGATGAGAATTTAAAAAAAGTGAGAAGCCGTCGTCATAGTCCTAGCAGCCTATCCCTCCGTTTTTTATCTGAGCTTGAGTCGGGCTTCCAGTTCCAGCTCACCCTGGTGCACGTGCAATCCGAGAAGGGTTGGCTTGGAGAGCAGGATTTTGAAGTGTACGTTAGAAGAGCGCGGATATTTCCGCGACATATGTGTGCACTGCAGTGCGGGATCGGGCGGGGGATGATAAGGGCTGAAGGGTCTAGGCGACGACTCTTTTAAGAGTCGCTCGATGCAGCAAGGGTAACGTGTGTGTATGCAAACAAAGGGTCTGAAAAATATACAGGACCGCATGTGGGGGAGGATATAGGTGGGTGGTCGGTGGTGGATAACGGCGGGAAGCGTGTTCTGTTGCGTGGTGCACTCCCGGGTAGTGTAAGGAGGAAAAAAAAACGCGAGGGAAGACGCCTGGGCAAGTGGAGCGTGCTTGTTACAACCACTGAGGAAGGACACTTTGCTTAAAACGATTCTTAAAGGATTTAATTTTGCCGAAAAGGACGCGATTAGTTTTTGAACTGCATAAGCCCTTATGTGAGAAACTGAGGAGGCGAAAAATATTTTGAATTTATCAGCTACGCAGGTTAAAAACAAGCAGTCTGAACAATGATTGAGTTATCTAGAAAATGGTGTTATTTATTAAAATTAACACTAGAACTACCGGCGCCCAACCCTATAATTTTAACAACTTTCTGCACCTTGAATTTAATACGCTTTCAAATTTTAATAAATAATTATTAATGGAAAAAGGTTCTTCAATATGTGGTAATTGTTAATTCTATTCAACTTTGGCATAAAACAGAAGAGAATTACAAAAATATACAATTAAATGAAGGAAAGAATTGAGTACCGGTCAAATTGACCGGTTTTGGTAGTTCTAGTGTTAATGCATTTTTTTCAATAAAAGCATTTCTTATAGTAAATCAGAAGACCTTTTATGCCAATTTGTATAAAATTAAGGTTTAGAAGTATTGAATCCGCAATTATTTTAATTAAAATTAAAAAGTATACTTAAATATAACCAGTAAATGTGATATGTGAAATAAAAATTAGTAAAGTTATATAGGAATTATAGCACGATTTGGGGTTACTTCTGAATAATGACTTTTTTTTCCTACTATCTTAAAAAACAAATTTCTCTATGGAAAATTTACAAACTAATTGTTAACACTAGAACTACCTGCGCGCAAGTCTGTAATTTTAACAAGTTTTTGCACCTTCAATTTAATACGCTTTCAAATTTGAATAAATAATTATTAATAAAAGGATTTTTCAATATGTCGTAATTCTCAATTCTTTTAAACTTTGGCATAAAACAGAATTACAGAAATATACAATTAAATAAAAGGAAGCAATTGAGTACCAGCCAAATTGACTGGTTTTGATAGTTCTAGTATTAATTAGCAAACAAATTTTTATGTAAAATTAATTCATTGAAGATTTAGGACAAATTTTATCTAAAAATATTTTAAAGTGGGAGAAAAAATCGTCACTGGTAATATTTCAAAACAGTGAATGGGCAAATTTTTCTAGGTAATAAATTATACTGAAAAGAATCAACCAAAAGATACCAAACAATAAAAGATAACAACAGGGCAAAAAGTTGTGAGGCTAATATTTAAAAATAATAAAATTCATCGAAACTTTTCAACACAAACGTGTGTACTTTCTTCGTTTTTATAGAGACACCTTGCAAATCATCAGGGTGAAATTATGAAAAGGTCAATAGCTTGAAATTAGAATGAACTCACCATATGAGCTCATTATGAGCAGTTGAATCACTTTTTCTTTAGCAAAAACGTTGCATCAGAATCAGCTGAATAGCTGCGAAGATTTAAAATTTTGTCAAGCCTCATGTGAGTCAGGCTCTCTGGCTGTTCATTTCACAATTATTTTGTAGAAAATTTTCCATTTATTTGTCACTACCATAAATAAAATGGATTACTGAAATTTACACCGTCAATGTAAAAACAAAAATTTTATTTTTTTATTTATATTTAGATTTTTAAGTTAATTCACGGTTATTGTCATCTTATTATAAAAATTTAAAAATTTCTAAAAATTAGACTTTTCTAGGATTTCGATTCGATCTTCTTTTATGATTTTGACTACTGACTATTTTTATACAACTTTATTTTATCATTGATTCCTTTTCCATTGGAATGACTTTTGATTAAGTGGTAAATTTTACGGAATTGACTAAAGGTTAATGTTATTCCGGGTTATTAATTACTCAAGAGTAAAATGTCAACTTTCTAGCGTAAGCAATTTAAAAGCCATCGGACCGTAACAGACAAACCGTCGCCGTGAACTTTCCTTACGGCCCCCTTTTTAGCCATTTTTGGCACAGAACCCAAAAAATGTTTTTACTTCTTCTTGCTTGCATCATTTTGGTTATACTACAACCCTTTTTTTCGCACTCAATGGCCACGGGGCTTTATCTGCTTTTATAATTCAGTGCACCCACCCTCAGTAATACGCAACACCGCCTCATCAACCCGCACCCTGAATTTCGATGTTACGACGAAATACTCATAAATGGGTCTCGGTTATGAGGCGTTTAGGGTTTCGCTGAGGCGAGGCAACCTAATTGGCCATTTTCCTGCAACGATAACTGCACGGTCCTCGGCAACCGTTTTCATTTTCCAGGGTACAATTCCCATAAATCAAGTAAACTTTTTCGACACTCCCCCGCCATTGTTCTAACAAATGTACCTAGTTGCCGGGGACTATGTCGCAAAATATTGAGATCGCGTTCATTCGCAGCTAGCCAATCTTCGACACCACCAGAAAACCTGTTTGACAATGTCTCTCGCCATTCTAACAATGGAAAGTTTTTCATATAGCAGAGGATAGGACAATTGGGGCCATGGCGGTAGTCCTCTGGGGTGTCATAGTGAAAAATTCCACCTGAAATAGCTCAGTTCCGGTCACCATGTTCGCCGATGAATCAAGTAAAAAGGGACTCTCAAAATAAATTCTGTTTATTTTTGGGGCCAAACTTTTCTGGGGCAATCTCACTGTTTGTCCAGTCTAGTGCAATTTTATTTATTTTATTGGAGGTGTTACGTCTTTCTCAGGTTAATAGATAGATGGAACTGGAATGGTATTTCCTCTTCCTACAATGCCATTTTCCATTAAGGTTCAGACAGACAAATTTAATTTCATGATAGTTACTTTGTTTGTTATAACTTGAGGTCATTATTGCAGGTTTAACATTTTTAGATTTATAGCACTTTATCTGATATGATCTGAATAAAAGTTTTACTACAATTCTACAATTCTAGCAATAGTGTTTAGCCAGAATAATACTTAAATAAATATCTGTACATACTTTACATCGGCCAGACAAAATATTCAACAATTTCTATTAGTGCTGTATTGTGACCAAAAACTTTAACGCCTTTTTTTAAATTGTTTGGTCCGCTTGAAATTGCATGATGTATAGTGTCTTAGTTTTTAAGGTTTCTAATTTCAATTATAATGCTTAAATTCGAGGGCACAGACTAACAATTTTAGGCCGTTTTATTTGTCAGGTTAATTTCGTTTTATTTGTCCACATAAAAAAATGTTTGCTGTAGAATGCTGATTTTTTCAAATTATGTTTTTGATGATACAATTTTTTACCATCAGAAAGTGGAGATCAACAAAAAGGTTTCTCATTTTTAAAATAAAAGTTCTTAGATTACGGGATAAGTTCAGAATTAGAAAATTTGTGCAAGGCTGCAATTATGAACAGAGCTAAAATGTCTACAAAAAACAAATAGTAATTAAAGAAATATTATACAATTTTTATCATACGTTATTTTTCCCTATGACTGCAACTTAATTCAGGAGCCTTAACCAACCATGAATTGGATATGGTAGTAGGACAACGCGTCATTACATTCAGCGATTATTATTCAAAGCAGCTACCAAGGCACGCGGCTTTAATCGCGAAATTTATGCAAATTCCTTGATCTGCTTGTGATAGTTAGCTGCGATCGGGATTGCCTTGCAGAACTGGTCTGTTAGCTTTTTGATGCGCAGCGATAAATCGATTTGTTCCGCGCAGTCCGTCGCAGAAAAGGTTAACTTGGTCGATTGGTAGACTACTTTCTAGCAAAGCAAACTCAGGGGCTGGTCATTTTATGTTTTAAAAATAGTAATTTGCGCAAACAAACCCAGCAGTGGCAGTCAAGGTTATCAGGCGTGTATTTGCTTAGTGTGGGGGAAATTCAACTGAATGTTGATAGCAGCCGTTCTCGCAAAATCCTCCTCTGATTCGAATAAAAGGATTTAACGAGTTGCGAAATTAATCAGCAGGCGGATTGACTTCATGGTGCTCGGCACGCGACACATGGTTGCATCGATTTATAATTTTTTTTTTTTTTTTTATATATATCAGGGACGATCGCAGCGGGTGCCAAATCGCAAAGATGCAATCGGGCCAGAGCACGATTTTTTATTTTAACAATGTCAAGGCGCGTACTGTGAGTAATTTAGCTCCTGCGGTGCAATACACAGTCGTGCCAGATCCTAGTCCTCATCCAGGAGTCGATTCGGTAGTCAGCTTGGAAGGTGCACCCGCTGCTGAATATGATTTTACCGATTACTAGGCTGAGACTCCGGGGTCCGGGTTGGCCTCCAATATGCTCATTCTGGCTGATAATTGACTTCAGCTCGAAGGAGCGCCTAATGAAATGCACGGGGAGCTGCTTGATGCGAATGGCTGCGCCCGTGGGGAATGGAACTTAATTGCGATAGAGCGCCCGGGTTTCGCCCGATTTTCAGGAGAGGGGGATTTTGCAGAATGACGACGACGACTACACGTCTGTACTATATGCAAAATGCCTGAGGCTTAAGCCCACCCAGGAGCCCTGCAGCTCAGAGAATGGATATGCATGGCGATAATTTCCTGGGTGCATGAATTTTTGCATTGTCAGGCGAAGTCAACAAAGGCGGAATGTCCTCTGGTAGTGTCACTCAGACGACAGTCCCCGTCTCAGAGGCATGCTTTTTGAGTCTTTTTCGCATAATCCTGCTGCAACTGTGCTCCCTATGATCCTCTGGTCAAGGAGCAGCCAGCGGGAGGTGACAAGCATATTTCAGCATTTTGTATGCTCTTTTAACATGCCACTGACAAGGATATGTAATGCAATTGTGGATGGGTCTGTTTTTTTTTTTAAAGTCATGAAGGGACCCCCAAAGACTTTCCATAGACTTGACAAAGTGCTCCCGTAAATATTATGACAACCTGAGCATAGCCGGGATAGGCAACCACCCCCACAGGGTACCATTCCTTTTGTCGCAATTACCTTTCTGCGGTATGCTACAGCTCTTATGCGACAAAAATTCCATTTAATTTCAAAAAAATTTTACTTCGAAAGAGGGCAAGGAAGGGAAAAGTGTCTGTTGCCATGCAATCCGGCAGTTGTTTTTTGGGAGCAATCCAAATCGAGACAAAATATCGGTTGGCGCCATGATGGCTCCTTTTAATGGTAAGGCCAAAAAAGTAATTGTGAGGTTTTCGTTTTCTTGCACGCGATATGGCTAAAACACAATAAAGCAAAACAAGCAGGGAAGTAAGAAAATAAAAATCGAATTTTTAACCCTTACCTGCATTTCGGGTGGGCCACCTTCGTCCCTAATGAGAAGCAAGTAGCTTTGATTGTCTATAAAAATTTCCTTTTTAAAGCGACCCCCTTCAGGAGATTCCTCCTGCATGTAGGAACCGGTCAGGTAACGATGAACTAAAGCCGATTTTCCTGAGCTCAAGGATCCCACAATTCCGAGACGAAGATCGGGAACTGCTCGTGATATCGTCCACTCTTGACTGTTGACAAAAGAGTCTAAAAATATAAAAAAAAACCGTTTCTTCAATTTATTTTATATACCTTTATGCTTATAAATAGAATTAAAAATTGTACATTTACAAGGATATTCTTATTCCAAGTTAACGTAGGGTATAAAAATTTTAACCGAAATTTTATAATTTAAAAAAATTATTATTATTATTTCAATTCAAAATATGGAGCATCGAAGTTATTAATTTTGAAATTTAAAGGGGAATCAATTAAAAATCTAAAAATTTAATAAGTATTTTTTATAAATGTATACCACAATTTCTAGATGATATTATTTCTGTAAGGAAAAATCTTGAAATTCGAGACCCACAATGGCATATCAATCAAATGAACGAAATGTTTTTTCCCAGATTAAGGAAGCCCTAACAATTTCTAGTCCAAAGGGCCATTCAGTTGAAATAAATCCCTCAGGTTGAGCTGCCTTGGACTTGAAATCCCCCAATCCAACCCCATTCAAGGCGTAAACGAGCACTCAAATTTCTGAAACACACTCAAAGTTCCCATTTTCTTCCCATCAAGTCGTCAAGCAATTCTGACGAGGTGACGATGAGTCCAATTTCCATGACCATAAACTTTTGATCCCGTCCACTCCTGGAGGATGGGAGGAATCTTTTGACATTTATGAGATGTTCAAGAACCTAACTTCCATCACTTGGACTGGTCAGCAGCCAGCCCGCGTGAGGTGTTTTTCCTGCCGGACCCGAGGTGTGAAGAAGACTCGTTAAGACGACGGGTGATGATGAGAGATGATATCTCATCTCCTTGGGCTTGGTCGTTTGACACCTCGTTTGGACTTGTTACCTTGTACTTAGGCATACTATTGACTTTTGTTGTTTGAGCTTCGGGGAGGAGACTTCAAATCATCTTTGTGGTCAAAAGAACTCGTTTTCCGTTATTTTGTTTGCCTTAGAAATTTGATTTAGGGTAGAATCACGAGGAATGATTTTGATCGTTAGCATCATTTCAAAATCGGCTTAGTCTTTTTTACAAAGTTTTCTAGATAAAATTTAGGAAGTGATCGTTTAGTCTGCACTAAAGGAATGTGATAGAACCTAACAAACCGTTAACCGTACCTTCAAGTTACATCTTTCATGTTTTCATAAACAAAAATTATAAATTTAATAATACAGGGTGGGCCAACTTGGACTGACTGATGTAAAATGCATATAACTTTTGTAATTTTAATCTTTTATTATAATTTTTATTTTTACATGAAAGTTTTTAAAAACAGTCAGTCCAAGTTGGCCCACCCTGTACAAAGAAGAACATTTCTTCCAATAGTAACATTAAAATGAAATTCCATTTAAGAAATTCTTTAAATAAAATAGTTTTAATCTAATCCAAGAAGATGGAAATATTCGCAGAAAACTTGAAACTGAATACCAATTTGATAAATAAATAGAGACCATGACGAGGTGAGGTAAATCTAGTTGTCTTGCTGGCCACGTTCTCTACAATTCCATTTATTGAATGCACTCAGAATGATAAATTCTTCGATAGTTTATTCAAGAATGCCATGACTTTGTAAAATTGTCTTCCGCAAATTTTTTGGAGTTTTTGCTCTTTCAACCTCGAGACAAGAGTGCATAAGATTTTTAGTGTTTCAAGAAAATTTAACTATTGCGAAAATCGTTTATGCACCATTGCTATTGTGTTTTCTTAACTCACTTAACTACTATTTCTGTTTTCTCTCTTGTTTAAATTGAGCTAAAGTAATATTAAAGCCATGGGTGTCGGTTTAATCTTTGGAATCTTTGGAAACGAAAAACCTTACAATTCTCGTACATAGCAATTTTTGTAAATTTTGCAATCTATTTATAGTTATAAAAATTTTATAAAATCCCTAAAATACCTTAAAATCAGTTTGGCAAGGTTAAAATAACTTACCACGGATTTAAAGAGATAGAAAAAAAATTACAATCCTAAAAGATTATAGTCCAATTTTTTAAATGTCACATAATCCCTTTTAGACCACAAGACAAATTGCTGGAACATCTTGCTAACTACAAATAAATTCCGTGAGAACTAGGGGATCAAATTAGATGAGGATCATTTGTTTTTCTCGATCACCGCGACACGACGAATATATTTGACAAATTGAGTCTTATCTTTGCCGAAAAGGGTTGTCAAACATTTTGACGAGTTTCTAGGCTGCGAGGACAGGCCGCAGTCCTGCAGTAAGACAAAAGGGGCGAGGGGTTCGTTTTAGGTTGTTTATGCAAAACACTACACCCGTGTATAAATGTGACTTCATTTGAAGGATTAGCCGCTCAAGATTGATGTCGGGTCGTTTGTAAAGATATCTAAGTCGAAGAAGGGCAAGTTTGTTTTAAAGACAAGACTATAACACTGACATGGAACCTTAAAAAAAAATTAGGAAAAAAGGGTCAGAGAAAGGAAATTCTTTTGCATTTGCAACTGCAGGTAGAGTGTCAAAACTTTGGGATTTGTCTTTATTTTTCCTCGACCTTGTTTACTCTTGCGTATATCCCAGAGAGGGTTAGAAAACCTACTAATTGTGGTGATCATAAAAAAAATTGTATACGCTTCCTTAATTAGCCCTTCCAATTAAGTAAATTTACAGCAAAAATCGAATTTCATTTCGTTTCATTTCTGTTTCTGTCGTTATGTTATTTTCTCATGCTGGTGAATAAAAACCCCAAATAAGGGCAATTATCAGAAAAATATTAGAATTCGAAAAATCGAACACTTCTGGACTGAATCTACTGAAGTGAAACGGAGTATTGTTCCCTTCCAGATGTCCTTTTTCGGGCTTATTACCCAAAATTGGTGGGAACTTGTTTGTTTTCGATATGAAAATGATACTGGCTCACGGACATAGACCTTGATGATAATTGATAAAATCCATCAGATGTTGAGTTCATTAATTCATAATTGAGCATGTCGTATCGGCAGTTACATAAATTTTACGTGCGATATGCATCTAAAGCACGACAGATATGTTGCCCAGAGCCCATTATAGTCTTACGTAAAAACAAAAAGGGCGCATATCTCAGCATCATCAAAAGCATATTTAAAATTAACTCAGCACATTGCGTGTGTGTTTACAAAACGTAACCATTCAACCGACTTTCACAATTCGCAAATGAGATGAAACCCTTAAAAAGGCGGCGTGTGGAGCTGTGGGCTCGTGCACAGCATAGAAAAAAAATTTCTGCAGCTGTTCCTTCCTTGGGATTAGACGAACCTTATCCAGGAACTTTTGCTAAAGAAAGGAAGGTAGCAAAATCAGTAAATGTAAATTGCAAACAGCCTCTTCTGTGCGGATCGTACCTTGGCAGGCGTAAATAAGCAAATATAAAGGCTCTTTTTTACCTGGAATGAGATAATACCGGCATATCTGCAGCCGCTAATGCGTCTTAAGATGGAGTAAATTATGAAATATTTTCAAGTAAATAGCGCAATTCGTTTAATTAACATCAATTAGATCCGGGCGTATTTCGATGTACTTTCAGGCACTCTTTAAAGATAATGGA
The DNA here is from genome assembly GCA_963969385.1 of Philonicus albiceps. Lineage (NCBI taxonomy): Eukaryota > Metazoa > Arthropoda > Insecta > Diptera > Asilidae > Philonicus > Philonicus albiceps. The sequence goes on along the minus strand of OZ017775.1, from coordinate 12,134,567 downwards.
GTTTATTAAGTCAACGAAATTAGCTCGATTCAGTCATAAAACCTTAGTTGAAAAGGACCACAAATTGTGTTGAAAACTTAATACATTCGGTGCTAAAGACGACCCCTAAGGTACTTCTTAAGAGACGACAATTATGTATTATATGCATATACATCAAGAACTATAGTCGCAAATTTTCTTAAAGACGCTTTGGGTGATTTTCTCAATAGTGACCACCAATAGCAGTTTGCAAGTTGCAATCTTTTCATTTTCATGCTTATTGGGGTAACAATGACCAAGGCACCCTTTGGCCGAAAGGGAGTGTGCTTGGAAGGAGCGAATGGGTCACGAAACGGCCACTTTAAAATTACCTGAGATGGATTATGAGGCGTGTACTACCACTTTAAGGAGACAATGCACTTGAATGGGAAGGAGTGATGTTCCTGGGGCGGTATGTAAAATGTTGCTCAACTGGTCACAAAAGGGCTCGTCCGCGGTGAAGGGTCATTATAGTCGCACAAAAGTAAACCGGTTGTTAAATACAAAGACGTAGAATCAGACGAAACGGTGAAAAATGCATTTCACACGAAAAGATGGTCTTTAGATTTTTGCGACTTTTATTACATTTTACAAGAAAATTATCAGCTGTTTTCAGCTATTGCTCTTATTAAACTTAATTGAACAGGCGACTATAGAAGTTGAACTCTTCATACGCAACAACCAAACGTCCTCAAAAGTTAAAAGTTGAACAAAAAAATAGCAGAAATAACACCAAATATAGCAACCTACTGCCAGTCTTGCATAAGCAGGCAATTTCTAGACGATATAAGATCGACTTAGCACGAAGACGGACAACACCTTCGCTAAGCTGCAAAACTATTGGCTACGGTGTTATGTCGCATTGGAAATTTTAAGCAAATTGTAAAAACCAGCACGATGCAACGCAAATGTTGGAAGAAGACCTTCGCGAAGCTTTAAGAGGCGTAACCACAAATTATGTTACAAAAGACAACGTGTATTTTTTTAAGTATATAATTCTTACGTGTGCCCCCACATGGTATTTGATAAATACAGATGACCAGAGCAAATAATATAAATCACGTTGTATAACAGCCATTTCACAGATTTGGTATGATATAACATTTCATCACAAAGTTTGTTTACAACCATCTATCATCAGCTTGTTAAATGCGGTGTTTTTTAATTGGTATTTTTTGCTTCCACAGCCAAATTGCAGAAGCTATCATTACGAAACAGAAAAATTTTCAATTTGGTAAGTTTAACCGAAGAAAAAACTGCAGGAAATTGAATTATTATTTCTATGGTATCGTCTCTTACAGATGGATTAGATTTGTTATTTCTTTTTCTGATATTTTAATACTGAAGAGACTTATGCTGCTTATAAAATAAAACCAGGCAGACAGCTTTTGCGTGTAAAATGTTTATAAAAATTATAAGCCAAATCCATTAAATTCATTCTAAGTTGAGTATCCCCGGCCAGAGTTAAAAACGAACGAACTATTTATGTATTTCGAATTTCAACCTTAATTTTTCCCAAATCCTCCCAATTTTGTATTATTTTGTTGAAATTATCAATAGATTTGGTTAATTAAGAAAAGAATTATAAGCCATAGAGGGTAGTACTATTTGTAAATATAATTGACTGTCTAGACTTCACCACGCATAAGCTCCTTAATAAGGAATAATTTCCTACAGGAAGGATGCAAATACCTTTCAAAAGGTTCTATAGAAAAATATTTGTGAGTCAATTTTGTAAATTCGATATGTTTCTGTTTGTGGTGGACAGGTTGCTTAAAAAAAATTCTGAAATTTCCAGTATATACCCAACATAAATTTAATTTCTTTTGACCAGAATCTCCGGATGCCACCGAGACTGTTTGGCAAACATCCCCCTTTTGCCGGGGCAGCTGATCTCCGATGACTTCAGCGACCCTCTGTCACTCATAAAATCTCGTAACATCTGACTATCTTTCTTTGATGTCCCGAGTCGTCCGAATGGCCGTTTTCACCGTCTGAACCAGATCGAATTGCTCCGGCCCTTTCTTCCATTGGACTACGATGCATATGTCCACCCGTCAGAGGAGAAAGACATTCCAAAATTATGATGTGTTCCTTGCGAAATGAAGGCTGTATCCCTGCCATATAAATTTCACCGTCTAATGAGATTTGAATGAAGCAAACTGACCGTTCGGCAACCGTCTGCCGTCGTAGGGACAGTCTCATTTTATAGTGAAAAATAGTGAAAAGAAACTTTGCCTTTTACTCAGTGTACCAAATTAGGTAGGGTTGACGTGAAAGTTATCATCCGCAAGAGTTCTGGTCATTGTGCTTAAGTCGGTAAGTGGACTGTTCATGGTCCTGACTTATTCCCAACTGAGAGCTCACTTTGCTTTGGTTCGAAACGAGCTGCTGCCCACACAATTTGCATAGTGTCTCCCTTTTGAACACCAAGTATCTAGCTTCTGAATACTCCCTCACCGAACAAATTATCTGTGGTATATCTAGAAAAGTAGATGCACTTCGAACTGGGTGGGACTAGGTTCATTTTGCGGATAGTTCAACCAGTTCGTGCTTTGATGCAATGCAAATGCATCAGGGGTATCGGGCAGTTTCGGGCTTAAGGTGCATTTGTGGCCTTTGACACTGATTGGACGCCACTGGTAGGACTACCTTTGATCTGCAGCCCCAGTGAATTATGCAGTCTTTGCGCCAGCATAAAACTCTTTGGGTGGCGCAATCGAACCATGAAATATGCCTCAACGGCGAGATTCGAGAACAATGCATACGAACCAGAGCATCGGATGCTGCAAATTCGAGGACATCTCTGGCTTAGCGCGTAATTTACCTTTCACAGGTAAATGGGCAAGCGACTTTTATAGTCATTGTCTGCTTATCTGTCCGCTGGCAAAAGAACTTGTTTCGTAATCCGTACCACCTCGACCAATGAGATCAGTTTCGGGAGAGCTACTCTGTAGGTTTTCTTTAAAGTTTTCTTAAGGTCCGTGCGCACAAACCACTGGCACGTTTAACCTTTAAGACGGAGGAAACCAAGGCCAAAATCACCGAAGCGAATGGCCTGTGTCTAAACTCAATTCCCCCATCAAAAGCATAGTTATAAAATTATAACACAACAACGAAATTGCTCCTTTTTTCTCAAGAAAACTGCTCATAACAGCTGCCAAAAAGTTTCGGCTTTTATTTTTTGCTCAGAGTATCTCAGAGATCTCCTTGAACTTCCTCCATATTTGGATTTCCATAGTCATTAGGGCCTGGGGGGGCAACGTGGAGCGAAAAGAGTCTTTTAATGGGCATCTCGAATACAATACTAAAAAACTTGTTACTGCGATGACACATCCGCGTGGTTTCAGGGTTCTGCAATTTTACGTAACCATCGCTTGAGAGACCCAAGTGCGAATTATCGCTCCAAGGTATAGTCTCGCGGGCTCCCGCTGCGGCAGGTAATTAAAGAGTTCGCCGAGTTTGAGCACCAAAACAGAAATCTGCAAAGAACGGGTTCTTTTACAGCGTGTGCCGAGCTCGATTCGCGGTGTAATTTACCTCATAGTGCTCTTAAAATGGGCATGCGTTCGGTGTAGTTCACCTACGCTTCCTTTACCGGTTATCGGCACCACGTTTGAGTTTGAACCATAAACAAGCCTCTCTTGATCTTGGTTTTCAAGAAGGCGCCAAGATTGCAGCAAGAAAGCTGCCGTGTGAGAGTATAATTGATTTAGAAATTATTATTATGATCAGTTCAGGCACTTTTGATAGTGGATTTATAGCAGGATACTCACAGTGTAGTTTAAAAAGGTTTTAGGACCTAAATATAATGGCTTTTACTACGTTAAACCTGTTTCTACACTTGTCTGCTTACTTTAACTCAACAAAATTAATTGCTGAATTATGCAATCTGCCGCACAAAGAATTTTTAAGCGCAGCTTTTCCTTGCAATCCGAATATGGAGATTAACTGAATATGTGGCTGAATAAAATCTATTGATAAATAAAATATACGAAGATGTGATGATACGCTTTTTTCATTTCCTGATCGTGCATCACGAACTTGAGTAGATTCACTTTGGCCATCTCAATAATTAAAAAACAATCGCCTGATCGATTTATTGTAAGCAAATCCAGCTGTAAGGTGCTTCCTGATTTCCGCTTCTAAACAGCAGATGTTTACATTTGCAAAAAAGTTAGCCTCAAGCCAAAGCCCTTTAGTACCATTAAAATCACTTAGCCGTCTTCATCTGGCTCCGTTCGATGCGATCAAATTTCGTGATCGTTTGGTTTTGTCCAGCGCCCACTTGAAGTCAATCGGGGAGCGACGTGTTTTCCGGGGTCAATTAATGGGCTTGGGATGTGGCACGTCGCGTTGTCGCCGCACTTGTGATTTACATCAGAACCTAAAATTAGCGCTGCGATCACATCTGTACTCGATCTAGCGGTTTGTCACACCTCACACGATCGGCCTAACCCACAAAATATAGAAAAGGCTTGTCCCAAAAAATGGGCACTTCCTTTGTACCCCCAAAATGGATTTTGTGGGCATGATTCGAATATTCAATCGTTTTTATGAAGAGTTCCATTCGGTAATGATAACAAGAGCAGAATCGGCGTTATGACGTAAATAGATTTTCCGAACAATGGCAATTGATCAGGGCCAGCGAATGACGAAATTATGATTTTTTTTTGCGTGCATGTACGTCTTTAGAGGAAGTCAACATTAACACTGACTTCATTAGCCCGACTTAAGCACGCCTGCCCTACCAAACTTGGGTACTTCCGTCCTCTAGCAAAAAAACTAAGTCCAATACGAATTGTTTTGGAAAGGAAGAGTGCGCCCGCGTAATTTGTAATCTACTGCCCATCTGTGGAAACACGCCTGAAATTGTATAACGATCTTCTGTTTTTTTCATCTTTTCGCTGTGTTTTCAATTGTTTTCTTACAGCTTTCGCTTGGAGAAAATAAAAACATAATTTTTTCTCTCGAACTAAGTCAGGTATGACGTGAAAACAAATTCACTGACCTCTTTCATGAGCGCGAAACACCGCGCGATTACATAAAACCCATTACACCGTCGAATAGACTCCGGTGGACAGTAACACATAATTTATGCATCGCCGGACCAAAATTTATGGCCCGATGCAGATATTAGAGGAGCCATTTACCTGGGTAAGGTGGCTCACACCGCGCGGTGCCCCAAAGGAAGAAATCCGCTTCGTATTCCTTCCGTGTTTCGACAGTGGGGACATAAATAAATAATTCCTTGGAAGAGTCTTAGAAGCATACCCACCCACTCTATATGCTTTTTTGCTTCTACAGCTGCATGCGCCGCCGGTCCGGGGGTAATAGTAAACACGCCAGGGGAGTACCTCTGCAGTCGGGCTCTGCTTATTAAAAATTGAAGTGACCCACTGGCAGCTCGTCTATCGCCAGCTCCATTGGCTCTTTTCTTACCTTTTTCGGGAACATGATGAATTATTTTCACTGCCTTCCCTCAGGTGTAGACTACGTGCCCGCCACGGCAATACCGAGTTAAGTGGGTCACACGGGACCTTAGGGCTCCAAAAGGCAAAAAACAAAAAAAAAGCGACGTGTGACCAAATATTACACTTTAGTTCACCGATAAAATTGAAATCTTTGGAAAATGCACTATACGCCTGCAGTCTCATGGGAAATTGCATTTTTTTGTTATTTCACTGCAATCGAGGCAATGCTCCTGTAACGTGCCTGAAGCCGCTTATATTTTTTCCAAATAAAAGCGCCACACTATCATTTTGCGACCGGTGCTGCAACGTAGATGACATGAAGAGCCTCGTTTTTAGCAGTCAACTAATCTAATCGACGAATATTACAATATTTGATCAGCACCAGGCGGCGAATGGGTTTTTTTTTTTTTTTCGTAAACATGATCTAATTTTACACCAGCGACGCTTGTTATCATCAAGTTTGCCGGAAGCCTTGAGGGCACAAATCGCGCGATTCCTCGCTGATAATAGAAAGTCTAGTGTCTGCAAGTTTAAGGCATTTTTATGGGAAAAATTTAAATAAGGTCTTTGGAAGCAATTTTACGCAATACGAAATTTTGCAAGTCGTTGCCATGTGATCTTGCAAGCGATAATTAGCAATTTGTAATAGAATAGTAGATCTAATTCTCTTAGTTTTAGTTGTTTATTAATTTATATCTATATTTAAATTGTAGCAAAACTGGATTGAATATTTAATGTTTCGTATATAAAAGAAACGCATATCGTTGTTTTAGCTTAAATTTCAATTGAAAAATAACGTAATACTTTAAGCCCGATAAAAGATATTTTTTATTTAATCAGTAATTGAGTAGATAACCAAAACACGTTTAATACTTAGCTATCGTAAAGAAATTTGAAACAAGTCTGCAAAATTGAAAAACTTGAACAACGTTAAAGTTGATCATGTTTTTGACGAAAGCATATTTTCTAATAATTAACCGCAAAGTAAAAGAAAATTCAAATTATATCCGACTGTTGAGCTGATCTCTAATGTGATGAACATTTTAACCTTTTTATTTTTTAATATCTTTTATAATAACTTGCAATTCAGCTTTAGAGGCTATTTTGCTAAATTCTATGATTTTGCAGTTTTTATACTTTTGTGGACTCACTTTTTTAAAAATTAGCTACATTCAGTTCCAGTAAAATTTTTGATTTAAATTTAAAAAAATAACCAAAATATAAAACAAGGGCAATATTCAATCTCTAGATTGTTCTATTTTTTTGGACCATGTCATAATTTAAAAAAAAAAAGTTTTACTTTAAAGAATGCAATTCATTTTCTTACTGAATACGAATGAACCCTTTTAATAATTTTGAAATATTTGAAGTGAAATTTAAATCTTAAAACTAAAACGATCACAACTACCTCCGATATCCACTCACCCGATTTCCGTTTTTCTCTATCGGAAACAACAAGACTTTTAGCGCGCTTAACGCGAAGGGACCTCCTCCGAATGGAGCGAAGGAACGCCTCAGGCATCCTCGAGAACCTCTGAGGCGGGGCGTCGGGAGCCTTACGTTCCGGTAAAAAGAAGTTTTTCACAGCCAACATATTTTTATTTTAGTATAAATCCTTTTTTTAGCATATATCCTTAAGAAGATCACTTAATATAACTGTATCTTTCTATTAATCCACGAAATTATTAATTGTAACTAAGACCACAAATCACCGTCTTGTTTCGTTAGACACTACTGCGCTTCATCAACTACTGCACAGAATGAAGAAAGCACTTTTTCTGAGTCGCTGACTAACAACTAGTATGACATAAGAGTAAGAAATGCTTGATTCACGAAACCACTACGATTTAGCTTTAAAAAGGTAGATAAAGGTGCCATCCTAAGCGACCTTGGAGTTGCAAGATCCAGCAAAAGACTGATGTGTGATCTCAAAAAATCATCTTTACCCGAGAGGAGCAAATCACGAAATCTAGCGAAAAGCTGAGAAGCAAGCCTTCAGCCGTCCTCCGACGTTAACACCACCACGTTCCATTCTGGACTAAGTTGGTTCGACCAAGTTCCCTTGCGTAAAACAGAAACAGAGCCGGTCGAGCTCGGGCTGCATGGGGGCAATACAGCCGCCGTCTTCGGGGATATCGCAGCCCGTGAGTAACCCCGAAACGTAGGCACAACGAAACCCATTCAGAGCCCCGGCCGGCAGCAGCAGCAGCAGCAACGACAACGGAGGCTTATCACTTTCCGCCTCGTATCTTGTATCGTGTACTATAGTAGGCCGTCACTGTGACAAGCCCAGGTATAATGATACGAGTACACCAGGTAATACTATCAGAAGATGCACAGGGTGAACTTGGACTCATGCTTGTCTGTTACTGCTTTCAAAGAGGACGCGGCTAGCTTTCGGGAAGACGACTTCTGAGGACCAGACTTTGAAGAAAAGTTTTGGGCATGGACACCAGCGCATGTCTCTGCACAGCGCCTCTTCCTCCTCTTTGGCTATTTGCTTCACTTGCCTCTTGCAAAATTTTAAGTATGATGAGCACAACTGGCATATGTTGGTACATCCCTTCACATGTCCTCATAGACTCTAATTTTGCAATTAACACGAAATGCAGCTAAAATAGTTCCGGCAAGCCACTTTTAGGTGCATTGTACCCGCCTGTAGCCTCCCCCACAAAAGAAGGTCAGTTCAAAAAGCTGTCGAGAAGTTGTTTTTTAGAAAAAAAAAACGGAACTCTGGCCTTACGAGGCGCTAAAAATCAAGACAAACAAAAAGCACATGGATGCAGGGCACTAGACTTGCAGCAGCATCTTGAGAAATTGTTAAGGTTCTGGTAAATTAAAGAAAAAAAGTTTGTCCATTACCCGCAATTAAATCGACCCGTGGGGTGTCTACGGGAAGGGGGTATAGAATTTGAAAATAATGGAGATCCGTTTGTGTCCATTCAATTCAACCCTTTTCGCGGAACTGAGGTTAATTTGCCGATTTAAGACCTCACACGGGCGGGCTTATCCTGTTTGTGGTTTATATAAGAAAAGTGAAATAAACCTTCCCCGTGGACTTGAGGTTGGGTTATAAAAGGAGTATGAATGCAATTAGGACATCTGTTCGCCCGCTGGAGTCAGAATTAATCGCTAATTGTTCTAGACGTTGCACAGTGGACGATTACTAAAAAAAAAAAAAATTGCTTAATTTCTAAATGGGCTTTTCAGCATATTTTTAATTCTTTAACTATACGAGTATGCAGTATTTTGCTTTTTATCCACTTTCTCAAAGTTTTATTTAAAGAAATATTATAAAGATTTCGGACATGCCACTAATATTAAAAAAATGGTATACAAAAAAGTTTATCGATTATACAAGGTATGAATTCAACACGTTGAAGTAAATAACATTATTCAGCAACATATAGTTTATAGCTGAATAGAACCTAGAACCTAGAACAGTCAATCGAGCAGAAGCGCTGAATTTAGAATTCAAAATACCTAGCCTAAGTGAATATTTTCTTTAAAACCGAAAAAATTTAGTTAAGATCTATGTTATAAAACTCTGTCTATTGCAAGTCTTTAAAAAGTCCAAAAACTGTCAATTGGTCACTTATTAAAATAGGATTTAATTAACCACAGAAAGATCCATTGAAGCGTTGCGGGATTTTATTACGCTTGATTATAGAGCTAGTCGCTGAAACATCTTTTCTGCTTAATTAAATCTTCTGATGGTTTTACGTTTGCCCCTTTTTTATTTAATGTTACCAAGCCAAGACCCTACACTTCTTCTTCTGAGCCGTCACTTACGCACGATCGTAATTAAATTACTTCAGCCACCGTGTAAGTTTCCCCGCACGTCACCTCCCTTGTCTTAAAAGTGAAGGCAGCGAGTTGTTCACCGCAAACGCCATTAATTTGAGACCGCGGAAATAATGCGAAGGTGATACCCAGAAAATGAGTACTTCCTTTTTACTGTGTTAAATGAGTCCAGCGATAGAATCTTAATATCTTATCTGTGGGATGGTGGCTGCATTTGTAAGCTGATGGGGCAGTGTTCAGCACTATCGGATTTTTTAATTGTAAATCAACCTGATGGTGGATGCCCACAGCTGCTGATGATAGCTATCGTGTGATTGCGCGACGAGGGTTGATGCCATGCCGCATAATAGGTGCGTTTATGTAATTCGAATTTCCGCAGCGCTTCCGTATTTAATTGACGTAATAATTACCTAGCTGTAGCCAGCAGTCGTTTAACCCTTTCACTGCCATATGGGTGACACAATAGCTTATTCAGCTATTGTATGTCACCCATATGGCAGTGAAAGTGTTAATAGTTTGGACGATATTTGAGAGTATTATTATGCGATTAGACAAGTTGAATTGCCTCGACATTAAGGATAATTGGAACTATTGTCCACCTATTTGATAGAATAATTAGTTATCATGTAAAATAATTGGAATTAACTGAATTAAATTAAGAATGTCCGTTGTACCTATAAGAGTTCACGGAATAGCTTTTCTAACATGTTAATTCAAAGTACTGCTATTCAGCGCTCACCTCAATGCGTTAAGAAGGCGTTCTAGATAGTGTACTTTTTAAAATTCAATTAGAAACGCCCAACGTTGTTAGCATCATGGTTTTTGCATCAATGATTTTCAGCAACTCCGAAAATTATTATGCTTTTAATATAAATCGTAGAATATTTAGAATTTATTTCGAAATGCTTAATATTCAGAAGCAGTATAATAATAGTCAATTCAGCTAAAGAAGAGTAATTGCTGAATTTATAATAATAAGCTACGGAAACTTATTTTTGCTTATGGAAGATGTGAACAAATCGTTTGCGCTTAATCATTACATTGAATATCCCCTTAAATAATTTTTACCAGAACGTGACACCTCAAATATTCGTAAGGATCTACTGGGCATATTAAACAGGGTGTCGCGCACCCTTCAAACTACATCAGTCCAAATCACATTCAACAAACGTGCTCTGGTCACCGGCGCCGGGCCGTAGAACTGTCCAATAAATTTCGTAGATAATGAGTTGAAGTACCACTCCCAGAGAATAGACTTGGCCCATAAAATTGGGATAAAGTCGAGGTTCATGATCGAGCTATGGCACGCGCTTATCCATAGATTGAAGCGATTTGTCGGTCTCTTAGTTGTTAGAGCTGCGGGGGAAAAGAAAGAAAATGCTAAGAAGTTTTCTTAAGGAATAATTCCGCGGTTGATTTTATGCGGGGTTTAAACCAAAAAAAGAAAAAACGTAGGAGACCTCGACCTAGCTCACAGCCCGCCCTGCAAACGATAGGAATCGCATCTGAGAAATTCATGAGCCAACAAAAATGTCAACCCTTTTCTCTTCGGCCAAGGAAGACGAAAATTCCTTTAGCATGGAAAGATTCTCGTCTAAGCCTTTTAGATTTCCTGCTTGCGGCATACAATAGAATTGGATTAGCCCTTCTTCCATATACATAGGGCTCGTGAAGCATGAGGATGTTTTGATTGAAATTTAATTAAAGGAGCAGGAAAAGCCGGCTCTTGCGGGACGGAAGGACGAGGGTATGTGTATATCCTATAGTCCATTTTCAGAGCAAATTAAATTCTTTAGAGTTGATTACAAGGTCTCTGGCTGTGTTTACAAATCGAAAAAGTTTGCGAAAAAGGAAGAGGAAAAAATTATCGAAGGAAGGCAAAATTTCACAGCAAAGAGGGTTCGGTCGGGCGGTGTATGTTTCCTTTCCTTCATATTCAGCTGAAGGCCTTAAATTTTTGCGTCCATTCAGCGGAAGCACATGAATGCGTCCTTAAGCAGTTACCATTTGTAAGTGCGAGCTGCCTCCTCTTGCAGATGTCGAGCAGGACACCTACCAGACCAGACTGACGTGGTCCTTGAAGTGTTCGTTGTTAAGAAAATAAAAAAAAAAATATATCTTAAAAAATAATTTTTTTGTCCGCAAATGCATCAAATAAGGATAAATCAGAGCATTTGCGGGGAAGTGTGCGCCTGCAGGTGATGCTGGATACTGTGAGGCTTGTTGCCGAGGAATCGAAGAGTCACAAAGGCAACAACAAAAAAAAAAAAAAAACAAAAGGGGGAAAGAGAATATCCTTAAGGGATTCGCTTGTTTTTTCCTGGCCAAATCTTACAAATGTTTTTCTTCATTTTAAGACAATTCCCTCAACCATGACCGACATGAAACTGACAGCGGAACAAGGGATTTTGATGGGAGTTCTCTGTTATTAAAAATGCAAATCGGGAACACAGCCCCAGGAACACACACCGATCATTCCGGAATCATATTGTTTCCCGAAAAACAAGAAGCAAGATCAAGGCGTGTGTGTTATGTGCTGCAGAAGAGCATCAAGGGCAGAAATCGATTTATTTATTCCACTAGGAATAGGAGCAGAAACAGCAGTATACATCTCACCGGCCGGTGGGTCTCGTGTGTACTTAGAGGACACGAAAAAAACATTTTTCCGGAATTCTGAGGAAATTGCAACATTGCCTGAAGGCATTTGTCCTCATTCCCGTCACTTCCAGAACACTGCTGCTGCTGATAAATCGTAGCAATTTGTTTTCCCCGTCATCCTAGCATACCCAGAGCTCTTCTAAGCAAACATTTTGCCATCCTGAACCATAGCTAGAATTGCAGGAGCACTGTCGAAACGATGCTGACTTTTCAACTCTACAATGAAAAGATGCATTTTGCACACCTGATAAGTACCTGGAAATGGACCGTTTTATCCTTATAAGGGGATAGTTGTGCGAAATACCATCAAAGCCATTCCCAAGAGCACTATCCAGCTCCCGCTAGGTTTTCTTTAGCGCCAGCAATAAGTAGGTAAAGGATATGGACTAAACAATTTCTCTCACAACTCGTTGAAAAACTGTAAAATGGCTGCAACTGAAAAGAAAACGATTTAAGGTAAGGTTTGCAACAATTATAATTCGTTCCACTTTCACTTTGTGCGATAAAGTACGACACGGTGCGACAGAAAGCAGCGAAGTGGAAACGAAGGATAACATCATCTCGACGCATCCTTCCGGTGCGCCAGGTACGTCTATGATTAGATTCGCCAATAAAACTGAATGTCCTAGTTTTCCTCCAGCCACCAATTAGGTCTGATGATTTATTCACTCTCTCCGTATCCAAGGTAAGCAAAGTGAAAACTCTGTTCGTACAGAAATAAAAATTTATTTGAGAGCCTTGAACATTCCTTCTGATGACGGAGGCTGGCTTTTATCCATTTATCTACCTTCCTACTTGGCCTTTCGAGCAAAAAAAAAATGTTTATTCGCACGCAAAAACCCATATCTCATAGAGGTTCTGAGTTTCAGGGATATGGAAGGAAGGCTTTGGGATAGTGTGCGATGTACACCTCTCCATGCTTTCACATTATTCGAGAAATCGATTTACAGCCCACTGTTGGCCCAGTTTCAGAGAGGCCCAAAGTTTTATAGGACGGAAGTAACGAATTTACGATAGAACGGTTGTGGATTACTCCCCTTTGGAGGGAGGAATTTCAGTCAAAATCGAAATTTATAACTTTACTGAAAGAATGATACTGTAGAATTTCTGAACGAGTTTCCTTAGTTTTTTAAGATAAAGAGGTGCTTTTAACGACTTTCACAAGATCAAAAGACAGATACTTATGATTTAATACATTGATGGAAAGGATATTCAGCTATGAAAAGCTTATAGCTGAATAGGTGTTATTGATGTGAACATGTTAACCAAATACATTTATTCATAGTAGATAAAAATTATGTCTGATATGCATAAAATATTTAAAAAATATATATATGTACGAGTATATCACCTTATTTCAATATTCAATTCAGCTTAATAGTCGTCATTTGGGGCAAAGTGTAAAGATCGCATTTATAAATATTCAAATATATACCAAAAACAAATTCTACGTTCTATTTATAAATGCATGATATATGGGACACTGATTTCGTGAAATAGGAACACCTGAATACTTTAGAGAGGTAGCGCCTCCAAGCATACAAGGCGAAATCCTAACGCTAGGGCATAAGTGAAATTCCATAAATCACCTCACGCCTCGTTAGGCCGGGGCTCAGATGCAGGTCTCGATGTAGACCTGACGCTTCTGTGTGCCAAATGCAGTTCAAAACACATAACGAGCGGAGGAAGTTGCGGAAACGAGTTCTTCAGGTTGCTCGTTAGCGTCCTCGCAATGGGAGACCGTTTAATTGTACAACGGCAGCATGAGGTGAAAGTGCCACCAGATTCGCGATTGGTTCTCACCGCCTCCACCTGGCTATCTATCTACCTTGTGACAGTTCTACTAAATATAAACCTGGGGACAGTCCCATCCTGCTATGCATCAACGGATTAATCTGTTGCACTGTCGGACTTTAACGAGTCAATTACCGGAACGAGCTCTAAAGGAAGCAGAACAAGTTCCTCTAGGTGGACCAGGCGTCTATAGCATACTCCATCATAATTACCTGATGCGATAAGATCATAAGATTCCCGGTTCGAACTGAGAAAGTGAAGCGAATTTTGCTTCATCAAGAAATTAGTCGAGCCTCGCCAATTACTCCCCGTGACTCAGCAGTATCTCATGTTTCTTCAGTCTTTATCTAGGTACTTCAGGTGGCTCGGGCTGGGGCTGACCGCCGTCTGGTTGGACTCGTGCCAAAAAATTTCTCCTTTTTTCAGAGGCCAGGGCAACGGTCATCGCCTTACCTCATTAGTGTCTGATTAGCGGCTCCTCTTCAGAAACGAGTAATGCGCTTAAGTGATGCACGAGACGTGTCTTGTCTGGCTATCCCAAGTCGAAAGAAAGACACAGCCACTTGAAGAAATTTGTGAATGAAATTGTGGCGCCGCGCCGCATAGTCGTGGGACGGACAATATTTCATTATTTATTTTTTTTTTTGTTTGGGGCCAATGATAGGGCACATGACGCCAATTAGTTGTCTGCAGAAAGTTTCATTTGTCACATGCTCTAAATAGAGCGCATGGTCCAGTGATTGAGTCTTCCGCGATATTCCTGGAAAATATTCTGGTAGCTGAGAGTGGGCAGAGCATGAGCTCGATTTTATTTTTGTATTTATGTTTTGAGAATGCCATCGGGCACTCTTCTGTGCTACCGGATATATTCCCGTCAGAGTCGGCTCGGTTAATTTTGGAAAGTCCATTCATTGAATATTTCGGGTCTTTCCAATGAATGAAATTTATTCTTGGTCAATTGACCTTATTTTGAGCAAAAATTTTCTTCACTTCAGTGTCATAAATTAAATATTTGCATAAGAAAATTTCAAAGTAAATTCTAAGTGCGATCAATGATTGTCAATTAAATTAAATTGAACGATAATTTTTTCACCAGAAATATCGATCACAAATATTTAACCGTTTGTGTTGTTTCAAACAAAAAGAATTTGAACAGATAAATTGATTAGATCTTAATTTAGCCAAGCTGAATTGCGCAAACATAGCTGAGTTGTACTAATTTGCGCTGAATTAAGCTAAGGATAGCTGGCTGAATTGATTTATACAAAGCTGAAAAGAGTAGAGAAAAAAGCGCAAAAACACCCTTATTTCAATTTATATAGGATTCGTGCCTCCAGGCACATCCTATAATTATATCTATTATTTATCCAGACATGCTAGTTATGCTAAGAAGAAGTTAGAACAGTAGCTACCAAATTGAGCTTCCTACGAATTTTTAAATAAGAATAGTCCCCTTTTTCGTGGAATTTTATATGAGATCCTTCCACTGAAAATATTTCCTTCGGGCACATTACCTATTTTATGTTTAAATATTTATTAAGGTCCTTCGGATAGAATAAAACCTACAATTTTTTCTCAACGTCAGACTTTCCCCCTTTCGTGCAATAACTCCAGAGAACAGTTACTACTTTCCCTATTCGAACTAATTAAGTCTGAAAGCAACAAAAGAAACTTCCTGCCTTGTGTGCTGGCACTGCCCCTAATTAAGGCCACGTCACATGGACAGAGAAAGATACCAGTGAAGCGCCTGAAAATTTAATATAATTCCCTGCAAGGAAAAAGATTAGGACTCTTCTGTTGCAATTGCTGTATCGCTACCCTCCACCACCTCTTTTTCATCCAACATGTGCCTTGAGGGGTTCTGATAAATCTTAGAAATGGACGAAAATGAATGCATTCGTCAGAGAAGTAATTGATGTGGGGCGCACACCACCGAAATATGAAATGAGGGAGTACCTACGCTTGAGACGAAGCGCCGCCAGATTCAAGAGGGTGACAACAAATTAGCATTACATATTCCCGTGGGGTTTATTTTTTTCTTTATAGAGAGTCCACACCTCCTTCTTTGCCAGGGGTGTCTGGGAGTGCATCAATTTAATCAATTAATGAGGGAGGGTGCGTCGCTTGATGTGGGTGCGTGTACAAATGAAAACCCACCTATGGTGACAATTTCATAGTTTTTCACGGCTAATAAGTGAAACGCTTCGATCCTTAAGGGAAATCTTTTTTTCGTAGACACACGTTCTGTATATTCATTATATGACCTATTAGAAAATCTAAAGGCGCTTTCACCTCGAGGCGCAGCCTTTTTTTTCCGCATTCACAAGTGGGACACAAACAAAAGAAAGCGTCATCCCGCTGGGTACCCCTCAGGGGTAATGATGGGTTCGGTGTCTGTCTGTCTGCGGGCATTGCATCGGAAGCCGATCTTGATAAAAATCAGGGAATCCTTATTCGATGCTACTTTTTTTTGCCGGCTCCTGGTCTTTGTACTTTAAACCAAAGACGAGCAAGCACCCCGGCGGGATGATGATACTACAAAATATCTAGATTTCAGTGTGCTTCGGTAATTATTGCCACGTCATGTTACGTATACATCGTTTTGATGAGACTGAACGCGAGACTTTGACTAATGGCAAGAAGGGTAAAGGACGGTTGCGGTGTTATCTTGGTTGTGTCTTTTCACCCATCCAATTGCGGCTGCGACATTTATTGAGATTAATCGCGATAAATTCGGATTCTTTTGTATCTCTTTCCTTAAGGGTAATCTTAAAGATTTAGTCGTAAAGAGGAGAAAACCACAAGATGCTCTCATTCTTCCCACAGAGATTGAGTGATCACTTTTTCCCAAAAAAATGAAAAATTTCTCCTAGGGGAATAGGAGAATTTGGCTCATGGCAACGGGTATAGGTAAGCTACAAATAAAAATATGAAAAATCGAAGGGCAAAAGGAAATTCGATTAAGGTGTCCAACCCTCACTGAAATTGGGAGCGAACCCATAATTTCCTCAGAGGAATGGCATACAGCCTTGAGGACCAAAAATTCACACAACCCGGAGTTGTTGGCTCATTTTTTTCTTACATATAATAATTTTTTTGTATAGAAGCCTACCCATGAAGTATTTGGTTTAAATTTTCGAGGATTTCCTGCAACTTTTACCTTTTACTTCCATGGGCAAGGACCCGTCCTCATTTGTAGAAAAATAGATTTTTGTGGTCGAGATTATCTTCTTTTTCTGGCACAGATTAAGGAGCTCTCATTACATCCACATTTCGCCTTGAATATTGTAAAAGCCAAAACATCGAGGGGCAACTGTCCATGACCGCATCACGGTAGTTGGTGGCGACGTTAAACACTTTGGCCCCAGGTGCAAAAGCGGTTTAGTTAATAAAAATTTTTGCGGCGGCAGACACGCAACGGGCGAGGCAATTTAAATTTGCACGAGACTCCCAGTGGACGCGTGCCAGAACAGTTCCTTCTGATTGATTTTCGCGGAATATGCAAAGGCGCAGTAGCCCCTTCTGGGCCAATAGGACTAATAGCGCAGAGTCATGCACTATGTTTGCATGAAATTGTTTCACTTTCCATGATAAAGGCTAAAATTCGCAAAGGGGCTAAATGCCCCTAAAAAGCAGAAGGAGCCTTTTGGGACGTGACAGGCCTTGAAACTTAGCAGGACTGCGCATCGACCTAAAGTTACCCTAGGGCTGAGCAATGGATCTCGCAACTGTGGTAATATTGTGGATGTGTGTTTACTTGAGAAAACCCCTTCAAATTTGGGAATATTAATAGAAAAACAAAAATAGTCAATATTGAAACAAAGTTTATATGTTCAGTTTACATAATCTACGGCTTAATTCACTTCAAAAAGACAAATTGCAAAATTGAATAGCTGACAATGAAATATGTTTGTTTTAATTGCTGAACCCAACTTAATATAGCTGAATTTAATTAAAATTAACTTCATTTAGCTTAAATAAACTCAATTTAGCTCAACTGTTAATTACAACCAAATTCAGCTTACCAAAACTCTATTCAGCGCCGCTTGATTCTTTTCAGCTAAGCTTAAATCAATTTAGATTAATTTAATCACTTTATCTTGCTTATCTCTCTAATTACTTAGAATTGTTTACATCGAATGGACAAATATTTTGTTCTTAAAAGATTTTATATTTCTAAAAATGAAAAATGAAAATGAAATGATGCTCTCTACCTACTCCTTAAGGAAGTTTAATTACTCACCGATACAAAATCAAAAGAAAACCCCCATTTACCGTACAATAAAATCAAATGAGATGGAAGTAACTAAACGTGTAAGGTACTGCTCGACGAAATCAAGGATTTAGCACATAAGCAAAAATCACTTTATGCCTTTGCGACTTAATAGATGTTTAAAAGCGAAATGAGTCAAGGACTCTTCGCAAAATATCGGAATTGTTGGGCATACAAAAGTGTTCGTTCAGTGAGCAGGTAAATAAGACGGATTCGAGCCCTTCTAGAGCCCTTCAGTCGACAGAGCGGCAAATGCACGTGTTCAGTGAAATAAGCAATTTTTGTGAAGTAGAAAAGCCTCTTAATATCGACGCAGTTTTCATACGTGTTTTTTAGACGAATTTAAAATCCAATTAAAATTTTTTTTTTTTGGGGAGAGTAATCGTTAACCCTTTTTTGAAGTGAAAAGCACTTACGACTGCTAATTAATTTCTGTGCTTTACCATCAACATTACTGTGCGAAGACTGTTTAAAGGTTTTTTTTTCTCTGAAGATTTGAGTGTTAAAAGTGAATAAATTTTGAAATTTTAAATTGTACTGAATATAACATTTTATTTAATTGGGTTCATTCAACTAGTAATGGTTACTTGTAGCGGTTACATTATTAAAAATTTAATTTTCACAATTAATTGTGGAATTTAGCAATTGGTTTTATTAAACTTAATGGAGCATGTCACTGCAGAAACTGTATTTATTTTCAACTCAAAATCTACCAATAATCCTTATATAATTCGTCGCAAATTTCTAAAAGTATTAAATTAAAAAATACATGTTTTCCAATTAGAAATGTGTTCTATCAATTTGAATTTGCTTGGATAAAATCTCAAACTCAAATGGGGCTCAATAGGCTAACTGCTCAGAATACATAACTGTGGTGTTATTATTATTTTTTTGCTCTCTTTAATTAGCGCCTTTACGCAATATCAAGGTGTAGCACCCAACGGACCACAGAAGCAATCACAAAGGGTACCCTTTACCTTCAATTGCCGTCTTGGCGGTTCGTTTTCAAAATTAATTACGAGAACTCCATTACGCTCGCTTCCTTCCTATAAACCTGAGATGAAAACAAACAAATTATTCGTGTCATGTCACAGAAGGGTTACTCAACGAAACCCGGAATCACTCTAGTCATGCACGATACAAAAAAAAAAAAAAAACTTGAAGTTATTTTTCTCCGACTGTTGTCCTAATAAAAAAATAAACTCCGAAGTGTGAGATAGGACCAGTCCGCCCAAATAAGGCTAGGTTTTTCTTATTTATGTTGATCCGCATGCCTTCTTTTGAGTTATTTCAGTAATTTTCTGGTTGAGAGAATTACATTGGATGTTGGCTTTTTAAATTTCCCTTAAAAAATCTTGACTTTCACAATATCATTTGGAATTATTGTTCTAAAAGTAACGATCAGCATTAATTTTGCAGAAAGGGAATATCATAAGTTTTTGTTAATATTTTTGGTAAAACCCTAATTTTTATTAATTCCATCCTGATAACATCCTCTTCATTAATGGATGCAATCTTTTAGCAGAATTAATTGCCCAAAAATCTGGAGCATGTAGGATACGACCTATGCCCTCTTTCGAAAAGATGCCGCGTCAAATTAGGTTCAAATCCCTCCCCCATCCGCTGTCTTTCTAAACATGAAATGATTTGATACATGAAAATCGCAGCTCTTGAGATCTACTACCCCGCTCCTTAGAGCCTTCGCTTACATGACCCATCACTTCTCGTCGTCAGTATTTTATGGGATGTGGCATGAAGCCAGAGGAATGGCGAATTGCAGCACTTAAAATTTCTGCTAGCGCGTCTAATCCCATGAGGGTCATGATGACGAGAGTTTCGAAGGAGCACGCCAGAGCCCCGTAATTTGCCATAAATTTCGCGTCAATGAGACATTCATGGCTTTTGTCTTGAGGGGGATGCGACAAGATTCTCACATCGTTAGCGTAAGAAGCTGTGGCGAGTAAGGACTAAGGGAGGACCACAGCCATCAGGTTGTCGTCCTAAATCACGACAGAGCACTCGGGCAAGGGGGCAACAATAGGGAACAATCAAAACTTCATAAATCGGATACAGTCCGCTGCTCCAGTCGAAGATGCAGCTAAATATGAGTCCTTCCCCTTCGTCTGGGTGTCCGTGCCAGGATCAGAATCAGGACTCGTCCGGACACCCTGCAGGGAGGGGGCTCATAGCTCAGGATTTAAATGAGACGATGCGACGTACGGACTTCAATCCAGGCCGAGTGCTGCACCAAAACCGATTGGACTTCAGCCAATAAATCCGGACGGATTCAAAAT
This sequence comes from Philonicus albiceps, assembly GCA_963969385.1. Classification (NCBI taxonomy): domain Eukaryota; kingdom Metazoa; phylum Arthropoda; class Insecta; order Diptera; family Asilidae; genus Philonicus; species Philonicus albiceps. The sequence goes on along the minus strand of OZ017775.1, from coordinate 12,114,252 downwards.
TGGATGAAGCCACCGACTCCTCGCTGACTGTATCTTTTCAGGCCTAATTCCGGGTGAGTTCATTTTTTTCCAGCCCTTCGCATCTTTCAGAGTGACGCTGCACGTCGAAAACATACACATCATGGACTTTAATTATGATTTACGATTAGATTATGGTCCTGGTGTCGTTGGTTGTGACACGTTTGATGGGATCATCCCTGGGGCCACTCGGGACTCGCAATAATCAGCCACCGAGAACTGCTAGCGCGCCGCATATTCTGGCTGTGAGGGCTTGGTTTCATCATTTCATTCTCGCGGAATTTCCAGCTAATTTTTGGAGGCCGGGCGTGACATTCTGCAACAAGGCCAACTCTCAACCCACATTTTCCCCGAGTTGGCAATTATTCAGAAATTAGCACGATGGGATATTCTTTTGTGCTGTTAGGCATGTCCTGAATATCGGATTGTGTCATTCCAGCTCCAAGTATAGGTGGGAAAGGACGCCCGCTTGTTCGTCAAGCCTCTGTGCCCCAGGACAGGGCTCATTTAGGTCACACGATTCGGGGCCCCGATTGCGTAACATCGGTCTCCGTTCGAAATGCAAACAGACCCGAGTGACCCTTTTCACTGGGACATAGCCCGCTTGACATGTTACCCTTTGTCCTTTGATTGTTTTAGAAAAAAGGATTCACTTCGCTGCGACATGAAGTCGTTCTCGATCAAAAAGTCCATCAATTTTCCGGTCGCACGGAGAAAATACGGCGTACAGTGTGACGCCCTTGGATTTTCTTGCAAGAAAAAAAAAACGGTATCAATTTTCCTTCCAAGATCGTTTCCTCCTTTCGCCTGAGTGAGCAACAATAATTAGTCGGTTCGAAATCGGATACGATTCATTTATTGCCCTTCCCTCTGCAGTCCCTGATGGGCAAATTAAAAATCGATCAGGAAAGGAGCAATGGCCTGATTTTCGCAGGATATTAAAGGGCTCCCTTCAAACTCGGGAAGAAGCTATCGTCAGACGATTCAATCCAATCGGTTTCTCAAGCTATTCCTTAATTCGCCAATTAGTTTTTAAGAAAGCGAGTTTTTTCTTTTTCAAGTTATTTTCTTGTTCATGTTTGAGAATTCAACAAAATATTCTTTAGTAAAAATTCCAATTACCTATTGATTACCTGGAAATTAACGCGCTTAAAAAATTCTATATTTTTTAAACAAGTCTCTGTCTACAGAAGCTTTGTCTTAAATCGAGCTTGAGAAGTATTTTCTATTAAAATAATTAAAATAAAAAAAATTATTTACTGAAGAGGCAATTTATAGAATTTATAGTTTAAAAATTTATCATAAAGGTGATACTTAGAGCTCCCAACGGGATTTGGAAAACATTATTTCAAGAATTTGTTCATTATTTCTAATGTTAAGACATCAGCCTTAAAGGTTCGTACCTTAAAATTCTTTAAATCTCGATAGCACAATACCAGAAAAATTAATAGCTTTATGGAACACAGTAAAGTTCTTGAATTTACCTTTTAATTTCAATACCAAGCTCACAAATTAACTCTCGACTGGTGGAAAATAAATTTCTTCGTTTCAACAAAAGAAGGGTCGTTCTGTTGCGCAAACAAACAATTTGCTAATATCCCTCAGAAGCTGTTAATAGCATCAGAGTGGTGTCCGCGCTGGACCAACAGCTTACAAGCAGCCAAATATGCAACAAATGTCCGCACGGCACGAATCGGCGAAGGAAGCAAAGTTCGTCTTCTGTCTTCTAAGGAAATGAGAACTTGTTCCTTAAGGAGGACTCAAAAGAGCGCATCATTTTCGCAATCGTATCCATTGTCCAGGGGATTTGCTATGGTCGGACCCGACCGACAACTTTTCTCTGGTGGCATGGCACACCAGAAAAAAGGATGTTCTACATCCAGGACAACAATGGGAACCGATTCGCCTGTTGTCGGAGGAGTGAGAGAGGACCCCAAATGCTAATTTCGCAATCACTTACGAGGCTGACCCGGCCTTCCTTGTTAAGGGGACAGAACAGCGCAGCGCAGCGCAGCGGCACGAAGTCAATTTTATATACAAAGTGTCACTCCTCAGCCTCTGGAGAATCGACCAAGGATCTGTTACTGTTGCCGACTGTACGAAACGGAACCTGTTTCAACCCTTTCCCGGAGGAACTCGCAAAAGGGACACACGCTGCTGCTCGAGAAACGAAGAAACCAATTTCAGGAAATCGCCGGCTGCTTGGTATTCAGGCCGCATAAGTGCTCTGAAAATGAAGAAAAATCTGCACGTCAAATGGTATGCGTAAACAAAATGCTCCTCCTACGTCTGTTTGCCAAAGAACAACAGCCGCAACGTGTACCTCCCTCTGGCGGAGAACGGGGGCTGAGGGCTGAGAGATGCTCTTGTACTTGGAGCAGCCCTGTAATTGTGACCACTCCATTCGGGGGATGAAAAGTCGCCCGGGGAGTTGTCCAGCCTTTCAAGTAATATCCTTTGAGCCAAGACTGCCGGCTTAAAAAGGTACATCGTGTTGGGGCTCCCGAAGGAGGAAGTCAACTTGCGTTAGAAGTCGAAATCAAAGGAGTTATGCTGCTCCATGTGAAGGAAGACCAACCCTTGCGGAAAGAGGAGTGCCAATCCGGCAAATCCCTGGCTTAGTCGGGTCGCTTGAGGATTCACTCGGAAGTTTAGCCAGCCGTTGAGGGTCTCAGAACGCATTTTATTGTTATTGCTTTCAAGGTTTAAAGTGCCGAAGCAGGAGGTACCAGTCGCTGCTCTAAGGATTTTAAGGAGATGCAAAGTAGACTAAAGTAAAATAAGATTCAAAGCTTATTTCTAATTATGTTTGCCTGGGGTGAGATTATTGGGATAGAAATGAATAAATCGCATAATTTTAAAAATTAGTTGCAACTGATGCTCAAAATTGAATACGAACATGTTTTACCTTTATTTTCAAAATAGGGTTTATAATCAATACAAAATTGCGAATTCAGCTGTTACTTTCATAAGTTGATTGAAATTGCATAAACTTTAATTCGTGGACAAGGGGAAATTACAACAATTTTTCTTTTCATTGACTGTGTTTCCATGCAGAGTTAACTCAGGGTTAGCCCGAGTTAAAGTCCCATGGAAACCAGGGTTGAGTTAAGTTTCGTTAAACCCAGCTAAACTCAACGAAAGAGGTCGGATTTAGCTGAGTTATGCAAATGTATTGGTAGATTGTTTGCTTCTGTGTTAACAATGGCGTCTGCGTCTAGCCGAGTTTTTTGGACTGTTGCTAAATCCATTTTTAAAAACAAATATTTATATAAATTTCAATGAGGTGCGAATATACCAAACCAAGATCTGTCAAACTAACCCAGGTACATGGAAACGCGCAGGGTTAACTTCAGTGCTTTAAAACTCAACCCAAACTCAACCCCGTTCATGGAAACACAGTGATTTAAGAAAACTGAAGATTCGTTAAAATTCGTCTTCGGAAACTTTTATGGCAATTCTAATTTCAATTTCAGCATAATCATAGGAAATTTGTTACTCTATATAAATTTAAGCCAAATAAGCATTCGAACTTAGTACTTTTTTTTTTAAATTTGACTTTGTAACTCAATGATTTAAAACATAACACAAAAATCATAAAATTTAAATTTGCTGTCTGCATATTTCTGTCTGCATTGTAACATTTTAAACTTGCAGAAAGCTCAATTTATGCACAAACCGAGAAGCTCACATCGAAGAAGATGCCACGCAGCGCCATCTACCTGCAAACGCACAGAAATATTTTCCTCGAACTGCAGTATCGACTCGTATTCGCCGTCTCCCAATGCACAAACTCAACAAGTGCTCGAATCGAATTTGGCGCGAAACAGATGCAGCGAACTCGAGGTAAAAAGCCCCCGGAGCGATTTAATGCAGAACAGCTGAATGTTACCTGGGCGTGTATACCTGCGCCGAATGCCACCGAGCAATTATGTAATTTTTTGCGGAGCTTTCACCCTGAAACAGATTGTTCGCATAATCGGGTTATGAACGGGCGAGCGTGCGGATTTCGTAATTTTCGGGAAAGTCCCTCCTCACACGAAATATAAGCGGCCCTTATTCATCGCCTTGACCTGCTTCAGTTAGGGGTTTTGGGGTATGTCTAGTATTTTTTCCGTAAAAATATAAGTAAATGGAGGTCTCCTCTCCGGTCAGCGTGAAATGTTTCTGTCAACTCACATCACACAAAAGTCTTATGACCCAGGGAGTGGTATTTATGAGGGTTTCATGTGCCAGTCGGCCCCTTTATCGTAGGTAGCCTGAGGGAATAGGGTCCTGCAGGATAGAGGAATAAGGTTTATATCTTTTTTTTATACAGAAGACTAGAACTGGACTTATATCAGGTGTACTCGCCCGACTTTCCTGACCCCACTCACCTGGTTCACCTTGTGGACAATAAATTTTCATCAGAAGGAGGTAAAAAGCCGGATGGTTCCCTATTCCCTTCCGAAAACTCTGAAAACGGCGATAGGGACATTTTGAGTGGAATGTACGTCTCAGGAAGAGCAATAAAGACTTCCTCGGCGGCAATGGTGCCTCCTTCTGTGGCGTCGCGTTCTTTGAATTCAGAACGACCAGGGTCGGGACCTGGATATATTTAAACAGCGCCACTGAGTTCCAGGTGTGGGATGAAAAATGTGCCACAACGAGCAGAATACGGAGGCCGGGCGGACAGACGTGTGTGTGTGTAACAAACTAGGAATAGGTGGAACCATCAGTGAAGACTACAAGGAAGAAGGACTACAGATTCAAGCCATGTCCCCTATAAACTTTGCCGCCACTTTATGTTTGTATTTCTGAGATGTTTTTGAGATTTAACTCAGTAATGGGGCCCTGGAATAGAGGCTGACTGTATAGATGGATCCGTGTGAATATTGAGGTCGACGACGGGAACGCCCGCCAGGGCAAAGAAAGGTCGGACGGAAGGAAGTTGTTAATTTGCAGTCATGTTTTCTTAGGTAGGAAGTCACCCCTTTTAAAGTGCTGGGATTTCCTGGAAAAAGGAACAATCGACGAAAGGTGCCCGAAGGAAGAGGAGCCCCACCGAAAAATTCCGAAAAGAAGAAGGCTGTACTATCCAAATGAAATGAAATGTGAAATGTCTTTTGGGAAGTCCTGGTGTGGGGGTTTTGAAAAGGCGTTCCGCGACAGAAAGAGACTAATTCCAGGCAAATCATTCGAAGACGGTTAATCTGGTACTGCTTAACGGCGCATTTTATGAAACTCCCCCTTTCTCCATAGATCCCCCTGTCCGAATCGATTTGGTTGACTTTGGGGCTTATGAGGGGATATTCGAGAATATTTCTGGGATTCTATCAATATAATGATGGCATCCTTCCTGGAATAGGACTGAATTAGTTTCGGTCGAACAGGCAATTTGGGGTTGACGGCCCCATTGATAAGAACCAGTCAAACATATGTAAGTTAGGAATCTACTCCTGCTCCGAAATAGCGTACAAAGCCCTGATCCCCAAAACAAGCCTGGATAATGTTGAGTTGCTGACCCTTTGGTGGGGCAGAGACAACAATTCTGTTTGGCGCGGGATGAATTTTTGGGAGAACGGGGGAAAACATCTTATTCGTGAGAATTCTATTTATTAGAACAAGTGCTCAGTTGGCCGTTATTATTCCAGTGATCCCTCGAAACAATAGAGCTCCAAAAATAGGGCTTGCTCGTGTCAGGAGCAATATTCGCTTGTCTTTTGTTTCTGCGGTTCAAGCGATGGTCATGACATGGACTGCCCAGGGGGAACATTGGGGCTAACATCAACGAAAGGAGGAATACCAACCATTCTCTACCTTCACCGCTGGTACAGGGTGACACACGGCCACCACATAAAATTCCAATCGACATGCGATCAGGGAAAATGTTCACGTTGCTATCCACATCCCAGTTCGAATGATGTTTTCTTCTTTTTTACTTTCAGAAATTGAAAATGTACCATTACTTTCCATTTGGGTGCCGTACATCGTCAAGTTTTGAGAAGTATCTCCAGTGTCCCCAGGAGTTACAGGGAGCAAACGGGGACATAAGGGGCTAGGATTCACCTTTAGGGGACTGTAAATTACTCCGAGCCAATTGAAGAGGAAAAATTGAGACTTCGTTCGGAGGGGCATATTTAGAGCCCCGAGCGGGATATAAAGCGGAGAAAAATGGAGTTGCCCTCAGAAGGGTGAAGGTTCAAGGTACCCTAATCAAGATGTAGTCGATTGAAATTTACGGTTATAGCTTTTATTTAGCATTTGTGTTTGAATAATGCGTAAAAATATCGATCTTTAATGGAAAAACTTTGTAAATGCCACAAATAAAATGAAAAAAAAACACATCTTTAGCCTTTGCCGTTTTTTATAACATGATTTCTGTGAGGTTTAAAAATGTTGTCTAACCACTTAAGGCTAGACATTAAAAACCGAGTACATGTAAGCCTATGGCAAAATTATTTTTCAAAAAACATGTACTTGAAATGCTGCTGCTCTCAAAAATGAACATTTTTGTTATTTAAAATTAGGGAAAGCTATTTGGTTTCACATTTTTACACTTTTATTTTCGTGAAATCGTTACACCGCAAACAAAAACTTACTCAGATGTCTGTTTACAAGCAAACTTTTGTAAATCAAAAAAGTTTAAAATATGAAAATGTACATTGCCTTCCATATCAAAGATACTGTGCTTCAGTGCAAGCTGTAACAACAAACAGTTCCAGTAAATTGAAGTTCGACTTTTCGGGTATTTACCTTTTGCAATTTACTCTCATTACATTAAACGGATAAACTTCAAAATTGGTTTTCCAATTCTATGACTATGGATGGGATCAAGAAGTTTACATTTAACAAAAGACAAGTAGAATGATCTAGAGCTCTTTGTTGTCGTCTGGCAGGAACTCCCGCAAATTAAGTCGATTGCCATTTTTTCTTCTTTCTGCATTTTGTTTGCAGAAGGAAGTAATTTTGCCTCAATTTCTTAGCTAGCGCTGAGACTGAACCCAAAATCTACGCCCCCTTCTTTACATCCCATAAAATACTTTCGGCGCAAGTTGCATACAAAATTCTTTCCAACCCGAAAAGAGGATGGGAAGCGGGCTCCAAAAACTTGCAAGCTGCAACAGACATAATTTGAAAGCGAGCAGACCTTATCCCTGAAAGTTTACCCACTCACAAAACCGGTAAAAGTTGCTCACTTCCCTTCCCTAGCATCTTAAAGTGTTTTCCAGTACCCGTTCCCGCATTCAGCCTTAGTCCTATAGAATGTTTTGGTATTTGGTAAAAGAGAGGTTTTCAGGCATTTCAGTTTGTTCGGCTTAACCTCGGCAGTTGTAAATTCATTAACTCGATGGAGTTGAACGGGACCATGGTCGGTGGGAGGTGGTATTTCTGTTTCAGGCTGAATTTAGCGGGATGGGTACGTAAACTGCCAGAAAGGGTTCGCGACAGAGCAGAGCACTATGACGAGACTTAAAAAGGGCCACAGCAGCTGGGGAGATGTGGTCTGGGGGCTGTTCCTAAAATATCTGGTGCGCGCCTCCGACGGTTTTTCAAAAGCTGATTAAATATTTAATTGACTGAGCGGAGGGCAAAGTTGTTGGGAAAATAACACGCGTTGGCATTTCAGCAAGAGTTTTTAGAGGAGCCAGACCCTTTTCCAGTTACGCTCGTAATTCAATCGTAGAAAATATTTATAGAATTTCTAAAATTTTAGGGATTTCGTAGTTGGTTTTAGCCAGAGTTTTGCGCTGTTCGTGTCTCTAGAGAAGTAGCTCTATATCGTCCTTTATAAGAGAATTTTTAAGGTTCTAAACCCGTAAGTACCACATAAAAGCCAAAATTCCGAAAAAGTATCCATAAAAAGGCAACAGGCACGTCTCAATTCGGTTTATGGTCCAGAAGATGAAGATGACATCACTAAAAACGAAGTGCTCCATAAAAAATCGTGAATTTGCTTATATTGCATGACGTTCCAATAGTCACCGAATAAGATACTTGACGGGGCTATAAGAACATCTTGGACAATAAGAAGGTTTCCCCGAAAGGTTTAATGTCTCATACCATCTCTAAAGCCACTGTCCGGTGAAATTAATATTTTCTAAGTTTTCCCCGGAAGTATATTTTTACTATATGACCTCAACTTTATGCAAGGTGAATCTGAGCCTCTTTCTTAGACTTCGTCTGGAAGAAGGTGTTGCTACCACAATCCTACCCGCGGCGCAACCGTACACCCGTCCGGTGCGGTCCTCAATCGTTAATTGGATTAGATCGGGCGAAAACGAGTCAAAGCATTCAAAACATTTCCCGGAGAAGATTAAAACGGATTATGTCGCCAAGGATAAGGTTACAACAGCACAACACGCCGGCACACGACGTGCTAGATGACGTGAGCGCTACGTCGATTACCTGGCTACGATTCGCGGGCCGTTACACCTGAAATCATTTTCATTCGAATCGTTTTGCACTATCCAAAATCCAAGTCGCCGAGAGTTTTATTTTTTGTTTTGAGGCCCCATTTGGTTGCGGTTTTTGCGTTTCAATTATTTTATTTTAGCAAATGGGACTCATTTATTATTGCATATTTTATTCCAGAAATATTGAAGACCATGCTCAATGGTAATGAAATGTTCAATTGTGAAATGAATAAATTTAAACAATTTGCTCCAACCTATGGCTGAATCAAAAGCTGAATACAATCATGGTAGCGAATAATTAACACTTTGATTACCATTTCACACTTTTATAGCCGAGACGCAATTTTCAGCATGCTCACTGGAAAATATTTACAAGTTTTTATAAAAGAATTATAAAAAAAAAAAAAGCTGGAAAATCAGAGACACTAATTTCTACTTTGTACTTCTAATAAAATTTGCCTGCTTTTATTGAAACTTTCTGCTTTTTATTTCTAATATGGTTCTGCTTTAAGACCTAAAAATCAATTCTTTTGTTAATGAAAACATAAACCTGCTGCAGCTACTATTTCGACATAAAGCCAAGAACAGGAACTTCCCTAAGAGTGCCGCAAATTAATCGAACAGTAGGGAGCCTCCACTCTGCGGTATATCTGAAATGACTTTCGAATATCGCCCTCAGCAGCAGTCCAAATGAATATGAAAGTCATTCTTTCTCGGATTTCTAATCCCTGAAGCGCTCAAGATAAGACTTCTTTCTGAGTGCTAGGCGAACTCCGACTGTGATAAGACCGCAAACGAACTGGGAGTTGTGACCCCCCGGCTTTCGTAACTCTAACTCTAAAAGGAGAAAAAACAAATGCAAACTTCTTCAACTTCTTACAATATTTTCATCTTCCGTCTAGTCGGTTTTTCTCGCGATGGGACTGATTGGGGCCGGGTAGGAGCATTCAGGACACCCAGTATAAACAAAAAAAAAAAATTAAGTTCTAGACGGGCTCGCTTGTAAACCGCACGAAATGTCGCAAAAATGCCACTAGCATCGCTCTGCCGAATGAGGCATAGAGCTGAGCGGTTGCGGAGCACCCCTTCGCCGAGGAGGAGATCAACGAATTCGTTGGCTGGCGGCCTTGTGACACATTCCTCTCGGCTGCTGTGGCTCTTAGTCTTCGTTTTTTCCATAGAGGCGCCTCAGCGTGGATATTTGCTGATTTGCAGATTTTTTTTTTTTTCTTTCACCAAGCACTCAGTTGCAATTTTTTTCTATTTATAGTCTGAGAACAGTAGCTGCACGCGATAGGCGCTCTCTAATGGAAGAAATTCACGGGGCTGGGACGCTCGGCACGATACGAACGGCCGGTGGAGCCCCGGGCGCGCGTCACCCAACGACACAGGGCAGCCTTAATTAGACTTGATGGCAATTTTCCACTCGGGCAGATAAGATGAAAATGATTTGCCCGGATATAGAGGAAGTTTTATCGAATGCTTTTGTGTGATCTTTGGCTTGTGTTTTTTTTTTTTTTTGGGGCGTTTCCGTGATTAGATAGAGAAGGCACTCCAGGGATTTGTTACGCCATACAAAATTCTACTCGTAATGCGCCCTCAATACAATGGAAAAAATGTGGGGCAAGCGAGCACTTTTCTGCCCGCATCAACGTTTTTTATTTTGTCTGCTATTTGCTTTTCTTTTTTTTCCCCAAGACATAAGCGCGGATTTCCGCGACTACATATCCCGCATATCCCCCTGTTCTGAGCTCTATATGTACGTTAGGGGTGGATTGCTTTTTCCACGACCACATTATAGCACCACTCTGGCTTCATCAATGTTTCCCGCAGCATTTTTCCACCCCCACATTTGTTGGCAGGAAAATGTGCGAAAGCCGCTGTTGTGGCAGCACCCTTTGTACTCCGGCGACGTGTTGAGTTATTGTCCTGGAATCCCAGTCATTCACGCTCGGGAGATATTGCGAGTTTTAATCGCTTCGGGGGAAATTCATCGAACGTCGCGATATGCACTATAATGCATACTGTGGGCATTAGCCCAGAATGCCGAGCCCTCGTTTTTTTTCCACGGACAGGGAAAATGTGGCTGTGTAAATTGCATTGAGCGACATAAATTGGACTCATTCACCCTTGATTCGTGGGTCATAAAATACATGATTTAAAGTAGTAAATTTTAGCTACCTAAAATCCTAACAAGCTATTTACATACATTGACTGTGTTTAGGAACTCAGCAAATCTTTTTTTCAGAGCTGAATTGAATAGTTTACTGCAAAACAAGTTTATTGCATTCATTATTTGAATTCAACAATTGCTTTTTATGAGCTGAATTGAGTACTCACCTCAATGTCGAACACAGTTAACGCTTCTATAACAGAAGAACATATTTAAAGTTTTTAAAAGAATCATCGGCTTACTATAATAAAATTGTTAGCTAAAGTACTTATACTTAATACCCGGTTTTATTTTTTAAAGTGTCTTTTTAAGCGGCAGTGGATTAAACAAGGCCGTTTGTTCTAATCGCTTTCCGCTAACTTGCTCTGTTTAGACCTCAATCGCTAATTATGGAAAATTGTTTGCTTTTTCCGCGACGACCTGCGAACAAAGGTGATATTGCTACTTCCATAGCAATCACATCCAAATTCTGGAGGCAGTCCCCCGTGCAAAATTTGGGCTTTATTCACAAAATTTAGAACAAATTGTGCATTTTTCATGACCTCCGCCAACCGAATTGGATACGAAAACCGTCTAAACCATCCGACAGACGCAATATTCCAGTTCCAGAGCGGCATAAAATTTTAATGGCTCAATTATAAACTACCCAAGTACCTGGGGCCGATGCCGGTCATGACGCAATAATTAACTTACGATCAATGCGTTTAATTTTTAGCTGACATCCCCGAGTGGTTAGTATTTTCTCTGCGGAGAATGGGGCTGTTTCGGCTGGGCTATAAATTATATCGTCTTCACTTTTCCGTGAGCAATTTGTTTACCTCAGCTGACAAGGGGTTAGAGGCAGGTTGTTTCCGTATCGCTACCTTCGCCTGGTTGCTTCTAATTTGGGACGCGGATCTTTTTTGGAGAACTTGTAAACAAGTTGTGGACCGTCCCTGAATATAAATACGATCATAAAAATGCCGGAAGACAGTCTCAACGTCCTCATTTGCAGCCTAAGGGCTTCACTCTTCAAGCTATAAAAGAAGGATGTTTTAAAAGGGCGTTAAAAAAAGTTAAATAAAAGGGGTTAAAGATAAAAACTTTTTCAATAAATCGTTGAGTTTTACGATAAAATTAATTTAAAAAAACAATACATATAAAATAAAGTGGAAGGCAAATGTTTCGCTTAATAATAATAAGACAAAACAAATCAATAATAAGTCCCTCATTTTATTTAGTGATAAAAAATAGGCATATAAAATGCCTTAGATTTCTCGTAAATCAATCCAAGTTTTTAAAGTAAAGGGTTTTCTCTTTCCATTTCTGAAAGATGGTCAATTAGCAATACTACACAAGACAGAAGAAGAAATATAATAAATGAAGAATAAATTCCTTGATAAACCTCTTAAGAGTACCTTTGCAAAGCCATCTTATAAGGTTGAGATTTATCTTATTTTGAGTACGTCTTACATGTTTTCAAAAAATACACATATGGAGGACATACTTGGTAATAAGTATATAATGATTTTCCTTTTTATTTAAGGTTAATTTGCTTTGAGGAGGCTGTATTTAAGAGGTATATAATTAAAGATACTGCCAGTTTTCCAGAACAGGCCTTTTCTCTTGAATCATAATCGATAAAAACGTTAATTATACATTTTCAATTAAATATTTAAAAGGAAAGACTGGTAGTATAGTAAATGGCATATATTCTATTTGTTTTTCTGTCTGAATTCTGAAGCCGACTGCTTAATTCAGCTTAAGAAAAGCAATCGCTGAATTGTTTAGTATTCTGCAAAGACTAAATTCTTGAATATAGAATTTTTTACACAAGGTCATCGCACCGAAACACCACCGCCAATCGACCTCTGAAGGTTGTCTCAAAGAAATTGGAGGAAGTGGTTGAGGTCGCATCAGAAAGATTGGTAGGGAAGAACAGGGAATGACTTTTCAAGTGGTGCTCCACTGTGCTTACAACGAGTGAAGCACACCACAGCGAAGGCTTAAGTGCAATTTTCGAATTACCCACACCTATCGAGCCTCTTTTGGATAATTTTCACTAACCAATCAACCGGAGTGATGCGTTATGAATACCTGAGCAGGTCGCAGCGGGGCGCACATGGGGCGGCTCGGATGTGTGCGGTGACGGCGATAAAAAGGAATTCCAAACGTGCCCGTGGAATGGAAATGCGGAGCCCGAGAAGCTATCACTGCCGTTACTGGAGTCCGCCGTCAGGGAAGAACCTGCTTCCTGGATGGGTGAACGTATGTGGATACGCATTCGCCGGTAGTACGTGAGCCGCATACCCAGCGCTCCAAGTGGGAAGGTGCTGATTGGCCCCCGGGACTCCGCCACCAGCAGGTATAGAAGCACCCGTCGCCGCTAGGGGGCTGCGGCGACAGTGAATATGTTCTTCTAAATGTTTCACTTTCATGCGAATTTTTTAGGGTCGTAAATGGACTGGAAATTATTGTTGGATAGGGCGAAACACCACCCCCAGGATCCCAGTCTTCAGGCGGCAGTCGACGCACGTTCCTAAAGGAAGGACGTTCATTTAATATTAATAAGTAGAGGCCTTGTGGGTGACATAGGGCTCCCCCTTCCCGCTCCCAGTTCCAGGAAAATTATAGCTGTGAAAGAGCTCAGCCGTCCAAGTGGAGCCGAGGTACCAATGAAACGCAGACTTTCTGGTACCTCACGCAACATGACGCAGAGCCCTACTGGTCGCGGTGAGGGCGTTTTATGTTTTATGTAGTTTTAAAGTGCTGGGAGCGGCTGACCTCCTTCCATTAGCATTCGGTTACACATCAGTTACGCACCGGCCAAGACTAAACAAAGGTGGGCTCCACTCCGTCAGCGGAGTCTACCGGAAGCTGCTACAATGTGTTCGCTGTACATACATTCCGCTGGTTTTACAAGATTTCCCGTTTTCAAATTTTACTTTGATATGCAAATTTCCCGTGTAAAGTACGTACGTGCTCTTGCCCCAGATTTGTGATAAGAGCCGCCTGGGCCGGCGGAAGCCCACAAGGCGAAAATGTAGCACCGCAACACCACACACATCATTCCACCAAGGGACTGATTTCCTCTTGCTTAGAGCCATTCCATCCCTCCGAGCAGCCCCAGAGAAGAGACCAGAAAAGGCTGGGGACCCTGGTTCTTCTCCAGCTGTAGGAAAAAAAAAAGCCCCACCGACACGATGCCAGCAGAAAATTATGTGCACATATCAAACGTACAAAAGTGGAAATTGAGACATAAAAGCGAGAGTGAGTCGATTTTTTCTGTTAAGGTACTTCACTCCAGAGACCCCCATCATGTGGGGACTGCGACGGGAAGCGAAGCGGGGCCTCCGGACTATGTTTGTCGATCTTATCGATTTGTTTCCTTTTACGTCGCCTTACGAGAATTTCGTTTTTGCGCTTGACTGCGGCTAAAAATAGCCCACCGACGCCACTGTGGTTCTATAGACCATGCTAATTTTCTTAGCTATAGAGGCTCTGGGGCCCCGACGATTACTCGGTCTACCACCGGGACCAATGGACAGGAAGTGCATATTTCGTTTTATGTGTAGGGAGGATGCATTCCGGGAAGTTTCTCCGAAACCAGTATGACCCATATCAGAATATTTCAACGTTTCCAAGAATTTGCGAATAAGAAGCTTAAGACATGCGAGGTTCAATTATTCAGTAAACACATTCGGAAAATATTTTACTTATTTCCAATCCATATAAATTACCCTCCAAGCAGTACAAATATTTGCAGGGTTGGAACCCAATCGATTTTCCTTTTTATTATGCAATAAAAATAAAATCCCCAGAAGCTTAAATTGTTTTTTCAAAGTAGGGGACACTCCTTATATTCTTTTTGCAATAAAAAAACAACGCGATAATTGTCTGTCAGTAAAATGCGACACGATCGGCGAGAATATTCGCAACACATTTGGCGCGCTTTAAAATGCGCAGAATTAAAAAGATTTTGTCTGAGATAATCTGCGACTGGAAAGCGCGCCAAAAAATCGCAACACTTGTTAGACTCATTGCGCTGGAAAGTAGCAGCTGTGACCGGACGCCAGGCTACTAATTGGAGCACAGCAAAGACTTAGAAGGGGGTTTTTTCGTTGGTGAACTTTGTTAAAGAATTTATATAATTTAGAAAATATTTTTTGAGTTGCTCTCAAGAATTTAGCATTACATTTCATTATTTATTGTTTTTATTAATTTATTATAGATCTAAGAATTCAGTCTCTGTAATTTATAAAAATATCAGTCCCTGAATTGGGTCGGATTAATTCAGCTTAAAAAATGAATTCAGCCAGAATTAAACAATGGTGAATTAGGAAAACTCATCTTTTTTGCAATTCAAATTTTGTAGCTAATTTCCTTGTTATTATTGCTATTATTTATTTTTATTACTAGTTCGCATTTCAGTTTTTTTTTGGCTGAATCAATATTAAAATTCTAACAGAAATTTTTACACTGATTCAGCAAGGGAAGAAAAGTGACAAATTGTTGGGCATAATTGAAATTTACACTCCATTGATTTATTAGTAGATCACCCAATGTAAAAAAAACTGTTGAAGCCGTGCCCCATCAAAGAAGCAAAATTCATCAGCGGTCGATATCACTTTTCAAGGAAGTAACGACCACTTTTATCTGATTCCTACGCAAGGCCAAGCCCCAGACATCGACAGCTAGAAATCGGATTTCCTGATGAGGTCTTATACAAAGAGTTTTTCACGTTTCAGCGCTTTTGCTGCAGTGAACGAAAATTGCCCATTGCTGTGAATAAGGCCCCAATCGTGCGATTCTCGACGGAAATTGGAAGGCAAAAGCATGGAGGCGGCCTTGTGGCGTGGCACTGCGCTTCTGACGATGATGAATGACTCCGACCAGCCGCCTGGAGTCCTGTTGGCATAAAGGACGAGTTCCACGGCCGAGTGGGCAACGTACCATTTATAAGCCTAATTAAACCTCTCGCAAAACCGATAAATACTTGATAGGCTTTTGAAGAGCCCAACCGAGTGCTTTACCTGTGTAAAACGGGTGGGGCCCGGCCAGTGTGCAATTATGACCCCAAAGTCTGCCCGGAGGGTCTGACATTAAATGCGATTACGCCAGTTCACTTTAAAGCAGCTGAAATCTGCCATCAGAGCCCACATAGCCCGAATATTAGCCCTGCTCGGAGACCCCGAATTATCCACGACAGTTTGCAGAAGGAAACAATTTTGATTAAAATTGCAGTACTCTCGCTTGCTGTGACACCGGGACGGTATTTGCGACCTTCTGCCACGCGCGCCAGCATCATCCCTAGCAGGATGCAACCCGGGCACTAAACCGAGAAAATCCCCACATGGAATGAAGAGCAAACAAACCTCGTGTAGTTTGATCTGGACTGGTCGAATCCGCGGCTGCTGATGATCTCACTCAGATAATGAGGGGAAAGGGGCTAAATTAAATTCAGTCCAATGTAATCAAGGCAAGGCCCGGTGAATGTTTGTTCAGGGAACCGCTACATAGAGGGAATTCGTTGTATGGAGTAACGTTCCACCGTTGAAGGGGTAAGGACATAGAGAATTTTACCAAAACTTACCTTTCTATGAATTTGTTAGCTTTTTTCAGCTTTCTCATAAAATAGTCTATGCATTTTGACTCTATTTCCTTTTCAACAATTCATTTTCTGGAGCTGAATACGCAATTCAGAAATTGCTTTTAGTAAGCTGAATTAAATAGACACCTGCAAAAATTAAATTACGTTACAAATTAATTAAAGCGCTTTCGAACTTATTATCTGTATCTGAAATTGGAGGAACATTTGAAATATTTTTTATAAGAATCAGTTCTAGCGTTTATATTGTAAATTATCATCGAAATAACGAATTTCAGCTGACAATTCCTTGGAAATTTATCTGGTGTAAGATATTACGTCTGTTGGATGAGTTAAATCTTGAATTACACATCGTTATGGCATTCCTAGAAAAGCAATCTATTGAAATACACAAAAAAAATTAAAAATTCAAGTTAATATCAGTAACTTTTAATTTAAATGTAAGTTTAAAAGTCAAGCAGTTTTGGAGTGGGAGTTAATTTTATAATTTACAAGTAAGAATGTCTAAAAAGACAGAGTTTACCGTGAAACAATAACACACTCGGCATATTTCCACGTCCACCGACCGTTACAGCGTTCTGCCGTGAACTTATCTTGAGCAACCCAAAAATAGCCGACAAGGAAAATTCTCCAAGTGATGGTCTAACGGCTGAGCTGTTCGTACGCATTGCGTGCGAGTCTAATGAAGATGTACAGCAGTCCAAACGAACCCCACTGGCTACCGCCGAAGCCCTGGTTTGTTTGCTTCGCAGTTTTCTACTAATGGCACAAAAATGGGAGTATGACTAGAACCATGACCAAATCCAAAAGCGAGAAATATATGCGCGTGCTGTAGGCGTCTGTTTTCCCCATCGGGGAGATGCGCCAATTGCGCCATCCACCGTCACCGTCACCGTCACGATAAGGCTTTTTCACTATTAGCCAGAGACAGTCCCGAGATGCGGGCAATATGGAGCGCTCCGCTAACCACAACTTCGACAATTCATTTCTTATGATCAGGATTTATGGGGCTAGATTAACGCGGGCGCCCTTTACCTCGATGGCATGCCGATGCGCTGCAATCTGTGCTTTTTTGTTGAATCGTTTAAGGGATCGACGGTTTAAGCGATGGAATAGTTTAGGTAAAATTTATGGGAACTGGTCACGAAACCGTTTTCAAGGCTATATAAAACTGCAATAATCCCCTGAAAGGCCAGGTCACGATGTAGCAATGTAGTTATCGAGGTGGACAAGGGAATGGGAGGGGACAGCAACTTGATGCGTAGGCGGCGCTTTTATTGGTGATGGCTCATTAAGATAATCGCCTAATTTGGGCTAGCTCTAGGCAAAATTGCGTAATACAGCCGAATTGGGCAACTGCTATCGACCTCAAGGTTGGTAAGTCTCTTGTTTTGGAGCGATATTTTACGACGGAAAGGCAGCTAGCCGATAGCGCGCTTATTATTAATATTTGCCCGAGGAGGAAGTGTCCAGGAATGACTTCATTGCAAGATAAATTGTCCGTCCCCCCTCGACAACAGAGTTGCGAAAACTCTCAATTGTGGCCCCAAACCCTCAGGTTATCTTGAGTGTGGCGCAAGGTCTTTTAGAAAATACGAAAAAGAGAGGTCCGCGGGCGAAATGGTTTCGCATAAGAATTAAATCTGCTTATGAACGTCTGGACAGTTCCTAAGGGAGGACTGAAGGTGGTACCCTGCGTATATTCATCCAAGTGCTCTGCTGTGTGTGCAACATCATCATTAAACTGATGAAATTTGCCTAGAATGCAAACAGAGTAAACAAACCTACCCTGGGGCCATCCTTGAACTGCTTCATAGTGCTCCACTTCCACTGTATCTAGAGGGATGTGCCACCGCCCAACTAATCTCTGAATCCCTGAAAGGCCCTTGGGTAGGGGACTCTACTGACTGAGGTGGTGCCCCCAGGTTAAATTATGTTGGCGTAGATTTTAATTTACTGATAGCAAAGCTAGATGTTAGGATGGGGAGGCCATTCCGTTACACAAATTGGAGAGATATGAACTTGAAAGGGTATCCTAACCGCGCACTTCAGCAAACGCTAAGATACAGCGATTCTTATGAGTCTTCTAGAACCTCACTAGCGCTCCTAACGACGCAATTACTTCACCAAGGTGAATGAGTAACTCCTTAAGAAAAGTTGACTCTAAAGGGAGACACTTTCTGGAGTAAAGTGCCCGTGTGCACCTGGAATAACTTGAGGGTGTCGTCTCGTTTGCATGGGGTCGACTACTTGGCTCAATTTCAGAAGTTCTAGTAAAGGAACTGGGGCATGTATTTTATGCCCCTTCAGGGACCTCTCGTGTAAACAATTTGCATGTAGAGCTCGTCTAAGTTTCACTAAAAAGAAACAAAAACAAAAACAAGAAAAACATCTTAGTCGATCTAAGCTCACAACAGCCGATACCAATTTAATTTAATTTATTTCAATTCGCTTAATGAATGCAAGTTACAATCTAAGGAAACAAATAACTTTAACCAGCATAACGTTGTTTTGGGTTTAATAACGATAAGCTGATGATCTTTCTGAGCAATGCACTTTAGAATTAAACAAAAATAAAACTAGTCAAATACAAGCAGAATTCCAATATCTTCTTAATTAATGAATTAACTTTATTCAGCTTTAAAAACGACTGCCCTGTTTTCCCTATCAACATCGTGCAAACGCGTTTAGTAATTTATCTGTGCTCGACTTTTGAATTTTAATCGAGAAGCTGAGTATAGCTTAAAATATTTTACTCACAATTCATCCATAAAAAAGTTTCTAGTCAACCATAAAAATTATTACACACGATTCAGTTGTAAAAATCTGTACACAACTCAGCCATTACAAATTTTGAAGAAATAACAATTTTTGAAATTAACTAGATACGTTTCTCTAATGCTACTAAAACGAAAAAAATACTGTACTGATCTCTGGAAAGGCCTTGTACTTGATTCTATAACAATTGTTTTTCTAATAAACTAAATTCCATCTATTTTCATTCTTCCCAATTACCTTGAGAAGCCCCATTTGCGCTCCAAATGACGTCAGCCTTATGCACTGTGAAGCTCCCAATTACCGGAATCAATCCACCGCCCAAGTAAATGGCCGCGGAGCTATTCACGGAAAATTTCTCACCATTGGCTTCAGGGAATTCTCTAGCTTCAATTTTTGCATCGAGGTGATATCTCCACACAACAGAGCGGAGCGCCCATTCAATTCCTGTCAATCGTCGGAGGCCCCAGCGCTAGAGTGCACAGAACGGCTGTAACATTTTGCGGTAATCGGATTGATTCTGCAACCATCCAGCTCATGTCCATCGTACCAGGAGCAGCCGAGGAGGGTCCTACCTCTTGCACCGTCATCCAGGCGATGCAATTGACCCGGTTCAGCAGGCGCTCCTCCGCAAGGTATAAGCTCTAGCTGAATGGGACTGCAAGCGGGAAGAACGGAGGGATTTATTAGAATCGAAGAAAGGAGGACTCGACGGACGCAATTTGATATCTGGTTCTTGGCCTGCCACCAGCTTCCCGGTCTCCAGGTTTGCTGAATTATAGAACAGGCACAGCCCCATAAAAGGAAACTGTGTGCACACAGTGGACGCGGTTGAAAGGAGCTTGGTGGAGTCTCGTGGAGATGCGATTTCTCGGATTTCTCCTTTTATAGTCAGTCTCAGAACGTTCCCGTCCCTTACTACTCGTAAACGGGCGTAGAATTTACCAAGCAGAATTTACCATTGTGCCTTCTTCTCATTTATTTTCTTCTTCCCTTTTTTTCGGGGGAGGGTGGAGGGGGAGGTGAAGGGAACGGGACAGCAGGAAAGCAAACCGGAGACCCTTTGAAAAGGGCATGACCGCCTTAGAAGGTAGGAAAAGGTGTCGTAATCATAAACTCCAACGACAATTCATTTTTATGCCCTTTCCTCCCTATGGGCAACTGCCTGGACCAGCCTCAGTCATATGTTTCCTTCCCTAGATCTTTTTAACGCGCCAAGAAAATCGGCCCTCGGAGGCATAGTAATTGGTTACTCAACATCATGTCCACCCTTCTTTGATTTATTTCACTGAGCCCCAAAATAAATATTTACTCCATTGACCATATGGTCATTCTCCCGGGCGTTAGAAAAGGGTTCTCGGGAATCGGATGAAGAAGTTTGGATCCCACTGGGCTGCTTTAAGGACTACTACAAAAATCTAGAAACTCAACAGGGCCAAAAAGGAAACTTGTGGGATAACTTAAAGGGCGACAGACTATATAAAAAGTGCGAAAATCACTTTCGGGACCGTTTGGATGACTAAATTAATAGACATCGTCTAGCCGAAGAATTGTTATTTTTTCGCAAGATGGTGTTATTTATTTTGCTAATTAACCTCCCGTAAATATCTCTCGCAACCTGAAAGCAGGAACGACACCAACTTGAACCCAACTGGTCCCACGGATACAGGAAAAACACACCTAAGCGGAAGGGGTAGTAAGCTTTTTTTTTAATAAGTATAAATAGTGACCGCGTCTAGACGTCCACTTGTTCGCAAATAAGAGGATCCTTTGATCTGGACATCTCGCAGCCTCCCTCTGTTTATCCAGGGACAGACTCCCGAACAACATGCCCTGCAATTTATTCCACTTTATGGCTGTTGTTGTTTTGCCACATAAAATCGCTTTAAATGAAAGGACATCAGTTTAAATTTTTAAGCATATTCAGCGGCCCCCCTTGATGTTGAATCAGCCGCAAAGTCGGATTTTTCCACTCCCCCACCCCGGTCTCCTACTTTTCTCGGTTGGCTGAGCACAACAGAAAAATCTCGGGGAGATGATCTCATTTTGATACAGGAGGAAATCCGCGAACGAAGTACCCATGCAAACTGAAACTCTAAACGAAAAGTTTTTCAGGAATGAGAAATCGTACCCTGCGGGAGTACGGCAAGGTGGGGGGATTTAAGGGAAACCAACAATGACGAACCGGGAGACACCCCTCATTACAAGAAACGACCCAATTTGCAATAATTTTCCATTCATAAGTCCGTGCCACTTCTTTTACTTATTTCATTGGGTTGGTTTTTCAAACTCCTTGTCTCACTCAGCTCCTTCCTCTCCCTCGGGAAGACGCTGAAGACCAAAAAGTGCTCCACCATCAGACCCCAAAAAAGGAAGAAAAATTATTCCTGAGAGTACATTTCATTGCCAAGTGGCTCCTTCTAGGGCTCCTCTAGTATAAAACAAAAAATTAGGACTGGGGCTAGGACAGAATGGTCGAGCACCTTGTGAAAACATGAGAGGGCGCCCCCCATCAACATAGTGTAGAATGGTGTGGCTATAAAAATGGGGTTCTTGTCCGGCAGGAAACATCTCTTGCTGACATCGGAAAAAATATTCCTTTTTTTGCGGAAATATTAAGCCGTCGTTATTCATCCCTTTTACGGGAAGTACTGCTTCTGCTTCTGCTGTGGGCAGAACTCTGCGAAATAATTTTTAGTCACCTAAATGGTTCCGCAAGGCTAAAAGGATTGATGAGGGTTGGAGCTGGAGGACGTGTGACAGACATTTAAAAGGTTTGCGGTTTTTCGGATGAGAGGTAAAGAACCTTTCGATTGCGATATTTGCTGATGGAGTACTTTTCAAATGAATCGCTTTTTTTCACTCTCAGATTGTGTTATATTTTGATGGTGAGGAGATGGGGGCTTATTATCCCTGCAAGAACCACTAAATTTTTTACATCCGCTCTTTACATTCGAAGGAGGCTACATTATTCATCTTTTTATAGCTCAGAAACTAATAATCTGGTTATCATGTGGTTGCCTTTTATATGTATTGCAAGATTATAAAAGTTAAAAATATACGTCCACTTAAATCAAATCGAATTCATGTAAAAATGTTAATTCGATGCTCAACAAATTCCCAATGCTTATACAATTAATAAATATCAGGTGAAATGATCGTAAAGCAGCCGGAAATGTTGATCTTCTGCTTTGAATTAACAGAAGAAATGAACAATAAAAAAATGTAAGAACATTTTCGATAAAGGGCAATGGGGCGCTGCTGATTGCTGCAATCCTGTTTCAATGCAACAGAATCTTGTGACTGACCTGCTCTAATTATTCCCCGCTGAAAGATACGCAATTCTAGGGTTATTGAACCTGATGCAGCGCTTAACTTATCTCCCCCGAGCGAGTACCCTCCTCAAGGAAACCCCGGCCAAGCCTACCTTGTTCGGCTAGACTGATAAGCAGGTCGCGAGCTCTAGAGCTCAGCGATCAGTGTGATGTCTTAGTAAACAAACGATAAGCACTATAGCCCTATTCGCCTTAAAGACAGTACTTATAAAATTAAAAGTTCCCCACTTACCTTCGATGCAAACGACATGATCCCGAATCTGCTGGGCGACTTGGACATCCGGGATGAGCTCGATCAGGTCGTAGATCGCATAGATCGACGGATGGACACTCTCGAACCGTTGAATCTCCTGCCGGATCGCCAACGAGTTGTTTATGAACGAAGACTGCAGGTGAGCAGCACTAGGTCGAGGGTTGTTCATTTTATTTCCTTCTACTTCAGGATGGGGGTGACGCCGCGCTGCGTCGCCCGTCCGCTCCTCCGTCCGACTTGACCCTGATGAGCCTAGGACTGGGTTGGCTCCTCTCAATCGAAAAAACAAAAAAAAATCGAAAAACACGCGCGCTCGACACGCTAGAACATTGCTGAGTGGACGAAATTCGTCTTTTTAGACAACGCACCTCACATTACCCCAGACTTCAGAAGTTGGCTGGCACGTAGCTTTTTTATGTAATTCGGCAATAGTAATAACAATTATTTAGAAGCTAAATATCGCGGACGAAGCACAGGCAAGACAGATACGACGGATGACACGCAATCAAGCACAGGTTCAAAATCTCGGGTTCTAAACAAATAAATTAAACGGGCTCTTATTTGTAGGGCGACACGCAGCACGAAAATAACATTTTTGCGACTCCTTCCCCGGACACTGGACTCTAGCACACCACAACAACAAAAAAAAACTTCTTTTTCCTCACAGAGCAGAGGCTCTCTAGAGACGTTGTCGTCGTCGCCGTCGTCGTTTGGGTCGTCTTCGATGGGCACTTTTAGGGCATCGCAGGCACCGTACAAGAGGCCGGAATAGACCGTACTGAAGAATTTTTGTGGACCCAAAACTCTGGGACTGTGGTAAGTCGTCTGATTAATTTAAAACATGCAGTTTTACCCGATTTACTGGTCGAATGAAGTGATAAAAACACAAAAATCCTCGGAACGAAGCGCAGCAAACCTACGAACTCCGAGTTGTCAGGCAATAAACTGAAGTTCGTCTCAAGTGAATTCCCCACTACTCTACGAATGACAGTCGTTAGTGCTGCCGAAGCGGCATAATGTGGCTGCCTCGCTCGTTACATTTGACAGTCGTGTTGCCAAAAGCTTTGATGCTTTTATCTCAGCTTCAAACTTTCGGAGTAGGCTACGTTTGCGACATTTCCTGGATGTCGCTTAATAATAGCGATAAAAAAAACGGGTGCGGTTATGTCTTTGATAATTTCGTTTCAGCTTAAAAGAGCAGCTGCTGAATTGATCGTATGCAAAAAGTCTCCAACGCAAGGACAAATTAATATGAATTAATTTCGTACTTGAACTTGGATTGAAGTAAGTGAATATCACAGCAAAAATTTGATTGGCATTTTGGCTATCGTCAAAACCCATATATGAATTGTATGTGAATAACTGAACAAAATTTTGAAATAAACAAGATCTAACTCGACTGAGTATTAAAATTGTGTGTGTCACGTTGAATTGTGTGAATTCCGTTCGACAAAACTTATTGCAAACTAATTTGTCGCCGCCACATTGCATTCAGCGTCGTATTCAGCTAATACATGTCACCCCTATATGAGTGGCGATGATGATGATGATGAATCGATGAATCGCATCATTTGGCTGGAGAGATACAAAATAAGAAGTTAAATTCAATTCTTTCACTGTGTTGTTTAAATAAATTTAAAAATGTTTTCCTCCGGGCATCTGCAGAGTTCAGTAATGCTTTTATTTTAGTTAGCTAGGAAAAACGCCCCAAATAGGGTCGAGAGCACTTAATTGTAGGGTTTATATTTTATAATAAAACTTTCTTTAAGCCGAACTAAGCTTACGCCAGGGATCATAATGGTTATAAGTTTTATTGTAAAAATCGGTCCATAACAGCTATACAAGGTGTTTTTTTAGTGAGCATGCCAAAATGAGTGAGGAGGAGAGTAATCTAAACAGTTTGAGAGTTACAGGGTGATTCGTAAATTGGTAAGTTTCTCAAATATATATAGAATATTAAAATGATTTGATTAAATTGTTTTTATTATAAAGTTAAATAAAGGAAGAAATGAACTCTTGTATCGCACCAGGATGCTGTAATGCATAAAAGACCACATACATACTTATACAATGAACCGCTCAGTCTTCTGCCTCAAGCGTCCGCCTATTTGTTAACCTACTGCCTGAGGTAGACGATAGACGATTTATAGATAGAAATTTATATAGCGCTATCTATTTTTATTGCATTAAATGGATGGGTCGATTTTGCAAATTTTTTGAATTTGAAAATTTGTTGAACAAAAATGTATAATTATTTTGCTTCAAATTCAATGAATGTTAATAAAAATTATTGTTAATGGCATAAAATACTTTTGAAGCTTCCAGGAATTGTTTATTTACTTGACTGAAAGTGAAGAATAAAATCTTTAACATTTTAAAGCAAATTGTTTGGCGATTGATTTAATTTTTTATTTGTTTTGCAAACTATTTTAAATCTTATGATTTGGTATTTCGTGTGCAGCATTTTGTAACGTGTAAAAGCATATGAAAATCGATAAGTTTCTAAAATATATACAATTTTAAAATGATTTGATTAAATTGTTTTTATTATAAAGTTAAATAAAGGACATAAAGGAAAAATACGAAGACACCAGGCTGTCTGTCCCACGGAAATTATCATAAATTGTTCTATATTAAACAAATTAGTGCTCATTTGATAGTTCTCCAGAGAATACTGTAACGACAATTCAGCCCCTTGACATATTTCTAATATTATATAACGTTAATTTTACATCATTTCACGAGCTCTCACTGCCTGAGAGCGAAAGAAAGGGTATATAAATCGTACTATACGCTTCTATAGGAAATCACGTGCATGCGCAAAACCTTCAACATTAAAAAGCCGTGAACTAGTCCGGCGCACGCACATATCTATAGGGCACAATGGCCTGAATCTTCAAATAAGTGCCCAAAAGCTGTATGACGAATTAAACATGGGAATAATTCGAAAATTAAAGTTTATATTCAAAAACGACTTTCACTCACAATTAGCATTAGAAGTTATCATTTTGATATGCGATACATTTTACCATATCTTCAACCAAATTATATAAAGTTTTTGAGTTTAAATCCAATTCAACAGGACAATCGAACCCAGACAAAGTATACGTCGTCAGGAGAACACTTTCGTCCGAAATTCATTAATATTTTTAGCTTATATAGAGTGGAAGTTCCTATGGACGTTATGATTTTAATTTTATAGAACTGAAATGTCCCTAGAATACGAATAAATCCATTTTGATCGATTTTTTGTTGGAGATTTCACTTCACCACCATACAATTTGAACTAAATGTCTGAACTGTTAGCCCACTTACGCATCTATGCAAGAGCCCAGTTCACGACTTGTACATGAGCGGTGGTATATGTATGTCTGTGGTAATCGTGTAACCTTTATTTCAAAACCTAATGTGTTTCTAATCATAATGATTATAAAATCAATACTGATTAATAATTATTTTCGCTTTCTGGAATAAACCCATATTCTTATACAAAATACTGCCGAAGGTGAAGAGATATACATAGAGTAAAATTGATTTACTATTAAATTGCAATATCTAATCAAATTTATTTAAGTGCACTTTTCAGTTCCATTTTAATCACATCGTTATAGTCGGACAACTGTACGAATCGAATTTCAATGTTTTCGTCGTGACGATCTCACGCTTGTACTTTTCATTTCGATATGCGCGGATTAACGCATTATTTTGTTTCGTATTATGCAACGTCTATCTGACTAAGCTCGAGTTCAATCCTCTGATCATCTCTTTTTATGTTATGCTTGTTTGGTGTGTTGCCATTTTTTCGGCTGGATTATTTGAATACAACTCTCACTAGTTTGCGAACAATTTGTAATAGAAATTTTTAAAATTGATGCGGTTAGAATTTTGCTATTATAAAGTTGGCAGTGTACTGAGACAAAATTCATCATTCATTTAGCCAATTGCTTTAACAATAATTCAATTTGCTTCAGTTTGTTTAATGAGGCGCTTGTGGTTTTTGAGAAAATGGAAGATAAGAAGCCAGTCTCATCAAAGACCAAATCCGATAGTAACCGTCATAAATTGAATATTTACATTTACAAAAAATTTAGATTAAAGTATTAATTAACCACAAACTCCTGAAATTTAACACCGGGTCCCCAAAACATGTAAAAGTCCAAGCAGCGACACCGACGTCAGCAATGCTGTGTATGTCTCCAAAATAGTGCGATTAGTATGCACCTGAAAACCAGGTCTCTTGCCTCCGATGCCAGTAGATTTTCAATTAGCCTCGCACGAGTTACCTGGGAAAAGGTGTGCACAATTTCGAGGCTGTGTCCCTCTCACGCGTGCTGATTCCCTGCCCCACCCACTTTTTGCACCCGTGAGGAGTTGCGTGTTAAGCATCAGAAATTAGGAGGAAAAGCATTCAAGTTTGAGACTTTTGTTGAACTCCTTCCGATATACCCCCGGGCAAGGTACTCGGACAGAGCCCCCTGATTTATACGATTATATTGACGATTTATTGAGACTAGTTAAATCCAATTTACATTTAGATGGGGCCTCATGTGTCGATGGAGGAGAGTTACGCAAGATAGTCCCAGCAGTGGATATGAGTGGACTTTTGTGTGACCCCTAGTGAAGGTAACGTTTTAAATTTTCACGTGATTGATTGACGGGATCGGTAGAATGGGTCAATGCCTGGGGAATATTATGCAAATTGCAGTGGACATCCCTCCAATGAAATTTAAGATATAACGAGGGCATTGACCCTAACTGGTCTCGAAATCGAAAGATCTTTATAATTTGATGAGGAGCCGGGACTGAAGTTGACGGATATTTTTGGAGGCATTACGATTTATTTAAATAAGAGGGTTGTTCGGTGGAGTGGAACAAGTGTGTTTTTGAATCCCATACTGTCCTAATTAAAAAATTGTTGTTGTATACTTTTTTTCAATAAGTGAGTTATAAATTTAATTTAACTTAATCAATAATGATATTGATTGACACTGCGGAAAAATGTAGAGATTGGAAACAAATTACTTGCCTTCTAATTTTTTCATCAGATTTAAATCAGAAAACTTAGGATCTTACTCCGCAGACTAAGGCCCTTATTCAGCGGGCTTAATATTTTATTTAACCGGCCTATTAGCTTTATTCGGCGAACTAAGGGAATTTACAGTGCTATTCAGTGCACTAACAACTTTATTAGCAGTCGTTAGTGTCGTCGTTATTTACACTTTCCAAGAACTAAATTTCCCAAGAATTAATATAATTCCCCGACAAAAAGTAAAAAAATGAGCTCTACGTTAGTATTAAATATCTCAAAGTACTCAAGATATAGGTGCGTCACGAAAATATTCGACCTAGGGGTTATCAGGTATCACCCTCTTATCACCTTGTGGCTGAGCCAAAACTTAGAGATAGCAAAAGATTCCGGGACATTGGAACCCGATCTGAACAGAAACATAAATTTGTAATTCAGCTTTCAGCAGGTACTTTTCCGTTTCTAAACTCGTTTCTGTCTTTTTTAACGTCTTTTTCAAAGGGGAACCACCTGCTCTTTGGCCAAAAATGAGCAATGGCAACCACCTTTTAAAAACCTTTAAAATACAAGCAAATTTTTCGTTAGAGTCTTATACGCCCAATAAATTTCTCACTATAAGGACTCTTGGTTTCCGAAAAAACCCCAACCAGAGGCTCGGTCGAGGAAAAGAAATCGCCCAAAAATTCCTTTGGATGATCACACCAGAAATTAAATTCAACTAGTTTTTTTACGGAAGGCGTGGGTGCTCAAAACACCGCACCTGTGTGTGGGTCCTCAAGTCAAGGCGAGTGCAAGAACCTTACGGATGAGGCCTGTTTTTATACCGATCAAAAGACACGGCCCTGGTGCAATCCGAGAATTGTGATCACAATCAAGAAGAATTCCAGTTCTCGATCAGGGGGGGCTTCGGAAAATAAAGTCTCCAACATCATCGCACACCGGCTAGCTTGGATACTTCTCTTGTTTATAAATAAAACCCCGCGAACGGAAGGTAATACAAAAAGAATCGCCGCGCCAATAGCGCGTCCAGATTTTATCATCATCAGAGTGCGATCACCCGAATCAAGCCCAAGAGACGAGTGATAATCGGCGCCTCCGCCGGTTGCGCTGCATAAAAATCGAGTGCCGCCTGATCGAACTTTCAGTGGTGAGGCTTCCTTTCGGCATTAAGGCGGTTTGTGCGGCACGTGCCCCCAGAGAACGTTTAAAAGCGAAGTTTAATTGAGGAAAACCAGACGAACACATCGCGGTCCCAGCACCGATAGACCGTGGACTTCTCCCGGAATTTCGCAAGGTCAGGGGTGTTTTCAGAGTGCAGTGAATCTGGCGCGTAATGATCGTGGTCTATGTTGTTCTTATATTAAGTTAGGCGTTACGTAATGGCTCAGATTGCGACCTGGTGGTTTTTAGACAAAAATTGGATCACCAGCTCTTAAGTGCGGTGATATCGAGTTGTTTGTAGTGCCATACCTTAACCAGTTGGGTGCTAGTTCATCGAGGTATAGTGATCGATACCTGATGCACGACTAAATCCCAAGATTTCTCAAAACTTTTTAAGAGTCTCAAATTCGCAGTCTTTTTCGAATTTCGAGCGTAACGGCTGTAGGTTAGCAATCCCACTTGTCCTTGCAATCTTTGCAATCTTTCGAGGCGTTGCATTGCAACCGCTTTTAAACTACTGTTTGAGGTCAGCGAAAACTGCTATTCCATTGAGTGTGCACTTTTAGTTATGGAAAATTTATGTTTAGCCAATTGTGAAATTGAAAGTGCTTCTTTTAGACACACAGGCATTTAATGAACATTAAGAGTGGAAGTCTGCTTGAGGGTACATTTGATGAGTATTAGTTTGGAAGTGGATCAGTGGAACAGTCAAATTACGACATAGTTTGTTATATTATAATTTAAAGCTACACGGAAAATATATTTAATTATTACAATATAATATTCTTTTAAATAGGTTTAAGGCTCGTTAGTTATGGAATATTTACATAAACACGTTTTTAAAGTCGAACAGTAGAAATTTTTTTCAAAAACGATTTTTTTGATATTATCAGTCAGGTTTTAAATACGTTTTTTAAGGAGAAGTTTCTTACAAAAAGCAAAGCACAATAATTTAATTATAAAATGGAATTGAACTGGAATGATATTGAGACAAACATCCATGTCAGAATTTTTAGGAAAGCTTTCCTAAGAGTAGCAGCACACAACAAGACATATGAGAGAGTTTTTATTTGTACCACACGAAACATATCAAGTCTAGTCTGGTTTCTATTATTGGTTTTTGCTTTTAGATATCATGACCTTAACTACAATTAACTAGCGAAATTATAATACGAGTACTTCACCTTAATTTCGCATATTCTCATAAACTGTTTTAACCGTTTAAACTTACTCCCCTCTCTTGCAGATGATCATAGAGGCTCTCTTTTGTACAGTTAGTTAAAAGAAGCAATTTGCAATTAGCACGCGAGTGCCATTGGAGCATATCGCCGACACCTGAGCTGCTTCCGTTCATTCAATCAAAGAAAACATAAAAATAAAGCTTGCTTTGCCTCACCCACTCCCAGGTATCTCATTATCTCTTCTTCTTGCTATAGTCCAGCGAAACATTTAATTGCCTTCGATTCCCCCATCCGACGGACCAAACCACAATAGACGCTGATTGTCTGGCTCTACCTGTCGACCACATCATAAGTGATTGGTACCTGGCGGTGATCAAGTCATTTTTGCAATTAGCAAACTGTACGTCATGCCATCGGTATACCGGTCGTTACAATCGCAGCATACCCCTTACATTTGAAAAACGTGTCACATAGAGAAGCAATTGAAATTGATTTTTGCAATCGTTCTTTTTTCCCATTTTAGGAGAACATTTTTGCAGTCAATCAGAATGTATCTGTGTACCTGGACGATTGCTTCACTGCTCCTGGTGGTAGGTATTAATTTAATTAAACACTAAGTAATTTACTTAATATTTGCCTTTGAATTACAGACAGTCTATGGGACTGACCAATCTTTGGAAGATAGGGAGCGTGAGGCTGCTTCATATCTAGAAAATTTGAACGATGAACTCTGCCAGAAGAGAAATTATGAAACTGAGGCCGAATGGGCACTTCAGACTAACATCACTGATGCAAATCAGGCCAAGCTCCTTGAGGTATCAGCAGAGGTTGCAAAATACCATAAAGAGAAGGTCACGGCATTGAGAGAGTTCGATTACAAGAATTTCAAGGATGAGGATCTTAAACGTGCTTTTAAAAAACTTGTGAATCTCGGGTATGCTGCTCTATCTGAAGAGGAATACAAAATTATCAGAGGGAACATTGCTAAAATGGAGGCAAACTACTCGAAGGTGAAAATATGCTCCTACACGGATCGGACCAAGTGTGACTTGAGACTTAACCCAGATATTGAGGAGATTATATCGAAGAGCAGGGATCCAGAAGAGCTCAAGTATTACTGGCAAGCGTGGTATGATGCAGCCGGAACACCTGTTAGAACTTACTTCGATAAATATATCGAGTTAAACAAAAAAGCTGCTGAATTAAATGGTAAATATCCCCATCTCAAAATTATTATTCAATATGTATCTATATCTGAACAGCTATTCCCAATGCTTACTACAAATTTAGCATGCTCGAGAATTCAATTTCTGCAATAAACTGCTTAATTCAGCTTAACAATGTAATAGCTGAATTTGGTAGTAGACTGCAAAAACTGAATATTCTAACGCAGGGAAATATTTTTAATCGGTCAAATTCAGTTTAACAAGAGCAATTGTTTGCGTCTTTTCAGATTTCACTTCTGGAGCAGAATCCTGGTTGTCTGAATATGAAGACGACAAATTTGAAATTCGTTTAGACACAATTTTCGATGAACTCCGACCACTTTACGAACAACTTCATGGGTATGTGAGGTGGCGCTTGCGCAAGCACTACGGTGATGAAGTGGTTTCAGAAAAGGGCCCTATCCCGATGCATATTCTAGGAAATCTGTGGGCACAGGAATGGTCCGATGTTGCTGATATTGTTCAACCCTTCCCCGACAAACCCCTTCTCGATGTTACCGATGAAATGATTAAACAAAACTATACAGCACTTAAAATGTTCCAAATGGCGGATGATTTCTTTGATTCGATCAATATGACCAGAGTACCTCCGTAAGTTAAAATGAAATTTCTTACCTTTTGTTGTATGAAATTAAATTTTCATTTTATTTATCAGAACTTTCTGGGAAAAGAGTATCATCGAAAAGCCAACTGATGGACGTGAATTTGTGTGCCATGCAAGTGCTTGGGACTTTTATAAGGAAGGCGATGTGAGGATTAAAATGTGTACGAGAGTTAACATGGACAATTTCTTCACAGTTCATCATGAACTTGGACATATTCAGTACTATCTACAGTACAAGGATCAATCTTATGTTAACCGTGAGGGAGCTAATCCAGGGTTCCATGAAGCTGTCGGCGATGTTCTTTCTTTGTCCGTATCAACTCCCAAACATCTTGAAGCAATTGGACTCCTTAAGGACTATAAAGAAGACCCGGAGGCTAAAATTAATCAATTATTCTTAAAGGTATTAATATTTTATGACTTATGACTTATTGGCGTAATGAGAAATAATATGTTTTTTTTTTCTATTGCAGGCTTTGAGCAAAATTGTATTCCTTCCCTTTGCGTTCACTTTAGATAAGTACAGGTGGGGTGTGTTCCGAGGAACAATTAAACCAGAGGAGTATAATTGCGCCTTCTGGAAATTACGTGAACAGTATTCAGGCATTGAGCCGCCTGTAAAGAGGACTGAAAAAGATTTTGATCCTGCGGCTAAATACCACATTTCAGCAGACGTTGAGTACTTGAGGTAAGTGAAGAATTAATAAGAATAAACAATGTTTAGAAACTATAAATCAAAATGAATAAATAATATTTATTAATAACAAATAAATAAAAATGAAGTATAATAAACATTTTAGATAACTATTCTTTATAATACCAAATTAGGTATAATGCTTTGGTTTTTTATACACTTAGTGTCAATAGCTTTTATAAACTGCACTATTAATTCTAATTTATTTCTAGGTACCTTGTCTCTTACATAATTCAATTCCAATTCTACAAAGCGGCATGTGAGAAGGCCGACCAATACGTTCCCGAGAATCCTGAGAAGACCTTGGACAACTGCGATTTTTACGGCAGTAAAGCAGCTGGAAACGCCTTTAAGTAACATTTAAAAGCCTTCACAATGTTTCTCCTTCTAAAATTATAATTCTAAACAGAGCAATGCTATCGTTGGGATCATCAAAACCCTGGCCAGATGCAATGGAGGTCTTCACAGGAGAGCGCAAAATGACCGCAAGTGCCATGATCGAGTACTTTGGACCTCTAAAAACTTGGCTCGAGCAGGAGAATAAGAAGAATAACGTGCACATCGGATGGGATAGTTCAAATAGTAAGATAATGAACATTTTTGATTAATGTGTTCGTAAATATTCTTAATTTTTCTAGAATGCGGCTGAGCAACATCATTGCCAAAATTTAATTTAGTCTTATATCGTTCCACTTTTAGGGAGGAACAAACACGACATTTCTACCCTTATATATATTTTTGTTTTGTTTTTTGCTTCCGCTTGAGGAGTGGAGCGCAATTCAGAGAAATAAAATTATTTCTTTAATAATAAACCCAGCTCTGTTTTTATTATCTTTCTTGTTTTTCATTGTTCAATTTTGAGTTATTTATTTATTTATCGCTTATAACAAGCTACAATAAATTTAAGAAGTAATTAACAAAAAAGATTAAAATTAAAGTTAAAAATAATAAATTAAAATTAAAGTACGGGAATGATAATGGGAGAGAGCACATGACAAGAGAGAAAAGAAAAAGAACAGGCAACATTAGGAGGAATTAAAGGCATTCCTGAGAGAAGATTTACACAGGTGGAAGTCAAAAAAGGGGTGGGAGTTGATTTTCCGAAGCATACGGGTGAGAGGCTCAGAAAGTCCATAGTTGGTATGGTGATAAGCAGGGCGAAAGAGAAGTGTCGAACGGAGATTACGAGGATTGGTGTAGATGCAGATCCGCTGGAGTAGGGAAGGACAGTCAATCTCACCGGTAAGCAGCTGATGAATGAAGGTAATATCAGCAAGGTCCCGTCGCTTGCACAGGGGCTGCAAGTTGATCAGCAAGAGGCGGTTTTTGTAGGGGGAAGGTTTTGATGGTCAGACCAGGGAAGGTCACGTAAAGCGAGGCGAAGGAATCTACGCTGGACAGCCTCAATCATATTGATTCGATTGGATTGAAATGGTGACCATACTAGGCAAACATATTCAAAGAGAGGCCTGACGAAATTGATAACAGTTTGGTTACGATCAGCACAATTTAGCTTAAGAAAAGCAATAGCTGGGGAATTGAATTCGTTGGGATAGAATCGAAAAGAGTACCTTTTGAATTTCATAATAAAATTCCCAAATTTTTAGCAAATTTATTCAGTTACCTTGGACTTTAACTTTGAAGTTAATTGCGGAAAAACTAATTGAAATGAAATGTAACTGAAATGAATTTTTGAAAATTTAAAAAACTTTATTAAGAATTTTTATCCAAAAGGGGCTCTTATAAGCTCTTTTCGATTCGATCAGAATGGATGCAAGCGCCTTGAATTAAAGATTATCTAAATAACAAAATGTGACACTCGTGACATTTTTCCGTATCTTTTTTCGAATTTGGTCCCGTTTGCGCACTGGCTTTGTAGTTTTTTGCTAAAAGTAGATAGTAATAAAGTAAATAAGTAAAAAATTAAAACCACGTTTAACCACCCAAAACACTTTGTCCTTTTGCTTTTAAAAATGTAGAGCGAAAAAATATAAACAGCACGCATCCGTATATATGCTCTGTGTGTTCTGCCTGCCCTTCCCCATTCTTGATTCAAAATCTTCCTATGTTGCAACATTGCGCGGGGACGGCACTAATACCATACATGCAGAGGCACACAGCGCAACAGAGACTTTGTCCCGCCTTTAAAAATGCGGGATAAAAAAGGGAACGCTGCACATTATTTTTAACACTATAAGGGCTGTAGATGAGAATATTTGACTGCCTATTCTTATCTCTTTCATTCTTATCAGAATTTAGATAAGGCATGGGAAGCAGTACTTCTTTGCTGCTTTATGTAATGAGAAAATTTTCTCCAGCAGTTTTAAATATTGGGTTAGAACTTTGAGCTTGTACAAAGAGCGTCACACCTTAAGTAATCTTGAATAAATTCAAGGTATCTCGGTATGTTGGTGTAAATGTATGAAGTTGATTGCCTCATTCAGCGTTTACTTTATTCAAGCTATATTTATCATTCGATGCCAGAAATTGAGTTCTTATGCAGGGGTAAAATACGTTTTGGGCAAAAATTTGCAAAATAACTCTTTTAAACTAAATTCAACTATTTAAACAATAATAGTCGATAATAAAATCACTGTTCTTTATTTCCTAGAAATGGTCTTACCTTACCTACTTTTATTATTAAACTACCACATGTATTTACTCCTTAACTTCTTAAATTATACTAAAAAGTGAGTTTTGGCACCGTATTCATATAAATTGCTGGTTTTCCTACTTATTTCACAATTTAACCTTTGCATTGCACTTAAGGTGGTGTCCTTTTAAAATTCTTATCTCGAACACAAGATGGCATTGGATGTGTTTTGATTTGTATGAGATTAGGATTTATTTGATTTTTCATATGAACAGAGACATCTTCATATCAAAGAGGAAAATTATTTCATTTCGCCTAAATACAGTCAGGCACAGAAACGTAGGTACGTGTCATATCATCACCCATTCGCCGCAGCAGTGATCATATTCAGCGATTAAGTCCTAAAATTATCTTGTGGTGTGATTCTGTTTACCAAGGGGAGAGTGCGCTGAGAAACAAAGGCAAGCAGTTTTTTTTTTTTTTAAGTAATTATTTATTTATTCTCAGTACTTAAGTAATGCCAAGTTAGTGACAGTCTGTAAAATAAAAGAGAAATTGTTACATTAAAATAGTGAAAAACTAAAAAATAAGTAAAATAAGCCAAGCATACTTCCTGACGGCCTCCATCCAACTTCAGCAGAGTTTGCAGCATTAACCATTTGAAGCCACTTGAAAAGAGGATCAAAATACTCTAGAAATCCAGAAACATCCAGTTCCCGGGTACCAGCCAAAATTTCTAGAACATCTCTCCAAGGTCGCGATGATCCGAGTTCCATTGCTTGCCTGTAATAAGGAACGTTTCTCTCATTTAAGATTTCTAAAAGGGTTGCCGGAAATTTTTAGGACGAAACGTTGTTTTTATTAAAATTAGTACACGAATTTAAATAACATATTATAAAATAATTAAGGGTAGATAGAAATTGAAATTTAATGTACACTCGTTGTCACCATCCCTTCTTATCAACAAGTGATGGGCTAGGGATTAGAACATATGCCCAAAATTAACGTTTGATTCTAAAATTTCCGGCAGCACTGTATTTATTGTAAATAATAAATTACCTGAGTAATTCACCCGGTTCCTTATGCAAGGCGAAATCGCAGTTATTTAGGGGTCGGTCCGGATCTCCGGGAACATATTCGCCAGTTATCTCACAAAAATGTTTGTAAATCTGGAACTGGGCAATGATAGTCACAATGACGCTGCAAAAGCAAAGGTGAGTGATAAGTGATCTATGAATATTTAAATCTTACCTCGAATATTCGTCATCAACACCAACTAGAAGCTTAGAAGGTGGATCAAAATCATTAGAACCCCTCTCGACGGGTGCTCTTGCTCCAATGTACTTTTCGTTTAACTCCCAAAATCCGCAATTGTCCCATGTTTGTATTTCCCCATCAAAAACCATCACCCTGTACTTATCCAGGACATATAACACCGGCAGAACGAATAATTGTTGCATACCCTGTAAGATGATAAATAGTCTTTAACATTTTGCACAATTTACTAGATTCTATTTATTCTTTTTGGTGTATATCATTTAATTATTTTATTTCCAATTTATTTAGCCCAAAAACCCGCCCCGGGAAGCCGTATTTTAGGAAATCGCAATATTGAGGTTCCCAGGCGTAATGTTCGAAAAATGGAAATTTACTCATTTTGGAAAATTTACTTGAATTTATTTATTCTCTTTGCTAAATATCCTTTAATTATTTTTTTTCCAATTTATTGAGCCCAAAAACCCGCTCCGGGAAGGTGAATTTTAGGAAATCGCAATATTGAGGTTCCCAGGCTTAGTGTACGATAGATGGAAATTTACTCATTTTGGAAAATTTACTTGAATTTATTTATTATTTATTCTTTTTATTCTCTAGAAAAAGGACAACCTGGCTTCTTATGGATGAATTAAGTATACAAATTCCTCAAAAATATTTAGAATTTAAATAAAAGTATAAAGTCTTGGACTTTCTCAAATTTGTTTAATTTTTTAAAGCCCCGAAAAAGGTAGTTTTAATCAGAGAAAATATTAGTGAGCAAATCTTTTAAAGCTTTTTATACAATTAAATTAATTTCTGGAACTATCTTTTAAATTGATAAAGGTGATGTTGTCGTTACAAAATCTGACGATGGACTCACCTCTAAGTAGAGCCGGTTTAACCTTGCTTCATCATTAAATGTGCCATCTTCGATTATCCCAATTAGCTCCATATGTTTTGGACTTGAAGCACTCATCGAAATAACTTTTCCCACAGCATCACTGAAATTTGGAAGAGGCTCACTTTGGAAAATAGTCGGCTGTTTCTTCCAGAATTGATAGTAGTGAATGTTTGAAACTAATTCGTGCATATCTATAAATTTCCGAAAGCTGACCTCAGGACAGTAGCTAACTTTAATATTTTCATTTCCGTAGAAGTTCCATGCTTTGTTCCAGCAACCTAAAACTTGTTTTTCCGGATTCGCAACCATTTTACCATTTGTTTCTAAGTAATTGCTTTAAAAAAAACAAATTGTTAAATATGTACTTTAAATTACCTAGAATGACTCTACTCACTATGGTATCATAGGAAGTCTTATGGAAGTAAAGAAATCAGAGGCATCTTCGAACAGCCTGTCGACTGTGTACCCCTTTGTCTTTAGGGCTTCGGTAATGTTGGGTAAGCCAGTTTCTGGATATGGGAACATAAATCGCCCAGTTTCTAGGTAGGTGTATGCATCTCCCAAAAATAATTCAGATAAGTGCTGGGGATAAGGCAGGTTTGGCTTTATAAGTTCTGACCCGAATCTTTCTCTTAGCAAGAACCGAACATGTGCATGGAACTGTTCGAAAAGTGGACGAATCTTTTCCATTACATCCTCGAGAACATCCAAGATGTTGTCTTCTTCAAAATTTTTGAACCACATCTTAGAAGGCTTATCGAATCCTAGAGAATGAATTTTGGAATTTAGCTCAAAAGAAATAAAAAGTAAAGTAAAAGGTATTACAGTTATTTAAAGAAAAGAGGAAGCATAAAAAAGCAAAGAGCTTTTGAAAATATTATAAGCAGGAACTTTTAAAGCTCTCTCTCTCTGCTTTTAAGGCAGGAGCTTTCTAAAAGCTCTAAAACACATTTTGCCTGCAGTTTTTCTGTTGTTATTTTCTACTTTTTATAGTTTTTACATAATTTTTCAATTACCGTTCAATTCTGCTGTTTTCTGGTATAGATCAATAAATTTTTGAAAAGAATCTTTAAGTCCAGATCCGGTCTTCTTCTTCCATTCCAACCAATAATACTCAATCTCTTCTAAATCACCAGAAATATGCAGCGTATCTTGTATTCCAGGAATTAAAGTTAAATTACAAATTGTTGGATTTTTATATTCGCAAAGTTGCACGGTTTTATAAATCATGCTCATATTTCCAGACGCTTCCTGGATTTCCTCAAGTTCCTCCTTATTAAGGGCATTATATCCCAATTTCGGCAACTTTTCTAGCTGACGGTAAAGATCGTAGTCATTAATTTGAGTGTGCTTGAACTGTTCTGCCTCTTCATTAATTTGTCTCACGTATTCCATAAATTTTTTAGTTGCTGCAGCGGCCTTTACAAGGTCTTCTTGGCGCTCATTGATTTCATAATTAAAGCTGGCGGTGTAGTCTTCATTGTAAATATTGGCGAGATCATTGTTGACCTTTTGAAGGAATTTTCGAAGCGCATCGTCTAGATCTTCATCAGGTTGGACTGGACTAGAATGGATTTGTAATGCCTAAAATATTTTTGTTTAATTATTTGATAACAATTTTAAAATCTGAGTACTACCAAAGTTAAAATGACTGTAGTTAGGAGGTACAGCCTCATTGTAACGATTTCTTTTGTTTGCTTGAAAGAAAAACTTTATTAATTTTGAGCCTATTTATAAAAATATTTTAGTTATGATAGTTTGCTGGTTTGTTTTTAAATTAAATTAGCAATTGATTTAAGAAAAAAATCGTAAATTTAGCTAATATGTTTATTTATTTTCTCTTTCAGGCAGAGCACTGGTAAACTCATCATCTCCAATTTTTTAAAATTATTAGCAACCGTTGCAACGTACGCATGCATCGATCGATAGCAATTATTTAAAAATTTAAAAATCGTCGTAACTTATTCCACAGGTTATTAATTAGTCTAGTCCATTACAAATCAAGAATTATTGCAATTAGATGCACATCAATTTCAGAAATCGTGTTGAGCTTTTTTGATTGTTTACAAAACTAATTCTTCGCTCAAGCTTCCTTCGACGTCACTACCGTTTTACCGAGGTTCTTAGACTATAGTAAAAGTAAACCGTCCAGTTACACAAGTTTTGATGGAATCAATTTGAGAATTATATAAAAAAAGAAGCAACCAGTCTACTTTTTACAGATTCTTTCAGCTCATTCATATTCTTATAGGTTGTTGAAGGCGCCAAAATCATAACTTTTCCTAATATAAAATTTATAAATAGCCCTCTTAAAAAATCTTCGTAGGTATTTTTATTACTCGTACTTATAAACTTTGAACACAACAAATTTGTTTTTTTTTTTTTTTTAGTAAATCCCAAAGGTCATTATCATGATGAACAATTTAGCCAGACACTTATTAATTCCGCATTAATTTGCATCATAGCCATCATTAGTGCATCAACTATTTATCCATTCACGGTCACTTCTTGTCACCATCACACCATCAAAATTACGTAACTGTGGCGATTTTACAAGACACTAAATAAATGGACAATGGTCACGTAATAGGACAAAACTTTCCACTTAAGATATTTTTTAAGTTTTCTTTTAAGCAAGACTTAATTGTTTAACGACACAAAAGTAAATGTTTTTTTTTATTTTTAAATAGGTCTTTTATCTCACCTGTAAGTTAAAACGATTTGTGATACTTAGATCACTTTATTGTGATCGCGTGAAAAAATTTTAAGTACTTTACGATCGAGCGGTTACGGATCAACTGATCACACTGATTCTGTCCAGTATTATTAACAAAAATTAATCGTCTTCGTGTTCAAAGCTTGCAAAATTATCATAAAGCTAATGTACTGTGAGAATTTAAGCGTCAGAAAACCCGCTGAAGGCCACCTGGTTTAACGAACATGTTCTCTTTTGCAGGGTGGAACAATTGCCAAGA
Organism: Philonicus albiceps; assembly: GCA_963969385.1. Classification (NCBI taxonomy): domain Eukaryota; kingdom Metazoa; phylum Arthropoda; class Insecta; order Diptera; family Asilidae; genus Philonicus; species Philonicus albiceps. The sequence goes on along the minus strand of OZ017775.1, from coordinate 12,074,100 downwards.
ATAAAATCTAGTTGATGGTCGCAATAGTGCAAGATTTGCTCAATGAGCCATCAATCCAAGACCTAGTTTGGGGGTTGAGGTGAAAGAATTTGGGTCAGGAGTCTGGGTTTACTACATTCGTTTACTCAATCAAGTGAGCAATAGCAGGTGCATTTTTAAATATTATAGCGTTAAAAACCCGTTTATTCTAAGTTTTATTGAATTTTCTGGTTGGCATTCAATTTAGAATGATCATTTTGGCTACTGGTCTTCTTACTGTCGTCGCAGTAGGGGTATGGTAATCAATTTTGATACATAGTGAAAACAACTCAAAACTTGATTTGCTTCCTTTGCTTTCTGGGAAACTTGTAAACTGCGACGCATGTTCTTTGTATTTGAGAGACCATATAAATTTTGAATGAATTTTCATTCACCGATAAGTTTCGGAATTTATTGTTCAAAACTTACACATACTTGTTTTGTTTTTGCTAATGATGATGAGAAAGAGTTCACTTGAGCTGAGAAAAAAAAAGTAAGCGTTATATTGTGTTTTATTAATAGTGATTTATTTTACTCACATTCATCAATTATGATGCTAAACATTCCTCGTTGATGAGTCTATTTAATCGACCAAACAGGAACAAAGTCCCACCAGGAATCACGGAGAAAATCGCGAACAGACAGACATAGACGTGACGTGGACCCAGGGGAGTTTGTTTTATTAACCAACTACTTTTCAAGTTTTGCGAAATGAATAATTTAGAAATAATTTTTTTTTACTATACTAATTTCCCATATAAAAAATGTAAAACGACGAATTAACTTAATAGAATGGCTGATCAAAATGATTGTTCTCAAAATGTAATTTAATTCGCTTTAACCGAATCAAAACCACTACCTATTTTGCAAAAAAAAAACATAATTTTAAATTTCTTAGATTTCACAAATTCTTGAAATGTTTGAGCACAACCGTACGGCAAAGCTATCAAACGATAGGTTGCAATCCGTAATCAAAGTGGCTATATACATGGTTTTAAATGGGGGGAATGCCATGCAAAATTCCTAAAATCGGTCAAAGCGTTCTTGAGCTTTTACGAGACTAACGCACGGAAATTAAGTTTTATAAAGCTGTTTAAAGTTGAGGAATTTTTGTCGCCATATTGGATCCGCTATTTTGCATTTAGAAATTTTTATGGCATATTCGAAATGAGCATCCCCAAAAATCTCCTAATGTATATTTTCACGCCAATCTCTTGAAGTTTAACATTTTCGCCAGCCATCTTTGAACTGCCATTTTGAAACCATAAACTTTACTAAAATAAAAAATAGTCTATATATTAATTTGGATTATGTAATCCCTTGTGGCAAAAAATGAAGTCTAGCGAAGCTAGGGCTTAGGCTTGCTTGAGTAACAAACAAACAAAAATTCAAATTTCGTAATTCCAGTGGCTACATAAGTGTTAAGAGCATCCCCATGCAAAATTCCTAAACAAAACGCAAATTTCGATTTTGCGGCTATTCCTTTGGGGTTTTCCTAATTTACTTTCTTTGTAAACCACCCAAGTATTAAGACTAGCAAAAAAAAGAAGGATCATCCAAATCGATTGAGTTCTCGAATTATTGCGAAATTAACGCAAGGCTATTATCAATCATTAGTCTTTGTGAATCAAAATCTGTTCTTTGAGCGATTGTTTTAGCAACTTGTAATGATAAATATTCTTTGTACAGGGTGAAATTATATTAATTTTGTTTGTTAGAAATTTTAAACCTTCTGTCTCAAAATGTTTTCCTGATGATTTTTAAGGATGCACATGCTTTTTCAAGCTCAGAAATATTTAAAATGTTGGCAATTATTTTTGTTTAATACAGAATGGTTTCCTTTTTTTAATACAGGGTGAATTTTTCGAGTAAAATTAAGTTTCCAGTCATACATCTGGCATGATTTTTTATTATTGAACAGCGAATTGTACGAGTTTCCAACTTGGCAGATGAAATATGGTACGATTACCCCACATTTACTAAAAATAGACAAAGCGCCAGCTAATTAGCAAGTCGCCTACATCACCACCTTTAATTAGAAGACGGTAGCTAACAAGGTAGCCAGTTTTTTTTTTTTTTGTTTTTACTTCAACTTTTCTTTCCCTAAAGAAATTCCCGTCCTTGGGGACTTAGCTCAACGTGCAGTTGATAGTACGATGTCGCATGGCTACTTAGGAGTGTCTTTAAAAAAAAAAAAAAACCGTCAGGGGTCCGTCTAGGTCTAGGCAGGCAATGACAATGAGCCGTATAAAACATGCCATCATAAGGTTCTCGCGGAAAACAATGCCCAGGTAACCGGCCAAGGGGCTGATTGTGCAGCAACTGCCTGATAACCAAAGCGATGGAATATTGCTTGGGTAGGTATGTCTTTAAGCGGCTAGCTTAGTGCTAGCACGGCAGTGATTCTGAGTACCTGAAGCGTTTAACCGAGCCTATCACACTTCGAATTTGGGTTAAAGTGGCAAAGTAGTATTTTTTTGTTTTTTATTGATGTTCTAAAAAAGATGATAAGAAAAAGTGAAATGTGTACTCTATTCTGGTTCCTTGTTTTCGCATTTACGCAGGACACATCTTGGGGTATAGCAAGTCCTCAGCTGAATCTTCCACCGATCCCTTCAGTGACTCCTACAAGTCCTGATATATTTTATAATAGTTATACACCTAATAGATTTGGTGATAGTGGCGATTTAAGTAGATTTCGTGATACCGGTGGTAATTCGAACAGATATAATGATAGAGGAGGTGATTTGAACAGATTTAGCGACAGAGGCAATTCAGACAGAGATCGGGATTTAAGGTTTGGACCACCATACAACAACGATGAGGAGTACGATCGTTTGAATGATTTCAGGGTAAGCTTCTGGGTAAACTGACAACATTAGAAGCATTTTAAAAATTAAAATCAATCATGATCGTATACGAGTATTAAAGTATTTGTTAATTACAACCTTCAATTTTACAGGGAGGGAATAGAGGCCCACTCGGAAATGGGAATTATAACAGAAGCCTTGATCGAGTACCCTACGATCGGCCGTATAATGAAAATCCTTACCAAGAACAAGATCGCCGGTATGCTGCTGAGGTTGAAAAAGTTAGAAATTTTTTAACTGACACCGATTACCGAGGATCTATCGAGTGTACAGCAAATGTAGCAGCTCAATGGGCTTTTGAGACGGATGTTAGTGAGATAACTGAATCAGGAGCGGTAAGTAAAAAATTACAATTAAATTGGTCAAATTATGTACATTATGTAGAAACATTAAGACCGCTGCAAATTATATTTATTCAGCTGCATAAAATTCTAGCTGAACAATTGTTACATTGTCGGAAAATAACAGATATTCAGCTATATGCAGCTGAATCGTTGTTTATTATGTGTTAACACGATCACGCTCACGTTTTTAATTCAGCTATAAGCTCTAAAAGCTGAATGGTCGTCTATAGACGTAATTTACGTCAACGTGTTAAACACAACCCCAAAAGGTGTGAAACTTCTTTTCACCTCTTGTATAAAATTAAAAATCTTAACATCTCTAAGGATAATGATGCCAATTAAAGCCAAGAAAATTGAACAGATTTGGCATTGACCTAAAAAAAAACTGCCCACATGACTGCAACGACGACGACAATTTCAATATGTCGCGTGCTGCCTATACTCAGCCTCTTTGACTCGTTGGCTTTTCCGTTTTGTTGGAATGCATGCGTTGCATGAATTCGAGGAAAAATTTAATGAAAAAATAGAAACAAAAAACAAAAAAAAAAAGCAAAATTAATTCGCATTTGTTGTGGGAAAATTCAACCGCGGAAAGCTGGCCACAGTGCTATTTAATCATATTCGCCCATTGTTTGGGAGATGTGGGCATGATTCAAAGGTCAGTCGGGCGGAAAGATTCTTGTGGTTTTAAGAATTTACTACCGCCAAATGTACGAGAGAGAGAAAATAATTGTCTGCTTCCTGGCTTTTGGACCTTTTACGCGGTTCATCCTTGCTTTAGAGCTTTAATTTGGATATACTGAAAAGGATTTGTTGAGGGATTGTGGGCAAAATTGGAATTTATCGATTTAAATTAAAATCCTTTAAAATCACCCATGAGAGGACGAAAATTTATTAATTATCTGCAGTTTTAAATCCTCAATATATAGGGTTCGTTGTATCAATAGTGAAAATTTAAAATTTATCAGTGATTATTTCATATCATATACGTTTGAAATTTTTATTTACATCCCATTTTTCTCCCATATATTTTTATAGCTACTGGCACAACAAAGATATGCAGATTACCAACATTTTATCGTTGAGCAAATTAGAGGTATCGACCGAAATATCATTTTCGATGAAAACTTGCAGCGGCAGCTTCAAATTTTATCAAATGTTGGTGCTAGTGCACTTCCTGCCGATCAGCTAGATCGCGTAGGTTTATTGCTAAAGAAAAGAAAATGTTTTTAAAGAGAAATATTTCAGTACAATAGGTTGATAAACGATTTACTAGCGATTTACAATAGTGCGTCGATTTGCGAATATCAACAACCTTTTCGATGTGGGCTACGACTTCAGCAGGATCTGAAGGCGGTTATGGCTAGAAGCAGGGATTGGGATGAACTCCAATATATTTGGACTGAATATAGGAGAAAAACTGGGAAATCTATGAGAGATCTCTACGAGCAGCTAATTGAATTGGTCAATGAAGTCGCCTATGCGAATAGTAATGCTTATTTCTTATTTTAAGACTAACAATTCGAGAAAATAATTTTTTTCTAAATTAACACTTTTAATTTTTCATATTCCGGCGGGACACAATTTTTAATAAAATATTTATAAACATTTTAGTTATAAGCTACATTTTTAGATTTTACAAACGCTGGTGAGTACTGGTTTTCAGCCTTTGAATCCCCTAATTTTCGGGAAGATATCGAAGAAGTCTGGAGGCAAATTCAGCCACTGTACGAACTTCTTCACGCTTACGTGCGGCGGAAATTGCGTGAATACTATGGCCCTGATAAAATCAACAGGAACGCTCCATTACCCGCTCACATTTTGGGCAACATGTACGGGCAGTCCTGGCTCAACATTTTGGACATTACAGTGCCTTATCCTGGAAAAAATTTCATAGACGTTACTCCCCGGATGTTGGAACAGGGTTACACTCCTTTAATAATTTTCCAGCTCGCTGAAGAATTTTTCCTCTCCCTAAACATGTCTACTCTTGCACCAGATTTCTGGATCGATTCAATTCTGGAACAGCCTCCAGACCGTGCCGTAATATGCCAGGCATCAGCCTGGGATTTCTGCAATAGACGAGATTTTCGGATAAAAATGTGCACGAAAATCACTCACAAGGATTTAGTGACTGCCCACCATGAAATGGCCCATATTCAATACTTTTTACACTATCGACACCAGCCGAAAGTTTTCAGGGACGGCGCTAATCCTGGATTTCATGAGGGAATTGGAGACGCTATCGGCCTTTCGATATCAACACCAAAGCACCTGCAAACTCTTGGGCTAATACAGAAATCGGTGGAAGATACCACCTATGACATAAATTACCTGTTCGCGATGGCCATGGACAAGGTATGTTATAGAGCCGTTTTGTTCATGTAAAAGAAACGTGAATTAAATAAATGAAAAACATTTCCAGGTTGTCTTCCTCCCTTTCGCTCTTGCGCTCGAAAATTGGCGGTATGACGCGTTCAGCAAGCGCGCTACCAGAGAAATGCTTAACTGCCACTATTGGGACCTGAGGTGAAAGTGAAGTCTTACTTTTATACTGACGTGAGAACTAATTCCTCAAATTCCAACAGAGAGCAATATGGAGGTATTAAGCCCCCAGTACTCCGATCGGAGATGGACTTCGATGTGGGAGCAAAATATCACATTCCAGCCAACATCCCTTATATGAAGTAAGTACAATTCTTTTTTATGTCGTATGTATCTTTTGAACAATACTCCCCTTCGAGGCGTACCGGGTTCGTTACATGACTCGGATAAAGTACGCTTTTGTGTAACCGGTGGTAGTTAAGATTTTCTACATGGTACCACTCGGTGGTTGACATAATCCAGGAAAGTGTGCGCTGTAGTGGCATAATGGGGCCCGTTCAAAGTAGGAAAATTTTCTCTATATAAGATTCGCGTAACGTGCACAATTGCGAATATTTTCGATTGCGCAACCACCTTGATGTATCTACTTGCTGAATAATCAGGTAATAATAATGTGAGCTTGTACTGAGCATTATACTATTTTGCATGCGTTTTACTTGCTTCCTCGATACCTCTAAACGGCCTCGGGATCTTTAACGCGAGCCAAATATTACTTTATTGCGCAATCGAAAGAAAAGTCATGTTATTGGATATTTCTAGTATAAGACGCTTTTTAGATGCTGCAACAAGTTTTGCTCAGCTAAGTAGACTACTTCTTGGTCGGTTCGTTGCGATGTGGATAACTTTCTTTACCCATTCACTTTTCTCTGAAAACGACTTCCATTTCTTACTCTAATTTGAACTAAGGAAATTGCATTTTCATGAGCATCGCTTTTATTTTATAAAAAAAATAAAAATAAAAATAAAAATAGTTACTTACAAAACTCGTAAAAATTATTTAACAGAGACTGCGAGATATAAAAATCTCATAGACACAGCAACCCGGGGCCGCCCACCCAAAATATTAGCAGCTCGACTATATTTCTATCTTTCTAAATCTAAAAACAATTAAAATACAAGCCGTGGTTATCAGCCTGGTTGGTGGGCTTTTTTTTAAGGGTGGTGCTCGTATCCGTGGTGTTCTTCATACCCTGAAGATGAAATTTCACCTCCAGAAAATTCGTGGTGACCTTCTTCAATTCCTCCAGAGGAATATTCGTGTCCACCACCCTCACCACCTCCTTCTCCTCCGCTGCTGCTGAAATCATGTCCACTAAATTCGTGCCCTCCAAAATCACCCCCACCTGATTCGTGATGTTCTCCGATTTCAAGAGGGTGTTCCTCCTTTTTCACGGCTATGTATTCGGGTACTTTGTAAGTGACGTGCTTCTCGTGGTACTCCGGCACATGCTTCTCGATGTGTACGGGCACAGGTCGTTCTACAGGCACCTTAACCGGGTAGGGCACGTGCTTTTCAATTTTGACTGGAACCTCTTTTTCTACGGGGTATGGGGCTGGTACGGGAACCTTAACTGGAACCGGAACAGGCTTATCAACATGAACAGGAACTGGTCGATCGTATTTAACATGAACCGGTACCGGAACCTTCTTAATCACAGGAACTGGGACTGGCTTCTCGACATGTACTGGTACTGGTTTTGGAACGTGGTATGGGACTGGACGTTCAACAGGTACTTTGACTGGATAGTGAACAATTTTTTCTACAGGGTAGGGGTGATCTACGTGAACAGGTACTTTAACTGGGTAGGGTACCTTCTTTTCAACAGGATATGGGGCTGGTACATGAACCTTTACAGGGTAATGGACCTTCTTTTCAACTGGATAGGGTTCTGGGACATAAACTTTAACGGGTACAGGTCGTTCAACTTTAACATGAACTGGATAGTGTACTTTTTTCTCAACAGGATATGGAGCAGGAATATGGACTGGTACCTTAACAATTTCCTTAACTGGATAGGGTATATGTTTAATTACAGGATAAGGTTTTGGTACTTTTACTTTTACTGGAACATGCACAGCTTTTTCTACTGGGACTGGAATATGTTTGATTACTGGATATGGTTCAGGAACCTTTTTTACAACATGTATAATTTTTTCTTCATGAACATGTCCATGGTATCCTTCGTGATAATCCCCAAATCCATGTAGTCCACGTTTATCTTGTTTTTTGCCTTCTTCATTTCCAGAAGAAGCCTCTAGCTTCTCAGGTTTTTCTTCTTCAGCCGATTTTTTCTCCTCCTCTGCACTTGCTAAAATAACCAGTGCCAGGAGGCACGCTGTTCTCTATAAAACAATGCAAAGAAAATTAAAATTATAATGAAAATAAATATATTTAATTAATTAATAACTAAACGAGGAAGTTTATCGAGTAAACAAGAAAATATCTGTTTTTTTCGTGGTGATTTACAGTAGATGGTTTAAGAAAAATCTGTTTAAAAGCTGCAAATATTTCAAAAAGCTCTAACTAATTTTGTAACTGTCCATTCTTTTATATTTCTATACTTTTTTTCTTAGTTTTACTAGTCTTGTATCTTCTGCTTCTAAATAAGCGAATATTTTAATGTATTATCCTTTTAAAAATTAAATATTTTAGGTGCCCATATTTTGAAGAGCATTAAAAACACCGAGTCAGATTGAACCTCAGATTGCAGTTTTTCTTTTAATGCGTGGCTCAGAATTTGTTTGAAATTTTCATCTCATTCATAACCCACTCATCACGTTAATTCGCACTATACGGGGGCACTCATTTGTGAAATTATCAGAAATCTTCATGCATTCCATAATAAATGAGAATTAGCTACAGTAGTTGAAACCACGACAACCACAAAAATAAGTTTAGTTAGCTCGGATGCTTAGGAGAAAATTAATGCCTCTCCATAAATTTTCTTAATTCCGCACCAATAAATTCCCTCGATGTTTGCACCGTCCGCACGAATTCACTCTTCTTTTTTTCACTTTTACATCACTTTAAGTACGATAGAACGCTAAATCACACGCAAACCGCATCTATGTTATCTTCGGTGGTTATCTTAAAAACCGCACTATCTTGCCATCCTTTTTGGAAGTTTTCCTTCAACTTACCAACAATTTCATCTCTACGAGACTCCTCTGGCTGTTTTGGGGGGCTCAACGGAAAGTAAAGCTAACCAAGTTTTTTAAGTGAATAGGTAGAGAGTGAACAGGTTAATGATAGTTCGCCAGCTACCTTAAGCACTTTTATAGTTGCGACTAGTGCTTCTGGCTCTCGTGGCGGTAAAGAAAATAAGTTCGGGCGCCACTACCACAACACCTGCAAAATTGTATCTTGAGATGGGTAAATGCCGGTTAAGACTTTTCCGACAGGGAAAACAAGCATCTAAGGATTTTGGTGGTGGTTACTATCTTGCTTAAGATACGCTCGCATTATAATTTTTAGTACATGCATTGGACATGAGTTCGCATCGAGGAACGTGTCACCGCATCTACAAATCACCTCACCTGCGCAAGATGACAAAGACGCGGGGAGGCTGTGCAATGCACCACCATCGGATAGTGGTGGAACAGTCGCGGAACTTGCTATACTGCTTATGCAGCACCGATTTCCTCTATTTAGGGAAATCTACCATGCTTGAAGTGCTCTTGATTGCTGTTATGCAACAATTCGTTGTACTTCATTTCGCTGAGGAGGTTCTATACTTCCTCACTGTGGGGTTCCGATGCCATCGTATGTGGACATATTTCGCATTGGAATTTCGTGTAATCATTGACTGTTGCGACAAACTACTAACTACGTTTTAGATCTGAGGCCTACATTTCCTGAAAATCAGTTTTAGTGAATGAGTTAGATTTTCATTCAAAAGGGAGCAGTCTAGGTTGACTGGAAAATCCTTAATTTTTCATTAGTGAATAAACTTTTTCATATTTTATATAAATTAGCTTTTAAGTCAACCACATTTGGAATTCAGCACTATCGGACTATTTGCTGAATTATGTATTGAAGTATAAAAAAGAGTTGTTTTATACTTTTAAATAATGCAAGCTTATCTTATTTTAGCTGTTACAATTGAATTGTATGCAATTTTTGAGCCTTTTTTGAATTCCTGAATTCTATAATTGCTGTAAGAAATTTTGTACGTAATTCAGCTACTAGGAGTAATACCTCTAATTTTGTGCTAATCATTTTTTAATATATAAATGTATCTCATGGAAATTCTTAAAGAAATAATGCCCTACTACTATTAAGATTGGAAATCCCTTATGATCGAAGTTTTAAAGAGAATAAAAGTAGCTGAAATTGGTTTAATTACGTATGTTGATGATCTAAAATCTGTAGGTAACCCTAGATAACTAAACTTAAATCACTGTTACAGTGCTATTTGACCCTTAGATTACAAATTAAAAACATGCATGTGTATTTTTATTTTTCTTTTCTTTATTTCAAGCAAATTAGCCTAACTTAAGAATTAAGATTGCAACATTTTAATTAAAAAGTAGAGAAATGGTAAAGATTGCAATCTTAGCAGGTGTTGGGAATATCTCAGATTTGAAAAATTATCTAAATCCGGTAGTCTATCATACGAATGTTTAGTTATATAGGGTTATACAATAAATTTTTAAAATTATGAGCAAAAGTTAAAGAAGTTATTTAAAATCCATTGAGACATCACTATATGCATATATATCTCTCCTAGCTGCACCCCCTTCTTACCACCCACTAGAAATACTTGCCACAAATTCCATAAGCAGAATAAACGATTGAAACAAAATTTTTCTTTCCGCAATATTGAATTGCAAAAAAGGATTATGCAGAATGTAGTGCAATTCAATTATCAACGGACCAGTAGATTGCAGGAACCTCGATTTTAGTTTTTTTTTTTTTTGTTTTTAATACAAAACTTAGGTGCATACGAAAAATACGAGTCCATCCACCTGCCCGTTTCACATGCGCGCAATAATTAACATAAAAAACAAAGTGAATGTGTGATTATCTGGTGCTAACAATCCAATTAGAAAAATAGCACCTCATCCAGAGGTACTCAGGTTTACCATTTTACTTCCGAGCAATGTTGGTGACAATAGACGGGAAGTGGATGTAAAAGAAGTTTTCGAACCTCACCAGGCCTGGTAAGAATGTGGATAATTTACAAAAAAAAAAAAGGATATTCTGACAAAATATAGAAATTATATTTTGTATCCCCGTGGCGCGACTTAGCACGCTTTGTCCCATTTAAATGAATCGTGCTTTAATAAACTTAACTTCCAATCATTAATTCGTTATATAAGCAATTGTCCAATAAACTCAAACGCCGCCGTAACGGCTCATTATATTGTCTTAAAGTAAAGCGAAGCCAGACAGACTTACTTTGATATTCACTTCCCATGAATATCTCAAATGTGCGCACTCAGCCAACGATTCGAGTAGCGCGCACTAGCGGACTATTATGAGGAAATGGAAGTGAAACGTCCGCAGGTTTTAGGTTTCTCAGTGGGTTCCTGTCTTTTCAGATATACCTATGCTCTGCTGTCCGTCTACCTGGAGTTAATAGTTTAACCAAGTACATTTTGCACACTGCCTCAGTAACCGTTTTTGGCGTGACCAAAAACCCCCATAATAAAAAGAGTTCGTGTCAGGCAAGCGTGTACCTTACTTAGTTTGTCTAGTCGTCGTAGGGCAAGCAACCGGGAATTGCCGGCTTTGCTGACCGACTTTGGGCTGCTATTAGGGACATTTGGCAAACTTGTTAACTGTTAAATTTAGCGACTTGGTAACAGGTTTTAAACGTTGCTGAATCGCAAAAATATTAGCAATTAAGCAGTCAAATTGCGAATTTTATCATTAGTGGTGGTTAGTTTTTGTTCATTTCTGTATGATTGATTCGGCTGGTTGAGCTTGAGTACAATGAACCGCTTAAGATCCGCAATGTCTGGGTACGGTGTAAATACAAAAAAATACAGACTTTGCCCTAATATTTATTTAAGAACATAAGTTGTCTTTACATACGATACTACTTTAAATAAAAGCTATTCAGCTATATCTATATACAGCTGAATTAAATTTGCAACGGTGTGACACAATAAAATTGCATTGAAGCATATAGAGCCATTCCTATTTTGGAAAAAAAAATATATACTACGTAAAATAATGTACTTCTGATTTAAAAGATTGTACCGAAAACAAACTTTTAATTTTCCAGAAAGAAATTCAATTAAAAAAATTATCAGTATGACTCTGAGAATTTACCTTTTGCAATTTAGCTTAAGAAATGCAACTGCTTAATTAAGTAGACGCCTGAAGATTTTGTTTTGGTATTTTTAATATCAGTTACCTGCGCAATTAAAGAAATTGCTAAAATATAGTAAACATTTTCCAGTTTACTGAATTAATACAATCTATTGCGCCTAGACAGGTATATGCTAATACCTGGTAATCTACATAACTAGCTATCTAGTTGCTATGAATATGCTATAAATAGTTGGATGCACCACCTAGTGTCATATAACATCTATTCCGTCTTCCTAGAGGGCTTCGTTATGCAAGTTTTACTCTTTTTCCATTTAAACAGGTATATGCACAACCTTAGCCCACCTTCACGTTTCTGGATTTAGAAAGCCAATCCATCCAATGCTACTGCCAAGTGGCAAGTTCAGTTCCCCAAAAAGCAAACCAGAGTTTCAAACAGAACTTCATTTAAGGTATCATTTCAATCAATCCTCTGCGACGAGAAACCTTTCCGGTGCTCCAACAGCATCATTGCAAAACAACGTGACGCTGCCGCCATGCAAAATGTAAATTTCTTTCGCGGCTGAATGGATCCCGCAGTGGCTGGCTGAATCAATTAACGTTTGCTCTTTTTGCCGAAAAGAAAAAATAAATAAAATGAAAAAAAAAGGTATTTGAATTGGTTTTTCAGTAAAAGGTAGCTTGGAGTTGGCGCGAGTTTTCCACGTATAACACATGGGCCCGGCTCGGGTGTAATTAGACGCGAAGACTACTTTCTTCGGGTTGCACATTACATTTTATGCCCGCTGGCTGTGAAGAAAACTGGAAAGACGTTACGTAAATTAATCGTCGCAGAATAGAGTAAACCGGCTACCTGATTTGCATATCTCAGGAAAGTAAGTCAATCGTTTACGTTCTACGGCCGTTACACATCCCGGTAAACAATTAAGGACTATGTGACGCAGCTGGTTGAAGATTGGGTTCTTGATTTTCAAAGAAAACAACCCGCTTTATGAACCTACTTACAAACTTCTTTTTATATGTTTAGAAATGCCTTCAGTATGCACGTGCTCTGCTTCCACTAGTAGAAGATAATGGAGGGTTTCATCATTTTTAATTTACCTGGAACGGAGCCAAGCTGGACTAATTTAGATTTCAACGACAATCCGCAGGCATCGTAATCTAATATTTCATTAGGAATATTTTTCTTTTGCATGCAACTCATAAAATTGGACCAGTAAGGCTCGTCATGGTGATTGTCCGGTTGCAAAGAAAAATCTATTTCGAGAATTGCCTAATAACTAGTCAGGAAATCATCAAAGATTTGAAATTATCTTAAACTTGTCGAGCCTGTCCGGCGGATAAAATGGATTAAAATCGAGGCAAAAAAATATGTATTTTTAAGATCCATTAAGCTCAATTTGCTTGAATATGTAATTTCAAGCCAAGGTCAGTTCATTCACATTTTTGAGGTAGTGGAACGCAACTTTACAAAAAAACTTTACAATTCTACTAAATATTTCAATTATTAATACAAAAAAACATACCTTTTAAAATTAAGCAAGTAAATCTCACCCATTTCTTGGTTTCTAGAATGGAATTTTCTTTAAGATAACTTTCATTAGACAAATATTTTGTAATCAGGTAACTAAATCAGTTCAGTTCATGCCTGGTTACTTTAGGGCACTGCAAGACAAGATCGTTTTTTTTACAGCCTCCGTTGAGCAAGCCGAGGCACTTGCTCAATCCGAAGGGCATAAATAGAAATTAACCGGCTATTTCAGAATAAGTTAAGCATGGAAATCAATTTGAAGTAAAGTGTACTTACTGTCTTACGAAATAGCTCGTTAAATAATTTACGCTGCACACAAAAGTAGTCAAGCAATTTTATTGTTGTTTAGAAAACATCGTGTGCGAATTTCGTTTTAAAGCTTAACGTGCTTTAATCCAGCATAATTTTCTGTGAAGAAAGACTCTTTAGCAAAATACTGAATTATGAGAGCTTTTTATTTATTTTAGAGGATGTTTCAAAAGAGGGCAATTTATTTTATATATCTGAATTCTATGTAAAATAATCTCAACTGCTTTTCATTCATCATTCAGCAATTCAGCCTTTTGATTGAAACGGATGGTAATTGTTATTAGGCTCATTTCATTTTTTTATTAGGAGTTTAAGTAAGCGCAATGCGAATTTTTATATATTTTTTTTAATATATTTATTTTAGTAAATTTTTAATAGCCGTTCCGTAATTCAAGTCTTAGGAGCCCAACAATAATTTGTTATTAAGGGATTTAATGTCTCTCTTTTTAAAATATATTCCAATTCTTTCGTTAGTGTTTTGCGTTATTTATTTAATTTATCTATCTATTGTAGTCCTTTCCCGTGTCATGGAAACCCTCGTTTATTATCACATTACACAAAAATGGTAACAAGACTGACCCTCTAATTATAGACCAGTTGCAAAATTGTGCGCTATTACTAAATTCTAAGCTGTTATTTACAGTGCTCTATGCTTCCACTGTAAGCCATTCTTAGGCATAATTCTAGAAAAGGCAAGTCGACATCGACTAACTTCCTCGAGTTTGCCAACATCTGTGTCTACCCTAGAAGCTGTTAAACAGATCGACTATATTTTTACAGATTTTAGCAAAGTATTTAATCGAATTAGTCATGATATTTTAATCAATAAGTTCACTGCACTTGGACTTCCACAGTTGTATGTGTATTAGGTTGGTTCTTACGTTTCAGATCACATTCAAAGGGTATTATTCCGCGGATCTTTATCTAACGAGATAGTTAATGCCTCTGGTGCACCTTAGGATAGCCACATCAGTCCACTTTTATTTATTATTTATATAAATGACTTATCTAGGTGCTTAAAACATTCAAGCAGTCTATGTTATGCTGATAATGCAAAGATTTTTCGCGTTATATCTTCTTCAAAATAACGTCTTCTTCAAGTGGTATTATCAAGGAAAAAGTTCTGTTTTGACTATGTTTACGATATAAATAATTATGAATTGTCCCAACTCGATAAGGCCAAAGACATAGGTGTATGGTTAAAATACTGTTTTACGAGTTCAATGAGTATACCTACATGTGTAGCTCTAATTTTTTTTGTAGTAATCACTTTGTTATGAAGCGTAAATAAATAAATAATCTAAGGTTTCTTTGAGATATAATACGAATAATAATGGAATAATAATACGAATAATAATGGAAAATCGAATAATGATTCTTTCTATAACTCTATGTGGTTTAAAAGTGAATGAATGTTCCTTAACAAGTTAAACCCGGTGTGGACCACCGGTGGTTCATATGTTTTGTTTCATTTGGCGGCGTGAACCACCGGTGGTTCACACCTAGTTTGCTCCGTCTGGTAGCGTGGACCACCGGTGGTTCACATATATATGATAACGTAAACGCCAGAAGAATAAATAATTTATCATCTCGTGTACGCCGATCATAAAAACTTCGAAAAAGTGCGCCTGGTTGAACGTGTTAAACCAGAAAAAAAAAGTTTGAAAATACTTTTAATTTTTCTCTTGTGAACGAACCAGCGAAAGTGTAAGACATTGATTAAACCTTTTCTCTATATGGCCACACTAAAATTCGTGGCTAAAAGTTTTATATCTATTTTTAAACTTAAAAAGAAATAGCGCTTAAATCGTGACTTAAAACCCTAAAGCCAAGTAGCTTCAGATACTAAAGCACGTCTTAACTTTTGGTTTACATCTTTGCTTGAGCTTAGACGTTGTGCTAAAATGGAAATTTTTATTTAGTAATGCGTTCAACACTTTGTTACAGTTGTTGGTATATTTAAATAAAATTGTTTTTCTTCAATAAAGAAAGAATGTGGGGGAATCGAACAGAATTGAATTTTAACAGGGCATTTAATCTGTAAACTAATGCAAATTTAATGTATTTAGATTATTCATAATTTTTATTAAACATAGCATAGTTAGCATATATTGTAAGGTAATTTTCTCAGTTATTTTGATTACTATCAATTGATAAATTGTAATCTCCTCAATATAAGGCGAACAAAGTGAATAAATGGCTTATAAAATTTGGCGTAGCACTGAGTATTGCTAATTAACTCATCATTTTCTCAATTTAAATTTAAAACATATGCTTGCCCCCGGCCAATCACGTTCTCTTCCTCAAATTTGTACAATCGTGCAGAAATGCTGCAGCGATTAATCAGCTAATAAATGTGCAAAGACTTAAATCGAAGATATGCCGTGTTGATTTGCACTCACTTACCGTCATCATCGTGGCAGAGATTCAGCCCAAGCCCAGGTTATATAAAAAGTCGCGAGGATGGCGAGTGCGCATTTACCGCAGTAATTAATGACATCGGGCGGTAATATGCAACTATTGACTTTAATGCAATGGCCAGGTGATATAGTCGCCGCGATTGCATGTTGCGATGAAACGCCTTTCGGATTTTGAGCCAAATATTTTAGCGGTAATCGCGAGTCCAGGGCATGCAAATAGATAGGACTCAGCTAGCCTTTAGCGGCTCTTTCGCTAATTTCTCGTAATTGGATGTGATTACAGCCTTTCGAGTGGTCCTCATCATAGTTCATTTTATACATTCGCTACTTTACAAAATGTATTAGGTGGCCTTGGGGTTTAATTGCTGGGTAACGACGACCCGCATTAAGCAGAGGGTTTTGCTGATGGGTCTTATTAAGTCGTTGAAAACCTCTCGCATAATAGCTTAAGCTGTTAAAATCCAAAATGGCTTAATAGTTTCACTCTACAAAAGGCCACGAAGTGATCCGAAAAGGTATGAACCTATTTTCTGCTGTTTGGCCATATTTACAGCTGAGGGGCATGTTCGTAGGTGTTATAAAATCGAATTATCTCGCAGAATAAAGTAGGTCTTTAGACAAATCCTTCGGGGCTATTTGGGTAGTTCAAAGTGTTGCATTTTAAATGCGTCTATAATTTTCTAACACTTTCTACCTCTTTTGTGATGAATGTTTGAATCCCAACTGCTCGCTTTATCTGAGGCGCTGAGTGTTGGTAAGATAAGATTTTTATTACCCTCCAGAAGACCTGACTGATTTTGTAACATTCCCGAGCGTACATTATCGAATATAAAATAAACTCTGATAATTTCAAAATACCACCATCGAACCGATACCGCGGAAATCTGAGAGTCTGCTGGTATCAAGCTGAGACGTTTCGGCTTTATGAAAGGTTGCTTTGAACGTACGCGTAACAGTGAAAGAATATCTTATTGCAAATGTTGCCCAACATAACACTCCTTGCATTATGTCGAAGATTGTTTTTCTTTTTTCTTGGTCAAAATAGAAAGGGCTTGGCAAGCATCTTTATTTAATGATTTCCTGCCAGAATGCGTAATGTTGAGAAATGATAAATTTAACGTCCAATTGGATTGATTTATTTAATAAAAATAAATTTTTGTTCTCAAAAGAGAATAAAATTTCTAGTTATATCAATGCGGTGATTGTTGCTCAATTCCTTCAATTTGTCGATAGAATTCAAACCTTCTACAGTATTTAGTAGTTGATTTTTATAGAGTATTAAAAAAGAGGTTTACGATGCATTTGAGACCGTGACTTTATTGCTCCAAATTGCGAATGTTGGCAATAAATATCGAACTAAGATTGACAGATTTGGTTTGGTTTGTTGCAAGATAAATAAGCCTATGGGATGAAGAAAGATTTATTTAAGTCTTTAGCTTAAGTAGAGAAACTCTCTCATAAAACTAAATCGTTGTACACAATTAACCTTTTGCACGTATTTCTTTAGTTTCAAATTCAATGACTAGCTATATAAATAAATTGATAGTAAAAAAACCTCTGTTGAGTTTATTCAGTGTCTTCAATAAATTATGCTAGGTACAAATAATTTTAGCTTGTTACAATTTCTGGATGAATTTCATAAGGTACCAAAAATTTATTATTTTTAGTTTTATTGATTCTGTTCGCAATATTTATATACATCTTTTAGTATCAATAACTAGGCATAGCATCGGTTTTAAATATTTATTTTCTAAAATGTAAAGTATGCCTGTTATCGTGTATAGTGTAGGATTTTACAGGATACTGAAATAGCCAGGAATTTGTATGTTTGGAATGCTACATTACAGTGAAGTCAATCACGTGTTTTTATATTTCGACAGACCTATATCCAAATATAACATATGTTTTTTGATCTCCATATCCAGAAAGAAAGTGTAAAATTTGAATTTGAACCCTGCAAGTATAATTATCTTTACTTTAATTATTTTTAGTTGAGCTTTAATGGTTCGATCGTTATAAAATGTATGCCTAACTCTCGTTCTTTATATTTTATTTCGGTATTAGGTAAATAGAAGGAATAGTCGTAGTCTCGTAGTGCTACTATTCGATTTAACTTTCTCAAAGTTCATGTATAGTAAACGAAATTGTGAATTTATGTCGATTGCAGCAGTACATACCTTTGAAAACTCAGAAAACAGCAAAGACCTTGCCTTGGTCGGAAACCGTGTCTCCTTCACAATTTTCATTTCGCTTTTCTTGTGCCAGTAAGAAAAAAATAGTTTCTTGTGGTGCTCACCTTGCATGCCTGGCTCGGTCGGAGATTCCGACATTACGCTCATTTAAGCACCGATATGTGCCAATTGCTACTGCTCCATATTTTGTTTTGTTTTTTCGTCTTTAAGATAGTTTTTCTACAAAATTTTTCCACCACATCAAGAAAACTTACAAAGCTAACAAGTAACAAGTTGCATGGTTACTCGTTACGACGAACGATTCCACCAAAACAGTTGCTGTAATTATTTCATTTTTTTTTCTTTCCATAATTACCTAACGTCTTATTGCACCAGAGAGTCTTCAATAGCTCAGTTGCACTTTGGTAAATGATTTTATTAAAACGCAAATATTGCATATGTTTCATATATGAAGTGTTACAAAACTTGTTTCACAAGTCGTCAATCAGGCAAAAGCACTATCGTTTTCCTGATTTTAATTTTTTTGTACTTTTATCTTATGAAATTGCAAGGTTTTTAGATGAAAAGCGAAAGTCTTCGAATTTAAACAGCCGGAACTGAGGGGGTGGGACGTATATTTTTTTAATCTTAAAAGTGGTTTTGCGAAAAAAAATACTTCTTTCCAATTTCTAAATTCACCATGAATGTATAAAAAATATGTTTATGGTATGTTTAAGGTGTAAATGAGGGTATGTGGTAAGAAAAGAGTTCTAGTTTAACATTTTCTCATTTATTTACAAATTTGCATTTATAAAAAATAAAACAAAAATGAATATCGAAGACGCTACAATGGTTCCAGAGTAGACTTTTTGGGCAAGAGTTTTGGGATTGGGCGATGGGATCCTAAACGTGCTCTGGCGGCCGCTTTCAACATATTGGAAGCAGACGTTGTTCTTGGTGAAAGATATAAGAAGAAAAAAATATACAGGATTAAACTACTGCCGGCGCGCTCGGGCCCTAGGAGCCTTAAAAACTACGTAGACATAAAAAACAGGGATTTTGGGGAGTTTATCACAACATTAAGATGTTTCTTCTAGTAATGCCCGTGGCTACTGATCTCATGACCACCTCCGTAACCGCCTCCATATCCGCCTCCGTAACCACCCCCGTAACCGCCTCCGTATCCACTACCACTGCTTCCGTAGGACGAAACTCCGTAGCTAGATGTATCAACATGAACTGGAACAGGGACTGGGACCTTGTAGGGGATTGGTCTCTCAACAGCGATTGGAATATGCTTCTCAATGTGAACTGGGTATGGGCGTTCAACTGGGATTTTAACTGGGTATGGAACGACCTTCTCAACTGGATATGGAATGTGTTTTTCAACTGGGTACGGGGCTGGAACTGGAACCTTGACTGGCACTGGTACTGGTTTCTCAACATGAACTGGAACTGGACGATCGACATGGATGTGAACTGGATATGGAACATTCTTTACGACTGGGTATGGTACTGGCTTCTCGACTGGGACTGGAACTGGTTTTGGTACATGAACTGGTACTGGACGATCGACATGTACTTTAACTGGGTAGTGTACGATCTTTTCGACTGGGTAGGGCTGGGGTACGTGAATTGGTACTTTAACTGGGTATGGAACCTTCTTTTCAACAGGATATGGGGCTGGTACTGGAACCTTGACTGGAACATGAATTTGTTTTTCGACTGGATAGGGTTGTGGAACGTAGACCTTAACTGGAACTGGACGTTCTACGGGTACATGGACTGGTACATGGACATGCTTCTCAACTGGGTATGGCTGTGGGATGTGTACTGGCACTTTAACGATTTCTTTAACTGGGTATGGAACATGCTTCACGACTGGGTAGGGCTGTGGCACTGGAACTTTGACGGGATATGGAACATGTTTCTCAACTGGGACTGGAATGTGTTTCTCAACTGGTACGGGAACAGCAACATTTTTAACGACAGTCAAAGTCTTAACATGTTCTCCGCCATAACCCCCGCCGTAACCACCTCCGTAACCACCTCCGTAACCACCTCCGTAACCACCTCCGTAACCACCTCCATAGCCGCTGCTGAAACCACCTCCGCTACCGCCAAAACCATGTCCTTCTAGACCACCTCCGATGTATCCACCACCACCACCCCCATGACCTCCTCCGTAACCTCCACCATATCCTGAACTGAAAATGCCTCGCTTCTCCTGTTTCTTCTCCTGAGTTGCTTCTTTTTTGGTATCTTTGTCTTCAGCGCTGGCACTGAGTATCAGCAGTGCCCCGATAAGCCCAAAGAGTATCTGAAATAATATGAAAAATAAACATGATATTAAAATTGAGGGTGAAATTGAAAAAAAAAATTAAAATTAAGTAAAAAAGGAATTATTATTCAAATGACGAGCTAAATGACCACGCCAAGATGTCTCTAAGACTCCGGGGCCCAACCCAGTTATCATTTGGTGCAAGATCAAAAAGTCCGCGGCAGAACGCAGACCGCGACACTGGATGAATATTTAACGATCGTATTACGATGCGGATTCGATGTCAACCGTGGCCCCAGCTTGAGTTACTGGGCCCCAGGGAGGTCTCTTCTGCGGTGTCCCTGGGCGCCTTCGTTGCCAACCGTTATCCATCTTCGCAGCGCCCCGCCATCGTCGCATCGACAACGTCTTAGAAATTTTTGAATTTCACTCGTACCCCAGAGAAGAATCACTTTCGATTGCGGAATCACTTTTTTCGTCGTTTTTCTTTTTTTTTTGTTTTTGTTTTTGAAGAAAACTAAAGTCACGGTTCGGGTGTCGCCAGATAGGCTCATTCAAGGATGGAGCTTGGTACGTGCACGACATATGAGTCTTTTGGAGGCTCACGTTGGGCGCACGATTTCTCTGCGAATAAGCTGAACTGATCTGTTCTTGAAATGATTGTGATCATCTTATTAGGGAGTTATTGAGGAGGGTTATTGAGACTTCTAATCTTTAATGCATTCCTTTTTCATTAAGTGATTTATGATCAATGAGTGAAGAAATTGAGAATTACTACTGTTGTAAGAAATCTAATCGACTGATAATCGACATTCGTAATGAGCTATTAGATGGAATCGATAAAAAAATCTCTCTAAATCGAGTAAACTAAAACTTGATAATCGTAATAAGCCTTTGAGTCACGTTAGCAGGAAATCGATAACTGCAAAAAGCAATTTAATTGGTTTTACTAGTCGAATTATTGCTTCTGTACAAGAACTGTTCACAGTTTTAGACGATATGATCAGATACCGAATTTTTTATATGAACTGTTCGTTTAATCTCCAAATTTTGAAAGGAGCACATTTCAATGCCATCGTTAAGTCGTTTTATATAACATGAAAAAATTGTTAATCTGATAGTGATCTCTACCAGGCTTAAATTTTTGTTTTATAAATATTTTGGTTCTGGTAATAGATTAATTGCTTAAAAAAAAATAGTAAAATTTACAAGTTAAAAATTATAAAGTGTACTAAGACAATTTTTAAAAATAAACCGCCAAATTTAACCGTCTAACATCTTGACTGCCATAGTACTCAGATACGCAATAGCTGAATGCGTGGCTGAATACAAAGTCAATATGCAATCAACGTGGTAAGGAAGTCCAAAGTGCGTAAGATCCCGGTAATAATCTAAAAGAATTAAATCTTCACAAGGAAATGGTTCCAGGTGTACAGGTCTCGATTTGCAAGTAGAACACATTTAATTAGCTTAATCACAAAAGCACTTTCTTTTTCTTTAATCACAAAAAGATCCCTTAGATTCCCAGGTTAAAAGTCCATCAGGATTCAAAATTTGAAGATCACTGATCGCGGTTTGAACCACCGAAAAATGAAATCCGAAAAAAAATCCACTAGGACATCTTGGCCACTTGATTTTTGCACGGTTCGATGAAGATGATGATACCAAAAAATTAATCACAAGCGAAAACATACCAACGATTTCATTTTCGCTCAGCAGAAGTACAAAATTTGTATTGAGATTTTTTTGGGGGGTTATTCAACAAACCCAGGAAAGGTACTGGATGGATCTTACAAGCATTCACCTGCTTTTATATTCCCAAACTATCCGCGGATGGACGGACAGTCTCGGCAAGGCATGGAATATCCGTGGCATTCGTGTAATTGTGATATGATTTACTTTCCCTGCCGCTCCGCAAAACGACATCAATGTGGTCGAAGCTTAAATTGTATTTGTGCCCTGGTGGCTGGTGCTATACGTTGGCTGCTGCTGCGGCTGCTGCTGCTGCTGCTTATGCTGAGGCTGATGCAGTCGTCTTATTACACTTAAAAAAAGTAATTTTTTACAGCGTTTTTGTCTTAATAGCGCCTTTTCAACCAATGGCACTGGCCGCTGGACATCTTGAGATGCTTTGTTGTTGCGGTGCTTTGCTTACGAGACTGTTAATAATTTTTTTTTCTTTTTTGTTTATTTTTTTTTCTATATTACTTTATTTTTTATATTTACCTCACTACGGCTGCTGTTTACACTTGTTGCAATCAATGAGTTGCCCTCTTTCTTTTCCATTACCCCCGACGGTGGAGTCGTCGTCTTGGTGGTCGCAGAGCAGACAATTTTGGAATTTCGTCTATGCGCCCCACACTGCACAAATGGATGAATAATACACGCTTTTTTAGCAAAAGTGTGCGCCATTATGCAGCGAAAAGTGTTGCAAAAGGAGCAGCAAACCATCAGACTCTTGAAATGTAATAAAATGCGTCAACAATTATGTAAAATGCATCGTATCGCGCCGAAAGGTTTTGCTACAGAAAGTGGGTAAATACGGTCACTGTAAGGGGCCATTGTTTCCATAAAATGCTTCCCCTTTATTTAAACAGAAAATAAATCGTTATTTATCCTTGCAAAATTAATGGACTTTGGTTTAACGACGGAATTGGGCTGTAAAAAAATAATTGCTGAATTTCTGGAATTTCTTGTAGTTGAATTGAAGGAATTTATTTTGAGATTGTTGGATACGTTTTAACATTTATTTTAAATGTCCTCGATTCTTCTAAATTTTCGAAAGTCGTTAGTTGAATCATGTACATGTAATTTTTGTATGCTATCAAAATGTGACGCTAAGGGTGTTAGTTTGGTTTCACTTCATAAATTTGAATTTTATCGCTTTTAAAAATGAATCATTTTTATGCTATGCTACTTGGTTGAGATTTTTATGCACTGATACTCTTACAACTATTGTCTTGAAATTGTAGATTATCTTCTAATGCTCTTTCATTAACTTCCATAATAAATAAAATAAAATTGTTTTTTGTAAGATAAAAGAATTTAAGCTATTCAGCTATTTAGGAAGCATTTTTTATATGTTTGATCGTATCACACGCTTTAAAGCAATAAATTTTTAAAACTCATTTAAAACAAATTCAGAGCGCTTAATTTAAATATTATTGCGAGGCACTGAATTTCGAAAGTTTTATATGCAAAATATGTGTACCAAATATGTGTATCGATGATTGCATAATTTTCGATATCCATTAAAATGTAGATTAGCTCTATTTTTATAGTAGGTGTATTTAGGTTTAGATTGACATGATTTACTAAGTGTTTTAAAGCATACAATTTGTAATTAGAGAATAAAAAGAATTAATTTTACCTTCATTAGTTTATAAAAATTTATTATAAAAGCTTTGAAATCAATTTTTCTTCGATTTTAGAAGGCCATTAGCCTTTAACTGCTCCCTGACATTTAAACCTAATCTCGTTAATTTTCAAGTTTCACCTTATGAAAAAAGGCGTGGGCTGTCTTTGTCCATCTTCACATGCACCGGCTGCATCCAAGTGCAGTTGATGTGCTCATGCCCTTGAACCAGTACCCCGACAAATTCACCATCTTCACTACAATCACCGTTATGTGGTATTCACACGGTGCGCATTCATTAGGCCGGTCGATTTGAATTGGTAATGTATTCCGCGCCGGTACGGTGCGCCACGATGAGAGAGACCAGCTGGAGCGATGCGCTCAAGATGATCTTTTTGCAGTTGAACATTTTATGTCACTGCGCAATGAAAAATTAATTTCCCAACACTATCCGGCAATAAATTACGTCGTCTTCGTCTTCGTCTTCGGACGATCACTGCAATAAGTAAATCTTTTAATGCGTTTTTCATGAAATCGATCGAAATAAAACGTGTCTAGCAGATTGGAGCATTTCCTTAAAACCGAAAACTACTATCAAAGTAGCCGCTTAATGATTTCCTAGTATAACTTGGTGCACCGATCACTTACTTGCGATCAATTTCGTTTGTGACGTAAGCGATCGATTCAATCAATTTTCCTCTCGTTTTTCTTATAGGGGTCGGCTATTACTCGAATTCAAGGTGCTTTCGTTTTAACTATCTCCCAAATGATAGTCGTTTGAATAAAAAAAAAAACAAAAAACGTTAAAAAGCATTTCATAAAGTATAAAAAACAAGACAAAATTAACCAACAATTTTGCCTGCATTAGGTAAACAAAACATCGACGAATAATTTCCCATGGATTCTTTTTCGAAACTTTAGTGATCGGGCCAAGACGACAACGGCGGATAGTTAGTCAGCAAAACAAACCAATCAGGCTGAAAGAGTCTTGAGGGGCCCCCATCATTGATCGTGGCTTCGGCGGATCACAATATCAAGATCATGCCCCAATCTGGTCGGCGAGAAGCGGCATCTATTGCAAAACACGTTCCAGTGTACCTTTAAAAAAAAAGCATTAGCCATCGGAGGCAGCCGGTGCACGACGAAAACGACGACTCGTAAGGAATCTATCAACTCTTACTTTCCGCGAAATTCGACCGCAATAAGCCGATTGTTTGTTTGTTTGTTGCTCTTTTGCGCAGTACTCGACAGACGGACAATGACCAATTATCCTCCCGCCGAACTGCGAAGAGACCCAATGATATAAAATTATTGCAAATCTCGTAAACCATTGCAATTTGGGAAGCAAATTTCGTTGAAGTTAATTAACATCGAATTGTATGCAAACTTATCTAATTTAGCACTGCCAGACTTTTAGTAGATTTATTATAATAATATCATAAGATAATAATATAATAATAATAATAATAATTTATAATATCATAAAGTACAGTTTTAATTCTATTTTCTTAATACACTTTGCAAGAAAGACAAACGAAAGACTTGTGGTGCTTTGTGTTAAAGGAAAAACGAAAGACTTAGACGACGAACTTGGTTATTTTTGAAAAATCCCCATATTTTCGACCTTTTTAAGTGATAAGATTGGGTAGTCATAACTGAAAATGTTACGAAAAACGTTGCGACATGCAATCATAAGGTGTCGCTTTATTTTTAAAACGATCTTGGCCCAACCCATTTCATCCTTCAGATGCCAGAAATTCGCACATTTTGTGCAACAAAGATCCCCTTGAAAGTAGCGCAAGCATGCTGTTTGTATAATTGAACAATTTTCAATCCGTCCAGCGCAGGTGTAGAGAGAAAAGTACATCAATAAATGGGCGATACCTTCAAAAAATAATATTACTTTAAAGCGGAAATGTGCACGTTGTTCGATGGAACTCAGAGTGGGTGCCGTTGAGCATGCAACCTGATTGCTTGTTGCATTAATGAAATCTCACCTTTTTGATGAGCAAGTAGTCAGGTTTTGCCGCCTTTTATTATCGCAAAATCGGCTGTTTCGTCGTCTTATATCATCAGTGGCAGAAAGACGAAGAAGCAGCCAACAGCTGCTCCTTGGACGAGCTGGCTCAATATTGAGCCCCTCAATGCAACTACTTCGGGTATTTGGGTTAAGCTTTCGCTTTCATTTTTAAAAAAATTTTTTTAAGCCTAATGCATATTGCGCGGCCAATCAATTTTTCGACGTAATTTTGACTGCTTTCCTTGAGCGCATGGCTGTGCGGATTTCTCATCTTCACCCTGCTTCTTTTGGGTGATTTTTGGTGTTATCCGCGCATTGCGTTTTTTCGCGTTTTTACCTCCTTCAAGTAGCAACGTGTGCTCCCGAGTGGCACGACTGCCACACATTTTTTCCTTATGTGTCAATCGAAGGTGATTACTATCAATGCTTTTTTTTTAGCCACTTCAGTACGGCTAAGGGTATGGCGAAATTATTTCTCTTCCTCAGTTTTCCCTCCCAATTGTTTTTGTGAAATCCGTTTTAATTAACTGAAGCCGACCCAGCAGGAGCAGGTTTTAAATTATGAGTTAACCATAAGACCGAGAAGACCGACCTGACCAAATGCATCGCGGCGACACCATCAATTAAATGCGCGGACCTGGCGAGGTGTGACATGATCAGATCATAAAATAAATTCCTCCAGGTTAAGCAACGGCTAGAAAGCCACAAGAGCGGCAATACATCGTGGTTTTGAACCTTGAATTTATCTGATGAAAAGGGCATGAGTTAGCCGATGTTGCTGAGAAACGGTAGCGATTGGTTCGCCGCCAAAAGAAATTGATTTTATTGAGGAGCCAAGTATTACTCCAAATCTGTCTCCGCAGGTAGATGATGCATTTTAGGCTTTGTCAAGGTTGCGAGATGGGAATTTTTGAATCATCATAAAATCCAGAGACCCTGGCGGCTTATAATCATGTTGAAACTTTTTCGAAAATGATTGGCCGGTTTTACCTCATGCCACTGAATCAGCAGTTCTCACTTTAAGCTTAGATCCCCCAACAGTACAAAATTAGTTTTACAAAATTTTGTTTTGTTTGTAATAAATGTAAAAGATGTTTATTATTATTCTAGTTACAATTTAACAAATTTTAGTTCATCAATAATGGTGAAAGACGATGTATTCCATTCTTCAAGATAGCTTATAAAATTAATGAAGCAAATTGAATATTTGAAACGTTAGTTTATGGATTTTAAGTAATTGATCAGATACGTCTACCATACATTCACTGGTTAGAGAAAAGGAATTATTGAATTTAGGACGTTAACGCGTATGAAGGGGTATACGTTTTATTTGATACTACTCATTTAAAATTCGCCAGAGAGATTAAAAATTGTCTTACAAAACATACTCTCAAATTTTTTTGTCCACAGACTTTATGTCTTTTCGTTATATAACATCTGTCTCTGTTCAACTCACCTATTTAACCGTGTCCAACCATTCATTTTTCATTTACTCGTATACGATGCGATTCGAATTTTACCTGCTGTCGTTGTAATGGTCATACTTTCCTATAATATTATGAAATGAAATAAAAATTCTCCTACTACTTACCTTTGTAAATAATGAACTTTAAAATTCTTAGGTGTAAGCATGATTGCGCTTTCTTTTCAGTAAATTTTTTAATAGAGAATAATTTAATTAAAGTACAATAAGTGGATAATTTCTGGCTCCGTATTGTAACGTAAAAAGGAAGCAAATTGTGGGTTTAACAGCTCATGTGTGATAAATTTATTCGTGGTATCTGCGAAAGTTGTAATTTTGTGTTTATTAATGATACAACTCAATTAAAAGTAAACAGCTCATTCGGCTTTCAAGCAGCCACTGGGGCATACATTTATGGGCTTTCTCTATTTACGCAATTTTTTTCATAAAGGTTTTAGCTCACCTAGTTAGAGTTATTTAAAGTAAAATAATTGATATAACCGTCCAAACTAATAATACGTGAATTATTTTATTACCAAGAGAATTTCTAGCTTTTATGGTTTCTCGAATAAGTTTCTTAAGCTATTTTGACATGATCAAGGAATTGTTCTTTTGAATTGGTTTATTTATAATTTTTATTTATTCTAAAATGAGACTGGTTAAACCAGAGAAACAGTAGTAAATCACTTCACAGCGATTTAAAGAGATAGGTTTCAATTACTCTGATGATAATCGAAATGATCAGTTTAAAAATATCACAATTAAATGAATTTACATCATCACATCCCGGATCATGCACCCCAAGTGATATTTTTCATTATTGAATGACCTCATTCATTGTTTTAATACACTGAAAAATACCTCTATGCAATTACAAAAAAATTCCTATGAGCATCTTGACCAGCACGATCACTATCTTTACTTAAATAATTCGCTGTTTTGGGCCAAGGAACCGGTTAACTGGATTATTAAAACAGCTGTTCGGCCTTAAGGTAACCCGGAAGAATTTAATTTAAAAATTGTTGAAAACGAGCGCCAAAGATATTTCGAATTGAATTGCCTGAGTCGATCGGCATGGTATCATTGGAAAACATACATTCAATTAAAATTCTTTTACAGCCCCAACGATATACCATGCAGGTTTATAGACAGACCATAGGCCAACTTATCTATAGCTTTCCAAAATCCGAATTGAAAAAGCCGGTTCGTTTGGGAGCTCCCAAAGAATTGCCAGTGCGTGCCTCGACAATGTTGCATAAGACAAAAATATGTGCAACCTAGCGAGGCTGCGATGCGAATCTTCTTCACGCAATTGGTCCAATCATGGGCTCGATGACGTAAAATGGAGAAAAAAATGCCCCAAATAGGACTGCACTCGTAATATATTTTTTGAGGGCTTCTCTGTCTATCATTCAGTCTGCATTCCAAGAGTGTTCGACAGCATTTCTGCTGGCTTCATAAATCACTCAAGCTCGTTCAGGTGTCTAGCCATCAAAGAGGAAGGCTGGGCATGGTAACGCTTGAAGAAAAGCATAAAACATCAAAAAATTTGATTCACATCATGCCTCCAGCTCCTTCCTAATGGGCGTATGTTTGATTCATTCAGGTCAGGTCTACTCTGCTATAGTTTTGTCATTTTTGGCCATTTTGAGCCATTTGCACGTGCGCACCTTGGAAAAACGAGCTCCTTTAAAAGATGCGCAATCTACCGTCGTCGCATCGTTCAAAAGAGCATCATTCGACTTCCTGGGTATTTCCAGTTAAGACAATTTTAGTTCACTAAAGTCTACCATTCTCTACGATTAAATCAATGCCGTGTATCAAATGCGTGCCTCTGTTTACTATCTAATTCGATTGGAGCTCTCTGCGTTTTATTATATCTTTTCAAACTAGCCGGTCTTACGTATGCGCGTAATCCATCTTATGGGGCCCCTTTCGTGTTGATCCAATTGAACCGTGTGGATTGCATAACAGCGCATGCTCCCATTCTCTTCGAATTTACTTCAGTTTTCCATTTCTTTCGTCGTCTGCCGGAAAGTGGATCATTTTTGCATTAACCACAATCTCCATGAATACTGTAACTAAACGACTGCTCATTCTGAAGCCCTGTGTCTAGCGACTGTCGCGACGACGACGGCGGCGACCACTACGCTTTTAAGCCCCAATCGGAGAAAGAAAGGCGCTGTCGATTGTTTCGTGGATAATATCTCTCCTTTAGTAGTATTTTATTAAAATAAAAAGTCAATAAATGCAGTAAAACTCTTGGATTTGCATCTTTTCTCTGAGCAGTTTACTCACTATTGGCAAATGTTTAAGATTCCGCTGAGGTCAATGATTAAAATCCTAAGTATTGATTTTAAGTAATTTAATTTGAATTTGTCATGTTTGGTCTTTGAATATATCGACGACTATTGGTAAACGCCGGTACAGGTCACTGACTCAATTTAAACATTCATTTGCAAAGAAAGGTCAGTTTATGCAAATCGACTTTGATGATACGTCGAATGAATTAGTAGTTCGATTTCGATGTGTCGCTTAAATTCGATATCAACATCAACGATTATTGCCTTTTTTGTATTTAAAACTTGTCTGTTAGCGCAAGACTTTAAATGGAAATTATACTTTAAATAATTTTTATGTACGGCGATTGACTGTATTCTAGTCTAATTTTTACAATTCAGCAGAGCAAGATATCTCAAAAACTTTAAATCGATATATTGCAAATGTCAAGCCAAAATTCTGCGGGATTAATACTTTAAGAGATTTATGTTTTAACTTAACAATTTTTTAATTTTGATAGTTCGGACTATCACGGAGAAAGCATACAAAACCGTAGTTTTTAGAATATTACGGACAATTTTAATTTAACAATGCTTATGAGTATGTATTACTCTAAAATATCAGTTTGGAAATTTTTATAAAATGATTTAATTTGACTTTGATGTATCGAACATTAAACAATTCAAGGCCGAAAAGCATAACACTTTTAAGTATGCGTTCATGTGTAATAACAAGAATAAAATCTCTTAGTTCGGTCATATGAGCAATTAGGGCAGTTCTTCCCTAGATGGTTTCACCTTGCGGAAAGGTAAGTAAATCCGCCGTGACTCGCATAACTCTTCAATTAATCCATACCATGACCTCGGTCATGCACGATTGCCTCCACAGTTGACATTGGTCTTGCGTACTTAAGAAAGGTACGAGTGCTCTTTACGGTCAATCGCGGAGATAGCGAACTACTTATGTATTTACAAAATTACGTACATAGCGAATTTTCCGCAAACCTCCAAAGAGCACATTTAATGATCGGGGCCTAGCCTTAGACGGGCCCCAAAATCCATTAGAGGATTATTGATTTTGATCTTTTTTGTGTTTTTTTTGTTTTGCTAGTCCTCTGCAGTGGGGCCCCGATTGAAAGCACCAGGCCTCCGACCCATCTTTCCCTGGGCCTCTTCTTACGGTATGACCGTTGTAGTGACCACCGGCCAGTCACTCGAAAAATGCGAGAAAGCGTTCACTGTTGGGGCCCCAATCACTTCTAAAACGAGTAAAACGCATAGTCGGAAAAGACCGCCCCGGGATGTTGTTTTTTTTTCTTCTTCTTCTTCTTCTTCCAGGCGGTTTTTCTTGTTGGGGCCACATTCAATTGAGTAATTGTAGCAAGTTTTTGTTTTGGCAGGCAGACGTCTTCCAACCCAAAGCCTTACATAATTTTCAGGATTGATCGAACGAAGATCGGGTTCGATCTCATCCGATCTGATGTAATATCTTCGAAAGTACAACTGAGTGTGAAGTGAGTATGAAAAACCGACTTGAAAACTAAAATATAAAAGAAAACGAATAAAAAGCCCTACCCAATGTAGTTAGCCTTTGCAAGGGCGGTTTCTTCCACGAAGAATCGCACACGTAAGATCTTATGCATCTTTTGCGACTCTTTTGCTAAGTATCATCGGGAAGGTAATTTTATTGTGAAAGTTGAACATCAAGTCGCTCACACCTCTCGAAAAGGATGGGAGGGAAACGATCTTCCGAAGGCGGAGGCGGAGGTGCCCTGCGTCTTTCGTTTGTTACTTCTCTGGCTGGCCCAACGGCCTTTCAAACGTCTTTGAAAATTAGCTTGCACTCAAAATGCCTGTGGCACTCACTTCCGCCACACAAAAATTGTTTGGTTTTGCACTTAGATTAAATATATGTGTATAGTAATGTATGTTAGTAGCTAGTTAGCATTGCAAGAAAAATGGGACCTCGGGCTGTGAAAAACCGGTGCAATGGCTAATTTGCCAACAGTCTCAACGGTTTCCTTGCAAGCAAAATGTATAGGTGCACTTTGCGGATATTCCGGTGTACTCAGTAAACTTTTCGACGTTTTGCACTTTTACTCTCTAGTCGTCGCGAGTCTAATCGTTTAACAGGATTATGTAAGATGTTTTCAAAAACCAGTTACGCTGCAAATTGCAAATTTTAAACCGGATAAATAGCTGCAGCAACGCCCTAGAATTAAAACTTAGTCTCGCAAATTCATGGCTGAGGTAATCGGAGGTACGAAATAAGCACGTAAAGGGTAATAGCGGGTCCTCTAGAAATATAGGTTTGATGCTAGCAAGTAGCAAGGTAAAATATATTATTTCAGTAACAAATAATAGTTAATTAAAAGTATTCCAAAAAAGGAGTTTAAAGAATTTTTAAATTTACATACAAATTTCTAAACATTCCGTATTTTTATAACTCTCCTTTTAGGAGTAACTCCATGGTCCTTTTTAAATTACAACTGGACCCTAAAAAAAGTCAATTAAATTTTATTAGTTGAAATTATTTATTAATTACGTATAAGAGAGCCATAAAATATAGAAATTCAAAATCTGGAACGATGAAATCCTGGGACTTATTATTCAATTCAGTTAAGCTACATATATATAAAATGAAACAAAACTATTCCAACTAACTTTAATTTTAGTCGAAATGAATTACATTATGATCATTCAGAAAGAAATATCTTTCATTTAATAAATTCTGCAATTTGCAAGGATACTTACAATTCAGCTTAGTACACAAAATTTCATATATCGATTTTTTGAATAGAGGTGAATTGGTAAATATTGAAAAATCATTTAAGAATACTTAATAGGAAGATTTTGAAATTAATTCCAATTCTTATTCATCTTTATTGTTGGATTTCTTTTCTTTTTTTTAATTTTCCTACAGTCCCTGAAATCATTTTCTCAAACAACATTATTTATTATCATATTAAACGTGATCCCACAAACAAATTATGGAACATGGGATTCGAGCACACACTTATCGTGATAAGTAATCCGGTTAAGCGACCCAAAGAATTTAAAATTTAAAAGATCAAAACACAATTCTCCTCAATTATGGCAATTTTGTTAAAACATTTATTTAAATCAAATTAAATCACTCACATTCAAGTAATTTTAATCCAATTTAGGGACAGTTTACATAGGACATTTAAGGATAATTGACCGCGGTGTCACAGTCACACAATTTAAACAGCAAGATAAACAGATAAATAAAATAGAGTTTAATTTAAATTAGTTGCTCTTATTGATTTTATATAAAAAAAAAAACTAAAAAGCCAATTACATTTCCAAAATGTATGTAAAATAAATAAATTATTGGAAACATTTAGGTTAGCGAAGCAATTTTATTATGGGAAGTAGTTAAGAAAAATTCTAACTAGCTGTATAAATAATAGATAATTTTTTATATTCGTATTCATTACAAAAACCAAAAAGTAGAACACTACATAAATTAAAGAATAGAATTAAACTAAACGAATACTTTCATTCTGCAGCTAAATGTTTTAGTGTTGTGGTCCTGGATGCCAGTTGAAGAAATCCATAAGAGAGTTTAGAATCTTATCAATAAGTACTTTAATGTCCCCTAATACTCCTTAAGAGACTTGATAGCGTCACCTATCCTTCTGAAATCATCAGAGCCAATTTTAGCCATAGCGAGTCTCAGGTACTCGTCTTCTTTGTAGAGTCGTCATCCTGATTTTTTTCAATTGACATTGCATCCTTGAAGTGTAGCAACATTCCCTCAAATGCAAGACGGTGCTTAAGAGGAACGTCGTCGATTATGCGGCGGTGGTCATGTCATCGAAGAGAAATTGAACAGACCACCAAGTGAATTCAGGTAGTAGTAAGCGTCCAAGTGGAACTCTGAGTTGAGATATTCCATAACTTCGCTCTAGCACTTTTAAAGGGTTACATGGGTTTTGAGGGCCAGAAAAAAAGCATATTTTCTATAATTCTTTTTCTTTTGGAACAAATTAAATGAATTATTTTATATTAACTTATGGCATTCGAAAAAGTAGCAGTTGAACAATATTGAAATATTGAAAAATTACTCAATGGAAATTGATATGCGGAAGCGCCTTCAAAGAATTAAAAGTAAAAAGAAATATTTCAAAAACAAACTTTTATTAAAATGCAAAGAAAGGAGTTCATAAAATCCATAAAGTTGTGTAAACCCCAAACCAACAAAAGGGTTGAATATGACTGCTCTTTAGAAGTATTATCAGCAAAAGTATTATAAAAGAGACACGTACTATCTATAATCAGTCTGATTATGTTCTTATGTAATTTAAAAGCTTGTTGCGAAGTTTAGGGGCTTATTTATTTAGGGGTAGGTTAAAGAAATTACGCGACAAGCTTTTAAATTACATAAGTACATAATCAGACTGATTATAGGTAGTACGTGTTTCTTTTATAATACTTTTGCTGATAATACTTCTAAAGAGCAGTCATATTGAACCCTTTTGTTGGTTTGGGGTTTACATAACTTTATCGATTTTATGAACTCCTTGGTTATTTTTGTTCGTTTTTGTGCATTTTAATAAAAGCTTGTTTTTTAAATATTTTCTTTTTACTTTTAATTTATTTTAGTCCCACGAGTGCCGAAATAATAACAGTTAAACCTCTCTGAGCTTCGAAATGAAAGGGCAAGGGATAATATACATACAAGAGGGTGCGTCGTGGTTCCCTAAGGCGGTACGTTCACGACATCGTTTTAGACCCTGATGCCACTCATTAATCGGCACGTCCTCACCTTGACTTGAATACTACATAAATCTATGCGTCACTTATTTGGGGTTGAATGTTACTTGTGCTTAACGAATACTGTGATCCGAATGTAATTTTGGAGCTTTTTTCTACTAGAAAGGTTCCAGACAAACGCTGTCGACACCAATCTCGCCGAAATAAATGCGGTAGAAAGTCATGTTTGGTTTAGCAAAGTTCCATGTCCATGCTGCTAACCGCTGAGTAGTGCCCTGATGAGAAGGCAATCCTGGCTGCAGTATCAGGTTATTTCTATCATTTTAGAGTATTGGCATTAGACTTGAACAAGCATGCAAATTTTCAAAGTTCTTAGTTTAGAGGAAGTAGTTCAAATGTGGCTTGCAAGATTTGAAATAAACATAGCAATGAACGTTTTCTGTTAGTAGATAAATAAATTGAAAAAATAATAAAATATGAATTTTTGGCAGAGTTTAGTGCAAAAATTTGGTCATGTATTGGCTTGTAAAGTGAGTTGTAGTAAACGAAAATAAAAATTCTTCGTTGAATCGCGAGTCAATATAAATCAAAAGTAGTGTGCAAAATTTCAGAATGATCTATGGATTCGTTTTTGAAATGCCTTGTCTACCAATTATAAAATTGTTGCATTGAGAAAAACGCGTTTAAAATTTTACGATTTTACGCGTTAAAGTCGCGCATAGGAGGAATTTCAAAAATCTCTCACTCCTACAGTTTTGCTCGCATTGATTTAATATTTTCAAACAATATTCCCCTCGTGGTGTACTGCAATATTAATTTAAAAAAATTATCTACGTAACCCTTTAAAAGGGGAATTGCTCCTAATCCTCATGCTATTTTTAATTTAGTTTAATGACAACATTCCAAAAAGTTGCAAAACACTTGCACGGACCTTCTGATGGACCCATGATCGCTCTTTTGCAACATCGGTAGGCTTCAAAAGTGGTCCAATTTTAGCTTACCTCTGAGGACTAATTGGTGATCATTAATAAAAAATCCTCAACATAATTTTTGCCTTTTAAATAGCGCACAGGAAAAAAAGAGAGATGCCACTGGGGATGGCGGATCTTAATCATTTCCCAGTTATGGCCAGGGTGTGAGGCAATACGCAAAAGGCACGTCATTTTCGATTGCCCAAAAACCTAGCGCACTTTTCGGTTTGCATAATCCGAAACTGAAACTGGCTGCGGCTAACAATGCGCGGCTAATTATTAATCGCGACCAGTTAATCAGCCCCTCAAGAGAGGAGGAATTAACGGTCCGAGACGTTGGTTTCGATCATGTCGGAGTCAATGCAGCGTGGTTAAGACGTTAAAGGTTCTCTTTTTACCTTATATCTTTTTTTTTTAATTTGCAAAATTGAGTAAGGTTCAGATACGACTTGACGGTAGTGTCGCGAAGTCGTGTCCAGCCTTGGACGAGGTTTGATGAGGTGCTGCACGGTCAGGACAGTGAGCGGGAGGCTCGAAAGGAGTTCCTCTTGCTCAAGACTGCGCGATCAGCCTCTTGTTACAAATTAGTGCACCGTCGGCGACGGTCTTAAATGTCGAAATCGACAAATCCCCCAAGAGTAGTTTGAGATAGCCCGCGATGTCCGCCGTTCCAACCACCGATCCGTCGGAGCGCAATCGCGGCTTTTGCGTTTTTGGTATCACCTGCTTCTGCAAGTGAAGTGATACACAAATCGCCTTCTTAACGATTGCACCAAAGAAGAAAGGCTGTTCACATAACGTATAAAAGATGTCGATTGCGTAATACGCCTCCCGTGGACTAGGCCGCCGCTCCGCACCGCATCGCAAATCTCGCACAAAAAGTGCTGACATGAAGAACTGGAGTAAATGGGTCCCGTCGTCTCCCCGCGATCAACGAAAGCAAAACTTTTTGATGGAGTTATGGCGAGCCAGCGAACAACGGCTTCGGCGCGACCCTCCAGAGCATGAGTAACGGCGCCGCAAGACAAGAACATGTTTTGCATGACGTAAACCGTACCTACGACCGTAACGTAACGTAATATCGTATTAAGTGAAAATAATCGCAGTCAATGTAAGACGGTTGGGGCCTTTGTTCGCTCACGGTGATCCCTATCTTGGGACCCCAGCCTCTTCGGTTCTGGATACTCTGTAAATGGACGGCACTCATGCGGTAAAATTCATAAAATTCCTCAAATTATAGAAGCAAAAGCGTTCACTGTCCAAGTGAATCAAACGCTCATTTTCGTCTATCTTAGGAGGCTGAAGTGGGAACGAACAAGGGGTCCGAATGGTACTCGGTGCTGCCCATTGAAGTGGCGCTCAATTAGGAAAAAGATATTTAAACAATGCAGCGCTTAGATGTTAACACCTGTGGCACTTAAGCACACTTTTTTTTATCTTATCTTGAGACCATAAATCCCTAATTTAGGTGCTATTTCTCCTTTTACGACCTGGTAGCTAATTTTTGACTTGATTTGGTAACACTTTTTATGGTGTCTTATAGCTGAATTGTATATAATTAAGACATTTTGCATGTAATTCAGCTATAAGGAACTCTTATAGTTGAATTGCATACAAAATTCCTTTTAAGAAATATCAAATGTAATTCAGCGTGCTGAATTTAAAAAACTCAATCTGCAGTCGACTGCCAAATTCAGCACTCGCTTTTTAAAGCTGAATTGATTTTTGAGCAAGGGAATAACAATTTAACTTTGTGTATTTTGATTTTAGTCGGTTGTTCTTAAAAAATTAGCTTTTTCTCAAATATTTTTGCATATAAAATGTTTTACTTTTTTGGTCTTGTAGATTGTTCAGAATAAATAAATGTAAAATGGATAAGTTGTATATGATGATGAAGTACTTATAAAAATAACCCGATACTTATCTTTGAAATTAATCAAAGTTCGTAACTTGTACTTTACATTCTCTCATCAGCTCCAGATGTTTCGATCGTATTTAACCCAGTTAATATCTCTGTTAATTACTACAGCAAGGTATAGACCAAATTTTAATATCGAATTGATTTTCTTTTCCTAAGTTTTCGCATAGATTAAACACTTTTGTTTATTTTCTATAATTTAATTTCTTTTACGTTTAAACTAATTACAAAAATATTTATTGCTTCTTGTTTCGTGTTTTTGTTTTGCATATTCATAATTAGGCATATTAAGTTTCAAAAGGAAATACCATTTAATAATTATAATTATTTAAGGTTTCTTTATATTGCAACCTTGGAATGAAGGCAAAGTAAATGTTTTTATTATTGAAAGCTGAACGTAAAGTGAACTCTGATCAGTCCAGATTAATTACTTTGGTATTTCCTATAGTAATTCATTAAGCAATGATAGACATTTCTATTTTCTATAATACTTTCTTAATTCCTTTAGAATGGAGCTGAAGAACAATTTAAATCCAATGCTAATGAATTAATCAATTAATAATTAAAGTTGGAATTGAAAAGACAATGTTGAGGAATTTAACTTAAATATAAATTATTATTCCCAGGATATGTAATTGTAACTTAATTCCAAATTGAAATGTTTTTATTATTGAAAGTTGAACGTTAAGTCAACTGTGATCAGTCCAGATTAATTGGTTTGGTATTTCCTATAGTAATTGATTAAAAAATGGCAGACATTTCTATTTTCTTTATACTTGCCTAATTCCTTTATAACCCATCGAGCGCTATGAACACATATATGGGTTCCCGCACAGCCATTCGATTTGGGCCATGAACGCAGATATGGGTTCTCATATATCCATTCAGTTTGGGCCAATTTGACCCATAATAAGTTCATAACGCTCAAAGGGTTAAGGACTTTTCTGTCATATTCAATATGGAATTACAGTCAACCCAACATGCGCTCCGGCGCAAAAATCAATCTGTCCTACGTGTGATTCGTCGTCAAACGTAATTCAGTCCACAGCGCACGTTCAACTTCCCATAACTCAGCGCCCAAAGAGATAATGGACCTGAAGAACAACTTAAGTCCAATGCTAATAAATTAATCATTGCCAATTAACAATAAACCCCTAAATGGTTACATGAATGTAATTTCACCCCAGAAATTTGTTTTAAATTTTAGAAAAACCTTATGATTTTTAAGGATGTTTTTGTCTAAATTGGTTTTGTGAAGCGCTGGTCTAAGGAGTTCCTTGATCCCTATTTTGCCAAATTCCTCTATGTCTCCTTCGTCAGGCCTCTTTTCGAATACGCTTGCCAAATTTGGTCTTCATATCAATCTACAAGCATGAATAGAATTGAAGAAGGTCCAGTGCAGGTTCCTTCGCTTTGCTTTACGGGAGCTTCCCTGGTCTGACCGTCTGTATCTTCCCCCTTACGAAAACCGCCTTTATGGAGGCGGCGAGACCTCGCTGATATTACCTTCATCAATCAGCTGCTTTCTGGAGACATCGATTGCCCTTCTCTGCTTCAGCGGATTTCTTTTTACATTAACGACGCCTATCTTTCGCCCTGCTTACAGCACCTCCACCAACTATGGACTTGCCGAGCCCCTCACCCTAATGGTTCAAAAGGCCAATTATCTTCCCTCATTCGACTTCCATCTGGGTAAATCGTCTCTAAGGGAAGAATTCCATCATTGTCCCTCTTTAATTTTATTAACATTCACAAGTCTTAGGCCCCTTTCCTTTTCCTTAATTTAGTATAATTTAAGCCAGCCTTTTCCCTTTTCTCTGTTCCCTGTTCCCTTACAAGTTCAACTCAATATGAAGTCTTACATTGTATGTAGCTTGTATTAAGCGATTTAGTAAATAAATAAATAAATAAATTCATACATTTGTAAGGTCGTTATAAAAATAACACTATCATGAAATGTAATATTTAATAATGCTAAGAATGTATTTAATTGAATTTAATGGTAATTATTATACTTAAAAAATATATAAGCATATACTGGGGTAAAATTTCACCCCTGATACCTTTAACGCAATTTATTTGGATGATACCTTTTAAGGCTTAATGTTCCTCCTAATGGAATTGAAAAAAACTTATTTTTTTTCAGGATAATATTGAGGAACTTAATTTATTAATTATAAATTATAATTCCCAGGATATGTAATTGTAATTTTAATTTAATTTCAAATTCAAATGTTTTTTTATTATTGAAAGCTTAATGAAAAGTGAACTC
Organism: Philonicus albiceps; assembly: GCA_963969385.1. NCBI lineage: Eukaryota > Metazoa > Arthropoda > Insecta > Diptera > Asilidae > Philonicus > Philonicus albiceps. Next base: position 12,034,474 of record OZ017775.1, on the reverse strand, counting down.
TGACCAGTCCAGGTTAATTATTTTGGAGTTTCTAGCAGTAATTGATTCAATTTTTTTCTTAATTCCTTATAATGGTTCTGAGGAGAAATTTAACCCATTCGCTGCCGAGATCATATGCAGCCATAGCATAGGAAGTGAATGGGTTAAGTCCAGTACTACTGGATTAATCATAACCAGTTAAAAATAAAAATTCCTTCTAATGGAATTAAACATTTTATTCTAGGGGAATACTGAGGAATTTAGCTGATTATTTATTAATTATAATTCCATTATAATTTTAATTCTAATTTAATTCGATTCGAATTTTTTTTCTTTAAATTTCTTTAAATCGCCTGAAAATCTGCAATCCATGCACAATAAATCTCAACATGATCTCAGATAGTGAAACGTACTATGGTCAGGGTCCAATGGCACTGTCTTAAGACGTTACGAAACGTCTGAATGAGCCCCAGACTCAGACAAGAGGTAAATGGGTGCCTGAGGTAACGGAGCGTGATGCGCGCCTCTGAACGAAAGTGAAAAGATGAGCCCCAGATGCAGCAGCACCAGCAGCCGGCGCTTAAGAGCAAGATCATCGGCCGAGAAAAGAAAATGAAAAGGAAATGTGAGTTACCTCATCTTCGTCTTTGCCATCATCGTGATCATCATCCGGCGAGATCGGTGGCCGCGGCATTGAACTTGAACCGTGGAGCCACCAAGCGCTTAAAGATTAGAAGGAGTGAATTTATTTATTTTTATTATTTTTCTTAAGCACTGAGATGCCGCCGCCAATTTCGTGACACCTGGGGGCGGCGGATCTTTCGCCACCTGTTGGCAAGATCATAATCAAGTGGATAGATGCAATTAAGCAGGAAGGAAAATATTTTAAGTAGCGCATTCGCGCATGAAATTGAATTTAATTGGATTTTAAGATTACCGTGGCATGCGTGTAATTCAACGTGACATATTTATAAGGTAATTAGCGCAAAATTATTTGAACTAATTGCATGGATATCCAAGAGTCTGTTCCGTTTGGTTTGGGACACCTATGAGAACTTGATCGATGTCCCAATCGGAGGGTGTTTTTTTTCCCTTTTTTTAATTCTTTCGCAGAGCACGACTGAATGTAAGAAAAAATCTTGTGGGACCCTAGCAATTTTTATTTATTTTTTTTTTGTTATTTCTGCTAATATCTTGCAATTGCTGGCATTAGTGGCATTTTGTAACCCACAGGCGAAAGGTGTTTTAAACGATCCAACCACAAATAAGCCAAGATCTGTTGTTGGTCGGTTTTGTGCGCCATTAGACCTCACCTGGCCTGGGAAACTATCGCGGTTTTTTGTCTGTCTCATTTTGTTTTTTTTTTTTGTTTTCTACAGGAAAAAGTTCTTGGCGCTCTTTAAGTGAACGTTTCTTTTGTAAATTGTAAAAAGCTAGTTGTAGGGGCTTCTGTGGGGCTCATTTCCACGATGCCAGTGACTAAGTGTGCACTATGGTCTGACATTTTTACAAGCAATTAACCGCTGTTTTATTCTCAGGAGCATTCTAAATCGCACACTGTGCAAAGTTAATGCTGTTTTTCGCATAGTTAACGATAAACGATCATGTCACTATCGTTGAGGAGCAATTAATTTTCATTTTCTCAAGGAGACACGATTCTTCCTTTGTTATTGTTAAGTATTTTCTTGTGCAACATTTGGCGTCAATTTTGTTGCGTAACAAACTGAGGCAGTTACTCTAGTAACCTTTTAATGAATTTATCTGTTGTTAAAGAGTTGATTGCAAACCGTCACACGGTTCAATTGCGAAAGTTTTGATGATTTAAAACGTTTATAATTCAATGAATACTTTCTAGGATCTTCATTTATCGAAAATTGCTCTTCAGTTTTAGTTGAACAGCTTCCGGTGTGCAGACAACAATTCGGAAATATCTGATAAATTGGTAATAATATCAAACTTTATTTATTTTTGTCCTTGATGTAATCTTCGAGGAATATGCGTGTTTTTATTCAAGGTAACATTTTAACGTTTCTAATGATTTAATTTTTAATTTCCCATTGTTGGTGCCAATTTATCGTTATAATGAAATGTTCGGTTAATTTCCGATAAGTTAATATTAATATTTCGTTTTTCGTGAGTAATTTGAAAAATACACGATCATCCTTGATCACCTATTGCTGCAAATTAGTTTGGCTCTAAGAGCTTCCTTCTCTACTGCCATTCAAATAACATTTTTGCGCTTATTTTTCAAGAGGCACGATAATTTTTGATTGCAAATTACCACCAGTAAATTTAGGGAATTTTAGCGCCATACATAACGCTTATAGTTCTTTTTTCAACTATTGTCTGCCTTTTAATGTATATATAATTTTTTTTTTTTTTGGTGCGATATGTTCTTTTTAAAAACTCATTTTCTGCAGCCAGTTACACAATTCAGGAATTGCTTTTGCTTAGCTGAATAAATTAGATAATTGCAGAAATAAAATTCTGATTAGATTCCGTCCTTCAAGTGGCCTTTTTATGGGCTGAGCGTACCTACGCTATATTTTAAAATTTCTCAAGATCTTAATTTTCTCGAGAAAAGAAAAAAAAAACCCAATTCGCTATCGACTCATCCGCTTAGTGGGTCATTCGTGGTCTCATTGGAATCTCCGCTTGCGAAAGGGACAGTAAGGTTAAGAAAAAAACTATCCAAAGAGTTAAATAGACGGAAACTCGTTATCAGAGTTAGAGTGACCCGCCCATTAGTCATGTTTCGGGGCCAAATTATGGAGTTTTAGTCGAATCTTTTATTGCCCCTTATCTTTTTTATTTGTTACTTTTTATGTATTTTAATAAACATTAAAAGTGGAACAGTTGAGGTGTTATGAGCAGCCTCTTTTTTTGTTTCTTTTTTTTTGATCAAATTCACCTTGAAAAAGAGTTCAATATAAGACCCTCTTGGATGATGTTTGATCTCATAATCTGCGAAAAAATGCAATGAGATTTGCATTGCATGCATTTTAATGAGACTGCTTCTTTAAAAAAAACAAATGTGTTTTTGTTTTTCTAACCGCCTTGTTGCCTTGCGGTCACGGTTGCTGGTATCTCAAACAAAAATATTCGGATCATTAATCGAGGCTTTTTGCATCATTCGCGTGATCGTTTTAAAAAAATTTTTTCTAGTAGTGTCAAGTGTAAATTAATAGTAATTTTTTTTGTTTTGTCGTTAAAAACTCTACGAGTTAATTTCCTATAAAAAAACGAAAATGTTTTTGTTTTCTAGGGTTTTTCAAGGAGGTGACCAATCATAAAACAGTTTGATACTTTCTTACAAAACTCTCGTTTATTTCTTAAGTTAAATTAAATATAAATACAAAGAGAAAAGAAATAGTCATACATAATGAAGTCGTTTGATGATGAGATGAGAGCGCGTGCTCAGATCGCGTTCTGATGCCCCTTTTTTTTTGCCGTCCTGATGGATCTCGGATTTTCTATCACATGAGATCCTTTTGGACTGGCTGAGATCACTCGCGCGATCTATTGCCTGGATTTTGCTACTGCTGATCGAATTCCTTTATTCAGTTTATCTTTTATAGATGGACTTTTACGGAACGGTTGGGCTGCTATTTTAGGGAAAAACACAAAAAAAAAAACAACATTTTTGCATACATAAATCTGGCCTCGCCTCTATCCACGAAGTTAGCAGGTGATTTGATGATTTGTAGCACTATTGGCGGTGAGAAGTATTTAAAAAAAAAATAATAAATCAAAAACATAGAGCGTCCTTAGTCCTACGGCCGGTGTGGTGTCTTCTAAAAGCTAGCTATGGTGAATAATGCTTCTCTGTACATTTTGATTGGCTTAATGGTGGTAGCTGTACTCGTGTCCTAGACCGCTGCTGAAGCTGGTGTAGCCTCCTCCGTGGTGTCCTAGTGACACAGCGACAGGTACCTTAAACGGAACGGCGACGGGTCTGTCTACGGCAACTGGATAGGGTTTTTCTATGGTGATTGGAACTGGACGATCGACTGGTACCTTAACTGGTACTGGGACTGGTCGTTCCACAGCATATGGAATATGTTTCTCAACTGGGTATGGGGCTGGGACTGGAACTTTGACGGGGTATGGGACTGGTTTTTCTACGGCGACAGGGTAGGGACGATCAACTGGTACCTTAATTGGGATTTGAACTGGTCTCTCAACAATGTAAGGCACTGGCTTCTCTACATGAACTGGATATGGTGCTGGGACTGAGACGGGGTAGGGTCTATCAACTGGAACATGAACTGGGTATGGCACCTTCTTTTCAACTGGGTATGGGGCTGGAACAGGTACTTTAACTTCGACTGGAACTGGGTATGGTTTTTCAACTGGGTAGGGCTGTGGAACTGGTACCTTAACTGGATATGGAATATGTTTCTCTACAGGATAGGGTTGTGGAACCAGAACTTTAACAGGGTAGGGCCTGTCTACGGGCACATGAACTGGGTAGGGAACCTTCTTTTCAACTGGATAGGGCTGTGGTACGTGAACTGGAACTTTAACAATTTCCTTAACTGGATATGGAACATGTTTTACAACTTCGTAGGGCTGTGGTACTGGTACTTTAACTGGATAAGGAACTGGCTTCTCAACGGGGTAAGCAACTGGTCTTTCAACTGGGTATGGGACTGGTACACCCTTGACCAATGTTACCGTCTTTAATACATCGGTATGTCCGCCGATTAGAAGTGGTCCGCCACCGTAGCCACTGTACCCAAGTCCACTACCATGACCAGTATGATAAACTCCGTGTCCTCCTCCAATATATCCAATATCTAGTCCATTAATTCCGTATCCATAACCCAAATTTAGAAGACCTCGTTTATCGAGCTTCTTCTCGAGTGGAACAGCCTTCTTCTTTTCCCCGGATTCAGCAAATGCTGATGCCAGAAGAAGTGCTGTGATGCACAACTGCAAGAATTTGGGTTAAATTCAAATTTTATTGTACATTAAGATAAAAGCAAACAACAAAAATTTTATGATCATGAAAAATTCAGAGCCTCTATGTGAAAGTGATCGTGCTCTGTAGAGGGCCAAAAACAATTTCACTCTTTATCCACTTTAATTTTAGTAAAACGATCACGTCGCTAAATGATATTCAATTTAAGCGGCTTGCCCGACGCACCAAAAGTGAAAAACTACTACTGGGCAATGAGCTTTGGACAACATCGTTTTTCAGATGATTTGAAAAAAAAAATATAAATAAAAATTTAAATATATAACGATCGCACAGAACAAAAAGATCACTTCCTTTGAGAGGCACTATATCACAAATACTCACAATTGCTTTCATCGCAGGTCCTTTTAGAAGGAAGGAGGAGCTTAAGAGGAAGGTGTGTTCAGCTAATCCTTTCTTGGGTCGATCAGCAGCCCCTTTCAGATGTTTAGATAAGTGATCCTCGAAAGCGGCGAATCTTTTTGGAGGATAAGAACCGTTGCGATTCCGAACCTTTGACTGGATGCTGAGTATGGTCAGTTACCTGCTTTTATACTCTCTTCATAGATAGTTGGGAAAAATTTTTTCAGTGCGGGGCGCGCAGAAGTTGTAAGCGGCGGCGGCGGCGGCGGTGGTGAGCTGAACTGCTGCTGGTGCACGCCGCTGCCATGCGATGGTCTCTTAAAGATACAAAATAATATTTTTTTTTTTTTAAATGAAAAAAAAAGTGGTCGTGATACCTCCGCCACATACCTAAAAAATATGTCTCGGAGGGGTATGCGGGGGGTGGGGCCCCCTGGTGGGCTAAAGCGGGAGGGCACCTACCACCACCACATCATAGGAGCTGCTTGTTGGCTGCAACTACAGCACAAGAAAATCGAGGCATACAAATAAAGTTCACTTTCATTCGAGTTCCCAAGAAAATCTTAAGAAGGTTGACGGAATGGCTCGAGTGTGCTCTTTTGCAGAGCTGTTTGCCGGAATGGGGAGGTCTCTTCCACCAGCTGTGGGCCTGTGGCTTGAAGTCTTTTTTCATGCCGATGGCGACAGGTTTTAAAGCTGATACTCGTGATCTCAGCTTGAATCGGCTAATTCAAAAACAACATTTTATACAAAGATTCAATTCAGCAAAACAACAGACCGATCAATGAAGGAGGAGGAAATCGAGCGTTAAAAGATGCAGAGCAGCACCTCGCTCTGGGGTGGTGATGGGTGAGGAGAGATGATCTGCAGCTAGGCAGGGGGGTTCAGGGGATGTGGCTTTACTGGGACAAGGTACAACAACCGTCGTAATTACCACAGAAAATTGTCACATATCAAGCGAACAAACGCAGAAGCCGCTGTTGAAGTTGAACCAGCGTACCAACGAGGGGTCTCTATCTAGCGCAACCTTTTCCTTATGTAGAGCGGATTAGGCAGAATATAAAATAAAATAGTAAAAAAAAAATAATAGCATATATTCCCGTTGATCAAAGTTGGGTTCGATACGGTTGACACCTGAGCTTCTGCAATTTTAATGACCTTTCGCAGGTTGTTTGCGGCGGCCGCGGTGTCTCCTTGACGGTGGCTCCCGAAGTTCGATATATTTTTTATTTTTATTATTTTTTTTTAATAAATCGCATAATACATTTTTCCCCTCCGAATTGATTCGGGGAGTGTTGAAATTTGAAATCTGAAATCTGAAACCCACGGGGTTCTTTTCGCAAAGAATTGTGTTTTGAAAAACCTAAGAACTCGGGCAAGTGCAGTGCCCCCCATGTGTGCGAGAAGCGCTATCTTGGTGCGATCTGTCCGATTCGAGGACATGACGACGCACTCAAAATGCCTCTCAAGGAATTTTTTCTTCTTTTCGCTTTCAATATCGTGCGATTCGAAGTTGTGCTGCAATTCTGTTCGATTGAGACGTTTTGCGGCTAATTGGACCATAAAAGGTATTTTTTGTTTTTTTCGGGGAGGCACAAAAAATAAAATGGTAAAATATGCTTGCAACGCACTATGTTGCGTGTAAACCTGTGCAATATGTTTTTTTTTTTTTTTAATTTGTGTTTTGTGCAAGTTTTTGGGTAACTCGGTGCTCGCATTTTATCAGGCGAAGACGATTTATTGTTTTAATCGTTTTATAGCTCTAGCTAGCTGGTGATAATTGCTTTATTTATTTTGTTAACGCAATAACAAGTTTTATGGAAGTGTAATAACTTTGAATAGATTTTTAGCAAGTTATGCGAATTCTAAGCTTGAAAAACGTTTTGTTTTTTAAATTGCACTTAAATAGTGCAAAGTTGCTGATCCTAAGTACTCAGTTTGGCTGATAATAGACCTTGATCTGATTACGAGTTTAGCCCTGAATCCTTGATTTCCAAAGTTAGACCCTCGTATACGTTACTACTTATGGCTTAGTAGGTTTAGTTTCAAGAGATTAACAGATTCTAATTAGAGTTGAAAATTTTAAAAACCGCAAAATATTTTTTTCATACAAAATACAATTACTGGGTTTTTTCAAGACAGTTTTAAAAATAAAAAAATTATAGTTGAAAGAAAGAAACAAGCAAATTTTGAAGAAAACGCCTTTTTTAAAGGAACATGTATTTTCCAAAAAAATATAATTTCAGACATTCTTTCGTTTTCAATTAAATTAAATATAATTTTTTAAAAAACAAATTAATTTTCGTCATAGGTTTCACTACAAACTGTGTTTTCAATTGATTGTTAATCATTAGATTACAATAATTGCAAATTTGTCCTTATATAAATAAGTTTTGTAAAGGCGATTAGGGGATAGACAGTTTGCGTATGTTCCTCGTTTATTATACGATAACTGGTGAGACTAATTGTTTTTCTTTGAATAATATGATAAGGGTTGAGTATTGATTTCAGGTATAATAGGATTATTATATTTTAGAATTGTAGGGGGTAGATTGGTTAGATAAATAATTTTTTCCGAACCTTTAACTATCTATTAACCAATTTATTTAAAGCTATTAATTATAGGAGTTTGTTTTTTAGGGGGTTTTTTGAGTTATTTTACTTCTTTGGCTGACTTATGTTTATTAATAAGTCACTACTTATGTATGGCTATACTCGTAGATTACTTTTGCGGACAATGTGGTTTATGCCTATTGCTTCTATTTATGGTAACTGTTGTATTTGTGGATATGGAGGGGGAGGGACTATCCATATATTGGACACTGCGACCAAACGGTCGCCAAAGTCCCATTAATGGAGTAGACGATCCGCTACCCTAAGGAAAGCCAGAAGGTCACCCACAGAAAAATTACGGACCTCAGCTTAGCTTAAGAATCCTTTGCCGAAAGTCTCACTTTTAATCTGTGTCAAAGTCTCGTCTATACATAGTCGACATTCCGGCTCACCTGACAGATCTATTTTATGCAGGTGAAGTCTGACCCCGTCCTGGGCTGATAAGTAACGCACCAGCAGCGTTAGATCCGTTTTGCTGAGGACAGTGGTGTTTCTAAAGGAGCAGGATGTAATAACCTCTTTAGCTTGTCGTTACCCTTGGGTATTGTTCCAATATAGAACTTGCTTAGTTTTAGAATTGTTAGGTATCTTTTAATTTACGGTAATTTAGTAATTAAATCTTTTGATTATGGATGGTCACAGTGTTTTGGGGGCAAAACCTATATTTTTGTATTTGACAAATTTATCTAAGGTTAGACAAGATGCTCAAAATAATAGATTAAGAATTTATTTACTTTTATTTATTGTTTGAATTATTATTGCCTTATATAATCTTTTATTTTTTTAATACAAATAGGTTAATAAAAGTTTAACATTGAAAATATCAAGGTAATCGGGGATTTTCGAATAATAACTAATTTATTTTCGTAATTTATAAAAGACTGTTCCTTGTTTTTGTGAAAGTATAAGGTTTTACTTCTTCAAGATGAGTCTCTATCTTATTATTATCATTAACAGTGATATGCCTCATTATTGCTTCTATTAATATTGTATAGTAAAGGTATATTTACCTTTTATTAGGTCGAAACTAATTGCAATGTATTACTTCATACTCAAGCTAGATTGATTTAGTCAACACTTTCTGAATGCAAATCAGATGTATAGTTAACTACTACCCTAGTATGACTATTTGTTTGACTATACTGTTTGCCACAACAAGTTACCATATAATATTACTGCAGAAAGTTGATGTTCTGCAAAATAAAACAATGCTTCAGTAGTACCTTTTTGGGTGGAATCAACTATTGAAATAAATATTGAGTTATTTGAAGAAGAAATTCATTATCCGCTAAACTTTCTAAATTAGCGTTAACAAAATTATGAAATCTGGAATATGTGACTAGATGGATTAGCTGTATATAAAACCTTCTATGGTTTACTACAAAATTTAAAATATTGTTCTTTTGATCTTTAATCTCAAAACAATCTTCCGTAAGTACAATAGTTAACATTTTTACTTGTAATTGTCTTAAATGCTACTGGAATCTCTGATAATAAATAAATGTCCGATTTTATGTTATGTACTCTTAGAAAATTTTCCTTGCTTGTAATTCACACCACCAAGTGGTTTATTATAGGGACTGGCGTTCGATCTGAACGATTGTATCATCTGTGGCAGGAGCACCAGGCAGGATCCACACTGATGAAGATTAGTCTAGTGCCTGGGATCAAAACGCCTTTGTAGATGAGCCAGATTCTCAAAAACATGTCCCTATGTCGCTAAAATTACAAGCAAAGGAATCGTGCAATTTTGCCAGCCAATCGATCCGTTACCAAATTTGTAACAATACTTTCCCTTATCAAGGTGATAAAAATGTTTTCCAAAACTTTCTAAATTGTCTACAACAAATCAATTAAATTTTAGTTTTTATAGTGCGATCTATTTGTAAATCCTGACTTATAACAAAGGCCTCTGAAGCTTCGCGATTTGCTAAAAATGATTGAAATGTTTAAATTGCACCAGCCCATGTAGTTTTACTTGGAAGTTTTGAATTAGAGATTGATTGCCGTACTTCTGTTTTTGTTTTTCTTCAGAAACTGCAAGATGAATATGTATTTTAGTTATATTGCTGAAAAAATTTATTAAAACATCATTAAAAAACCAGTAAATATGCAGTATTTCAAGAAATATACATATAGGTTATTAAAAATGAGATTCATGATAGGCTTGGAAAGAATGTGGAAGTAGAGTGTCATATCAAAACCGAATTTTCTTGAAATTGATTAAAAAAATTCTAGTGTTTATTGGGGCTTTTCAAAACAACTCGTTTTTTCCGTTCTCTTCGTAGAAAACTTGAACTTACTTCGGTAAGGAACTCTTATCAAAAAAAATCTTGAAAAAACCAGCCATTTTTCAAAAATATATCCCAACGCTGATTCTAACATAAATCTGGACCTATTTAATTAATATTTTGATCTTCTCTAATTTTAATGCTAGTCTACAACGTAGTTTTAGTTTAAAAATAACAATGCAAACTCATCTATTTTAGCAGCAGTGTGTTTAACAACTACTGAGCTGATATAAGAAAAACAATTTAATTTCCAAATTCAAACGATTTCTAATTAAACTAATGAAATTTAATAAAAATATTCGGAATCCGGGAACATATCCAAGTGAAATTGTTAGAAGATATCGTAAATAGTGTTCTATATATACAAAATTATGAAGGTTTTAAGAATTTTTAATGTACTTCAAAAGAAAAAAAGAAACCCTTATAGGATCACTTTGATATCCGCCTGTCCGTCTATCAACACCCCTTTTTTCTTCTAGAAACATTATATCGAGATTTGAAAATAAAGTTATTTGGTTTTACACAGAAGACAGACTTTTATTTTTAATTAAAAATTCGAAAAAGTAGTAATAGAGTCATCGATTATTTATTTGGAAACTAAACATATATCTCAATTTGATATGTTGTACGGGCAATTTATAAAACCTTACTGTTTCTCAACAGATATCATAATTTTATCATTTTAGAGTCTTTTATTGAAAGCAACCCCTTTCGAATATACCAGACGCTCGCTTCTCGTAGGCGAAAGCAATAAGATCCCCAGTAATTTCGTAAATTGAAACATAAACTGGATTACCAATGAAATTTGATCAGGTGAATGATTTCCTCACTGCCTGTGACGGTGTTTGCTTGCCGCAGCACACAGTTCTGCCGGACTAGCGTGAGTACGCAGAATAATTTCACCGTATCGCCCATTATGCAACAACTACATTAAGATATATTAGGTGGTCGGGTACATGTGCGTTGACAAACAGCATCCAATGTTGAGGGATAAACCTCAGCTCATTGGCGGTGTACTTCCTCTTTATCTGTGATCCGTCCACTTTCTCAGGGGCTTTCCCTTTCGATGGACAACAACAAGAAGTAGAGCACAAATCTGACTGTTGTTATCCATATCCCTGTTATTTTTCAGCACGATAGTGCGCCCCGAGTCCAATGCACGACAGCACGACGGCTGGTGTTCCTGTCTCAATCAGTTTTTCATATACCATATACCGGAGGGGGTTCATATAGAGTTTCGCAATCGTAATGTATGTTAAGCCGCCTTCATAGTGGTCTGCATCTATATGTCTTTTGCATTCTTCCCGATTGCCAAAGCAATCCGAGCTCCAGTCACGTCACACAGTACTAACGGACCGTGACATAACAATAACAACAAAAAACTGCCGCCTCCCGAGCGACAGTGGTTTATATTTGCTCTGAAAAGTCTTAAAGAAGTTGTTGGACTTCTTAAGTAAAAAAAAAAAAGAGTATTTTACTGAGAAATTCCTAACGTTTTCCGGCATTGCTGGTTTTCTTATTCACACCTTCCAAAGCCTAGCGAAGATACTCTAGCTTGGCTTATGCGTGACGACAACCGTCTGCCTCTAAAGGGAAAGAAACCACAGCGGACCTCACCTATGTCTTATCGCAAAAGCTTTCTTACCTGGGGCCTGTCCAAGGCTAGTTAAGGAAGTGAATTGCACGCTGCAACGGTGTGCAATTAAGCGATTGTCAGGTAAACAGATGCAGAACGGAGATAAAATCATGTAATACCCCAGGAGGGATATCTCCTCCTCCAGGGGTCGCTCTGGCGGTGATCACCGATGGTTAGGTAAGTAATCGCAAGTGATTACTGATTTTGTTGACACCGATGCCATCAATATCCGAACCGAAATCCTTCTGGAAGGTGCGCTGTTGGCGTTACGACGTCCTTCAGCGATCTAGTTCTAGATTCTCATTTCGCATTAATGCATCAGGCTAATTTATTCGTATTACATATGGACAGATACAACTCAGCTCGTCACGTGGCGCTTTGTGTGCAATTTTTCTATACGCCGGTGACCTTTACATTCACTTTGAAGTCTTTTGCGGACAACACTGCAAGAAAATTGTTTACAGAGGTTCCCCTTTAAGAATTTTTATACTCTTTTCCCCTCGGGTGTGGCGTAAAGCTCCACAAATCTTAGTTGTAAGTCTGAGAAAAAAATATATTGACGATTTCTTTGCAATTCATGCTGATGGCCTTGAGGACGCAACTTAATCTGGACTAGTGACTAGCAAAAAATCCGGATTATTGGTTTTCTTTTTTTCGTTTACATTTTGCTAATCCCATAACTTAGTACTGATTGTGGGATGATAATGAGACCTTCAATGAAACTGGAATGTCTATAAAATCCCTCGATAACAAGCAAAGCTCAAACAAAGAAGTAATGAAGGTTCGTCGCTTAAGTCTTTCGTTTTATTATAGATAAAAACAGAAAAAAAATTCATCAATATTTGGATAGAGTTTTTGCATGAAAAACTTAATGGGGACCCTGAATGAATGATTTTTAAGCAAATTAAAGTGAACGAACGTGTAGGTGGCTCTTTTTTATCATGAATGATGAATTCCACACCAAATTATTCGAGTAAAAAACAAACCTTAATTTTAAAAATTATGAAACCTTCGATTGTATCCCAATCGTCTGGCAATTTAGGTAATCAAATACCTTAAATTGGCTAATAGTTAGGGAAAAAAGGGTATGACATCAGTTAAATATTTTTCGTAAGATGGACAAAAACTAGTGACTGTTACATTGACGCATTATATAGCTGAATTGCTACTGCTATTGCTAATTGGAAATACTAAACTAAATGTATAGTTATGTTTGAGTAGAATGTAATTTGTAATTATTACGTAAAAGTTTTAAATAAGAATTCAAGCTCCTAAAGGTCCCAAAGGTTCCGAAGTAACAAAATTAAATTAGCAGCCCGATACGCGCTCATCACGCTTAAGCCCCAATAAGGAATTTAAAGAAATGTGTACAACAAAACAAAAATAAATGCTTAACACGCTCATAATCCATGTCTGATACTAAAATAAATGCATTCAATTGATTGCTAAATATCTGAAGCATATAAAATCCCATCGGTTGCAAAATCAACAGACCTGACAATGTGCAATGCACTGGCTAAGCGCAGTGTGTGCGATACCACAAGCCAGCGAAAATGGTGCAACAGTGAAATTACCTAATGAATTTTCTTTCGATCATCCACCCACACAATTGGCTGTTGCGCAATAGCACGAGTATAAGACCATATGTGGATCCATTCGGTGCACAATGCGTGGCAAGTAATATTCAGGCCAAATGTCGAATTTATATTGCTTCTCATGTCAGAGGGGCATCATCTTTTGCATCGTCGGCCATCGAAGTGAATGTGGTCCGGCTGCCGCATTCTTTTTTCTGCTTCAATAACTCCACCGAGTGCGGCCGGCGACGACCATGACAAAATTTCAGTCAATTTCAAGGCATTTTTGCTAATTTCTCGCGCAATACCCGAATCAGATACAAAAGTCCTAAAAGCCAGACGTGATGCCGTGTGCCTCAGACGGAATGACTTAGGGTTTTCCTTCATCTTTTGCTGGCGCTCCACAAGGTCAGATAATTCAAGGTGCAATCCAAGAAATGCTTATTGATCTCGGATCTAGCGGATTTGAAAAAAAAAATAAATAAATAATCGCAATTAGGTAGGGTCTAAAGTGCGTCAGCAGCGTGCAACTTATCTAATAAAACTTTTATGGTCTGTTCTAATTGACCGGAATTAGACGTTGTCAGCGGGCATAAAGTAATCGATTTTGAAATATCAAAAGAAGCGGAATAGATTCTTACAAAAGCCAATTATAGGCAAACAGCTTTATTCAGCAATTAATGGAATAACTTGACCACATAAAGTACAGTTATTAGCTATAAATACGATCGTGATCTAACGAAACAGGTAAGTTCAAGATCAAAAGATTTATTCAGCGAAATTGGTAGAATTTTGTTTTCTTCCTAGAGTGCAATTAAGCGTAATTGATAGCAAAAAATAGTCCATGAAGTTTGTCCAACTGTCGCCAAATTAAACACGGAATGTTTTACATTTTTGTATCGAATATAAAAAGTGATCTATGAGTGGGCATATTGCCACTAATCTATTTATTTTTGTGACTAAGCGTTAAGTTTTGATAGTCAATCTTTCAAATGCAATTTATTATAAAGACAGATTTTGATATCATTTCAAAAATGATATTTTTTAAGGTTTTAGGATAGTGTTAACAATTCTTAAATTCACGATAGTGGCAAATAATTTTGTATTTCTTTATTATTATTTGGTTATTTGCCATACGTCTTTAATTGCGAATGCGGCATCAGTTTTAAATATAAAAATACTTAAAAAGTTTTTGTAAGTTTAGAGACATCTTAAGAAAAAATTAATTATAAATCCTGAAAAAACATTATCCGGATATTCAATATTTGGTCTATTGTTAATATTTGCACTCCGTATGCAACAGTAGTTATAAAAAAATGCATCTATGATTAATAGCGTTTTCGGATAAACATATGGGACCTGTTTATGAAAATTAAAATGTAATAATCGTTAAGATCTTCCTTAATTAATAATTGTACAGATCTTCCTCAAGTGTTCTCAAGAAGGTCGTAGAGCAAGGTCTCCCATCGGTCGAGTCAGAACCTTTCTAAATTCCGAAGACATTCATACGAGTCATCATCCTCAGCATGTTGTTTCCAGCAGGTGGGAGTCTATTAATTAATTCTTCAGTTCCTTACTGCCTTTTCACCTTGGGATTGGCCTTCACTTTGCAACTTGACGGTTTTTAAGGTGCCATAACTTTGCACTTTTATTGCCCCCTCGAATTGAAAACGCTGCACTCGCTGCACAGAGCAGACACCCTCTGTTTTATTTTGCAGTGTGCCTATTGCGATTTTCGCTGTAAAATGCAAAGTTGTAGGAGCTTCACTGCACCTCCGGAGCCCGTCGAAGCGGCTGCCGTAAGCTCACGACGAGCGATCCAAATAAGCCAGAACGAGGCCAAGCGCCAATTAAACAGCGCTCCGCAGGTCGCCGCGCGATAATTGCTTAGGTAATATGCGCTGCGGATGTGCATGAGACCCGCGAACGACTCTTGTCCAATCCAGCCGCATTTACCGAGTCTAGAGCATTTTTGTTTTTTTTCTGAATGCTTATTGCAGCATGTAACCCAATCTCAAAGACGGCTGTATGCAACAAAAACCACTTCTCCAGAGGCTCTTGCAGCAGTGCAAACAACAACAGGGGCCACTTTTCCTCTCGACAGTGACTCGAAGCTGTAGAAGAATTGCGCTGGGCTACACAACCGATGCCGTTACGCATTTCACCAGGTTTATTTTGATTCCAGGTGTATTTGTGTTTCACTTGGTGCCGGTTCAATTGCCGGCTACTCATGGGGTCTCAATGAAACCCTAGAAACGCTGAGCATCAGCCTCTGGCTGGGTTGAAGAGCTTGCGACAAGTCGAGGTTTTCGCACTGGCGCAATCCGCCAGGTATCGATGTCTTAAAGAAGTTGCTCCACCGGACAATAGGCCTATTTTGTAGCCCCGTGAAGGTACTGGGAGCATTTCATCGGCCTTGCCCACTATGTGTGTGCGCAGGAAGCTGCGCTGGAGCAAGAACGGAAGAGTTACACTTCAGCGAATCTATGCTGTCAGGGTCAATTCACCGAAAATAGCCAAAAATTTAGAGAAATGTGGGAACCGACCCTCACCGATTTTCATGTAGTTTTTGTGCACCAACAGATTATTATGAGGAAAGAAATAATTTATTTTTTAATGCGAGTATTGTAACTGTAGAAATATTTCACATTAATCTTTAAAAAAATATGGCTTTTCGTGTTTTTAAAAAATGTTATAAATCATAACATTTCACCGACCCCTAAATCTCCCCGTACCGATTTTTAAGAAATTAATTTTATTATTATAGAGGATTTATACCAATTTCTCCGAATTGGACACTGGATTTGAAATCAGTGAGCCTAAAGGCCCCTAAACAGTCAGTTGATGTGATATTTTAATTATAGTACAAGAAAACACTCTCTGCACTCACGCAAAAGTGAAAATATTAAAGTTTTTCTTTAGAAATTCACAGATCTACAACCTTGAGCGATTTCGTTCGGAATGAGCTGCCAAACAATTATTTCTCTTAAGGTATTTGAAAGAAACCATTAGACCAGGCAGTATAGTTCGCAAAACCTTGCCCAGAACCAACGACGCCCTTGATGGATCTAATATGATAATTGTGCTGAGGACAAGCCATGTAGACATATGAGAACTAAGTTAGTTGCTGTTCTCGAGCACCTCGAAGGCTAATCGGTGGGAATTTCAATCAGATCTGATTATCGCCACGATTTAGCTAAGCATTCATTGTATTTAATAAAATGCACTGTTGTCATGCGGAGCAGAGAAAATTTGAATTTCCGCAAGCATAGACCTCATGTTATGCAAATTCAAACAGGGCTCCGTGCAGCCACACTTTTGCTTTTTCATAGATCCTGAGACTGGAGACCCACGACCAGGACGCTATAGTCCACTGTTTCTTGTTTTTGTTTTTTTTTTGCATAATCGCGCATTCCTCAAAGATTGCGCTAGAGAGCAACATACCCATAAACAATTTTATTGCTTTAGCCACCCTAATTGGGTCGCCTCCGTTTATGTTCAAGCGCGAGTGCAGCTACCTTATGTTCGATTGTTGGAGCGGTGGATCCGCGCGAACTCAACCAATGGTAGCCGGAGGCACCTGTAGACCAACCATCGGCGACGTATTCGTCGTCGTTGCGGCTGGACCAATGATGCAATTCCACATGTTGGATGTCTGCTGACAATCTGATTGCATCGTGCGATTTTGGTACTTACAGAATGGCTAACGACCACTCATGAGACCTACCGACGTTTTATGGTATCAATCGTGAGTCGTATGCTCTATTGCTTGCTTGAAGACAACATCTCTTTTTTACTTTTCTACTCTTTGTCTTTTACCTTGCAGACTATCCAGACTAGGCTTCAATGTGGTAAGGTATAGCATAAATCAACCAACACCATCTATCTTTTTGTAACGTTGATTGAATCACCCCATTGACCTAACCTCTAGACGCCTTCCTGTGGCACACAGTACAGCGCGGCACCGATTTGACTCATTTGACCCACAAGATGGAAAAATTCCAGGCACCTATTACTTGCTATCATCTCGCCAACTGTGACCAAGTTACCTTGCACTTATGTGCCCAACTAACAATGGGACCCTCCGGAACCCCCGTCTTAAGCTGCAGATCTCAGGCACGGCCGAGTGAACGCTGGCGTTATTGACAAATCATGATCAGTGGCATGATTAACAGTCACGAGGAGTCGGTTTGGTAAATGTTATGCAAAAGGGATACAAGAACCGGCTGGGTGCTCCGCAGCCTTTTTTTTATATTGTCGTTAGTCAAGCGGACGCGATGTGAGGCACCAGGCTATGTTTGGACAACTTGAACGGATCTGAGAATCGCTGATCACATAAAAAAAAAATAAAAATATCTGAAACGAATATGGAGCTAGTTGGGCTGCAGATTAGATATATAAAGAGGTGGCGTGGAGGTTGGCGCTTTAGTAAATTTTATATAGAAACTTCTGTTCTAAAAAAAAACAACTCTGCTTATACCACAATAACATTGAATTCGAGAAAGAAAAGGAGCAAAATGTCATTGATCGAGAATTCAGTTTTTATCGTAGTATAATCGGCTTTTAAATTCAGCTTAAGAAGAGAAATAGCTGAATAAAACAAAAATTAAATTCTGAAGTATCTGTAAGCTGAATTGAAAAGTCGGCATAATAAATTGACTTTGCAGTTCGAGATCTCAATTTTTATGATCTACCGCGCAATTCAGCAAATGGTTTTCTTAAGCTGAATTGAAAGTAGAAATATCTAACTACAGAATTTGATAGGATGTCTGTAAATAAAGAAAAAATATTTAAATAATACTTATAAAATTGTATAATTCAGCGCAGTAATCTCTAAATATTTAAATTGTATATTCAAGTAGTCTTTAGGCGTTTATTTACTCACTCAAAATTCAGCTATTGGCGGTATTCAGTGATTATCACTTTTCATAAATTGTGTCTAGGTATTTCAAAAAATTTCAACATTGTTTTTCGAAAGCAACTGATTACCACGACTTTCGATGCTCAAGTATTTAACGTGAAAATTAATAACCTGGGAATTTATTGGGGAATCCCTGCATTACCTGGCTTTAAATTAGAAGTACAAATATCCTTGCAACAGTCATAGAAAACCCACCTTCTACTTCCTCCCTCCTATTGGATTTAACTTACTAATGCTATTTGCGAAAAAAATTGTTGTTGTACACGGAGTAGTAGGCAAGGTTACCTGGTCGATTCAGTGCGGTGTTCGACACCTAGCTTCTTGTCGGATTGCCAAGTCGATCGTTACGCTAAGGCCCCGGGCAATCATCGTACGTTCCCAGGCGGTAATTAGCGCGGTGAATTTAAATCATGCCAGCAAACGACCACATGTTAATTAAGTATCAAAGTGTCGACGCCTGAGAATGGGTATCGCGGAGGTTCCGGCTGCCAACCTGCGGGCGACGATACAACAGAGGAATTTTCGCAAGCACCTTGTTTGCTTGCGAATATTCCCAAACTTGTCTATTGTCCCAGGTGGAGAATATTTAAATTACCACTTATCGCCCAAGAATAGACCAGTTGCAGTCGATGCCATTGCCGCGCAATACCAAAAGGTCTCAGAAGGGTTTTTGTGCTGTTAAAGCGAATCGTCCGTGGTATTGCTTAACTAAGAAAATACTAAAAGAGACCCTGGGCACGGGAGACAATACAAAAAGCGATCTTTTGGTGGGGCTCTTGAACAATTTTTACAAAACTTAATGGTTCCCTCGCCCAAAGACGATTTACCAACTTTTTTGTGAACCTGGCTTGTGAGATGGATTGAAGGATTTGACCTTTGGGTCTGGCTTTAATGACACGGAGTGACACTGGCGCGGTGAGCAATTTACCCAATGAGGCCCATGCCTCATTCATTTTGCGTGATTGGGCCATTGCGCTTGATGAAGATTGACTTTGGCATTTTTGCCAATTTTTACCTGAAGACCGACCAACGGTGTAATTATGTTTCGCGGCCACTCCAATCTTTAATAGAGCGATCATTGAGCACCGTGATATTTCTAGTTAGTTAGACTCGATCTATCTGCTGAATATAAGCCCCGAAATAGTTTTAGATATATGCAAACTCAATCTATGCGCTGAATCAGTTTAACCAGCCTACCTGAGTCCAACTAGGCTAATAAGCTCCTTTTTTGGGCATAACCTACGCTTTCATTTGTTTGTGCCCGCAAAGCCGGGTCGTTTGCGGAAACTGAAACTTAATTGTGCAGGTTTCGAGGAAAGGAGCCTTATTCGAGCTCTAAATGGGAATTAGCATAAAATCAACTGACTTACAAAATTTATGACACTTGTCTGCATTTAAGAGCAATTGTAAGCATAATGTAATCCATTCCGCCGCTCAGCCGTTTTAACACCTGCCCGAAGGCAGTCGTGGCTGGCTTTAATACGGTCGTCGGTAGTTCTACCAAATTTGCATAGAAACTCCCAAGGAGCCCGGGCAAGCAATCGCTCTTGCGAGATGTCGTCGTGGGGCCACTTAGCGCGCTCACGTAACAATGCACCATCTCATTACCTCAGCCGCGATTTCAGCAGCGGGATAATCCAAAATCTAAAAGATAAGTCACTGGGTAAGCGCCTGACTGGAACGAGGTCTTTAGCAGCTCACAATTTACCAGAGCTCTCGAGAATCGTTCGAAAAATCGCTTAGCTCACCGGAATTCGCAATCGATGCATACTAAGTGCAACTAGCTGTTTTTAAATTTCTATCTGTTCAGTTTTGAATTTTTAAAGTCGTCTGATGGTCATTAAACTGTTGTTAACGCACAATTTCTAGTCAGAGAAGTCTATTTCGAAATATGGACTACAGTAGTCACCTACTGTCCGGATGTAATATTTGAGCACTGTTTTAACGATCTCTTTGTACCTAGGTCTTTAATATGCATATGTAAAAATGAAGCAAAGAGGGTTCATCTTTGAAAATATTTTCGAAAGTTAGCATAAAACAAAAATGCGATAGTTTTGTAGGCGCAGTCTCTATACATATAGAACAATTATGTATGCCTTTATATAAAATATTGAATAATGTGGACA
Source organism: Philonicus albiceps (assembly GCA_963969385.1). NCBI lineage: Eukaryota > Metazoa > Arthropoda > Insecta > Diptera > Asilidae > Philonicus > Philonicus albiceps. Next base: position 12,014,011 of record OZ017775.1, on the reverse strand, counting down.
GTTGTACTCGTATTATAAAATAAATTTTGCTCTAGAAAGAGTTCAATTCATTCATGATACTTCAACGTATCTCCTAAAACTGGATTTATATGTCTAGATGTAGTAGAATATGATTGACCCCTCCCGGTTATTGAAACTGCCTCAAATTATCCATGATTTGCTCACACCTGCGCATTAGGAAACAAGACCTTTTTGATCGTATTGTACTGTATGTAGTAAGTGAATATGTCTCTCCAAAACCATAAACATAACGAACGAGCAGAAATGCATACACTACCCGCCGGTGGCAGGTTTCATCGCATCGTCCGGCCAATTTTCCAAGCCCATTGCGAAGCGTGCCTGTAAATCGACGTGATCATAACGTGCCCACGGGCCCACAACTCCGCAATGGGTTAATGACTGACCTAGAGAGAGAAATTGTAACCATCATGTAGACGGTTGGCGCAAGCCCATGTTCAGCACCTGAAGGTCTTTACTTTGGATTTCTCTGGTGCGGGGTGGAACAGCACCAGTACCAACAACAACAAGTCGGAACTGGAAGTTGGATACCTGCCAAGTGGTTTAGGCGCACGTTGTCGATCACATCGCTGCGTCAAAGGCGTTGGCTCGCGCGCCAAAATCCACTGATCGATTCGATGATTTCAGTGCGTGCTAATAAATCAAGGTGAAAAAGAGTGTGGACAGATTATGACGTAGGCAATGGAACCCCATTCGAGATCCCCATCACGTACAGCTTTCAATTTCCGCGAAGAGTTTTTTCTTTCTTTCACTTTCTTCCTCTTTTCGGTGGAGATTCCCCCACAGTGTTCGCACAGTGGGAAAAAAATACTTAAGGTCACTTAGTATTCATCCGTAGCAGTCCAATTAAATCATATATGCGTCCAGTGGCTGCTCCCGAAAAAGGAATTGCGTAAACGACAAGCAAAAGTGGAAGTCTCACTCTCGTTTGTCCCAAAACAGAGTGAGTGGAATTAACCGGAGTTTTTTTTTCTAAAACAGGAAGGAAGTCCGATGAACGGACGGACTGTCGATCAAGATCAAGTGCACCTGCTGGAGCTGAACTGAAGTCGAAATGCAGTTTCTGGCGGAATGCCATCTGCAGCAGGTTTTTCACACGACCAGGAGGCAAATTGCTTACTTAATTCAGACGATCGCAATTAGGGCCGAATCGAGCCAAAACAACTATCGCATTATTGAGACCATATTTTGTTTAAATTTGCCATACCCCCAAAATGCAATAAATAATGCAATTATATGCAAAAAATCTGATCTGGAGAAAGTCCTCAAATTGAATTACCTCTTATTTAATTAATTAATGGAAAGTTAGTAAATTCAGAAAACTGTCTGCAAAAATGTTACCTGGTCGATGTTTTCGAGGAACTTATGAAAAGTTTAGGATATCTGAAAGAATGAACGTTCTCAATTTTTTAAAAGTTTATATTCGAGAAATTATCTTGCATTTTTCCTGGAATATTTCAAGTTTTAGGAACAGCCAGACTCATAAACACTGCTCAAAACACATTTTAGCTACCACGTCTTTCAAATGAAAAAGATCACACTGATCTTGAGCCTATCTTTATAAAACAAGATCAATTTTCCTCACTACTTAGTAGGTTCAAATTGTATCTGATCTTCTTCACGACTTTACCTCAATGACCTCCGGTTTCCTGCATCTCCCCTGCATTAGAAACCAACGACCCCACAGGTTTGCGGCCATCTCCGCGGGCATCGGCAGTGACCAGTGATTGCGCAATTAAAGACGGAAACGTGCCTACCTCGGATTCAATTAAGCGCAACAAGTTCCCCTGGACCGAAGCCCCATCGTTGTCATCATTGGCAGCACCGGTGGCGGCACAGATCCCAGCACAAAGATGCAAGTTTTGTGCGCTGGGTCTAAAGAGCCCCGCGACGGTGGATTTCAGCAGTGCTGAATTCAAGTACACATCGTTCTCGAATAACGAGCAATCGATAAGTTCCCTGACATCGATTTCAAAAAGGAGCTCCGATGTCGTCGCCGGATAGCAATCTATCGGTGGCTATTTCGCAAAATTTTTTTTAGTTTTAGCAATAATAGAATAAGAAATAAAATTTGCAATCATGTGGGTAGTTTGGTAACTTCGGTAAGATATAAATTTTAATTCGATACCAGTTGGGTCATCTTTATGGATATTGGTTGCCCTCTTAATCTAGAGTTATAAAAAATATATGGGTCTATTAAAAATAAATCTAAAATTAAGAAGTCTATAGCCATTTTTTTCATGAGACATTATTTTTAACTTTAACACTACGTTTACTAAAATTATTTTACACCTATCTTTACGGACATGCGTTTATTTGACTACGTACAAAAATACAAATTTTATTAACCAATAAAAATTAGTTAGACATGTATTGATACCTAAAATTTCTATATAAAAAGAGTATGGCATTTTACATTTTTCCCTTCGGAATTCAAAATGCGTCAAAAGGATACGGTCAGTGAACCTTGTGTTAACAAATTTAACATTGGCAAAAGACTGAAATCTTTTCGGAAGGGTTGAAATTTTAGAGAATAGTGTACAGAATTTGGAAAATAAATAACTCACGAGAATTATGGACTAATTAATGTGTAATTTTATATTTGACCAAGCTGTTTTCATTTTCTTATTGTTATTGCAGTTGTTATCTTTTAACTTAACAAGTTAATCCGGTTAATTAAAAATTTTGGTGATTATGACCATTGAAGGAAAAGAGGTACAATAGTTAAACTTTTGCTAACTAGTACGTCTTGCCTTGACTTTAATTGGTCAAAATGACTGTATTTGCAGTTTTGGCGCATTGATAACTATAATTGGCCGACTAAAATTAAATTGCTTATGAAATTATGTGACATAATTGTCTGTCTCCTGGCCTTAATTGTGCAGTGAAAATTGAACCGAAAGAAAATTCTGTCACGACTTTTCTGTATCCTGTTTTAAGCTAACCAAAGTTGTAAAACGAGTACTCTTGTGAAAATGATCGTTGCAACTTTTAATGCCGTCAGATTAAGAGTACATGAAATCAGTTATTCACAGCATCTTATGATATTTTGCAACAACAGTATACGAGTATATCGTAAAATGCGTGTCCAAAGTATTGCGTACCAGTTTGGACAGTTTTTAGCATAATAAACAATTTAAAAAGTGTATCACTTCTCAGCTACAGACCTTTCAGATTTTTATGTTTTGTTAATATGTGTGACCCAAATTTTACACCTTTTTTTCAGGCCGCATTTATTGTGCGACATAATCAAAACTGAAGCAAACAAGATGCCTTCCTTTCCTAATTAACTTTAAATTAGTTCGAAAAAAAGTAGCCGGCAAACAACATATTTTGCTGGTAGTAATTGCGACGATTGCATGTCGCAGTTGTCTTCAAACTAGAGCTTGTTGGCTAGAGTCTTGGCAGTTTGTCTCGAGATCGATGTGCGTCTCTCGGTGATTAGGTTTTACGGTAGCAGTAACTGCCTCTAAAAATACCAATCCTCTATCAGGTATAAGGCGCACAAAATTATCCGTGTTGGCATGCAACAGCCAGCTGTGATTTTTATACGGATTAATCTAAATCCGTCGCCGTGTGCAATGGATCTCGTTAATTTCTCCTTGCGTAAGGAGTTATTTTACTACTTCACAATATTACATCTATCTAATACGAGAAGGTTGCGTCATACCACCTTTTTTTGCCAGATTCAACCGCCCTAAAAGTAACTGGCCATCGAAGAAACCTGTCGATTACTTTGGGTGGGCAAACTTGCCCATCGGGGAGAGCGTACCGATCCCCCCGAGATGACCCTCTTACCGCATGATACGACCAATTTTATGTATATTATATCACCGAACGCAAAATCTAGGTCCAGTGATCGAGACACACATTGCCCAGTGCTTGACCCACTTTACCCACCTGATTGCTTTCAATTTCAGGTACTTTGTTGGCACGATCCTCCAGTTTCAGATCTACCGGGCAATGTGCGTTGCGGCACGCCAATATGATCCGGCAGATCCTCAGAAGCCGTTACATAAATGCGATATTTACAGGCAACCCGAAGCCGGGAATGTTTTGAGGTGAGATAATCGAGGTATCATTTTATTATGAAATATTCAACTATTATTTTGGTCATTCAGGAAATTGATGGAGAAAGGAGCCTCACAGCCGTGGCAGCGGGTGCTAGAAGAGGCAATTGGTGAGACACGGCTCGATGGGGGCGCACTAAGAGACTATTTTCGACCATTGGAGGAGTGGTTGCGTAATGAGAATCTGAGAAATCAGGAATTCGTTGGATGGAACTACGATGGGGACTATTGCAAGAGGAGCATCGAAACCGCTAATCTCCAGGTTTATGGCGGATTCTACAATGAAGGGCATATTTTCAAAAATCAAATTTCATTGATTGTACTATGCGTCTTTTTACTTATAGCCCACTATTCGTAAAATTATTTAGTAAATTCTAGAAATTTTTTTTATTGTACGCAACTTTACAAACTATCAAAATAGACTTCTAGTCAATAAAACTCTCAGCTTTCTTTTTCGAATAATATTCCCTTGAATTTAAAAGGGGTTTATAATCAGGTTTTTATATAGGTATAGGGTATAAGTATAAAATGATATTTGGCACTAATTTTTAAAGATCTATCGCAAATATAGGAAAAAAGATGTTAGTTACACTAAAAAATAATTCCCAACGTACTGCGCCTTGTCAACAATCTAAACCACAAATAGTTTTAAAGGAGTAATTTCATTAGAAATGGTTAAAAAATAAAAAATTATGAGAAATACAAAAACCAGAAAAATAGAATTATTTCAGTGATGCTCCGTAGACTACGCTGAATTGTGCATTACTGCACAATTTATGCGTTTATGAATTCAGTCACTGCTTTTATATCCTTGCCTAGATTTATAGAACCAGAACTCTATGCTTCCTTCCCTTTTCAGTGAGTCTATTCCACTACCAGCTCGCCTACTTCCTGGACTGGACAGCCTCAAATTGGAAGTCTCCTTGCCCCTCATCGAGCGGGGGCTCACGTATAAATTTCTAATTTTAGATTGAATCACCTCAGGTGGTATAGTGAGAACGATGATGTTGCATCGACTGCGAGGAGGATCACCTTCGGCGTTTGAACTTGACGACGACTGGAACATTTAGCTTCAATAACGTCGTGCTAAATGCAAGCGCCGCACCTGACGCAATTTCCCAGCGCGCGATTTCTGTGCGTGCGTAGCCTGGCGTACAGACGGACAGAGTCCGAAGGCATTAAATTGTGGCTTGGTGCGGGGCTGCACTTTAATCGAATAAACAAATGAAACCGAAGCAAAATTGTATTTGATTTGATTAAGTTTAATTCGAGGTAATTTATGACCGCTTGGGTCCCATAGCCACCAGTGGAGTCTCGTTAAGGACGCAGCATCGGCGGCGGCGGCGTCGTCCCAAGCAAAATGAATGAAAATATTCACAATTTTATAGTCGCGCTCGTCACAGCCGCAGTAGCTGAGATTTTAGTCGGTGGGGCCCCCAGAGATGTTTTTGTTCTTTAGTCAGTGTCTGATTTAGAGTAGTTCGGGTTTTTTGGAAGAAGTGGAATTTTATATCTTCCGGAGGTGCGTGAGATTATTGGTTTTTTTTTTTATAGGTTTCAGAATGATCCAAATCAGAACGCTACTGGTGTTAACTACGATTTTAGTTCGATGTTCGGGCGATAGTACCATCAACGTGGATCACATTTGCCGCCGAGAAGAGACCTACTCAGAACAGGTTCGGATGCCCGTTCAGCAAACAGTACGGGTCAGGTCGTCTAACTGGTGCCTGGATATTCCGCCAAGATGTTCAAATTATAAAACAGAAATTCGGGAAGTCATCAAGATGCAGGTTAGTTAGACACCGAGACTTTTTAAATGGAATACCAAAGAAAGATAAATAATTGCGGAAAACTAATTATTAACGCACTGCTATGCCATGCTCTAGGCCAGACTCCGTCGTTGGCCTCTGGTTTGTGCAGACTACAGGAAGTTTTCAAGTGATTGATGCGTTCCACTGTAAATACGCGAAAGCGACAAATGAACTATATTCGTTGAGACTCCACATACCCCAGAGCAAGCCCGATCTCGATGGGGCGTTCCGTAAGATATTCACTTTTGGGTGTTTTCTTTTCCCCCCCACCGATTGCGCAATTTACACCCGGTTATGGTTCATCTAGTTAGTCACTAGCTGAGCCCCAGTGTACGACTTCGCAAGCTGAGATTGGGGCCTTCAGGAAGCGTGATCACATCGTAAAATAGTTTTGTTATCGCCTATGGTGGACTCAGACAAGGAATTAGCGATAAATCACTCCCCAAAGAGGTAGCTAACGTTAATAAATGTGGCCTCGCTTCCTACTAAAAATAAGATCAATTTCAGACGATCTCATTTGAGATCACTGGACTAAAAGGCCGGTTGAGGATTATCGCAGTAATATATGTACTATGATTATATATGTGGGCATACTTCCTTCTACTGAACTACTGATCTTATTTTCGATTAATTAAAATGATCTCTCATTTTCTCGAAATCAGTGGATCAATAATATTGGGTCATAAATTGGTGTAACATTAGTTTTTAATGTTGTTATTAGCAATGGATAAATACTGAAAATATACCACTTATTTGGTTAGTTGACTATTTCCTATCTAGAGAGCTGTACAAAAAACATCCCTTAATTGTAGTTTTAAATGATTTTTGCTTTTACTTCAGAGACCCTTTCAAAAACTGCTTTTGTATAATTTGCTTTTACGATGGGAAGTGCTAAGCATTAAACAATTTAAATTAAATATGAAAAACTACAAACATAACTAGAAATTTCGATTTTACCAAATGTTTGGGATATCTTGTTTCCTTTTCCTGAAATTGGAACGTATTTGCTTGCGCTAGAGCAAACCAGACCCATTTTACGATTACCCAAACGAGTCTAATTGGCTTCAGGAAGAGCTAAAAGCAGCACGGACAGGAAATTTTTAATAATTAAGTCGAATTTCTGTTGAAAACATTTTATAGTAGGACCTCTTAAGATCGTCTCCCTCTTTCCCTTCTCCATAAAAACTCTTTTGTTTCTGATCTTTAACTATAATCCTTGAGATGATCTTAAAAAGACCTTGGAATCTCAGCTAAAGTCAAGCACTTGCAAATAAACCCGGATGTTTCAAGCACTTCTTTTCGCTGGAGTGCCCACTCGTAAGCACCCAAGACCCTAGAAAAGGGGATCTCAGCTCTGTTCTGCATTAAATCCGATTAATGAGCATACAAAGATAATTTCTGCCTGTTTCTCTGTTGCAGTCGAGATCAAACGGAAGTTGATCTGTTGCAGTCGATTCATGCAACTCGTGCAACTAGGGTCCTCTTATGTTAGAGTTTTGCGGGAACATTTTCTATCCAATAACATCCGGGGATTGCTGAATAGTGCGAGGTCAAATGCACTCATTTCATCACACACATTGCGACGTTCTCTGTACAATTTTTTTTTAATTCTCGTAGTGACCATGCTCCACTCGCTGATTCGCTAATAATTTAACAACAACTAGACGAGTGAATGCGTCCAGAAAATTACAGGCAAAAATGAATTTATTTTTTTTTTGTCTTTCAAAAACATCGCACATTTATTTGAATTTGCTGCTGGTTGTTGTTTTGAATAAACACGCGATTATGCGGTTACCGGAAAAATGATTTCATAAGATGAAAATTGGGTACGGGAGGAAAATTGTCTCATAAAATTGTTGCAAGAGCCGATTAAGTGGTACATTCCATAAAACCGGGGCATTCATTCCAAGCCAACGGGGCCTCCGCAATAGAAAATATTCGAGTTATGAATGCGCCGGAGATGCATGGAAGACCGACTAAGGCAGAAAGTGATCTTCTTAATGTGCGCTTTTTCTGTGAAGATCAGTGAAGAAATGAATTTATGTAAAAGAAAAAGATTGTGGTAATGCCGCACTCTTTCTTCTAGCATACTTTTAGGCATTATTTTAGAAGCTTTACGTCTTCGATCAATTTTTACAGTACTTTACAAAAGTCATCGTGCCAAAATCATGCATTTTCTAGCAGAATAAATTGAATTATTTTTATTTATTGTAGTATAGTGATCGTTTCATAAAACCCCATATTCCCCCAAGTACTAATTTTCTTATACAAATCCTAGAACGTCACAAAGACTCGCATGATTGAATTTTGCTGCGAGGGTTATGCGAGGATCACAATAGGAAACGACACTCTTTGCAGGCCAATTTGCCGAGGTGGATGCGGAAGAGGCTACTGCCAAGCACCAAACCAGTGTAGCTGTGATGTTGGCTACACTGGAAGCCACTGCACACAAAGTAATAATTATAAAATTTATTTCTTTCTCAGATTAAAAATTTTCTTAATATTTTTAAGGATGTGCTCACGATCGATGGGGCGAAAACTGTTCTAAAGTTTGTAGATGTAGAAATGATTCTGTTTGTGATAATCAAACTGGACAATGTCTTTGTACGGATGGATGGACAGGCGATTTGTAAGTTACTTAACTCAAAACAAAATTATCATAATATTTTTATTTTAAAACAATTTTTTCCCAATAAGGTGCGAAAAATCTTGTCCTCAAGGCTTCTATGGGACACAATGTCGCACTGTTTGCGAATGTAGTTCAAATAGATGCAATCCGCAAACAGGGGAATGTACTCCAGATGATCCGATTGTGATATCTAAACAAATAACATCTCTTCATCTAGTCCCAAATTCCACAAAAACATCTCTCCATCCAGTTTTAACCACTTCAATATCCTCAAACGAAAGAATTAACGCAACTGAATGGATCAGAGTTGTAACAGACACTCCATTAAAAGATGGACTATTCGAAAATGAAAAATACCAAGTCTACAATCCCACCAATAATTCGTCGTCAGTAATTGAAACGTTAAATTCGACAATAGCTAACTTAACTGAAAACATAGATAAGCTGACGAAAAATTTGGACAAGCAATTAGATCCAGTAACAATTTTAGTTTCTTCTGAGCCAGTCGTTGAAATTACAACTGTTAGATCAATTCCAGACTTGATCCTTATAAAGCCAGAAAATCCTAGACCTGCAATATTTGTTCATCAACCAACCGTTGTTACACGATCTGAACAAACTGAAGTTTTATCAAGCCCCCCAGAGGTGATTCATTTTATTACAAATTGGCAGACTCAAACTAAAAATGCCTCCCAGAATGAGACGAAAGAGGATAATCCTTCAGGAGGTCAACAGTCTCATGATCTTAGCGCTGTGATTTCGGTGCTAGTTGTATTTTCTGTGGTGGTTCTTGGAGCAGCAGTCGCTTTTGTAGTATTTTATCGGAAGTACCTTTTAAGGAATAGGGAACAAAATCCTCCGCCAGATTTTGATACGATTCAAAGACAGAAAACCTTTGCAAAACCTCTTCCTGATTTGCCAGCATTTACCCAGAATTTAACAAAAACGGAAAGTAAGTATTACTGCCTGTTTTTTAAAAATTAATTTTTACATAAAAACACTTTAATTTAAAAATTTATTTATTATTTTAACTGGAAATTTAAATTGGTTAAAGTTAAGTTCAAATTAATTTAAAATTAAAATTGTGGTTCTGAATTTATCCAAAAATTCTAGAATTATTGTACCCCAATCTTTCGGAAAACTACTTAACTTCAATTTTGATGCAGTTTTTGTATAGTTCCAGAATTCTACGACAGACCGACAAACAACCAAGCGGTGAGGCCGACTACTTCGCCGTACTCCTACACGACTGCCTCTTTGTACTCAATCGTCTCTAAAAACTACCCCCGGAAGCACAGTCTGGAGCACCTCTACGACGAAATCAAGTACCCACCAATTAATAATTCTAATTTGTAATTTATTTTTATTCATATCTCCATAAGTCCATTTTGTACTTTTTACATTACTTTACCAATAAAAAGTCCACTAGATTTTGGGGCTATTTACTGGACCCATAATAGTCGAGCTAGCAATTTCTAATAGTCGTGCCACCAAACACACAAGCCCCCGACGAAAACGTAGCATTTTCCAGTAGAGCGACAGTGTTTAAAGGCGTTGAGAGTGTAAAAGGAACAATCGCATTTCCCGGGGGCGTAGCAAAGTCCGCCGTGGCAACCACTGTAAAATAAAAAGTATGTAGTTGTGAGAAAATCGACGATTTGAAAAGGTAAGATCCTAAAGAAGTCTTACCCTTCGCAGTGAGGTACACAAGAACTCCGGTCTTCGGTGTTTGTATATCCCTCGAAACATTTGCAGATGTCTGGAGCAACACAGGCACCATCGTGGCAATGTTTGCACCTAGGGACACATAATTCTCTGGCGGGATCAAAATAGTACCCTTCATTGCACAGACAACGATCTGGACCAATGCAACGACCGTTTAAGCAGTTTCTTTAGGATCAAAGTGGTTAAAGTTTACTGATATTAGTTATGCTAATTTTAAAATATATCTTTTAACAAAACAATTACAAAACACTATGTCAACAAATTAAAAACGATTGCACTATACAAATTTTATTCAAATATTTTAAAATCTAAGAATAGCTATGCAGTTTGATGGCTCCGAATTGCTTAGAAAACATTGATTTTCTTCTTCTCCAAGGCAATTGGATTTTTTGATCAAAATACAAAGGTTATTTGATTTGAGGACTATGGTAGATTATTTAAATAGTTCTCTGCTATACTGAAATATTTGGCAAATGTACATGTTTTCGGAATATTTCATTTATTTTTGAAATTCTGACTAATTGGAAATAGTTTAGCAAGTTCAGAATTTCTCGCAATTAGCCTTAACAAACTGAAATTTTTGGAACTTGGCTGGGATTGAAAATTTAGCTTTAAAAAAAAAAAAACCTCCGAGTAAAACTGATTCATACTCACTGTGAACAACTATCCTGACACGATCCGTCCTTCATTTGATATCCTGGATCACAAACGCACACTCCAGGCGACACGCACGATCCATGAAGGCAATCATTTCTGCAGACTGGCACACACTGTCCAGACTTAGCCAAAGCGTAACCGTCATAACATTCGCACCTTCCGGGGGCGGTGCAATTCTTGGCCGGGCCACAACCACCCTCGCAGATGGGGATACAGAATTTGCCCTTTGTTTCAAGACGGTAGCCCTTGTGGCAAATGCAAGTACCATTCGAGCGGCACACACCGTTTATACAGCCCAAAGGGCACGTATTCACGCACTCGTGCGACAAATTTGGCACGTAATTTGGGAAGCAGTGGCACACGTTCGGAGCCACGCATTCACCATTAATGCACTTGTCTGAGCAATCAGGCACGCAAGTACCTGGAGTATTTCGATTTTCAATAAAGCCCTCACAACAAGTTGTTATCACTGAAAGGTGCGGGCTTGAACCGTTTCCTTTTAAAAATTGACCACGTTCGGTTACTAAAGTGCTGGTACTAAAGCAAAATATATTTAAAATATATAATAATTAGTAATTGGTGTCCCTATTACTTACAGTACTTCCTTCATACAGATCTGCTTCGTCCTCATATCAACCAATTGCTGGAGTCTCAAGTTAGTCCTCATTCTAACTGGAGGATGAGTCCCCAAGGACTCATTGAGTCTTGCTTGCCTCGCTCTGTCCTCTGCAAGTACCTTCGATCTGAAGTAGTGCGTATTGTGCTGCTGGACAGTTACATGCAGCGTTAAAAACGCTAATAGGATTAAAACGTAACTTATCCCACGATTTTGCATCTTTTCTAGACCTCTAATAACGAACTGAATGCTTTTAAACATTGCTTCAAAAAATTTCTTCTGCGTTTAAAACACTGCGATAAGAACTCTATCGAGTTGACCACATTTTTTGGTAAAGTGCTATAAAATAGCGATATTTTTGTTTCCAACTTATTGTTGAATTGTATAGGTGCCCTACCCCTTCTATTCTATCTTGGAAAGATCCACACTAACCCACTTATTAACTTTTGTGGAACGATTCCAGATATCTCAACCCCTACTTTTACTCCATTCCCATCTTGTAGTACTGATAAGAATTTTGTTGATAGTTAATATACTTAATCTATTTTTTTTTTTACTTTCGATCAAGGCCGGGCCACAAAAATAGCGGAAATTCTCGAATTCTTATCTCACTGAAACGATTGTAAGAACATCGTCGTCGTCGTCGTCTTCGTCATTATTTTCAGCTGGTTCAGTGTTTCCCATCTTCCCGAGTCTGACTGTCTACTAATTTTAAAAAAAGAATGTTAATCTGCGATAGATTGGTAAAATGGGTGGAAATTGTCAGTGTACTTGCGATTTGTTTTGTGGTTTCAGTGCAAAATCAAAATGATTATAATTTTTTTCATTCAGCGATTCGCAGTCTTTCGTTGCCAATGAAAGGCGACATGTATGATCATAAGTGTACCAAGGAAGTGCCGTAGGTACCCTTGTCTTGTGGGACACATAAAGGTCTATCGGTGGTTTATTAAACATGTTTTTTTTATGAAAATATAGATATTTAGCTATTATTTAGTCGAGGAATATTTAAAATTATGGCCTATATTGTATAAAGTTTTTCTTCCTTAAAAAGTAAAAGGTTTTCCTTAAATTGAATAGATTAAAAAAGTTATAAAGCAATTTCTTACAAAAAAAAATCTCTTCACATAGTAAAAGTGCTTATTTGCGTGAAAATTTACAGACAAGCACGCATTTTGGTGATTTAATGATATAGTTGCCGTTTCAGAAATTTTAACTGAATAGGTATTAAGCAACTACTACTGAAAAGGCCTTTTGTGTTCTAAATTATATAGAAAAACTCAAAATTAATAAGACTTCTATTTTAGGACAATGCTAACCATAGAAGAAGAGTTTCAGCGCATAGAGGGTAACGGTTCGAACGGGTATTGGACCAGTTATGAGGTCTGCTGCGACGGTTACAAGCGATACAAGCACGACTGGAATTTGTGCGTTCCCGATTGCGGAGACAAATGCAAGAACGGGATTTGTATCCAACCAAATGAGTGCGATTGCTTTCCGGGGTACGTGAAAAATGATGACGACGAGTGCGTGGAAACCTGTCCCCTTGGCTGCTTAAACGGAAAATGCAGCTACGATGGAAAATGCACCTGTAATATTGGGTATACCTTGGACCGTTCGAAGAAATTTTGCAGACCAGTTTGCCGTGTCTCCTGCAAACTCAACCAAAACTGCACTCATCCTGATGTCTGCCAGTGTCTGGATGGCTACAAAATGCAGTATAATGGCGAATGCAAGCACACTTGCAACGACTCCTGCCCCTACGGAAGATGCGTCGGACCCAATATCTGTTTATGCGAACCGGGATACAAATTGAAAGATGGTGTTTGCCAGGCCCACTGCTATCAGTAAGTTAAACCACCCTTTATAAGTAAGACTAAGACAATAATTGTAACCATTTATCTGACTACATGTATCACACTTTTAAAAAGGAACATTTAATACCCTTCTAACTCTTCTATAAACTATAACTAATTTTAGATTTTGCAGATGGTTTACACAACTACAACTTGAGAATTTAAGGCAGATAACGATTTATAGGATATATTCCAAAATCCAAATATTTAAAAACGTAATGAGTTAAATTTGAATTTTTAGCAGGAAATATTCATTTAAAAATTTAAAAAAAAATCTTTGATATGCCTAAACTAAGCCGCAGTTAAAGCATATCTTAAAAAATATAAAGCAAAGGAATTAATGGTTTTTTTTAAATTTTTTTATTTCTGAATACTTATAAGGTAACTCTCAAACCAAAAAGAAATTTTTGAGTTCATATGAATCGTAACCCTGTTTTATTTGTCTACATTTGAATCTGTTCACTTTCTTATATCTTATTTCAATTATTATTATTTTTTAAAGGCGGTGCTATAATGGGATATGCGTTCAAGAGGACGTATGCAAGTGTAACGATGGATTCATGTATGACCAACATTTGACCAGTTGTGTTCCTTTCTGTGAAAATTGCGTTAATGGAACTTGCATCGAACCGAATGTCTGCAGGTGCTTCAAAGGATTCAGAGCAATTAATGGAGCCTGCATTTCAGACTGTCCTAGGTAAGGTAATTTTATGATATTAAAAAAAAAACTACGAATTTATGTACATCCATTTTCTAGAGGATGCAATGGAGGATCAAAATGCATAGGTGCCAACCACTGCAAGTGTACCGATGGTGCCTTTGATGCTCTCGGTCATTGTCGAGCAAAAAATGAAACAAAATGTGTTGCTGCAGAGAATGGTTTCTGTATAAAATGGGCCAAAAATTTGAATTACTAAAGTCTTAGGATGGGTCTATTACAAACAGGGAAAATAAATTCAATTAATTTTTCTTTTTCTACCTAAAGATCAGATCAGTAGAATACTCTTCTGTATGTTAGTTCTACAAGAAAAATTATAATGAGTTTGTCATAATCAAAAGTGTTTTATATGATCTATAAAAACTACTTTTCTAATTAAACCCTAGACGCTATTTCGCTTTTTTATAACAATTTCGTATTTTGTAACAAAACAAAAAATGGTAAATAGGGTCCGGGACCCCAGATTTTGAAGATTTAAGCTATTAAGTAAAAAAAGTAATAAATGAAAACACGAGCAATCAAAGGTTGCGTCTCATAAAGTCGCGTGAACGATTTAAAAAACAAAAACTTCACCCCTTGAACTTTGCCAGTCTGCACGACATATTCGAGGATAAATTGGAAAAAGAACTTATCAAAATAAAAGCAATGTTTTTTAGCAAACCCACCACACCACTGCCTTGCGACGCAGCTTAAACTTATCGGTGCGAGCATATTTCCGCAGTAATTAAAAATCTTTTCACGTTTTAGAAGATTCTTGCGAAGGAAAACATCTTCGGACGTGACAAAATCTCTTAATCGAACTCGCGAAAAAAATCAGAGCAGTCAACAGGGCATGCGATTACGATTGTGTCGAGCATAGGCATATTTTGAACTGGCGCTACAGATTAGGTGCATTGCAGCAATTTTAACAATCAACGAATTTTTGAGATAATTTGCGCGGACCCGATATTTTGCTAATTACCACTGCTTGGATTTCATAGAGCTAATTTATGTAGTATTTTTTATATCTTCCCATACTGTAAAGATTAAGTTTACTTTTATAAAGTTAAGTTTGGACTTATATTCGCAAATACTAAAGAAAAACACCCTTTCAGGATATGTGCTGCAATCGATTAAAAATTCGATTTTGAAATGACAAAAATCGATATACGAGTATCCATATATCGAATATCTAGTCAAGTAAATTGGCGGGAAAAAACTTGACGAAAATATGTGAAATATTTTAAAAATCCATTTTGAATGAATTTTGTGATAGTTTAAAGAAAAGCTACATCTGAAATACCTCACGTAATTTTAAAGGGAGAATTTAAGTCTGCTGGTATCATATATAAAATTTCTGTTTCTGTTTTCTGTTGCTATTCGACGGCCCGCCGACCTCAGGCCAAATGCAATATCTCGCTTTTCACACGGACCACTTACCGGCGACATTTTTGCGATATGATTTGGTTATCATCACCTTTCACATATTTAAATGTTTCTATTCAATTTTGAATTTATAAATTTAATTTGGGCCATACCATTTTTGTAGCTATACCTGCGCCCTTTACATGGAAAATACAATGAGGCAATTTTCTGGATCAAAAAGAATAATTCTTTCCCTCAACTCTAATTTAAGCATAAATTGGTTTCAAAGAAAACTTTAAGTTTCCTACAAAACAAGCTTAGTTTTTGTATTTATTTTGTAATTAAATTTCTTAGAAGCTGCTGCCTTTAGTGTAGGTGGCTATTTTGCATATGAATAAACAGCAAAAAGTTCAATAATTCTGTGAACTCCAGAGAGATAAGGTGGCCTGCAGTTAGCCACCCGGAGTGACCATCAAAGCCCCCGGACAATTGTCGTCTGGCCGAGATTACTAACAATAAGAACACGACACGAGCCCCACATCAATTGGAAGAGGGATCTCATGAGAAGCGCCTCACCGTTGTGATTCACTTGCGAAATAATAAAAACGTTTTCTTCATTCTCGACATTTATTCGATTCTTAAAAGACCTACACTCGTACTACACGTAACAGCAAATTGTCACGTTTTGTGTTTTTAAACTAAACTTTAATGCTAACTAAAGGAATCGGTTAATCTCCTTCTCCAACGTCCGCAGGCAGTTCTGCTCCATACGTTGGATTTTCAATGAGATTCGTCTCGGACTCGATTCTTCTAAGACGCCTTCTGCGGAATCTGCTGAACCCCAGTAGCCCTACAGCTGCAGTTCCTACGATTAGCAAAACTGCACATGATGACACCACAGCGGGTAGGACAAGCCTGGAAATATAATTTTTGAATTGAATGGTTTTCATTTAAATAATTGCTGCATGATGTTTTTTAAAAAAATATTGCAATTACGAACATGTTTTAATTTCCAAAAACTAACCCATTCGTTTCGATCACAATCCTTCCACCTAAAACGCAAATCCGGTCCTGTTCATCAAAAGTATATCCCTGAGTACAGTTACAGTAGCCGCGTCTGCAGGTACCTTTCATGCAATTTTCCCCGCAAAGGTACATGCATTGTGAGGTTCCATTTTCGGTAGGTACCCTATCGAACCCTTCGAAACACTGGCAGGTATTGGGCCGGATACAAACTCCATTCGTACAGGGTTCCTCGCAAAAAGGTTCACATTCTGTGTTACTATTTTTAACAAACCTGAAACCATCGATGCAGGTACAAGTTTCTGGGTCAGTGCATTCTGCATTTATGCAAACCTTGTTGCAAACGGGATTGCACCGATTAGGGATGGTACTATTAAGAAATGAGTACCCAGGAAGACATTCACACCTGTTGGAACCCACGCATAGGCCATTATCACACATCGGTTTACATTTTGGAACGCAAACATTCCGGACTTTTGTATCTTCAAATCCTGGTAGGCATTCGCAAACATTCGGTTCAACACAGGTCCCATTCGAGCATCCTGCGGGACACATTGGCTCGCAGATTGTTGTGCTATTTTCACGGAATTTATACCCTTCAAAACACTTGCATATATTCCCTTCAGTACAAAAACCGTTTGCGCATCTCTGAGCACACCAAGGCTCACATTTTCCGGTATAAAATTTTTTCCGATACCCAGGCTTGCATTTGCAAATTCCCGGAGCGATGCACTCCCCAAAGCCACAATTTACGTTACAGATGGGATCACATTGAAAATTGTCGGTTTCATTTGTTCGGTAACCTCTGAAGCAGCGGCATACGTCTGGCGCTGCACAAATCCCGTGGTTACAGGTTTTTCTGCAAATAGGGATACAATGGTAGGATAAAAGGGACTGATACCCGGTGTTGCAGGTGCATTGATCCGGGCCAGAGCAGTACCCGTTTCTGCACCCTCTCGTGCAGATCGGCTCGCAAATCACCTTAGATCCATTTTTGTAGCCGTAACCTTTATTACAAGTGCAAGTGTCCGGTCCAGTGCAGAGTGCATTCACGCAGTTTTCTTTGCAGATCGGGCTGCATTTGTGGGGTTCTGATTTAACATACCCCGAATGGCACTCGCACTGTCCTGGCTCCGTGCAAAATCCATTTTCACAACCTTTAGGACATGTAGGCTCGCAAACAGTCCGGCTTTCATTTTTAAACCCGAACCCTTGCAGACATGTGCACTGATCTGGAGCGGAACAGGTTGCATTGATGCACTGCTGTTTGCAGACGGGAACGCATGCAGAAGATTTTGTGGGTTCCTTGTGTTTGTACCCACTGTTGCACATGCAAAATTCGGGTGCTATACACAAGCCGTAGAGGCATCCGGTAGAACAGATGGGGTCACATTTTGAAATGCTCCCCAAACGTAGGGTGTAGCCCGAGTCGCAGGTGCATTCATTGGGACCCGTGCAGGACCCATGGATGCAGGGCTCCTCGCAGATTGGCTCGCATCGGTTCGTTGTGTGGCTCATTTCAAAACCGAAATTGCAGGTGCAAGTATTCGGCGAGGAACAGAACCCGTTCACGCATTCCTCCTTGCAAATGGAGGTACAGACCGAGGTACTCCCATTTTCGAAGGTGTAACCCTGGTGGCAGGTGCATGTTTCCGGAGCGGTGCAGTTTCCGTGAACACATTTTTCAGAGCACTCGGGAACACAGCGACTTCGATCGTTAACACTCGTGTAGCCAGCGGAGCACAGACAGACTCCTGGATGAAGGCATCTTCCGTGCTCAGTGCAGTCATCGCATTGAGGAACGCATTCCCTGGAAATATTTTATGATACAACACAACACACAAGAAACGTTACATTTTAAAAAAAAAAAAAAACCACAAATTGATGATTGAATTAATAATGAGAATCGAGAGTACAATTAATTACCAATTAGATAGAGTAATTAATGAGCAACTAGCAAAGTAATTATCACTCATAATACACTGAGAGACATTTTCGCTCGATAAGCCACAGATACCCTACATGAATTACTCAAAAAGGCAGCGACTTTGACCAGAGCACACGGCTCGAACCTGTGCCTTTCGAATTGGCGCTTCGCTGCTCTAACCAACTAAACATCGATGCCTTCACGAGCAATTTTTGTTCTGATCAACCGATCCCACATATGTGATAATAGCGATTTTAGACTACAAATAATTTGTTCTAAAAGAAACCATCATATAAAGAAAATAGAACGTAATTTTCTTGCAAGAAATTCGAATTTAAAATCTCCAAAGACAACCGAATAATTCGTGAAATAATAAATACAATGTTGACACGAAATTTTAAACTTATAAAGCGATCTCTCCTAATCATCAAACTCACAATTATCGCACAAATTATAATTAATTTTTATTTTGTTAGCCGTAAAATAATAATTAATACCGAAAGAAATGATTTTTTCAAACTTTGTAGACTTACTCAGTTTTCGACTTGATATATCCATCACAGCATACTTGCTCATGAGAGGTGTAGGTCTGCAAAAAAAGAACAAAAAAAGTATCTCATTTAAAGCGGCCTAGAGCTAGTTAGGCTAGCAAGCAAACCTCTTTAACGCTCCTAAGCCGAAGTGGGTACTCATCTCCGGAGCACCAAGGACACGATTTTTGTGAACCCCTGTGAGGGTCCCAGGATTCTCGCACCGTAACCAAACTGATCCTCGTTCGCACCTGCCTTTAAGTACGATAATCACGAAACCATGGATTTAGACTAGACTGATCTAGCACCAAACAGAGTACTTACGGCACGATGAGGGTGCAAGGACACACTAGCTCCAAGCCGGCTAGAATTAGCAAAACAACAACAGACAATAGGTGCATTTTAGCTGCGCGTTTAAGTAATACTGTCTGAATTTTTAGCATCAATTGGTGATCTACCCTGGGGCTTTGCCCCTTATCTCGTTAAAGAAATATTTATAGCGTAAAAAAGGCGAGAAGATCCTCGAAATCAATGCACTTGACACAATCACTTTCGCTTTGTTCGTTTTTTCCTTTGCAACGGACAGTGATAGGCCGTTTTTTTTTTTATTATCTTTTTCAACGTTTTTTCGTCTTCGGGGCTGCGACAATTGTCTATCTGTTTTGCGACCTGCCTGCCAGAAGATATGAGCGCTATCCTCTTCACGATTAGCACGCCGGCCATTCACTGGAAATGAGGGAAAAATCACCACAATGACCCCAGAGATTTAAAGTGAAGTGAATATCGTCAACATGTTTTACTTTTGCCCATCCATCCCCGCTATGCCACAAAAATGATGCGCGCGCAGTTAGATCTTTCCTTTAGACTGAAAAAATTTCGTCACTTCTAATGCGCAAGAAAGTGCGCGATAAATAAAATTGGCAAAAATTGATGCGAAAGGCGTCGTACTCGGGTGAGGCCCCACAGTTAGCGTTGCGCCTTATCACACACTCTTTTATTACAAGTTCAAGAGCAATTAAGCGATTTTACAAGGCACAAATCTGACAAGGGTACTAAAATAATTTAACGTTAAACTCCAGTAATCTTTTAATATAAGTGTTAAATGTAGATCTAAAGGCGTTCACCCTGCAATTATTAGCTCAAAGGTTTTTCCTGTGCTTTTAATTCAGTAGCGTGCGAATTAAACCATTAATTTTGATTGTGTAGTGTGGACCGCGTTCCAAACATTTTTGAATTATTCCAAATTTTTCTAAATGATGACCTTAACAAAATTTAACATATCGAAATTTTATGTTTTCCCAATTTAAAAGCGGATTTCTAAAAATCGTTTTTCTCAGTAGTTTCTTTGTTATGAATTAATAATACCAAAATTCAAAAAATAAACGATGCTAAGCAAAAAATGTGTTAAATTCAACTCTGATTTATTCTCTCTATTTTATTTAAAAATTTTAATTATACAAACATAAAAACAAAATTCAACGAGCCTCTTTACATTATAGGGACGCAGTTTTGCCTTCCTTTGACGCCGATCTCTTTGATGAACCCGGGCTTGCATAAGCACATGTTTGGAGCAGTGCAATATCCGTTGGGACATCCGCTGGGACAATTCGGGACGCACATGAAGGGATTATTGGAGTCTAAAACGTATCCAGAATTACAGGCACATGAATTAGATCCGCTACAGTAGCCGTTTAAGCAGGCCCTCTCACAGTGGGGCATGCACCTCGTACCAGTTGGATCAAGGGTCCAACCCGAACGACACCGGCAATCATCAGGAGCTGAGCAGATTCCATCGTGGCATCCCCTGAAGATAAAAATATAAAAAAATATTTAAACATCACATACATATGATTATTATAAATTTTAAATATTGCACCCCAAGTATACGACTATTTTTAAGAATTCAGCTTAATAAAAACATTTGCTGAATTGTATAGACGTAGTTGAAAATTTTTTCCAAAGCACTGCAGGTAAGCAAGTAAGTAAGTAAATTTTGAAAAACTAAAACAACTCTGAAATTAATTTAGGCAAATGATTTTCCGTTTCTAAATTTCTTATACTATTGAATTATATGAAATATTTTATAAATTTGAAAAACGTGTTGATCGCAACCTGGCGGTTCTGTTGATTGGCGAATTTTTAATTTTTAAGATTCATCGATCAATCCATCCAACATTCCGAAATATTTTAAATCACAATGGATATAATTCGGAATGTAGTTCTTTAGGCTTTAATTTTGTTAATAAAATTGTCCTAGAACGCCTTAGTTAATAAATCATTTAAAAAAATTACTTTGTCGGTCATTGAATTGAATATTCAAACGAGTTTTTATTGGAAGCATTTGGGCGGTAACAAAAATTATTCTTTGAACAAAACGTTCGGGATTAAATTGATTTTACAAACAAGTTTCCAAATTTGTAAGCTGGAGTTTTGTTGTTAAAAAAAAATTTATCTTACTTTACTTCAAATAATTCTTAAAGATAGCAAGCCTTACGATGGTGTAGCGTTTTTGGGAGGAATTTCCATCCATATTAAGTAAATTTGCAGACTTGCAAATATTAACAGATCTGAGCCTAAGCAGCGATACTTACTTAGAGCAGACTGGTTCACATCGATCCAACTTCCTTATATACCCCGGATTACACTGGCAAGTCCCGGGAGTGGTGCATCTTCCATTCTCGCACTTATCGCACTTGGGCTGGCAGTTGCCCGTAGGAGAATTTTCGTAACCCATGTTACACTGGCAGACATCAGGAGCGGTGCAATTACCGTTTTGGCACCCTTGACTGCATGCTGGGATGCAAAATTTCTTCTTGGTCGGCTCTAAGACGTAGCCGGGCTTGCACCTACAACTACCATCGGACTGGCACTCACCATTCCCGCAGCCAATGGGGCACACTGGGACACAGAATCCGGCGATATTCTTAATCGAATCAGGGAAGCACCTGCACTCATTTGGGGCAACGCAAAGTCCATTCACGCACCCATCCACACAGATCGGATCGCACTGCTGATAGTTGTGGACGTTCCGTTCGTAGCCTTCGCAACAGATTTGGATCCTGCTCAGAGATGGGTCCGAACCGTTTCCGTGAGGCACAGGATGGTTCTTGTCTAAATGGAGCGACGCAGTTCTGTAAAATGATTGCAAGTTATCACAACTGATCGTAACCTACAAAATTTATTAATATCTCTTACGGCACTTCGGTGAAGCATACTCCAGAAGCCATCCTGGCGCGAGTTTCATTAATAAACAAGGTTAAAGCGTCCATGGGTATCGGGGCTAGACCAGGTTGCCTTGGTAGATGACCCGGATTAGGCTGATACGGGTAATAAGGAATGGGTACTGGCCCAGTTTCATTGATAATAAGACTCCCAGAAGCTGGTCTATGAGTCTTAATCCCGATCTGACCCAACCCTCCATGAATAAGGGCAACAAAAATCACAAGCACATAAAACATGATCACTATTTTTTTTTACATAAAAACCACCGCACCTATTCTCAGAACAAGCGTCACTTGAAGTCTAACTTACTGTGCTTACGTCGCCCGCACTACCTTGAGGCGCTTATTTTCTTACCACCTCCACCGATTCGTCTTAATTGAATCGAAAAACGAAGTGGGTTTCACTTTGAGATGCTCTCAGTCTTGTTTCACTGAAATCTTTGGCAAACTGGCCCATTTGTGGAAAACTTCTTTTTATATTTGTCGAGGGCATTTTTAAATTTTATTTCCATAAACAGTGTCGTTGCAACCGTTTTGGTACCACCAATTTGATAAGAAAACGTTTGTTTTTTCCAAGAAATATGAAGCAAAATCTCTCAGACCGCAAAGTTTTATCGTAAGAATTGGGTGCAGTAGGCAGTTATCAGCGCAAAACCCACTGCAGACCAAATGTTTTTTGGTGATTAAAACTTGAACAACGTTCTTTTTGCTTCTTTTGCTTGATGGTGGGCATTTGCATGATCTTCGGTATTTATGGGGTTGGTGGAAGCTGTGCGAGGGCTGCGGTTTACTGGGTAGAGTAAGAGGAGGCTACTGGCGAAACCCCAAAAGGAATCATTTAATTTTATTTGCCTCCTTCTTCCTCTATATCTTCTCGATCTCTGATCTTCCGCGCATTATGCTTCTTATGAATTCTGAAGGCGTATTATGAATGAAGTCATGCCGTTTTTTTCCCTCATCTTCTTTATCCGTTAGGAACAAAAACAAATATCTTTTTTTTAGTTTTGAAGAGCCTGTACAAATGCTGATTATCTCACTCCTCGTTTTCTTTAACACTAGAACAACCAAGAAATTATCTCAAACATTTTCAGTTTAATTCTTTAGTTCTCTCCAAGAAAATTACGTATATAATGAAAATAGTCTAATTAATCTTTACTTATATATTTTTTTTAAATCCCTGTAAATAAATTTGAAGAAGGTATGGCATGAACTTTCTTGGAAAGAATAATTTCAAAATCTACTGAGAGGGGTCAAAAGGATTGCTTGGTAAATCTAAAATAAATCGAAATTACCACATATTCTTAGAAAAATTTACTTAAAAAAAATACAATTTAAAAATTATGAACAACTTTCTGCGTAGTAACGCATAAACCATAAAATTTTTTTTCTACTACTCTATAATTATAGTAAGGATTAAATTACATTTATTCTTTGTAGCTTGAATTAAGCGATATAAATTTAACCACTACAAAATAGCAATTCACAAATTAATTTCACTTACTTTTATTAAATTTCCAAATTTTGAACATTTCATTAACTACAGATATCACTCGAATAGGACGGTACTTAAATTACACGAAAGTCGCACACGGCTACAAATTGCAACAGCCCTCGAATAACACGAAATACAGCATCGTATAACGCAAACCTAATTAACCCTGCTATCTAGAATAGCCTGTATTTATGGAACCATACAAGGTTTAGTTTTCTATGGGCATATTTTCAGAGAGGTGCAAAATTAATTAACTAAATAGACTGGACGGTATTGTTGAAATTTGTGATATTGGAAAACTCTTCCTCTAAAGAAGCATCATTTTCTGAAGGTAGCTGTTTTTCTGAAGATGGAGATAATGAATCTCTTGGTTTAATCTTTGGAAGTCGAATTCGAACCCCAGGCAGACGAATCTTTAATCTTTTGCAATGGTACTCCGTTAGTCCGTGATAGTATCCCTGGTTGCAGTGGCATACGTTGGGGCCCACACAAACTCCATTTATACAGCCACTATAACATAAAGAAATAAAAACCAATTAGAAATCTAAATACTTCGATTAATTAAAAATATTACGGTTCACATTGAGGTTTGCAAATGTGACTACTTTCATATGGTTTCTTATATCCTTTTGTGCATTTGCAGTTGTTGGGTCCAACACAAATTCCATTTCTGCAGCTTCTGTTGCAAACTGGTGAACATTTATTTCCTTCCGAGTGCATTGCCCATCCAAAATCACATTTGCATTTCTCTTCTGCTACACATCGACCGTTTTCACAACCGCTGAAAAAGAAATTGATTACAACTCTGTTATTATCAATTTATAATTCTTTGTTCTATTTTCAGGGTATTGTTTTTCGTAAATTTCAATTTCAAAAATAAAAATTTAAAAGGCAGGCCATTTTTCAAAACATGTTTTTGATAGCTACAACTGAATTCAGCTTAAGAAAAACAAGCGCTGAATTGATGAGTCAACTACAGAAACTGAATCAATCATCTTAAATTGCCCAGCCCAACTCTTTAATGGACCATCATGTCTTCAAGCCCCCTAATCTAGTCATAAATAAGTTAATTTCATTTAGTTAATTAGCCTTTCTTTATTTACGTTTGTAGCTTGTATTAAGCGAAATAAATAAATAAATTTTCCACTTCTTGCAAATTTATTAAAATAACTGCTAATCTTTAATTAGAAACGA
The DNA here is from genome assembly GCA_963969385.1 of Philonicus albiceps. NCBI lineage: Eukaryota > Metazoa > Arthropoda > Insecta > Diptera > Asilidae > Philonicus > Philonicus albiceps. The sequence continues at coordinate 11,989,183 of OZ017775.1, read as the reverse complement.
CTAGCGAGTTTAAAACATTTGGGCTAAATTGAGAGGACCTTGAGGACTTGTGGTCGTTTAAGTTAGCTTTGCATTCGATTTTAGCTACTAATTTCAAATTAAGTACCTTGGTGACCGAGCTCTTCTTAGGGCAGATGTAAAACGTCTAGCTAGATTTATGTATTTTGTTTTGTTTTGTTTATTGGTATTGTTTGTTTATTAGTTGTTAACCCAAAATTTCTTTTCTACGTACCAAAACCATTAGAACTCCTTGCAAGCAGGTAAGTAGGTAATTATCTACCTGTTTTTTTTAAAAAAATATATCAGCGAAGCGAACATAATGAAATCAAACTTTGATCGGGGAATGATCAGAGGAATAAAATTCAATTATGGTATCACTACGTAACTATGTTTCGAACTATATAGTGAAATAGACAGCAAAAACTCAAAAATATTACCGACTGCAGTTAGCTTGGCAACTGTTGTCTATAAGCCTAAAGCCTGGATCACAGAGGCATTGTCCTGGTGTAGTACAAACACCTGAACCGCATCGAGGATTGCACATTGCTTCGCACTGAAGCGTTTTGAAATTCATCTGGTAGCCTTTGTTGCATCCACAATGATTTGGTGCAGTACAATTTGCGTTTAAACCACAATCCTGACTGCAGAGGGGTATACAGAAATTTTTCGTATAATCAAGTTGAAAGCCCGGATTACATTTGCAGCCACCGGACTCATCGCACTGACCGTTCAAGCACTCAAAGGGACAAGTCATAATGCAATCACCGTTGAGGGACTTCACAAAACCGAAGAAGCACCTGCAATCGTTGGGACCCACACACTTTCCATTTCGACACGGTTTATCGCATGTTGGCTCGCAAACTCGATTCTGAATCTTTTTGTAGCCAGGGTAACAGTCGAAGACGAGCTTCACTTGTGGGTCATCAGTGTTTGCAACGACCGCGTATTTTTTTCGAAATAATTCAGAAATCCTGCAGAAAATGTTTGGTTAGTAATGAAACACCCATAGGTGAACAAAATACCCACCGAACCTCCTTTAGATGTACTCCCTCCCCTAGTCCCCCGGGGTTGAGTGTATTTGTCTCATTATGCCAAATTAAAGAGCTATCCACTTTAGCTGCAGTTCCAAAAGTTGCAGTTAAAAGTAACAATAAAGCAGCAGTAATTGTGCGTGCCATAGTCAAATTGTAAATAGCACTCAAATGAAATTTAAATTTAAAACACTTTTATATATAAAATACTCAAAAATTGTATATGCCGTTTTGTGGATTTTTTCTAAAATTAAACTAAAACCTTGAGATAAGAGAGGCTCTGTTGATAATCATTTTATACTCGTGGAAAAATCAGTAGCGTCAGAGAATGGGGATTTTAGGAAATTCATAACTTTATTTGATAATAATTATTTAGCTCATCCTCATCTATTTGTAGATATATTTTGTTAAAATCACGCTTCATTTTTTATTCAAAGTCAAATCGACCTAAAACTGAAAACATTTCAGTTTAAGACTCAATTATTTTTTACGTTTTGGGAATAGGGTCTAAAGTATGACCTTTTTATAAAAAGGCTAAAGAAGTGCTGGAAAACTCCAAAAAAAATGCGATTTTTATAATTCTAAGTTCTAGACTCTACGGCTTAAATTATTCCCTCAGGGTGTACTCTTATCAGAATTTAAGCAATTCTTTCATTTCATTTAAGCTTCGAAATTTATATCCACAATAAAACACAAACATCAAATAAAAATCGTTTGTGATTTTAACTCTTTTTAATGTTCATGTCTAAGCTAATTTAACTAAAACCGTACAAAATTAGAAAATTTAATCTATTGAATTAAAAATATTTCTAATTCAGCGAAATTTAATTGAACATGCTATTTTTTGATATTAACCAAAATTCTATCGGAGATAGTGAAAAGTAATTTTTTCTTTCATTCTTCCTTTTGTGCTGAATTCTGCTGTTTATTCCCCTATAAGTTTTTGCAACACACTTCGCAATTCAGCAATTCCTCTTACTAAGCTAAATTATAAAATACAGCATAAGCCATTTTATTTCAAATTAGTTCAGTTATCCGATCGTTAAGATTTCAAATCAAAGTAAAGCTTCGTCTTTTAATTTAACAATTATATTGAGTTTGTATTCTAAAAATGGTTGTATACAGATTTAGAAATTCCAACTATTGTCCTTAAAACGTTGACACATATGATTTTAACATAATTCAGCTATTAGCTGTATAAGCTGAATGGACGTCTATAGCCAGTAACGTGTTAAACTGCAATGAAGTAATCAATAATTTAGCAGTAAACCATTCATTACTTCATTGATGTTCAGTATTTCGATTTCTTACGGCGGTATCATTTAAGTTTAAATGTGGTTTGCGATGTTACTTGAAATCTATGGGTGTATGTAAAGGATGTAGTTATATTGTTGGGGATAATTTTGAAATCTTTGATATCTTCTGAAATATTAATTTCAATAATATAGTGGAAAGGAGATATATGATCTAAACTATATGTTTAAGCTAACTAACATATATATTTGGATGAGGATTAATAATATGCTGGTCAAGACGGCTTCGCAAATGAATCATTATTTTTTAAATACAAAAATGGTAACTATGAATAATTCTTAAAAGATGTTACCCCGTACTTTTCTATGGACAACCACTGTCTACATAAAAATCCAGTCTAAAAATACTAAGCGAATAGACATACGACACAGATCAACGACTTTGTTTTATGCTATTTAGAGATTTAACGTTTCTATTTAAACCAAAATATAGTGAATAAAATAATAAAACCAGTAGTAAATAAAGCAGATATGTTTATATTTTATTTTATTTTATATTTTTTACAGAAAATCTAATCTACCCTAATTACTTTCGCCTGCAAACATTGTTTACTTTGTGGAAGCCTGCATTACAGAGGCAAATATTCGGAGCGGTACAGATACCATTCACGCATCCATTGGGACACACTGGCTTACAAATGTTATACTGGCCACCTTGGATACCATACCCATGATTACACTGGCACCTATTCTGTCCCACGCAACGTCCATTTACGCACTGTTTCTGGCACCTTGGAGGTGCGGGAGTAGTAGGAATCGGAACGCACACATTTTTCATCGTCTTCTGGAATCCGGAAAAGCATTGGCAATTATCGGGTGCAACGCAAGTAGAATTTTTGCAACCTCCACGACAATGGGGGAGGCAACTATAAGAGTTGCCAGGATCTGTGATGTAGCCGGCATTGCATTTGCATTTGTTTAAACCTATGCACTGACCGTTGACGCACTTTCTGCTGCACTGTGGATCAGGCCTTTGTGTTGTTACTATTTTCTGTGCACAGACGTTTCCGCGTTTTTCATAACCGCTGTTACAGCGGCATACATTTGGGGCTACGCATGCACCATTATAGCATCCATTCGAGCAAACTGGTTTGCATTTATAGCTGTAATGTGCATCTTTCGTATATCCAGACAGGCAATTACACTGGTTAGGCCCAACGCAGGTTGCATTCACGCAACTTGGGAAACAGCGGAAAGGCTCCATTTGTAATGGGGGTTTATAAACCGGTGAAATTTGTTGTATGGGCATAGGGTTACATCTGAAGCTTAATTGCAAATCTCTAACGAATCCAGGGAAGCATGCACATTGATTTGGTCCTACGCAATTCGCATTCACGCAACCTGGATTACATTGAACCGTATTTACTTGTACAGGAACATTAAAAACCGGTTGATTTGCTTTTTGTCCACCTCCTAGTTTTGGTACCGGTATTGGAATTGGTATTGGAATGGGTACTATTGGCAATATTGAGCCATGGTGCTGTTGTTGTACAGGTGATGATGGAGCTGGAACAGGAGCTGGTGCTGGAGCATTGAGCACTCCCGGAACTGGAGCTGGTGCATAAACAGGATTCTCAGCATAAGTCATTATTGCCTCACTCTGCACTCTTTTACAACGATGACCGGAGTAGTCCATGGTAAATCCAGGCTTACAATTGCATACATTGGGAGCCACACAATCTCCGTTTATACAAGGTCTGCAAAAAATAAACTTATTGAACACTTCAAGATCATAGAAATGTAGAAATAATAAGCAATACCGTTTACATTCCGGTTTACATTCGTTACTAGTTTGTGATAACTTTTTGAATCCTTCTATGCATTTACAATTACCGGGGCTAATACAAAATCCATTTTTGCATCCCTTTTCACAGACAGGTTCGCATTTATTTCCCAAGTTATTCAGGGTCCATCCGATGTCACAGCTGCAGACCTCATTCGCAACACATCGACCCTTTTCGCAACCCCTGAAAATAAAATTAATTTTTTTTTTTTAATTGAAATATTTGATAAGGTTTCTGTGATTATGACGAAAAAATGACCTTAAGTAAATTAGTTCTTACCTAGTACAATTAGCCTGGCACGTTTTGTCTATAAGTTTGAAGCCTCTATCACACTGGCATGTTCCAGGAGCAATACATGTCCCTGCCCCGCATGGAGGATGGCACTGTGCTTCACATTGCATCTTTAAATTCCAACCATATCCACTTTTACACCCGCAAGTATTTGGAGCTGTACAATTTCCATAAATACCACAGTCCTTCTGGCAATAAGGAACACAGAATTTTTTCGTACGGTCAGGAAGAAAGCCGGGATTGCAGTTACAATTGTCGTACATATCGCACCGCCCATTCAAGCAATCGAAGGGGCACGTGGTCACACACTCTCCGTCCATATTCATAACGAAACCGAAGAAGCACCTACACTCATTGGGACGCACGCATTTTCCATTACGACAAGGTTTGGTACAAACGGGTTCACAAACACCCTCCATAACCTTTTTGTAGCCTGAACAACAGTCGAAGACAATACTTTTTGTGGGATCACTTGCGTTTCCTTGGACTTGATACGATCCTCTTGTTATTTCTACAACACTAAAGGAAAATTAAGTTATAATTAATTAAACAAAATAATTTTCTTTTTTCGAAAATTCAGTTTCTCTAGACTTTTCCTCAATTCAGCTTAATAGCAAAAATTGCAAAAAACAGCAAAAACAGAAGTCCTCTTTTAAAGGGTTAAACTATTTCAAAAACCCTTATAAAGTTATAAATATTATTAATGGATTAAAATGGTTAAGTTACTTACGGCACTTCTTTAGGACAGACTCCTTCTCCCATAACCCAAGAATGCGATTTACTCTGTTGGTACTGAATAGTTTTGCTATGTCGATCTTGGTATTTTTCTACACCTGGAGTTGCTCCTGCAGTTGCAATCAGAAGCACTGCAACTGCTAGAACAGCAGAATTTGTACAAGTCATAATTTTACTGTATAAACTTTTCACTTAAAACCAATAGCACAAATTAAAAATATATCGACAATTTTTATAAACGACCCATCCAAACCACTAGTCAAGTGTCGACTCTCTAAACTTTCAGTCAAAAATTCTTCGGTCCTCTGTTCGTTCTGATTAAATTCTTGGGGCTAATTTTGAGATAGGCGTCTTCCTGATTTCAGTCCTTCCAAGCTTGAACTGGCTGCTCGATAAGACTCCGCTTTAATTTTATACTACTCCAGAATTGATATCGTATAAAACCTTAAACAGCTTGTAAGAACTTCCGGAAAGAATGAAAATATAAGCGACTTTTTTACTAAGCTCAAGCCGCAAATTCAGTACACCCACCACTGAACTTTTAAAAGAAATTCTATCACATTATATAGTTTTTAACCACAATTTTGCGTAAAAGATTACAAAATTTGGCATGCCCCATTAAATAAATTCCGAATGATAAGAGCTCCTTAATTAGCTTGTTGGCAAAATTCCGATAATATTGGCTTTTCCCTGACTCTATGCCAATTCAAGAGATAACATTAAGATGCTTTTAATTTTATCATTTGCATAATTAGGGAATTTCGTTTAGTTAATTGATGACTGATGACGTAGAAGCTGTTAATACAGGAACAAAGTTCTCAAATATTCATCACTATAAATAAAAAATTAGTTTAGTCCAGTTATTTGTTATTTATGATTGAAAATGTTATATTTGCTGTACGTTAAGTACCATTGTTAATCTATTGTCTGGTCGAGATGAATTCAGAATTTCTATTAATAAAACCTATTTTTAGCAATCTCCTTAAAAGTCATATTATTTCGAATGCAGTGAGACTTATCATTTCCTTCCTCATTATTTTTGTTTATTCTATAAAAGAAACTCTCAGAAATATATGTTCAGTTTTACCTACATTATTCAGCTTAACAAATCCAATTGCTGAATTGATTACTCATCTATGGAAATTAAATTTTTAAAATACTACCAGAAATCATAGTTTAAATAATTTTTATTTTTACACAGGTGATGGAAAAAACTTTCTCCCTCACCCACCGGGATAATTTATCAACAATTTTACATAATTTATATATATATATATGTTTTTTTTTTTTTTTTGTATGGCACGCTATCACACTAGACTCAGTTAAGCTTGTTGCCACGGTTTCTTTTTCAATTTTTCTATCGCTTAGACTCCGATAAGCAGCATTTCTATGCTTTTTTTTCAAAAACAAAAATATCAAAAGATAACTATAAAAATATCTTTACTAAACTCGCGTGTAAAACTATGAAGTGATAAAAATAAATTGCATCGATCTCTAATTCAGCGCAGCATTGGCATATAGCTGAATTACGAATCAAGGTGGTTTTGATAAGTTTTTTGAACTCTTGAATATTTTGCCTACGACAGAGGAAGAGGATAATAATTATAATTTTAAAACACAAGCATCTATTGAATAAAAATCGTATATTTATATCACAGCAACCTTCTCTCCATTCTTATAATATTTTACCACTCCTTTTCGTTCTAGAATAGAAAACAACAGAATTTTAGGTAAATCCTTTCATATTTAAATATAACACTTACCCTTCTCGTCCACATCATAGGCATTCTCGCCACACTTTCTACGCATGTAATATATTAATCCAAGTACAGCAAGTATACAGACAACTATGCATAAGTACTTAAGCCACCATGGATTTTCTGTTTGGTGTACAACAGTGGATTCTGCAAGGACACAGATGAATATGCTTTGTGAACTGAGCTGAAATCCTTCATGGCATTCGCATAAATCAGGACCAATGCAACTTCCGTTAATGCAGCCATCTTCGTAACTATCGCAAAGTGGGATGCAATAATTTGCATTTGTCTGATTGTAATCGAGAACGAAACCTTCTTTACATTCGCAGACATCGGGCTCGATGCAGAACCCATTCACGCACTCTACAGTGCACTGAGAGACGCACGACCCTTCGACTTTACCATAGCCGTTCAAGCAAACGCATTTGTTGTTACCATCACAGAATCCATTAAGACAAGTAGCTTCACAGTCTGAGACACATTCATTAGAGCTATCATCTGCAAGTGAGTAACCATCGTGGCATTGGCAAAATCCATTTAAACAGCTGCCGTTTATACAAAAAGGGTCGCATGTTTCATTAGCTAAATCCGGGTAGGTAGTACTATTTATTTGAATTAAATCGTCAAGTTGTTCTCCAATATAATCACATCTTTGAAAAACATAGTCCCATTCGTATCCCTCCCAGCAGGTGCAAATGTGGGGCTCAAAACAGTCACCGTACTCGCATCCATTACATTTTGGCAAACAGGAATTAGTACTATTGGGATTTGGTTCATAATCTTCAAAGCATGTACATAAATCTGGCGCTGTGCAGTTCGCATTTTCACAAGATGGACTGCAGGAAGGTACACATGAACCATACTCGTCCAGCTCGAAACCTTTCCAACAATCGCAAACCCCTGAAGAAGTGCAGTCCCCATTGTCACAAGAATCGCAAGACGGTACACAGCGATACCAATCTTCACTATGATTCTCGTATCCTTCAAAGCAGGTACAATTTTTAGGTCCAGAACAAGTCCCATTTTCGCATCCGTTAATCTCACATAAAGAGATACATTCACCATCCGGCATTTTTTCATAGTCCTCAAAACATTGGCATTCCTCCGGAGCAATGCATTCACCATTGGTACAATTTGAGCAAACAGGTGTACATTTATCCTCTACCACTGTGTACCCTTTAGGGCATGTGCACTGATTAGGTGCTGTGCACACACTTCCTAGCAAAATTGTTTCGCAGGGACGATCACAAATTGGTATGCATTCAGAACTGGAATTTAGGGAGAGTTCGAAACCTCTAAAACACTCACACATGTCAGGGAGGGTGCATATGCCATTTATGCATGAAGGATTGCACTGTGGCATACAAACGTTCTCTCCGTTGTTTACGTAGCCGTTATAGCATTCGCAAAGCCCTGGAGCTGTGCAGCTTCCGTGAACGCACTTATCACAATGCGGAATACACCTGGAAAAAAAAAATATAAATATATTAAAATTCTTATCTATTTTAAGCTGAAAGTATGAGAGTTCATAAAATAATTAAACTGCATTATTTCCAAATGCATTCGGAATGAATAGGCTCAGAAACCAAAAGCTTTGATAGTAAAGAGAACTTTTAAATTGTATAAATATCCTTCTAGATATTTTTTTTTGAACTTGAATATTTAGAATTAAACAGAACAGAACTCACCTGAAATCATTAAACTTTTCATATCCTTCGTGGCAACTGCAGGTGTTTGGGGCGGTGCATTCTGAATTTTCGCAGACACGATCACAAAGCGGTACACACCTTCCCCGAAGTCGGGTGTATCCTCGGCAGCAAACCTCCCCAGTTTTTGTGCGATATTCGACCTAAATCGATTGGAAGAAAACAAAACATGCACCCCAAAAAATGAAAAATACTGCTTCAAACTTACATCTTTGTAAATCTCAATGCCTGGCTTCAGTTGAAATCCAGTTTTACCATTCCACTTCGTATATGTGACCTTCTTCAAGACACTGTGAGTCTTTTCGACCGACACCGAATAGTAGACAAGTTTTGTGCAAACCCCCGAACCGGGCAGCAAAGGTTTAGATTCGGGTAGAAAAGTAGCAAATATTATGAGTGTCCAGAACAGCATATTTATTACCACTGAATAGCAGATCTTTCCCATTCGCCACAAAGCAGCTGCTTCGCAATATTCGATAACGATTTCCGGTTTCAAGACTGGGAATCAGTGCTCCCCACCTTGGAGATAAAAAAGGGCCTCATGACACACAAAGCCTGGCGTCCAAGAATATCAATGTCCAGTGAAGGAACTTATCTTTGCACTCTCAGTACTATTCCTGAAATTCAGCTGAATTTTTGCAATGTGACTCAGAGGCGCCGTTTTATCTTTTTATTAGAAAAATGGGAATAAGAGGACAAGGAATTTTAAAGCTGAGGGAAAATAAGGCTAGCTATTTCTAAGACAAGCGTCCTATTTTTATGATACGAGTTCGAATTGCTGAATTGTATGCAAAAGTTCTGGTGAGAAACATTAACATTAATTCAACGACTTCGTAAAAGGTGTACAAAATTATATAAGGATTAAGAAATTAAGAGAAAACCTTATTTTTGACTATTGACAAAATATTTATGAACTCTACAAATGTACACAAGTAGGACCTTATCCCACGGGTCTTACATCTAATGAACAGTGTATAGTATATCACGATTACTTAACACTAGAACTAGACCTATTCTTGGGCTGTAGTAGATGCTTGCGGGTTCCGCTCGGCAGCCGCAACGCCAGACGTCTTTACAAAAGAACGAGCTAAGCGAAAGGAAGGAAATATGCTGGCGAGCCGATAATAAAAATTGCACTCATGGTGGTTTATTTGTGTCTTTTGGACTAGACAAGGTCGCCTTTGCGTTACCGCTTTGTAAAACTGTGTAAAATTGTGTGGAGGCGGTTTGATCGTGCGATTCCTCCTCCATTACAATGCTGCTATCAGCAGCTGATGGAATTGTTGGAAGGAACCTGACCCCAAGTCGTGGTGGTGAGGAATCCTCTTCTTCCTGGACAGCTTGCTGCCGAACTAAACGTGGCTTTGAACTGGACGATTGCTTACTACTGCAACCTGAAAGAATTTAAAAGGAATTGATTTAGAAATAAGTAATTAAATCACTCAATAATTAAAAGCAGAAATTACCACAAAAACCATATCAGAAGCTGTTGCAGAATTATTTTTGAAAAATCAGAAAACTTAAAAACTAGACAAAAGCATATAACAAAAGTTTCTAAACTAAACTTTTGAATTTCTTTTACATATATTGCGATTTTAACCCACTCGGCACGAAACGTATTAGAAAGCGTTTTATATTACAGCAGTTAATTATCATAGTTATCACTTACCAATAATAGATGGAAGGGGAGTAGTGCTGCCCGCACTTGACCTGGACAATCTAAACGTTGAGGTACTTGCAGTTGTTGCTGAGGCAGACGAATCATTTCTCGAGCTCGATAAATTCGAGTCCTGTGAGGTTTTCCTGGTTATAAGCCAGGCGGAATGACGCCTCCTTGAATCCATGATTTTCATGGGTATGGCACAATTATGAGGCGCAGGCGGACCATTCCGCCAGGAACTGGATCTTGACGAACAAAAATTTTCGCTAGATATTGAACTAGCTCGCTGCTTTTTTCCTTTATGGAAATCAGTAAATTGGAAAGTATACTGATCAGGGCGAGTAGTTCGTCGTTCTTCTTGTCTTCGTTTCTTACAAATGAGACGATTCCAAGTGCGCGTCCAGATATTTTCTTCGACCCGTTGGGTGCGCCTAGGTAAGTCGTGTGGGACCATTTTAACGCACCGACATCCAGCAGGAGGTAGAAGCGGTGGAATTTCTCTGGCTGGCCGTTCACATCTTCCAATTGTCCTTGTTACGCGAGACTCCTCGATCGCCTTGCATATCATTACACAGTCCTTTTTAAACTGTTTTGTCATTATCGCATACAGGAAAGGATTGCAACAGGAGTTCAATGGAAGTATGAATACTGTAAAAATTTTTGCTTGCTCCAAAGAAATTAATTGCAGCCCGAATATTGCTGTTAGCGAAAAAAATGCAATCGGGGACCAGCACAAGAAATCTGTGAAAACAAGTAAAGCCATTCGCTTTGCAATTCTTGAATCGTTGGTGTTCCACGCCTGTGAGCCCCTTATCGCCCAGTACATCTTGAGGTAGCACCCCATAAGGGTGAGAAAGGCGCAACCGTTGATGAACATTAGCGCAACAACGTAGGTTAGACTAGCAACGCCTGTTGTCGTCTCAAAAGGTAAACAAACCGCAAATTTTCTATAATCTGAAATACCGACGAGAGGCAAAACTGCCATTGTTAAGGCAAAGGCCCAACCTAAAATCATGATGTAGGTTGCCTGACGGAGCGACAATCGCTTGTTCAGGTGTATGGCATGAGTTATGGCATAGTTTCTTTCCAGCGTGATAACAGCTAAAGTATAAACAGATAATTCTGAAGATAATACTGCAAGAAATCCGGCAATCTGGCAAACTACACTCATTTGCCACGGAATCGCATACATTCGAAACTCTCCTAATGTAGAGGCATCAACTATAGCCAAGATGCCAAGATAAACGCCCATAAAAAAATCCGCTGCTGCTAAATTGCACACTAAAAATCGAGGCACATCCATTTTCGATCGAGAAAAGATCAACACGAAAACAACAGTGCCGTTCCCAAGCATTGCAAGAAGAAAGACTACCCAAACTCCGCAGCGGAGGGTCCACCAGTCGAATAGATCAGCACAGGGTAGAAATGGGCCAGGTAAGGGCAAACACTGAACAGCACCAGGTGCAAACTCTGAACCAATATTCCGAGTCGGGATTGGGACATCTTCTTCAAAGTACTCTTCCACGTAGGTAGGGAGATTTCCTGGATAGATGAAGTCCTGCCCAAAAGTATCCCATAGATCATTAATCTGGTTCCCAAATTTTTTACTGAGATTATCTAGAAAGAAAAAACAATTCATTCCTTTTTAGAATTCGAAAATTGATATTGTAAACCTAAGGTTTTTTTTGAAAAATAAAAACTTCAATCTTACGTAATTGCGGCCAAATATCCATCATGCTGTTATTCCAAAGGCTCATATCAAATTCGGAATCGGATGGAAATAGCACCGCTTCCTGGACTAGAGGTGGCTTCCTCGTTGCAGTCATTGTGACGAGCGGAAGAAAAGGGCAACAATGGTAAGCGTAGGACAGTATTAGACTCTGTATCCGAGGAAATGTCTCCGGTGGTGGAAACTCTTTTAATTTTGGATTATTGAAAGTCTTCAAATGCAAAAGCCGCTGTAAGCCAGTAGATGGCAAGTGAGAAAAAATGTTTTTACCCAAATTCCTTAAAAAAAAATAACAAATAAGAAAGCTTAAGGGATTAATTATAATGAAAATAATCTTACAAGTCTTCTAATTGCATAAAACCAGCAAAAGCTTTCTCATCAATGTCACTGATCTTGTTTCCCTCGAGATCTCTGAAAAGTTAGTTATATTAATTTCCGCCAAAATGTATTGAACCATATTCTGGGAGACAATATGAGAAACATATGGACAAAAAATCGCTAGCTTAATTAAGAAAGTTTTAAGAACACTAAATTTAGCTAAATATTACAGGCTGATTTACATTATGGTTTTAATGGTTAACTTCACGAGATGTTATAGTAATTTAGCTAAACGAGCCCCATCATCCAGAATATGCCATCTCTCTATAAACTTACAAAAGCTGCAGCTGATGTATCCCCACAAATGCGTCCTTAGGGATCATTTTTATGTGGTTGTACGACAGCAGTAAGTCATGCAGAAAGCTAAGCCCTTGAAATGGTTTTCCATCGAGTGAATCTATTCTGTTACTGGAAAGATCTCTAGACAAGAAGGGCAGACTATGGTTACAGTTTAAGGCCCATTTATCGAAAGAGACACTTACAAGAGCCGTAGTTCCCTGCAGTTCCTCAAATCTGGGACTTTCGTTAATGCATTCATTTTCAGTTCTCTAAAATATAAAAAAATACTTAAATTAAGGCAGACAATTATTAAAAAAACAAAAAAAAAATCGTACAAGCTTCTCAACCTCGGTGAATTCTGGCACAGTGAATTAGGCACTTCGCTCAATCCGGCACGGTCCAAACGGAGAATCTCCAGAGATACACATCCTTCAAGGTTGGGAAACTCCTTGAGACTTCGGACGTCCGACAGTGTTCTTGAATAAAATTATGAGCAACTGCTCGAAATTTCTTTTTTCCCCAGTATTCTAGGAAATCACAAAGAGGGACTACCTACAGTTTACGAAGCCTGGTCATATCCTTTAACGCCCCAGGCTGAACCTCCTGCAGTGGGTTCGCCCGTAGGTCCAACATTTGTAGTCCTGTTGGTAGCTCATTTTGATCCAACGTTTGAATGCGATTTGCAGACACTGAGCTGAATAAAAGAGAAAACTGGGTAAAATTGCATGTTAAAGAAATTTTTTTACCAAAAATTGGCCCAATTCTGATTGATTTCCACTCGATTTCCTTTCACCACAATTGCTATCTACGAGCCCCTGCATGTCGCCGAGGAAATTCCGAAAGGTTTCAGTTGCAAGGAACGCATAATTTCCATTGCCATGCGGCATCACGGGCCGTTAGTCTGCACCCGTAATTTTCATAAAATTCCCATTTTTCAGACAAAATCCCAAAGTTAACTGCCCCTAAACCCTTTTCGCTTCGAATTTACACACGACAAAGTTGTCGTCATACATCAGGCTTTAATGGACAAAACATCCTGAGACGTCGTGTTCTTGGACGAAATGTCGATAAAGGGCTGCAGTCATAATCTCCTTTTATTCGGAGATGGTTCGGGGGTAAAGGGAAGAATTCAACAGATCTAAAGACACTGCCCAACATCATCTCTGAACCGGATGCCTTCGGTCCCCGGAAAGCAGTACCCAGCAGCAATTTGCAGGCAAATGGCTGGAATTTTTGCGATGAAAACCTCCTTCCTCTAGCAGTGCAATCGAGGACAATAGAAATCTCGTTGAAACCAGCTCGGAATGCAGTTTCCCGGCTAACTTCAGCCCCGCCCGCCCAATTTTTCTGTTGTTTCCAATTTGGTGCACTTGCACTGTCGCACCATACCAAATTCAGGACCTTTTTCCCTCCCCAAAACCATGGAACAAGAGCAGCAGCAGTAGCAGCATCCGGAAAACCCATTCGATTTTATGTTTCGGGTTCGAATGTAATTATCTGCTGTATTGCAAGGATCTTTACGAACCCGAGCACAGGACCTGATCTGTCGGGGACAAATGGACACTTTCGTCTCTGATAGCAGCAGCTAGCCGCCTTCTAGCCAGAAGATTTCCTGCAAATTGGAGAATGAATGGTAGTAATAGGAAACGTGGAGCAAACCCAGGCAAATAGTTTTCCACACTATCACGATTTTAAGCAGCTTGTTTTGGATTGTTAAGAGTTCTGTTGTTGAAATCCTCAGGGCTATTACGCCAGGACATCCTGTTTGATTACTCAAATCCACCTCTATTACATTATCTCCATTCTCCTTGGATGAGAAAAAATGTGAGAATAGTAAAAATTAACCCTGAGTCTAACAAAAATGTCCAAGGCCTAAGTCATCCTTAGTCCAAGGGAATATTTTGAACATTTTATTAGATGAAACGCGCCCTGGAGCCGCTGCTTTAAGGCGGTTTCGGGCAACGTTTTGTCTGTGGCATTTTATGCCAGCAGTTCGATCCCTCCCCACAATTAAGAAATGTGACTCGACCGAATTATGTCTAGACGTGAATAATAACGCCGACCATTCGGATGGCTGACAATAACGCTCGCTGGCTCGGAAAAACCTCTGCGGTGACTATGTCCCCGAGTGGTAGCAATCAGAAATGAGTCCTATAAGTGGGAAAGTTGGCAGTTTTTTTTTGAATATGTTCACTTTACTTACAGCTCTTGCAGATGTCGCAACTTGTTCAGTCCTTGGGGCAACGAACTAAGAAGATTATCGTCCAGCTCTCTGAAAAAAACAAATATTGGAAAACAGTTACTGTGAGGATTCTTTTTTTAGATAATAATTTCCTCCTATATACCATAAATATAAATTTCGAATATTCCTCCATCACTTGAGCAATGTGAAAATTTCTAAAACTATGTGCTTAACAACTTACTTTCGACGCCTCAACTCGAAAGTAGGGTATATCGTGCATTTAAAGGCTTTAGACAAATTTAATAGATTGCCCCACATGCAGACTTTTCTCAATCTTTAAAATATTTAATCTCTACCTTATCTTTTTCCGTTTTCAAATAACAAACTTTCAATTCTTAAATACATATCAAGGTATTTAATTTAGGAATCTAAACGAAATGAAACTATTTAATTCTTTTAATAGAAATCTAGAAATTTACAAGTAGAGTACATCATTTTATAAGGCTTAAATGTGCCAGAATAAGATAATTAGATATAAAATATTCAAATCGCAGCAGTTTGGTAAAGGGATCGAACTGACCATAGTTAGTACGATTACTTTCAAGGCGAAAGGTAAGGAAAGATGTTACGGGGGTTAGTGTTAAGGGATATGCTGCGAAGGAGGTCAGGGCAATCGATGGAACCAACTAGGACTTTGTAAACGAAAATAATATCGATGACATCTCAATGTAGGGTTGATTAATATTAGGCGGTTTTCATAAGGGAGAAGATTAAGAAGGTTTGCCCAGGGCAGGCCACGCAGGTCAAAGCGGATGAAGTTCCAATCCTGTTAAAGAGTTTGAATTGCGAGGGTGACCAGACCTGGCAGGCATACTCAAGGAGTGGTAAATGACGGTTATCGATATGGAAAAAATGCACGAAATGAGTTGGAGAGGAAAGCCTAGATAGCTAAACTTTAGAATGACAATTTTGTAAGAGGTTTTATTGAAGGCTTTTTGCTAAAGTCGATGGCTATAACGTCAATCTCTGCACCGTTTTCCATAGCAAGAAGGGTGCGTGACACAAAGGTTAATAAGTTGGTGTTGGTAAATTGGCCTTTAAGGAAACCGTGTTGAATATACTTTGAATGTCTTTAAAAAAGTTCTTTAAATAAAACTAACTTAACATTTAAACGTAACTTAAATATTTGTTAATATTTCAATTTAAAAAAAAATCAGATAACTAAGAAATAACAAGCAAACCAGTAGCAATCGTGAAAATTTCCTACGTGAATACAGACTACCTGGTGAACGTAAATTCCTCACTTCTTTAAGGCTACTGGAGGTGGTTTCCTGCACCTTCAAGGATACTTACAAAACTTTAATACTTGTAAGGTTGGAAAATCCTCCTGGCGCCACCTGAATTATTTGGTTCCTCTTGAGTAACCTGCAAGAAAATATTATGCAGGTGAATGCGATAACTTTCAATTCAAAAGCACTTACAACACGATGAGGTTTTGCATCAGCGGGAAGTCCCCTCCAGCGACTACCGTCAGCAAGTTGTTGCCGAGATTCCTAAAAAACAGAACGAGGTGGAATGAGATGTTAGAAAGGACTCTGGACAAAGTCTGGTAGCACTATATAAAAAATAAAATAATACAATTTAAAAAGAAAGCTGCTCCAAGATTCTCCTTTCAGTTCAATGCCAAACCGGAAAACGAAGTGTTTTCCTCCATTTAAGCTACCATTGAACTGAAAATTCCAGAAAATTCCGGAAAAATTCGTTTGCCTGGGAGCAGCTAAAGAGCGGAAATGCTCTACGGCAAGTACTCTTCACATAGCCAGGGCGTTGAGTGGGTGTATACCGCCCATCCACGCGCACCAAATTATACAAAAGAAAACTCCAAATTTCGAATTTCAAGTATTTTCTGCAGCCAATGGAGTTTGCAGCCAATGATTGCAAAAAGATGTGGAGCCTCCCCCGGGAGGGGGAGGGGAAACTTGAAAAGTACTGGACGCATTTGCATCTTATTCACAAGAATAGACAACAAAACAGAAATCTTTTTTTTTTTTTGGTTTTGCTCACAATGCCTCGAGGGATTCGAGTCCAGTCAGGGCATCTGTTGGCACCCGGTAGAAAAGATTCCCTTCAAGCCGCAACGTTCGCAGACTGTGCAGGTATTTTAGGCTGACTCTATCCATGGTAGCGATACCGTTGCCGTTCAACTGCCTTCACACATACATATATGAATTTATAAAAAATCGAGGAAGACCAAAAAGAAGGTAGTATGATTTTTTTTTATATACAGGATAAAAGGCAGGAGGGAATATTGATTTAATTTTCTATTTTGGATAATACTTACAGCGATATCAAATTTGGAGTCCATTTAAACGATTCACCAGGTATCACTGTAAGGCCGCAGTTTTGCAACGATAACCGCTTCAACTTACTTAGTCCTAGAAATGCATCCGGATCTATTTTTCGCAACATGTTGTCCGATAGAGTTCTGTGAAAAAAAGTATACTATAAGTAATCTCATAGAGTATAAGTATATATACATAAATACCCCTAAGCACTAAGTTATATAAAAATTTCTTGAATTGTACAATTTTTTATACTGAAAAGGCTTCTCAGGGGTATCGTCCAACCCAGCAAGCAATTCGCCATATAATTGATAAATTCTGCACCGCATTACGGTTTTGTCCGTCCACTATATGCAAAATATTGCGTCTATATTTGGTCTACATCCATACAAAATTCAGATGGTGCAGAAATTAAATCTTTATGATCATGGAATGCATCGTATAGCCCCTAATTGGGTTCGGGAAAAGTTCAAATTTCAATTTTTTTATCATTTTTAGTTGAATAGATTCGTGAAGAATTGTAGGTTTACATCCAGAAAAAAGTTACTATTTCGTATAGGTTGCATTCTGTCAGTATAACCAGCCCTTACTCCTTTAAAAATTCTGTTGGAACCAATGTTACAGTCAATGGACTAGGTTATCGTACCATAATCAACAAATTTTTGTTTGAAAACATAGAAAATATCAATCCACACAAAATATGATTCCAACAGAATGACGCTACTATGCATACATCTCGTGAATCCATCGATTTGTTGAAAAAAAAGTTTAATGAAAACATTGACTCATTTTCTAAAAAAACTGAAGAGCTCAGAACGGATTTTTGTATACAAAACAGAGTTTCAAATTGAGATCGAACAATATATAAATTGAGACTAAGCTTTATTTTTTCTTGGAGTATGTTAAGTCATTGATTTACGCTAACAAACCAACAACAATTGGCGATCTGGAAACCAACATTGAACGAGTTATAACAGAGATAACACCGGATTTACTCAAAAAAGTTATGAAAAATTGGTCTGATGGATTACAGAAAGTCCGGAACAGCTATATATGCCCAAAATAATATTTATTAACGGCATTTTTTGAATAAAATTAATCATTTCACATTTATTTTCACTTCAAAGTTCTGTTTTCTCTAAAAGAAAAACACCCTATACATTAAATAAATCATATTTTTCCTTGACAACACAAAAGGTTATCCTAGATGGAGAAAATTCATCTCCTAGAAGAAATCCTCATCATATCCTAATCACTCAATATGTTTTTTAAGGGAAAACTCTACCCCTACTACTTCATTTTTACATAAAATTTACAGCAATTTCGCATTAAAAAGAGCAATCTGTATGAAGAGAAGCTCTGCAAAAATGAAAAGCACTCAAACAAGAGCACCCAGAAGCCCCATTTGCGACCCAAGTTCACTCATAAATTAATGGCAGTATGTTGGTGATGAAACCCCCAAAATGCCCAGCAATTGTCATATTTTAATTTTCCATTTCTGGCAAAAAATAATGTTAAATAACATCTCGTCCAGGTGTTGTATTGCATTGAATACCTTCATAGCCTTTAAAAATTGCCCTATTATGGTTCCTAACAAATCATAAGTTGAAGGAGACCCTTATTGGAACTTATTGAGTCATTCAAGGTAGAAACTCCCTTCGGAATTGTGGTGAAATTGCACAGCCTTGAATCATTGAAATATTCTTGTGGGGCATGTTACGTTGATTCACTTTGGAATTGAGTTAACAATTTTATGATATCAAATCAAGATAAGTAAATTGTCTTTGTCGTATCTTCAAATATAAATTTCTCTGCGTCTTTTCACAATCATATATCGGAATTTAAAAAAAGGTTGGCACTGTTGGAATAATTTTACGGATGGAGTTGAGTTTAAAAACTTACTAAAATACGGTCAAAAAGTAAAATACCAACGCTTTAAAAAATTAATATTTCGGGGATTACTAGATAACATATTAAAAAATAACGATTAATAATTATAAGGACAGGCGACACGATGTCTCTCCCTTCGTTCTTTTTAGGGTGAATCCTCGCAACCAAGAATAATTGGTTATTGTAACCTCCGCAAAAAACAAAAATGTTTCATCACTACAAATGAAAACCTTTTTCAGCTAAATACAAATTGGCACTCTATCTTCGTCCCGAGGGCTTTTGTCTCCGGAATTTAACAAAAAACACAAAAATGAAAAAAAAAATGTTTTCTTATACTTACAGTTCCTCAATGTTGGGCGCTACATCAAACGATTTTGGTGGCAAATCCGTGATGTTGTTACTACCAAGATCCCTGGGGAAAAATAATGAAAAGGAGAAAGATGAGAAAAGAAATCAACCTCTGTTGTCGCTGTAGAATGTGGGCTATGAGTTGAATTAATCAAACGCGATGTGTCAAGTTATCTTAAAGGAGCTTGCGATAAATCAGAATACCGCACATGCACCCTTGGCTCATGCTCAAACAGGCACATCCATACACCCGTACACACCCTCGAAGCGAAGTGAATTGAGGCCCGGCAAGCGGAAATTTTTCCAGAATAATAGCTTGAGCACAGCGACAATTTATTTGAATTATAGCGAACGTAACCACCACAGGTCGACGAATGCTCTTCTTTTGTAGAACATTTTTTTTCGTTTTTTTTATCACGGAAACAAATCCGTCGCAGAAGCACCCTAGAGAAGAGGAGCTACTTAGTGCTTGAGAAATTTGCAATGATAAAAACTTCATTGTACTTCCATTTAATTTCGTGAAAAATGTAGGGGCTTCATGGGAAAATCAACTGATTACCTGAAAAGCAGGCTACATTTTAAATATTCATTTTATACACCTCAATGCACAATTCAGCTTCACAAAGTACTGCGCTGAATTAGGGGAATCAATCCTATCTTAATGCTTCATTATTCATTTTTATCATACACTATCATTACAGTTTTTGTATGCTAAGTTTAATTCAGCACAATTCAGCTATTGATGAATATCTTACAATAAAAAATTTATTTTCCTTATGCTATTGCAATTCAGCAACAATCTTGTTAAGCTGAATAAAACTACTGATAGTTGATACACAAATAAACTAATGCTGCCAGATACCTCATTCAACTTGGAAGCCAGCCAAAAACAATTTCATTTTCATTTTTGAATCATCCATCGGAATCGAATTGTTCCATTGTCTGTAATCTCCAATGAGCTTAATTAAATGGAAATAACTTGCGAGAATTTTGTCGTCCACATGCATCCCAAGCTGGGAAGTCCAAAGCGCATTTTCTGCAAGAGCCTGGAAGTCAGTGTCTCCAGTGCAGAAGAGAGCACCGCAATATAAGATTGCCGGTGCGATACCATCAACCGATCGCAGAAAGGCAATGAAATTTAATAGCTGCATATTGGGCGGCGGCCTGAATAGCAATCAGCGCCTATTCAACTTAGTCCGGTCAGTTAAAAACAAAAAATCAAAAGAAAAAGTGCCCATTAAAATATGGGTTGGGTGCTCCTCTCCTCGCAGCAGCACCAGTTGGCGGTGAGGCGACGATGACGATGAAAACGATGATAGCCTTAAGCGACGTGCCCAGAATTGCCTGATTCGCGACTATTCATCTTCCCATTAAAAAGGGAGGTGCTGTACGAAATATTTTGCATTTATTGCTTTTGTTTTATTGCACCGATCGGTCTATCCAACTTATGGTAGCGAATTTGCATTCACAATACTTTATATCTTTTTTTTTTTTTTTAGATTATTTTTAAAAGTATGGGAGATACTGTCTCGAATGGATGTCTGAATGATTCCACAATAAATAGACGTCGACTGACGAATTTCGCAGTCTCCAATTTGTCTCTGTATGAAATACAAGGGGCAGAAACGCACAAAAGTGCCAGTATATTTTGGATATAGCCCCTACCCCTACTGGGGTTTGCTCACCCCCATCAGGCTGTTTCAAATTCAAAACCCCGTGAGATGTACTCCGCCACAGAAATCGTGTTATGGGGCCCCACATATATCTTATCAGTGATCATCCCAATAGCTATCCAAAAGCCAATGTAACGTTGAACTGTATGACGCTGTACGGAGCTAGTCAATCTCTTAAACAGTTTACAGTAACAATATCCTCGACAGTCGTCGCCAAAAGGGTTAAAACCAGGCATGTCTGCAGCAAAAAGTTAAATTGAGTTGTGAGCTGCCACCCAGCCTCATCCCGATAAAATTTCCTGGGCAATTTTCCCAAAAGTACATACGCATCGTATAGCATACATCCCCCTTCCCATTACCCCGCGTTCATAAAGAACTGGCCAAGGGTGCCTGAGTTCGGCCGCGGCTAAGACATCAATTCAAATGCCATTAAAAATCTCGGACACCGTGTACCCAGATAATTTTCCACTTGAGCGCAATTCGATGGAGATTTAGCATCAGTTGAAAGGATTGATTTATTGCCCTCGTTAGAATGCGAGAAACCCCTGGGAATTAGCGCGAAATTATGTCAACTTTTTTGTCCGTCTCTGCTATTTCTGCGAATTTGCTTGATTTATGCTCCCTGGGACCAATGAATCATCGTCACCATCATCAACCAAACCGGTTGAAATTTTCTACTTCCCTATGGAAGAGGACAGAATTGAATTTCTTTCTATATTATTTTATTTTAATTAGAACATTTCTAAAGTTACAGCAGCAGCTGGAAGATCTTAAATCCTTACGTCCTTATTCTCCTCCGGTGATATAAGGCGAAACCTTTGTGTAGTCTGGAAAAGCTACAACATGTTTTCCACAAGTGTTGTAAACAAGGCACACGTCCTGTTTAACTTATAGCACTTGTCGAAATCGATTCTTGCGAATTAGCCACCGCCTTGGGAGGGATGTTGATACTCTGCTATACCCTAAAATGTTATACAGTCGGTGGAAGTTGTTAATTGTGGCGCAGTTTACATGTTACCAAATACCAGAGCCAAGTAAAGCACTTGCCCCTTGAGTTAAACCCCCACATTATTCAGTGTCATGCAGAAATTTGGGACTTAGCCCGGAGTAGTTCAATTTAGTTAGACTAGTCCATGTTCGTCCATGTGATATAAAAGTTTTTGATTTAAATTCTTTCCTTTTTCATGTATAAAAAATTCTACGTTTCATGTCTAAAAATTATAAAATTATAGAATCACTAAATCTGAAATAATCAAACATAGTTTTTGTCATTCATCAAAAAATCTTAAGCAACTCTAATCGGTTTGTGTCATAAACTCAATTTGTAGAGAAATAGTTTCAGGCAAATGGAGCACTACGTGGAAAATAAGAACCCTTGAGTCCGATGTCGTTGTGATTTTAGTCGAGGATACACAACGCTTTCTGGCATTGTAAATAAAATTACAATGGAGCTATTTCTCATTGTCCGAAACAATTCACTAAAAAAATAAATAAGATGTGAATTGAATGTTTTGGAATTGTGCATAGTAACAGCTTTGCTTAAATCTGAATTTTTCTAGTATTTAGTATTTTGTTCTTTTATATCGAAAAGAAAACTTCCGATTTTAATTGTTCGTAGAAAAAAAAATGTTGAAATGTTATTTGTAAAGGTAAAAAAATTCCAAAGGCTTCCCATATTATTTTCATAGATATTCTGTAGAAAAACTAATTACCCGCAATAATCGAATCAAAATTATATCCTTTTGCTCAATTCAGCTTAAGAAAAGCAATAGCTGAATTCAGCAGTTAAGTGCCACATTTATTTGACTATTGAAAAATTGGCTCTTAACAAATAACAAGTAAACTAAATTTAGTGAATGATGCGATGTCTCACAAATTATGTATGACTGAGGAATACAAAAAAATAAAATGATAAATTTTTTGAAAAAAAGAAAATACAAAAATGAATAACTTTTAGTATATAGTTTGATAGAAAAGCTATGCTCTACAAAATTAACTAGCATTGCTAATTAAAAATTTTTGGTTTAGTTGGCTTATACTTTCGTTCAAACTAAATTAGGTTAAGTAATACCAAATTTCTTAAGTTATACTCACATATGGACAACTGCGTCAGGTATATCTGAAGGTACCGCCGGAAGTCCAAGTCCTCGGCAGGTGAGGGTGATTTGTTGAATACTCCCCGTGCACATACACTTTCTCCCCTCCCACGGTGCACAAATTGTCTTCAATGTCTTTCCTTCCACAATACCGAACTCCTTGAGAGATTTCTCATAGAGCTCTTGCGCTTCTTTTTCAGGATCGGACGATGGAATTACAACCGATTCACGGATCACATCATCACTCGTTAGCACGTCCACACTTCGCGTCAACATAGTGACGGGGGTTGTTGTCGAGACCAAAACCGCATCGAAGCACATAATTATGACCGAAATCATAAGGGCATGGAAAAAACTACGATTTCGAGTGGCACGAGTTACCCTCCCGGCCATGCCTCAGCGGATTTTCACGGGTGTCTATCTTTCTTGTTGCCCAATGCCTCGATAGATAATTCTTTAAGAAGTTTTATCCTAATGGCGTGCGAATGCAACATTCATCACATAAACTTCTTTGAGGCAGGATAGTAGTCTGGCAGGGTGAACGACAGACTGGGGCAGAATGCGTATTTTAAGTAAGACGTGGTAAAAAGAACACCGCGCGAGAGCGCACACGCAAAATATTTATTCCTGCATCGACGCGAACAATTTAAATTTTGTGTCACTGCAATTAATGCGCTCACCGATGGCAACAGCAGTCGCCGGCGCAATTGTTCGGACACTCATGTTGCTGCGGTGCGGTTTATGCTGGACGCCCGCTGGTTATGTTTTTCATGAGACCGTCGTTGAGTCGACGGTATGCTAGAAAAATGAACAAAGCTTAAAGTTATGCGCAGCCCCAGTTTACCTCTGTCTGATTGTCGTATTTATCCGTTGAGTAATCCATCTTCGTCGTATATATGTAATATGTCTTTCGTCGTCGGGTATCAAGATATTTGCCCCAGACGACGACTACAACGTTGATGACGACGACGACCGCTTGTCTGCCTGAGAACTCGGCAAATTATTTATTTTACTGTACAGTGACGAGGTCACGACACCGAGTCAAGTTATAGCAACTTTGCCCCACATATGACCAGGTTGATCAGGTTGATCAGGTGAAAAATTGTGGTGAGATGATGAACAAACCGTTTTTCCCTAGATCTACTTAATAACTGACTAAATTGGTTCAAATTACTCAACACTTTTTGGGGCGAAGATATGTGCGAAATTCTGCGTAATTAGAAAACTCAAACTACCACCTGCTGGCAATTACTGGTTCCACTGTTGAACTGTGTGAGCAAAATTGGTCAATAATTCTCAGTAGTGCAATTATCATGAGTGGAAGTTTTACAGCGAGAAAAGGTACACGGCTTGGAACCAGTTTCATGAACCGAATGCCGTCGCACTCTGAGACTCAAGACTCGATTTAGTCATCTTTGTTTTAATCAAAATGTTGTATAAATTCACCAATCTTAAATTTGTAAGATCCTTTAAATAAATGCATTTCAATATGGAATTTCGAAAAAGATATACCTCGTAAATAAATTATATAACAGTCCAATTATTGCATTAATGTCGCAAAATTTTATTCAACAATGTAGTTAAAGTTTGAAATTGTTTCATTTCAAATCAGACTAAATTACACTGTGAATCAATAACATATTATGAGTCCAACGCAAAAAGAAAAACAATTTGTGTATGTAAATTAAAGTTACTTGTTTCTCTCTTGAAACATTTTAATTTTCAAGTTTATGGTCTTCTAGACTATTTGGCTATTTTTGTATTTATCTAAAAGGATTAAGATTAAGATTAAGCGGTGATTATTGTTGTATTTGTTTCCAAAATCTGTTTATTTCCAATATATGTTTACCTAATTTAATTAATCTTTAGTCGAAAATAACGAACTTGAAATATGCACATTTTACTCATTGCGGAAATTAGTTTATGCAATTTATATATAAAATTTTATCGCCTATAGAACCGAACTTATGACCCCCTAAATACTTAAATACCAAAATCATTCCATCTTATATCCAGCGGAAATAAAACCCTGAATTATTCTAGAAAATTAGTAGGCAACATCATGGAGACAGGCACGGGTTTATTCTTTATTTTCATTAGATATCCTGAATTTCAAGCATTCTCCACCACTTTTCCATAAAATGAATGCTATTTCCGAAATTGCCTACGATTTTCTTAGATCCATTTGTGATTTTGATTAGACGTCTCTTAGATCAGTAGGGAGTGTGGCGTGCTGTTGTTTTCAATTTCCTTAATGGGAGTCCTCCCAGCTCTTTCGTTTATTTCATAGCGTATGCAACTAATTTCGGTATGAAAAAATAATGGAAAAATATAGATAACAAAAAAAACAACAAATTTCGCCTATCTCAAGCCGATCAGTCACTCAATTTGTCTGGGGGTATAACTGAAAAAAAATATATTCCATTTCATTTAACCTTTTCTCAAGATTTTTGAACCCTCGTGGGAAGTCCTGGGGCTCGGAATTGAACAGAATGTTATTTTCACGCAATATCGTTGGCACCATTTCGAGAAAAGAACCAATTGGATGCCCTAGGCTAATCCTTGCTTTTTTTTTATTCTAAATGAAAATACGAGTGAAGAATGTTTCTTCTATAAGCCCAGGGCCGGTCGTTTCTGTTCGTAAGAAATCTTAAAGAGATTGATAATAAGTCACGTTTTAAAGACTCCTGTGCCCTGCGAGTTGTTTTATCCTCGTTTATTTTTTCTTAAGTTTAGAGCCACATACCACCCCGAAAGCCTCAAAAAAAAAATAACCTTTCCAACAAGCTATGTGGCACGGGGGTGTTGGTCGGGACGCCCACCTCAGGAATCCCTGCCGGCTTTATCTTTTGGGGCTGATTTGCATAATGGGGCAAATGCGTGTCTATCAGTGTCTAGGTGCCTCTGCACCTGGTGGGAAGATAATGCATTCAGTTCGGTTGTCGCAGATTGTCGGAAGAGCCCCATAGTCGCGGCGACGTGCCCTGGAAGATCTTTTGGGTATGGTAGCATAGTGCAGCATCGGCAGCACTTTTCCACTTAATTTCGTGCTCTCAATCTGCCCGAGTTAGTTAAATCAGCTGAATGAGCCTCTCGGTATCAGATTTGCGGCTGTGGGGCTTATATGGCCCCTACCGTGGGGTGTGATAAACTAAACTTTTTGCGGTGTTCATCTGAATGCAAATGATTCTCACGTTCGTGGTGGATGTGATGTTGAATTCAGAGGAGAGCTTCTCCCGCCGCGGGGCGATGATAGATCATCGCGGAAGGAGCTAATTTCATACAGGTCAATTCAAAACGGCTGGTGTGGCCAACGACTTCAGTGGGGCTCTCTGACGTCAAACGAAAGCCCCAAATGAAGCTAGGGAAGAAACATGGCTTGATGATCGATGATCGTCAATATCGCCTTAGGGAGGAACAGCAGCCGTTCTAAATTTTTTTTTCTTTTTGCGCCACACTAAAATGCCTTATGTTGATTTCTCGATTGATTGGCGCAAAAACGATTACAGTCCGTGCCTGTGATCGAGTTATTTTCACCCGTATGGGAACAATCAATGGCCAGGCGCGCTATATAATTTTTTTTGTCTTTCTTTTTTGGGTTACACATGATCTGGGCGGTTGAAATCTGTTCCATTAGGGGCAGAAGGCGGAGATTAATTGTTTTTACTTCTGTCGGCGCTGACAGGCGGATCGGAGCCCTCATACACGTCCCACGATCCAAGCGGGATCAAGAGGTTCGGGGCTCGGTTCGGGGCTCGGTTCGAGGAGCGATCTGATACGCGATGAGTACATTAATCTGAATTGATAAATTCAATATTTTTAGGGAGGTAAAACAACTGCTCACTCAACAGTTAAATGCGCGGATTTTTTCCACAATTTTATTTGTGGCGCCCAACCGGAACACATAGTAGGGGTAAAAATCCAATTTTGCTAACATTATCGAATTAAAAGATCTCCAGAATTTCAGGAAACTCCCTCATTGCTTATTTTTGATATTTCCACTCAATTATCAGTTTGTAAAATACGCAAACAAACATGAACGTGTGACCGCGGGTTTAGGTGTTAATCACAAATCTGCAATAACTCAGGATTATGGGAACTTTCTATGAAATCATTGATTAAATAGGCAATAAAAATTTTACTGATTTTGGACGAATGGAATTTTTTCTTCATACTATCGAAAAAATAATTATGAATTTATATAAAAATATTTTACTATTAATCATTTTCCTATTTATTGCAAACCTTAGCAGACTTAATCTGATTTTAATACCGATTCACTACCCAAATAAAACATTCAATAAAAATACGACACGCAATAAATGTGATATTAATTGATAGATCTGGAAAAGGTCTTTATCAGCAAAATTATGTGACGTCAACTTTTTCGATTAGAGTGAGACTTAAATGTGTTTGGTTTTATTTTTTTTTTTAAAGCTAAACCGAAAATTTAACGTTTTAAAAATGGTTTATATAAATCACTTTTTTTAAAAACATCTACGAAATGCTATAGCAGTTGAACTAAATTTTCTTAATTTTTCATTAATATTCAGTTTTTTTTTTTTATTTTATAATTAGAAAACGATTCTGTTCCCATAAAAAACCATATGTACAAGTTGTCTAGTGTGATAGTAATAAATTAACAAATTTATTGCCGAGCATACATTTTAAAAGAAAGAATTCATTTGAAATATATGAGGACATCTCTCATTTATTTTATATTCCTTTCCTTAAGAGAAATAGGAAAAGAAAAATATCCGAAGGCAAGAACTACTCTCAAAATAATAAACTTTGAAAGTGTTAGAGCGAATGCTGCAATTATTGTTTTTATTGGCTTAAGCATAAAATCCCGAGAATTCCCTCGTAAGAAGAAGTTAACAATTCAACTTGAGATTATTGTGAAAACCTAGTTAAGAGCACCATTACATACGACTTTAGGTTTTCTAGGATCCTAAACAATTGTAGAAGTCGAAGCATATAAAAAAAAAAATTGATCTTACAACTGATTGAGCTGGTCAACCTCTAAGTTGACACCGTAAAAACATGACCTATCCCATAAAAGCGTGCACATTCGGAATGCATTCAGTTGGGCTGCACATCAGCAGATAAAAATATTTAATAAATCCGATTTACTTTATTTGTTTAACTAAAAATATACCCGAAGCCGTTCGGTCATAGCAAGAGGGGTATCCTTAGGCCTGGCACAAGTACATCACATTTTTTTTTACTATTATTTATGTTTTGAACCACCGATTGCGCAAGTCCAACATGCGATCTTAAGTGACTTAGACCTGCGCAACACCTGCTCACAAACACGTACGTGGACCGAACGTAATTGAAAATTGTAGCGCTTATGACCACGAACTACACATGAGTTTTTAACACTGTAACACACCTGGACGCAGGTAAATATAATGGGCCCATCAAGTTTACCTGAAAATGCCTGTTTTGTTCCACTCACACGACCGCGATCACTCAGCAGCCACACATGACTGCGGCACACTTTCGATGCCTGGGAAAGTCATCGGAATCGTATGCAATGTATCATTTTTTTTGTTCCCCCGAATGCACACGTGAAATTATTTGTGGTCTGGCCAGGTGGACTAAACCGATTCAGTGTCACAAAAATGTAATCAACAGTGATCGCATGGAAATCATCCAAAAATCAAATTCTACTAATTCAACCTGCCACCACAAGACCCTTTCAACATTGTTAATCTCAATCAAGTTCAACTTAGTCTCTTTGGGTCAAAATCGCGATATTGTACTTCGCGGCTCGCGACAACCATCCCAGGTGAAGTCACGCTTCAGACTGTCTGTACACAGTTCAATCATAATCGGAGCTAGATTTAACGGCACGGTCGCGAAGCTTTTCTATGCTGGGGCGAGCATAGTGGTCCTCTGGGTCGTCCTTCGCCCCCTGTGGAACAAGAACTTCGGGCCAAAAGAGCTTAAAAATGGACCACCATCAACTGGTTGCATCTGGTGGAACTCTTGCGCCGACTCACAACTCAGCCGCAACATGTTCACGTGCTCTGTTTGGCTCAGATGTTGCAACAACATACTGAGGAGAAGACCTCTTCCCCCCCCCCCCCTCCCCCCACAGTCGTTTTTTATTCAGATACAATTTTAGCATTCCATTCTAGCAGGACGGCTGAGAGACATGTGCAAATCAAGAGAGTACGACTTGCATATTCATAAAATCCCAATTAAATGCCGCCCTCTTAGCGGACAGATAGTTCAGATTATGTGGGATTGGAATTTTTGTTGTTTTTTTTTTTTGGAGAGCACCCGAGGCTCATGAGGAATTTCAAAAATGACTAAAAAAAAATCAGTGTCTAGAGACACTACATACCCCAGCAAGAAATGTTTTTATTTTTGTATATCCCTTTTTATTCAGCGACCGCGACCCCTGCACCTTACGCGGGCGGAATCTTTAATATATATATTTTTTTTTTTAAATCAGCCAAAATCACCGAAAAAGTTCTATTTTTGTTGTCAATCGAGAGTTCAACGTCTCGCTCGCTTGATTCTTCATGCAGACGACGATGAGGCCCTCGATGCCAACGGAGCATTTCCGTTGTGTCACTGATTCTGGTAATTTGTGGCCAAGCGGCAGAAATTTGTGTCCCATGAAAGCACCTCAATTTGTCACAACTTTTCGCACATATATGGTACAACTTTCATCCCCAGTCAACTTCTCCACCATCCCTAAATCGTATCAGAGAGACGTTTTTGGACAAACAATTTGCAGCATTTGCCAAAGCAGACTCATAAATCTTTTGGGCAAGCAGATAGATATAGTCCCGGTTTCGACGTTCTAATATAATAAAAGAGCTGAAATTTAATAGAAAGGGTTTGTTGATATGCTGACTTGTATTAATAGCAATCTTCCTTCTCTCTAATTTTATAACTAATGAGAATTTGATGAAAATATTTCTATTTTTGGATATAACAACAGCAATTGAACGCACAATTCAGCAATTGATTTTAATAAGTGCATTGTGGAATTGAATGCAAAAATTCAATTTTTAAACGAAATATAAAACATATAAAAAAAACTACATCATAACTTGCTGAACTTATACTTAATTCAGCTTCAGTAAGTACTACTGAATTACAAAAATTAAAGCTAAACAAGGTTTAAATTTCAATTATTCAAGTTTGGAACCCTATTTATAACTAAAATAAACTTAACCTGAACATCTAAAAAAAAAATATAACAAACTTTTTCTACCCTGAAGCAGAATAGTTAAAGATTTACTTTCAACTAAGTTAAAGGGTCGCAAAACTTTTTAAATACTTCAGCCACCAGATTATCATACCCCAAATCTCTTAATATCCAAATCTTTTTCTCTTCACAAGAATTGTCACTATCCTCCTTCATTAAGCATTGGACTTCCTTTGAACCTTGGTGTAGTTCTTATTTCTATTTCTTCTTTCCTTCTTGGTGCAATTAACTAAAAGAGAAAAAAAGCAAGGGTTAGGGAAAAACCTGGAAAAATTAGTAGATTTTCACCTATTTATCACGTTCCAAATCACTTAAAGAACCAAAATCAGACGACCTTCGTTCTTTTTTTTAAAGAATTTTCAATGTTGTTCCGCCACCGACAAGTAAATAAAATCTTGCCCCAGGACATGAACTTCGAGTCGGCTAAGTAGCTCAGGAAGTATCTCTGTAAAAGCAATAAGAAAAAAAAAGGGAAACTTCTCCATTTCATTCGTACGTGCCCGGAATTCGATTGTGATTTCCTACTTACTCCTACGGTAGCCCCAAAGGGTCCGCAATTCACAACCCGACTTATTGGGAGACAAACAAATATTTCATGTTTGCTGCAACGTTTAAATGGCAGGAAATGGAACGGTGTCATATTTGGGGCTTATTTACGGCCGGTGATTTGCTAGAAATCACACTGTTTCCCGTTCTCCTGGAAACTGAGAAATGCGTATAGATTGTAAGAAACCTAGAACTAGAAAAGTCCTCAGTGGTGTAACGTCCTAATTGGAAATGGTTGTACCAAGCTGAGGACGTGATCTTCTGTCCTCAGTTGTTTTCTGCAGAACTGTGAAGCAGCTAGCTGCACTTTAGCACTTCCTGCAAAAACTACCCTACGACAAAACCAACATCTTCTACACCGACGACGCAATGGTTTTCTTTTCTTTTCATAATTTTTTTTTCTCCTCAAACCACAGTACTTGTAAGTGATTTATCTTGGGACTTGAGCCAGAGCAAGATGAATGTTTTGAGGGGTTACGACGGTAAAAAGTCGTCAAGAAAGTGACGAGTACGCCTTAAGCCACCCCACCCCCACTCGGCAGAGTCTGGTGGATAGTGTGCGACTGTAGGAATCTCTGATTTAAAGCCATTTTGAAGAGGTCCTTAACAAGGTTGTGACTTTACGTGGCGCATAAAGTGATACAGTTGAAAAGTCGAGAACGCACCAGAATGAGATATCGTCGTAAAAGCAAAGATGAACCAAAGTGGGAGGTGCACGTCTTAAATCAAATGCTCCTCCTCCCTCCGGGTATACGACTCGGAGCTTTATGGATTTTTATATGGCGCCGTATTACAACTAAAGCTACTGCTGCTCCAAAACAGTCACGAGCTTTTCATTCTTTTTCCGAAGGTCTCCGGTTACTGGTTGATTTGTCTTTTCAATTAAATGCCTTATTCAACGCTAACGATAAAAATTCAAAAATAAACTACAGTATGAGTTTTTCTTACGTTTTTAATTCATCATATCTATAACTAAAAATTAGAAAATTAAAAAACAATTTTTTAACATTTTTCTTTACATGTGTTTTGGAAAATACATAAGTCCTTGCGTTTTACTAAAATAAATGTCTCCCTTAATATCTTCTAAATCCAATTTAATTTAATTCATATTCGCCCGGTTGATGATGACCTTCCTCTAATAATGTCAACAGAAAAATTAAAGTTTAAAATTGTTTTCTAATGTTTTTTTTCAACATTAACAGCGCTAAAAGACAAGTGAAAGTCGAAATTTATCTTTTCGCGAAAAGACAAGTCGTCTCAAGTGGCGCCAGAGCCAGAAGCGAAAAACTCCTCCGATCAGCGGGTTCATCTAGTGCTGGTGATAAATTGTTCATTCCACCTCTGCATAAGTTTGGCCCCTTTTCCCCAAAAAAAGTTTTCTTAAGAGTGGTCAACAAGTTCTAAGAAAAATTGCGATTTTTGGGATTGTATTTGACTATCCATTTAAAAAATTAATGAGGACAGCTCATGATGGAAAAATAACCCTACAATAAAACTGAATATTTTTCTACGTTTCGCTAACTAGAGGCTCATATTCATATTTTCAATGAGACCTAATTTTATGCACCATTCAATTGCAATTTTATACCCCAAACCGAACTATTCGGAGAATTTAGCCTGTTGGAGCTGATTCAATTAGTTTCATGAATCCATTAAAATTTCGACATGTAACGCAATTATTTTTAGAAGTCGCCTATGTCTGGAAGTGGTTACGGATGAAAGCTGTACCTAATTAACTGGCGGTATTTCACCATTGTTAATGGTACCGAGCGCATCTTCCGTTCTAGATCCTTTTGAAGCGTGCTGCATATTAATAGAAATGATATTGCGTCTGTTGAACGTGGAATGTGAATTTAATGGGTTTCATTGGCACTTATAGAGCATAAATATCTTCTAGGGGGATTTTCGAGTACAACTCATATAGCGACCCGAAAACTTTGTCTGTTCGATAGGATATTGCGGGAAATTATATAAGAACTAGTTGTATAAATCAAAATGGGCAATCAGTAGAAATCCACAAAAATTAGGACCAATTAACCTAATTATAGTTCCGGGAAACGAACAGAAGTTGAATGGTTGGATCCACCTCCACACACGGAGGTGGACCTATAAATGTTCGAAAATGACCATCATACCCCATCACCCGCCGCTTTGTCACTGTCCGCGGAAAATAATAACTTTGAAAAGGTTGCGTGCTTGACAAAGTCGCGAGATAAATGAATGAAGATAGCCGCTTCAGGTGTTCGAAGCTCAAGGAGCTGTTACAACAATATGCCCTAAAATCCACGCAAGACTTTAACTATACGAACCCTTGTGGCGCCCACGAACCATTGTGCTTTACGGAAATTTTGCATTACTGTTGGCAAGTGAGTAAGGTGGGTGGTTTTACAGGAACTGCCACGAGTCAATTTCTACCTCAAGCTTTTCTTAAAAAGGTTGAAATTAGATGGAGGTGGTAGAAAGAAGCTCGGTCGTACCTTCACCTCCAAACAACTTGCATCATCGTCTCGTAAACTTGTTTGCATTTTTATGCCTTAGAATAAGTTTAGCGGGGAGGTGGGTGGCCACTTCATTTTGCGGTCTTAAGGCGATTTTAATATTTCACCGCGCAGCTACTTCTACTTACGAGCTGTGCTTGAAGCCATTTTTTACGATTTCCTCGGATATACCTACGAAATATACCACCCCTCGAAACGTTGCACAATTCGGGTAGAAGTAATTTGGGTAAGTGACATTTTTAGTGGGTTACATCGAAATAAGGTTTTATGGATGCCAATACGCAATTCCGAGCTATGCAATGGTAAGGGTTTTCAAATCCTGTTCCTACTCGTTTTCGAGATTTATCGAATACTTTCGAAAAATAAAGTATCATTTATTCGTAAAAAGTTCCAAATTTGTTTCGAAGTAGTCTTAAGTTCGTCAATTATTGAATTATCTCTTAAGTAGAGCTAAGAAAGGAGGGATTATCCAAAATTGCTCCGATTACCAAACACATTCCTGGTATATAAATTAATTTCCAACTCACTTCCAATTAGGGCAATGAGCCCTTCCGCTTTCGTGGGCGTTAAATGTATTCATGGCAAATTTTATCAGATCGTAACTTATCCGTCGCCACAACGCGTGAATGGAATATCTTTAATAGGGAAACCTGAGAAAATCACCAAGAACTCACCGTGTCGCCGCAGCCAAGGTAAAAAGTAAGGGCGTGCGGTGAATCGACAAAATGGACAAAAAGGCCAACAGGTGAAACACGGTTAAGACTGTTGGAGCCCACGACTGGGTAAGTGGTTTTGCATAAAACACCATACAACTATTACGTTGTTTTTTGCACTATGCTCATTCCAATTAGATTGTCCAAGTTTACCATGTTTCGTCCAACTTTTCCATTACGTTCAGTTTAATTAAGAAATCACGTCAGTCCTTAAGACGGGGGCAGCATTGTCACGTCTTGGACTTAGTGGCGTTATTGCTCCCGCTGTAGCTCATTCTCTATACCCTCAACAAATTAGACCGGAGCCATTGTCTAATCATTGGGGACGGGGCAGCAACACGAATAACTTCATTAAGCCTCCCCCATACCATTAGAAATGAAATGGACACAATCCCGCTGATATCCCCACAAAGTTAGTCGAAGCGCCAATCTTTCTCTTCTCCAGCAATTAAGGCGAAACTTGCTCCTATTAGGTGCAAATAAATCCTTGCGATAAGCGACAGAGATGGGATATCTCTAAAAGGGAAAAAAGTACTTCCTGTCAGCGCCGGTTTATCTCCCGGTCGAAGACATGTGCGGCCTCCTCTATTCGCGAAAATTGCCCCATTGGAGCACACGATTTTCTGCTCCATGATAAGTTTTTTTTCGGCAATTTATCAATGTCCCATCACTTTCAGCTTGCCAACGGAAGAAGAGTGACTTCCCTCGACAGTGGGGCCCTACTCTCACCGCCATGTGGGGAGATATTGTTGCTCCTATAATTGATGGCTGGATGATTTCTATACAGGAGATATCGATGAGAGACACAAAATGTGTCGAGGCGTATCGGTTTCACAGAAAAGATGTCGTTCTCGCACTTTGGTTGAGAAAGATATTTTTGGGAGCGAATATTGATGGGGACCTTATTATTTTGTCATAACGACTATCAACAGAAAACATCCCTTTTTCAGACCCAGAGGAAAAGCCTTTCGAGTTTGAACAGCTTTTTCTAGTTATTACAGGATTTGAGTGGGGTCCGGAATGGATACTCAGGCGGTTTTTAATCTCTACAGAAAGAGAAAACTTTATACCACTAATGAAATTTAGTCAGTCAGCGGTAGAAATTTAATTTCCTGTAAGTTAGAAAGCAATTTCCGACTGTATCCAGTCGAGATGGGTTACAATTAGGATTTCTAGTTAAGGTAAGGGAGTTTCGGTAGAAACTTTTATTCTACCCGTACGAACTGAGAATAACTTAGGGGATTTATAGGGCTAAATAAAAGTTTTTCCGGCTCTAGCGGTTTTTTCTCTTCCCGATTAAAATTAATGGAATTGAGCCGCCCAGCAGCGGCCTTCAGAGGATCCACGCTAATGTCCTTAAAGGGCGTGAATTATTTCTCCGGCATGTTCCACTTAATCTTGATCAAATATTTGCCAGGGACACAAAACCTTAGTCTCTTCGTGCTCCTGAATTCTGGTACCCTTGGAAATATATGCTCCATAGTGAGGTATCACTTTTAATGACCCCCACCCTGACATACAAGTCGTTTTTGATAACGCTCCGGCTAGATGTAGGTCAGCTCACAAAAAAAGTCAAAACAGTCTTTTCTGGCAAAAGGAATCTTATCCGTCGGAAATTTTATATATTAGGTGTATATGGATTACAAATATGTCGAAAGACATAGCCTACCTTAGCTTCTCGGTAGTGGGCATTATGGAGCTGTTGACTCCAATTCATACCGACATAATTGGAGCGAGAACACGGAAGCCTGGCAGAGTCATATTCACCTGATGTTACCCACGTTTTGTATAATAATTAACAGCAGCAGCTTGTTAGGAACTCCCCAAGTGCGGCACTATTGTACCTTTCGGGCTTCGGTATAGAGAGGGAGGCTCACAAGCATTCCTGGCCAAGGTGAGCTAGCTCTTTGCATAATTGCATGATTTTGACACCATACTTAAAAGACGTGCAAATATTTCCTCGGACAGTTTTGCACAAATCGGCCACTTGGGTGGATCTCTTCCATTTTCAGGTTTATTTTTTTAGTTTCTATATTACATAGTTTTAAGTCTATTAACCAACTGTCTGCTTAAAAACAACCAATTTTATTTTTTAATTCCATGGGATTCTTTAACAGATTAAATTACTACTTAAATGGAATTTTTATATTTCTAGTGTGATGATTCGACTAGAAACAGACAGTACCACTTGTAGTAAGTTTGAAACTTCTATAAATTAGAAACATTAAGAAAATATGGATGTCACTAAAAAATAAATAAATACTCCATAGAGTGTAATTTATTTAACGCTTAATTAATTTCGTCGCATCATGAGCACGCAATTAAAGAAAGTCACTCCAGATATCGGAATAGCGACACCCGCCAAAAGGGAATAATTCGCTTTCAATAAATAAGTACGGATTTTCCCTCCTGAAAAGTGCAGAGCAGACAAATGCTTCGAGATAAGGGGACTATTAAAGCTAAGCAGCGCAAGAAATAGCGGTGGGCACAAGAGCCCCCGCATAAAATCGTAATACTCGTACAACTTCGAGGAACTGAACAAGGAGCCCCAGAGACGTGCAGACACTTAAGCGTTTATGCTCATATAAATTGACCCTTAATACGTGCTCGGGATTAATTCGATCCACGGCAATTTTAACAACGATACAATGAGCTGTATTAACGTAAACTGCAAAATAGGGGGTTGATTTATCCGCTAATAATTACAATTTTGTAAGAGTTGAAACTGGCCGCAACCATACCGCCTCATATTAAAAGGGTTACATTACGAGCATTCTTTTGTCTGGCAAATAATCTCTAACATTCCTCTTTGGTGAAAGACCTATAAAACTATTCACAAACTTCTACAAACTCTTGTTAGGACTGCCTTTCTTCAGATCTTTTTATAAGCCTCCCGGGGCGGCCTTGTTCATTGAATCGAGTAGACAGTTTGGCGGAGTCTCCTTTTTCGCGAAGTTAGTTTTACGATTTTCGGTGCTATAAATTCAATTAAATACAGCAGAACGTCTAGGCTTCTCTACAGTACTTTGCAATGCATATTTTAAGAAAACTTAAATTCAGCCTCTGGTCATTTTCTAGAAGAAAAGTTTTTTGTTCCCCAATCTTAAATGGTGAATTTTCGTAATCATTAGCACGATTTAATTCAGAAGTTGGAACCGAAAAAATTCAAAGACATTTTTAGAACGAAAACTTTAAAATGCTACAGGTGTGAAGGAAGATTCAACTAAAACAGAAACTAAGATAAATTCGTAAGATTACCATGACGAACTCAGTATGATAAGAATTTTAAGTTTATTATTAAAGTCTAAGGTTTGTTTCTTAAATTTAAATTAAATATACTTTTCAAATAAAACTGTTAAATATAAACACATATAAAAATAAAAAAGGGGATATTTTTTAAATATAACTTCAATCTTGACGCCAATATATAGACTGGTGGTCAAAATAATAGGTGAGTACACTGGAAGTTGCTTCACTAATACAATTTGTTTGAAAACTCTTCTAATTTCGCTTAACTTGAATTGAAATAAACATGCAACAATAATACGCTGAAATATTTGCTTTATTGACATTAACAGAAGAATTAGTCCATTGAATGCAATAAGTAGATGGTCAAAAAAATAGGTGTGCATTTTTAACGGAATTTGTGGAATTTTTAAATAAATTTCTACACGGTAAGTTCTGAAAAATTAAAAACATTCATAATAAATAAATATTATTCTAAACATTTTAATTACAGGGTGTGGCAAAATAACGTTGACTAGCCTTTTTGCTTATGAAAACTTTATAAACAATTAACACAAAACGAAAGGAATCAATCTTCATTTGTAAAACATACTTAATTAAATTCGAAATGTCCGCCTTTATTTTTAATGCACAGCTTCAAACATTTCGTGGATTTCGTGGGCTTCGTGCCGCTCCTCTTCCACCGATATTTTGTTCCATTCTTGACGCTTTTGCGACTCCAAACTTTAGTGACGCGTAGCACAGGCTTTGAGCTCCAAAATGGGCTGTTGTAATTCCTTGGGCCCAGTAACACTTCAGCTACGAAGAATGGACTTTTCAACAGGCACATAAGGCAATAACAAAGTAACAGTGGGACAATTTTCCAAGGCTTATTACTGCTGCAGAATGACCGCCATACTCTCTAGACCTTAGTCCTATGGATTACAGAATGTGATCCATTTTGAAGTTCAGAGGCTGTACTATGAATGTGGTCCATTTTGAAGTTCAGAGCCTGTACTATATATTAAAGCCTAAAAGAAAACAGGAAAACAGAGGTCGACCTAAGAAAATGAGTATGGCTAAGAGGGATCCTTTTGTGTCTTCAAAGACAATTTGCGCAGCTACGGGGAACGAACTCAGCGCAAGCACTATTCGGAGAAGATTACAAAGACCAAATCTACCAGGAATAATTGCAAGAAGAGTTCCTTTACTTCGTGGCTGGTAAAGAAAATCACAAAAAGTGGTACAACATTTTATGGAGTGACGAAACAAAAATCAACTTATACGGATTTGACAGCGGGCGGAATGTTCCACGTTCAAGCGACAAAGAATACGACCCTAGGTAAGCCTAAAAGACAGTTAGGCATGGTGGAGAAAACATCATGATATGGGGAAATAGTTTATAGGGACATTTTGCAAAATGTGATGCTCCCTTATGCTGAAGACAATATGCCCCTTATGTGGTGCTTTCAGCAGGAAAATGATCCCAAACACACATCTAAATTGGTAAGTAAACTGTTTGTGGATCATAATGTTAGTGTTCTTCCTTGGCCAAGTCAATGGCCGAACCTCAATTCCATTGAGAATTTGTGGGATGAGTTGCAGCGATCCTTGGCAAAAGAAAAGAATAACAAATAGGGTTATGGAGTACGATTCAGTCGTATTGGAACACCAAACCTATTGATAAGTGCCGTCAATTAATAACTTCTATGCCAAGCCGAATTGATGCCGTTTTATTAAATAAAGGAGGTACTTCGGCCTATTAGATATCTATTTTTGTTTAAAATATATTTAATTTTTTACAAGTAGGCTCTTATTTATTATGAAAGAAAGTTTATTTTTGGTATAATGACTAATTTTTATAATAAAAATCCTTTACTTTTAAAAATTATACATTACACTTGTTATTTTGACCATCGGTGTATGTATATATTTCCAAATTATGTCCAAATTATTTTAAAATAAGAACAAACCACTTTTAAATTATATAGAAATCACAAAGGTCTAACGAACATTAAGGTCATCGCACTTTGAACTATCATCATCAGTGAAAATTATGAAAATTTTGCACTCCTATAAAAACAAAAAAAAAAAAAACTTTCAAGACGAAGATATATTACATCTTAACCTTTTGAGGCTCATCCCATCCGTTCTAATTCAAAACAAACGATAGTACAGGACGTCGTCTCTTTTCACTCAAACTGGGTGAGCTGTCGCAGGCTTCTCTTATAATTAATGAGCTGCAAATTAAATTCCATTGCCGCTTGTAATTACATCGCAGTATTTTATATTGCCCTCAAAGATTTAATGGAGTAATTGTGGCGACTCACGGAAAGTAATTACGTTAAACGCAACACCACTCCAAACGCGAAAGAAGCGACCAACGGCTTGACGAAGATTGATAGTTTTAAGACTATCGGAAATTACAAGTGAAATTGCTTGGAGTAGTTTTGAAAGTGGCTTAAACACTTAGTCTACCCAAAAGAATGGGTGTTAGACCGAACTTAATCGATAGTAATTCAGTTTTAATAATTTCAAACTTGAAAGGTTTATCTAAAACGTAACAGTGTTTTTGGCAAAATGAGCTCCTTTCTTTTTATGATAGGTGTACCATGGCAAATACCTGCGAATTGCAAGTTTGCAATTAGCAAATCGGTGAGAGGGGAAACAAAAACGATCAGTGCAGAAACATTTCTCAAATTATCACAATTATTTTGGAGCACCGCAGCCACATAATGGTTATTACTCCGCTAGCTAAAATCACTCACGTATATGGCACCAAGCTGGAGCCGCAATTCGCTGTCGTTTTGCGAAGTTCGTTTAATTAAACACCATTCCGGGCATCGTTGGATGGGGCTGAAAGGTGCTCATCCCTACCATGACGTGAGCACTTTCTGGCTGGAGGGA
The DNA here is from genome assembly GCA_963969385.1 of Philonicus albiceps. Taxonomy (NCBI): domain Eukaryota; kingdom Metazoa; phylum Arthropoda; class Insecta; order Diptera; family Asilidae; genus Philonicus; species Philonicus albiceps. The sequence continues at coordinate 11,948,869 of OZ017775.1, read as the reverse complement.
GCTCTAGTCAGTGTGCATCCAGCCCCCCTTAGGAATAGTGCCACTTTGAGGACAACACACATTGAAGTCAACAGCGGAAGTTTTCAGAGGATCCTCCACAGAACCACTGAGAACTTGTTAAACAAGTCGAAGTGTCCTTAAAATTCGTTTCAATCGTGCGAAAAACTGCTTCGCTCCGAGGTGATTACGAGGGCCATTCAGAGGAAATTCGCTGAAACTTAGTATGACCGCTAGCTGCACTCAAACTACACTCTGATTACACTCTCCTAGTTCCGGGGACAAAGGGCGAATGACCTTGAGGTGTCGATAGACACTTGACTATGTGTGGGTGCGCCAACTATAACTAGGTCATACAAGTTACTTGAACGGGTGACGCAAATTTATGTAAACAAAGTTAGCGCTCAGGATGCACCCATGCGTAATATTAGCGGCTACAAAACATCCCTTCAATGCAGTTTAAGTTAGGGACCAGTTAGGGACTTTTGATTCCTTTCGTGATTTTAAGTTTTAGAAAGTTTCTCCTCAATATCCTTATCAGCAATGAACAAACAATTCTTATTTTCTAATTCTAGGATTCAATCCCTATTTTGGCATTAGTTACTATTTTCCTTCACCCATTTCGTACATGTTTGTAACATTTTCCTCTATTTTTGTGTATCCCAATGACCTTTTTTCTTACACCACTTTAACTAGTTTTATGTAATCTCTCTTTAAAGTTACCTTCTAGAGAGTATATGAAAAGACTGTCAGTGGTAGAATACCTCTCATCAACCTAAAAACCAATATAGAATTTTTAAAGTCTTTTATATTTTTTAAATTTTATTAAGCAGTATTAAAAACTAATTTATATGATAACGTAGCATAAAAGTGGCGCGGCTATGATATTTTTAATATTTCATAGAGTGTAAAATTCCAATAAACAAGTTGTTTTTATATACCAACGTATGGTTTACAGTACCTACTTTTATATATTTTATATTTATTAATTTTTTATTTTGAAAGAAATAGCAAAGGAATCCGTATATACATGTACTACCATTTATGTCCATACTCTTAAAACCGGAAACTTTATGGATGTTTTGAGCTGGCGCATGACAAACAAAAGATATCAACGACAAGCACCAGTGGCTGGTCAAACTCATAAAAAATCGCCAATTGTGGCGAAAAATTTATATACCCCATAAAAACTTATTTATAAAACCTCTCATCCCATTTTTTCATCTTCTGCACCTATCCGGTGGGAAACTTTCCTCAGCTTACCTCAGAACGGTGAAATGGTTCTCTCCTGCAGCTATTCCGGGGGCCAATGATTTCCGGATCCACGTGGATCTGAGAATCTTCTCCCGGCCGGTGATATTTACTTCAGTGAGCTCCTTTTTTTTTGAACATGGCTATGAATTTTCCCGGCTGTGGGAAGCTTACTTGTCGTAAGCAACAAGTGGATACCTCAACATTTCTAATAAAAGCTCTTTCTGATTTTTTGTGTATATTTTCTTCTACGGATATGAAAACGACCGCAATTAAACTTTCTTCCTCACATCCGATTATCGTCTAGAGTAGAGGGAGTCGAGACACTAATCTGTTCCACTAACTTCCCAGCAAGACATTGATTATTTGCATGTCGTTTAAGAAAATTCCTCCCCCGTAAATTTGCATCTTGCTGTTGAGGTGTTAGAAGATTTAGAGGCTAATTAACATTCGGGGGGAACGGGAGAGATCAAAGAAATTTTACTCAAGAGATGAACAACTACAGTATACGACTGCAGCTCTTAATTTATGTCCCGCCATCAAAGTCTCACTTCTTGGCACGAATCACAAATTATATATATGAAGTGAGACTCTTGGAAGACACCTCAAGTTTGCGTGGAAGAAATTGAACATAATAAATTTTCACCGGAATTAAGGAAACAAACAAAAAAAAAAAAAGAAAAAATGTATGATTCAAAACTGAACATATTTTTCTCTTGGCTGCGCAGCAAAAGAATTGTGGCTAAGCGGTCGTGATCAATAGTCGGAGTCTCCTATGACTCGCTTGAATGGGTTGCGCTGAAAGAGCAAAAATTATAAGACATCATGAAACGTTTTGTCACGCCACAAGTGGCTGTGAAACACGCGACCTTCGCGGCCGCTAAAACATGGATAAAGGGGGCTGCGAGAAGAATATAAGCGCAGCTGCATTTTGCTTAAAGCGGTTTTGCGGTGCGCTAAGAAGGAGCAGCCAGTGACCCGGTTTTCTTCTTGATCGCTCGACTCAAGTCACATATTTGTTAATATTGGAAAAATCTCACGCGCCGGCAACGTCGTCGATGCAACCGCATGCGTACATGACTCCCCCAAGCTTACAGTCTAATGGGTAATTTGAACGAATTCGAATTGAGAGAAAAACTAGGTTAATACCTGCCCATTTACCTGTACGAATTGGCTGGGTAAATTTTAAATATGGCAAACAGTTGCTCAATTGAAGCAAATTATTGCCCCCGCAACATGTCTATCTAAATTAGCCGCTGACGCAACAAACAGAACAACCAGCTTATAATAACAAATAAATTTTCTGGAATAGCTTTTGGCAACCGCAAAATATTCAAATAATGTTGAATATACAAGAACTTATGATGAGCCAACTGCACAAAGGGATTCAATTCTGTGATATAAAATGTGTCACGTACTCGACCACCAGATCGAGGAAGTTCTCATGGCTGGTCACCTAATGGGGTAATGTACCCGCAAAAACCGCCCTCTACCCCACCCTATACAGTCTAAAACCCGCTGGACCCCATGGTGGCAGTTGTCGTAAAAAGCATAAACCACTGCAAATTGTTTGCTCATTTAGTGTGGGGTTTTGACGATATAACCCCGAAAATTATTTTGAATGGACCCCTAGCTTAAGCTGAGCTGTGCATGTAAATGAAATAACTTTACAGATTTTCGGTGAGATATTGAGTGGGTACGGAGGGTGGGTACCAAAAGTGAGCTTTTTATTGGACCGGGACGAACCCTTTTACATCCCTTCCCTGCACTGAAGTCAGCTTGTGCAGTTACCATGCACACGAATACCAAGGCGAACGGAAATTGCTTCTATCTGAGATTGATTGTGTCAGTTTCAGTGTGGGATTCCTTCCAGGGAAAATGTTCGATTAAATTTTTCTTGCACATTAGAGAGCCCCGGGTAATAGTTGCTGGAAGCTGGTGTGCAGCTGTGTCACTCGCGGCACTTTATTGCACTTTTCTGACCTCGTTTCCGATTGCATGCAAACTAGCCCTGGGAGAGAAAGCTACCTAAAGATTGCTATGTGTATGAAAATGAAATCCTCCCCCGCAATGCAATGAATAGCATCGCGCCGGAGCGTTGCAATCCGGTACAAAGTCTGTTTTTCCAACCATTTCCCGCAAAAGCAGTTATCTAACCTATTTTAAATTGTTGTACTTATAGTTAGACCATATCTTTGGAAAAACACAGACGTTCATATCGGGGACATGCATGGACCCAGAAATTACCCACCATACGACGGTACAGTTCAGAATTATTCCAGGATCAGTAAGCGTCCAGTAAATGGGTTTGACTAGCAATTATGTCCTTTATTTATGAAAATCCAGGGAAACTCTGTTAAATCGACTGAATTTACACAAACATTATGCTGAGTAACTTTTAATTATCATGAACAAACCTTTTTCCTTTCAACAGATAACCTTCCTCTCAGAATAGCTGCGTCATATCCTTTTATTACAGGGAATTGTGCCTAAAAATACAAAATAAAATAAGTGCAAGACTAAGAACATTGTGAAAGATACCTAAAACAACTCACGTATTTCTAATAAACACGAAAGTACAACCCTAAAACATCCATCTGTTTGCTTTAACACATTAAATGATATTTTTCATCCCTAACAGAAACTAAATAGTCAACAATTGCCCCTATTAAACCTTACTATGCCTCCCGCGAGAACCCATTCAAACCACAGGGATTTGTGATATTGCTTTGTTCTCCCATAATTTTGTTTTTGATGGAAGTTCTGAGAAATAGCTCTTCAATAGACTCCATATCATTTTAGGCCCTTCTGGGTGAAACTAATAATTCCCGGGCATTTAAAGTAAACAAAGAGCTCTTCCGCCACGTCATCAAGTAATAAATTACTGAAATCGCGATCAATTTAGAGGACGAAACCCTCTAACCCAACTAGTGCTGGCTACGAGGCTTTATGTCGACTGGGAAGCATAATTGATGGGAACTCTATGCTCTAACCAAGCGATGGGTTTCGGTTCGACTATAAAAATATAATCAAATTGACCAGCGTGAATGCCCATTTTCGGGAAATTGATGAGCCATAGCGAAATGGAATCCGAACTATTTAGAGTTGCGGATGTACCTTCATTAAATTTTTATGTCTTCGCAGGGAAATTTATCGAATAAAAAAATTTTAGGGTCATTTATTTCATTAAGAAAAGAAAATGGAGCATATACCCGCGAAATTCAAAAATATTAACTACCCATCAGGGTATAATTGTATTATTCGATCATAAATCTCCCTTAGGTTAACTGCCGAACCTGCAAAATTCAGCCAAAAAGTTGAAATTTTCAGGGTATAACTACCTCTAGAATTTTTAGGTATTGCCCCGAACCAGATAACAAACTGCGGACAGGACACCCATCAGCCCTTTGGGATGATATCCCTTAAATTTCCCGATCCTAATTGGTAGGGGGAGTATTTGAAAATTATTTTAAGAACCTGCCTATCGATAAATTAGATTAAGCAGCAAATTCTTTGGTTCTATGGAATTTTTCCTATTACCCCAGGCGCCTTCTAATCCCAAATTTTTAGATATGAAAGAAACTCCTTCCGTTGCTCATTGACAGGCAGAGGAAGGAGAAGTTTATTTATTGAGCTGAAGCTCTTCTTCCTAAAATGTATGACAAGAATATTTCGAAAGCAATAATTGATTTCCGTTTGGATTTATTGAGTCTGCTGGAGCACCAAGTTGGAGCTACAAATCAAATGGATGCTTGCAGACGGAGGAGCACTGCGAGCAGAGGTTCCTCATCGATTCCCCTGTCGATTGTAATCAGCCTTATGATTCAGTAGATCACCTCTCCTTCCGACGGTGGTGTGTGGGTTCCTTCTGGGTTCGACGCACTTTCTTGACGAAAAAATGAATTATTCAGGATGACACACACCACGGGATGAATTCTCACTTCTAACTCCAAAAATCGAGATGATATAATTTTTGGGGCTGTTGAGCCTGCATAATGTAGGTAAATCTATACTGATTTATTTTAGAATTAAATGGTATGTTATTGTAATCCAATTATTCAAAAAATTTACAGATTTTGCAGATTACAATTTTGAAACCGACTGCACAATTCAGGAATTGATTTAACAAGCTTAATTTAATCTCATTTAAATTCTGAACTATAACTTTGTATTTAAATGAATGAGTGATAAATCTTGTTCTAAATTTTGTACACCTACATCCAATAAATTGCGAAAATGCAATTTTTATCTTCTAGTTCTTATAATTTTAAAATAATGGAAGTATATCTCCTCAGTAACTTGTAAAGCTTGAAAATTTGACCAGCGACAAAACCGCAAAAAGAAGTGAACATTTGAAAAAATGCAGTGTTCCTTAATTTTAGTAACTTTAATTAAAATCCTATAAAGAAGACCTGCAACTTTGATTTACTGAATAAAACTTTAGAATTAAATTTATTTATTTATTTCCTCATTAAACCTCCCAGAATTCTCCCAATCTTTTTTAGATTTTAAAGCCATCCTCCGATCCCTTTTAGGATATTGAAGTCTTCCAACATATCGTTGCGAAAAATTTCCTCTACCAAGGATTTTCGTAACCTCATTAGCTTGGGTCATTGTGGAAACTCCAGTTGGCTTCATTTACCGGTGGTAATCCCATCTCGACTGCCGTTGTTTCTTATGCTGATATCTTAATCATTTTAATTGGACCGTTGAGATAATTGATTGGGTCTGGGTTGAACAGAAAATCTATATAGCGATGGGAAAATTTCTTCGAGTGGCTTTAAGAGCACTTAAACGTAAAGCCATCAGGAAACGAATCCCGAGAGATACCGGAGCTTCTTCTACTATTTCAAGGAAATCTTAGCTATTCATCCTGCTTAATAGTGTCACTAAATAAATGTATTTAATTATTGCGGTTAGCCTCTGTTCAGCTTAAAAGGATTTTCTTTCATCTATAGTAGGCTTATTTGAGAAATTGCTATTTTGATTATGGTTAGTAAAGAGTTACAGCGGGTCAAACCAAATACATAGGCATAATAAAGTTTTTATTACTAAAACTCTTTCATCACATAATAGACAATAGGTGATATTTTTTATTGTATTTTTTGCAAGGTAGACTAATTCTAACGTTTTAATTGAAAATATTGCAAATATGTAGAAATAAGCCGATAAAAACGAAATTTCGCGACTGCACCTCTTGAGACCAGATTATCGCTAAAAATGTTTCATTGATATTTTTAGTTTATTGTCATATCAACCCCCTTAAAAAGTTATCCCCGAAGGATTAAGTTGCCTTTTTGGCGAAGATGAATATCTGATTTTTGGATGGAACTTGTTTGCAAACAGTAAGTGGAAGTTAACGAGCAGAGAGTTGACATTTTCTGGACACATCCTTCTAAGGTACGTGCTTTGGAGTTTATGGCTTGATAAGGGTAAAGTAAAAATTCTTTTACCCAAAAATCAGACCGTATCTTTGGCACGTTTACAAAAGATACCTTCGTTATAATCTCCAGGAGCAGATTGAGTCAATTAGGGTTCAAAAGTTGCCGGCAATCAAACCTAAACCATATGAAACTCCTGTTGCTGTTACCATCCACATTGCGTCCCTAGATGATAAATACCCAGAAATACTCCTTCAAGAATTTCTATCTATTTTAAGGAACTCGACCAGTTCCTGCCAACAACAAGGCCCACAAAATTCATAATTTTCCCGTCGAAGTATAAGGAGTTTGGGTCAACCTGGAGCCCTTTCGCTGGCGGTTGTTCACCTTGCAGATTGCTTGTTTGATAGACAGGTCAGCTCCAACGAACGACGAACAGACTTCGACGGGCAGTGCAAAAGGAAGAAATTAAGCAGGAATATCGTGGGAGGTTTTTTCATACCCAGAGTTAAACGATAGTCCCCGCTGGGGCAAAGATTAAAGCAAAAGAAACTAACCTTGGATTACAAAAGGGGAGGTCGTATTTCTTTGATAATAAAGATATACCGTGGGCAGCGCCCTACGGACTTCGGACTAATGCAACACGACGCAACATTTTCTCGGGCTAGTGGAGGAATGAAAAATGTTTTCTTGACTGAGAATTGATTGAAATACTCACTACCTCAAGGAATCCGTTCCTAATTTTAGACTTCTAGTGGCAAGGGCAGGGCTGAGGAGCAGCAACTAAAGCAATATTCGATACTTTAGCAAAAAGTGTGGGTTGTATCCTGCTAGTAAACTCGACACAGCTTGAGTTCTTTGATTGGATTTGCCGGGAATGCAGCTTCCAAATGATCTCTAGATAGAAAGAAATATTGCAGCTCCTTCCTTTTCAAGTCTTCGGTTACATTTTTTTATGTTATTATGTCGGAAAAACGATTGTTTCTGATTTTACGAGGTGAAACTGAATTTGGACTGGTACATCCAAAGAAAAATAATATTTCGTTTCACAATAACAGTGATTTATATCTTTTTGCAACCTTTTAAATATAATACCTTTAATGTTTTAAGAAGTTTACAATTAAACGATTTTTCAATATGGATTTAAAATTACATATTGGAAATTTAAATTTAAGTACAAAAACCAAAACCAAATATTGTTTTGTAACTAAATTTTATATACATGTAAATTTTATTTTATTTTCACATACCATCAACAAAATAATTGAAGATGTTTTAAAGTTGTCTTTATAGATTCGCCTCAGCGACAAATATTCCAGAGCTTAATAACGAAGGAAATCCTTTTCCAACGAAATGCCTTTTTTCCGGCAAATAATAGCGAAAACTTTGTATGTCTTCATATCACAATTACGATCCCATTATCCAGTTTTGGAGGATGTAGGAAACGCCTTCGCCGTCAGAAGATATCCCACACAATGTAATTTCTAGAAACTAATGCATTTCCATTTCCAGATTGTTAACTTATCCCGCGACAGCGTACATGGGGCTGCAAAATGCCATTTACGACAGAGTCTAGAAGAGGCGGAACCCTTTCTACTGTAGCCGTTCTAATTTGAAAACAATCCGAAAAGTGTTACCCGCCATTTAGTTTATCGCCTTCTGAGTGCTACTACAATTCGAAGGCGCTCACCTCATGCCCCAAAAAGCCACAATTTGTTGTAATCATGGACCACCATTTGGTGGGGGAACATTTTCAATTATTTACCACCAGAGATTTGCATACATAACATTAACATAATGGCGACACATTGAAGCTACTACACTGGAGATACCCAGGAGCTGCTAAGATTTTGAACCGCACCATATAATCGAACTCTGAAGGTGGTGGGGAGTCTGCTACAGCGCGAGGACTTTCGCTTTCTACTATAATAAATATAATAGCTGGCCTCTCTGACTGTGTCGGGAATTATTGACGAAGAATACAAAACTGTAGCTAAAATGGTGTAAAATGGTACCCTCCTGGTCAAGGCGTCCAAAGCAGTTCGATTAGAACAAACTTTACACCGTCGTCTTTACGGGACGGTTATGGGTGTCCATAAGTATGAATTGGCTAGTTCTGTTCGCACCTCCCGGCAACGGTGCTCCGCTTTAGGGCGCATAAAAGGCAAGTGGAGGTCGCACATAAAAGAAAAAAGTTTGTAGCTTTCTTAAATGCAGGGAGTGGCGACCAGACCTCCTGGCTGATGATGACGGTTTTATTACAAGTCTTTGACTATATGAAAACTGGTGAATGGGTTAAAGTTTTATTTCCTAACGCCTTCCCCCGCAGCAGAATTGTATCACTTGAAATGCATCTGCCTGCTGTCGACAGCCGAACATCTTATAAATATATATATATATATATATTTTTTTTCTTTTGAGCCCTGCATATGTATGTTTGAAGAATAGACGAACGTTAGTGGCGAAACTTTCTTTCTCAGACCTATTTAGGGTCCTGGGATTATTTCACTGCGGGATAAGCAAACGCGTAAATAGGCTTATTGTATTTTTTACAGCTCCAATAAGCAAAAACATTGCAGACTATAGAAATTTTTATGAATCTGCTTACCCCCAAGTGCTCCTTAGCAAGCAAAATATACAGATTTCCTCTCTCTTCGGACGGGAGAGGATCTTAGTTTGAAGGGATACTAAACAGATAAAAGACTGAATCCGAACCCTAACCTGCTGCGTTAAGAACCATCCCCAATCCTTATATATGTAGTTCAGAGGTGAGGCATCCTATGGAAACTCGCTCCCCATGACAATAAATCACGCCAAATATGCAGGGGTCCAGGGGAAGGGGGCATAAATCAAAGACACAATAGTACAGAAAAAAAAATCTCCGGTAACCCTAAAAAGGGACAATAAAAAAAAAACCAGTAACGGCTGTCAATTGATATCCCTTAGATCCGAGAGTTTTCTTTTTTATAATTTTTTATTTCGTCGAGCAGCAAAATGGAGTTGGAGCCATAAACTGTGAAAATGGGGAGAGTTGAACACTGCCAGCAAGAAAGAACTTCTTAAGCTCTATGCCTGGACTTTGGGTCTATACGAGACCGGGGCAAAATCGCCCCGGGAATCAATATTTAATTATTATCTCTCGCAGATCCTTGGCCTGGTTGCGGATTAGTTTCTTTCGGGATTTTCTTCACAACTGCTAAACTGAAGGGGTGTGTGTGACTGGTACATTTTTTTTTTATATATCTAGCCCCCATTTCTTGTGGGGCAATGTGGCTCATATTGCCTTGTTTCCTTTTACGTTGCGTGCTCCTCGCGGATTCTCGACGAAATTAAAAAACTTCTGAAGTGGAATTTACGAGCGTTTAGCATTGACCGATGACCCTTCGATTTTATTAGTTACTTTTTTCTCGATTTACATTTCTTCTTGCTTAAGTGCTTAAGGGTATCACTTAACCTCCTTATGACTGAATTACTTTAAAAAATTTAATGTATTTCTTCAGCAAGATTATTTTTTTTTTAATACAACACTTAAGGAATTTTAAAAAATAATAATTAAAATTATCCAGCATATACGAAAGCAGAAAAACAATACAAATCATTACATTTCTACGGAGTTCACCTATAAAATCCCTAAAACGTTACAATCCTTAAATTTTTGTTTAGATAAAAAAAAACGCACATATCCCCTAGCTCAGATTGTTAACTTAAATGATGAGTAACGTTAAAATTTATAGATGAATTATGAAAATTCTGAGAGCAAAGTAAATGTAAAACGTTCAACCCAGCATGGACCATAGGCATTGCTTTCATCTGGCGGCCTGAACCAAAGATCATGAATTACTAGATGTGACACTCTCTATACAACCTTAAAGCTCTAACCCATATGCAACTTCTAAAACTGCCTGGGGTAAATTTTTCCATTAGAGAAAGTAGCAAAGAACTACTGCTTCCTATGCCTTATCTAAATTCCAATAAGAACGAAAGAGATAAGAATAGGCAGCCAAAAATTCTCATCTACAGCACTTACAGTGTAGGCAATAAAATGCAGCGTTTTTTTATCACGCATTTTTAAAGGTGGGCCAATCTGTTAGGCTCGCTGTGTGTCTCTGCATGCATGGTGTTAGTGCCGTTCCCAGGCAATGTTCCAGCATAGAGAAATCCTGAATTGAGAATGGGGAACAGGCAGGTAGCACACTCAGAGCATATACATATACGGATGCGGGATGCTTACATTTTTTCACTGTGCATTTTTAAAGGCGAGACAAACGTATTCGAACGTGTGCACTGTTCTGGGTGGTGAAACGTGATTTTAATTTTCGTTCCGCCTCCCCCTAAATTTTTGTCTTTCTCTCACGCGTGAGCCCTTTATTACTATCCACTTTTAGCAAAATCTGCAAGGTCGGTGGGCTAAGGGGATCAAGGTCGAAAAAAGATAAAGGACTACGTCACGAGTGTCCCATCTAGTAATTCATGATCTTTGGCCTGAACTGCGGGTGGTCAACACCTAGTTTGCTCCGTTTGGCAGCGTGGACCACCGGTGGTTCACACATATATGATAACGTAAATAAGCACCGCCAGAAGATTAAACAACTTATCATTTCTCATCAATGCGCCGGGTTGAACGTGTTAAACATTTTAAATTTATGTATGGAATTTACAACATGCGGAATAATGGGAACTTGCACAATTGCTGAAGAAGAGCAAGTGCTGAATTGAACAGTTCCATTAATTTTCGAACCCAAGTTATAGTAAACTTTTACTTATACCCCGCTGTACGATCGTAACGTGGTGTTTTTACCAATAAGGTAACTATATAATTTTCAAATTTTAAGAACCACTGACTGGAACGTCTACCTTTCAAGCTTTATAAAATTCGATTTTTATGCCACTTAAAGTTTAGCTACACCTGATCGCCAAATTTAATTTTAGCAAAGATTCAATCCGATCTTAATAAACTATATCTGAAAGATGGCGCCAGTAGTGCTATTTTGGCGAGTTTCTCTTTAATCCGTAAATTTTAAAAAAAAATATATATTAAAAAAAGAATGCTTAATTTTAGATGAATAGAAAAATCGTTACTCAACAATATTTTTTTCTATGAGAAATAAGTAAGACAACAAGTCTGCAACAAATGGTATCAATAGATCACCACAGTTATGTCCTGTGGATATTTTCGATACCAGAAATTATAGAGGAGAATGTGTAAAACCATACAACAAAGTTGTGTCTGTTCTTTTCACCCTGAAATTATTTAAGCTTCGGGACGATGGGCAATTTGAGCAAGTGAAGGCAGGCGCGAATATAAACAATCTGAAGCTAAACGAGTTGCGGGGAAACTTTGGATTTAATATTTATAGATTACGCTCAGCAGCGCTTGCGTATACAATTGAAGATGTCTTGAATTTAAGAAATGCTCGCTCCGGCCACAAATATATTTTTAATTTACTCAGCTGCTACGCACAGAATGTTTCGCATGTCGAAATCGTTTTAATATAATTTACATATCGATTTAAATTGCATGTGAAGACATGTTGAGAAGGGAGGGGGGGGGTTGAGGTAGATTTGTGCGCCGGCATTTTTAATTTATTTAATTGTTTTTGTATGGACAGGATGCGCAGTTTGCTCTTGGACATGTCCATCTTTTACAGACACATTAGATTTTCTGGCACAGGACCAAAATGCCCACCTCATGGTACCCCATACCCAAACTGAATAAATTTCGGCCTCAAATTCGCAAAATTTCGTATCTCTTTCGGTTTTACACTATGGCACAGCATCTTTTCGGTAGTTTGTATTTGTATCAGACTGAGGAGAATTTTCAAAATCTTTTAATCGAATTTGATTATTTGAAAGACAAGAGTGGGACTGTTTGCGCGTGCTACAATTTCCTAATAAATTAGAGCATTTTTCGGTTGGAGCTTTTCGGGATCAGGATTTTTGAGTTCATCTATTCAGTGATTAGTGCAAGTTGGACCACGGAACGTGTCATTAAAAAAATACCTCTGAAGCGAAGGGTGGAACTCGCTGAAAAAGTAATCGCTATTAAATATAAAAAAATATATATATAAAAATAAAAATAAATAAATTATTTGCGTAAAAATAACTCAAAAAGTGTATTCTCTCTTCCAACATTTAATTCGCTGTTTGTTTCATCTATCGCGCTCGTTTAAAGTATTCAAAACTTTTCTTTAGTTTTTAGTGCGCTTTTGAAAATATTTCTTTTGTTATCAAATTGTGACCGTTACAAATGTAATTATAATATTTTGAAAATTATTTCCAGTAAAAGGTCTTGCTTTCTTTCTTTTTTTGTTTAAAGAAAAAAGCTGCTCGCTGCTGCATTTTTTAGTTTGTTGCGATTTTTTTAAAAGAAAATACCTAAAATCGCGTGGCCTCGAAAATTAAAAAATGGATTCCTCTATAAGGTAAGTTTGATTAGTGGTTAAATTTAACAAATTTTCCATAAAAGCTACTGGTCACGGTTCGCAAATGAAATAAAATTTTCTTTTTGGTCGAAAGCTGTATTTCTCTCTCTCGTTTGGAGGCAGAACGGCTAATCCCTCTCTGCAAAATAGACTACCATGCGACATGTTCTATATTTAGATAAATTTTATTTATAGACGAAATTTTCGTAAATTGCAAACTACTCAGATACAATGAGAGTATATTCCTCATGGGTAGCGGAGGAGAGGCTGTTTCGAAAGGACTCAGCGCCAAAATACTGCCTGGATAAAGTGACTCACAACGCCCCAATTGCAGCCCACGTATTCGTCTGCAAAAAAAAAAAAAAAAAGTTGGAGAAAGGTGGGCACGTGTTAAGACATATTCTAATTTTTTATCGTATCCATAAATTTGACCGGAAATTCTGTAGAGGTTTTAAATTCTATACAAGCCTTTGGCAAAATGGTGCGCACTTTTCCTCAATCCGACGACGTTAGTCACCTCAAAAAACGCAGTTTTAAAATTAATCTTCAATTATAAATAAACATTTTTAGTTATTTTTGAATGTGTGAAGATAATGAAAGCGGGAAATGTTTCATTTTGCACACTCCACCTGCTGTTTTTCGAATAATTAAACGGAGGAGGCGTGATGCGCTTCTAAACATCGGACAGACACACTAGGCCAACTTTTATGAGATGTGGTTATTCAATTTCTACATCAATAACAACAATGTACAATATCACAACTATTATTGCCGGAAATCATTAATTTTAAATAAAAAAAAGGCAATCCCCTAGAATCCATATCTTCATTTATCTGCAAATAAACAAATCAGGGTATTGTAGCATTTTGTCAATGTGTCGTACTCAGTGTAAAATTTCAAAAGACAACCAGTTGAACAACCTGTCCTCAAAACAGAATTGTTTATTTCTCTAGATGCTTAAAATATCTTCAATATAAACTTCCCACAAAGTTCGGCACTTCAACAGAAAAGTTAACAATTTTGCATGTTTACCATGCATACCTTTAAATAATAATAAAAAAAAAAAAAATTACATCTCAGCTCAGTTACTAAATAGCCTCGAGAAGATTTATTAGAGCTGCGTAATCTTTTCGCCGCAGCTCTGATGGCGTCAAAACTTAGCACAATCCGCTCTGAAATTGCGCTTCAAGTTGAATAATGAATTGCACGCCCGCCGGTATGGCTAATGACTATTCAGCGTTATCTAAGGAATTTCCACTGTTTATTATGAGACACTTTCTTTCGGTTTTAGTACAATCAGTCGAGGTAAGGAGAAACAAAAGAGGTGCGCACATTAAGTATGCATTAAGGCACCTACTTAAATAAGAAATTTACATCAAAGTACGGCAAGTACATACATCACGGGATTTTTTTTTTTTTTTCAAGACAACCTCTAGGATGCTGTTGATTGATGGGTATATCACCTTCGGTTTGGTCAGACAAAATAAAAAATCATGTAAATAAGTAAAAGAAATTGTAAATAAGAGTATAACAAATTCAGTGGAAATTAGGCTAAATACCCGGGATTTCAGAATTCTAGAAAAGACTGTTTTTAAAATGTTTTCTAGTATAACATGCGATGAGATAACAAAATCATCCGTGAATCCGTCAACTCTTTTATAATACACTTTTTTTTTTTGTATGATAAAAAGCCGCGAGGAAAAAGACGTGTCGACTATCAGGAGAAGACAATTTGAGGTCTTATCAGGCACTGAACACCCATAAATAAATATGTAACGAGTACTTCGAATTCTCAGCCTACAAAATTATCTCTCACCCCAAAAATTTTTATTCGAACGCCTTACAAATATTGAGTCCAAGAATTTGGTTCTCTGAAGTAATCTTGAAATTTCAACAGGAAAGAAATTAAACAAATTAAACATTCTGATGTCATTTCAAAAAATCTTCATTTCATAGCACTCTCAAGGTTTTAAAAATTGAAATTTAAAAAATAAATGAGAGCAAGGAGCATGCTTTTATCTTTACTTTAAAATCCGACATTAAATTTATCCTATTTTGTGACTAGCATTTCACAAATTCAAATTACAGTCTTAAGTCTTATATTAAAAAATAAAAACGAATAATTTTTTAACTATTTCTTATGCTCTTAAATTTCTGGAGCACAGGGTTGATGTTCGTTTTTCACTAATTATTGTAACCATATCGAGAGATGGCTTCTGGGTCACTCCGACTCTAAGTTTCTTTACAACTCCTTTACCACTCATAATCCACTTTCAATCCGAAAATCGAACTCGTTTTCGAAAGTGCACTTATAGATTACGATGTGCTTTCAAATCGATCTCAACTCATAATTCTTGCAAGCAAACATTGAACAGAATCGATATCTTCAGCACATCTGAAATTAACAGCCATAAATTCAGCTTTTTATGAGAACGGTTTAACAGCCAATAAATTGAACTTAAGCATACTATTTAAGATGTTTCCTATCGATTAAGGTTTAAGTGCATTAATATGCGTTAACCACAGTGCACTAACCGCACGATCACTTTCCGCTAATAGAATAAAAATTATGTCTAAAGACGTTCGAGCATTGAAAAGAAATTTATATTAAGGCATTTAAACGAGAGGTTCATTAATCGAACAACTTTTAATAAATGAATAAAGTAATCCTTCTAAATAGTTTTAAACTTAAAACAAAACCTATATACATTTCCTTACATTTAAAAATGCATCCAGAGGAGAGAAAAGCATAAAAACTTTTAAGTTCATAATGCAAAACCTAATTTTGTTAACTACGCCCACGAAAGATTATTGCGCGCATGAGACGTGACTCAATTAAAAAGCAATGACTTCTTATATTTCAAAAAATTGTAAGCAAATGAAGATCACTATCAATTTAATTATGACCATAACAAAAAAAAAAACCCAATGAGTTGTTAGCAAACATTTTATGCAATTTTTGCCAACGTAGTAACTTCCGGGAAAATAAGTCATTTGTCCCACTATGGGGCAAGCAATTGCTCATTTTGCAGTTTATCAATACTCGGAAGTCGGAAAGCTTTCACGAGAAGATTGCAAAGATGGATGGAATGCAATATTTCTTTTTTAGTGATTTACCCTAATACAGAGCACTTTCCTTTTATTTAATGTATAGAAATTTATAAAAATATTAAAGGTTTTGCTTTATGCGCATTTCTGCATTCTTGAATTCCACTTTCCCACCAAATTAGTGAAGCGAACGTGTTTAACGATGAACTAAAAATCAATTCATAAGACATTTTTTCTAATAAAGCAAAGTTACGAGAACATCTAACTAAAATCGCTTACTACGTCTCAATGTAACACAAGATTAAATTTTCTGAGGCATAGGTACGTATCTTTTTATTCTTAACAATTTTAACAAAATTACGAATAATGGTAGCCCAGACCATCTACACTACACAAAATTAATTTCTACAAGTCATATTTCTGAATTGCAAATTAGACTCCCTCCAAAAATAAACTGATGGCCACTGCCAGAGATATTTTTATGAAAATGAATTATATTTTCAGAAACAGAGTGGGCATGAAAAATTGCTCTAATGCAAGCCGTCGAAAATCTTCCTCATTGATCGATAAAAGTATCACCAAAAATGATTTAATAGAGAAAAAAAAAATTAACAAAATCGACGCGATCTTAATCGCGGAAATCAAAATTTTATTTTTATCCATTACTCAGCTGAGTTCAGTACACTGAAATTTTTTTGAAACAGCATGAAAAGTTACTCTCCTCGTTTGAAACTACGCATAAAAACGAAAAATTTGTTGTTTTTTTTACACATTTTTTTCTTATTTTATGTCTTCAATAACAGAAGAAAATAAAAGAGATAAATAAGAGGAAGCGAAAAAGTTGAAAAATAAATTGTTAAAGGCAAGAATAATGCTGAACGTCCGCATACAACTTAAGAAGAAGCCGATACTGCGCCTATAAATAAAATCGAAAGTGGAAATGATTAGAGAAAGAAGCCGCAAAACTTTGCGGGCAATTCTGGCCAAGAAAAGATTTTTGTTTGAGAAATTTAAAAAAGAGATACTCCACCAAAGCATCTAACAAAATAGCAAAGTTATTGCTTGATGGGATTTAATGTCGCGACCAAACCAAACCTTTACAAAAAAATTACAAAAGAATATTTCTCTGCACGACATTTGATCAAAACGTCTTTTATGCGATCACTAAGTAAAAAGGATTCCCAGAAATCTATCCATCTGAATTGTAACCGAAATTCGCAAAAGAAGACCGTGCTCATGAGGTGAACCAGAAGACGGTTTTTTTTTTCTAAGAAAAAAAAGACACTAACCAACGCCACACTGCCTTCTTCAGGTTGTACCTCCTTAACCACGATCTTGTCTTGTTCCGTTGATCTTTTTAAGCAGAGGAGTCAGTTTCAGTGCGGCCGTTGAGGTCGATTTTCTTGTGTGCCATCTTACGAAGTGGTTAGAGCCAGTTTGGCGGTCTCACCCGCCCTGGATGCTTAGTGGGGCCCACCTTGCGCCGATGGCAATTTTTCGAGGGTCACCACTTCGCAAGTTTTGTCTGGACGAACCAGTCGCAGCGCATATTCGGTCCGCTCTCGGTTGGTGCAGTCGTACAAACCAACAGACAAGCACTTTGTACTGCAACTTTTATTATCTTTTGCAACGAACGAATTTTCTCTACTCCCAACATAGTGAGGCAGTAGGCTGAATCTGAGGCAAACAGTTCGCTATCTTTTCTACAGTATTTAGTCAGCTTGGCTCAAGCGAACAGTCCTCAAACAGTCAGTCTAATTCGTTGACGCAATTTTTGTTTTTCAATGAAAATAGTGAGCAAGCGCACCTAGGTAATGAAGAGAGGTGTTCATTAAGAAGGTTCCATTCATGGTTTTAACCAAAAACGCGTGTGCTAAACATTCTATCGGGTGACTCATGTAATGGATTAATTCGTAACCGCTGACCAAGTCAAGTCTCCCGGTCTAAAGCAGTTATTACGACTTAAGAAGAAGATTCAAGTTCCGTAGCATATAAACCCGGTTTTTTGTTTGAAACTGAATTCAACATCTACCTGGAGTTCGTTCCCATCAATATTTTTAATTTTTTTTTATTTTTTTGTTTTCTGTCGCACCCGGTTCAAAGTGTTCAAAATTTCATTTTTGGTTATTTAATCACAAATTCCAATCGAAGTGACTCACTCATTCGAACCGGCACGGCGCCGCCGCGGTTTCTTTTGTGTTTTAAGTTTCAAGTGGCCACCAACAGTTGAAAAACGCTTCTTTGTTTCGTTTCAAGGAAAAAACAATATCGTTACACGATTCATAACATCAAGGATTAAATAAAAAAAAAAAGATTTTGTGATTTGTGCAAAGGGTTTAAAGAAAGCATAATCTTTGTAACATGGCAACTACTATGCAAACTCAAGCTAACCCACAGTTAAAGAGATTAGTGTACTCTAAGTACCGTGAAATGTTGGGATCATACAATGAAAAGGCAAACACGATCATACATTCACTCCCTTCTTATATGGTCACTGAGGATAAAGGTTTTAATTTCGGACAAGATGAAGATGGGTAAGTAGTGATCATACTGATGAAAACTGCATTATGTATAAATAGAATAAAATAAATCGATCGACTAACAATAATTCAGGTTTAACAAATTATTTAATACCATATAAACATCTTTATAAGGGTTTGACCCTTTCTAATATAAGTAAATCATGAGTCAGAAAACTTCCGTAGCCAGTCATAAATGCATCGCACTATTGGTTTACTTTGTGTCAGACCAACTTTAAATTTTAAGCAAATATTCTTGAGATATTCTATTTGAATAAAATGCAAAAAAAACACTTGTTTTATGAATTAAAAGAAATTTACGAAAAAACAGAATCAAATGACTAATAACGATCACAGTTAAAAATTGTTAAAGATCATACCCAAATCTAGAAAACGTCTTGAGCCTCAATTGGTGTTAAACTGCGTTAAGCCATATTTCCCGCAACCTTGTACAATCGTATTATGTTATTGTGCACCTTATATGAATAAATCAAGATCTATTGCTTTATAGAGCCATAAATCGGCTTCCTGTGGACCCCTGAAATTTTCCACTAATCATACACTACTAAAACTATTCTGCTGCCGTTGCGGTTCCGACGACACAACCGCAGCTTGCAACTATTTTTATTTTTTGATCTCGTGTCGCAATTAATCAACTCTTGCGATACAACACGTTTACTTTTATTGTGCTGAACTGGCACTTAATATTAACTTTGTCTAGAATACTTTTTTTTTTTTTTGCAATTCACAAGGTATGCAAAGCATCACATAGTGCAAATAAAACCGAGGTTGCGTCGGTGCGGTGGTATATTGGAAGTCCATTTACTCACCCTGGAAATAGAGTGACAGGAATATGAGATAAGTAATATTGCATTTATTAGAGCAAATTCCAGAACAATAAACAATTTGAACAAGTAATCAACGATTTTTAAGATGTGCTATAAAAATAGGAAATACGTTTTTTTACTGCTGCCTCCATTCTAAGTAAGTTTTGAACTAGAACAGAGTTTTTAACATAAACATTGTGGAAACATAATACCTACTATGAAGTATATAGAAAATATACCCAAAACTTCATCCTCATTACAGCAGCAAATTAATTAACCACCTACCACCTATTTGTTCACCTACAATTATTATTTTAAAATGCTTAGGAGAAAAATGCACGCGGATCGCTAACTTAAATAGAGTGAAAAGAAAGTACAAGTGTTTTTGCGCAGCAGCCAAACAATTTGTATAAAAAGTAATTTGTTCTCAAGACAGTTGCGTTTCGCCTTGTCAGAAAGCAAAAGCAGCAAGTGGTTCTTTTTTAGATCTGTTCCAGAAATAAATCTGACTCGTCGTTATCATATTCTGGAATAAAATGTATTTCTCCAGGAAGTTTTCCTGTGAAAGAAAGCTAAAGAAATTCTTGAAATAGCATAATCCAGGCAATTCTAGGAAATCCGTTTTCACTTGAAATCAGAATCTCCTCCACTTGGCGCTTAAATAAATTTCAAATTGCTACACTTGCGATGTTGCAAAATTGATGAGACATGGGAAACGTTCTCTGATTGCGTGTGCATGCAAAATTTAAGGTCAAATGACGGGAAGTAATTAAACCTAGTACCAAAAAGGTTAATTGTAAGTTCGTGAGATTGACCTGAGTTAAAGCTGAGCTTGTACAACATTCGTATGACCTAGAAATTTTCACTTAACGACTACCAATTTCGAAAAACACCTCGAATTAGGACGAACTTGTCTGTCACCACAAGTGCTGATGAATAATACGAAAATTCTTTTGAGGATTTTAATTGACCTTGAACTGAAACATCAATCTTTTAACACCGTACATCTTTCTTTGATTCTAAATATAATTCTCCCCAATTTTTATTAAGCTATGGCGCAGATAAAGCCACATGCATGCGAACATGCAGGTTTTTGGATGTTTTGGAAAAAAAAAATTGTGTCAGAAGCTTGATATATATTGCACCCTAAACTAAAAGGATGGGTGTAATATTCGCATAAAACGATCAAGACATTTGCGTGTGCGTTTAATAGCCAAGTCGTGTGCGGTCTTTGCACGCTCTTAGAGGGGTTAAAAAACTCCTGGGAAGATTTAGAATTAGACCAACCCGTTCGTTAATCTCAAAATATCGAAAAAATCATAAGATCTTTTTAAGATAACAATATTCGTCTGAGGTCAGTGGCTTTATACTGAAGAGCATATGCTCGCTCAGATAAAAACTGATGCCAGAAATAAAACTTCGAACATTTTCGGGGATTTGCTTACGATTTCAGTTCAAATCCGCTAATGCTTCCTGGCATTTAAGTTTTATGGGAAAGAAAATTTTTGAATATTTTTAAAAAGCCAATCAACTAGTCCATTACCTGGAAATGTATTTAGCTCATGGTACATAGGTACGAAAAGGCTTTTAAATCCGAAACGTGCTGTGCTAATGCACTTGCCAATAGTCTTGTTTCTTCAACAAAATATTGGCCTTGCCAAAATATCTAGGGTGCTGACGTATAGAGAAGACTCACAGCACTTAAAGCATCCGCCTACATATTTAAGAAATTTTTATTTGGGACCAATCCAATTTTCGTCATATCGAGAATGAACTTGTGCTACTTAAGACATGAAGAGTAGTTCAAAGCCGCGACATCTTTATGACCAGTCTATATATCCATTTCGTATCGTAATAATCCTTATTAAATTCATCATGGTTTACAGATGTGGACCGGAACCTCCGATGTGCGTCCAGAACGCGATGATGACCAAGGACAAAAAACCCTTCACGTATACACCTGGAGGAATTGATTTGTCTGAGATTAAATCACCGCGTATGGCAAAACGAATAGCCCGAAATGCTCAACATGAAGGTGTTACAGGACAGCCGAAACCATCTCCTCTAGCTCAACAAAATGCAACTCAGCACAGTCCTACAGCTGCTCCACCTCCACCTTCTGCTCTAGGGATGCCTGTCCAAGTATTCCCAACTGGACCACCACCACCGCCACCACCTCAACCGCAAACAGGAGGTATTCCGCCACCACCCCCGCCACTAAATCAACTTAAACCGCAAATGGGTGACATAAGGAAATCGCCATCTCCTCAAAACTTCGAGCCACCTCCTTTAGGATGTCGTCCAGAAATCAAAATCCCAGCAAATCCAATGGCCAGTTTAAAGAAAGTGCCGAAGCCAAGGGAGAAAAATGATTTCTGGATTGAGGAATACCGCAAAGAAAGATCTGGTAGCCCTGCGGTGATGACTTCCAACGAAGGTAAAGCTCTCTTTTTGCAAATTTCTTATATTTAGAACTAACAGAGATTCACGAATCCTCTATAGCCGCTCAATCCAGTGCACCACATGACCAGTACGATTCTTACCATCATACACCTGTGCAAGCTCCACAACAGCAACAGATCCCTACTACGCCAAGGCAATACCGTCCACCCTCTCCACCAAGGCAGTATCAGCCGCCTTCTCCTCCACGGCAACAATATTACGAGGAACAACAACAACAACGGCCACAACCAGCAACACCCGTTCAACAACAATACCAACAAAGGCAGGAAGAACGACCTATTCCTAATACACAGGCAGCTCCTAGACAGGCTCCTCCTAGCAATAGGTGGGGACCTCCAGCGACACCTTCAGTGGACCAACAGCAACAACTGCAACAAAAACTGCAACAACAACAGCAGCAACAACAACAGCAGCAGCAGCAGCAACAACAGCAGCAGCAGCATCAGCCACCACGACAATTTTCTCAGCAGCCAGTACGCAATGTAAGTAGCTATGCTTGACCTTAGGCAATCATCCTAAATACCCCCTCTTCTTCTCCCCGCGGGATAAATTAAATCCAAGATATTTGCTCGTACCCACAAAACATCACGTTTTGTTGCATTGGCAACTAGCCGCCTAGACGGTGGATTATTTTAAGAATATTCTCATAAAAACACATTTTCTTCGAAGAGAAGCTATGGTACAGCCACACGAGTTTCAATGGTTTTTTTTTATTTTTTTCGATTAAGATTCTATGCGTGCGCTACGTTTTATACATAACTAGTAGGACTAGAAATAGATAGAGATTGCAGGAAGGAGGTGAAAGCAAGTGTTTCTTGCCTGACGCAACAGATACGATACGGAAATAGCCTAGAAAGATTCGAATTCCGACCAATGACCTTGATCAGTGATTATATTGATGATTTATTTAATTCTTTTATTTATCGCTTTTTAGGCTCAAGTTGGATCTTTGTATATCCCACCAGTAGCACCAGAGAATTTGGCTACTAATAGGCAACAATCCGAAGTTGAGAGACAGGTTCCTGTGAGCAGTCCACCTACACCGAGATGGATGGCTCAGAAACCAACAACGAAAGAGGTCCCTGAATGGGTAAGAGAAGATAATACTCCTTCGCCAGGGGTTCTGCGGGTACAAGCGGTTCAAACTCCTCCAAGCAGTGGCAGTGCACCATCACCAGCAATTGTAATGAACTTTCAAATTGCAGGCAGCAATCCGAACACAAAGGTACCAGCTAATTATTCTAAAGAATGTCTTTCTTAACACGTAGACGTAAATGATTCCTTTTGACGTGCATTTAGCTTATATAGCTTATAGCTGAATTAAAACCCTAAGCGTCAACGTGTTAAGCTAAATTAAGCAAACTGATTTTTTGAAAATAGAAGGAAGAATAAATCAAATTTCGTAAACTTTTATTCAGTAATGAGTCTAAACTTAGTATTAACGCAAAAATATTTTAAGGAGCGCATCGTACCAATCCAAATGGAGCCCTCTACTCCGACTAGAACACCAGGTACACCTAGTTTTGGACCACAACCATTCTACGGTGCAACACAGCCAATTGTTCAAACTCCGAGCTCGGCCGGATCTGAACAGTCTACACCTGGAAGTGGTAAATTAACTTCCTTTAAAAACATACATACCCTTTTTTATCTAATAAAAATTACAGCAGGACTAAATCAACCGAACTACGTCGCTCGCAACCCGAACCAGTTTGTCGATCAGGGCTACAACAACTATCCTTGGCCAGCGCAAACGCAGCGGGTAACCTCCCCGCCAACGCAGCAGCAGCAGCAGCAGTCCCCACAGCCAGCTGGAACTCGAATTATACCAATTGCCATAGAGGGTCGCGATAGCCCTTTCAACCCTCAAGCAGTTAGAGGTCCAATTTCGCAGTCTCCCATGGTTATTCAAAAGTAAGTATCCCCAGGACAAAAACACACCAATCTCTCAAAACCGATTTTGCTTTTACCGTGATTATGCTACAGATTATACTCAACTGCTTTTTTATTTCTATTCTTCCCTAACAATTATTGTGGCAATGTAGTGGAAGTTATAGACTCATAGTACATGACTGCCCTCTTGAGGCCGAGATACGGTACAGAAAGAATAGGCTCAGGTACCTCTTTCGCCGTTGTGCCAAGTTACTTTTACGTTAACATCATCAGAAAAAAACAATGTGGCTCATTCATCTATTTTTTGCTAATTTTATGAACGTTAGACGCTTTTTGCTATGTTTTCTCGTTTTGTGGCTGTCCTTCACTTGTATAAGAGCCAATAGAAGCGATTGTCGTCTGTGCTTGGTCGGAAGATATTGAACATTTTTTTGATCAAGTTCAGACGTTGGGTCTATTCAAAATTGCAGCCCTGCACATGGCCTGCTATTTAATTATGCATAGTTTATAATTAAAGATTTTACACTAAGGCAGAAACTAAGCAGCAAAAAATCGAAAATTTTCAAGAATTCTGTTTATTTAATTCAGCTGAACAAAACCAATTGCTGAATTTCGCAGTAAGCTGCGTAAACTTAATTCTTGCAAACAGCTAAATAAATAAAAACAAATCGCAAAAAAAACAATAAGTTATTGTTATTAACACGTTACCAGCCAAATTTAATTCAGCCAGTTATTCAGCTTTTACCTATCCCTGTCAACGTACTGACATGTTTCTGCCTGAAAAGTAAAACTGCTGTGCACCGCTGAAGTTTTGAAAGATCTTCCCTCGCTTCTTGTCTATTTTTGTCGTCATATATTCGCATCATTTATTGGTCTCTGTTTTCATTCTTATCTAATTCTATTGTGTGTGAAAAAGGGGGTTTGAAACTAATAACGTTTTTTTCTACCAGCGATCCCCGCACTTTGCAACACCAGAATTCATGGAGCAATGGAGCTCCGAACCAGTCAAAATCCTTCAGGATACTCCAAAAAATTACCGACACGGAGGAGAGTAAGGCGGCGGCGGCAGCGGCAGCAGCAGCGGCAGCTGAAATTGAGCAACCTGCTCAGCTTCAGCGACCACTTTACTCCCGCCAATTGGGAAGTACGCAAGTTGATGGACCTACCGAACAAATGAAGCGTATGCAACTGAATGAGCAGGACAGGGATTTCCTGAACCGTGTAAAAGATACAGGTGGGTTAGAATTTTCAATTTTATTCCCTTTCTTTGCCTATATTTCTAATTCTACACCGAAGTCGATCAAGAGGTTTTCTTGCACAACGTAGAAGACCCCAGATATAAAGGTGCAGCTATTCCCTCAAAGTCGTTTAAAGCTTTACAAAATATGATCGGTATTAAGCCTGGAGACGCCGATCTAACCAATCAGGGTAGGATCTAGTTAAAGGCACTTTAACGCTGTCAGCCCTTTCCTGGGTAGCAACACCAGGGCGGGGAAGTGCTCAAGTTATCGCTTTCAATTCACAAGCGTTTTTTTTTTGTTACTTGTGTTTTTATTCTCGTCTTAATTCAGATTGTCGGTTGTTATTTTCATCCTAATTTTATATGTGCTTCCGCAACCCTTTTAACTTCCTCGTTGTTTATGTTAACTGTCGATTTTATCCTTTCAGCGCCAATGCATCGACCTGTGCAGCCGCCGTATACTCAGCAACTAACATTTTCCCAGGCTGACGGTAACAATATCCCAAAAAATTTTGTAATTACGTTAACATCTCTAACCCATTCATAAAAAATATATCTAGATCCTCGTCAAATGTATGTGCATCCCAGCGAACAACAAGTCCCCGAACCGAAGAAATATATGGGCAGCGCTATACCAAGCCGATCGTTCAAAATTCTCCAGGCCATGACAACTCCAGAAAATGCAGGTAAAACCTTAGTGAGACGAGACGAAAAGCCCTAAAATCGTGATTATATAATTTTGCGTTGAAATACTGTTGCATAAAAACGCATCTTCGACTACATAACAATCATGCTGTAATTGGGTCAGTGGTCTGAAACTGCCTGGGACAGAGGATCGTTATGCCTTCTACAGAAATAAGGCACTTCTGCTGAAAATATTTAAAGATTAAAAGAGAAATATTATTATAATTTTGGAAAGCTTCAAAGTTTCTGCTTTGGTTGTACATTTGAACCCAAAACTAATTGCAAAAGCAAATGCAAAGAGCTTTTTTCTATTCCTACTCTCTGCTTTTAAAATAAAATGTTCTTTTTTTAAAAAATAGCGAAATTCCCAAAGAAGTGCCTTAAGTCTGACTCCGTCCACATTTCATTTTTTGTGTACATAAAGAGCAACTCAGCTTGAGTTCTGTTTTGATTTTATTTTTTAGGAGAATTTCCCGAGCAACAGAGCTCCATTTATTTATTGTTTATTGTGAAATTCCATGCCCTTTCATCATATTGTTTCGGTTCATTTAGCATTAAGCCTGTGTTGAGTAACATTGCCATTTTTTTTAGTTCGTAGGAACATTTCAAAACCAAATCATTTTACCGCCAAATTCTCTGCATCATTGCAGAGTGCCGCATAAAGCGCAACCTGCACCCACATGTGCATACCATTTCATCACCTCACCCTCACCACTTAATTTAAAAAAAAAAAAACAATCGTAAAACGATTTACTCACATTCATTTTTTCGTATCGTTCTTTTCGTTTTTCTTTTGTAGCCGAGATGGAAGGCTCGGGTGTTGAATATGAGCAAATTCCACCAAATTTTTATCCACCATATCCCTACCCTTACCAATATCCACCCTACTTTTATCCACCAGTTGACCCTAATTGGCACTATCCGTATCCACCTATACCTTTCTACTATTACTACTCAGACTATGATTCGCAGAATGGAAATATCCCCGCTGGCGGTTACATATTTCCACCATATGGTGCAGGAATACCGCAGCAAGAAACTAAGGGGAAATTAAGAACGCCTGATATAATCGTTACACCCACCCCTGAGGATGATGCTGAGAAAACTCACCATTCAGGATCAGAATATAGCGAAAAGGATGTCGACAAAATTCACCATTTAAGATTGGAAAAGATCGAAAGCATTATAGACAATACTTACCACACAGGGCTAGAACAGCAAAGTAGCGAAGAAGAAAGCGAAACTGCGCTAGACATGCTTTCAAAAAAACTTAACCAACTGAGCGGAAAACCTGACCTTGAAATAAATTTAAGTACAAATGATAAGAAGTACGTGGGCGAAGGTAACAAGGAACTAATTTGCTCTCTTTCACCGATAAATAATAACACACTCTCAGAGATTAGTACGATCTTAGATGACTGTGAAGATTCAGACGACAGTCTCTCTTCATCATCATCTTCAGAGTCCATGACAGGCGTAAGAAAACGAAGGATAAGCAGCAATGATAGCAAAGAGGGACTACAGGCTATAAAATCCGTGACCGATATAAAAATTTATGACTCAGCAGAAGACCTCCTTGAGCCAGAAGTCGAGGAAGACAATGAGGACACAACTTCTAGTTCTTCAGAAGCAACTCAAGAAGATGAAATAAACGAAGACAGTGATTCAGCTGATGATTTTACTGAGACTGATATTTTGCTACCGGAGGGTTTGAGCATTATCTCAGAAGAAAGTGAACTACCAGTTAGTGATGTAGGAGCACTCAGGATGAGACGACAAAGTGAGGCTAGCGCTGGATCAACACTGAGTGATTGTTCTACTACTATTGCTAATGAAGAATCGATTGACGATGAAAATGATCATGTTGATGATTTAGCTCTGGAAAATTTGGACGAACAACAAAATTTTGTTACTGTCCGCCTTCCACTGAAATTGTCTTTCAGTCGATCTTCGCAGGATGAAGACATAGCTACAGTTATAGTCGGAGATAGTGAAATAGAAGATGAGCGCTCATCTAGCCAGCCAAAACCAACTGCACAGGAAAATGACGACAATGAAGGGGATGTTAGTGTTACTTTCAGCTTAGTATCAACAAGAAGTTCATCAATTGAACCTGGTAAAAAATCATCCAGTGAAGGAACTAAGGCAGGAGAAGTATGTAATTCAGATTCAGATGTATCGTTGAGCCTATCGCTGCCATTGCAAAGGAATAAATTTGCATCAAAGGATGGACACTTAATTGAAGAAATTTCTTCAGACAATTCAGAATCTGAAAGTGAGGCAGACGATGACGAATTGGGAGCTCCTGAGGACGGCAATATTGTAACAATTAAAAACGATGATGAGGCTTTGGAGTCGATTGATATAAAAGACACTTCCGTATCAGAAGACATTAAACTGGCAGAAGATCAGCCGCTAAATGAGTCTTCTAAAAGCTATGATTTCTTCGAATCATGTGAGGATTGGAGAAAGACTGAGAAAAGCATAAGAAATTTTGCAAAGGAAGAAGAATGCGACACGTGGGATTGGGACTCTTTCCCCTCTTCCTACGAAGGGAAGGATATAAAAGAGATAAGTGATAAAGATGAAGAATTCAAAAACTTAATGGATGTAGAAACAGGCCAAACTGTTAAAGAAAATCAAACAAATCAAAAAGAAAACGAAAAAATAGGAGAATCCGGGTCAGAAGATGAAGATACAGAAGAAGAATATGAAGAAGTAATAGAAGCAGATAAGCAGAAAGAGCAAAAATTATTTAAGTATGAGGGAGAAGAGGAAGGAGATGAAGTTGAGGAGGATGAGCAAGAAAGTGAAACGGAGACTTACGATTCTGAGTCTGAAATTGAAGAAGAGCAAGAAGTGCCAAAAGTGAAACAATCCATAATAAGTCAAATCAAGCAAATAGATAAAGATGAGGAAGTGGAAGAAATTGAAGAAGATTTCCAATTGTCGAATTTAGAAAAAGATCAAGAAGATCAAACACCAACAAGTATTTTCCCTTCTGAAATTGTAGGGGATCCTTTCAACTTTGATTGCAATGCTTCTAGCTCAATAACGACTCAAGAACCAGAAGAAGAGATCAAGATATCTGTACGAGATCGTATTGCTGTCTTCGAAGCAGTGGCTACTTCAGACGCAAATGCTCAAATTCCTAAATTAGATCAAACATTTTCAGAAATCTCAGCAAACAATACGTCTCAAAAGAAGAAGGTCCTTAGCAGGAATAGTTCAATGCAAAAGTCTGAATCAGAGCTGGAAGAAGATGACTCAGGGGTAACAGATATGAGCAAACCTATTTCAGAGACTGACACCGAATCAGAGTGCTTCCCCGAACTGAAGAAAATGACCAGGTACCAAAGAGCCGCAACTCATTCTCGTCTTTTTAAACTGCTGCAAGATGAATCGAGCTTTGAAGACACTGGTGATGACGAAGCAACGTGCATAATGCCCAAAAACACATTCCAACCCCGGAAGAAGATTGTCCACAATGTCTCCATTACAAGAAAGAACAATCCAGATGTTATCAAGGAAGCTGAAACTATGTCTCAGCGTAGGGAACGACTATCACTGCCATTGAAGAAGACGAACAGCATAGATGCTGACAACTTATCTACTTCCAATTCGCCATCCTCACCCACTGGATCCAGTATTAATACCGAAAAAATAGTAAACGAATTAATTCAGAGCTTGCTATTAAAAAAGAAGAGTAGGTATCTGAGAAATCTACCCATGGAAAAATTACAAGCAGCTGCTAGGAAGGTTTTAGAAGAAGATTTGGACTCTCTCGAAAACACATCACTTGATTCAACGCCAGCTTTAACGCCTCAAGAAAGTAAAGCTGAGGAACCTTCTGGCTATGCAGAATATTATGAAACATGGAACGCAAAATGCCAACCTTCAACTGAAGACGACTATGATATTTTGCCGTCTAAGGCTTTTAAGACTCTACAGGAACAGAGTATTTCTGGACGAAGAAAAGCCTGGGCTGCAAGATGTCCGAGGGTGTTAAGCTCGAAAACCCTACACCGTGATCTGGCTAGAGTTACAGAATCGCCAGAAATGTACCGATCCGCTAGCCTAGCGAGACAAACACCCGATAAGCACATAGAATTCATTCGAGGGCGATCTCTCTCCAGTTTGGAAGCGTAGGCGTCAACAACTTCTAATTACTTTTTCGCCTAGAAAAAATGTTATATTTTTGCAGTGGAAGCCAAATCACTCAGACTGCCAAAGATAAGTCTTCGTATACATTAAGGAAAAGTGATTTTGTGATCTATTCGGTAGGACAGGCAATGTGTGCGCTGATCTCAACCGCACCGTACTGACACCGCCTTTCTAGTATTAGCTGAAATTGACTGCCCGAGACGCAAGCTGCTGGCCAGGAGATCTATAAATAAAGCGTCTAGCCCAGATCCAATTCCTGAGATCAAGATCGAATTAAATCCTTCAGAGACCTCAAAAAAAAAAAAGAAAGATCGATTTATTTTTGTACGATCAATTTTTTACAAATTTGTACTTTTATACGATGGTTAGCCTGTAGTTTAGTAAGCCCATCGCGCAGAACTCATATCCCGCCTCATTTGCATCTTTCATCACCACCCCGCCCTCATCAAGCTCATGCTCCCCCGTGACCGCCCGTGTCCTGGAATTTGTTAAGATCACGCCATTCGCACTGAATATTACAAAAATAAACGTTGCATCCAAGGTATTCAAAAACAAATAAGAAAAAAATAATGTTGTTAGATCCTCTTTTGTTTTTTTGTGTCCGCCACTTGTTTCATTTTGTCTCACGTCCTCATCTTTTGTTTTGAACCAGTGCAAAATGGAAGTGTAAGGATTTCAAATGCGTTTAATCGGCACCTTACCCTTTCTGCTTGCTGCTGATGAAATCCAGCTGAACAAAAGTTGAATACTAGCGACTAAATAATTCGGTTAGCTCAGGTTCGACTGCACAGCACGATTTTTTGGCTCATAACATTTTAGTAACCTGGTCAAAACCATAGGGCAAACTCCACCTTTGTTACCTTTGTAAGGGGTCAGTTCACTCTAGTTGGTGTCTAACGAAAACGATACAATTATCATTTTTAAAATCGGAACCAGTGTACCCAAATCGACGTCGATGCATCGATTTAACTAATAACATCACGGTTTATTCAATCGGTGCTTTTACATCGACCTACGTAATCTGGTCCTGGTCGTTTTTAAGATCGATGTTGGCACACCGAATGTCGTTTTAATTCAAGTGTTTCCAATGACAACGATTGTTGTTGCGCTGACATCAACCTATACAAACTATCCCTTGTTTAATCGAGTTGTCATTTGGATCCAACAGAAACATACGTTTCAATGTCCAAAAAAAAACAATGAGTGTCATTCTCAGATCAATTTGTTGACCTAAAACGAAAATCGACGTGACACACTTGCGTGAACTGCTCAGTTTGTTTTGTTTTGTATCTCATTCCCAATGATTTACGCGTGCTTGGCTCGCTATCCACAACTTCAACACAAGGTTTAATGCCTCAATGGCCTCGAAACAATTCCGCCAACTCCTCACAATTTGGCCTTAAACTTTTTTCTGCAATTAACTAAAGGTGAAGTTTTCTCTGGAGTTTTGTCGGTATTTTTTTTCTTTTGTTCCAATTTTAGTTTTTTGTTAAATCGGCGCCGTTCCCAACCGGCACCCTCAAAATTGCATCCAACTCTTACTTCGTTTGACTAAATGTGCTAAGCAGCAGTGCTTTTATAAGATAACGCTTCCTGCGATCCCAATATTGCCCCATATTGGCGATGAATTACTTCTCTGCTCACACACGTTTGGCACGCGCCAAGCTTTCGAATGGAGCGCTCGCAGCGATAATAAATTGCTTACGCGAAGGAATAATCAATTCCCTCAGCATCTCACCTTCGACCTAACTAACTTTACTGTGTGTGCAGTTTTCAATAACTAATTTAATGCATGAGCGTGCCCCGATTTTCAACAATCCGGAACGCATTTTTACTTACTCAAAATATCTACTTGGCAGCTCCATAAAAGCGCCCCTAACTTAAACCAATATTTATTGTTTCAGGTCCTGGACAGTCAGATCTATAAGTATTTCTCGTCCTGTAGAAACTACATTGATAGATAGTCGGTGGACTCGTCCAAAATATAAAAATCATATACAATACAACCAAATCGACAAACATCAAACAACGCAACCGTGAATCTAATTTTTGCGAATAAAACGGATTTGTTGGTGGCATTTAAAAACATTTTATTTAGTCGTAATGGGGAGAAACCACTTGAGACATCTCAATCTGCTGATTGCAGCCACACATTTTCTTTTCTGTTTTTTAAGGATCAATGTTAGCCTAGGAATCATATTTATTACTCCGCTGTAAGTTCGCTCTGCGAGTGCAGGGTGTTCATCTATTGTTTCGTTTTAAGGTATTGCTCGCGCATTCAAAGCAGCTCTGCTTTTTATGTTATCTTTTACTCTTAATAAAATAAATTAAACTAAAAAAAAGTTTTATTTTACTAAACCCAAATGAATTAACAAATTATCTTAACCATTTTTATACGTTAGTCAGCCATAGGAAATGAATCGTCGTACAAGACAATGAACTTGCAATAGAGATACAAAATCTAATATTTGGGATAAGATGAATAATAATAGGATCGGACAAGACGTTTTGTGGTTCTTATTACCTTTACCACAAGATTCAAAAGTTATTTTTTTGAGTCTACAAGCAAGGGCCTGAAAGCAAAGCTTTAAGCAATAGCACTTTATTTAATTCCTTTTTAAATTGAATATATTTCTCTACTCAACTACTCACAATTCAAATATCTTAAAATACCTGATAGCACCAACATGCGAAAACCACTGGCAGTTCCTGTAACAGTGTATTCACCGGCGGTAAAGATCCATCAACAGCAAATACCAAGAATTAAGCCTATCATCCTGAAGCTTACAGCAACCAGATGTTGAAGTTCACAGGAAATCCATCTATTTCATCTTCGTTTATTTCGGGGCATGAAATATCAGTAAAATCCTTAAGTATTTTATACTCATCACATTCCTCGCAAATCAGTCTTCCGTTTGATTTATTCTCCCTTGAAGCCTTGTCATGGCAAACGATGTGAACAAGCTTTAGGTTCTTGGCACTAAATAGCTCCAAAAAATACTCAATAATGCTAAGGTCGACCACCTTCTTTTTATGTTCTAAACAGAGCTGATCAGGTTTCTGAAGCAGACTCCGAACATTCTCAATTATGGAAGGTATCACCGTTCGAGTCAGCTCAATTTGATGATCCAAATTCCAAATCTGGAACAGTATGAAGCTTTCCTTGGTCGAATATGGATTAGTCCGGTGGTTTCTCGTGCAAACGCCCTTCCCACCGTAGTTACCTTGACAAACAAACTCACCTTCATTATCGCAGAGAGACACCGACCACTCTTCACAAAATTCTGTCTTGGACGTATATTCTTTAATAGCTTGTCTCAGTCGCTTATTCGGAAGCGGCCGTGCATCTGTTTGATCTTCATAGCTTCGATACTTCCGCGGATGCTTCCGGTTAAAAAGCATAGAAAAATAATCACAGCCAATGAGAAGATACCTGAATTTTTCTAAAATCTTTTCAAACATATTCTTTGCTTTCTGATTAGAGCGATATAGTTTACTTTTAATTATTTCCTCCTTCACCCTATAGTAATACCCTCGAATTCTATCTTGAGCTCGCTTTGCCAGAGCTTCTTCTTTTGTTCTACAGCGCTCATCGGTCTCTTCGAACCACTCCTCATGATCGCTCCTCGAGCTAAAGTGCGTTTTGTCGCTTGTTAATGAGTTACGACTCTCAAATTCTGAAACCATTTCTTTAAATTTATCTGGATGCCTTTCAATGAAATCGTAGAACATATCAGTCATTCTTATCATTGGAGAAGTTCTTTTCAGCTTTTCAAAGGCAAGCTCTGATTCTAGAAATGGACTATTTTAGTAATTTAATCAATAAAAAAAAACTTTAACGGGCTCATTGAGCAGACTAAAGACGTTGAAAATGTTTAAAGTTACAATAGTAGTTAAGCCTAGTCCGCTAAATGGGACTTTCACAAATCGAGAATATGTTTACCCGTTCGAATCTCTTCATCTGGTCCAGCGGCCACAAAAAGGGTTTGCGGCTGCAGGGTTTGAAAGTAGTCCTCCTCTGTGACTTCAAATCCATCTTTGGCTAAATACAGATGGCAGCCATCGATCTGAAACAAATAAATATTTTTAAAATAACATGAGTACGCCTTGAAAAAATGTAGCATTAAGCTGGAAAATACATGGAATTCAACTCTAAAGCAAAATAATTAAATCGGGGTCGATAATACAACTTCAGAGACGATTTAATTATTGTTCTTATCGCTTAATTGACTCTTGTAAGAAAAATTACATTATTCCACAAGACTAAATTGGTTTGTGTGACTGGAGTAAATTATTTCATCTATTTATTTAAATTTTAAATAGGAAGTCAAGGTTATTTTTTAACCAGCCAGTTGATAAGGCTAAAACAGGCTTTTTTTATTAGCTACATAAATCTAGTGAAAAATTTCAGGATAATTCTAAAGTTTCTAAATAGCCAGAAGGCTAAAAAGTGCAAGATCTAGCAGCGTACGAACTATTTAAGGTAAACGAATTTACGGAATTGAATTGTAAGTTATGTAGGATGATTATACTTTAGAACCTGTTTTCTACTCCACAGAAATTTCTGAATGGGTAAGCTTCAAGTTCTATGCAAACCTTCAAAGGATTTTGTCTGAAAATAGGACTCAAATGTAATTAGTGTAATGTTTTCAAACGCTTTTTGTGCGCCTTTTCACACTAGACATACTATAGACTCGATTAGAGCCAGAAAAGAATCCAGACGTCTATTTCTTGAGCCACATCTTTGCAGGAACTTATGTTGCTTTGATTTCCATAAAAAGGAGGAATATAAGGCCGAGTTTTCTCTAGGTCAACGAATCCTTTTATAAAATTATAATTCTTCAGCTCACAATAGTTTTTGAAGCCAGGCAAATTGTTAGGGCAGGTCAGAAGCGTACAAAGCCCCAATTCCTTTTCTGAAATGGCACTAGAATGCCTCGAGGAGGCAGGAGACTCAGCAACAAGTGTCACTCCGCAGCCCCTATGCTCAATTTGACCTTGAAGACTTTCGAAAGGACGTTGAATATGCACTTTAACACGATTTACTTTATCTGCATAATCTGATTAGCGATTAAATTAGTAAAAAAAATACCCTACTTGAAATTTAACTGACGCCTTCTCACGCAACATTTGCAGACTGTTTGCAGCGATTCCACACTTTTTCAGCCGTTTATTGTCTGTTACTTTGAAGCCCTGCATTCTCCTCGGCTCGGTTTTGCCACTGGACATTGTTGCTTTTGTTTAAATTAAGACCTCTTCTAACTAGAAACAAAGCCACTTTGTTTACTGCCGAGATAACACAAACGAATCAACTTCCACTTCGCAGTTCAATCCACCTCAGGTATGTATAAAAAAAACAACAAAAACAAAGCTGTTGACTCGAAGAGCGATTCTTGTATAACGCAGATTGTCACTTTCCGTGGTTCTGGTTGGTGTCTTGAAAAAAGCTCGTCAGGTGCACGTGAACCCGACACCGTGGGAAAATTACGGAACGCACTCACCCAAAGAAGTGTCAACTGTGCTAGGCAAAAGAACACCTGAACCGTCGTCGGCAGTGGGTCCCTGAACAATTCTCGTGTGACTTTTCGCTCGCCTTATTAAAATTTCTGTGATTTGTGATATTATTTCTTTCAATTTAAGTTGAAGGCCTCGTTGGCCACTAATACTCGGTAGTGATGAAAAGCCATAATTTTGTGTATCCTGAGCGGCCACACGATCGGTGCTTGCACCTCATCAACTTTGCAGACTGATTCCTTTAAGAACTAACGATTTTTGACTTGACCAGAAAAAAGAAGCGAACGGAGAAGGTGCACTCGCTCAAAGCCTCACCGGAGTGAGGAGCCCCTGCCCCACCATGGACCTACAGCTCAGAGATTTTGAGATGAGTGACTCAGAGACTGAGCTGCTCATACATCCGCGGGGGGCGGCCGGGGGAGCGATCGCCGCTGGACAAGTTCGCCTCAGGAATGACCGAGGCTGTGAACGTGTCTTGCTGCTGCCACCCGATTCGGGTAATTTATTTCCGCGAAACAGGAGGAAAACAACAAAAACCCTGGGGAATTGCTGCAAAGTTATTGTGTGCGGGTGAGTAAAACCTTTTTAAACCCTCGAAAATTGCCAAAGAAGGTATTGCAACATCTCCAGGGACACCTAGAATAAAGCACCGACTTCCTCAGGTGCGATAAAATGAAGCAATTCCCATTTTAGCACTCGAGGGAGACAAACGAGTCCCTAAAGTGCTTGAATTTGTAAAAACAACATCCTCGCAAATTCCCTTCGTTAAGTGTCAACGTCGAATTGTAAACATGACAAAAAAACGTTTCGTTAAGTCACCAGAAATGCCAACTGAAACTGTCAAAAAGTTTATTGATTTGACATTCGTGTTTTCACTTCAGACATGGCTATTACGATTTGCGTTCAATTTTACGTTCAAGTGAAATAAACCGAATTTTAGAGTAAAATTACAAGTGAATAAATTTGTGAAGAAAATGGAGGAGACGGCACAGAGCACACCAACGACTCCGATCGCCAAAGAAAACATTCCGCTGATAAATAGACCCAGACAAAGATGGTACTCAAGGTGCCGACATTTTTTTCTATTTGTTCTCGATGAGTAATCTCGCGTTTCACAGTCCCGCCATGCCCTAGACAATAGTTCTCGCTAAACCCAGAGATAAATTGCGGGAAAATCCCATTTATTTTATGTTTTATGCATTTTCAGCTGTTGGGGGTGGGCTTGGAGGAAATGGTTTGCCCCCCGGGAGCTGCGGTCTCGCACTGTGCGTATTGGGCGAACGGCCGATGAGAAATTCCCACCGAACGAGATACGAAATCAGAAATACAATTTAATCTCGTTTCTGCCACTGGTCCTCTTCGAGCAGTTTCGCTTCTTCCTCAATTTGTACTTCCTTCTGATGGCAATGAGCCAGTTTATTCCGGACATCAGGATCGGATACCCTTACACCTATTGGGGACCCCTGTGCTTCGTCCTCGCAGTAACAATTTGCAGAGAGGCTATAGACGATTTGCGCAGACACCAGAGGGACCATGAAGTTAACTCCCAAAAATACAAGAGGCTAGTCCCTGGAGAAAAGGCTTTTGAGATGGTTCCATCTTCAAAGCTCAAAGTCGGGGACATCATTATTGTGGAGAAGGATGAACGTGTTCCAGCGGATCTTATTTTGTTGAGGACTAGCGATAAAAGCGGTTCTGTTTTCGTAAGAACAGACCAGCTTGACGGTAACATGTTTTCTACAATAAACAACAATATAAAAATAACTGGCTACTTCAGGTGAAACGGACTGGAAACTAAGATTAGCTGTACCAACAACCCAGGGACTTTCTTCTGATTCTGATCTGTTCGAGCTTGAAGCAAGCATTTATATAGAAAAGCCACAGAACGACATACATTCATTCATTGGGACATTCTCTACTGTAAGATATCACTTTTAAATATTTTTAAGGCTTTGTACCCAGATAGTCCGACCTGAAAAAATTTCAGAAAATCTCAGAAAATATGATATAGAATATATTTTGTATTTCGCAGCAAGACGGCAGCGAGGAAGCTGGTCTTAATGTCGAGAACACACTATGGGCAAACACAGTGGTTGCGGCTGGAACAGCAACAGGAATCATCATCTACACAGGCTGCGAGACACGTAGTGTTATGAACAATTCTCAACCACGATCTAAAGTTGGACTCCTTGACATTGAAATTAATGGACTGACAAAAGTAAGGTTATTCTAACCATTTGCATCCTGTATTTTCACAATTTAACTTAAACTGTAGGTTTTGTTCTGTGCAGTACTTGGGCTCTCTCTTGTTATGATGTGCTTAAAAGGATTTGGAGGTCCTTGGTATAGGTAATGTTCTTGAATTTTCTATTAGATCTAAGTAAATTTAACATTATCTTTTGCAGATACATGTTCAGATTTGTCCTCCTCTTCTCCTATATTATTCCTATAAGTCTTCGAGTTAATTTGGATATGGGAAAAGCATTTTATTCCTGGCAAATTCAAAATGATCCAGAAATAGCTGGCACTGTGGTACGATCAACAACGATTCCAGAAGAGCTTGGGCGTATTTCCTATTTACTAACCGATAAAACAGGAACTTTAACACAAAATGAAATGGTTTTTAAAAAGATTCACTTAGGCACTGTTTCCCATGACGCGGACACTTTCCATCATGTTGCACAGATAATAGAACAACTCGCCTCTAATATAAGCCATGACTCTTCTCCTGTAAAACCGTCAACTATTTACTCTGGTAATAGATTACGTCGCCCTGAAGGGTGGAGGGAATGGGAGGCTATAAAAGCCCTTGCTCTATGCCACAATGTAACTCCGGTATACGACGATGGAAAGAAGAAGGATGAAAAGCGAGGCTCTCCCACAAAATCTGTGGTTAACATGGAGCCCTCTAAGAAAAAAATTGAGGAGATTACATATCAGGCCTCTAGTCCTGATGAGATAGCGCTTGTTAAGTGGACGGAACAAGTAGGGCTTGCCCTAGTGGCCCGAGACCTGAATTCGATCACATTGCAACTAAAATGCGGTCAAAAAGGTAAGGGTATTGGAGACAGTGGTGAGCCCCCTTCGCCGTCAACCAGCATGGCCAGCACTGCCTCTTTAAGCTCTATTACTGGAAATGGTGGAATGCTGAAATTCCACATCCTCCAAGTGTTTCCATTCACCAGTGAAACTAAACGAATGGGAATCATCGTAAAAGATGCTAATACTGGCGAAATAACATTTTACCTAAAAGGAGCCGACACAGTGATGTCTTCAATCGTGCAATATAATGATTGGCTAAATGAAGAGAGCGGTAACATGGCTCGAGAAGGTCTTCGTACTTTAGTTGTGGCCAAAAAAGTTTTAACAGAGGATCAATACAACGATTTTGAGACACGTTACAATGCAGCTAGACTAAGCGTTACAGATCGAGTGGCAAAGGTATCTTCAGTTGTTGAATCACTTGAGCGTGAAATGGAACTCCTGTGCTTAACAGGAGTAGAAGATCGGCTCCAAGAAGGAGTCAGACCTACGTTAGAACTTCTCAGAAACGCTGGAGTAAGAGTTTGGATGTTAACTGGCGATAAATTAGAAACAGCCTGCTGCATAGCGAAGAGCTCTCAGCTTGTCGGCCGTAATCAAGGGCTTCATGTTTTAAAGAGTGTGCAGACTAGAACAGATGCCCACTTAGAACTCAATCAGTTTAGAAAGAAACAAGGTTGTGCCCTTGTTGTTTCTGGTGAGAGTCTTGAAGTTTGCTTACAATTCTACAGAATTGAATTTATGGAGTTAGCAACAGCTTGCCCTGCAGTAGTATGCTGCCGTTGCAGCCCTACACAAAAGGCGCAAGTTGTTGATCTTATCCAAGAACACACTGGAAAACGGACATGTGCCGTAGGGGACGGAGGAAATGATGTTAGCATGATTCAGCAATCTGATGCAGGAGTTGGTATCGAAGGAAGAGAAGGTCGACAAGCTTCCTTAGCTGGAGATTTTAGTATTCCGCAGTTTTCGCATATTGCCAAGCTCCTCCTCGTTCATGGACGAAGATCTTACAAGAGATCTGCTGCCCTTTCACAGTTCGTTATTCACCGTGGCTTGATTATCTCAACGATGCAAGCTGTTTTCTCTGCAGTTTTCTATCTCAGCTCTGTGGCCTTGTACCAAGGGTTCCTAATGGTAGGATACGCAACACTGTACACAATGTTCCCCGTCTTCTCTCTTGTTCTGGACCAAGACATTAGCTCAATCACAGCAGTTACCTATCCTGAGCTGTACAAGGAGTTATCAAAAGGGCGTAGTCTCAGTTATAAAACGTTCTTTATTTGGGTCCTAATAAGCATATATCAGGGCGGGGTTATTATGTATGGAGCACTTATTCTTTTTGAAGACGAATTTATCCACATTGTTGCGATCAGTTTCTCAGCATTAATTTTAACTGAGCTGATCATGGTGGCTTTAACTATACGGACCTGGCATAGGTATGCGATTTATTAGAAAGAGCTTGTACTTAGAAATGTGAAACGGTTTGCATACTTACAGATTGATGGTACTTGCCGAGATTTTCAGTTTGATACTGTATCTCTTATCGTTAGCGGTATTGCATGAATACTTTGGTAAGTAAAAAAACATTTTCAAAATTTTGGACAGCCTATTTTAGTTTGCACAAATTTTCCTTCTCAGATTGGGAATTTATTTGGTCATACGATTTC
The DNA here is from genome assembly GCA_963969385.1 of Philonicus albiceps. NCBI lineage: Eukaryota > Metazoa > Arthropoda > Insecta > Diptera > Asilidae > Philonicus > Philonicus albiceps. Next base: position 11,908,754 of record OZ017775.1, on the reverse strand, counting down.
CTCTGGAAGGTATCTGTAATCACGATAGTGTCTTGCCTACCACTTTATATTATAAAATTCCTGAGGAAGAAATTCTCACCGCCATCGTATTCGAAACTATCGTAAGAGAAATAAAAATAACGTTTCAGATGGAGTGGTTCTAGAGCAATCATCTGCTTTCCACAAATCGAGTCAATTGCTTATAAAATACTGCGAAAACTTGCAGCAAATTTTCCATCTATTCGACTTTTTGCACATTCACGCAGGTTGGTGAGCCCGCTTCCTGCAAAGTATCGTGATATACATATAAAAATTTTGAGAACCAAATTTCTGTTATATTTTTTACAATTTATTTCCTCCTGGAAGAATAACTTTTTCCTTTTCTTATTTATTCCCTTTCCTCTCTTTGGCGCGGATTAAAATTGCGCAAGAGTAATTTAACACGTAAATGTTATTATGTATAATTAATATCTTTGTATTTGTAAAAGATGTCTCTGTAAAATCTATTCGTAACCTATAAGACACGAATCAAAATAAAGATAAGTATTTTAAATACGTTGCTCCATTTTTTTCTTTTTATTTTTGCCTATTTATTCACATGTCTATTCGCTAATGTACAGTTGTTTGCTTAAGAAGTATTTTTTTAAGGCACAAAGTTTTGTTCTCGCGGCACTCTACAAATTGCGGTTTTTCTTAATCCAGTCTATATAAGACGTGACTCGTGTGTATACACCTGGGTACTGACCCTTACCACATCCAATTCCCCATGAAACGATTCCAATTTGAGTCCAACTTCCTTCGTTGACCATCAAGGGGCCACCTGAATCTCCCTGGAAATACGCAACATATCAAGGGTTGCACTGCAATTTTAAATACATATCCTACAGGTCCTAAAACTTTACACTTACACTGCAAGAATCCTTTGCCGCCTGTCCCGCACAAAGCATAGAATCAATGATTCCTCCTGGAGCTGCAGCACCATATTTTCTAGCGCACTCTCTGTTCGACCAAACCGGGATAGAGACCTTTTGCAAAATAGCTGGCTGTGGTCCATCTGTTATGGATATGGATAATGATTGTTAAAGGCGTTTAGATATATAATAAGTAACGTTAGTTCTCACTCTCCCGAATACTCCCCCATCCTGCTACTGTTCCCACTTTTCCATTATACGCTTTATTCGTTACTGTAGGCAGACAAATCGGTCGAACAGTCTTTGAGAAGGTAACAGGCTGATCCATAGTAAGCACGGCTACATCGTGATACTAAAATCGAGATGTTTTCAATTTTTAATAGTTTTCTTAAGCAGGAAAAGGTTCACTTAACGTAAGCGCATTAAGTGTTAATCTTTTACAACAGATAACCCCTTATCTAAATATTACAAAGGACTTACTAAAGTTCTGAAATCGAATCCTCTGTGGCGAACTACTCTTTTAATTTTCCTTTCGATGTGTTTCACTTCATTACTTTGCTTGATGTTGTGATCCCCTAAATGAACCTTAAGACGGGCAACGTCCCATGAACTCATCCTAATGAAAGATAAATTAACAAATTTTGGAACAATTTATGCATCAAAATCGTATCGATTCCCAATTCAGCCTATTGCTTTCTTAAGCTGAATAAATCATTGACTTGATTTAATGCAATTTTTAAAGTTTTTAATAACGTACTGAGCTACACAGTGAGCGGCTGTAAGGATATGTTTAGTATCAATAAGAGATCCTCCGCAAAATTGTCGTCCGTTGTTAAATAATACCACCACCCAAGGCCATTCATTCGGACTAGCATTTTGACCTCCAACTATCCTTTCTTGATCCTTGGAAAATTTATAGAGAAAGGGTTTCAGTATGGATATACCCAACGTATTTTCAAACATTTACCAAAACTCCATTTTTCGCCCCGCACATTGCCGAGAAACCGTCATCCTGAGTAGGATTAGCTGTTGAAGTTGTAGTGTTATAAGACGGCCATTGAGTTGTAGAAATTGTCGGGTGGGTTGGCGCTGTAGGAGGCCAAGGATAAGAAGTTGTTGAAGGTTTCGTTGTTAATGGGGGTTGCCAAGGTTTAGTCGTAGTAGTCGGCGGTTGCCAAGGTTTCGTTGTTGTAGTCGATGGTTTTGGAGTTCCCGCTGTGGTTCCTGTTGGATGAGTGGGATAATGATGATCTGGTGGATGGGTTGGAATTGGAGGTGGCCACTGGAATGATGTTGAAGATGGTTTTGCAGTCGTTGCTGAAGGATGAGTAGGAACGGCTGGGGGCCAGTTTTGATACTTGCTATCAGTGATGTGATGATTTTGCTCGGTATTTGTTTCTGAATCATTCGTTTCAGATACCGGGAGAGGTGAAATGGGATTAGTACAGCAAACACCGAATGTTTGTCGTCCTTCAGTTGTAAAGTAGCTGCAGGTGTCATAGTTTCCCAGAAGCCACGATTCCCATACGCTTACATTTGGTATTTTTACGTAGGGGTAACAGCTTCGGAAGGATGTGCATGAGCCTAATATTCCTGTTGAAGCTAAACAAGGGCTTCCTTCGCCTAGAGCTTCAGCCCATGTTTGGCGAACAATGGGGAAGTTCCGATTTTGGCGATATTCTCCAGCTAAAAATTAAACGACATTTTTTTTTTGAAATGTACAAAGTTATTGTAAACATATTTCCATTTGGTTTGAAAATGTATAACACCCTAAATCTAAGTGAAATCTTCTTCTTAATTTGTCTCATAAATTTGCATTGTCTGCAGCGTGACCTATGCAAAAATAACTAAAAATAAAAAAAATCAAGAATCAATGACTTCTTCCGAATGTTCGCAAATATTTAGCACATTTTATTTTGGAAATAAATTTTATGGTTTTGTTTGCTCTATTAGCATCCGAGTAGGTGACCCAATGCTCAAAAGCTCCCTCCCGCTGTCTTAGTCTTAACTAATGGATTTGTTAAATCTTTTAATGTTCCCTGAATTCTGAAGTACTCCTAATTGTAGAACCGGTTCCAGAAGAGGCGCGCACGATTAGCGCCTATCAGGAGCTCTTAATGGGACTACTTTACCAGTTTTCAAGAAATCAATATAAAGTTATCCACGTTATCACCTCAGTTTTATTCTAAACGATTATCTACAAAAAACAACACGACATTTTTTTTTTATTGTCCGCGGCTTCTACTTCTCCTACGGCTGTTGTAAAAATTTTTGGCAATTTTTGCGGTAAATGACCAGATCAATGTCTAGTTCTTTAGTTCATCATGATTGAGGGAAAGGTGTTTTTTCCATAAAAGTTGATTGACTGATAACGGAATTAGAGTGGTGGGTGCTTTAGCACCAGCTAATTTTGATCAATGTGTTTGCATATTTCTATTTTAGAATTAATCATCAACAGGTCTTCATTAATACAGAGAAACATTTTTTTTTTAGAAGAAAGTGCATGATGTCTCATTAAAGTATGAAATTTTGGGTTTGCATTCATCACTGCGAAAGTATTTCCTTGTAAACAATGCATAAAAAGGTAGAAGGAATTCCCCTGATACTTCGTTTACCGGTCCCCGAAATGCGCGCGAAACTTACTTGTTTAATAAGCTGGTCACGCATGCGCATTATTTCCATTAAACGGCTTTGAAAAGCGGCACCTAACGAAATTTTATGTTTCTCACTTTAAGTGTTATATAGGTACCTACTCCTAGACCGCTTGGTTTTTATGTTAAAGTGAAAAAGGCACAAAATTTATCAGCTAATAACTATAACTGTCTCACCAAGGAATGTTAAGTGAAAATGTTGCAGGTGTGAGCCATAAAAGAACTGAAAATCTATAAGCCATAATTTATCAGAGTTATATGATATAGATGTTATTTTTGGAGCTCCCTGTGAGTATTTTATTACGTCGCTTCGCAAATATCCATTTTTGGTCATCTCCCTCTATCCCGGTATCCAGTGTAAAGTCATAAAAATTCGAGGTAAACGTACGTCCCCATGGAATTTATAAAATTTTTGGGGCTAAAATGCACAAACTCAATCGTTCGAAAATAACTTTTCAGAAACCGCATCGTATAATAAAATACAACGCAAAAGAACTAGGGTTTAATCCAAGAAGCGGCAGCAGTAAGAAGACACGGTCAATGCCATGGGTGATGTTTGACCGAACAGAAAATTTTTCTTCAGTTTTGCATCTTACAGAGTCCGCGTTATTGTTTCTGACTAACTGATGGCTTATCATGCAACGAGTTTAAAATCCAGTGAAGCTGTTTTATTGTTACCTTTTTGCTCGCGGGAATATATTTTGTGGTTTAACTCTTCATGAAGAAGGAGCAGATTTCTTAAGGTGACTACAGAAAAAAAGGTTTCTTGATCTCCTTGACTTGTTCTATAAACGGTTTGGGTTATTCCTGCAGTTACATCTTTGAAATTGCTAAACACCATATAGTGTTTCTTTTTCTAATTTCTTCACTGTTTTATTTACAAGAAGGTGCAAAGTTTAGCAAGACATTTTTGTCACCCACTCTACTCTATAACTATAAACCTAAATAATTTTCACATGTTAAAATATGAGAAAATGTAATATCTTAAGACCACAAATTTGTAGGTCTTCACTTAGCGCAACACCTTTCTACTGAGGCTAATTGAGGTCAGAGAACGATGCTTTTTCAAAAGACTTGTAAGGACAAGGAAAAGTGTATACAGCTACCGTTAACACGTACTTCATTTTGTAGTCTTCTATTTTCTATCTTCCAAAAACGGAATTTCACTTAAACCTCTTCAAACCAAAATATCCAATGAATGGCAATAGTAAGCCAACGTAAATTTCTTTACCTTCAATTATTATAGCATCATCTGTGATTCCATGCGTTTCTGCATAAACCACGCAACTATAAATCGCGCCTATCACAAGCAAAAACACCTTCAGAAATCCTATCGTCATGGCCTTCTTTTATTTTCCACTTTTTTGTTTTTTCTTTTTAATAAATTAAACACTATCACTTAATCGAAAGGGCACAAATTTTCTGAAAAATAAACAAAATATCTTCACACCAGAGCTAGATTCGGTCGTTTTCTTTAAGAAGATAAATATTATCCGTTCTCGTGATTACACGCTTCCTGCACGTTGTATTTTATACGCTGTTCTAAATTCTATGGTTATTGTGTGGGCACTGAATCCACCTTGGCCTTTGCCTTGGCTCTTATATAAAATCTGTAGGCAACACAAACAAGGTATACAGCTCCCCCCACTCCTCTTCTTTTAAGGTGTAAGAAGGTCGGATGAAAATGCTTCTGTTCTTTACTGGTCCCGAATAAACTAAATGCTACGATAACAGAAGAAGGCATAATTCTGAAGAGGTATTTTGCAGTGTGAAGTGTAATTTTTGCGTATATACGTTTTGCATTCTTCTTTCCAGACAATGTGGGACAATTAGAAGAAGAAATTATTGATTGCTGCAATACTTGTATAATTGAACCCTTTTGGATGTTTGATTTGAAGATTTTCAGTGAGAAAATTATAAAATATTGTAGGTAGGTAGGTAATAAGCGTTAAACATTTTGTTATTATTAAAAGGACTAGTCTTAACAGTCCCAAGTTTGCTGGAAATCTGCTTTGAAGACGTAAATCTTTTTATTTCTTTGTGGCAAGTCACAAAATATCACGAGGTAATAACTGAGCCACTGACCCCATTAGCTTTACTTGATCTTATCACCACAAATTGAAATAATCAATCACGCCCACTTACCGACAATACTCGCTCCTTTACAATTCCATGAATCCCAAGATCGCATGGACCTCCCAAATTCTCATCATTTCCAACCTTACGCACTACTCAATAACTAACAATAGCAAAATGTTGGTGCATCAATCAAATAACTAACGTTCCAATGCAATGATCAATACCTGATCCGCCGATCGTACCAAACAAAATTATGTTTCTCACCTGCTTAAGGTGCCGGCAATTTCTTCTATCCGACCACCGATGATTGCTAGTAGCCACCTAGGGTCTTTGACTTGTTGCTTCTCTGCACAAATCCCAAAGCTTCCGTGAATACCAATTCTCTCTGTGGTTTCCTTTCCACGCGATCGTCACTTTGCTTCGTGACTGTGAATTTTCGAATTGTTTTGGTTTAATAGTGCAAAAAGTAATATTGATCAAAAACAGCCAGCCTTTAAGATGATATTCCTGCATATACCCCGGGTGTGCAACCTCATAATTTAGCATTTTTAGATCACTCTGATGTGAGATCACTGGCATCCTAACGAAAAAATGAAGATGATCGCCTACACGTATATGGCGCCGTAACGTAATACCTTTATATGCTAATTTTATGATGATAAGCCGGTAAGATTTTGCGGTTTAACATCAAAGACAAAAAGAGGTTCAGTGGCAAAGTAAGGGGTTAAAAGATCTACAACGGGTTAAGAAATTATCTTCCTAGAATAAATAAACTAACTTTCTTCTATACTTTATAAACAAACCTGGGATATTATGATAGAAATTAACAAATTACTGTCTTTTATCTTTTGTTTGATTACCGTCTTAAAAATAAAAACAGCGGTAACTTTTTTAGTAAGACAGTTTTAAGTAGCTTTTAGAGAAACTTTTTAACAAGAAATACGCCTACACTTATGCTAAAGGTTTATGTGATATTTCTCTTATTAAAATCTGAATACATTCCACACCTTAGTTGTTCGTTAAATTATTTTTCTTATTAGAGGCAAAATAGGCTGATTACTTTAATGAAAATGAGAGGACACTGAACCACTGAACCATCTTTTGTGTGCTCTATAATTCCAAAAATCAGATGCCAACGTTTTTTATACTTTCTTTTATTTACTTTAGCATTATAATTGGTCTCATTCTTATCCGTAACAAATCTTTAAAAGTTTATAAGTTAACATTTAACGGACGGGTCTAATATGCCCTGACTTTCTCACAATTTGCATAACATGAAAAATTAAAGCAGCGTACTAAAAATTCAATCAAAAACGTAAATCTACATGACCCGTTCTAGAAAGACATAATGGAAAAACGTAAATTTACGTGATCCGTCCGTTAAATGTTAAGATAAATATTACGCAGTACACTAAATCAATCATAGTTCAACACTAAATATCAGCGATTTGCGACTATGTTGTTAAAATTGGAACCACACATTAACAAATTAATAAAATGCTACCAGCTACAACTATATCACTAATTTTTTATTGCCTCTTAATTTTTATATAAATATTTTAATTCATTTTTGAATACATTTTTGATGGTATTTTAATTTTTACTTCGGAATTATTGCTCATGTCAAATAATATTTGAATAATAACAACATATTACAGGGGCTCTAGCCAACCTAGACATTATTTTTCTTGCAAAAGGGAATTTTGGAAACCTATGATCTATCAAATTTTCGCTCGTTTTTACCAAACTTCAATTTAATTTCGATCTTTTAGTTTTAACTTTGTTGGATGGAATCAAAAGTGGATAAGTTTTTCGACTACAAATCATTTTAGTTAACCAGTCAGCTGTATTGACCCCTTTTCAAAACGTGTACCTAAAAGTGTCACAAAAATGAAGCGGATGATCACTTTATTTGCACTGGGAACAGGTTTTTTATATAAAATGTTTTTTATTTTTTCGTTTTATATCGTCCAAATATATGAGATATCTTAAAATTTACGAATATATTTTAGTTTTCACGAAAATTACACTTTAATATAGCCATGAAAATTACCTTCGACAAGTGTAGTATTCTTAACACAAAATATTGCCATTTATCTATGACGGTTAACTGGTTAAAGTACTTTTAATTTGCGAATTTTGGGCATTTTATAAAAAAATACTTTTAAAATGTTACTCTTGTTTATTTCTAAATTCTTGGAAAATAAAGAATAATTAAAAAAAATGGAAATCAACATTATTTAAAATTTTTAAAGATCAATTTTAGATATATATAAAAAAATAACAATCTTTGAAAGGTTAATCAACGTAAAACTTATTTTTTTATTCATAAATCCTTTTAGCCAGTAAACTGTCGAAAGGAACAACTGCTAGGAAATCATTTACCGATTGTAATGCAGCTGGGGCCCATTGACTCTTCGTCGCAGGTATGCCTATCCTTAATATTTCAGGCATGTATCTGTTCGTTATTTCTAGAAAAACGTTATCTGCAATAAAGTTATATTAAAAATCACTATAAAGTACTGCTAAAAGAGTATTTACTCTGTTCAGGATCGGGAAGCAGACTACTTGCGTAGACCTTTATGTCGGCTGTAAAGTCCTGAACATCTAATTTATCCATGATAACGTGCTTAACACCGTTGATTGTTCTAAATTTTCCAGATGTTGTGACTTCTACCTTGGCGTTATCTTTTAAACAATAAATAACAAGAACTTAAAAATACCATCATAACTTTTTTTTACCTTAACGTATAAAAACGCAAAAAATAAGTAAAACCAAAAAATCAAAATACTATCACTTTTCCATATGGTGTTAATATGTATTTCTTGGACACCAAAAATACATATTAACACCATATACCTGAGCTGTATGATCGAGATTTTTATCTGCCCAACTGCCATACTAAACACAGTTAGCTGTACTTTTATAACTCATAGAACAATAAATCTACAAAACTATAAAGCAAAGAAAGGGCGCAGGTAAGATGCTATTGTGAGGGTAAAATAAGAATAATAATAATCCATAATATGAATTTTGGCTGATTAGTAGCAGAAGAGCAAAAGCAACAGTCCTGATATTGGTGATAAAATGACACGTTTATCTTAATCATACAGTTCTTTAGTGAGATAAAAGTATTCGAAAAAACAAATCTAAAGATCTTACCCATGGTCATATTAAAGTATCCTTTTGGGGTAATTTTAAAGTCGTTTATTTTAATTCCAGCTTTATATTTTCCTTCGATGAAAATGTGTGGAACTGTAAAACTCGCTTCAAAACTAGCACCATCTTCGGTAACATGTACAATGGTTTTATGAAATTTTGAACCAGAAACCCCATGCACTTTAACTGATTTAAATAAAGCAAATCCTTCGATAGTGTTCAATATTTTGAAGTTGAGTTTTTGTTTTTCCACATAGTAAGGGTCTAGTGGTGGAATTCCAAATTCCTTGTGGCCCTCCTAAATACAAATTTAATATTTTATAACAATTTTCTAATACGCGATTTATATTTATAATTACACGAAACGTTGGCCAAAAGGTTTTTAAAGCCTCATTTACACATTCACTGAGATTTGGGTCCTCTTGATCACAATTTATTAGAGCTTTAGCTGAAAATAAAGAATTACACAAATACGTGAATTGAATTGAATTGAATTTATTTTAAGCTTACTACAATGCAAGAGTCTAAAGATTACAACACATTTAAAACATATGTATGTGGATGTATGAATTATTAATTAAACCCGGTTTAAGATTAAACTAGTCGAACTAGAACTAATGTGGAAAAATGTTTTAATTGAAGTCACATATGCCTGCGCATGTAGTTTAGCCAAGGATAAATTAATTTTTCTAAAAATCGGGTTAAAAAGTTTTTATAAAACTAATGAACGTATTAAAAAAAATTATTTTTACAATAGCGATATTTTTATTAGATTACTTTGTTCTTATCTAATCTTGATTTGCTGATTATTCAATAAAAATCATACAAGTCCAAATTATCTCATCATCAATAATTTATTTTTTGCATTGCCTAATAATTCTGGGGTTCACTAAATCAATATCAAAATTCACAAATTATCAAAACTTATATGAATAAACTCACATAATCGATAGTTTTTATCCGCGGCCACAGCAAATAAATTAACATTTGCTAAAACTGCAACGGATAGCAAAAGCAGCTTCATAGTGTCCTTAGTATAAAATAAACAAAAACAAATCACATAAATAAAAAACACCAAAATTTTACTTTTACTTTTGCTTTTATAACCTTACAGTTTATTTTTCTTCAATTATTTTATGTAACACTTAAAACCACATTTATTACTTCAGTGCCAATAAGTGGTTAAGTGGGTTACGAGACAATAAATGGTCAGCTAAGGCAGCATCAGCTCATATTTATGCACATGGAGAATATTTTATACGCTGTTGCCTCCAAAATTTATTTTCACCTTCACTAACTGACCTTGAGATAATACATTAACGTTAGAGATTTCCTGATCGTTTGTACCATCTTCATTATAACTATAAGATACAAATATAAGCATACTGATGTATGGGGTAGTGTGAAGCATTCAGCTTTTTTTTCTTTTTTTTTTTTAAAAGAAAGATGCCAAAGAAAATTAGAGCTTCTCAGCTGATGTAAGAAGTTGAGTTATGTTTAAGAACTCCTGTTCTTGCAAGTCGCTGCGTAATTCAGCAACTGTTACAACAAGTTGAATTCGGTGCAACGCTATAATGATAATACGCAACATTTAATTATAAACATTCGTGAAAAAATTAGCAATATCCTCTTCTTTGAATATTCATATGCAATATTGGTGTTTGTGAGAACGAGTTACCTTTCTGCTTTTTAGGTAAGACTCATCTATAAATAGTTTTTATTTAAAAAAAAAACTGTTGGTTGGTGATTAATGAAGTAGCATGAGTATTCATTAGATTTCTATTTTTGCTCATACTTTTTCCAAAAAAAAATTGCCAATTATTAAGAACTTTAACTATTTATTTATTCATATATTCTTTTAGATAACAAATTATCAAAAGGAACTTCTTTCAAGAAATCATTTATTGATTGCAAAACAACTGGTGCCCATTGACTTCTTGTTGCAGGGATACCTACCCTTAATATCTCGGGGATGTATCTGTTCGTTACATCTAAAAGAACATTATCTGCAATAAAAATAAAATTAAAAACATTTATTTTTCCGAAAGCAATTTTATACTTTGTTCAGGATCAGGAAGTAGACTGCTTGCATAGGTCTTCATATCAGCTGCGAAATCTTCAATTTCAAATTTATCCGCGATAATGTGCCTAGCACCGTTGATGTTTTTGAATTTGCCAGCTGCTGTAAGTTCTACTTTGGTATCACCTTTAAGACAATAAAATAATTAATTTAAAAAATTTCCTCCTATAAGCTTTAAAAACACAAAATCTATAACACTTACTCAAAGTTATATTGAAGTATCCTTTTGGAGTCATTATAAAGTCGTTTATTTTAATTCCAGCTTTATATTTTCCTTCAACGAAACTATGTGGAACTGTTAAACTTGTTCTAACAGAAAAGCCGTCTTCAGTAATTTTAATAACATTTTTATGAAATTTTGCACCAGATACCCCATATACTTTTACACCTTTAAACAGAACAAATCCTTCGATAGCGTCTAATAATTTAAACGTAATTTTTTGTTTTGGTACATAATAAGGATCTAGTGGTGGAACTCCAAATTCCTTTTGTCCCTCCTAAATTAAAAATTTTTATTTTATTCTTACTATTTCATATATGATTTAAATATAAAATTACACGAAATGTAGGAAAAAAGGTTTTTAAAGCTTCTGTTACACAATCACTTAGATTGGGGTCCTCTTGATCACAATTTATTAAAGCTTTAGCTGAAATTAAATAAATATGATTGTTGGAAAATTGTGGTAATTGTAGTAATTTATAAAATTAGATTATGTGGTCAATGAGATAGGTAAATTTATTCATTAATTAGTAAGTGGTGGCTAAAAAAGGTAGAGCAATAACCCTTTGCGGCGCTCGGCAGATTTCGCTTTTGGGAGTACCAGCAAGTGGGAGAAACTCTAGCGTTTCGCAGTTACATTTCCGTACAGAATTTAAAGTCAATATATGGATATTAAAACACACAGAATTTAATTACATCGGTGACATTGACTTCTACGATGATTTTGGCATCTGGTGCACAAAAAACTCTCTTGAGCTCAACACCTCCAAATGCCAATCCATCACCTACTCCCGCAGACGCCCCTCTTCCTCTCCTAGAGTTTATCTCTTGTCTGGCGAACCTATCCCCTCCGTTTCCTCTATTCGCGATCTAGGTGTCATCTGCGATAATGAACTTAACTTTCGCGAACACATTAACAGTGTGATTGCCAGAGCCAACTCCGCGCTAGGCTTCGTTAAGCGGTAGTCTAAGGAGTTCCTTAACCCGTACGTCGCAAAATCCCTCTTCGTTACCTTCGTTAGGCCTCTCCTGGAATACGCTAGCCAAGTTTGGTCTCCTTACCAATCTACTAGCATCAACAGGATTGAGTCTGTACAACGCAGGTTCCTTCGTTTTGCTCTACGTGAGCTCCCCTGGTCTGACCCTCAAAACCTTCCGCCCTATGTTAACCGCCTTCGGCTTATTAACTTGCAGCCTCTATGGAAGCGGCGGGACCTCGCCGATATCACATTCGTTCATCAACTGCTAATCGGTGAGATTGACTGTCCTTCTCTACTTGAGCGGATCCCTATCTACACCAGTCCCTACAACCTCCGCTCGGCCCCTCTCTTTCGCCCTCCCTACCATCGCACCAACTGCGGTCTTTCTGAGCCCCTCACTAGAATGCTTCGTAGAGCCAACTCCTTCCCTTCCTTTGACTTTCACCTTACTAAAAAATCTCTCAGACATCACCTAAATAGTCTCCCCTAATCTGCCTTGTCCTCTATTTTCTTTATTCTCCACCCTACACTAGCCCGTCCCTTCTCCCTTCAATTTTTATTTTTATTTTAGTGTTAATTTTATTTTATATTGTAGCTTGTATTAAGCGAAATAACATAAATAAAGATTTAAAAATGTCCCCTTACGAGGACACCGAATTCTACAACGATTTAAAAATTTCCCCTCTACGGACACCGACCGCAAAGGGATAAATTATATAGAGTAATAAAAATTAAAAACAGAAAAAATAATCTTAATTCCAACTTATACATCACTCTTATTGTTGATATTATCCTGGACAAAAATAAAAATTTAGTAATATAAATAAAAATTAAAAAATTCATGATATCAACTTAACAAAATATCGACATTCATAATAACAATAAAATTGTTATTTTTATACATTAATAATCCCGCCGTCACTAATACAAGTCAGCACTCACAAATCATCAAAAACGTATGAATAAAACTCACATAATCGATAGTTTTTATTCGCGGCCACAGCAAATAAAATCACATTTGCAAAAATTACACCAGACAGTAGATGCAGCTTCATAGTGTCCTTAGAAACAAAAAAAAAAAATCACAAAAACGAAAATATTAAAATAACTTTTACTTTTAAAAGCTTATATTATAGTGAACTTTTCATAAAACGATATAAAACAAAATAAATATTACATTTATAGAGGGCCAATGGACAAGTTAAGTGGGTTGCTGGGCAAGAAATGTGAAACAATAAATGTTCACCTCATATTTATATGTTTCGTGGAAAATATCTCTTATACGTTTTTTCTCAAAAATTTGCTTTTACCTTCTCTAATTTACCTTGAAAGGTAGCTTTAACGTGGAGACCTTCCTGGTTACAGTTCCATCAGTGTTATAGTACATATTTTTAGAAATTTAGCTTATTAAATTGAATTGAGCAGTCGCTTTCAAAAACCAAACTTTTCAGTCATAGTAATACTTAATTAGGTGATACTTTTTAACACTTACAAAAAACACCAAGCAATACTTTCGGTTTTTTTAGACGTTATTAGAACGAGTTTCCTTTGCTTTTTTTTGCTTTTAAAATATTTAAAAAGTTTTAATTGAAACACGCTTTGGCTGGTTATATATGCTATTGGTTCTATATGCAACATCCATCGCAATTGATTTTTTTTTCTTTATTCGGCACGAGTTTTATTTTTTAGTTACTTAGTTTTTGTTTGCCTCAACTTTGGAAAGTATTGTTTCTTACTGCGACATTTAAAAAGCTACACATGATAGCATTCGAATAAAATTTTAATTGTTTTAAAAATCCAAAATGTTCTGTTGGGGCACATCATTTCAAGCAGCTATCATTCTTAATTAGTTCGCAAAAAATTGTAAATCATCAAGAATAAATTACTACTTTTATTTTATTCATAAATTTTTTTAGATAACAAATTATCGAAAGGAACTGATGATAGAAATTCATTTATTGATTGTAAAACAATTGGTGCCCATTGACTCCTTGTTGCTGGGATACCAAATCTTAAAGCTTCAGGGATATATCTGTTCGTTACTTCTAAAAGAATATTATCTGAAATAAAATTAAATTAAAATGTTTTCAGATTAATTTCAAAATCTATTTCATACTTTGTTCAGGGTCAGGAAGCAGACTGCTTGCATAGACCTTTATGTCAGCATTAAAGTCCTGAATATCAAATTTATTCATAATAAGGTGCTTAACACCGTTGATAGTCCTAAATTTTCCAGATGTTGTAGCTTCAACCTTTGCATTTGCTTTATAGAAAATAATTAAATTAAATAAAACACAAACAGGAGGACTTAATAACTTACTTAAGGTCATATTAAAGTATCCTTTTGGAGTCATTTTAAATTCGTTTATTTTAATTCCAGCTTTATATTTTCCATCAACGTAAATATGAGGAACTGTTAAACTTGTTTCAAAAGAAACACCATCTTCTGTAATGCGAGTGATGGTTTTATGAAAATTTGCAGCAGATACCCCATACACTTTAAAGTCTCTCAATTGCACAAAACCATCTATAGCGTCTAATATTTTAAAGGTGAGTTTTTGTTTTGGAACATAATAAGGGTCTAGTGGAGGAACTCCAAACTCCTTTTGGCCGTCCTAGAAAAACATATACCAATAGTTTTTGTTGCTTTTGTATGAACCATTCAAATTTATAATTGCACTTACACGGAATGTAGGGAAAAATGTTTTTAAAGCCTCATTTATACATTCACTAATATTTGGATCCTCTTGATCACAATTTATAAAAGCTTTAGCTGAAAGTACAAAAATATAATTATTAATAAATCGTAACGTTCACCATTAATTTAATCTTTTTTTTTTTTAATTAGTTTGATTGCTTACAATATCCCGACTGGAAAATTGGTAAAAGCTATTTATTCTTAAAAATATTATGATATTAATGAAACATAAATAATTTGTCATAAAAAGAAATGGTTTGTTGTTTCTATACATTAATAATCCCGGGGCCATACTTGTTGACATTGTAACATTCACAAACTTATGAATAAACTCACATAATCGATAGCCTTTATTCGCGGCCGCAGCAAATAAATTAATGTTTGCTAAAACTGCAACGGATAACAAAAGTAACTTCATAGTGCCCCTTCGTAAAAAATATCACATAAATATTCAAATCACTTTTACTTTTCGCTTTTATAACTCACAGTTTATTTTCCTTCAATTATTTTATACAACGTTCAAAATATGTGTTATGTGTTACATGGATTACTAAATCTTAAATGATCATTTAAAACAGCTGCGTCGCATATTTATATATGTTTTCTTTACACGTGCAAAATACGAGTATCTCTTATACGTTGTATCTCTAAAAGCCTTCAACAATTGACCTTGAAGTTGAACTGATGGTAGACTTCCTAATTATAGCGCCATCAACATTAGAATAATAAATTTTAAATATACAAATATAAACATTTGGACTTTATGCTGTAGCAAATGTAAGGTTTTTCTTTAAAAAAAAAACACAATCCTAATAAAAGTAGACATTTTCAGATAACAATAGAAAGTTGCCTGCAATCATGAATTCGTTTTTCTGCAATTTACTGTGTAATTCAGCAATTGTTAAGGTGAAATGAACAATTTGAAGAGGTAGAATTTTTTTAATAAAAGAATTATTTAATTTTAGAAGATTTAGTTAACACTTTAAAATAAGAAATCGTTCTTTAAATTATTTTATTATAAATTGTTTACCAAGTAAAGTAAACCAGAAATTAAAACCTGAGCAGTTAAATAATATTTAATATTTTTACAATTTTTAAAACTTCTTACATCAAAGAATACATGGTTTAAAAAACCAAAATTCAAATCAAAAGTAGTTTCAATTAGCACAGTAACTCGGCCAGGGGTAATTTTAATTCTCATAAACAGTGAGCTGGCCACAAATTGTTTCAAGCAATCAAATTTATAAATGAAATCATAATAATAGTTATTAGTTGGTGATTATATCGATTAAATTCGGCGACTCAAGCAACACGTCCTACTCTTGGAAGGTCAAAACTAATGGAAGTTTAAAAAAAACATTCATTTTAATACTCAGTTGAGTGTCATAAAATAACCGATAAAAGTGATAAATATTTAACATTTAAGAGTTATATTACAAATTTAGTCGAAAAATGGCATTTGCTATATTTAAATATTGTAAGTATTAAAAATCGATAACATTTTATTAAGCCATTCTTTCCTATATTTGTTTTCTCGATCATTTTATTTTGTGTTTCTACATAAAAATATTATGACCAAAATTTACCTTTGGACTGTAAAATTTTCATTTTTATAGAAATTTAATAGCCCATCATAAAAACTAAAGTGCTATAACTTGTTGCCTTATGCATTAATTATCTGAAATGAAATTATCAATAAAAATTAGTACAATGTAGAGTTTTACAGGTAATTTATTAGAGATATCATCAAATTTTTAAATTAAGACGGCAGATCTAAAATGATGAAGTAAAACGTCTACGAAAATTAATTTACAGTACTGAATCCAATATCACTGCCAATACCGAAACGATTCCTTGAAATTACTATCAGTAAAATATATCATGGGAATTGCGAAAAGAATATTTAACCGCACTGACTTAAACTAAAAACAAAAATCAAAGGACGGAAAAACATTGTGGCATGTGGTTAACAATTAAAAACGTAAAAGTAATGTCAGAAATAAGAAGTTAAAGTTAATCTGTAAATCTCTGAGATGACCTCGGAAACTGATCTAAACAGAATATGAAAGAATAAAAAATTAAAAGACGGTTATTCATATCATTGTGATCGTGGATTAACTAAAAGAACAATACCTCATATTTATTTTAATAACCTTTCCAAAAATTAATTCGTTATGTTATAAATGCAGTTAAAATTTTATTTATTTATATCATAAATGAATTAGACGAATTGGTTAGTTAGTTTTTAACACTATCGGCCTTCCTACATATATTGTTTTTTGGAATAAGGTGTTGCATACACCAAGAATTTTATTTCACCTAATCCCTAAATTATCTCAGAAAATACACCAACGATTCGTCCACAAACTCATATTAACAAATCTTTGTACATTTCTAAAAAAAAAAAAATTTAAAAACTTAAATTTACACATTTATATATATAGTAAATAAACATTTCACTGCAATTTTCTCGAAAGCAATTTATCGAAAGGAACAGCTAAAAGGAATTGATTGATAGCATCCATAATAACTGGAGCCCATTGATCCTTAGTTTCTGGGATTCCTATCCTTAAGATTTCGGACCAGTATTGATTAACCAATTCTAAGGCAGCATTATCTGAAATATCATTAAAATATAGCTCCATTCCTACGTAAAATTATCTAGTTATAATCATACTCAGCTGTGGATCAGGAAGTAAGCCACTGGCGTAGAACTTCATATCACCAGAGTCCATATTTGCATCATATTGATCGAGAACCAAATACTTTTCGCCATCAATAGTTTTAAACTTTCCAGACATTGTGGCAGTCACCTTAATATCGGCTGTAAGAGAATCACGTTATTATTACTTATGCAATTAGATGTATACTTTTTATTCAATCACTCACCCATAGTAACGTTAAAGTATCCTTTTGGATTCATTTTAAAATCATTGATATTAACGTTCGCCTTGTATTTACCATCAGCGAAAACCCTTGGAATGAAGAGATCAATATCAAATGATGTTCCATCATCCTTAATGACGACATCGGTCTTTTCAATTGTTGCACGACTTGCGCCGTAGATTTTAACTCCTTTGAGCGCTAACGATCCATGGATTCCTCCCAAAATGTTGAAATCGAACCTCTGGTCTGGTAAAGTGAAAGGGTCTAATGTTGGAACACCATATTCATTGTTTCCTTTCTATATAAAAATGTAAAAATTATATAATATATATAATTACATTTTATATAATTATTTTTATTATACTCACATGGAATGTGGCCCATAATTCTTGCATAGCCTTCTTAACACACTCATTGAGATTTGGATCCTCTTGATCACAATTTGTTATAGATTCAGCTAAAAATTAAGAAGTAAAAAAAAAAAAAATCTTTTTTTTAAATCATGTGATTATTTATAGTTGAACTATTCAAAGAATATATTCACAGAGTTTTGAAATAAGATTTCTGTTTAAAATCCTGTAAGTAATTGAACTTCAAATGCGTTTTCCCAAAAATTCGATAGACGACGAATAAAAAATATTTGATCTAGCTAGTAAGGTATTTATTTTTAACCTTGATCGCACTTGTATACTTGTAGACAGGAAAAGCATACACAAGCCTTATAAAATACATTTTCAATTTTTTAAAACGCAATTTAAGGAGCCAAGTTCGTTGTTATTTTTAATTTTAATCATTTTATAAATATTTTTCAAACTTGCAAAATAACAAAAAAAATATATATAAAAAACAGAGACGACAATCAAACTAGTTTTACTCAAAATGGTTTTATTTATTTATAAATATTTAATTTCGCCGGAAATATTGGACAATGTTAATCAACTAGTTTTTGCGACATTTATTTAAATTGAATCGATTTTCTAGTTTCACTATTTATTAAATGGAAGAGGTACTTTTTTTTCTCGACCGAAATCTTAACTCTCTTTTATAAAATTGTATAGCTTTTCAAGGACATTTTTAGACGGAAAATTAAAATTAAACGTTTTCTCTAACGAAAAACGGACCACTTTCAAAATATTAAAGTTAAAGATCGACTACTCAGTGAAACCTGTTTATCTCGATAATATAAAATAAAAATGCTTTTAAAATTTATTGTATTTAAGATCATTTGAAAATATTTAAAAAAAAATTCTTTTTCCTCCATCTATTGAAAAATATTTTAGAAGTTCGAAATTATGAGTAAAAGACTAAAAAAATCGTTACAGACATCAATTGATATGCAGATTAGATTATGTTATATAAAATACACTTATATTGTGTTATAATGGTCAATTATTTTGAATAATCGCACCTTGGAAACAAGAATTTGAACATTTTTCCATTTATTTTAGTAGTTATCTCTACACATGCGAATTTCAAAGTGAATTATTACAATAAAAACAGTAAATTATTCAAACTGAAAGGGGTACCGTAAAACAAACCTTGACCGTTCATGACATCCAAATCCAGTTCATTTTTTATTATAATAATAAATTATTCCCCTACAAACGAACAAATTAAAAATTCATACAAATAAATATTGCCTTGAACTTTGTCTAAAATATGAACGTTTCGAAGTTCAATCCTCGTCAGAATAATTATGAAATTATGAAATATGAAAGAGGTGTGGGAACACTAACATTAAAATTATTATACAATATCCACAATATTTATAGAGTTCGATAAGAAGTTAAAGAACCATAAAATGCTAACTTAATTGATATCCATCCTCGGCGGCCGTTACAAAAACAACACTAGCCAGCAGGCCAATAGACAATAGAAACAGCTTCATAGCTCCTTATGCAGATATGAAGAAAGATCACAGAAACTAGGACACTTTTCCTTTCGCAAAGATCGCAAATAATTTTACTTTCGTCCCGGCAAATTATATAACACAAAAAATCGCACGCCTCTCTTTCTTACTGGCTCACTAAACACCACAAACTAGGTCGCTCGAATGCACAACGAACATTTAGCAAAATCAGTTGAGCGGGCTCATATTTATATACTTTCCTTAGATATGTTCACATCAATCTCAGGAGGAGTTGGTAAGACCCCTCCTCCCGTACGATCGTTGTAAATCTCGTTTTTCTTCTTCTTTGTGCAAAACAGTCTCACCGCGAGCTCCCCAGCTGACGACAATTGGGCATAGTGAACCCATCGACCTTGAAGGTTTTTATTCATTCAATGTAGTTCTGGCTGATTTTAAAATTGATCGTTGTTCACCGACAACTGGAAGGAGGCATGCGAAATAGCACCCCCTTCTAAGCTGGCTAGAGGGTAACCACTTTAAAGGAGTACTTGAAGTCAGCTTTTAATAGGTTAATAATATTCAAAAATTAGCATGAAATTAATTTACTATTTTCTTATATGGCAGAACATTTCAAGTCTCGTTGATACTCGCGGCTACTAGTTTTACTTTATAATAAAATTAATTTAAAAAAGTTGCCTGTATGTGAGTTAAGCTACTATCTGAGCTTTATTCTAGATTTAGCTGGAGGTACAATTTTCGAACGTTTTATTTTAAGATCTTAAAGGGTAAGCTTACACAAACGTTTTAACTTTGTTTGACCAATTATTTAGTTTTTGTTATAAAAACTGGTTTCTTCTACGTGTTGGTGTACCAAAGATTTTTTCTTCTGCATAGCACTGGCCCCCAGAATTGCGTCACCTGTCTTATTATACCACGTTGAATGATCTCCCATGACATACTTGAGAGTCTTAATTTAAGCCAGAGTTTTTGCTGAAACTCAAAGAAATTAGCAGAGAACAGAAAATGGCATAATGAAACGATGAAGTTGTAAGTCATGCTTGCACCAAAAAGCCGCTTCAATGGTCAAGCAGGAAAAGGGAGGTTGGAAAAGAAGGCCATGCAAAAGAGGGTCTGTGGCTATGTTATGCAGGTTGTAATCTGCTTACCGGAAAACAACGCACTGAAGCATATCCCTACATCGAAGACCACAATTACTTACTAAGCCCATTCTTAACTTTTACTTTCACGTTTCTTTGGCAATAATAACAACGCGGAATCCGTCACAATAGCAGTTCAGCTTTTACATTTCAGCATAAAATACGGTCATCGACTTTAGAGTTTAGTGAAGCTTAAACTGTTTTGATTAAATCATTGGATGTAAGAAACAAAAAACTGTCTGTCCAAAATTAGACATGCAAAAATGTAAAAACACCGCTAGAACATTAAAACTTCGACCACGTGCCAATGTGATTTTTTAATGTTGTTTATTTTCGAGCCGAAGCCAGTTTATGCTTTACAACTGTAATCTACAGTGTGAAACGATCACTCATGGTTGGATCTATTTAATCGACTGTGATCTTTCTGTGAATTATTAAATAAATTGACAAAATGGATGTGGATTGCAGATTGAGCATCATAATTTTAAGTAATATTCACCAAATATGTATTACAAAAATATATATAAATAGAAGGGCTTTTAAATTTTACGTATATTTAAGAAAAAATAATATCTGGCTTTTCTTAAATTTATTTGGTTTTAAAAAAAAAACAAAATGTCCACATGTTCTACACAATTAGTCAATTAATCCAGTTTCGACACTGTACGCATGATGTCCCATCTCAAAAATTGGGTATGTAAGTCCGGTCCGCTTTGCAATATCCAATGCCGTCTCCTCTGAATTATTTTGTGCATAGGGATCAATATTCCGATCCATTAAAAGTGTTGTGGCAGTATTCCTGCAATTAGACACGGTCGCAGCTATGTGCAGAGGAGTTTGCAAACCATCAGATTTAGCATTAACATCAGCTCCATGTTGCAGCAATAAAGCAGCACACTCGGCATTGCTCCACTTGCATGCTGAATGCAAAGGTGTCCATTTCAACTCCGTCTGAGCATTTGGATTCGCTTTGTATTTCAATAAGAGTTCGGCTATTTCCACAAAATTGTTGTAGCATGCTCTGGAAGAGATCAAAGAAAGTAAATAAAGATGAAATAATTGGCTCTGCAATGTACGCTCAACGATCCATTTACTGCGTGATCCTAAATACCGATAAGCAGCATCGTTCACGGGATATGATCGCAAACTCATTCAGTCATTAGAGCATTAGAGATGGACTATCTTCCATTCATTGTTTATTACATAAAATATTTCTACCTTTACTTTACGTGAACGCTGTTTTGTAAGCGTAACCGAATGATTGTTTTTAGTTTTCTTACCTGTGGAGCGGTGTATAACCATCTGCATCAGTTGCATGAACACAATCTGGACTTAGCTGCAGAATTTCGCGGATTTCATTGATCTTTCCTTCGTTAACGGCCCACAATATTTCCTTCTCAAGATTTTCTATAAATAAAACAATTTTCTTCGGTTAGTTTTGTAGTAATTTTTTTATTTGTTTGCATACTTTTACGGATCTTTTTATCATTCTCGAAAAATACTATGGTACGTTGCGTATGCAAAAGCAAAATGATTAAAACGAAAAGCTATTGAGCTTACCTCAGCGTACTTTAAACCTTTTAAATTACAACATCTTCCTACCTGATTTCAACCCAAATCTCTAGCTTCTTTATTTCGAAACCATAATCGCAAAATAGTTGTAGTTAGCTTGCAATCTTATGAAAACAGGTTTTCGATTATTTACAATAATTCAAATCGTTATAAAAGAACGATGGAACTTTCCTACGTATGTTTAAATTATATGAAGGAAGATGCATGAAATCTTAAGCTATTTTATTAAAAAAATCGTGACCGCATATAAATCATTTTAACAGTATATAGCTTTTGTATTCAACGGCAGTATTTTAAAAGTAATATTTTTGAAAATAGACGCCTTATAACAACAAAACTAAGAAGATTTAATGTGATTTTCATTATGCTTATTGTGACGAATTAGGGCAAAACTATTTCAAGTTAGAGTATTTTCATTTTTGTATTATTTTATTTCTGTCTGCGTGCTTATTTATATCTTTAAAACTAATTTGCCCATTTCCTTGCAGTTTCAACTATTGCAAAATTAATTCTTCCTAGAAAACGTTTCGACAGTCTTCCGGGTTATTTGAAATTTTAGAATATTTAATTTTTTAAAACCCTGTGAATCACGATTCCTTTTTTATATATCCGTAATCGAATAAATCGAATGTCGAGACACTTAAATTGGTTGATTACTTATAGCTGAATTTTATATTTACTATCCAAGAGTTTGACCCTTTGCATCTTGAGTATTTTTTAACCGATCGATAAGAAAACAATTCTACTAGACTACACCTTTTGTATGTAATTAAATGCAAAAATTTACTTTTCACTTCACGTAACCTGTAATGGAATTTAATTTTGAGTTGTAATGCAAATAATTGATATCAGAAATTAATATACGTAGCATTACTTAATTGATTCCACGTGCCGTGCCGGGGTTCATCTTTGCTTATGCATTTCTTTATGCGGACCCACCAACTCTGATACGTGTTTCAGAAACTATGTAATCAAGAAACTTTTTCTCTTCGAGAATAACCCTTTTAGAGAATATGCATGTAAAATTATAAAAACGAATTCGAAATGTTTATTAAAACAACAGACCTATAGTCCGTGAAATAACAGCAAAAATTAATATCAATCGTTACAGATTGAATAGTATAAGTGGGATATTAAAAAATATAAATTATTATTAGGATGCATATATATGCATAAATATCTTGATCACTTTATCAAAGCTTTATTAAATACAAAAAACATTATGAAGTCCATAAAAACGCAAATAGGAAAAAACTTTAACACGAGTTCAGGGACAGAGCTGCGGACAGACGAGTTTTTTCATAAAACTTTTATTATAAAAAACTAAAAGAGTGATTCAAACCGAATATAAATAACACTACATCGAATGATATTTCGAAATGATTTAGATTTAAAGGTGAATTTTTGAGAAGACATAATAATTTGAAAAAATATTCGATTATTTTATTTACCTAAATAGAACTGCCGGCGTGACTCAACCCACTTTTTTTTATCAATTAAAAGAGCACCAAAAATTCGTTTTTCACCTAATAGGGGTGAAATAATATGCGAATGCTTAAATACTTTGATAGTTCGCATATAGACGCGATCGCGTATCCTAACTAGAAAATACATACATATATATCAGGGGTATACAATCAAAGTTGGTAAAGTCCAAAGTGCCAAGATGTTCAGTAAACGATAAAAACGATTATTTTAATAATTACAGGTAACTATTCTAATGTTAAACATTATTTATATTCAGAATGTAATACATTATAGAAATACAAGTGTTCATCACGCTCAGTTCAATACTTTTGAGTAAAACCTTAAGTATAAGATGGACTTTCCCAGTTTTGTTACCATGTTTTGGACTTTACTAAGTTTGTAACTGAATGTTTAGGACTTTCCTATATTTGTTACCAACTTTCTGGACAGGGTTGGATTAAGGCGTCAGTGAAATGGAGGCAATGGAGCCTTCCTATTGGTCGAAAAGGACTTTACGCAAATTGAAACTCAACTCACTTGAACTTTGCTAGGTTTGTTTGTAAAGTCAATTTTCAATTTCAAATAACAGTCGAGATTACTAGAATTTGTATAAAATAATTCTACGGGGTAAATATAGATACGGAAAAAAATGTGTTGCAATTTAAATCTCACTTTTAAAATGTTGTGGACTTTACCAACTTTGATTGTATACCCCTGATATGTAGATTCTTTGCCTTAGGTACTTATCCGACACTCACTCATTGTTATAGCGGTAGCTGGTTAGGCGCTCATTTGTTTACTGACTCTCTATTTTTCTATTATATAACTGGGCCGACCAAGGGATTAAGCCCTTTCATAAAATGTGATCTCGAACATCTTTTGCATAAACTGATCGCCGAGTACAGACGTGTTTACTTGAACCCTCAACCTCATATAAAATCATTTAAATAGTTCTTAAAATATGCACGTACATATGATCATTAACTTAACATTAAAACTTACCTTTTCTGAGTGTTCATAGCATTTTTCACAATAGTTTAATAATACAATAAAAGGTATATTTTACATAAATTTTGTTATTTCAATTTTTCCACATTATATCCTGACCTTTTATGCATCTAATTTCTCCCTACTTATTAACCGAAAAAGTCCCACAGCTGAAACCATTTTAGTTTTTTAAAAAAATTGTTTCTCAGAAAAATAAACAGCATGGATTTTAAATAAAAAATTTAGAATTCATGAGTTTTTAAAGAAAGTTCCTTCTCGGACATAACATGACTACTTTTCGCTTTTCCTAATCCTAGCAAAGCGTGTGCTTCTTTCTAGAGTTATTTTAAAGTTCAAAATTCTTATGAATACGTCCCTCAGGGATTCCTGTGTGGGTTTGGACTAACCATCCAGTCACCACTGCATCCAGAATCTATCATAGAAACCAAAGTCAGATTTACCAGATTTCTTTTAGGTTTTAACCCTTTGAGCGCTGAGTTATGTGAAGTTAAATGTGTGATGTGGACTGACTACGTTTTAGTACAAATTACACGCAGGGCTGCTTGGTTTTTACGACGGATCACATGCTGGGTTGACTGTAATTGCATTCCAAAATATATTGATTGTAACAGAAAAGAGCTTAACTCTTTATAATGGGGTAAATTGGCCTAAATTGAATAGCTTCGTGGCCCGAATCGAATGGCTTTGTGGGAACCCATATATGCGTTCATAGCGCTCAATTGGTTCATAGATATTTGTTTATAAATTTTCCCTTAAATCTCAATACTCAAACTAGAAAAATTCAAAAATGATTGATTTCCTTACCGTGGGGATTCTTTTCCTCCTCAACTAAATCGTTTGGGTCTTCCCAGCCACTGACAAACATGCCCGGCTTAACATTCGCCGAGGACATTTTCTCGTACTGGGACATCTCCTCATCCGAATCACAGTCACCCATTTTAAAGCCAATTACACGCTTTATGCCTCTCAATTTGAAATATTTCTACTTTACGAATCTAAAGAAATCGCCTGGTTGGATATAAACAACTTTCAGTCGAAATGTCAAAACAGATTTTGGCATTTTGGAAGAAGGGATAGTTCTGAAAAAATTTCATAAAATGTTTAAGTTTATAATTAGATTAGATTTAGAAATTTTATAATAAATTTATATATTAATTTTTGTTTAATTACATTATTACGACTTAGGGGATGACTATTTTGTTGGGCTTATCATTCTAAATTTTTACTAAGTTACTTTTACCAGCCCTGGACGACAAAGATGGCGGATTGTTGCCTTTTGACATTTAATGGCAGACTGTGTTATTAACAAAATACAGCTTAACTAAAACGAGGAAAAGTGCAACATTTAAGCGAGGTACAAGAGAAAATTTGAAATTCCCGAAATGTCTACTGCAAACGCAGGTAATATTTTATTCAAGGCTTTCCACGAAAAAGTGTAAAAATACTCCTACGGGTTTTAAATTTTGTGGTTAATTTCTAGGGCAATGGGTAAAATTTTTCAATGCTGCAGGAATTCCGAACCCCGCAGCAGCGTCTTATGCCCACATTTTTGTCGAGAATAGGATACAAATTGACATGCTAATGGATCTTAACAAGGAGTACCTTCGCGAAATGGGGATATCACTCATGGGGGACATTATCGCTATTCTCAGGTAAACCTTGGTTTTCACATACGAAAACAGTCTTAAAATGCGGCATTATCTTTCAGGCACGCAAAACAGGTAAACGAACAAACAGCCAGAGAGAAGGTTCTGTCCAGCGAGATTAAAGTTCCTGTTGCGGCGGTACAGGCTCATCAGTCTTCTGGAAGCTCAACGAAGATATCCCTCAAACGTAAGCCTTTTCTACTACCTGTTGGGGCTTATATTTTTACTTTTATCACTTTCCCCAGCTCCTCAGGTTGCTCCGCTCCCCATAAAATCTGACGGAGAAATGTTGTCTCCAAAACCGCCTCGCAGAGTGATGCCGGAACACGAGGGAAAGTATAAAATAAAATTGCCGTCTGGCTCAACGCCCAGGAGCAAGGAAATTCTTGCAAAAAAAGCTCTGCGTAAGCAAACAGTTTATCTTTTGTTTTGCTTTGCTTACCAGTTTTATACTTAAATTTCAGTCAAATCAGCGGTTTTCGATCGTCTCTCTCTGCAGGAAGAGGAATCCACTGAACAGCTCGTACGCATAATAGGCCTCGACAAAACTGCAATGAGTTCGTCGATATTCTCTCGTTTGGGAGGGAAGGACGTGGACGAGCCAAAGATTGCCAGTATTTTAAAGAATTCAGTAAATAAGAAGGTAAACAATTGTCCTGGGAATGCGCCCTAAATTTTGGTTTATTTAATTAATAGCCCGGTGGTATCACAAAAAAAATTGTAAAAGAGCGTCAGAACGTAATGCTTGTGAAGAAGATACCTGCGAAGGCGGCCACTATGGTAGCGGATGAATACAGCGCCCCAGATCGCATGGAAACGGGAGAAAAAATGGTATCATTTTCATCAGAGGATGAAGTATTGGAAATAGCCCCCCGGCGCGTAGTGGTTAAACCGAAATCTCATCAAATTGTGGGAGTTAAAGCGCGCCTAGGATCACATGGTAAATACCTAAATACTAAATATATTTTTTTTTAAATTTTTTACTAAACAAAACTTATTTTTGCAGTTAAAGCACAAAATGAATCGCTCCACAAAGTTAAAAAAATCGTCAAACTAAAACCGACAACAGTTCGAACGTTTAGGTCTGCAAAGCAGTCCGAATCAGGGCTACGAATGCGTTCGGATGAACTGCTCCAGAAAAGATCTATCCCAGTCCACAGCCGCCTAGATCTCACATTTAAAAAGCGGCCAGTAACCGATTCAAAGCTCACCAAGTTGACCGATAGAATTGGAAAAGTCTCTCTTGTGTCATCTAAAAAATATTCGGCAGATAAGCAAAGTGTTTTCGATCGGCTCGGCTTTAACCAGAAGTAAGGTAACATGCAACCTCCAAGCCGACCAAAAATTAGATTTAAGTGACCGTTGTATTTCTCGTTTAAAATTACTTCCTCGGTTAGAAATACATGGAGATTTCGATATTTCTTTTTTATTTTGCTCTAAGATTCCGAAATTTTGCCGTAAACTCATATCCAAGGTGATTGAGAATGATTTCCTAAAACCAATTTTTATGGTCAAATCAGGTTTTGAAAAATGTATTTGTATACGGATGACGTATTTATGCGTCTACGAAGGTTCAATTCCCTTCAGCTTATACTCAAACCAGTTCCACAAAATCGTGCCGGGCGTTTCTATGTCCGCTTTTAAGCCATTTAAAACAAATATAAAGAAGTACATAAAAATAAATTAGATCATAGAAACGCATTCTAGGTATAGTTAAATAAATGCCTGCCATGCTTAGTAGATAAAAAATTATTGTGAATTTTTAGTGCTAGTCAGCTGTCATTTTGACATTGGCCGCTGGCTTCTGACGTTGGGGAGCACCCGTACATTCCCTACATGCATCTGGAGGACTTTAGTTAAATTACAGCCTTTCTGCACGAATTTTTCACAAAATAAATACAGCACAATAAAAATGGCTGCAACAGACCTGGAACTAAAAAAGGTGAACTTTATTTTCGTTTTAAAATTCCCAGTTTACAACGAATTTTTCCCCGTCAAGGCATTCACCGAAATGCAAATCAACAAAATCGAGACAACCAAAAAATTGAAATTGATTGATATCCAGTGTGATGTGCTCCGGAAATCGAAACAGAAATGCATTCTTACAGAGCGCGGAACCAGCGACTTAGATGACCAAACAAGGTAACGAGCTCCCCGTAAAGAAGTGTCGCCCCCGCAGAAACTAACCTAGCTTTTTCTCCCCCCCATCGAAACGACAGAGTCTACTCGTCTATCGGACGCATGTTCGTCCTTACAGCCGTCTCCAACATGCGGGAAGATCTCAAAGTGAAACAAGACAATTTCGAAGAATTGATAGGTCAACTGAACGAACGGAAGGAATACCTTGTGAAGAGTCTCAAGGAGCAAGAGGACAGCCTCAGGGAGTTAGTTCAGCAAAAAAAAGACGCCGACTCGAAATAAGCTCACAACATTTAATGCTATAAGAATTCATCTAAATTAAAATTCGCATACGATACAAACTCATTGCCTAAATTCCTTTCATGCTCCGGTTTGTAATTGCATTTTTTCAAACTAAGGTAATTTTTAACCCAGGGCTCTACCACATCCCCGGAACAGAAGAGTACTTTTGAATTCTCCTTCTTGCAGAATTTAATTATTAGGGATATTTTTTGTATGCACTCCTCTGAAAGGAAGGGAGGATCTGCTATGATTATATCCAGCGAATTGTGGTACTCTGCTAAATAACCGGGGTCTTCTCCTTGATTGAAGTCGTAAAAGACAAAGTCATCGCCGAACGAGCTGAAGCGATTGTCGAACTCAAAGATTTTTACTGTAAAAAGTTTGTATAATTTCTAATTTTTAACTCCATTGAAAAGGGGACTCACCTTTACTATGAACTTCTTTGATGGAGGGATACAGTGAGGGGCACGAAAGTAAACCGATCATGTCGTCGGTTTTTGCTATTCGCTTAATCGCTTGTGTTATGTCTTTTTTAGTCTTCTCACTGTACCAGAACTGGCTAAGTTGCTAAAAACAAATGAATTAATTTATAAAGGTTTAAAGGGTGTCAAGATGTGCAAAATGTTCACTAATTTTAAAGTTATGGGGGTAATTTTATCAATTTTATTGCGGTTATATGTTCTTTTTCCAGGTTTAATAAATACAAAGAAAAACGTATGCCATACAACATAAGGGCCAAAAAATTACTCACCCAATTCTCCTCAAAATTAACATCCTTCCCTCTTTTCTGTTCTACACTATCCAGCTCCTGCCGTTCCCGTTCCAATTTCTCAAGCAGGAAGTCATTCAGAATTTTCATAGTATCCTCGGGAAGAGTAATTTCATCGTCACTTGGACTGTCTTCAGCTGGCGCACTCATTTTGTTAAGCGCCTCCAACACGCGGAACACTCGCTCATCTGTTTACGCGATCCCCTACTACCCCAACTAGCTGCAGTCGATTTTATTTTTTAGGTTGAGTGTCAAGTTGACGTGCTTCTGCTTGTAGCTGGGACTTGAACCCGACACAGAGCTTCTGTTTCAAGCAGCGCCCCATTCAGTTAGAAGATGCTCCTCGTTTCCTTCATTTGAGCACACAAATGCAAATGCCTTTAAATTTCAGTTTCTCATTTCTATTCAAATCTCTAACTCTATCGTGGTTCCTTTAGTTCAGGAGGAATGATTCTGAAATAAAAGGTTCTAAAATTTAACTCTCAGCTCCCCCATTCGCTCATTTCTGCAATCCCAATCTAGTTGAAATAATCAAGAATTAAAAATGCCACTAAAACTCAGATTATGTCCCAACCAAAATGATCACATTCTATGATTATATTGTAAAAAATAGCGTGTAATCTTTATTGATGTTTTGTAGACTTAAAAAGACTTGTATTAAATATTTTTTTACTAAAAACAATCCATCTGAATTTTATTCCTTGAGAGCAAAAATAGGAAAGGGCTTAGTTTATAAAAATGTTGGAAATAAATACAAAGAAAATTTAAACACAGATTTTACAGTTTTCTTCAATTTTAATCATATTATTCACTATAATTAAAAAGTAATGATAAAGAGCAGCACACGCAACAAATTCTTATATTCAAGATTTCAAACTCTCTTACGCGCTCACATACATATAATTCGTATTATCTTCTCACTTTTGTGATTTGTTTTTTTTTTTAATATATTAAATTTTTTTGTTTTTTTCTTTTTTATAAATCTTTTTTGTTAAATGATTTCCTTTTTATGTGTAAAAAAAAAGAAGAACAATAACTAAAAGAGTTCCACTACACTTGTATTCTCTTCTGCATTTAACAAATTCTACACACAAACATTATCTTCTGAGCGAAACATTTTCTCTTACTGCTGGGATTTATTTTCTTCTTTACTTTGCATTTTAATAATCAAAGAAATTAGAAACGAGGTCAAAATCGAGTAAACACAAACTTCAAACAAAAGAAAAATGCAGGATATGTAGTAATTTTGTTTTGCGGTGTCTATCAAACATTCTAAGTCTCTAACTTGTGTGGTGCATTTTACAATTTATTTGCAAATAAATTTTTGTTTGCTCACCCGAATAAGGTGCTTTCTTTTTCTAAATTAAAAAAAAAAAACAATACGTTAAATGGGCAACAAATACAAAAATTAAAAAAAAAATTACAGAACGATCCACACCCTTATTATAAAAACAATCTCCAATCCTTAAATCTATTTAAATCAGCTCTTTTTACTGAGCACATATCCTGCATGTTTCTGCTGGTCAGGCGCGAATGAGCAGCGAAAAAAATTTAGTGACCGAACCGATAATAATTCTCTGCGAAGATACATAATACAAAAAAAAATAATAATAATAATAATAATAATAAACGGGTGAATGTTTGAGATAAATAAAATTCTAACTTTGCATTGCATTATTTTGTAACAACTTCTTGGATTTACATTTAATTTTATTATTTATATTTAAAAAAAACTCATTCGTGTCGAAGAACATTCGGATTCGGATACTACAGATTAGCTTTAGTTAAATACACATTCATTCTTCTGTAAATTTTTCCATTCCTTTTACAAAGTACTTTTTTCTTCGTTATTAACATTACAAGGTAGGGGGATTTTTTACGTCTGCGCCGCCATAACCATTATTCATCTTGCATCTCCTCCGGCAATTCATAGGGATTCAATATACCAGGCACGCTTCGTTGCATATGTCTTTTGTTGGCCTGCTCTTCGCGGAGGGCTTGCTCGCGTTCCTCCAGATAAAGATCTGAATCGTCCTCACCAGTGACCTCCTAATTGAATTAGTCGGTCCAGAGTTAATAGTGTTCAAGAGTATCAAAAAAAAAAGAAAAAGAAAAAAAATCATTTACTGCAGAATTTAATTCAGCTTAACAAGATCAATTGCTGAATTGAACATTTGGCTGCAGAAAATGAATTTTCGATAGCATAAGTAAAACTAAAACTTACCCGAATCTGAATAAGAAAGTCCCTCAAATGCTCTTTAAATTCCTGCACATTCTGATCTAAATTGAACAATCCCGTGACAAAAACTTTAATCTGGTTATCAGTTAAGTGGCTAAATGCAGATTTTAACAAGGACGCAACATACTCTTGGACATAAAGAGTATTGTCAGGTATTGGGCCAAGATTTTCTGTAATTTTATTGTTCTCCACCAGCGAAAACATGTAAGCAAGGATAAGGGCGTGCATGGCTAATCCGGCTGTGTGAGATGTATCAGTCACAACAGAGAAAATCTGCATTAGAATATCAGTGAAGTATGTTTGGTAGAAGCTCTGGGCTGCCTGTGGATGATTTTCCAAATTTTGTAACATCTAAAAATGTAATTTTCATTAAATTATTAATTATAATTTGAATATACCACATTAATCATACCTTGTTTAAAATCTGAAGTCCCATATCAGCGACATTTCTCATTGTATGCTTAAAACCCCATACAACCGAATCAAAAATAAGTTTGAATTGTGCCGGCGGTATATTCAAAAATGCCTCAAAGCAGTGCGCATTGACTGCTAGCAATAGCTCGTAAAAAGCTGTTCGATGCTGGGGAAAGTCTTCGAAATTCTTGTTTATCATGTCTAGGGTGCATTCAAACACGGCGTCGAATATTTTTGGTACTTCATTTGTGATGTGACCTTTCAATTTGTTTACTATAGTTGCCATTGTGCTCAAAACTTTCGGTTCTCGCGCTGATGGAATTTTACAGTGCTGGGAAATAATAAAATAATTTTTTACCCCATTATAATTCAGATTTGAATTAAAAACTTACCTGATAGTCAAGCAAAACGGCATCTAATAGTGGCGGTATGAAATTATCCATCACCATCTGATTATCAAAGGACCGTGAAATCCAGTCAGATATTAGAGTTAGTGTCTCTTTTTTCACCACATGCATCACCTTAATGAGGGGCTGATTGTTCACATTCATACCATTCACGGCAATCGCTTGAATAATATTTTCTGACATAATTTTGTATACATTCAGCATGTCCAAATAGATTCGTCCCAGCTGGATAACATACCCATGACCAAGGGCTTTGCAGGCAGCAACATTTGTTTTTAGGATACTGCCCAATTGCTTCACAGCTGCCATATTTTTGAGGAAGTCTACATTTTTGGAGGCTCGTGAAATAATCTCATCCCAGACTTGATTTGGCAAGAACATATATCTCTCAATTAAAGCGTCTTGTTGTACTTGATCAGCCTGGGCAACGATCATATAGCCCACAGCTTCGTAGAAGGTGTGAACCTATTTCATAAAATCAATATTATTACTATTTAGAAAATATAATACTAATAAAGCAAAGTAAATCCTTACTTGTTGTGGCTGCAAATCACAAATGATGCTGCTCATTGTACTGAGAATTTCATCAATGAATGAGCACACTTCATTCGGCTGTATCGATACAAAGTGTCGTCGACATTTCATAGCGATTTTTATAAATGTGTCGCATGCCATGTCCTGGACACCGTCGTGTGTTTCATGCATAAACTCAAAAAGTTTATTTACAACTGTCTTCAAGAATTTCCAATGAGCACGAAGGAAGCGAGGATATTGACCAACCACGTACATTATGTTTGAGGCAATTATGGCTTTGTTATCTTTGCCCTTCTTTTGCTCACATAATCCAAGAAGGTCTTTTATGACGGTGACTAAGAAACGTTTCTCATCTTCCTCACAGAATGCTCCTAAAAGTACAAGATCGTTTTCAGAATATTTCTACAATTCATTTCTGCTCTGTAGGAGCACCTTGTTATATGCAGTATTAGAAATTGTAAATTATTTATTCTTTTCCGGTTTAGATATATTCTTTTTTTATTTCTATTAAAACATTATGTTAGGTCACCTCGGATAAAATTTCAAATTAGTTGCTGCCCTACAGCTATACTACCTCTCTCTCATTAAGAAGGAATGAATGATTTAGATTTTCAAATTCGGAATCCTTAAAGCAAAACTACCTGTTCGGGTACCTTGTACTTTGAATTGTTTTCAATAACACGACATAAAGTTAAGCGAAATTTTGCAAGAAATATCCAAACACATAATCAATACTTCGTTATTAAAATAAATAAAAAGAAAATATCTTACCTGAAATGGATCCAATCGCCCAGCAGAGTGTATTTAAATTCTTCCAAGAAAATTCAATCCCATTCACCTGTTTCATAAGCTTTTCAGTCATAATACGCTCAGTATCAGCATAGTCCAAATGGGTTAAAAAAACTAACGTTTCGCGCATTGTTTTATACAAATTAATCGCATTCGTATCCTTCATAAATTCTCGCACAACCTCTCCATTCTCGTTTTCCACAATGAGTACTTCTTCGGGTTTAACCATACGAGAGATCATAATATATCGTACCTTGGAAAGGATATCAGCATAAAATCGACGCCGGGAAACGGCATTCCTCTTTGCGAATGCATTGCACTGGGCGAACGGCTCAGACGAGTGCAAATCATACACTAAACTGTGCCAATATTCAAGGCAGATCTTGAATATTTCAACATCTTCAACTTCCGAAATCATTACAAGGTACAGGAGGGCCTTGTTTAAATAATCGATATGCTGCGAATCTTCAACCAGCTTTCCATGCTCCTTCAGGAATGTGCAGAGGAACATCGCCAAATTCTGGACAAAGCACTGCTCCATATCGCTTCCATTCATATAAATTTGGTTCATGTTTGTATTAGGATTAATCATTTCGTCCAGCTGCTCCATTGTATCTTTGAACATGGTTACAAAATTTGAATTGTAGTCTGGGAAGTTCAGTCCAGAAATTTCCGCAAGACATTTTAATGTAACATTCCGAAACATCGGTACATTCAGGAACTTAAAGATCAAAGTGTTGATCAGTTGCGTCTCAAAAATGTAGCCGAGTGGGATCCAGTTGAGGAAACGTAAAAGGGTCTCAAGCGTTACTGCGATCAACGGGGCATTCATAGAGCTCTCCAAAACGAAGGAGCAAAGCTGAAATATTTTTGAGAATTCCAAGCACATAGTGTCCTTCAAATGTTTGGCCTTTGTCTGTGTAATCTGCCCGGAACAAAAATCAAACACCTCCTCACTTAGCAATTTCAAGATCTGCATGTTATTTTTACACAAACTCTCATTCGTTTTAGATGCTCCCACAATATCACTGATAAACGACTCCCAATGCTTAGGCCATTCACGCTTTAAAATTTGTACCAAAATCATGTTAAGCTTGTTTAAGTAAACCTTGTTAGCTTCCATTGTCTCAGGATCCGATGAGGTCTTTATAATTAATCCGACCACATACTTCTTGATGCCCTCGCATTGATTACGTGGCAAGATCTTCCAGCGTGTCTTAATTACCTCCTCGAGAATTTGCAAGGCATAATACTTTGTTTGCTGATTTTGAGAATATTCCAAAATACTATCGACGCGCGTCCATGCATCGGGGTGTTCTTTCAGTGTTGTTAGGACATCCTGAGCCAAACGAAGCTGTTCCCCTTGAGATGTATACAGGCACCCGACAATATTATCAAGCAGACCAATATCCAGTTTTTGATTAAAATCCAATAGTTTGCTAGCTTCCTCCGTTGTTATAATCATCGCCATTTTTTACGGTTTTTGTTCGAACTATTTAAGTTCAAAAATAATTACCAATGATGCTGATTCTCTCCCTCTTTTCAATTGTTTCCAAGGCTATGATTCTGTGGTTGCTAACCGTTTTTAATTAATTCTATTTCAGTTTTATGATTGAACTCAGATTTTGGTAGTAGCGTATTTTTTGTTTCAGAAAATTTCGGTAGTATTGTATTATTAAGTAATATGTAGAAAAACGGAATTATGTTTGTTGTTGCTAAATCGTGAAGTTGATGTTGGCTTCTGAATGATTTTTTTGTCAACTAGATTTACCCAATTCACATACGCACCATTCACAAAACCTGAAATCAATTTTTAAAAAAAAATATAAAGTCTTAGTCGTATAGTTTCAAAATAAACGGGCAGGATTTGTTCCAGAGTATTGGAATTCTTTAGAGCACTATTATTGTATCATGCGTCTTTTCACACGATATTCATATAAACAGCTTCATACTAAGATCATAAACTAACTCCAAGATGAATCGATTCGATCTAATACGGGTTGAAAAATTTCTTATACGAATTAGTGCATGCAATTCAGCTAAAGCAGATTAATAGAAGTGCTTTATTTGGTTTCTCATAATAACTCTTTATTTTGTTCTTCGCTGATTTTGTCATTAAATGTCAGCTGTATCTGTGTTAAGCAAAAACTTGTCGTGTTCAGGAATTTTAGTATCTGTAATCGTTTGCTTAATTCAGTTTACACAGAAATTGCAAAAACCTAAATTCTCAAAATCAATTCTATTTTTTTTTTTCTGAGTACAAACAACATAAAATTAATCAACGACACAAAAATATCTGCCCTGACGAATGGTGCTTAGGACTTATTTTGATTTCGGACCTAAACCGTATATTCGAAAATTAATTAGAAAATAATTTATGTCAAGATTTTCTCTTTAAATTTGTCGGGATACTATATCCACTATAGGTCTGAAAAACACATTTCCACGCGTATTAAGCATACTTACAATCATATTTAATTATCGTCATATCTTACAGTCAGTACAGTCACATTTATTTAAAGATACCAAAAACAGCGCTCTAAAGACCCAAATACAAATTGTACAAATAAATAACACTTAGCCAATTTTCCAGAGCAATTTTTCGTGACATGCATACTCTCTTTACAATTTCATGAGCTCACAACTCAAACAGCTGGTACATTCGTAATATCGCTATCAATAAAATACAATTAAAGATCATTGCAACAATGCATAGCAAGTACATTCACACTTCGCAATGTTATTATTTAAAATTTTTAAATTGATCACACAAAACTTAGAACTATTTTGAGATACTTTTGCTTTCCTGTAAAATAAATTACACAGTCGAGTTGAACAGTTTTGTTTTTTTTTTTTGAATACATATAACCCTATACAGCTTCCATCCTTTTAAAGCTCTTAACTTGATATTAGATGAACCCTACAAACGTGAATTCCTATAGATTTAATTATTTTCCTGGAATTATGAGAAAAATAAAAACAATCGATCCTAAATATTAAAATGTACGGATATATGTGCGAAAAAATAAATTTTCCAAGTTTCATATTGGACGAGTGACTGTAAAGGAAAATTAAACTAATTTACATGAACTGTGTACTGACCTTTCTTGTTTTTCTGTATTGCTCTAATTTTTGATTTTATAAGAAAGCAGAAGTTTCAAAAGAATCACTTTTCAACTGAACTAAACCGAAAAATTATGCTGGGTTAATATAAAAACGAATGGTAATTATAAATTAAAAGTTAATAAACATTTATCACTTCCAATTTCATGTATTGCAACTGCAGGATTTGTCAGGAATATTATTGAAAAATTATTAAGGATAAAAGGCTAACGCGAATAAAAACCAGAATGAAATTAACGGAAATTAACTTTATTATTTAAAGCTGTGATAAAAATGTATTCTTTAAATTGCATTTATTAACAGAATACCTAACTACAGACATTTACTATTTTACAATTTTTTTTAAAGCTGCAACTATGCTTTTAATTCTTAATCTTTAAATTAAAAATAATTTGATCAACAAGGAATTTAAAATAAAATTCTTAACGATTTGGAGTATAATTGGAGACCGTATTTAAAACCAGCAATGAGGTCCCGTTAGATGGTAAAATTAGGATTTAGCAATCAGCTTGCACGTAGACAAAGATTTATTAATATTGTGAAACTATTTTTTTTTTAAGTATTCTTAAAAGAAAGGTAAACTTAAAGCATGATGCACAAAAAACAGAATACCTTAATGCTTTCGGCTGTGCAAACAAAAACATCCAAAACTGCCACCACAATTCAATTGGACGTAACAAACTTTTCGTAGTAGGTCGCAGGTTAATGATCTGTCCGTTGCATAACGTGATAAACAACCTCAAAAATTGCCCTTGCAAATGTTCATCTCATAAAATAATTGAATTGAACTTGCTGACGCAAATCTACCCCAAAAGCTAGAGCTTCTTAAAAATGCAAATTTCAGCAGTCTAGCTATCAAAAGAATGTAATCTAACCCGGCTTCTGTTCTGTTGTTTTTTATTTAATGTTTCCTTGACGGCGCAATGTGGCGCGATCAAAAAATTGATGTCGCAGTTTATACTGCTCCACCTGGAAAACAGAGGTCCAAATTTATAGAATTACGTCATAGACCCGCGCGAGGAACACACTGAATTCAATGCGATATATTTTGTAATAATTCAATTCACGCATCTATCCCCCACCAGAAAGTTGAGCTTTTCCCAGCGATCAAATTGCACTTGAAAGAAAAGGCGGGAATAAGGCTTTTTTTGCAAGAATAAGGGCAGAAGCACTGGCGATCCGAAAGGCAGCGGCGTGGTCTTCCAATCGGCTGGATATGTTTATTTGGTAGTCATGCATCAGTACCTCGGCACAGCGGAGCCCCGCGTGCCTCTACCTAATCGAGATAACTTCACAATTTAAATTTTAAATCGCTTTTAACCATTCAACGCCTGCGTCAATCAGACCGCAAACAGTTTCCCAATCGCATTTCTTACTTTAAAAAAACAATGTGGCGAAAAACTTCCCAAAAACTTCGCCACGGCAAATTCTACCAGTCGCACACAGAGAGCCTCTCATGTAAATTCAAATTTCATACGTTCCATAAAGGAAATAAAATTTTTGCACACACACCACCATTCAGGTGTTTTCAATTTCCTTACGGAATTGACACTTTTTCCGTTCGCGGAGGTCCGCCTCCTGCACCCAAATTAACAGCTCCTCACCCGCAGGCGGCACTGGTCGACGCGCCGAGCGGAGCGCTTGCAGTAGAAAATTGAACCGAGTAAAAAAAAAAAAGAAACACCTCGGAAAACTCCTAAGCATCAACAAAATGCGTAGATACATCCAGCAGGCATACATACGAACTTGCACACATGTTTTCTTTCAGTCGCCATAATCTCCACCATTCGCCTTTTATCGGTGCGGGGCACCAGCAAAATTCCGTCCCGTCGTCGCTTCAACAAATTTTTCCAGCGCACCGCCCAGCGGTCCTGCCGCCGAAAGAATAGCGTCCAATAATCGCAAAACACACCGTACTGAATCACAAAATCAAATAAACATTGGTTCTGACATTCATTCGAGAACACATTTCTTCTTCTGTTGACTTTCATTCAGGAGGAAAAATCTCCCTCGTTCTCATTTCAGTTTTTTGGCAAGATGAAGAAAGCAATGACCGACTTTAGGGGGCAGGCTGCTGATCCTCCGACTGTCATTCAAGCACGAATTTTACCACTGATTAAAACAATATGTGTTCAAATAATGTACCAACTGCTTGTTTGATGAATTTTTGTTGATTAAAAATACTTATTTGCAGAAAAATTTTTTACTTTTTCAATCGCGACGATGTCAGACAAAACGCATTCACTCACACATGTAATAACACTGAATTTTATATTAAGTTGGCCACAATTGGAGTTATAACGTACTTTAATTCGCTGAACTGTAATTATTTGGAGAGTTTTGTTATCACACAATTAAAAATTATTTTCAAATAAAACTTACATTAAGGCTACTTTTTTAGAGCAATTTAAGTAACTGGTTTCTTCTAAAAATGTAATGACTTCTTAACTGAATTACTTGATTCAGTTTTTTCTAATTAAAGAGTATTTCAGTTACAACAAAATGAAAAGCTTTGAACTGCCCCAAATTAATCTCATAGATGGCGCTAGTTTCAAATTCAAAGGAAGTTTTTAACTTTAATTTAAAATTAAAGCCAAATTCTTTTCTGCCTTGGATTTCATTTCTCTGCTTGCTTCAAAAACGTAAAAGAGAATTAACTAAGCAATAAAAATATATAAATTTAATATCTTTACACAGATTTCAGGAGAAATTATTTAACAGTCCAACAGCCTTTTTCTTTCCGTTGGGCATTTCCAATTAAAAATAAATTTGATGACCTGAATTAAATTTTAGAAAACTGCTTGCAAGAACAATTAAAACTTTCACTTTTAGTGTTTGTAGGAAACGTATTTAAAACCTCCCGTCGGCAGTTAGTTCAAAATTTCTACTTCCAAAAGAAAACAAATTTTACTGGCTCAAAAAGCGGTCTCTTTGCTTTCAAATAAATCCAAATTTAATGAGACTAGGTACCTAGTCCTCCTAGAAGGAATTATTGAAGTAAGAACCTCAGAATTTATTTGTTGCTAATTTCCATTCCTTGGCGGTGGACTAGATGGTTCCCAAGCCATCATTCAACACGAGAATTACTGCCTCCTTTCCCTCGAGGCAAGAATGGGCGGATGGTCTAGTTTTGCAGCCAGGGTCAATTCAGGTTTTCACTGACGGCTCCAAGAAGGACGGCAAAGTGGGTGGAGGTATATACTCTGAACAAATGGGTATAGAAACCTCCTTTCGACTGCCAGACCATTGCAGTGTATTCCAAGCTGAGGTCATGGCCATATCACAGGCAATCGCGCGGCTGAGGGCTACAGCGAAGCCCCTGGTCAATATACGTATCTTTAGCGATAGTCAACCTGCGCTCAGATCGCTAGTAAGTGTTCACACGACATCCAAGGTCGTTGCGGATTGTCGCTCGGAGCTCATCCGCATGGCTGCTAGAACTGAAGTCAGTCTGGTCTGGGTGCCTGGCCACTTCGACATCCCGGGCAACACCAGGGCGGATGAGCTCGCGAGGCTTGGCACAGGCTTGCCCGCTGAGGATATCACTCTTAAGCCGGGTGCTCCGCTTGCATTAAGCAAGCGGACCATACAAGAGTCCTTCTTGGCAACTGCAAATCGTAGGTGGAGAAATGAGCCCACCTGCGCAACGACCAGATTTTTCTGGCGTATCTTCGACCGCAACAGGTCTAGAAACTTGGTCTCGCTCAAGAGAGCCGCTATCAGCAACGTAGTAGCGGTCATTACAGGCCACTGTCTCATCGGCAAACATGCCAATAGGATGGGGGTGACCACGCATGACTTCTGCAGAAGTTGCCTCAATGAGGAAGAGGAAGAGAACATCCTTCACTTCCTGTGTCAATGCCCAGCACTAGCGGTGCGGAGAAATCGGAGCCTGGGCTCCACTTTCTTTAATGATCTGTCGGAACTGAGCTCCGTCAGGATTAGAAGCCTGGAGCAGTTCATTAAAGAGTCCAAATGGTTCGAAGGTTAGTTATTGGGGGCTTCGTCCCACGTGGTATCACAATGGGCCTACCTTGGCCTAAGTGTGCCTTCTTTTGGGCAGCCACTTGAACCTGGACCTAGACCTAATTTCCATTCCCAAAATTACTTACACAAAACGCGTCTGCCACTGGTGGATATTCTAAAGACGCTTATTTTTCGATTGAGGATTTATAAATAAAACACTATTTCTATAATAAATACAATCTGTATTAATCTCATGTTTATAATTTTCAAAATATCTATACAGTTATCTCTCACTTGATGCATGTTTCTTAGTTATTTTTTTTTACAAATATTTAAATATGAATTTCTTAAAGCTACTTTTTGGTTTCTTTTTCATATAAATTTTGTCTTTAAAAAACTTCTTAATATCCTAGAACAAAAAAAAAATTTGGCATTTATTTTTTGACTGAATAATTTCTTCGTCTCAATTTCTATGATTAGCACTCTTACTTTATT
Organism: Philonicus albiceps; assembly: GCA_963969385.1. Taxonomy (NCBI): domain Eukaryota; kingdom Metazoa; phylum Arthropoda; class Insecta; order Diptera; family Asilidae; genus Philonicus; species Philonicus albiceps. The sequence goes on along the minus strand of OZ017775.1, from coordinate 11,867,254 downwards.
CAGGCATTGGTTAATCATTTTTTTTCATTTAATCACTCCTCTGGGGGTTCATTGATTAAAGGAGCGGAGGGAAGAGGAAAAAACATAATAACAATAATAATTTGAAATTTTTGCGGTGGCATGGTTCAAAGTTAACAAATAAAGATGATGTTTTTGGTAAAATTAAAGCACATAAACATTATCAGTGGTGTTTAAGCTTTGGCTTCGGATAAACTAAAATCTAAAAATGTTATAACTTAAAGAATAAGAAGGCCAAACTAATTTAAATGCTAACATTAAAACAAAATTGTTGTTTAACTTTCTATTAAAACTCGTTACATTTTTCAGGGATTGCAATCAACTTATTTAAAATATTCAAAATTATATTTTCGGCTAAATACCGATTTCTGAATAGGCTGAAAATTTTATTTTTTAAAAAACTCAATCAACTTTCCTGTGAGGAAGTTTATTTGTCTAACATTTTCATTTAAATATCAAAAAAATAAATTAAAAACATATTTTACATCCGGCCGATTTTATTTGATGAATAAATTTATTTTAAAATTGTTAAACAATTATTTTAAGTTGAATTTTGCTATTGAGATTTATGGATTTGCTTATTTTCTGTTAATTTATGTTGTTATCCAACAAATATTAGACCTAAAAGAACTCTTACTAAGCAGTAATTTAAACAAATTTAATAATAGAATCTTTGAAAATTTACAAATAAATTAGGTCGACTGATCCAAGTTCTTTATATGTTTAATAGTCTTTGGTTCTACAGTTTACTACGAATTATATTCAATATTACAAATATTTTTTTCATTTACAAAAAAACTCAATGGTGTAACTCATAACAACTATTAAATGTTTGTACTTAAAACCAAAGTATTTGCTTAATTTCACACTATATAAAAAAAGGGGGGCTTTGCAAACTAATAAATAAAAAAGTATTGTCTAACTCGCTTTAATTACAATAGCTTTGCCATTCATTTAAACGTCTTTTAGAGGCCTCATTTGCATTCAAATAGGTATCACATTAATTAACTTTGAAAGCCTCAATGTATGTATGGTTTGTATGGGCCGAAAAAAATCACAACTTGTCCATCAGATGTAAATCATATTTTGTGCTTACTTTTTTATTTTTTTTGAAATACTGAAGAAAACATTCATAGCGTTTTACCATCTCAAAAAATAAAAAAATCAAAATACACTCCTTAAAACGTAATAACTTGCCTTTAAATTGCAAAATACGCAGAGTGGTATTTTTTTCTTTTATACAATAAAACATTATTTTGAGCAGCAACAGCGCTTAACAGGTAAGAGTGGCCAGATGCCGCTCATTTTACAAAATAATACAACAGCAACAGCTCTCCTACTTAGTCGTATATTAACACACGTATTTTTCATTCTACTTTTTATTTTAAAGTTATTGTGTTGTGTGTCTTCTGCATTTGAAGTGGCTTAGCAGTCGCTAAATAGCGGCTTTGTTGTTTTCATCACATTTCTACGCTGAATACCATTAGTACCAATATTCATTACGTTTTGTAACAACATCGGCTTCCTCTTTGTATAAAAATTTGTGTTACGTATAGATATAAAATTACCGGAAATAATATTCAGTAATTCGATGTACAGTGCGTTTTCAACATTACATTTTTCTAAAATTTCCTTATTCAGTTTTTCTATCAGAATTTTATAGCTTCTCATAGATCACGTTTTGCTAGGGAACAAACATTTGCATTTTCAGTTAAAGAGAGTTTATTTATTTTGAGCATCTTAATTTATTTATCTAGTAATTTGGGTAATTTTCAACAGGGTTTTTAAGTGCAGCATTGAAGGATTTTACAGGCCTTTTTTATGTTAGGCGACAATCTTAAAACAGATAGGCAATGCACAGAAAAATTATAAAACCTGGACAGATAAAAATTACGTTAACAACATCTACCCAACATTTATCCTTCATTCGGTTAGTGAAGATGAAATTGTTTAGAAGAGATTCAGGCAAATTTGGTTATAAAATTTAGTAAGAAGTAATTTTGTCATATTTTACACACGATACCTTAGCTCCCATAGTAGATTCATTAAATTTATTTACTCTTTAAAATTTTTTACGGAAAATTCATTCTCCAAGTCCGAGTAGAGCTCGGTTTCGCAGATGCTTTTACCTAAAATATAAGCTAGCATCATTGTCGTCTGCCTGATTTCCCACAGTGGAGAAGCTATAAAATCCTTACAGTAAACAAAGTCCTATCTCTATATAAATTGCACCTAGTTAAAAAAAAAAAATGTCTCATACCTTCATCCCTCGGGAAATCCCACTTAGTCACTAACGGAATTACTATGTCTGGATGCTGCCGTTGAGCTGTGTCTAGTCTTCCGAGATCCCTCACTATCCAATTCCAGAGATGCTGTTGTATTCGACAGAGCGACCGTTTTATTAAAGTCAATTTCTGCGTATCCGCCAGCTCCCTTTTTAGGGCTCTCTGGTGGTAATGGTAATAAATTAGGCCCTGTAGTTATTGTTGGTGTCGTTACTTTTATAATATTGTTATTGTTATTATTCACTGAGCTTTGCACTGTTGTGCTGGTTGAATTTGAAGACGCGCTTGTTGTTATAGTCATTAAACTGTTTGCCGACGAGCCCGATGTTACAATTGAATTTGATGACGGTGACTGATCGAGATCAAGTTCAATGTAATTCACTTTTCTGTGGTCTTTTTTACTTATTGGTGTCGCAGGCTCAGATTTATCTGATGCCCCGGGAAGACCATGTGTTGGAAGATCAACTTTCGCAAATATATCTGGTTTTGAGTGTCTTGTGCGATTTGTTAGGGGTCGAAAATCGCCAAGCTCTAAATTTTCATAGCAGCGTGTAGCTGGATCAATTGAGTAGGTCGAGGAGAGTTTGGGGAAAGCGAAACTGCTTGCTTGGCTTAATGAATTCACAGTCGGAGTCCCACTTCTAAGGATTCCTTCAAACTCTCCTGGTGTTACATTAACGTACATGTGGGAAGGATCGTTTTCTGTGGGAGATATTTTTGGGGAGTAGCCGTCTACAGCCACGCCGATATGCTGGACTGCTGCAATTGCAGGGGCTGGCTCCTGCGGTGGTATGTCTAAGGAAAGCTTCTTATTTAGAAGGTTATTATTGTTTTCGCTTGACCTTATTGGAAACTCCTGATATACGTTGCTATTTTGGTAGGTGTTGTGATGCTGATTGAGCTGGGTCACCTCCAGGATAATTGTGAAGCTGTTCGGCGATCCCGGTGAGTTCGGTTCGGGGCTAAGAGGCCCACTACCAACAGAGCTTAGTCTTATACCGGCGGGGTGTCTGGTCCCGGTACTATTCCCTCGCAGAGGTGTTGGCTCTAAATAGTTGCTCTCCGTCGAAAGAACGTCTACACTTCGACTGGAGTTGACCATGCTAACTACTCCATTCGATCCCGCTGAATTCGGTCGATTAGAAGGAATAACGTAATTACCACTTTGCTGAGATCCAAGCCCTGTTTGCCGGACGCATGAAACGACCGGACGTGATGAGCGGATTTGATTAAGGGGTCCATTCGACGATGAGTTGCTCGAAACGAAATCACCCACTTGATGGCCACTGTCATCGCTTAATGCTATCCCATGAATGTATGACTGCAGCGTATGAAATAAACTCTCTGCACGGCGGCATTTAAATGCGTAAATGCCCTCGCCAGTTGTGCACCGTCTTCCCGCCTCAAAAGTGAAAATGTCGGCATCAAATCCGTACCGTCGGAGGTGCTGGAGGGACCACCTCGTCGGCTCCTTACCCTTGCGGTAGAGGACAAGCTCCTTTGGCGTAATCTCCAATTGACCGCTCCAAAGTGCAATCCCTTCTTCGTTCACATTCACAACACGGTAAATATTTGGACTAATGTCACTTAGGTCCTTCTTGCTATTGATGCATCCCATTTTTTGTTTGCCAAAACGTCCTTCCCCCTCGGCACATTAACTGTTTACACACGGGCCGCTGCTTGTACCCTTCATATTTACATTAATTTCCACTGGTGCTGGATAAAAACAAATAGATTTCCTGCACTGCCGACTTGGTTTCTTTACAATCTGCCACTCTTCAAGGCCATTGTGCAATTGTCAGAGGCAATCAACGACAGATTGCCGACATTTCGGACTTTCGGACATGATAGTGTTGCGTGATGCCACACACCAGTTCAACAAATATCGCCGATATTTATAAACTAGCAATTGACAACTGCTATTGAAGTTGATAAAAAGTATTAAATACAAATACGAAAGCGTAATTTTCTTGATCGTCCAATTACTATTGAACGTTGAGGAATTTATCAATCACTTGAAAGAAATACACTTACACTTTCATGTGGCATTCCATAAAATTCTCCTCTTTGCCTATGAAATGCGTCAACATGCGATGCGATGTCAAAAGTCCGTTTGTTTTGACAATTTGCCTACACAAATTTTCCTTGATTCAGTAAAAAAAAAATCCCGAAAATAACTGTTTAAAAAACCGAATTAAATCAAGTTTCGATGAAATTCGTACAATTAAAGAAAAAATTAATAGCAAGTAAATAAAATATGAGCAAAAATGGAAGAGAATAAAGTAAAATTGCCCGATCAAAATTACAACGAAGGTTGCGGTGAAAGTGATGAAAATCTACAGCAGGAAAATTGCGAAGATGGTGTGGAAATCATTGCGAATTGCTTAGACAATATTACACAAGACGAACGAAAAAACAATTTCTGTGATTGCAGGAATAATGTTAATAATAGCTATAAAACAGAAAGGCGATCCGATGAGCCCAGCGAGCTCAGTTTTGAGAAATGTAAGTAGAGAAAGATGCATTCCCTCAAAAATTGACATGGTCAGTAAATCGAGGTGTTTTACCAATTTTATGTGTAAATTCTGTAGTTGCCCAGCAATTGATCAAGCGTTCACTTTTAACTTTAGGTAGAGTTCTAAAGGAATAAAGTGAAGATGATCTCAGCAGGTGTTGTGTTTCCTTTCGGTAAACAATTTATTTTTAGAGCTGATGCCATCCCCTAAAAGGATCTTTAGGGGAGGCAATTCGCTTCGTTCATCATTAGCATTAGCAATCCAATTAGGTTAATAAAGCATCACAGGAGCCACTTCATTAATCAATCTCTTTATTCATTTTTTCTTTCCTCTTTTTGTATATGTTCCGATAATGTTGGAGTACAATGGTTTTAGAGACATTAAAAATAATAAGTGTCATACTCTGGATGGAAAAAAACATTATCTTTTAACCAAAACATACCTAAAAGTCATAAAAAATGATTCATAAAAGATTGCCTCAGGATTATTCAAATCAACGCAACAGAAGAAAAACAAATTAAGTTAGAAAACGAAATTATCGTCATGAATGAAAATATGTAAGGTATATAATGACGAAAGGGAGTCAATCTCCTTTTCTGTGAGTTGTCTGTTGGGCTTAGAGCTTATAGTCTTACAGAAAAATAAATAAGATAAATTAATGAACTTTGATCTTTGACTAAAATGTTAGCGTTGGAACTTTTTCTTATAGATGCGAAATATATCGGAGGCTTGATTTTTATTTTGAAGCAATATATGAATAAAAACAAAACTAAAACACTTTTGGAAAATATAAACCTCAACAATAAAAATTCAGATACTCTATTTATTTACACAAATATTGACTAAATTATCTTGTTGCTCTGTTTATGATAGAAGACAATTGTTATCAAACAGAATGCATGCAAACGTATTCAATAAAGGCGGTTGAAGACTTCATTACTATTAGGAGGCTTTTGCGGGGCTCTCTTCCTTGTATTTTTATCGGTACTAATATAGAACTATGCGATACGCAATTGGGTATTGATTTTTTCACATTAGATATTAATAGACAATTTTAAAAACTATTCTTGTACATCTAAAATATCATGTATATTTATTTACAGTTCCAGAAAACAAAGAAGAACGAGAAAAACGGAAGCAAATCGAAATATCTTTGACAAATCCCGATACAACTCTTAATGTATGGCAAGAGTATGCACTTTCGGATTATGGATTAATAAACGACGATCTACGAAAACGAATATGGCCAATTTTGGCTGGTGTCGATACAAACAACACGGAACCAGTTCCAAATTTGGATGATTTAAAATCACATCCCGAGTACAATCAGGTTATCCTTGATGTAAATCGGTCATTAAAAAGATTTCCTCCTGGCATTCCATACGAGCAAAGAATAGCCCTCCAAGATCAACTGACTGTTCTTATTTTACGTGTAATTATTAAACATCCCCACTTGAAATACTATCAGGGGTATCATGATGTTGCGATCACATTTCTACTGGTTGTAGGCGAAGAAATGGCATACCATGTGATGGAGATTTTGTCTACTAATCATTTGGTAGAATGTATGCAGGAGACGATGGAGCCAACACAAAAAAGATTGATGTTTCTTTATCCAATTATTGAGCATGAAAATAAGGCCTTGTGCAATTTTCTGCAAAAGTCATCGGTTGGAACATTGTTTGCCCTGCCATGGTACTTAACGTGGTTCGGACACAGTTTGAACTCTTATAGATCTGTTGTGAGGCTATACGACTTCTTTCTGGCATCTCCATTCCTTTTACCACTTTATGTAACTGCTGCGATCGTGCTGTATCGGGCAGACGATATATTCAAGGAGGACTGCGATATGGCCAGCATCCACTGCCTTTTGTCGCAGGTAAAAATTCTATTAAATAATTGAGTGCTTAAAAAATACTGCAAATATTATTTTTAGCTTCCTGAAGATCTCCCCTTTGAGTATCTACTTAAGCATGCAAATGAGCTTTACCGGAAGTATCCACCAAGCAAAATTGAAGTTGAAGTGGAAGAAATGATTATAAGAGAGTATGATACTCGTAATAGATACTATTATAAGTTATTCTTAATCGTAATCTTTATTGCAGAAAAGAGCAGCATGCCCGAGACGAGGAACAAGCTGCTCTTCGAAGAAAGCAACTCATGAGGAGACGTGCAGGAAATTCATCGTTTATCAACAAATATCTATTAAAACGTTCCGTCCTTGTGACAACAGCTTTCTCGATACTCGTTGGTATCTGCGCTTACTATTATAAGTCACAAATTTTAGCCGTTGGGGTTAGCTGAGTAAGTGTTCACTTCCCGCTCACATTGTTCCAAAGATATCCGAAAACTCACTGGGTGATAGGAATTTCAATTTGTTAAGTTAACAATTTTTTCAAAAACTGAAGTTTTGTCTAGATAATTTTTACATCTACATGTACACTAAAGTTTCAGAAAGTGAAAACAAAAATACTTTTTCAATGTACATTCAAAACAGTAAACAAGTAAACAAAATTCAATGTTATTTGCGCACCTTCGTTAAGTAAAGGATTATTATTGCTGTGGCTTTTATTACATTGTTTTGTATTTTTGAATGTGGTTTTAGTTTATGAAATGTATGGAAAATTGTTGCAACATAAATAACATTTTGTAGGTTCTTAACGTCTTATAAGAAATTTAAATAAGCTTATAAGTCATTGTATGATAACGGAAAAAGATGTATGTACCTTAAGTTTGGATGACAGGAAAGATAATAGTTTTTAAAAAGAAATAAATTTTGCTAAATCTATTGCTATGCAAAGTTTTTCATACTTTCCACTAATTAGCACTTAAATTGGATTTCGAATTAAAATTGAATTATTCGCAATAGTTCTGATAAAAGTTTAATTTAAAAAGACGGATAGGTCTGAATACAGCTGAATTCAGAAATTCCAAATTAACAACTGGAATAATTGCGATGAGCACAGCGGAAGTATTTGCAACAATTTTTCTTGCTAAAAAAGAAAAATAAATTTGAAATCTGTATTTATATATGTTCTCTGTTATTATTATATTATTATTATTTTTTTAAACAGAAACTAAAAATTGGAACTTAGCGGGAAGAAGAACGAAATGTCTCTAAAGGCTTTTTTATTTGTTTTAGGATAAATGTTGAGAAAAAAACTATGTAGATTAATTGTGCAGTAGTTTTCTTTTAAAAAATAACATGAATTATCTAAATTATCAAAAAAAAGATAAAGGTCTTCAGAGGAAAATGAATATTGCATACACCAAATATGGTGATAAAAATTTATAGAGTACATATATTAAGAATAATGAATACGAGCCTTATACACAGTTTGAATTAAGTCGAACTGATTAGTATTTATACTGCATAGAACTTCGTGGGCGGCTTATTAACTTAGATTTGCTTTAATTTTGCCTCAAAAGTCTTTCATTGAATTTTTCTTACCACTTTTGCTGTTAGAAAAACGTAGTTACTATTTTCTGAATTTAGGTTTTAAAAACTGATTTTTCGTTCTCCCTTTTATTTAAAGTAGCAACACCACGAAATAGTAATTGTATGTAAATTTGGCATCTGCAAACCATTAATCATTTAAAAAAATGTAAAAGTCATAATTATAATAGGCATGAATATAGAAAGGAATGGGAAAACTACTGCAAATGCACGCCTGATAAAGCATATTTAAAATTGAGATAGGGTTTACTTAAGGCTATTTCTATACCTTAATATTAGCGAAGCAGATCTTTTTAATATTCAGCGTAGAAAGAAAACAAAAATCAGAAAAAATAACGTTTTTGTGGTTTAGCTGATATGATGAATATTGGGAAGCGCTTAAAATTACGAAACATTAATGATTACAATATGTAAGTAGTGCGTCAAATGTTAAGTGAAAATCTGTGTATATTTCGATTTAAAATTGAACGATTTGTTGTTAATATTTTTTTTATTCATAATCTATTTTTTTAATGCGTAACTTTCTTTTCTTTATGAATATATATTTTCCATTGTTTTACTATTAATAGGCAGTAGGTAAGGAGTCACTTTGTTACGATTATAATGTAGTTAGTAGCTTACTGGAGAACTAGGCACTAGCTTTTCTTGCAGAAGTACTTGCAGATAACATGCAGATATATTACATATTTAGCATACTCGAAAATGTCTTTGTCGTTATTGAAGAGATATTAGAGGAGCTATTATAAATAAATAAATAATTTTGACAAACAATTTCAGTGTTTTTTTTAAAAAGCTTTTAACTTCCAACCATTGTTTCAATTAGTAAGAATGCGATTATTTATATTACTTTTTGCAATTTATTTATAAATATAAACATTTACATGTGATGTAATTAATCAACCTTACATTTTTATAATTTTAAATTGCTAAACATAAAAGAAAACTCATTGATTTGATGTATTAAAAAGAAAACACGGAGACGTCGTAGAAAACAAGTGTGATGGAATTCACTTTTTAACACAGAACCGTTTGAGTACAGATAAATAAAAACATGTCACTTTTTATCATTTGATTTCGATCGACTAAAAAAAGAGACTCGTTATTAATGTCGAAGGTTTAATTTCTAATTCAGGACTTCTTTGCTAAGGCAATTCCTAATCCAACGATGCCACCGATCACAAGCGCTGCTCCGCCAGCCACAGCCATACCTTTCATTGTTTCTTTCTCCATTTTGTCTTTAACGTATTCCTGAAATTAAAAGTTATTCATGTCTTTGAAGATGTACAGCTGAATAACTAAGTTCATATAGAAATCGTAACACGTAATTAAGTTATAATGCTGATTAAAGTGACTCATCTTTCATAGAATAAAAAAAAATGCTATAGCAAATTACATTCCCGGTTGATTTAAACTGTCCAAGAACATTGTTTAAATTGTCGTGCGGGTATTAAGTAAATTTTACTAATCTTCTCTTGACCTATTGACTGCATTTAAACCTCTGACTTAGATATACTTTAGACCGATTACTAGGCCAATGAATGAATCGCATTCTGCCTGAGTTTTTAGGGGAATATCACTTACAAGAAAAGCTTAGTACCACATCTTTAACACCAATTAAATAATTATTTAAGCAGCTGCATGCCAGATTCAACAAAGCATCCCTAAATAGAATTTTCTGCGCACCCAGACTATTCTCCAATCAGTCAAACAACTATTTACTTAGCAAAATGATCTTACCTCTAACGAAAGAACTTGTTGGTTATTTGGTTCTATTTGAAGGAAGGCTCTGCAATATTTAATAGCTACGGAGTACTGCTTTAATCTGGCGTTTCCGATTGCGAGGTAGTAAATGTAGTCCCTTTTGCCTTCCGCGTGTCGTGTGGCTAGGTCTTCGAGAAGCAGAATGCCCTAAAGTAGAAACAAATTTTATGAAGTCATTACCTTCCTTATACGAACCTTCTGGATGTCAGGGGTGTAGCTACTCCTGACCAAGCACCAGGCGTATTCAAATTGCGTTTTGTGCAAAACGTTCCCATCTTCTAGCTCTCTCTTGTATTTCTGTTCGAATTTCTGGAAGGCAAATAATAGACGATTGAGTAAAATATGTGGCTTAATTAAATCCCGAAGGGACTCCTAATCACAAAGGAGTGCTCTGTCTGCGTGCAATTTCACAAATTCTGAATCACAATTGCGTCACATAACAAAGCGAACGGCTCTAAGGTTCTTGTTTTTTACCTCGAGATCCACTTGGGGTACAGTTTCATTGAGCATATCTTCCATAATTTGAAATTGTAAGCTATATATAAAATCGCAAATCTCAAATCTAGCGAGAACAGCTCCAAATTAAACAATTTCAAAGTCCGCAACACAAAACTCTAAAAAAAATCCCCGAACAGATAATTTGACGTTTGACTTGTTGACAACTGTGCAATTCGTTCGCAAATATTTCTGGTAGAGGGCTCTGATAATGCGGAAAAACTACACTCCACATCACTGCATTTAATCGTTTTTGTACTGTTAAATTTATTTTTACTACTCGCCATTTCCCAATCGGTCCAAACAGTTTTCACAGAAGGAGAAAGTACGAAAAATGGTTTTACAATTCCATAAGTTGTAAGTTATGTTATAAAGTGTTATATAAGTGTTTGTTTTCGCCTTCAGTTCATTTCCAAATCACCTAGAAGGTAAAGCTCTTGATTTGTTTTCTTAAAAGTGGTTTCCCCAGTAGACCTAATCCCCTAAAACGACTTGAACTCTGAAAATCCATTTCCTTTATTTGCCGAACTGTTTTATTACAAAACTGCGTTAACTTTTACTACTAAAGTCAATGTGTAATTCCACGATTATACATACTTTACAGATAATTTCATAGAGATTTTACATTTTTGAATGCTTAACTTTACGTACATTTGAATACATTTCTTTTTAGGTGCCATTAACTGCATATATTGATCGCATTATTTTGGAAATGTAAGGTTTACTAATTTTGTGGCTATTGATCAGATTTGGGAAAGTAAAATGTACTGCAGTACCGTGTCAGTATTTATTTATTTATTTCGTTTAATACAAGCTACATAGATAAATAAGAACAAACAATAGCAATAAAAACTAAATTATTTAAATTAAATTAACCTACTATGACTAGATCAGGGGGGCAAGCTTAAGGCAAGTTTTGGTAAGATGAAAATAGAAGGCGGCAGAGTTGTTGCCGATCCGCAGAACCAATACATTAATAAATTATTAAGAAGAGGACGGAAGACCCAATGACTTGATAGGGGTTCTCCGATGATCAATACAAAATTTTAGAATACAGAAAAAAATTGAAACGTATTCACAGTTCACCCAATTCGCAACTCACCAAATTTGCAACGAGTCAACAAAAACCTTGATCGGGGACACCTACTAATGGTAAAGAAAACCAAACGAGAACAAAAAATACACGCTGTTTTCAAATCAGTTTCCCGAACGTTTAGCAATTTTAATTAGAAATAAATTTCAAATAATAATTAAAATTTAAAACATTAGAAGTATTTAAAAAAAGCTATGACATTTAAAACATTAATATATTTAAACAGTAAACAATTTCAAAATTGTGAACAAAAAAAAAATGTGAATAATTTTAAAAATTTAAAAATATATCTGAACATAAATAAAGTTTATAGAATTAAATTAAACATTTGTAAAGCATATGAGAATGTATGTCGTTTAAACATGCTTAAAATTTAATTTGTTGTAACTTGAAAAAAATGATATATTTAATATTATATAATAAATTATATACGACGCATTGTTATATAAATTAATGATTGCCCAATGATCGAAATTCGGCTTCAAATAACGTTCTGTTCCTGAAAAAAAGAATATAAAAATAAAATTTTTATGCTACCTTATTGAATAAATTAGAAATATGTACAAACACTCACTTTAAATTCAATCGAGGGTTCAAAATGCTATTACAAATCAGCAAATTTAAGAAACGTTCAAAGCACAATAGCACGTCACCGCACTTATTATATTTCATGCGGTCAAATAGATTTTAAAAATCCAGTCGAATTATTTTGACGTTAGATGTGAAAAAATTAATTAAAGTCAAAGGTAACTAAAATGAATTTATTAACATTTTAAGAACTTTCTTAGGGAATTTTTATTCAACTGCTCTAAGCGCGAACATGAATAATAAATAATGTTTTGCTTCCAATTTTTTTTTTATTGATAATACTAAAGCTCGTTAATAGCTACCGAACAAAAAGAAAATCGGTTAACAAACAGAGGATAAAAAGGTGCTAAACCGTTTTGTCTTTGCCTATTTATATATAGATTACCAAATATGCGAGAGATCTCCTGTTGCAGGCGTATTTCATCTCATAGTTATGCAAATTCCCAAATACATGAGAGCTCCAGCATCGCACGGGATTTTTATTCCACCGAACGAGCCGCCCGTGGTCAATTGATGGAAGCTCTTATTTAATATATAAATCCTCAAATCTCGGGAGATATATTATTTGTCATGGATTCTTTGATTTAGGTATTTAGCTCTGAAGAGGAAAACTAGTCACGCTGAAAGCGGTTATGTCCTTCATTTTTTCATAGCCCAAGAGTATTAAATTCAGAGTTTTCATAAAATTTCTCTAAAAATTAAATAAGCTCTCATCATTGCTTAAATAGAATTACTGAAAAATATAATGGCATTCGGCTAATCATCGCTTGCATCAGTTTAATATTTTTTTTATAAGGAAAGAACATTTTAGAACATTTTGATGTCTTTTCTTTAAAATAAAAACAACATAATCTATGGAGACCTTAAGATTATCATTAGTTTTAAGTAGAATTCAATTTCGCTTTCATTTACTGCGATGTTATAACTAAAATATCAATAAATCAAGGTGAACGGTACTGAAAAGAAATCTTCCCTGTTTTCAAGTGCGGATAAAAAAACATTTTAGTCCACAATACTTATTTCCCCGAATAATAAAATAACTCTGCTTCATAATGAGTATTGAAATTGATGATGACTTTGGGGTGCTCACCTATTTTCAAACAAAAAATAAAAAGGACAATAATTACATACATCATATAGATTTTATTATTTCATATTTTATGTACAACAATATAACTCCAAGATAGAAAAAAGTCAGTTTATGTGTATACTTATTAAAAAGTACTTCCTAATCTTGTGAGTCTTAGAAATGCTCCTTGGCCTATAAAAAGAAAGTTCCCAAGAAACAAATATTTCAAAGCGTTTAATATGTAACTAAACTTAAAATTCTTAAAACAGAAAATATCCTCTAAATTACATAAATATGCTTTCCGCACATTGAAATGTACTACCTTAAAATGCTTAAAAAATATTTAACCCAAAATTTGTCACGGAATAAAAAAATCCTCGATTTGTGTAACAAGGATTACAGGAATAAATAAATAATATTACTAATATTAGATAGTCATGAGGGTCTAAAGCAATATTAAGGACCTAGAACACTTTAGGCACTCGCAAATTTCTAATCATAGTTATTTTCCTGGAATGTTGTGATTGGTTGTGATGATTACTGCTTACATATTTTTTTACGGACATGAACGTGCGGCTAATAAATTTAAACTATTAAAAGTCAGGTGCAGTACAACATTTTTGTCAAAACAAATGCTTTTAAAATGAGTTCTAATTTTAGATGCTCTCTTAAGTTTATTTAATGGAGTTAAATGCTATTAAATTATACAAATAAATGAGAAATGACGTAAACTTTTAAAGAGATCTGGATTTTAAATTATGTTATCAAGCTCTTGAGGATTTCCTCGATGGTTTGCAGAGAGTTCTCTTCAACCAAAAATGTGCGATGGTTGCCTTCCACTGTTAAGACTTTCACGCTACTCTCACAAATCTGAAAAATAGAAACAAATGCAGCTGTAAGTGAGGTGAATTTTTTAAAATGTGTAAAATTAAACAAATTAAGATTTTTTGAATATAGCTAGAAATTAATATTGAAAACTCACCTCTGATAGACCATAATCCTCCTCTAGTTTAGCGTAATTTTCCTTGGGCTTAATAAGAGTTACATTACACTTAACTTTGTCGGTAACTTTGAAAGCGTCTGCCGCAACTAATTTTTGGTAGAAGGAAGTTGCAGTTTGCATAATCTTTAAAAATAGAAAAAAAAAACACCATTACGCCCTTGTTCTCAATAGTAAGAAGAAAATTATATTACCAATTCAGCTGGTTGATTAATTACAACCTGCAGAAGCTCTGCACATTTTTCTAGTTTAGCATTCCATGTTGGGATTTTAAGGAGTAACTTAGCTACCTGAAAATATATGAATATAAGAAAACAATTTAATTATGATATTTGTAAAATATTAAGAAAATGTTATTACACATAAGCTAATATCGGTTATTTTATTAATTTGAGAACAAGTTGTTTAATATCTGTCTTAGCTCGTGTGCAAACATGTAATAATTGATGATAGAAGTGGAATTAGAGTCCACGATACTTACACCACCATAGTCCAAGCTACCGCAGACCATTCCAAAGTAGGCCAAACCATACGCTTGATTTTGTTCATCAGTCGACTCATCAGGGCTATTTCTTCTCTGTTTATGTGCTTGAGTGTACCAGCTAACATATTTTGGTGCTCCGTCCAACATTACCAACCTGACCTTCTCCTTGGACTTTTCTAGGTGGTTAACCATGGCAAATGCCACTGATGCTCCAAAAGAGTACCCAGCTATGGCGTATGGTCCCTTTGGTTGAACTGTTTTGATTTTGCTAACATAGAACTCGGCTAGGGTTTTTAGTGAGGTTAGAGGAGCATCAGCCGTGCATTGTAGACCATATACAGGGCAATCTAGCCTTTCAGAAAGAGGCTGAAGTGGTTTAGCGAAACCTTCAATGGCATGCACCAGGAAGATCGGTTGCTTCTTTGCGTTCTTTGGACTAGGATTGTTTAATTTAATAATAGACTCAGTTGGCATCAGTTCTGATAAGAATACGACTTGGGTACCATCACCAAAAGCAGTCGGTGTATTTGTTCTTTCTGCTGGACTAACAGCAGTAGGAGCAGATTCAGCACCTCCATCGCTTCCATCCAGCTTCTTAAGAGCACCGAATGTTAATTGACGAATTTCTTGCGCACCCAATACAATGTCGTAATTTCTTTCTAAAGTTTGTTTAATTTCTGCTCCCATAAGAGAATCCATTCCTAAATCTGCCAGAGATGCGGAATCTTGGATATTCTTAGTATCCCTAAGACCCAAAATATTTGCGATACAGCTTACAAGGCTCACACCGGATGAGGAGTCTGATTTCCTCTTTTCTGCAACCACCATTGAAGCCAGCACAGGATGTGGTTGCTGTAGGAACATATCGAAAGTTTGCAGGCATGAAGTCATCCTCTGAGGCAGGGTTCCTCCCACAATTGTGTCGTTATCACCCAAGTTCTCGATAACAAGACCAGTGTCTCCAATAGCTCCCCACTGGATGGCTAATCCTGGGAAGCCTGAAGCTTGTCTACTTTCGCATATTCTTTCCATTGCGGAATTTGCTAGACCGTAGTTAGTTTGCCCAATGTTTCCTCTACCACAAGATACACTTGAGAAACATACGAAGTAGTCTAGTTCAGGGCACATATTTCTGGATACATCGTCTAGATGTTTAGTTCCATCCACCTTAGGAATGCAAACAGTTGCAAAATCCTTCTCAGTTTGATCTTCCAACAAACCATCTCTGAGTACTGCTGCCAGGTTGAATATTCCTCCGACAAGGCCAAGTTTATTGGCGTTTTCTATAAGTTTCTTACATCCAGCGTTCGTTGTGACATCATTTGTATCAACAACTACTTGAACTCCCTTCTCCCTCCATCTTCTGATCATCAGGGACTGATATCCTGTCTTAATACCACTTCGACTCGTTAGGACAATGTTCTTAGCCCCTCGGATTACCAGCCAATTGGTCAGTTCAAGTCCAAATCCTCCAAGACCTCCCACAATAATGTAGCTTTTATCCGGATGCATATAAGTCCTAGGGATAGCGCTAACGAGTTTCTGAGACGGCTTAACAATTTTTCCCTTATCCTCATCTCTAACTTTTATGACGACCTTGCCAATGTGTTTACCAGAAGCCATAAATCGGAAGGCCTGTTCTACTTGTTTGTCATTAAAAACAGAGGTGGGTAGTGGTCGTACAGCTCCAGTTTTTATACCTTCAGCAACTAGAGATACTACTCTATTTTGCATTTCCTCTTCACCCTCCATAACACTGTCTAACAAAATTCCATGGAATGATGTGTTCTTGAGAAAAACGGACATTCCCAGAGGGCTGTTGTTGTTAAGATCGAATTTTCCAATTTCAAGGAAACGACCATTAAGTCCTAGGCACCGTACTGAAGCTTGGAGTTTTTCCTCAGCTAGTGAGTTGAGAACTAGGTCTACTCCCTTTCCTTGAGTTTCTCTCATGATCATCTGTTCAAAGGAGGTATCTCTTGAATTTCCAATAAAGCGATCTGTTAGTTTTGGGAATCTCATCTTTAAGAAATCGCGTTTCTCTTGGCTTCCAACCGTTGTGAAGACGGTTAATCCATGGCTTAGAGCTACAGAAATTGCCGCTTGTCCGACACCACCTGATCCAGCATGAATGAGAATGGACTCACCCTTTTTCATTTGTCCTCTTACTACCAATGCGTAGTATACAGTGGAGTAGACGCAAGGGACTGTGGAAGCTTCCTCCATAGTCCAACTGTCGGGAATCTCCCACATCATCCTCTTACTAGCTAGACAGGATGTTGCTAGAGATTTTGCTGGAACCATAGCCATTATTCTCCTTCCGGCTGAATCACGTCCAGCAAATTCTAGACCAAGAACACAGTCCTGCTGGGCAAGATCTCCAGGCAGGGCATCAGCTGAGAGTTTACCTGAACTCAGCATAACATCACGGAAATTAATGGGGGCGTAGTACACAGTGCAAAGTTCTAAATCTGCATTTGTAGTTACTGTTTGTTGACCTGGTTGAGCTCCTTCAATCCACTTAAGACTGGCTAAATCGCCCTTGGTAAGAGCATTAATATATGCGTGTTCAACTTGTAAGGTGGGAACATCTGCCTGGGATTCCAGCTTCATGTGCTTAAAGGTGCCCCAGCAACCATTTTTGTACACATTACTAACAAGATCTTTCTTCAGCTGCTCCTTATAGAACTTTGATGTTAGTGAGAATTTTTCAGCGGATTTGTCTTGAATAAAAATCATTCGGGCAAACTTACCCCCAGCCTCATTCTTAATGCAATTAATGAAACCCACAGCTCCAAAAAGCTCCTCACCCTGGCAAACGAGATATACGTACTTATTTTCGCTCTCGGCAATCGATAGATTTTTCTTAAGATCATCGAGCCATTTAAAATTCTTTTCTGTAAGATTTACAACGATTTTTGTACGACTATCAAGGTCAGCAGAAATACGTGCTAAGACGAAAATTCTGCCGCTGCACTTTTGTTCTTGTACTGTAGTTAAATTGTACTTTTCTAAAATTTGTTGTGCATATTTCTGATAATTGCTGAGATTTTCTTCGAGAAGTATAAATCCACTTTCCTTGAGGGAGCCAAGCATGTTTTCTATTATAGAAGAGCTATTTGGAAGGGCTAGAACATCACAAGCGTAGACTAGGTGGCAATTTTGTTC
Organism: Philonicus albiceps; assembly: GCA_963969385.1. Classification (NCBI taxonomy): domain Eukaryota; kingdom Metazoa; phylum Arthropoda; class Insecta; order Diptera; family Asilidae; genus Philonicus; species Philonicus albiceps. The sequence goes on along the minus strand of OZ017775.1, from coordinate 11,849,320 downwards.
CACGGGACCTTCAGAGATATTCTTGCTGCTTACCCTAATTCCACTATCACCTGCAGCGTTTGTGATTTGTTCCACATTATTTGCTGTGGCAATAACCACATCTGCAGCCAAGGTAGGTTCACCTTCGATTGTACTGAGTATTATTGGTGCCATCAGATTTTCATAGTTGCGTCCTTGGGCTAGCTCAATAGCCTTAATTTTAAGGGCTCCTCCAGAATTTTCCATCACGGTCCGAACGGCTGTACTAACAGCATAATTTTTAGCCTTTTCGCTATTTTCTGCTAGCTCCGAGCTGTTGTGCTGGGGAATGAATACGTATCGCTCTAAAGTAGGTGGAATTTGTGTACCAGAGCGCCTTGGTGCTAGGGAGGCTTTTAATCCTCTCATCTCAACTCCACCACTTTTGATAACGTTTATGTCTTTGTACATGAAAACAGGCACAGTCTTATTTTCATCTTGCATAGCAGCGAGCATGTTCAAGTGCTTCACCGGATTAAGGACTGCTTTCTCAATTCTAGTCGGAAGATAAAGTTCCCTGAGGTCCTTACCCATTATGCTGAATTGAAGCATTGTATCCATAAAACTAATCCAATTATCTTCCCATTTAAGTTCTCCAGTTACAGCACGAGTATCAGCCTGGGAAATACCTCTGAAAATTCCACTGTAATCATATCCTCGAAGTCTGAGCTCTTTGTAGACATCACTAGAATTTAGTGGCATTGCAGAGCTATCTGCCTTCAGATGGTTAAGAGGCAGTTCTTCCTTTTCAACATTATCAGGAATTGAAATCTTTCCAGAGACTGCTAAAGAACCTCCTTCACAAATTTCAAAATTTCCAGATCCATCGAAGAAGTTAATTCCAAATTTAACTGAACCTTCTTTGCTCAAAATAGTAGCCCGATGGAATACAACATTTTCTAGGACTACTGGAGTCTTTGCCATTTCGCTACCACGCATTTTAGCAAAGGTATTCCAAGCAAGGGTCATGTAGCCCGTAGCAGGGAATAGGATGCGACCATCGATGGTATGTCCTGCGAGGAATGTGTCCTCTTCTTTTGATAGGTTTATGTCAATTACGGTCTCACCGGATGCTGCTGCAAATAGAAAGGGAAGGAAATTAATAAAAAAAAAGCAGATCATCTTCTAATAAAAATTCAGCAATAAAAACTTTGTGTTTTTTACTACATTTTATAGTATAATATATAATGTAATAAAAAAAATTTCTTTGAGATGTTTCAGTTATTTAAGGTATGTTACAGCTTCTGTTAGACATTTGAAACCAGACGAAAATAAACAACAAATTAACACTTACTTTCTGCTCCATATTTCGGGACGAGCCATTTCTGAGAATGATCCCATCCAATTTTTGAATTCAGCATAGGTGTACCACGCCCAACAGGGAATATGACAGGCCTGAAGAGTTTAGGGACAATTGGCTGAGCTCCAGCAGCATACAGTCTGTAAAAGAATAAATATTCAGTAATTCTTTTCAATCAGTCAACATTTCTTTACTTACTTTCCAATGTTAGTGAGAAGAAACTCCACATTATTTTCGTGGTTCCTCTTAACCAAGCTTAAATTTGTGCACTCACTGCCCAGAGCTCGTTTAAGAATAGCCTGGAGCAGTCCATGAGGAGCAATTTCAATGCAAACAGCATTTTTAGGGATATGCTGAATAGCTTCATGGAACAGTACAGGAGATAGTAAATTATTAACATGGTAAGCAGCGGAGCTCTGTTTTGCAACAGGTGTATTCCAAGCATTTTGGGGAATACTAGAGCTAATCCACCTTGACGATCTGTTCTTTGGGGATGGAATAATTTTCTCCAGACTCTTCCTCAGTTTGGATCCAGCCTCAGAAATATATTTGCTGTGGAAAGCATACCCAGAAGACTTCACAGCCTTAGCAAAAACTCCCTTAGCTGTGAGCTCTTCTATGAATTTTGAAACTGGCTCTTCAGGACCAGAAATTGTAACATTATCCTCACTATTGTGGCAAGCAGCAACAATTTCTTGAGGAAGCATACCTTGGCAATCTTCCCAAGTTAAGCCAACAGCGGCCATTTTTCCCTTAATCAAATTCGTATCCTGAATACTTTTCCCTCTCCAATAAGCAGCGAGGACAGTTTGTTCAGGAGTGAAGCATCCATCAGCGTAGGCACACCCCAATTCACCGACTGAATGTCCAACGATCCCATCTGGGGATATATTAAGACTGGACAAGAGATCAGTTAAAGCCACCTGCATTGCAGCTATGGAAATGAATGAATTCAAAATATTTTCAAATCGGGTCTCGTCTGACTTTGTAAGAACATCGATTAGATCGACTCCTTCAGACCTTAGAGCTTCAGCGCATCGATGAATGCTCTTGTTGAATACATCGAGTTGCATGAGATCCTTGGCCATACTTGCCCATTGGCTTCCCATTCCAGAATAGATGTACCAAACTGGGCGATTTTCGTCAGAATGCTCTAAAACTTCCCGAGTTACAACTCCCTTATTATTAAAAACTGAGTATCCACGATAGTAATGCAGTGGAATGTTCTTTGAGTGGACCTCATTTATAATTCCAACATATTCTTCATCATCCTTATGCACTTCAACATCTTCTAATAATTCTTGTACAGCATCCATCGTACGACCAGACAGTATTACTAGTTTTGGTGGTGCTTCAATAGGCATCACTGCCTTAGGTTTAGGATTAGATTTAAGAATTACGTGTGCGTTAGCTCCTCCAAAACCAAAGGAGTTTATTCCAACAATTCCTCCATTCCATGGTGTATTTTTGTCCACAACTTGTAAGCGGCCATCCATAAGTCCGTAAAGGTCAGGGTTTGGACTTTTGTAGTGAAGATTTCCTGGAATAACGCCTTCCTCCATTGCAATGAGAACTTTAGCAATAGAGCAAACTCCTGACGCTGGCTCTGAATGACCCATATTGGATTTAACAGATCCAATTAAAAGAGGAGTTTTCCTGTCCTTGCAGAAGAAGTCTGTAATTGAGTTAACTTCTTGAGGATCTCCAACTTTTGTTCCAGTGCCATGAGCCTCAACATAGGAAACCTCAGAAGGATTCATTCCAATTTCTTCGTATGTTTCTCGAATTAATCTATTCTGCATCCTTCCATCAGGGTAAGTAATCCCCTGTTCTTTGTGCCCGTCAGTATTTGTCCTTACATTTAAAATCGTTGCATAGATTCGTCGGGAGGCTTTAGCCTTTTGCAAAAAGATAGCCACACACCCATCAGATCTAACGTATCCTGCACCGGATTCGTCGAATGCCCTGCATGCTCCGTCAGGACTAAGCATATTAAGTCTCTTGAATTGCAGTGACATGGTTGGTTTAAGTATCAGTCCAACTCCAGCAACAACAGCGTTATCGCATTTGCCCAGCTTAAGGTCTGAAAAAGCATGATCCAGGGCATACAGAGAGCTGGAGCAGGCAGTGTCTACACAAAAACTTGGTCCTTTAAAGTCAAATGTGTAAGAAATGCGATTTGCAAACATTGCCCGAGCACACCCTGTTAAACCGTAGCCGTTTACGCGATCCGGATCACTACACCAGTACTGTTCAGTTTCAGATGATGAGACTCCAATGTAAACACCTGTGCGACTACCCCGAATTTCTTGAGGATTGACACCTGATTTAAAAAAAAAAATTATATGTAAGAGATCCTTTTTTAATAAAATAATTCAAAATAGTGATGGGGTTCTTACTAAAAAATGTTCATATCTATTAATGAAACAATACCATAATTTTGATGAAATGTCTTTTATTGAAAAGTTTAACGAAATAATTTTCGCGGTTTGGTCAATGATCTTAGGGATAGATAATGATAAAATGTATTTCTGTTCGCACTATTCGCTCAATTATGTTTTCTAGTTTTATTATTACTAGTAAGTATTAGCCTAGTAATCCCAAAAGTATTAATACAAAGTGGCTCCTTACCTGCATCAATAATCGCCTCGTGAGTACATTCCAACAACATTCTGAGTTGTGCATCCATACATTCCGCCTGCTTCTGATGAACACTGAAAAACTGCTGATCGAACTGTTCTAAATCTTCGTCCTTGATTTTTCCAATCCTTTCAGGAAGTCCATAAAGTCCTGCAGAAAAAATCGTTTTTTTCGTTTTATTTACAATTCAACTGCAAAAAGCGAACATCTCAATTTTTTATTTTGCTTATTGTTTATTCAGCTTAACAGAGCAATAGCTGAATTATATAGTCAATTTCATAAATTGTTTACTTTATGTCGATATGTAGTCTATGTTTTGTCTTAAAATTATGACTCACCTTTTGGCCACCTCCTTGCATCATCATTAACCATATCAACACCTTCAAATAAATTCTTTTTGAATTCTTCAATATTGGAACTCTCAGGCAATCTTCCTGAGAATCCAGAGATCACGACATCATCTTCAACTGATCGATTTATATAATGGCCCCCTAGGTCCCTGGAGCCATTACATCTATTGTCAGTTGCGACCTCGTCGGCAAATCTTGCTGGCATTGTGGATGCTGTTGGTTCGTTCTCTTTTTGTTTGTTTCGACGTCTTTTCCGTCTGTTCGACCGCTTCTTTCCGTTTGCTAATGGTGATGGTGTATCGACTGCGATGCCTCCGTTTAATTGAATCGTGGCGCCCTCCAAGATCTTCTATAAATTAATTAATAAATCAAAAATATATTGCGAGAATTAGATTTTGCGAAATAATTTAAAATATCAGTGTCAGAGTTTAATTGAATTACATAAATTGTAATTGAGTTGGCTACAAACGACAAAGTTTGTTAAGCAATTTTATGGTGGGAAGATGAGCAAAAGAGTTCAACTTATTTTCCATTTTAAGAAATGTCACGTAAGATAGGGTATTAATTAGACATATTGAAGATGCCATTCAGTTATTCGTTTATAATGTTTTGGACAGTAACCAATTAGTATTATTGGTATTCAGATGTTACAAAAAAAAAGCTTAAATAGCTGAACACCAACAATATGACTGATTAGGGGCTATAAGGACTATAGTAAGTAATTCAACTATATTGTAGCAAATGTAAAGCATTTTTTTAAATAACGAATGTAGCAATTTCTATGTGATTTGTATCTGTTTGATAATTAAATAATTTTTTTCTTGAACCAAAATGAAGTGAATAAAATCGAATTGCAATTTGTATTTATAAATCTTCTGAATTCTTTTTATTATATTAGAAAAGGTAGATCTGTCCTTTTTGTGAGTTTCAAAAAATTTTGATTTAATATGGGTTCATTATTGATTTGCATGTCAAGCAAGCTTTCCATACTTTTTTTAACAGAAAGATTCTACATCATATTGTAATTAAACGTCTAGCGAAATTTTACCAACATAAAGTGAAATGCTTCCTAAGACCATACGAGTACATACCATGTATGCTTAAAGACAACATATCTTTATACTGTCCTTTGTGCTCCCATAAAAAATAGCTTTGCCATGCGATCGTTGCGATCATGAATAAAACGTTAATATACTTCGGCATGTTTTGAGTGTAATTAAAATAGAATGAGAAAAGAAGAACAAATACCATGACGCAAAACTTTCCAGGTAACATCAGGTGATGTTACGGCTTTTTATCCACCAAATTCCGAAATGCTCATCAGATGAATCTAATTTCACAAATGCATAAATCTTTCTACATGTGTTCAGCTCCGGGCAGAGAGCAGACAGACAGTAAAAAAGACCACAAGTTTGCGAAAGAAGGAGCTACCGCAGCACCGGAGATTGACCGGCTTTGCTGAGATCGGGGCCCCACAGTTTGAATACTTTCGCAGAACTCCACGAGTGCAACCAAGTGCGATGGAGGAACCACGATGAGAACCATGCGATCGGTGATCGTACCACAAAATCTACGTCGGCATCACGAAAATTGTTAGGCGGAAAGAGATGACTGTAGACCGAAAGCATAATATCATAATGAGGCCATATGGCGTGATTTTCAAGTTCAGCCACTGCGGAGCCCCGGTGGCGGCGATAGAAGAGAAGTAAGCCTGAGTCAGGCGATCTCTGACTACGTCATAAATTGGATTTCGAACCATTCGCAAAGATACGAGTAACATGGCGCTTCAACTTTTCGAGTCGAAGGAAATTACTAATCGATCGGATGTTTGCTTTATTTATAAACGAAAATGAATACGATGCGTTATCTGGAAAAGCTTTATGTTATGCATGCGGTCTGCAATTATGAAAACAGAATTACTTTAGCAGAATAATAACATGTTTCAATGATCTAGGAATTAATATGGTTTTGTAGAACTTATTGACTAAAGATTAAGCAGATAAGATATGAACATCACGTTGCAAATGCTTTTGGTTGAGAACAGATCGCATTTAAAAAAAACCCAGTTCTTTTTAGGCAGGTGTTTTGCTTTCGAAATAAACGGAAACAGAGCAACAGAGTATTAATTTTCTTTCTTTTCTTCTACTACGGAGTAATGTGGTCTAAATGAAGGTGAAAGCGTTAAACTTTGTTTGAAAATAATTTTATCGCTATGGCGTTTAAATTTCAACAAAAACGTCCATCATTTTGGGTCATCTAATTTTTCTTTGTCAATTTTGGCGCAATTATTATTTTATCCAGCTTAGGGTGGAAAGCCTAAAATAATGTATTTACTTCTAATTTTCTTTTATCTTAAGCTTAAGATTGTGAAATACAAATTTTTTCATTATTTATCACATTTTTATTTTTAATAAAGGAGAACGAAAGTCATCTAGATAAATCAGTTGACGAATTTAAAGAGTTGTTAGCTGCTTTTGACGAGTATATTCGTCATGTAAAAAGTGCAATATTTTGAATTATGACGAGTATATTTGACATAGGTATAAAGTAAAAGTTTGCAGTTAATATTCCATATAAAACATACTTTGTAATTGAGGAGTATACTCGTCATCGTTTAATTTGTCCGATATAATTTAGAAATAAATATATTTTCCACACATCCAAATAGAAAAAAATTAATTAATTTCTTTAACCTGACGGGACTGATTTTAATAACATTTTTACTAGTGATTAACACATTTAGCTATGAACAAATACATCATCTTTCTAGTAAGCTTGAATAAGCTTTAAGTAAATTAAATACCCACTTCCGGACCTGTAGTCACCATCAATCTTCTGAAAAACTTCACATACAGACAAAATGGCATCCTTAAATTATCGATTATTTACAACTTTATTGTTAAATCAGCTGATAACCTTTCTCTTAAAAAATTATCTGCTCTTCGAAAAGTTAATCAAAAAATTGTATACGCTAAAGGCAAAAGTTGTCTAAAGCAAAAAGTTCGCCGGTTGCCGGCTATCTAAAAATAAATTCACACATGGCGTGATCTCGCGTGATCTAAGTGACACGAAGAGTTATGCGATCAAGTTCATTGAAATAACAAAAACTTTCCTAACAGATTAAAATTTCTTAAACCGGAGTAGTCTTCCCCGGTGAACGCAGAATTTTGTGAAATATTTAAAGCTTTGAAATTCTTCAGATAATTTATAAAAGAGAGCTTCTGGTCGCGTGTAGCTTCTTATTTAGTAATAATAATGATAATAAAAAAAAAAAAATAAATAAATTAAAGAAGCTTTTCCGCTTTATGAGGTAATCAACAAAAGAATGCAATTGTTGCGATTTCCTGTGCCATATTAATTTACTGTTCGTCGCGAGAAATAAGTTCACTTGTTCTGAAGGTGTCGTTTTCGATTAATTTTTTTTTGTTGTGTAATGGATTAACGGAAGGTAATTTTGTAATAAAATATATTAAATATGGATTCAGGTTGTCACACGATAGATAACTAAAAATAAAAGTATATATGGTATAACAAGATTCAATGATCTCGCTACAAGACTACTTATTTTAGATATCATTCATGTAAACTCTCCGTCTGAAATTTGAGTCTTTTAAGGCCGAATCAGTAAGAAATATTTTATTCATTAAAGTTCAATGCGCCAATTATAAATGCATAAAAGCCGGTACTACTGAAAGCAGTCAATGACGTCATCTCGTAATGTGAATTATTTTAATTATGAATAATAATACTTATTAAGTAAAGCAAAATTAACTGAAAAAGCTATATTAGCTCTGTTGCTATAGGTAAACAATTTCCGAGTGCATGTAGTAAGTAATTAATCTTATTGATTTTTTTTTTATTCGAAAACTTATATAATTTTAAGCATTTATCTTATATTTTTTTTATTTTATTTACCCCTTGGTAATTGGGTACAAAATTCAAATGTTCTTAGCTATGCTAAATTAAACCTGAGAAATTAATCGTTGTTTTGTTTCTGAATTCAGTTTGAGCAAAATGTTGTTCTATAAAAGACAAAAAGTGTCATTGCAACTTTTTTTTGTTATGACGTTATTCACACGACTGCAGAGTAATAATGGAAACTTTTTCCAACTATATATAAAAAAAATAAATAAATTTATTTATTTACCCGCACTTCAACAGGTATAACAATTTAAAAAAAAAATATTTTGAAGAGCCAGCAGTGTCCATCGTCGCAAAGAAGTGGTTTAAATTGCAGATACCTTCTGAAAGGCATTGCTTACGGCTTTCGGGTGATGGGAAAAATACGTGAAGGACTCGAATGACGTAGATATAGAGTATTACTTTTTGAATTTTCTAACCAGAGGACAGGTTTTTTAATCGGATCTTTTAGCAAATCAAAATAATTTTTGGTAAGCTACCCTTGTCGGTGGAAGTTTCAGAAACGAAAATAAACAAAGTAATGTAATGATAAAAATAATTCAAATACATCGTTAGCTCAGAACAAAATTTTGTTATGCATTTTGTTTATTTCAAAGTTTGCCACGTAATTTATTTATCTTAATTAATTATTATAAAGACGTAATCGAATTAATTCATAAGGTATTTTTAGTGAGCTCTAAAATATCTGCATAAAACAAAACTCAATATAACAAAATGCAAGCCATCAAAAGCTTTAAAACAAAACATTTCGCATATTCAATAAATTTAAATTTAATTTTAAATTTGTTCCTTTTTTGGATATGTGCCTCTTTTTAAATATATGTGTGTATACAATTTTAAGTTTTTTTCTGTTGTTCGATGACGTTCAAGTTAATAATTGAACGGTTGGTGCATTGAGATTCATAAAACCGAACTACTATACGAGTATTTTTTGTTTTTAACTCAATGTTTTTAAAGGATTAATTTATTAATTTATTATAAATCAAGTATACAAAATTTTATATGAGAGCAGCAAATGTTTTCCTATATGCATAACTAAAATTAATTTTATTAATTTATATAAATAAGTTAATAACATTTAATATATGCTACTAAAGAAATATCTGGCACCTGTATGACGTAAATTATTGCTAAGTTGTGTGTTTTCCATTTCAAAATCACTCTAGCACTATAATTAAACGAGAAAATATATCTTAAAGTTGTTTATTTTCACTTAATCCCACTAATTTCAATGAACCGTTAAGCACTTTGGGAAATATTTACCTATCTCAATTACGTTCGAGAGACTCCTTTTTTAATTTCATTTTTTGTTTTTTTATAAAAAGCGAGAGTTTAACCGATAAAAGGATTGATTTAACAATAATAAAAAAATATGTGTGACACAAACGCCGGACATGGTGCATTTATAAATTAACGACAATTGAACAAGAATATTTTTCAAGTGCCCTCCACGAGGTTCAAATACAACTCACTAGACAATTTCGTAAAAATAAAAGAGGAAAAAAGAAAATTGCATGATTGAATTTGTGTTCAAGCACTTTGCAGACAGGCGTGCTGCACAATGGCTTCATACTGTACAGATTTTATTAGAAATATAAAGAAAAAAAGAGAGATTGCTCTAAAACGAGTAAAAATATCGCAGAAAGCCTAAGAAATTCAATAGACATGAGGTTATTTGGGAAAAAAACAAGACACGCGTTCTATGCAGAAGTTCAGACATGTAGAAGAAACCGTAAAACCGTTTAATTAATTTCCACCCCTCGGTGGAATAGAACAATTAGTGCGTATAAATGGAGGAAAATTGTAGGAAAGGATATGTTCTAATTTTCAGACTATTCTAAGAACTATATAAGAAATTTACCTTTTGATCCAACTCGCTTTACTCGATGAACTCCTTTTGTATTTCTGGATAGCAATTTAATTCCTTCAAAGGACGTAGTAATCCTCTTCTTTCTCTTCCAAATTATACTCCTTTTTCAACTTTAAAAATTCCTATCACCACAGTCACTTAGTTGGTCACTTAGTTCTCTTCTTCCTAACTAAAATTGAAACACAGCGCTTAAAAACCAGAAACTCCCGTGCTCCTGCGTCCGAATGAATCGGAGTGCGGTTGAAGACTGAATAATTTTCGCAATTCCAAGCTTATGATATATTAGCACTTACCCGGGTAAGGGGTATCTCAGGTCTTGATCTATCTTTTTAGCTTCGAAGCTCGAGATTTTTGACTCGTGTGCTTTATAGTCACCAGTACGCCTTGTGATCGCACAGTGCAAAACTTGCGATAGAGCTAAAATTTTGAGAGAACTTTCTACAGATGATAATCTTCCTATTTTCCTCCCCCCGAGTCTGTTTCAGCTCTTTCTACTGACCTTGCTTAATCGCAATTATACTCTCGTAAAGTTTTCGCTGATTTTTTTTTTGTTTAATCCTTTTGCTACTCTTTCGCCAAATGCCAGCTGATTGATTGCTGCTTTTTCGAAATGTTTCACGTGACTATGCAAAACCTGAAATCCGAGAATAAGAAGAATAGAATTATTTTTCTCTTAAAATTACAACAGTCTACTTTTAACTTATACAGAAAACGATCTTTGAAGTATTTTTTTTCTAATATTTTCAAGTACTCGCAACTCATGTTCGGTATTTTATTAATAATAGTAAAGGAAGAATAATATTTTGCTTTGGATTCAATTGTTTAAAAAAACACATTCTAATGATGAATATTTTAAAAAATCACGCGGTGGAGCATGATCCTCTGGTGACATGAATACATCTAAACCAGTTTTTGAATAGCTAAAAATTTGTTTTCTATTTTTGCATTAATATTATGCAAAACAAAGAGTTGAAAAATTATTCTATTATAATTTTATCTTAGCTTAGTTTTTAATAAAACTGTCTAGCTCTAGTCGATTAATATTTATTGTGAACAAAAGATAAAATTTTATATAATGTTATATCGTTCGTTTGTTTTGTTGTAGCGCACCGAATTGTAAATTGGTACTGCTTTTTCTTCATCATTTATTGATCTTAAAGTGGCTTTTATAACAAATCTGGAAAAGGGTTTTCGTGATCATTTATTATTCATATTTAATAATGTAACCTATAAAATCTGAATAAAATAATTATATATTGTATATAAAGGGAGTAGGTTAGGTTAGGTTGCTGTGGCTGCCTAGAAAGGCACACTTAGGCCAATTTTGGCCCATTGTGTTACCACGTAGCGCAGGAGACCATGGTTATTCGTGGGATTCGAACCCACAGCCTCTGGGACGGTAGGACAGCGCGCTAACAACTGAACTATCAGAGGCCCCATAAAGGGAGTAAGGCATAACGATTTCTGTGGTACACCGGTTTATATTTTCGGTACATTCGTGTTATTCATAAAATCTCTCCTATATATGTATGTATATTTATGATAAATCTTTAATTGCTTTCAGACACTGTTTTATCGTATGGTACACCTACATTGTCTTGTTGAAAAGTAAACCTATAATACCGTTGCATGACTTTGAGGCGTGAAACACAGGATTATTACGAAAAACAAACTTCGAATATATCAGGCATCACTAAATCAGGTTTTTTGTTCTTTTTTTTAATCCCCTATAAAAACTGTTTGATTCTTATATTTAACTTTTTAGCAGCTCAAGCTAATTTTAACGCAGTAGTGCATATTATAAACGAAATAAATTTCAACGGTGAGGGTGAAATGGGCCATTTCTTCCACTCAGCTGTGACCTCAAAAGTTCAGCTCATTGCAAACGAGCGGTAATCTTGGCACGTGTTTCTCATCAGCCATTATCACCTGCCTTCACCAGGTGTACATGCATCACATATGGGCCCTTTTAATATTTTAGATCATGAAACATTTCCGAGAAGAACTGATCGTTTTTGTATTTATATGAGCATTTAATACGATAAGAAAAATGTTGTTACTAAAATTTAGATTTTTTAGAAAAAGTTGAAGACCATATTTTCTTAAACTATCTGATATTAGTTACAACTGATTATATAATTTTCTGTAACATACTAACAAACATAGATTATTACTTGTCCTGCTTATTGAAATTGTAACGATTTATTCTGTGTAAAAAAAAAAAGTCTTCTAAATAATTAATGATCTACAATTTAAATGAAAAATGAAACTTTTTGAAGTCTGCAAATATTTAAAAGTACATGATTAATTTACTTTATTTAAATACATAATAAAACAAACGGTTATGAATAAAAATGTTGTTTGGTGTTTATAATTCGTTTCAAAAATTCAATATTTGCTATCACTTTTCTAATTAGCTTTTGAACTCGAAATACTAATTAATAAGTCCCAGACACTAGGTTGGTAAATAGAAAAGTACACGAACTCCTTGCAAGACAGTCATCGCTAGAATCTAAAAATAGAAAGAAATCCTGTGGCCAACCAAGGCTCAATATCCAAATTTGTTCCAGGGAGTGTCCATTGCGTAAGGAAATTAATTAACGTGTAATCCATAAAAGTGTCGAAGGGTTTATCACAATATTCCCGAGTAATTAGTCAAACTCTTTTCGTCGTTAAGTTTTTTTTCAGTGCTTGCCCCTGTCCCCGCAACTAACAACCTTTAATTAATCCAATATAATATAATCCAACGATGGGTTACAATGCCGGCAAGTAATATTGATTTTAGCCAAGACGACATTTTTTTCGAAAAGAAACTCTCATTTTCACTACTTTGTTAAGTCTATAGATGTTTTCTTACCTTTGCAGATTCTACAAAAATACTCCTAGACTTTGTCTAGTTCTCTATCAAGGGCAATCAAAGCCTGAGGGGATACTTGAACCTACCTTCTGATTGAATTCCACGATTCAGAAAACAGCTGACTTGGCTGAATTTCCACTACAGTTGGACAAATTCTCAATCACTTTTCTAAAAGACGTGGAATTGCGATTTTTCTCCGGTAAACGTTTTAAAAACAACTTTTTCACACAAAAAACTGTCTTAGACACCGCGGGCGGGCAACGTTGTCATTTGAATGCAATTCGCAACTCACTGCAGAGGGCCGAACATCCCTAAAACGTAGAGGGGATGAAGGGTTCTCTTAAATTTCAGTTAACAGAGGGGTTGTTATGTTCTCACAACTGCCGGTCTCTGTAAATTTAGTTTATTAACGAAACCTCATAAGAGCTTGAATATTGTACAGACAGAGGTTCTCAATTTCGCAGTGAAATTAATCGTTTCATATTATTTTACAGCATAACAAAATTATATTAAGGATAAAGGCCTAAATTTAATAAGCTTAATACGTCTTCAGCCAAACGTAGTCTGCTCTCAGTCAGACTGAGACCAAAATTGAGATAGGTTTAGGTATAGGGCTTATATATAACTTTTGAATTTTAGCTGTCGACTAAGAAAAGCTTATTATTCAAAATTGCTGATCTAAAAGATTTCATCTAAATAAAAGAAGCGATCTTTTTATGTAATAGTTTTACCATTATATGTACAGTACAACAACAGCAGTAACATAGGCTATTAATTATTAATACTTGACTTTAAATAGCGTATTAAACTCAAACTATTATTTGTACTTTAAGTTTGTGTATCTATTGTTACAAATTGAATTTTTATTGTATAATAACGATATCTGCTAATCAACAGTTGAAAAGTTAAACGCCCTATTTTAAAAGAAATATGACTCATCAAACGTTTTCGCCTGGTAGTCATCCATGATTATATTTTATGCCTATAAATTCATAAGCATAATCAAACATCAGATAAAATAATCTCTCTTAAAATTCACCAGCATTTTTAATTCTCTTAATTTTATTGACCACGCGACTGTGAAGTGAAAGAAAGTCAATGGAAACGAAATTGTGCGCGCCCCGTTCTCGTCGTGGGGCGACACAAATCAGACCACCGTTCGCGGCCAATTGCAGCCGGCCGCCGAAGTCCCACGAAATGCGCAGGGCCTTCTGTGCCATGTGCTTCGTTGCCCCACGTAAGCCTTACCATTGTAGTGCACCGCGCTGCACCCCGCTCTGATGTTCAACATCCCGATCGGAACCGAAGAAGATTTGCGAACAATTCGCCCGCTAGGTCACGGAGTTGGGTGGTGGGTGGTAAGAAGTTGAGCGCTCTAATAAGGAATTTCAGTTTTGTTTACAATAATTTCTCTTTGATAAAATTGGCTAGAGAGCTTGAATTTTAAGAGGTTGACTCTCTCTCAACTACTATTAGAAATTTATAAATATTATCGGCATTGTACTTTTTTAAAAGAAGTCGCCTTAAATTAATATAAAATAAGAAATTTTAAGTTTAAATAAATCAAAACCAAGTAGACGTAGTTGATAACCAGAATAATCAATAAGACTTTTTGGTATCTAGGTATATTAAGTCACTTACCAAAATTGTTATTTACATTATAATTTTAATATCATGCCCTAGAATAAGACAGACAATAAAGGTTTGAAGGTAGTTTACATAATAAATAAAGTAGTTCCTTAGTAAAAATTGGACGTCACCTATAATTTCCCATTAGCATTAAAATTGAGCCTTTCGTGGTGGGGAAACAACTAACATTTACTAACTATTAACATCATAATAAAAGTCTCTAACAATAAAAAAAAAAAAAAAAAATTAAATAAAACATGATAGATATTCAAAAAGATCTTTTTTTAGACATAATCTCTCTCTAGTGAAAGGTATCACTATTGCATAATTTCTGAGCAGTTGCTGCCTTAAACAATCTCCTATCAGACTAAATACTTATGCAGGAAATTATCAGTTTTTGATAACATCTCAATTCTTGAGGTCATGGGCATGAAATGTACGCGCTGTTGATACACCCCCCGTAAAGAATCGCATTACTCTTTTTTCACTTAATACCTGTGAAGTGCAAAGTTTTTTTCTTTTCCCATAAAAATGATTTTAACGTCTAAATAATCATCTAATCTGTGTCAAATTTTAATAAGCTGTTATTATTTTATCGCATTTCAAATTTGTTGTTGCCATGAAATATAGGTGAATTTTATTTTCATTCCTGAAAGAAACTGAGTGAAATTTATTAATTGTCGTTTTTATCATTGATTGCAAAACAAAAATCAGAAGAAAAGGTCATTATTCCTTATCACGAAGAACCGTTTGCAGGATCACGCTGGAGTTAAGTAGAATAGCGTGTTTGTGCTTTCACACAGTACGTGCAAGCAAGTTTTGTTTATTGGAATAGTATAAAAGATCAGTCGCGTGATTTTCTTTATCAATTTTAACCAAAACTCACAAATATTGAGATGAGTTTTCTTTTTCTTTTTTATTTATTTGGT
Source organism: Philonicus albiceps (assembly GCA_963969385.1). NCBI lineage: Eukaryota > Metazoa > Arthropoda > Insecta > Diptera > Asilidae > Philonicus > Philonicus albiceps. The sequence goes on along the minus strand of OZ017775.1, from coordinate 11,833,806 downwards.
GGGGTTTTCTGAAATGAAGGCCTGGAAGAGGGGAGAGATATTTATCAAAATTCGCTGCTTAACATTGGATGATTACCTATGTAATTGAGAAATTGTCGTTTTTAATAAAATAAATCAAAATTTTGTACTATAGACTTAGATTGTCTACCCACTCTACAATGCATGATAATAAATTTATGTAGATTCAATGATCACGAATTATTTAATTTTTATTTATAACATTTTAACTATAAAAAAAGGTATATAGTTAATTAACAGCTTGAAGTTGTTCTTTTCAGGGTTCCATTTGTTTCCGTTTTAATTAATTGTTTTCTTTTAACAAAATACTCTTTATATCGTCTGTGTAGACCTAGAAAGTTTCTTTTGAAATGTAAATGCGTTACATTGCTTGTAGGTCTTTTAAATTTTCGCATGTCTAAACAATTTTTAAAATTCGATCGCTTAATGCTTTAGAAAAAAATTTAAAATATTATCAAGGCTTCTTAATGGTGTTGTTAATTTTGTGATGATTTAGTAAAGTTTGTATGTACAGCATACGAAACAGGAATATTCTGCATTTTCATTATTCACTTAATGTTTTAGGCGGGAGTATATTGAAAATGTATTGAAGAGTTAACAAAAAATATAAAAATGAAAAAAAAAGTCAAATTCGAATAAAAAAAATTCTTAAAATACGAAATTTTAATAAATATTACATTGCCATTATTTTTCTACATCTATAATAACCTTTCCCCTTAAGTGACCAGTTTGAACTTTCTTATAAGCCTCCGGTGCACATTCAAAATCGAAGGTGCTATCGATTAGCGGAAGGTACTAGAAAAGAGCATATAATTAATAATGTTTCTACTGAAAAAAAATTTATAAATTCTAACCTTCTTTCGTTCCACCAAATTACTTATATATTGAATTCCCGCTTGTGATGGAATAAAATAAGCCCATTTAACTACTCCTTGTTTTGCAGTAATAGTTTTAGCATTCGATTCAATAATGTCAGCAAGATTTTTAAGCATACCAACAGGAACTCCGTATTGATCAACGTTTCTTAAAACTGGTGAACTGAAGGTGATGTATGAATTGAACTTCCATCCAAATTTGTTAGCATAGACAGAACCTAAACCTGCACAATCTAAAATCATTTCATATGGACCACAAGCTGCAAACTGATCTATTTCTTCTTGATTAGTGTAATCAATTACATGATTAGCTCCAAGGGACTGTACTGTGGGAACCGCATCTGTGGCACAAGAAGCGACAACAGACGCCTTTGCAGCTTTTAAAATTTGTACCGCTGCGGAACCAACGCCCCCGGCTGCTCCGAGGACAAGAACTCTCTTTCCTTTTGCTGTTGTTACTGGGCGACCACAAACTCCTGAAAATCCTCCTAACGCTCCGGTAAGAAATATTCCAGACCATGCAGTTAGACCGGCGTAGAGTATGCCTCCAGCTTCAGTAGAGGTTAATTCTTTTGGTTGTAAGGAAACCTGCGAGAGAAATTTATGAAGATCTTACGATTAGGGGGGTTAATAATTTTTGTACACATGTTTCTGGAACGACAATGTACTCAGCATGGCATCCATTTCTTTGCACAGGTACTACGCCCCAGACTTGGTCACCAAGTTTAAATTGAGAATTTGAGCCTAAACCCTTCTGCGCAATAACTCCGGAGAATTCTCGTCCCAAAGTGAGTGGGAATTCGATTCCATCATTGCATCGCATTATGTTGATTAATTTTGAACCATAGCCTCCTGGAAAAATTAAATAATTTACAAATTAGAATTTTAACTCGGAATAAAACGTTATAATCTGGTAGCTCAATTGTTAGTGCGCAGAATTACCGTCGTAGAGACTGTGGGTTCGGATTCCACACATAACCATGATCTCTTGCGCTGTGTGGTAACGCAGAGCTAAAAAATTACCTATGCCTTTATAGGAATCCATATCATTTACCCTTACACTAGTTATAGGTAATTTCTTGAATTCAAAAGCTTGTTAGTTAAACATTGAGGCACGATTAATATGCATGTAAAATTTACAACTTTTGCTCTAATTTGTAACACTATAAACATTTTAGGAATTAGAAGAGAACTACGACTACGTAAAAAATTTATTTAAATTGGAATTTCCCGGTGTACAAATATTGTACTTATGTTTATATATGGGTTTTTTAGAATGAATTTCTTAGTGGAATTTAGAATGAATGAAAATTAAAGGTTATTTTATTTAACACATTCATAATTGTTTTTATTATAAACGAATACTTTCGTATTTCTAAAGCTCAATATATTTTTGTCTGAACGTTCTGACCGCTGCTAAACAGATCAGACTTCCTTTATTTTTACTATGAGAGCGCATCGTTACACAGTTTTTCACACAGGTTTAGTGATGTATTGCATCCTATTTAGTGAAATATGTAAAAAAGAAAAAAAGGGCTTGAACGTTGTGCCAACATGGAATGATTGAGAAAATCTGCAATTGTAAATTTTAACCGAGTCCGGCATCTCAAGAAAATCGGAATTATATTTCAAAACCTACAGTAAAAATTACCCATAATAAGAAACAATTTTTTTTTTAAATTTAAGGAATCAATTAGAAAATGTCAATCAATTTTGAGAATAGCTTCTTTTCCCTGATGTGATGGGGCCTTGTCATGCAGGTTTCCGGTTTCAACTTTTAATATTTTCTAAACAAAAAAAAAGAACCCGTTTTGGACAAACAAAAGTAACCAACTTGGGGCTCCAAAAGTGCTCACCTAACATGTTTATATCAATCGGATTCACTCCAGCTGCTTTAACTTTTATAAGCAGCTCATTTGGAGATCGTATCGCAGGTATTTTCATATTTCCAGAAAACTGGAGCTCTTCCAAATCGCCGTAGGAGTGAATTTGCCAGCCACCCATTTTCCGCTGGTACTCGCTTCTGGGATTCTCCTCGACGTCGACTGCCTGTTTTCCATAATGGCGGACAATTCTACAATTTCGAATTAAGAGCCGGGGTACAGCAATAAAACCCAATTTACTCATTATTAAAATTGTCGCAATTACTAAATATAATTTAACTTCGCCCAGCTCCTAGTTTGCTGCTGTGTTGTGAAACGTGAACCAAAACAAGTTTGCCGATAATTGTCAAAAAAGATTCACAATTATTTTCTTTACATATATATTCACAATTTTACGGAAGTAGTGAAAATGATTTTAAGATTTATTGGAAAAAGAATTTGTTAGATTTGCTTTATTGACTTAAGCTTGCCAGAAAATCATAAATAAATTTATTTATAGCTGAAAAGTTAATTTTTGCAATATATAAAAACTTTGCAATTGAATGTTGCCACTGCCACTGAACCGTAACATTCAATTGCCACTAACTTCATTCAAAACGGTACATTTCTCAAATATTCGTGACGCAATTAACTTCGTGCCAGAATAGGAAATGAGTGATGCGTGAAATATAGCAGATTAATTGAGCAAATATTTACAAATTTACTTCTAAAACACTTTAAATATATTAAAAAGTGAATTCCTGTGCAGAAGAGTAATAAAGAAGGTTGGTATGGATGAAGTGTTCTATTAATTTCTGACTGCGGTTTCATCGCCTTTCTGGCATCAAATATGGCGGCCCTCTTAACTCCTTAATTTCTCATTTCACAGGAAAAGACTTATAAAAATCTTTTCGTCCAAGGTAAGTTTAGTTTAGAGAGAGGAAAAATGAGTGAGAAAAGTGGATCGAGCACAGCTGTGGCTCCGCCGCCCCTTCCGCCTGGAGTTGGACAGCCTCAAGCAAATGGGTCGCAAGTACTGGGAGGAGCACAAGGTCAAACTGCTTCGTGGATTTATAATTACCCACAAAATTTGTACAATGCTTATACAGCCCAGTACGCCCAATATTACCACCCTTATTACATGCACTACGCCCAACTCCAGCAACAACAACAACAGCAGCAGCAAACACAGACCCAGAACCAATCGTCGAATGCAATTCCAGGAACAACAACTTCGAACGCTCCTCCAGGCTTTGGGAACGCTGTTATCGCTAAAAATGATAACATCTCCCAAGAACCTTCGAATGATCAATCTGCCCCTGATAGCTCTTCTAACCTCCTTCAATCCGCGGGTAACTTGTTACAAAGACCGACATTCTTTCCTCAGCAAAATAATCAAAAGAACCAATTTGGTGGAATTCGGTTCAATTTAAATCAACAAAAGCGTCTTACCACCACCAGCCCTCTTTTGAACTCCCCGGTGGCTGCTCAAAATAGCGCTGGGGGCGGGAAAAAGAAGAGGAAGCGTAACAAGAATAAGCAAAACCAAAACCAACAACAACAACAACAACAACAACAGCAGCAGCAACAACAACAACAACAACATCATCAACAACAACAACAGGTTCAACAAGTTCAGCTCCAAGCCACTGAGCTTAATTCTAACCCTCCTATCCTTTTCGATACAAGTATCCCTCCTCCAACGATCCCTGTTGTTACTCCTGACTTGTCTAAACCTCCACCACCCCTCCCAACTTCCTTCGATTCCAACTATGATAATACTTTAAACCAGAACACCGCGACTCAGAACCAGTTCAAAAAGCCAAATCCTTTTAATAATCCCACTGATGCGTGGCCCGAGAGCTTGAATAATTACGTGGCCAGGTGCTATGCAAAGTGTGAGACTGATTTGGATAAGGATCAGATCGGCATTTGTCTTAAGGGTAAAATCACAGCTGCGGCGAATAAAGGCGAGTTGTGGACCCGTGATTGGGACAATGAACCGATACCGAGTGTCCACAGTGAACGAAATGCTTTAGTTCCACCTAAGCCTCCAGTTATTGGGTCGATTGCACAATTCCAGAATAGGAAGAAGGGCCTGTCGAAGAGCTTGAATGCGCGATTGGGACGGAGATCAACTGGAGCGAGGCGATCTACAAGTCGGTCCAGATCTAGGTGAGTAACGATTTTATTTATTTAGACTTATTCGTCCACAAGTAAACAACAAACAAAAAATATATCTAAAGTATCAAATTGATTGCTTATTGATTTTGTACTTATAAAAAAATATTTTATTTTCAGATCTCCAATAATTTCTAGTGGGAAATTCGCTACAAAGCGACGGTCACGTTCACGGAGTTCTTCAGACAGTCCTCGTCGAAAGAGCCGCCGTAGCTCAAGTTCAACTTCATCCGATAGTGAAGAGTTTATTCCACTAAATGGATATAAAAAATTCAATCATAAAGGAAATAACAAAAATCAAAAGAAAAATCAAAAGGCAAATGGGAACAATAAAAAAGTACCCTTCTACTCATCTACAATTGGTGGTGCAGTGGAAGGTGATACAGCTAGGTTGCAGCAACGGGCTGCTCGTTTTGGTCCATCAAATAGCGGGAATAGTTCGAAAAAGCCAGTTGTTGCTGTAGCGAGCTCTATAAATCCGTCGAAAAATAACATCGGCAACAAAAAACGTTTTAGTCACCAGCCAACACCTTCGCGACTCTTTATTGATGATTCCGCGGTTGATAGCAGTTTAGATTTATCCGATTTTCATATAGTAGGGACATGTAGGGATTTAGAAAAGTCTTTCTTACGTCTTACAAAGGCACCATCGGCCAGTGAGGTGCGACCGGTCGAAGTTTTGGTTTTTTCACTACAAAACGTTAAACAGAAATGGGTTGAGAAGCAAGACTACTTTTACGCCTGTGATCAGCTTAAATCGATTAGGCAGGATTTAACGGTAGGTTTATTCTTATTTTACATATTTTAACGTTTACCTGACTAATTGAATATAATTTTTACAGGTCCAGGGAATTAGAGATAAGTTTACTGTTGAAGTTTATGAGACACATGCTCGTATTGCCATGGAAAAGGGTGATCACGAGGAATTCAATCAGTGCCAGACACAACTTAAAATGCTTTACTCCGAAGTTGGAGGTGAAAACATTCTCGAATTCACTGCGTACCGGATACTGTACTACATCTTCACCAAAAACACATTAGGTATGTGTGACATTTCTAATTTTAATTAATAATTCTGAGTTGTAATAGTTTCTATTTTTTTTTCTTTTAGATATTACAACTGTGTTACGATCACTAACTCCGGAACAAAGAGAAGATCCAACAATAGCGCATGCTTTAGAGCTTCGCTCTGCATGGGCACTGGGTAACTATTGTAAATTCTTTAAATTATATAAAACAGCACCCTTAATGGCTGGTTACTTGATTGACTGGTTTATCGAGAGGGAGCGCAAAGTGGCGCTGAAAAATATTATCAAAGCGTACGTATACTTATTCTTTTTTGCAAAATTCCTTATCATTTATATACATTTGTACATTTCATCCTCATGTTGTCTATTTGTTATTGATTGGATTAGATTGTAATAGCGTCATTTTGAGAAGGAAATCTGTGTAAAAAAGTCGGTGAATTCCTCAAAGTTTTATCGAATGTATCGACTTTTTTAGCCTCCGATTTTCTTGTATTACCCTGTGATATAGAAATTTAGCAAAACAAGTTCATGGAAAAGTACGACTACCTTTATGAAATTCAATTTAATTTTATATATATTTTTTTGCAATGTTGCAGTTATATTAGCTGCATGGTAGAAACTAAAAGCTTGCTTTTAGAAATTTGTGTTTAAAATTTTCGTACAGCTGGCATTGTGATTTTTATTAAATCAAATTGCCGATACAAAGTTTCTTTTTCATGAGCTTCATTTTCAAAGTTTACTACTAACAGCCGCTTTTAACAGCACTTGTGCATTGCGTTTCCACCAAATATGCAGTCTATGGTAGCATACATTCGAAATTTTTTTATATTTAAGAATGAGAATCATCGGTTTGAAAAACTATAATTTTGAACTCCGATAATCCAGAGAATTAAAATTGTTTGAAGCTTAAATTAAATAGTCAATTGGCTTTCTTCAATTCACAATGTTTTAAATTGAATCTGGACAAAAAAAAAAAAAAAACTAGTGCTATCACACTCTGCTGAAATAACCGATAAATTACATAAATTTCCTATTGTTGTTTTCATAACTACATTTTTACCATCATTCAAAAACAAAGTAAATTAAAATATGCATGATAGAGGTTTTCTAAAAATCATTTCTTTGCTTCCGTTTGAATTAAAAATAAACAATTTTTAATATACATTTAGTTATCGTCCAAATATTGGTGTCGATTTTATCACAAGGACGTTGGCTTTTGAATCACCGGAGAAATGTAGTGAATGGCTTTCAACCTTTAATCTGAACTACGTTGGAACAACCAAAGACTCGATCGATTGTAGAGTTAGCATGACCGCTCTGCCGAATATTTAAAAAAAAAAATCAAATCAAGTAATACGAGAAATAATGATCGCAAAAAGAATTTGCGGGAATTGAATAATGATTATGTAATCAAATTACGTCGTCGCCGTCGTCGTCGTTGATCTCGCTCTTAAAAGCGATCACATGAATGTTAGTACAAAATACTCCTTAGTATATATGACGAAAGTTATTTAAACCCTAAAAGGCTGCGAATTAATTTAAGGAACATTTTTTATAAATATTTGTGTTGAGTTGAAAGACTTTTCGAAGGAAAGCGCTTTACTTATAGCAAGTGGGGTGCGCCCGATTAGGTTCTAAGGACGATTAATGTGAAGTGCTGGACTTTCGTTTAAAGACACTCATTTGTTTTTATATGTATTTTTAAAGTAAATTATTCTAAAAGTGATCGGGCTGCCCCACTTCTCTGTTAATTTTTTGAAATCTTCAACGTTTCGGAGCCGTTTTGTTTTTCGTACAGCGATTACTTTACGAATTTCGTTACAGCCTCTGTTTTTATTTATGCTTTAAATGAAATTACGACTTGCGGTTGACTGAGCGGCACATAATATTTATTATTCGCGCGAATAATACCCACAAGCCTGGAGGAGTTGGTCTATTACACTGTTGGAACTTCGTACAATATGAAGAAATGTAATATCCGGCAACATAATTGCAATCAGTGGAACTACGGATCGGGAGGATGAGGCGCTTAATCGCAAACACAATTATTGATGTCTACGATGGGGAATAATGAGTTATAGATGGATGCAGAAGAGTAGAAGTACATTTTCCAATCGCGGTGAGCTCGAGGATATTCTTCGTAATTTTTTGGCACGTTAAATAATTTTAAAAACCAAAAAAAAAACAAGAATTGAAGCATATTTGAGCGTTAAGGCTTTTGCTTCTGGATGAAATTACATGGCGTACCTTCGCTAGGATGGAGCGGTGCTAAAAGGGGTCGTATTTTGAAACCACATGCGTAATTAGTGACTCATCAATCTTCAGAGGTCGTTTTGCGGCTTTGGGTCTATCTTTTTGAAACTACCAGAATATAAATGAGGGTATTTACCAGTTCGAGATCATTTAGAAGGAAAAGTTTAATCAAACTAAAGAAAAAAATTTAATATCTTAATTAGCATGCAAAGGACTCTGTATAAAATTTTGAAATCTGTAAACTTCCGTGAGTTTATTTGAATTCGTTTAATATTTTTTCCTCAGTAGCATCGAATTACTACTGTTTTTGATCGCGTCTTCTTGATATAATTTTCAAATTTCGTTTAATCATCACATCAAATATGCTATATGATGAGATAGACATTAATGGACTTTCTTAAAAAAGTGAAATATTTATATGCTAGTGTTTTGTGATATTTTTTGTTTTTTTTCTTTGTTGTTTTTCCTGATGGTGAATCTGAACATTTGATAATCGACGAATTATTTATCCTACCATTGCTGGTTACCCGCGTTAAAAAATATCCTCAATGGGTTAATTTTCTTCTCAGCCAGTCTTGTGATAATTCCCTTAAACAAATTCTTAATCTCTTTCTAATAATTTTGTTCCTGACTCGTGTTCGAAAATCCCTTTAAGAAATCAATCATATTAGAGCAAATGAGTAGGTTTCAGGTTCCAGGTTCCAGGTTCCAGGTTCCAGGTTCCAGGTTCCATCTAGTCTGAGACGAATGGTGCAGTTTATATGCAGCTATCTTTGGAACTTTGACATCAGAGTCTAGAAGAGAAAATTGCTGGGGAACACAACTATCTACCAGCTTGGGAGGCTGTTGCTGCTGCCCTGATCTTGCCTGTTTTCGTTCATCATCTTCCTGCTTCTCCTTTTAATCCAAGTCTCCATAAAGACATATTCTTCCTTCAAAAATGAAAATTCCTCCTCAATCACGTTTGAGTTAGTCCTTTCTAAGTTATTCCTTTTATTAAATGTTTTAAAAAAGTTCTTTAAGTTCCATTCAAGCGGAAGGCATTGATCAAAGCCATTTATGATCAATGCTGTATGTAGATATGTACAGCAGTTATTAATTTTTTAAATAAAATATTTTTACGCATATTATTATGTTTTCTTACACGACGGATAACCTTTGGGAACCTTTAACTCTACACTTTCTTGTGAAAATAAGGCGAAAATGCGTGAAGTGGAATATTCTGTTTATTGGTTTTGACGAAAGATTTATTCACTTATTTGTGAGGCGATAAAATATTACTAATTAAGTCAATTAAATTCAACTGTTGCTTTTCTTAAACTGAATTGAGTAACATACTACAGAAACTGAATTTTCAGACAAGGGGACAATTAGCAAGTCAACAACTTTAAGCAAATAAAATTAATTTGGTCCAAAAAGGTAAAACCATCCCGTAAATATATTCATAATAAAATAAAATAATTTTTGCTTTGAAACGTAATATTCAAAGTAATTTTCATCAAATTCAAATTGCCAGAGATTTTTTCTTATTAATTTTCCAGATCATTGCGAAATTGCGATCTCTTCACTAAACATATTCCTTTTTTTTTAATTAGTCGAGACACTTCACCGCTATATGGTAGCTTAATTTAAGCATGGCTTATAGGAAGGAATACCAGCACGTAATTCAGCTATATGAGACTATATGGATTAATTCTTGTTTAGAAGTAAGTGCGACTTGAAGATGAAGAGTTCAGGTGAAAGGTGGTAAGGAGTCCATTAATTAATAGAAGACGATTGCTTTAATCACAGAGAGAGAAAAGTTGCAAAATTGCAATTATCTCTTCGGGAAAAGTTCGTTCAAGTTTCCAGGCAGATAGTCCGAAAGGTGCCACAAAAGGATGATTTTTCCTCATGCTCGAATTTCTTTAATTGAGTAGTCAAATACTTGATGTGGTTATATCTACAAATACCCGTGTCACCCGACTCAATGATGGTAAGTGAAAACGGGGTTTTTATTGTTCCCCAACAGCCCTTAATCAATTTCTCGTATTGAGTTTTCCTGCGCTGTCAAATGCATCATAATCGTCAATCGCTCCCTTGATTGACCCCGCAAATAGTTGGAAATTTAATAATTCAACCAAAATGAAAATGAATAAATTTCGCATCGGTCGAATGTTAGCGGTTACCAACGGTGAGAACATTCAGTTTAAATTTTGTTGATTAAATTAAAGGGAATGGCCGTTCTCGTTCTCAACGAGCGGCATCGGTTTGCGATTGAAAAGCGAAAAATAAAATTCAATCGATGGTCTTTGGCGGAAATAGCTGAACTGGAAAATTATATATTTCTTGCATCAGTGGATGACTGTGAATGCTTCAGGGGTGAAGAGTTCGGAAATTAAGATAGGCTCGTTGCTTTTATTCAATAGAAATGACGCGTGGGTGACCAATTTTCTGCTTCTAGTGTTGTCTTTCGAGCGCAGCTATCGTCCAGAAGAAGCAAGATTTATTCGGAATGAAAATAATTAGTATTGTGAAAATATGGTTCACGCCATCCTTGAGCTTCGCGAATGTTAAGTACCTTGTTCAATTGAGTTCAATAGATTTTTCATTGAACTATTTTCAAATATTTATCTCAGTTTCATGATATATAGGTAACCAAGGAAGATTTAGAATTATCAGAATATTTTTTTATTGGGTTTTTAAAGAATAAGAATTGATTATCACCAATTATCGAACTTTATCCAAAAAAATGTTTTTTCACAAACTTGATAAGTATTTTGTTTTTCGAAATCTTATTTTTTCAAAGTTAATATTTTCGAAAACAATACGTAAAGTTGGTTTTCCTTTAACTCATTGAGCGCTATGACCGCATGTATAGGTCCCTACACAGCCGTTCGATTGGGGCCATGAACGCAGATATGGGTTCTCTTATACCCATTCATTTTGGGCCAATATGTCCCAATGTTGAAAGGGTTAAGACTTTTTCTGTTACAATCGACATATTTTGGAATGGAATTACAGTCAATCCAGCATGCGCTCCGTTGTAAAAACTAGGCAGGCCTGCGTGTGATTCGTCGTAAAGTGTAGTCAGTCCATAGCACACGTTTAACTTTGCATAATTCAGCGCTCAAATGGTGAAGCATTTTAAGAAAAAGTAATAGTTTTATTACATCTGTAATAAATATCGGTTTCCTATTTTTATTCAAAATTCCTTTAATGTTTTCATTTTACAGCTTTACAAAAATAAATCTGGTATTATCCTATAAACCGGAAAGTAATTCTGAACAAAAAAAAGTATAAAAATAAATATGTTCCTGAATACATTACAACATTATCATTTAGGAGAAAATCAGAAAATAACATGGTTACTCCATCAAACCAACAAAGAACCCTTCTCTATATCGAAAATACTGACAAATGATATTCGGAACACCTACTTTGTTGGGCCAGCATAAATTTTACCTTTCATTCTGGACGTGGATCAGGAAGAAAACGGCCTCTGGGCAGTGTTAATAACAGGTAAAATAAAATCGACTGTTACGAATTATTGTGACAATCAGAATTAATCACAAAATCAAGAAAAGGTTGCATGACAAAGAGGAAAAGGCGTAAACTGTCCTCAACATCAATTGAATATATGCATATACAAACATACGGTCCACAAATCCTGCCCGAATACTAAACAGGATAGTCGCCTTTTTTTTTCTTCTTTATTTTTGGAAGCCTTCCGTTTGTTTCGTTTATCCGATTTCGTTTGATTTATGGGTTTTACTCTTCGAATATTTTATGTGTCGCAAAGGTTCATTCACTAAACATTAAATATTATCGGAATCCCCTTTTCAGAGCTTTTGGGAGAAAATTTATCGCTTATTAAATTGGTGTAATAATTTATAAAAAAATAAATATCATTAAATCATAGTTAAGTTTGCTAATTAAGTCTAGCTTTAAAATGCAACTCTGAGGAGATTTTTATTTTAAACAATTAACAGTGTCATTTTTCGAGTAAAGTATCTTTAATATGGTTTTAAAACCTTTTTGGTTTAAGAAAAAGTAAACAAACGACGGGTAAAGAACAAATAAATCTTTTCTTTTCCATCCAAACTTACTAAAATATACTTTTTGAATTTTCTATGTACTAAGGCTCTTTTTTTTATCATTTAATTCACTCTCTACTGTGAAATTAAGCTGTCCAAAGGTCACATTTTATTTAAACAGAATCCGAACAATTTCGAAAATTGAGACAATTAAGGTAAACCCCTAAAATACGGTCGTCCTTGCTAATTAATTGTGAAATATCTCAAATTCTTCCAGGCAAGGGGATATTGAATGGTGGATGGCACAGGTATTGTGCACGTACCTTTATGAAACTACTTTTTTGCTTGGGTTACAGTCAGGTCACGTAAATCGATGTACTTCTCAACGACTTTTCAATGCCCCTAAACGGGCGTTATTGCGATGTCGCAGGTATAAAGAAAATATCAAAAATATGTCTCCTCTCGACAGGTGGTGGGAATAATAAAAGAAATTTCATTATGCACCTTATTGCATTCAGTGAAAACTTTTGAATTGAAATATTTGTTTTTTACATTTTCCAACAAGTGCTTTTTTCGAAGCCTTTTTTTTTGTACTTTATTACTTTAATGTTAATATTTGTGTTTTAAGGATTTTAAAATTATAATTAAAATTTAATCAAGTTTATCCCCTAACGACTTTGAAATCTAAAATATTATAAAAATTGGTATAAACTTCGGTTGTCTTAGTATAGAGAGACCGTTTTTGTGCTTCGGCAATTTGGCTTTGGGTCACTCATTTTAGGGACTAAATTCAAACCAATACCAAATTTTATGTTTACACATTACTAAGATACTTTTAATTTTAAACCAGTCTCATCTGAATGGCTGCTTTTTTTCAAAATGACTGATAATTGCTATTCAATATGATTGCACACACGGTGTGCAACCGGTCTTTTTGGCTCGGAAACGCATTGCACACGAGGTGTGCGCAGTCGGTCTCGAAGGGGTTAATGAGATTATAATGGATTTCAGAGTTATTTGCATATACTTCGAACCGGATCAATTTCGGTGCTACATCTCCCCAATGCACTTCCTTTTATATTACAAATAGTTGAGCATAAATTTCCAAGTTGCAATTTACCTGAACCGTGTATATAGAATCCGTTAAAATCGAATAATATAATACTCCTGTAATACAAACATCCTATCATCAGTATATTACATTAATTTCGGGGTCACATCGCATTTGCCCACCTTTTGGTGCTGCTGTTATGTACCTAAAAACCACGTTTTCTTCTGTGCTGGAACTAACTGGGGATTCATACAGGTGGTTGCACGGATGTAAACAAAATATTGCGCAGCCTCTAGGAAGTTTCCCTTGGCTTCCAGTTGCCTTCTCCAAAAATGTATACGGGAAATGTTGCGAAAGTTTTGTCCATAACTAAAAATATATTTCAATTGAAGCTTATTTTATTATTTACTTGCCGTTTTATTAAAAATGTTAATTTTTTCGATTGGGTTGTTAGTCTACTATTTTATTGTAATATTGTTGGTAAAGTACAAAATTTTGTTTTTAACAAATGAATAAATTATGTAATTAATAAGGGCGCAACCCTAATGAGTTTACCTAACGATATTTTAAATTTTCACATTGAAAACAATATAATAAAAGTATCGTTAGATACACAAACGGGTTTATATAGAAGTGATTCACGTTAATCTCTTATTAATTTATTATTATAGTGACATTGACTATTACACTTAAAAGTTTTAAGACGACTTTCTTCACCGTTTAAGAAAACTCAATTAGTGCTTCTTCGTTTAATCGCCGGTTTTAATTCAATTACCCACCATCAAACTAGTTTACCTTGCAACGTGCAAATTTGTTCTATCGTGGCATCATGTTTTCATGACGATTGGAAAATCGTAAATATTTCCGGAACGCTAAAACGCTAAAACGCTATTTAAATATAACCGCTAATTGATTCGGGATAATATAAATATTTTACTATAATGCATGTATGTATAATTAATTTATATGTGTTCTTGAAAACAAATTGCCATTTGATTTGATTGTATGCTTGTTTGGTGAAATTCTGGTTTTAAATATTTAGTATTATATAATCGAACTACACTTTTCTCTCCGGTTGATGTATTGTTACTATTTATTTGTAATATTTCTTATCAAGTGTTCGATGTACACAGACCTTAAGTTTCGAATATAATTTTACAAATTTTTTATTAATAAAATAATAATAATTTAATCTTTTAAGAGGCAAGAATAGGAGAAATTTTGTTATATCTGATATAACTCAAATAGAAACAGTGGGAAATTAGAGGTTAGTCATTTTAAAAAAGTATTTCAATGTAAGATCAAGTGATACGTGCTGAATCTCATCGCTGCGCTACGGTATGACCCTGAAGAAATCCCAAATTATTCATAGATGTTCCATTGTTTACAAAACTGTTTGTATTTTTTTAAAAATAATAGTTGATTTGCAGCATGTTCCCAGGGAATATTTGTGAATTCAGAAGATATGTGATTCATTAAAAAGTGCGATATCTATAAACGAATGAATAACGATCATTGGCTTTTTAATGCAAACCACTTAAAAATCCCCCAAAATGGAAGGTTTCAACTTCTTTGCACAGTTCGTACTGAAAATTGGAGTGTGGGGCTTGTAAACCCCAAGCTTCGTAAGTGGACGAAATGAGTAATACAATTTCACTCTAGCGAACCATTTTTATTTACTTTTATTGCACTGTAGTGTTTTGAGACTTTACTGCCAAGATGCAGAGGTGCAGAGAGATGCAGGCTCAGTTCAGAAAAGTTTTATCCCCCCGAGATTTTATTTTAAAGTGAATTTAAGAAGGGGCGGTTCTGCTGCACGCGAGGAAATGCACTGTGCATTTTATGCATGTAATCCACTTATGATCCTGCTCAAATGTTATTTCCAATGTGTACCACAAATACAACAGACACTACTTAGAGATTCTTTAGGGAGGTTTTATTGTTTTTTTACTGGTTATCTTTTATGCAAAAATATCAGCGAGAAGAACTTCAGGACGGGAATTTCTTAGAAGGGAGAAATCCGCGGTCGATTCGTTACCCTACACGGAATCTGGATAGTCCAATATGCGGTGATGTTATAAAATCTAAGAGTTAGAAAAATTGTAAAACATAAATTTTGTTGTGTAGCTTCAGCGGTAGGTTACTTAGAATAAGGATGAAACGTTCCAAAGAAATAAATAACTTCACGAAGGTTTACACTTTTCAAGTAGGAAAGGTGTTTCATAAAGAGCAATACATATTTAGGTAAATATTTTATTTATGGAAATACAGAATATTGCGAATTCAATAAGACTAAAACAAAATTTTAAATTGGAACTCTATTACAAATCAGAATATAGGTACATTGGAGTTTTTCGAGTCAATGAGATTGAATGGGGTTTAAATTAAAGGTTGATGAATAAGAACACATCGTCTACATATGTCAGTGATGTCCACTACTTTTTTGACCGCGTACTCTTATGACGAAAATAATCATAAATTGTACCCTTTAATTATATATATGTATATATATATTTCTATATATACATATAGCAAAGATAGCCCGTTTTAAAAACTGGTGTTGACTATTATTTTATTTTCTTAATGTTTGGTTTTAAAAATCCACAAAAAAGTACTTTTAAGTTATAATTTTGTGCGCGCGAGACGACATGAAGTATTTTGAAGAGAAATCTGACATACCTGCTAGAATTTTCTGGATACCCCTCGGGGTATTGTACCCCACTTTGGAAACCTCTGGTCTAGGTATAACCGATTATCTGATATTTTATGTTCTAAAATGTACGAGTATAGCTTAGGGGCAATTATTCATTATGATTATATTAAACAATACGTAAAAACGGATGTTAGAAATGCTCAATGACGGCTAACTTTGTGGTAATTTTAAAAACTTTCCTATTTATGTAGGGATTTTGTAATTTTTTTTATACGGATAAACAGATATGCATACTACTCGCCATATAATTAACAATTTTTATACTCTTGGTCTTACAACCAGATGCCCAACATATTAAGAGAATCTATGAACTATTTTAAGGAACTTTAAAGTAGATAAACCCTGGATAATGAGAGTTATTTATTTTTTATTTTTCTCATTACTATAGGTGCTAAACTGCTACACCTAAAAGAAAACCAGTATAAAATAATGTCTACTACAGAAAATCAATGAATATTACTCAGGAAAATTAGTAAGTTTTAGTGTATAAATTAGAAATAACGACTGCTAGAAGCTCGTTGGCTTTGTAGAAATAAAATTAAAGTGCGAAATCATTGCAGCTACTGCTTTATGTAAAGACAAACACGTGCATGAATCGGATGGGAAATATTCAGTTTCCGTTCAATGTTCCCCGGCTTCCATGAGAGCTCCCATGGATGCAAATATTGCTTTTTTCGTCTCATTCCCGGAAGCCACTTCTGATGAGGTCACAAGTCCATAAATGTTGCACGACTTAATCAAACACCATACGAAATCTCAAGTTGTTTCCCCCAAAATTATCCCCCCCTTGGCAGTTTTGCCCGAAATTCCACCCTAAAAAGGATGCTCTGACGTATTCTGCGATATGATAGACAGATATTGAGCCAGGATACAGGCGCAGAAGACACCTTGTAAATCCTCAATGGCCATTGGAAGGCCTTTTCACGTGCGTAGGCTTTACCAAAAAAAAATCACAACAGACTTCCAATGTACCAGAAAGTTTGTTTGGTGGCGGTACCCAGCTGCAATACACCTTCCATTGGTAGTCTGGTGGGTTCTATGTGGGAACCTTTATGTACGCGCCCGGCTCCAGTGAAGCCCCATAGCTGTGGTAATACATCATCCTGTGGGGAAACCCGGGAAAAACGTGGTAGATACTAGAGATCGGCTACTGTGGAACTTGTATTTTAACAGAACACGCTGCATTTAGTAACTCAGTTGTTTCGTGCAAGTCGTCGAGGTTAGAGCTTTTCGCCCAGAGCCAGGGCATCTTTCAAAGAAGTATTTCAAAAGTATATTTTCCCTTAAGAAATTTAAAAAAAGAAAATATTTAAACATTTTTTCCATTTTGTGTAAATTCTAAAAATTCCAACAATATAATTTTTTTGAAGTAGCTTTACCCTTAAGGGCCTATGAGTGTCGCGTTTTTCGTAACGTACCTTCAAAGAAAGTCGTTAACTTTAAAATATCGCGAAACTATTTTAAAAGGTGTTTTTTTCGATTCCATTGTAAATTTCGACTTCTTTAAGTATCATAAAAAGTGGTCTAATTTAGGCTCTTAATTTGCTCTAAAGACTCTTACAGTCTAAAGGGGTTTAGTTATTTTAAAAATTATTCGCGGAAAGTGTAAAGCGAGGTGGGGAATATTTTTCTTTTCAAGTGATGTGCTACTAAAGAAAAGAGGAAGTTTTCTTTAAGATTCGTGAAGTTTTTGTGAAGTGACCTCTAGTTCAAAGAGAACACCTGTTAATAGGAAAATATTGGAAAAAGTAATTTTTTTCTTTTAATTAACTCGTAAATTGAAGAATATCAGTCTATGCCGTTCGCATACCTCAAGAACAGTCTCAACTGATTTTCTGTTAGTTGTAAGTTCGTAAGAGGGTTTTAATCAGAGAAGCTGTTACGGCCAATTATTACAGAATAAAAAGGTGGAACATTTGCGATAATTAAATCATTTATTTTTATGAGCTTTGGGGGAGGTAATGAAATTAGATTTCTTGTTATGTTAATTGATTTAGGCTTTCTTTGATAACTACCAATTTTTTTGACTAAGAACTGGACCTAGATATATATCCCGATTAACGATTGAAACTTTAGCCTTTTTTAGGCGAGTTTTTAATGTACTCGTACATGATAACTTTAATTAGTATTGGATAAATTAACTACATTCCATACAAAATTAATTTTGAACACGATTTTTCTGCTGCAAAAGTAGTAGTGTAGCATGTGATTCTTCTAAATGAAAATTATTGGGTTTAAAGATGTTTTACAACTATTAACAGTCTAAGAACAGGGACTTTTGATTAAATTTTTGGGCTTAGAATATTCAAACGTTATTTTAAAAACTGCAACTACAATAATTAATTGAGTTATACTTTTACTACTCCATCGCAATTTATATACATAAAATCCGATCTGAACGAATTGGCTTTTGCACATTGCACATGAGCTTGCCTTTGAAGGAAATGTGAAAATTGTAAAATATATTTCTCATAAAATTTGATGATTTTCTTAATATTCTAAAAAATTTACGACTCCATTTTTTAATAGTTAATGTCTCTGAGAAGTAACAATTTTTATAGGAAAAAAAAACATTATCTGTTTCCAACAACTTTTTACGATATTTTAAGACATTTCCTTGTAAGCAAAAAAATTACTTTCTTTTCAATTATTCTTTAATATTCAAGAATTAATGTATTGCTCCTATTTCTCTAAATTGTAGACGTACTTAATAGTGAAGTGGGATTGGAGTTTAAATGTTCTGAAAATAGCGTGCGGCAAAGTAAATTTTTTAAAATTTTATGTTATTGAGATATTTAAAAGAAGAAAAAGTAAAAGTAACGTTACGATGTAAGACATGCTCTTATATCTTATTAATTATTTTATTTTATCATATAACGATGCATTGTGTCTGATGTTTTTTGTTGAAATCTCTCTCTCTCATCTATTTTAAATTCTATTAAAATTTTATATATTATTCTCTTACTAAATAACAAAACTGAGATGATAGGTGTTTGTGTGAAATATCTCACTGTTTTAAATTATCTTTTAAGAGTTAAGTGAAAATATTGGAAATTTTAAAGAAGACATTTTCAACAAAGGTGGTAGGCTTAATTCCGTCAATTAATCAAACTAATGGACCAAATACCCTACATTTTTCATTAAAAATTAACTCGTGACGGTGTACCTTTAAATCGCCGAAAAGGTTAATATTTCCTGGGCAGAGATGCACCTTTTTATATTTTTATTTATTTTTGTCTGTTTTTTTTTCACTTCTTTAAAGGACCGTTTCATATCATTAACCTTAAGGCAGAGAGAGTCCCGTTCTGGGTAATAATCAACTCTGAAAAAAGGTTCGCAATGCATAAAAACTTTTGCCAAGAATAACATTTTTATGGGTCCATTATGTGTACATTTTCCTGTTTTGTGTTACATGTAGGCTTTTCGACTTCTACTTCAAGTACAGGAGACTACAATGTTTCCGTGACGTAGGACTGTTATTTTATATATCAGCAAACATGTGTTACTAAACTTGTGACTTAATTCATGAATTTTTTACATTTGGCTTTAATCCGGGGTACAAGTTTTAAAGGAAAATATTTTGCTGAAAATTTAACGTAATAAAGCAAATGTAAACATGAAATTTAAGTTCTCAACACTTAAAATTTTTCTTTTATAAACTTCTACTTCTCGCAAGGGTATTGGAGTAATTTTGTTTCAAGTACACTCGACGTAGGGCAAAATTCTGCATAATGCTTGAATTTAAGCTTTAGTGCTTGTGAAGTTTATTTCTATTAGCGGTGAATAGGTACTCCTTATATAAAGGGTGATTGAATTTAGTTTTCTATATAAAAATATTAAAAATATATTTTTTTAAACACACAATTTTGACTATATTTCCTCAAGTTACCAAAATTTATACGAAATATCCAAATTCGTCATCATTTCGCAATATTACTTAATAAATTAAATCATATGGCTAATTTGTTGTAATATCTTTTAACACTACAATGAACAAATTTAATGCTTTTGAGTTCACAATAGGAAATTTTTAAATATCTAATTGATTTGAATCATTTCACATCACTTCTATCCGTATTATCTTGATTACACGCAGTATGTCCATCTCAATGAAGATACAATCCGCAAATCCCTTCCAACAATATTTAGAATCTCATTAGTACTGAGTACGCCCTTAACATTATAAAAGAGCTCACTAAAAAAGAACAGGCAAAATACCTATAGTAGCTATTCAACGTCCATTTCAATCCTATTCTAATCGAAAACCATCCCCCGTTGGTATTCAGGTCAACTCGAATCAAGGCCTTGACTCAGAACGAGCTGGCACATTGTTTACTGCTTTTTAGATGAGAACTTGTGAAAATGTACCTTAAACCTGAACATAGGCATAAAACAGTCGAGGGATGCTATAATTGAAAACGCAGTAGCCATAAAAAAAAAACTGAAAAAAGCGACGAAGCTACCAAAACAAAGTTCTCCCCGGAGGAGCTTCTCAATCCATAGATAAATTTTGATGTGGGGAGAAACTGGAGAAAATAATAAAAATCTTGAAGGATTTGTGAAAGTAAGCCTTGGTTGGGTTTTGTTACACGTTACAATTGATGTAGAAGAGCAACGAGTCATCATCACAGAGAACTAAAAATAACTTCAAAAAAGGTGTATTAATGACTTCCTGCTTTGATGGTACCGCGACCGACTGTCAGCAACAAGCAATAAAGCGAGATCATTCAGGTTTTTTAAGATGGGGTGGTTAAGATTAACAGATTGTATTTTTTCTTCAATTTTCTTAGAGACTGATCATTCATTTGCCTGGGTGACTGGAAGTTTTCTTTGTAAACTTTGATAAAAAAGATATTTATCCGGGGAGAAATGCAAACATAAACTGAATTAAAGTTCTTTAATTCCCCCTTAACGAAGGGGTGGTTTTTCAAGTCGTTAAACTGCTAAATAGGCGTTTCTATCCGCTTAGGAGGTTGATAGTCCGTAAGGGGTGATAAAAACGCAATAAAGTTGGAGAAATTTACTTTTTTTTGTAGAACTCTTTCCGTAAAATTGATGAATAAAGCCGTGAAAATGTAAACTGATTAAATAATTTAAAGGGCCAATTTTTTCAGAAGTTTAAAGTAATTTTTAAGCGCACAACGTTTTAGAAAGAAAGATGTTGAAGAAGGAAAAAGGTTCCTATTATTTTAAAGTTTTCTTTTTTAGTCTTCCAATCGTTAATGAGACACCTTTATGAAATATATTTTAACCTTTGAAACCTCAGCCAACTTTTTCACTTTTTCAAAGTTACATAGCGACAAATTATTTATATTAAAAAGAAAATATTTTTATTATGTAATTAAATCTTCCAACTTGTATATGCTCTATCCATTGTGGAAAAATAGATATTAGGAACCAGTTAATATGTTGTCGCATGTGATGGTTATTCAGATATATATAACTATAGGTGAATTACCGTCATTAGCTTAATGCGTTAAGTCGAATAATTTCGATCTAGTCGTTATTTTGTAATCAGCTGTCGTTTCTCTAGGCTCACTCGTCGTTAACACTGCCTGATTTCCAAATATTCAAAACCCATACATAAAATGGAATTTATTGACAATATCATGCGTGATATCATAATATTGCTAGAAATAATTACTTCAATTGCCTTGAATTCCTTCAACAATGGAATTAGGAGCTTGGCAAATATTAACCATAATAACTGAGCAGTAACAAAATAACAATAAATGTTGCCATTTACCGGAGTCCATAGAATGGACAGGGACTTTAGTACCACTCCAGGATCTACAATCAATGGATGATGAGCGAGTATGGGCAACAACTGCGTCCAATATTTGATTTATGTCCCTCTGCGTATCGACAACACCCAGCAAAGTACTTTCCTCAGATGACTGGGCTCAAAAAAAATATTCAGAAAAATGTGCAGATGTTTATGAGTATTCATCTGGTGTGATGAGCAATTTCAGTAGGACAATGGAGGGACTCAATCACAAAACTTTACGACTGTACGAAGAATATCTCGGAACTGGAAAAATTCTGATAGAATTTTTCCTGTAATAGTAATATTTCACGTCTTTTGCGTTGCTGTGAAAAATTTAAGTTATATTTGTCGGGGATATTTGATTTAATTTCATTATAGATATTCTGTAAATAAAATTGAAATATTCGATAAACATTGCAAACAGCATATTTATCTCTGTATGTAAGGCATTATACATATATAAAATTACAAGAACAATAGACATGGAAATATTTCTTATACTCCAAAAAGTACATCCTGCACCTAAGGGCTTCTTATAATAAATTAAATTTACCTTTAGGAATAGATTACTTAAATCAACACCAAAAATAAATAGAAACGTTTCATGTGCCGGCTGGGGGCTAACTCAGTAAATTGGTCTATTCGTGGAGGCTTTATCTCTTAACACCCGCCATATCCATTGCGCCAGGTTGATTTGTAAACATCACTATAAAGTCACGTTGAGCAGGTGGAAATTCTTCTCGAATTCCCGCAGAATATGACACTCAAAATCTTCTCACGTACATCTGTGAAAATTACGCTTGAACCCGGGGATGAAATATCTCACGTACTGATTGTCAGTGTTTATAGTCTTTTGCTACGCGAAAGTATTGCCCTAGAACGTGGATGAGTCTCATCTATCCTATTCCATGGTCGCGGAGATTCAAGACAGCCGTTTCAAACTTTTTAGTTTATTGTCTGTGAAGAATGTCGTCACGCAGTAAGGAATTGTTTTTTAAATACCTTTAAGCACATATTGAGTGTTGAACCAATTTTTTTATGGGTATGGGCATGTATCATTTTGATGCAGGGATCGAAGTACGTGCAGCATATGTGTAAGATTTGAACACGTTCATTGCTACGATCATATACGCCATTAAATTTAGCTATAACCATCTACGACCAGCTATCAGGCAGTTAGCGTCTAAAATGATATTCGTTTTGCAATTGCTCGGTGCTTTTAAGTGAAGAGATTCCTTGTACGTGGTTTTAAACATTTAAAGATAAGAAAGTTGAAAAAATTTGATTTAAGACTTCATAATCGGTTTTGTTTTTGATAATGACTGTCTGGTTGAAAAAAAACTTCTTAAAGTTGTAATCGATTTTTGTTAGTTAGCAATAAGTTTATAATTATAAATTTGTCTGACAATTATCATAAATGAACTTCGGTAATATTCTTTGCATTATGATTGAGTTTTCTGGGTTTCAAGCTAAAAACATGTAGACGTATGTAAGGTGTAGCATATTCAAAATGTTTGCAGTATCTTGTATACCTTTTGATTTGCTTCTAGTTTTACTAGGTTAAGTTGGTGTGGTTGCCTATAAAGGTGCACTTAGGCCATTTTTTTGGCCCAATGTGTTACCACGTAGCGCAGGAAACCAGGGTTATGCGTGGAATTCGAATTCACAGTCTGTAAGACGGTAGACCAGCTCGCTAACAACTGAACTATCAGAACTAGTTTTACTAACAGACTTTGCGTTGTATAATCTATGCATAAAAGTTTAGGATAATTTTTTTTGTTTAATTTATAATCTCACGTTATGGTATGCTTTTTTCATTTTTATAGAATGGGGGGATCAGACCATGATAAATGCTTATATTGCAAGCAGTTGGGTTAGACGGGAAAAAATTTGTTTTTAAAATTTATCTGTAGACTACTTCTGAAGGAATTAATGATTTAATGTTCCCCAAAAAGAGAAGGGAACAAAATAAAAATCCTCTTTACTAACAAAAGGCAAAACGATAAAACTAAAAAAAAAATGTTGGAATAAATCCCTTACGATTGACCCATTCCACAAAATGATTAAAACTTATGCCGGGTGCAAACTGAATGATTATATCTCGCTTAATCTTGTTAAGTGATTTATGTTGAATTACAGCAATTTTGAAAACAATCGGTAAACAGGATGTGTATTCCGGAAGGAGAAATCCCCGTGGGGTTCCGTACTGGGGCGAAATTTATGGCCGCGTCATATTAATTATGACGACGACGCAGAAATACGCGACGTAAACACTTTAAAGGCCGACAAGGCGATTAAAGTGAAAGTGGAATGAATTTGGGGCTGATGCTGGGAGTCCCGGTGGAGGAGTGGCACAACAAAACGATTGTGTCCTTCCCCATTCATAACTCCTCCCGGTGTGGTCTCCGGGAATCTGTGAGATTCTCTGGTATGCCGGAAGGAAGGAAGTTGGTGGAAGTGGTCTCTAGAAGTGCTGCCGGGGCGTAGATCCGGGATCAGTTCGAAGTTGTTTCCCTAATTGTTGGATGCGCTGGATTCAGTAATTAAAACTAGATTTGAATGGGATTTGAACAGATTTTGGGGAACTCATTTAACCTCTTTGCTGTTTCATAATGGTTGGAGAATTAATTGCTTTAAATAAACACGATTAAAATGGTCATAGCAACGAATGAGTTGATCCTGTCTAAACATATTTTCATACTAAAATTATTTTCGATGGTCGACGAAGATTTTCTCATGAATATTTTTAATTCGTTGGTCTTATACCAAAAAATAAAATGGAAACAAATTCCCTGAGGCTTATGTGCACTGTACCGTGATTTTTACCACAAAAATTAATGGCAAATTAGCACTTTACAAAATTTTTGGATCCACTCAAGGGAGAATGGCCTTTCAAATAACATCTCCCGAGAACAATGCCTCAAGGCTTTTCATGTCAATAAAATATAAAAATTTTGTTAATAAATATGCAGATAGCCGGGTGTAAGTCCTATGCAAATTTCTCCGGCATTAATCAAACAGACCCGAGCCCCACCTCGAAATTTACATGAGGTGGACTTGTAAACTTTTTATCGAACCTCTGATCAGACATTGTACCTTCCCACCTTAATCGGGGGGTTGGTTGGTGCGATATTTTTCGTTGAACTTCAAGATAACCTGGCATAAATCTCCCAAGATGGGCTACCATTGAATTTTTTCCGTTTCTTTCTCTTGGTGCTTTTATACTCTGAATTGACGTGCTCTGATTAGAAGGATAGCAGTCGTGGGAAACTCCTGCTCTTATCTCTGATCTTCCAATTTCTGATTTGCTTCATTTATCCGTACTACCTTAGTGAAAAAAAAATTCGTGAGGGTGTATCGCGCAATGGTCGTTCCGGTTTGAAGGTTTTATGCAAGTTTTATTGTGGTTCGCTTTATGCTCTATAAATTTTGTCAAATAAAAAGGTATATTTCGTTTGAATCCTATAGAATTTGGGGGATAAGTTTTCTTTCAGGTAATAGGTCAAATTGAGATACCAAATTGCGGATGTAAACTTTTTATGCACAAACCCGTTTTGTCGAAATTGTTTGTAACGCCAATTGTTTTTTACCAATTCTTTAAATCAGATAGATGCAATATTTTCTAAAATAGCTCTATTTTACCTTTATATAGTAACATTTCTTTATTCTAATATACACCAGAATTCCCTCCACATCTTCGGTTCGATAGGATTTTGTGGAATATTTAAAGCTGCGATTATAACACGTCAATTAATCTTAAAATTGTAATCCATACACAATGGAGGGGATTAAACTTTTCAAATTAAGATGTAAAATTAATTAACGTTTACGAAAAATGTAAAATTTAATTACGGAAACTTTTTTTCCCTAATCAAAATGTTAAAAAAATATTCCGACAGGCGAGTAGGCGTTTTTAGGATTTTCCTTTAAATTACCAAATTTTATCCTTACGGAAGATTGCTCAAGTATTAATTAATTAGGCTATCAAAATCGTTTTTCGCGTATAGCATATTAGGCATGTACTACTACTGTATTTGAATATAGAAGTGTAGATTTCATTTTCATTTTCATTTGTTAGAAATATAAGTGCTATTTATAAACATGTGAGATATTAAAAACTGTTAACATTTAGAAGCGAGAGTGTAAAAAATTCATAAATATTTATAATGAAAGACATTTTGATCGTCAATTACATCAATTAAAATGTTTATTCTTATAATTGTAAATAACTGATGACATCACAATTCAATATTTTATTAGGTAATTTAAAATGACTTTGATGAGCTATGTAATGAAAGTCATAAGGTTGTGACTGCTTTCATGAATATAATCCTAAATATTTTTATAGCTTAAACTATTTACTGTCATACATTAAATCGCATAATTTTATTTATGTGCCTCATAAAATTCATAATAACAAGATAATTAAAATGATTGATCAAAATATGTCGATAATTCAATAGCTGAAATAGTCTTAATTGAGCTATTATTTTCAATTAAAATTAAGCCATTACAAAACTGTGTGGTATAATTCACAAAATCACTGTTTCGAATTGGTAAGGGAACATATTCATTTTAACAAAAGCATTGTAATTATCTTCTGATTATACGATGAACCAAAATATGTCACTTTCCTTTTTATTTGGATAATTTCCAGAGCTCAAATTTTCATTGAATAAATCCAGTTTTTTTTTTTTTGTTAATTTTTCGGCATCCCGCAAGATTAATTGGTTTATTAAATTCCGTATACAGAGTACGTTTCATTAACTGGATGTACTTTGCCTGTAAATGTTCATTAAAACTTTAATTTTGGTATGTTGTTAACCACAATTCGAAGCATTTCCCTTTATTTATGTAAAGTCGCAGGAAAGCCACTTATCATTTATCAGGTCTGTTAATTGCAGGGCGAATAATTATAGGTTAAACAGTCTGTACAACCTTAATTTATATTGTAATCCAGTTATGAATGATTAATTAGGTAATGATGGTGAGAATTTTTAACACCGGAAAATTGAAAAACTAGGTTTGCTTTATCTTTAATATTTTATTCAAAAGTAATTACAATGGAGGAAATTATTTTGTTTGCAAAAATATACTTATGCTTTTCTTTTATTTAACACTTCCTCTGCATTCGTGAATTTACTTTTTGTTGAATTCAACTAACAGACCATTGCTGAATTATTTAATTCAAGAAAAGCAATTGTTAAATTAAGTTGCAAAAATTGAATTTCAAATTTAAACTGCGATTGTCCATTAAACGTTTCTCTTTTATAGCTTTTTATCACAGATTTCGCTACTTGCTTTCATTGGCATGTGCACCACATAGATGAATAATAAACATTTAAACATTTCAATTCGAACTAACTATCAAATAAAGCCTTAACATCAACAACTGAACGTGATTACATTTGCACCTTTTCAGCGATGTAATTAGCAATCCGGCACCCACAAAAGCGTGCCGAACTGACAGATCAATTAATCAGGTATTTTGCGTTCAAATCTTAATCCAAGAGGCGCTAAATGTTTGGCATCATAATTCAACTTCACGTGCAAACATAAGCCTTTCATCTAATTATATTGACGGAAATGTAATTGGGAAAATCCGGGGCTATCGAAAGGTTTTCTCTGTTCGGATCGCATATGTGTGCTCTTGATTTTAGATGCGATTAATCATCATTCCCTTGCAAAAGCATAATAAAGACACCTGGGATAGGTATGAGAGCAGATCTAATTTTTAATAAGATTACGTAAGATTCTATCTAGTCGAAAAAAATTGAAAATGAAATTTCATTATGATTTCTAAGAAATATGTAGTCATCATTTTTTTAAGCTTGCTTTTATAGGAGATATAATACCTCGGCTCAACTAGGTTTTTTCCTTCTTTTAAATTAATGTAGTATTTTATTAAATTTTTAAAATTTTCGATTCTCGTGCGCAGCCTTTTTAAACGTTTTGGAAGCAATTGCACTGGTTAACAAATCTAATTTTTTTTATTTTGCCTCCAAAGAATTGGCAAATCATTTCTATTGGATTTTTTCCTTATATGACGAATAAGTAAATGAAAATATTCCATCACATTACGTTTTTCAGAAAAATGGAAATAAATAATACAGAAAAGCGTATTTTGAGCACTTTTTCAAAATCGTTAAAAAATAAAGTTCATCATAGAAGTTTGTAACGTGGTTTAAATGAAAGTATGCGTCCTAATCTGGGTACATCGAAAACAACTTATGTAAATCTATAAATCTTTTTACATGCCTTGACGAATAAGTTTTTCATGAGTATGCGTTTTGTATGAATTAGTTTATGAACGGATGAATTTCTTCGAAATGTTTTGAATTTGTTTTTGTATTATGGTACTATATAATAATTTAAGATTTAAACTATCATTTGAGAAACATTACAAACCAAAATATGGCCTTCTGTATTTTTTAGCTCTATTTTTCTGGAAAATTTGATATGATGAAGCATTTTCATTAACAAAATCGTAATCTACGGAAAAAAACCTATAGAAATGATTTGCCAATTCTTTGGAGACAATTTTATTGTTGGCCAGTATTATTAGCTATTTGTAGTCGATTTAAATAATTCTTTAATTCATTTTTGTCTGGCTTTAAACAATAAGCTTTAACCATTTGTCACTTGTTTTATTTGGCACAAAATAACAAGCAATTGGAAAATCATTCTACCAAAAGAGGGATGAGAATAGCCACACATTCATCAATTATCTGAAAATTTAGGAGGTTTTATCTCTGCATAAAATTTGTCAAGCACTATAAAACCATGACGTCATTTGAAAAATGGATTTATTTTGTATCTCGAAAAAGTACAGATAATTTCGGTATTTTTAAAGTGGGTAATGTTGGCTTAAGTTTTGATATTGATTTGCTAATTTAAGATGGAACATTTTCTTACAATCTAATGAATCATTCACCTTAAATTATTAAGCAGTTTTCAGGTTGAATAAATGAAAATCACTATAAATTCGTTACAAATAATTTTTAATTCTCTGGGGCAAAATAATAATTTTTTTTTACATTAATTTAAGTTTTTAAATTAATTAATTTTCTCTGAATGCGATTAATACGGTTATTTATTATACTTTATTATTTACTGCTTATGATAGTTACTTCATTCTTTCTAATTCATGTTTCTTATGTGGAGAAAATAAAATGATCCTTGTTTCAGTGTTTCAGAACAGCGTAATTCTAGCTAGCTCGATGGAGCTGGACATGAATAATTTGTTTTTAAGTAGCAATTTGGAGCATTTCGTTTGTTATTTAAAGAACAAACACTATAGACTTAGTAAGCCCATATTCCACTCTTGGTTAAGAGAATTTCCTTCATAAGGGCCTCCGTTTTATGAGATTCAGTACAAAGGAATAAAAATTTGCCCTCATATTTGACCGCCCTCTGCCGAAAGCGAATTGATTATTTGCGCCAGTAAACATAAATCTTAATTCCCCGCTCACCAAACATCCAATTTATAATAAGGATTTTGTTTTTTTGATTTGAATTTAATATGCTTTTTCGTCGTGTTCCACTCGAAGGGAGTTTATGGCATGAAAACTTTGTGCTCAATTGCCCCTTACAGTCTAAAACAAGGAATTCTTTTTTTTCCAGGGGCAGCAGCAAGATTTGATTAAATAAATTTGCGACTGAGGGGAGCTCCGAATGACGATAGTCGTGAAACGGGGCATGCCGCTCAAAGAGAACTCTACAAAGCAGTAGCCTTTAAAAAAGGAGACATCTGGTTCTCAGCGGGACAAGCAGAGGCTCTATATTAATGCAAATGTGAACATCAAGGAGCCCCAGTTAACTCCCACGGCCTTCTTTAACAACGCAAATAAAAATAGAGTGCATAGCAGGGAACCATCGGTAACCCGCACATATAACTCCGGACCCACCAGCAACGGGGTGTAAAACATGATGTCCCACCATTTCAATTCCATGCTCGAGCACTTGCGGATAGGGTCCCTGAGGAGGACAAAGTCGGAAAATGAGAGCTCCCAATCCCAGGAGCCAGGAATGGGAGGAGGACCTGCTGATGGCACTGATTCGAGTACTAGCGATCGGGAATTTACGGTTTGTGCGGACGATGCTGGCGATCCCAGACGAATACCAAACGGTGTGGCCCCAAATTGTACGAGTGCCAAAATTCTAAGCCACAAGATTGTCGGCGAGGATAGCCTGGAGTCGAACAGTTTCGGCACCAATGTAGCCAATGTTATCCAAAGCAATATTTCGAAGACGATTAAGAAGGTACATCAGCAAGACAGCCTTGCGAGACGTCCAAGCATATCACTGCCAAATGGGGAGATTCGAACAAGTGGCAGCGGTGTGCCGATGGACCCCTCAATTCCGGTCTCGGCTGCGGTGCAGGCTGCTGTCGCCGGGAGTGGGGCTGCTCCTTCTGCTAGTACTTCCACAAATCGCTCCAGGGACCTATCACCAACACCCAGGAATATGCCCAGGAAGCTTTCCCAGGATATGAGACCGAGGACTGGAAGTTTCGTGAATATTGATGAGGAGGGGCGCACCGTTATGGTGCGAAAGCCAGCCAAATTGAGGAATATTTGCAGCAGGGCAGAAACATATGATACGCTCCATTTGAAGGGACGTGAGGTGAGTAAAGTGACTTTATTTTTTACATTTTTCTTCTTTGCGATTTAAATTTTGAAGTCCAATCTGTTAGGGGTAACTCCCCCGCCGTGATTACATGACGGTAATATTCAGATTTTTTTTTGTTTATAGAATTTTCGTCAAACTTTTTACTCTGTTTGGGAATGACTAACTTTTAGGGACAGATGATAACTTCATTTGTATTGAAATTAGCATTCGATACGACGAGTTTGAAGATATTTGAATAACCGAAAAGAAATAAAATAGAATAGCAATAGAAATATTTGTAAGTGTAAAACTTTATTTTCACTTAAATATTTCTAGGGATAGGAGCTTCTAACACTAACTAAAAGTGTAAGGCTTATATTTTATCATTAAGACTGTAACGCATTAAACACAAAGATTAGAGATAGAAACAGAAACGTAAAAATTCCGCTGTTAAAAGTAAAAGTAGAAGCGTATGAACAAATTTTGTTTGCTGCTAGTTTTATAATTACACACACAATTTCTAATAATTCAAGACCAAAAGACTCAAGACCTAGTGGTCACTTTTGCGAGGATTACCTACTTTAGGGTTTTGTATGATTGCTGTAGTTACATATGAATGACAAAGTTGCACCACTCAATGATTGTAACTAAAAGGGGAAACTATTTTAGACCTTTCAGAACCTCAAAAATTATATGGAAATGTAAGAAGTTACAATTTCTGATAGATTTTACTTAATTGAAATTTTAAAGCAATTAGTTTAGTTTATTTATTCTTTCTCTCTGTAGGCAGAAGGCTTAAGAAAATTTAAGAGTGGACGTTTATAAACCTTTTAGGAAATTATAATATCTTAGTGACATAATTTATGAGTAAAAATGTTATTAAATCATGGAAAAAATCATATTTTATATTTAATATGTTTTATCGAAAAATTTTTATTGTCAAGCATACTTGTTTAATTCAACTAAGGAGTGATTACCTCAACAGTGAGTAATTCCATAACATGTACAAATCTTCTATAATAAAATGGATCTTATTACACAAAATCTTCGATCAAATCGGCTTATTGTCATTATTTAGTAGTATAATGGCTCAATAATTTTTTTCCTGAGAGGATAAGAAATTCTTTAAATCGCCTTTGTGAAGTTTGGTTACCTCGAAATAGGCTACTAATGCTTATCGGACTGAACAAGATACCATTTTTTTCTGGTTGAAACTCGAAAATCTTCAGAATAATTGCTGTAACTTTGGGAACATTATCGTTTTATATAATCTCGACGACGCGGCATTCAAGCAGGAATACATAAAAAAACAATCTATTCAAAATCGATAGGAATTATTAAGAGGAGTATTAAGAAAAAACAAGGTAGGAAATGCTCAAGAAAATAAAATTTGGAGTTTCCATCACAATAGAGAATAAAAATGAATTCCAAATTCAGGCCGCAAATCCCTGAAAATCGTCAAGTGATATTTTACGTGAATATTTAATTCTGAGCATCTGAAACAGTTTGAAAATATATCGGAAATGAACATTGTTAACGGTTTTATGGAAAAATATAAAGGTATCAAAGGGAATTTTGGTTCCGCCTAGAGGATATTTAAAGATTCAATTTCCTTTGTAAACTCTGTTATTCTATTTGTTATTTATCCTCTATAAAAATTTAACGAGCGGCTCATATTTTTTTGGAAGGCTAATTTCATAGCTTTACCCTTTTGGAGTACATCTAGATAAATTCGATTATCGACTCCCTTTTACGCGCGACTATTAAAATGCAGTGGACACTTCGTAAACAGTGTTCTAGGAAATAGTTCCATGAATATGAGATGTATTTTTTTCATTTTATTGAAAGACAAGCTTAAAACCCCTTAGTTCTACTTTATTACGGTGCAGAAGAATCACACTGAGAACTTCCTTAACAAACATTCAATATGCAACGATAAACTCATCAAACCGAATCCTAAGGAAGTGCTTCTATACGCCTCTTCCATTTAGAGAGTCGCCCACTTATAGCATCAATCAATTATTTCTAGAAGTGCTGCAGAAAATCCTGAATGGTATTCTCCATCATTGACCTGAAGTTCTGATACTAAGAGGAGTTTATCATGCAAACTTAATTTTCAGATGGCTACTTCCTCAACACGTATCTTTTATCTAATGGGAACCAAACAGTTCGACCGTTGCAAAAACTTTATCTGAAAATGCTGGTAATTTTCACAATCGAAATATGGGCATCATCACTCTGTTAGTCGATTTAATCCAAAGAGGAAATTTACCAGAGTAGACTGAGCCTCAATTACCAGCTCTTATACCAACGATATCTACAATTTCCTCCTTTTAATTTTGCAATTTACATGGGGTTCTCAACCGATAATGAATGTGATACAACTATGGTGCTATAATTACACATTTTCAATATACATAGTTTCTACTTGCATTGGTAATTGAATATAGTTTAAACAGCACACCGGTGCTGAGGTAGATAGAGTGCGGTGTAGGCTCAAATTCTCCTGAGAATTTAGTAAATAATCAAACAGGGGGTATTGCATACTATAACCAATTGTACTATTCAGGAGCATATTTTGTACAGGACAATTATTGTAGAAAGAGAAAGGAATATGCAACACTTTGAACATTGTAAAAGGACACTTAATAACCTGAAACGTGTACACGCGTCATTTAAGTCGTCCAACTCGAAAAGTTTTTCTTTTTTCAACGGAAAGGGCCGAAAAGTTCGGTAGATGGTTTCAAACTACAACAATATTTGCCAACAGGAACCTAACACTGGATAGGCTCTCTGAGGAAAAATTTAGACGATAAACGAAATGACGCTTTTATCTGAGGTACTTTCCGAAAAAAGTTGTTGTTTCACACCCTAAAGGGATTAAAGGATGGTACCATTTGTTATAGGTCCTTGAGACTGTGCTTAAGTGGCTGACACGAGCGGCTTGGTTTCACATTAAATTAAGTTACCTTGAATTGCAGTTGTTAAGAGTGCCCATTAAAATACATACGAACTTTTTTTTAATAGAAACAAAAAGAAAACATGTAAGCAATTAAGCAAAACAATAATTTACAAGCAAAATAACTTTATAAAAATAAAAACTCTCTAAAGAAGTATACAAAGAAATTTTAATAGGCTCTAGACACGTTCTTTCATCAACTTTGATGAATAAATTATATGAATTGTATGTTTAATATTTTTTTTTTCAATTTACACATTTTAGCATTTAATTCTCAAATTGCTTTCTTATTCTTCGTGCACTCGGGAAGTAAGCCCATATGGGAACTTTTGGTGTTATTTTTTAATTTTTTAACCAGAGTTTTCTTATGGGAATCAAACCCACAACCTCGGAATGGCATACTTAGCACAGCCAAAACGAAAATGAAAGCATGGTTTAGTTAATTTTGATATCATTTGAGTGTGTGTATTGATTTTCATTTATTACCTTATCCAGCTAAAAGTTCTATGGTTCTTAGCGCGATATCCAAAATTTATTTTACATTGAGGCTTAGAGGGCATTCAGGTCCCTGATTACAATAGTATTCGTAATGGATATTATGATGCTAGTAATAGGTTCAAAACTTAAACCTATTTATCCACTTGTCTAATAGACTCTGAGAGAAATACTCATTTGTTTCTCCAAGATTAGGCGTAACACCTTCACCTACCTCAATTCTCATCTTATTCTCAAGATTAGTCAATTTTGAGGGCTTGTCCTTTCATTCAACATTACAAAGAGGTCCAATATTTCCTCGCTAAATTGGGTGCACCTAATGGTTTGTAACGAACTCATTACTGAGACCGACACAACAAGCTAAAATATGTGACAGGGCCTTTTTAGCTAAACACATCTTTACCCCCCTCAGGAATAATGGGAATGTCAAGCGGTCTTGAAAACGGCGAACGTTAATTAATGTTGCTCCTTCATTTAGTCGAATTGAGCATTACTCAACATAAGCAAAACCCGCAGCCCTCATGCACAGACAATTTCTTCCCTTTCGAATTGCCGAACATCCTTTTACAAGCGTACCGAAATTAAAAGGCAGTCAATAGCCGAAGACATCCTTCTTCATTCGAGGCCGTGTCGTTCGGGTGAATGATATGCCTCCGAAATTTCCCATATATTTCACCTGTTCCAAAATTAAACAGATTCTGTCATCCCCCGCAACGATTCACTGAAGAGTACCTGAAGGTGCGCGTTTCGGGCCCAAAGTATTTTGAGGGTGTCTCCCGCAATGAGCATTATCGCTGGCAAATTAATTACCTGGGAATAAATATTAACCTCGTTTATCTGCACGTTTACAAGCAGAACTTACCTAATTTGATTACAAGTCCACAAAGACCGGGATAGGGATAAGCCCTTTTGCTGTGACATTGCTCCACTGCTCGGTCGGATGCTGTTAAAGCTTAAAGTTAAAGGCAACAGGTTTTCCCGGTCTTGAAGTTGTTGTGCCTTTTTTCCTGCCAGAAGAAGGGGACCGCGGCTGCAAAGGAAGCACCAATGTAAACATTCTCGCAAAATAAATGGGGCATCGGGAGAAGTCCATCAATGTTGGACCTAATCGGGGCGCTAAAGTGGACATATCCGCGAACCATCTGGTGGGCGGAATGGAGGAGGAGCAATAAATCTGCGGGCAAACAATTTTCCTTCCGGTAACATCGTTATTCCTTTGCTTGTTGGGAGAAAAAGTTTTTCTCTAAATGATATGTGGGTTGGCTTTGGTCTGGTGTTTTGAGATGATCCTTGTCGTTGAAGGGCTCCAACGCAACCGTCTTCTGAACGTCTCGCATTCAAAATATTTGCGAACAGCCAGAAAAGGGAATTGGGTTTATTTTATGCTCGTTTTTTTTATCTTGTTAAATAATGAAACAAAAGGCACTTAATTAAGAAGATGTTCTCTGGAAAAATTCAATTTGATGCTAATTTATATCTAAAAGATTTTCTGAAAGAGAATTGTTTGAATTTTGTGCTGCTTATTTTATCATGTTTTCGTACCATCACAAATTCGTTTACATGCTGAATGTACGTACAGCGATTTATTTTCGTATTTTATGCGAACGCGGTTTTTCAACAATGTTTTGAGAAGTTGACATTTATTGCAAGGTTGATGACTCCTTTTCTAATAAGTTATCTTTAAGGCTTCCATATTTTTTGTTCTGCCAAAAACATGTGAATTTATTCAAGATTAAATTTTTACCACAGAAAGAGTTGAAGAAAGTTTAAGAAGTTTATTAATTATTTTCTATACATTCTCTTATCCTAGAAATTTATTAATTTACTTTTCTATTTAAATTCTTTTCAAAATGGGGAGATTTAAATAATTTCTGACCAATATCCATAAAAGTGCAATAGCCACTTTTTTAATCTTTATAACTTAAAAGGATCTACTGCACAAGGAATAGGAAGCATTTAAGTAAATTTGTTTTTGGTGGTCATAAGATAGACTTGTCAGGTGTTTGCTTGCACTTACCGCCTTCTAAAGTCGAGGAGTTGTGGTTTTTGCACCTTAATGCATATATAGAACTTTAAAACACTTAGCTGGCCATGGTTTTCCTAGACGGTAAAATGTGAATTACTTGCTCTAGCGGAGACTTTTCATGCTTATGATGTTCCTGTATGATAAATTGAAAAATTTCCGACCAAAGTGAGAAAAATGAGATATGTGGGTGTGCAATTACAAGCAGCATGTACATTTTCTTACAGAATTTACTCTTTTTGGAATAAAAACTTCATAAATTGTTGTAATTTCGCTATATAAACTTTATTTCAAAAGAATAACATCGATACTAATAAGAGATAGACTAATTTGATTATACTTGTTGTATACAAAACAAAAAACACAACATGAATTCGGTTTGGTATTGATTAGTGAGTTTTTTAACATAGTCTACTGAAATAACATTGTACCAAACATTTACACATTTTTTTTTTAACTCCAAAAGGGTTTTTGGCTTCTTTTCTTGAATTGCTCGTACCGTTATTGACCACATATTTTTAATAATATTGAGGTCAGAAGTGGATTGCCAAGATAACGATTCTATTCCCAATTCAGTTTTGAATTCTGAAACCTAACAGCGTGAAGTAGTGATAGTAAGATTTTTTTTTAAGAAAATTTATTCTTAACACATATTCGTCCGGCAATTTTTTGCACCGCCATTCACCAATTGCTGGCATTTTTTGACAAAATTTGTAGAAACGTTATGCTCTATAACAAAGCAACGTAACTTTTCAAAAATCATTATTTTTTAGTGAAATTTATTTGGGAAATGAAATAAAATGAATTTGTTTTTATATATACAACCTTTATTTTTAATTTTTTATTTTTCTGAAGATAAATAAAAATTAAATCTACAAAAAGTTGAAATGAATTACTGAAAACATAAAGTTTATATTATTATTAGGCACTCCTGCAAAAGGTTCCAAAACGGGCTCTATGTCAGTATCAGACCAAAAGTAATTTTCAGAATCACTATCATTTTCAAAGTCACTATATTGTAAAGGATATAAACAATATCACTATTGTCACTGTCATTACTATCACTATCAGATTCTAAAAAATCTTTAATGTTCTTAGTAGACTCACAATCTGATAAATTATATATTTCTTCTTCGCTCTCCATTTTACACCGTTCTACGACGCAACTGAAGCTGAAATCAGTTTTTTCATAGAATTATCTCTAATAGGTAAAAATTGCGTTTTAATTTATTCGGATTTAAGAAGACAAGAATCAATTATTTACTGCAATGTACAAATAACGAATTTTCGTCATTTGGCTTCGGGTGATTGACTGTGAAATGACGAATTTTCGTCACGCGGACAGATATGTGTTAATGTCGTAGATGCGGGTTACTTTTTTCTTATATTTTTAGAAATCGCTCTGATATATTGTAATATACTCGTAGATTGCGATAGACTACTCAGTGTTATAATGTTTTATGTGATAGACGAGGATAGTATCTAATCAGTAATAATTTTTTATATAGCAAAAAATTATAACAATAATTTTTTTATGTTTTAATTTGAGCCGAAGCTGTTCTTTGAGGAGGGTTTTTTTGGCTGCCAAATATTTTGGGTCATAAAAATTATACTTAAGCAAGTTTCGAGCCAATATAAGTCCTTTGAAATAATAGAAAATAAATAAATCAAGGATTTGACGTACAAAAATGTTTAATTTACAAAAATAACATAAACAAAAATTAATTTATCTTAAAACTCTGTTACAAAAAAAAGTTTACAGACGTAAAATATGAAAGTATTCAGGGGAAGAAAATTCGAAATTGTTAACCTTGAAAAAATTGAAAAAATTCGTGCAACCAGTTAAAAATAGGAGCCAGTAACACCATTTTACATTTCCGACTCGAACTAGATAGATGGCTATGAGAGGCGGGAAATTCAATATGTTTTATGTTTTGAGCTAAAGTTATCCGTTACAGCTAAAGTAACCCGTATCTACGGTACTAAAGGAGCGGGCCCTATGTCAGGGAGGATTAGAGAATTTTCTCTCCATTCTCTTTGAAGTCGATAATAATCCCATTTCCAAAATTTCTTTGTATCTACATGCATTTACTGACCATCTACCAGTTTTATTCTACTAACTCCATTAAATACATACCGTTACAGATGCAGCAAATTTGATGTACTTCTATATGAAAACGTTCGCTTTTTCTACAATACACTGCATACTTTCTGTCAGGACCGAAAACATTATATTTGGATGTAGCACTGAAAGCAACATGTTTCCACTAATCCAATGCCAGCTTCATGGTTTTTAGACCTTATTTTATTTTTTTGTTAACAATGGTTTCTTTAACCCCTTTTACCTACAATATCGAGTCATGCTCGTGGCACATCGAGGAGGCCGAAAATGATAAACACGTATCAGAATCGTGGGGCGTCAATTGGGCCATAAATGATAACCACGGGCCTTGTTCGTGGTGGCAATGGGGCAAAATTAATCTTCAAGATGAATATTTTTTGTCATCTGGTGCGATTCATTGCATGACAAGGAATATTTATTGTTTTTCAAACTTTACAAAATTAAAGCAGTCATATCGGCCACAAGTAGGCGTATGTGATTTGTGCAACTTCAAGCGATCAATCGAAGTGCGAAATATATAAGAAGTTATATAAGTGATCGACCGAGTTTTTGAGTTTGGCACGCCTTATTGGAAACTAAAAAAGCTATACGCATTTAAACGTTTCTGTACGCTTATTTCAGCTGATTTTGTTATCCTTAGTTCTGTCCTTAATTTAGACGCAGATGAAAACCGGTTTGTGATTAACTAAATCTAAAATAATAGCTTTTTCGGTGTTAGTTGTGATAGTCTCTTATTACTTTTTTCGAGCCAATCACGACTAGGAAGTATTCGACTGAGAAAATATTGCAGAATCAAGCAAAGAATCGAAATACTAATAAAATAGTGTAACTACAAAAAAACTCGGCCAAGGGCGAGTTGAATTCACGTGGAGAGGGTTGCCTACGATAAATATTTTATCTCATTTTAAGATTATAGACTTGGTTTCCTGTAATTTACTCGTATAAGTAAAGTTTAGACTCAGTAGTTTCGGTGATAAGGGTTTGGGAATGGAATTGTTTTTTGAATTTTCTAATTTATCCCAAATTCAAAATTCGACAGATACACAAGTTATCCTAAAAGGGTTCCGTTTTTTTCATTCGGACGTACGGAACTCTAACAATATGGAAATTAAGCACTGCAGCCTTTTCAATGTCGCGGATGTGACGGACGGATGATAAAATTTTAACTTTAAAAAATGATTTAAAAAACCAAACAATAATTGTAATAATAAACAAATGAAATTAATAGAATGCTTTGAAATTTGGAAGTAAGGGCAATAGATAGATGAGAACAAGTCTAGGTATACCAAAAAAAGAATTTGTTTTTTATTAAGTTAATTCTCTACCCTTATAATTTGCTTCTCCCATAAAATTGAAAATCGATCTACAAAATGGATTTTCTCCTCTTGCCGGACAAACGTTTCATTTATTAAAAATCATATTTGTTTCTATTATACAATCTTTCTCACAAATTTAATGTACATGCCAAAAGGCTGAACCCTCAACAATAAGTTGGTACAAGTGCTTTCGTTATTTCGCGGCAGATCGTAAAAAGTATAAGACTCAAAAATTTACCCCCCAAAAAATTCAATTTTCAATCTAATGACGGGGAACCGCACATTATCCCTGGAACAGGTCAACCTTAAAATTTCGAAAGCATACCCGAATATTTAGGGTGAGGCGTTCTGAGTAACGGCGGTAATAACCCTTTCCAAGTAATTCTTGGAAAGCCAAGCTGTGAAATTAAGGGCGAAACATTTTCGAAACAGTTTTCGTACTCCGCCAACGCAAACAAACCGCGATTCTAGGGGAGCTCTGGTATGAAGTCAACATTGCTCAATAATTAAAAGATATTCGACGTCACCTCAACAGGCAATTCTCCCATCATGGTATTACAATTGGAATTAATTTCCTGACACTGTTTTTGCTAAATTATTTCTCAGAATGTCCCATTGCCTCCCTACCTCCTTAGCAATCAAGGGAGTCGTTCTCGAAGATCTTTATCGGCTCATTATTCTGTCGGCATTTAGAGTTTAAAGGGCCCAAAGTTTGGTGCTTTCTCTTTCGGCTAGGTGACTCTAACGTGTATTCTTTTTGGGTATCACCCCTAACCAGAGGAGCTCCATTGTTGGATTCGCCTAATAATCTTTAACAGATGCTAGGAGTATCTAATCCTAAGCATCCCAAAATTTCACAGAAAAAACAAACATTTCTAAAAGTACTCTATTTGTCAGCATTATCTAGAGTGAATAAGGCAAATGGAACTACTTAAAGCTTTGCCGTCCCAACGAGGTCGTTCTGGAGCCCCAAATAAGACGTCCTCGGCTGTAGGCTAGAAGGACTTGATGCAGCCAAAGAACTGCTTTCAATAAGTCGTGAAGAACTTTAGAGCAACAATAGCGTTCGCTAGGTGGGAGCTGGCATATGACGACTACAAAATTTCACCCTTAGGCGGGGACGAGCACAAGAAAGGTTCTCTCTTTAAAGAAGTTTGCTTTTCTATAAAATTGGTCATTCCTAAATGTCGGGTGATTCTGAACAGTTCTAAAGGACCAATGGCCGTAGGAAATTCTTATTGCGTGAATGGGCATAATTGTCCTGAGGAAAATAAATAAAAGTCCATTTAGCTCATGATTAAATTCCTCTTAGTACAGTTTCTGAGATTAAGATATGCAAATGACTGATATAAGATGAAATGTTCACTTTTGAGTGTGTTGAGCCTGAAAATGCCTCGGGGATTAAACAGAAGAGGAGAATGCTAGAAAATGTTAATCTAAAAATTACGTTTGAACTGCTATAAGGACGCAACTTTTGCTTGAAAATTGTTTTATTATTCACAGCTTATTCGATGTCATTCATTGTCTGTGTCTTTTAACTATTTAATTGTTTTGATGGCTGCTATTTTCGTGTTCACATTAAATCTTGTACGTGGAATAATTGACAAGAGTATGAAGATTGATCCTTGGTAAACAATTTAAGAAATTTGCACGATTTCATACTTTTAAATAAATTTGTTGTATTTCCAAGTTATATTTATTTTCAAAACTTTAAAAATAATCGCCGTCGACTGCTTTTATGAATTCTCAAATTTTTACAACATACAACCTATCCCAGATTTATACCATATTGGTTCCGCAGAAAACCGTGTAAATGAAAATCACATAATAGATAGGTAAAACCATACAAATCGAAAACAAACTAAGTTTTTAATATAATAATTCAGTAATTTATTTAAACGTAAAATAAAATAAAGATAGATAGATAGATACGAGAACTATAAGATCCTTGTGTTTTTAAAATTTTCATTACTGTGATCACTTTCATCCTTTCTTCCTAATTGGTATGACATTATTTTCATCACTTGATAAATTAGGGCGGACTTACGAGGGTTGTTTGTTTCCGACCTACCCGAAATACAAGGAATTTTTCTTCAAATTTATTTTTATTTTTCTACATAGTCTCCTTGTAAGTTTATACACTTCTTCCAGCGATGCTCCCATCTCTGTAAACCGTCTAAACAGAGCGTTGGTAAGGTTCGTTCGAATACGCCGAATAATCCAAAATGAGCAAACGCGGCACCCAACGCTTTCTCATGCTTAAATTTTGGTTCAATATGTGACAAAAGCGTTTTTTGGACATTTTCCTAGCCTCGCTATCTCTTTAAATTTAATTCGACGATTGTTTAGTCTCATTTGGTGAATTTGTTATCATAAGTGGTTGCAGCTTCTCGTCACCTAAATTAGTACGGCTACGTTTAAATTCAGCTGTCCAAAATTGCACGGTGGTAAATAATGGTACAAAGTTCTCGTTCACATTACCTACCTCTTTTATTTGTATAGACGTGTTGCCGTTTAAAAACAAATATTTAATGACAATTTGATACTAAATGTTTTTTCCTGTTTCACAAAAATACATCGATTTACTCAAATGATCTGCAAACAAGAACTGCGCGTCCAAAATAGCAGAAATTTTGATGAGTACCTTTCAAAACATGCCCTAACGCATTCTCCAACTTTTGTTTACGAGTATTGTCATGCTCAACATGAAGTGAGGTCGGAAACTTTTCAGAGAACCCTCGTAGTAAAGAAATCCGTAATTATGCATGACACGAAAATGTTGATTTTTACTAATCGTTTTTTTAATTTGTTATTTTTTTGTAAAAAAAAGCTAAATCGTATAAATAAAACTATTTTACACTTGATGCGATTTGTTTTCCTCTAGTTGAGGTTTATCTTAAAAGTACAATAACAGTTTTGTGTATTGGTGATACCAAAAGATTTAAAATAAAATAATTGTGTGACCCTACTTTTAACTGCATAACTGATGTATTAAATTGCAAGGATCCAATTCGATTAATGATTAAAGATTGTAGGAGGCCTTTGTTCACTAGGGCGGACAATCTAAATACATAGGAGCAAAATTGCACATACTTATTACATACATTTGCATTGTTGCACTGCGGAGAACGAATATTCCTAGAATCCACACCTCTCGTTTTCTATAACAAACCCCTGCAAAATTGAATGTAAACTCCCCACAAAGTTCTAAATTGGCTGTATAGCATCACGTTCCCATAGAAAATCTTCAATTGGATAAATCAGCACTACGCTCGAAGCGATTTGTCTTCCTTGGCTCTTGTAAAAAGGTATGCCAGTCGATATTTCTCGAGAATGAAGGCTTCCAAAATGGTGTGTGTGGAATATGTATATGCTTACACTTTCTTATACATATACAATATACACATATTCCCTGAAAATTAAACTTCTCTCTCTAAGCTCTAGGAAAACGTTAAGTAAGGAAGCTGATTTCAAATAGATCATATGACTTTAGGAGCGCGCCTTAGTTTGTGCGACTTTTGAAAATTTTCATCACCCTCTGAGAATTTAGGATTGCTTGGTGTATCTCTTTATCACCCACGACATTGTATAAAGTAAGTTGGAACAAATTGAAAGCTCAACGTCCCCTCACCTCTTATAACAATAGGAATCATTCAGAACGTGAATTGGATGTATCTGGGGGAGAAATCAGCTCAAAAATGAACCGTAGGATGAGTCGAATTTAGCGGAAGGGAGGGTGATATGTCTGTTTCCTGAGAAAATTAAATTCACACTATTCGAGTCTAGGGTTTAGTATTTGGTCAGAAGAATTGGCTAAAATTGGTGGAATCCTTAAAATACTTAAACTACCTTTTACACATCTATTTGATCGAAATGTTCGAAGGTCGAACATTCCTCTGCCGACCGGCATAGAAGGAAACCTCATTACCACTCAATCTAACATTTAGCTGGATCAATTCATCACTCCAAGGAGGCATGTATGTATACCGCACATCTTTCTGAATTTACCGCCAAAACTTCCAAACAAGGAGTAGTCGGCGGTTCAACAAGAAAGCCATGCCACTCAGTCCAAGATGAAGGTGAATTCTAAAACCTTTTGGCAGATATAAAGCGGAGCCCCATCAATAGTTGATGAACAGAGCAGTTTGCCCGTAAATATTTGATAAAGGGTCAAAAAACACCCTCCTGGAAATATATATTTATGAGAGATGTCGGCACCAACTGTGGAGCAGATTATTTTCAGCATTTATCTTGGCTGCGTAAATTGAATAAAAGACTTCAGCTCCACTTGAAATGTCTTGTGGAGCTGCAGGTCACTCGCCTAATATGTTTTTGTTAATACGTTAGTTCTTTTTCTTTGGGGGGATGCAATTAAGTTTGCAAAGGATGTAGAAGGATCATCATTTATTTGATTGCTAGTTCCCCTAAAATCTATTTACACAACCAATTTGAGAGGCAAAAAATAACTTAGAAGATCTTGTTATAAATGAAAGTAGAATGCAATTTTGATGACACATTTCTAGGGGATAAGTCGATAGATTTGGTATTCGCTTTAGTACTATTAAAGTGTATGTGAAGAGCTCTACACTCTTTGAAAAGAGTCGGACGTGGCAAAACGAATTTCGAATTCGATGCGATTTAAGGAATAACTTCAAGAGTTTTCTTTTATGGTACTTGTTAATGTACAGTTCATTTTCAAGATAAATATTTACTATTTTATTTACACGAAGGGAAAATGTTTTCGGTAGTATCGAAAATTCTTATTTACCTGAAGGCTCCGAAGGTATAAAACATAGACATGATTTTTTTAAGGTTAAGTTAATTTAAAGAAATTTTCACCTAACAGATATCAACAGAAGCAGAAAAATATGTTTTAAGAATTATTTGAAAATGATTTTATTTCTTGTGACAATTATTTATTATGATTTTTCAAGGAACTATTACTTTATTTGACTGATATTAATTTTAAAATGTCTTA
This sequence comes from Philonicus albiceps, assembly GCA_963969385.1. Taxonomy (NCBI): domain Eukaryota; kingdom Metazoa; phylum Arthropoda; class Insecta; order Diptera; family Asilidae; genus Philonicus; species Philonicus albiceps. The sequence continues at coordinate 11,789,539 of OZ017775.1, read as the reverse complement.
AAGTAGGTGCGATAAATTCTACTATATACTTATTTTTTAAAGATAAAATAGATTCTTAAGTACAAAAAGCAGAGAAAAGGTACCAACCACCAAGAGATGATATCTTCCATTTACGAAATTATGTTGTAACCGAAGGAGGTGATACGGCTTTATAATTTCATGGCCAAGCCCGGAGATAATTTATCCATTGTGACATTTTTATAGGGCAATTTGCAGTAATTGATTATAGAATATCTCGATGGAATGTAGCAGTTAAGATAATTAAAAAAAAATAATAACAATGAAAACACCACTTACCCTGAAGTACCCCAATTTCCTCCTTGAACTGCAATCTCGAAACAATTCTTAAAAAAATTCATCAAAAATTTAATGCTTCTCAAAGAGCACTTTAATAACCTGAACCTTGTTGGGTTTAAATGGAATGAGAATGCCAACTAGGCAGAATCCCTCATCAGATTCAACAAGGACTATTGGGAGCAGAGCCGAAGTAAACTTGCACTCGTGTCGTTTGTCCCTAATTTAACGAGGAAAGTATTTAAACGCTCATAATTAAATTAAAGCGAAATAAACTGGAGCCCGGTGAGCACTTGTTGAGGGTAACAAAGTTGCTGGCAGGAATTGAGCTCTCTCAACAGAGACTCTGTTGTATGCCACGGAAAAACAAGAGCACTAATATGCCTGAATTAGGTTTATAGCCGTCATACTTTGTATTGTCTTCGGCAGAGCTTGCTCGGCTGGGGCCCATCTGTAAAGGGTTAAAATAGACACCATTCAGAAGATTTCAGGTCGCTGCATAGCTTATGTTTTTCTTCCATTTCTGTTTATATATTTCGTCTGAGAACTTTTCCCTGTTGAGAGAATATAGGGCATAAACAGAACTGGATTCTGCTCGTGTTCACCATCAGATAATTTTCATTTTCAACTTTTTATTTTTTCGTATATTAGGGTGCCACAATTCCCTCGAGGACTTTGACTTAAATTTCGCTATAATCGCCCTTGGGCTCAGTTTGCAGAAACATATTTACGTAAAATGGTTTTAAAATTTTATTTTTCTTTTTTCCAGATTCTCGGATGCTCCCGATCGACGTGCATGGGCAGCACGATGTTTTTCCACATGGCCGTTAACGAGTCTAGGAAACCTGATGTAGTTCTAGACCATGCAAAGGATTTTCTAGACCAGTATTTTACCTCAATTAGAAGGTACTCAATATTTTCCTCCGTTCTACGAATCGTTTTTATGCGCTTCGTGGATGTTATTTTGCAGGCATTGCTCCCCAGCTCATGAGGCAAGGTGGAATCAGGTGCAAAAGGAAATTGAATCTTCCGGCAATTATCATTTGACTGAAACAGAACTTATTTATGGTGCTAAGTTGGCGTGGCGGAATTCATCGAGATGCATTGGGAGGATACAATGGTCCAAATTACAGGTGGGTACGTTTTTTAAAAAGAAAATTTGACGATAAAACTATAGGTGTTCTAAAACCGAAAAAGTCAAGTAGGGATGGGCATTCAAATTAGAGTGCAATACTCTGCACTTTTCACGTTAGTTGTAATTTGGTACTTGACTTTGTCTGGTATTGAGGGAAAATTATACCTTTTCTATGGAGATTGAATTAAATTGCACTTTGCTGGAGTAAAAGAATTAAGTAAGCAAGAAGGATGCCACTATATTTTATGTTAAATTATCAAATATTCTTTCTCGAAACAAATGTTTTTCATTTATAAAAATTACTATCTGACATATCCAATAATCTCAATTACAAGAATTGATGTCGTTATTCAATGCAGTACTAAAACAGTAAAAACTATCTTGTTCATATGCAATTAAAATGCATTGTTCTTTTTTCGTGTTTTTATAATAAACATTGCATTTTTAAGGCACCTTTTCAATTAGGCTCTCGCAATTAGAGCCCCTGATGAATTCAATGAATTAGGGCGTTTTTGTTCCCCATAAAGCGGATACTGCGGTAGCAGAGTAAATTTGCATTCATTGCGAGGCAGTTTTAATGCGTTGCTCAATTGATTGATAGCTTGATCGGTTTATTTGAACTGATTTGCATGGAGTCTATAGTGGGCTGCAATAAAGTTTTAGCTTTAAAGAGAACAGCTAAAAAGGAAGAAGGTCTTTACTTTATTGAATGAAATTTCATATGTTTTATAGTTCCAAAAGTAACAATGCGAAAATAAATAGCAATTTCACATTACTTAGGTCCTTTTTTTCTTTAGTAGGAGTTTTATCCAAACTTCTCATATAACTTGGAAACTTTAAACCGATTAAGAAATAAATTGAACCAGATTTGGTAATGATTTTAAAATAAAATACTTGTTTGCTTCCCATCTGTTTAATATCCCCGAATGAATCTCAATGGTCAGTGCACCTTACGTGCATCTGCAGGAACTTGAGGAAGCCTTTCGCATTACATAGCAATTTCACAAAGTTAACTACATGCGCAAACACTTCACTCGCTGATTAAACTTTTTAACCGAACTTTAATTATCTCTGCAACCACCGTTCAAACCAACCAGGTGGTCGTCCGAGTTTGGTGTTCTCAAAGACATCCGTGCAGAGCAACTTGCTAATGCCTCTGGAGCTCGATTCAGTTCTGAGGGTGTTGTGTAAAGTACGAGGGCACTTGAGGGGTGCACCCCCCGATCGCTGTAGAGAGACTTTCACCTGTACATGTAGAAGAAGTTGAGGGGATTGATTTCTAAATTCCATGTGCTTTTCAGGTATTCGACTGCCGGTACGTAACGACAACGAGTGGAATGTTTGAGGCTATTTGCAATCACATCAAGTACGCCACAAATAAGGGCAATCTCAGGTGAGTACTTATTCGCCTCTGGGCTGTATCTGCTAATTGATATGCTCGTAATTAGCACGTACCTCTGCGGTTTTATTCAATTTTATATTTTGTGCCTCAGGTCCGCAATCACAATATTTCCGCAGCGTACGGATGGTAAGCACGACTACCGGATCTGGAACAGCCAGCTCATATCGTACGCAGGATATCGAAAATCTGATGGCACCATCGTTGGTGATCCCATGAACGTTGAATTCACGGAGGTAGCTCGAAAATATCTCTACCGTAGTACCTGGTGAGGCTCGTGTTAATCGCTGGATTTGTATCTTCCATAGGTCTGTCTGAAGCTCGGCTGGAAAGGGAAGGGAGGCGGATGGGACATCCTACCCTTGGTAGTTTCAGCAAACGGCCATGATCCAGATTACTTCGATTATCCACCGGAATTAATTATCGAAGTCCCATTAACTCATCCGACGTAAGTTTTATATATGTCAATCCACATACTATTCGGCTTTGCCAGTCGAATATGCGATTCTAAATTTTTTTCCCCTTCAAACAGATATGAGTGGTTCGGAGATTTGGACCTCAGATGGTATGCTCTGCCTGCAGTTTCCAATATGCTCTTTGACTGTGGTGGCATTCAATTCACAGCTACCACTTTCAGCGGTTGGTACATGTCAACGGAAATTGGTTGCAGAAATCTCTGTGATACTAATCGTCGCAATATGCTCGAGGTAAGCAACTAGTACAACTGTATAGCATCCGTTCGGTCCGGTCTATCCGCAGGCGACAGTTTTATATCGCTTTATTTTGCCTTTCTTGATTTATTGGATTATATATCCTCAGCAACAAGTATCCCTCTGCTCTGCTTACGTGGATGAAAGCCGGTTGTGATAGGAACCGATATGAAATGCTTTTGAAAGCAATTCAAGTGGATCTTATTGAATTCCTCCTTCTTTTGCTTTAACTTTAGTTTTGTTTTCTATAGCTGTTTGCAAAAGCAAAACTGATTACCGGATATAGAATCTGGATTCTATTCTAAATTGCAACAGCTGGCAAAAATGGCCCAGAAGACTATTGATCCTCTTTTTCTTTTTAAGGAACCGATAAAGTTTGTGCACTGTACCATAAAATATTTATTGAAAACCATATTTTTTTTTAAAAGTTGTTTTGAAATCCCTAATTTACATTCTGTCACTTAAGAGCAAAAGCTTCTAATGGCAGAGTTTGAAGATTGTTTGTTTTTTAAATAGTACTAGTTTAAAGTTAGGATAGACAAGTTGTAAAAGTTTTGTTATATTATAAATTATTGGATTTTACCGAAATCTATTTATCGGTGATACCTTTCAAAACTTTTCGTCAAGTCTCCTGAGAGCCTTTCTAACTTTCTTATCGCTTTATAAATCGTTGTTTTAACAGATCCAATTTTTTTTATTCTAATTCCTCTTGGAAATTTCTGGAAATCTCTAATTACAAATATTTCGTATTCGTCGTTACTACTTTTACCGCAGAGCACATTCCATAAACTAACCAGATTTAAAGTTCCCTTAGGACCCTACATTAGTTGGCAAGGAAAGATTTAGAATTATATACAAAAATGTTGAGGATATTTTTTCGCCTTGTGTCCGGTGGGAAATAATTTAAAACTTTGAGATCGTAATAATTTTATAAACTGGTAGCAAATTTATCCAGCAGTTGTTGTAACCTATTGGGTGAGATTGGTCGTTGTTCTATCAAGGTCTAACTCAACTTGAACCTCATCATCCGGAGAGAATTTTTGGGTGGTTAATATCAAGGCAAGTTGCCGCGTTAGCATTCATCTGGTGCCCCATTTCATTAAACTTTTACTTGTAAGAACACAACTCGCGCAAATATGGTAATAATGGAGCTATCTGCATTTTACGTGTTCCAGACGGTCGCATTGAAAATGGACCTGGATACACGTACTTCTACATCCCTCTGGAAAGATAAGGCGTTAGTCGAAGTCAACGTCGCTGTGCTGCATTCCTTCCAGAGCAAAAACGTAACAATAGTGGACCACCATACAGCAAGCGAAAGTTTTATGAAACACTTCGAGAACGAGTCAAAACTTCGGTAATTACTATATACATTAGTGTAAATGTCTGTTTCAATATTCTGATAACGTTTGTCGGTTACATTTACAGGAATGGGTGTCCCGCTGATTGGATTTGGATTGTGCCACCGCTGTCCAGCTCAATTACACCTGTCTTCCACCAGGAGATGGCATTATACTACCTGAAACCCTCATTTGAATATCAAGATCCAGCGTGGAAAACACATGTCTGGAAAAAGGGCAGGGACCAGGGAAAGAGCAAGAAGCCGCGACGTAAATTCCATTTTAAACAGATTGCCAGGTAAGTAAGTCGGTGACAGAAGCAATTTCCCACCTTTAGCATCCGGTCAGAGCCCCCCAACATTTCTATAAATTATTCAGGAGTCTGCTTCCCTGTTAACTTATAACACGACGTCCCTAACCTGGGCCATATTTATTCATTATGCCCGCCCAACCCTCCGCTCAATCCCAGTCGGATTAGCATCCTTGCCAATGTTTAGATAACCCACCCAGTCCCGCATTCTTAGTCTTCCTGTTTTCGGGTGCACAAGACGACACATTTTACTTGTCTTGTCACCCTTTAAATATTTTCAGGGTACACTCCAACGCAATGTTCTTATTATTATTTTTTTTCTATTTTTATAGAGCCGTGAAATTTACATCGAAATTGTTTGGACGTGCTCTTTCTCGCCGCATTAAAGCTACAGTTCTTTACGCCACCGAAACGGGCAAATCCGAGCAATACGCGAAGCAGCTATGTGAGCTTCTGGGGCACGCTTTTAATGCACAGGTAAGTGGCACCGCAGCATCCCAACGTCTTATAAGAGAACACCCACAAAGTTTTCGTCAAGGTAAAACAGATTTTGCATTTTAGCTGGAATGCCAGCAAGAGACCTCGGCATTGCTGATCTTTTAAGTACCGTCCGTTGTAGAGGACGTCCGTGTTTTTATTGTTCCAAACCCCAAAAACGAGGCAAGATTCAATTTGATAAAGAAAGGACTTATGCTGGATTCTTGAGGCATTAAATATATTTAGGTACGGCATATTTGTGTGCCCAAGAATGATTTCGGGAAATGTTTTAGCATCATAACTATATAGATTTAGACTAGAGGAAAGGACCTTTTTCTTTTCATCTTTTCGGTTTAAATATTTTGCAATTCCGAAGTCATTAAGATTGAAATCTTTACAAATCGGTTAAATAAATTTTCTTTTTTGCTTGCGTGAAAAACAGTGCAAGACAGAATTATTAGTTATTTAAAGAACCCTCCGTGGCATTATTTACTTTTTCACAACCTGAAATTGGTAGATACTCTTTTATAATGCTACTTATTTAATATAACCTAAACTGATTATTTAGTTTTCTGTATCATGTTATTCATTATTTTCAGCTACTATTTTCAATTTTGATCTTAAAGTCTTCGTTTAAGTTATAGAAAGGACTAGTCCGTAGAGTGTAAACGCTAATCTAGATCAAATAAACCGATTTAAGATTGATTTACACACTATCGTACTGTATTGGTGCTTTCTCATAATTTGGAAGAGCCAAAATAGCATCATTCGACAAAATAGTGTCGACTTCTATAAAGTTTTTCAAGTAATCGACAAGGTTACAGTACTTATCATGTACATAATTTTAACTTTAGTCAGTTGTTTTTAATTGTTTGAAGATATAACATGACCAAGATGGAACAATTTCTTAATATAAATGTGCGAACAATCATTTTAAAGTCATAAAAACATATTCAAAAGAGAATAAATCGGCATAATATTAAAGCAAATGTGTCGTTGGGGTGAATGGCTCCCGAATATTGAATAAAATCCAAGTGGCGATTGCGGTGACTACATAAAAACCATCCGGAACCAAAGAAATTCAATTGGTTATGGTTATGTGCGCACATGACGAGCGAGTGACTCGAAATTCACTTAAGAAGGTAATCTAAATTCGCCCTCATTGCCAATGGTCTCAGATACAATTTATTTGAAAGAGCTCTACAACAGAGCGTCGTTATCCTGTTTACCTTATCGTCTCCACCCATTCTTTTGAAAAAAAGAGGCAAATGTGTTGACACTGAAAATAAAAACTGTTATATATATATAGATATTTATGTATATATATAGGCATAATCTGCAGATCACCATTCAGGCAGTTTGTCGGCGGACCCATCCGAAGCGTCCTGACCTCAATCCTAATGGACATTGGATAGCACCTTATCCAGACGAATCTTTAGGTACGTTAGATTGGAGCCACCCCCGGTCAGGGGATGTGTAGGCGGTAGGTGTCGGCCCACGTAACAAGTTGAGGCTCCCAAGAGAGGTCGGCCGAAACACAACATTAGTCCTCATCACAATATTCAGTCAGGTCACGTATCCTTTATTAAGTTGATTTTTCTTGATTCGTTGACCCTGCCACTTAGGAATGGGGCCATATTGGAAGCTAAGGGGCGATTATGGGTTCTGGTGGGTAATCAGAGGTAGTTTCGTGTACCCCTCGGTTGCAAGTTTTGTGGCCCTTCTGTGCCCATCCAAGTGAGACGTGCTTTCTTCAATACATTTTCTTTTTTCCCTTTTTGCAGGTATACTGCATGTCAGATTATGACATATCGTCCATCGAACATGAGGCCCTGCTTATAGTAATCGCTTCCACATTTGGTAATGGAGATCCTCCCGAGAATGGTGAAGTAAGGATTAGAAGTTTTTTCCTGTATTTTCTTCCATGTCTTTTTTTTTCAAAACTAAAAGTAGCAAACTTGATCGTTGTAACTTTTCTTTCCAGGATTTTGCTCAGGGACTGTATGCGATGCGGCTTCAGGAGTCTGGAGATAATATTGATGGAACTGATTCTAAGTGAGTATCGCATGTTGTTACTTTGACGACTAAGGTTTTATTTAAAAAAAAAAAAAAGAAATATATTTAAGAGAAGTTATTTTCTCATTTTGTGATGTTAGATGTCTCCCCTGCTCAAAAATTCGATTTACGCAGTCGACTTCTCATTTCAGCGGTTGCTTTAATTTGTTAATGTTTTTCCTTATAAAATATCCCAAAATATGTACAGCGGATCTTCGTTGAGTCCGCAACAATATATTTTTTAAGATCTAAATATCTGGTTTTTTAACCCCCGCTATATGTAATATTATGACACACTGAAGGGCAAAACTGATTAAATATAAACAAACAACGGAGTCTTCCTATTAGTAAATGAGATCTCATTCTATGAATTCTAATTTCTCTACTTATTTCACTGTCTTATTATTAAATGCAACGTAGTTTTGTTAAAATTATCAAAACGTGTTTTTAAAATAGTAAAAAATTTGAAATATTTCTGTGACTCAGTTTTGCTCTCTGCTTGAAATCGCGACACGCTAGTAACTTTTATTTACTTTTTGGACACCGAACTGGTGAAATTAGGAAGAGTTCAGTTAGTCGAATATTGAAAAATAACACAATAGTTCTGATCGAATTATGAATAAAGTGGGCAGGCCAAAGAAATCTCTTATCGGGTTGTACGAAATATTGGTCGAAGATTAATCACTGGTGAATGCAATTCGCCAAGAGTAGCGCTATTTGGATAATAAGGACGCTGTGGATTGTGGATGCGTTGTGTTTCGTTGGCTTGAAACCTTAAAAAGAGAAGAAAAAAACAGTTTTTATGCAAAAAATATTAAATTTCGAAAATAATTTTTGAAGAAGTATGAATTGTGGAGCGAAAATGATTAGAAACAGGTTTTAGGTTTTTTATATTACTTCTTGCACCATTGTATTATTCAAGGAGAGAGGAAAATAAATAGAATACAATCGGATTACCGCTCATGGTATTGATACAAAGATCAGTAAGGCCCGCATCCTTTGGGACTAAAACATATTGTTAAATTCGGTCGTGGAATTTTGATGTTTTGGAGAAGTATAACTCCTATTGGAATTGATCCCTAGTTAAGATCGAAGGTAGAATGTAGAAAGGAATATTACCTGAAAATTCTGCAAGAAAATTTATCGACAGCAATGAGCTTAATGCATGAAAATGTTGCTGATATTATACTCGTATTTTTACACGACAATGATCCAAAACATACAGCTAAAGTCGTATCACAATCGTTTCCGAGATAACGTTTCAGTATTTTAGATTGACTACCATAAAGTTTGGATTTAAATTCAATCGGTAACTTGAGGTCCAATCTAAAATAATAATTGGTGAAACATGCAACGTCTTTAAAAGGAATTAATGGATAATTGTGGAAACGGGTACAGGGAGAAAGGTAAACGATTCTAATAAATAAATAAAAATAATAATAATAATAAATAAATAATAATAATAAAATAAAAATATTCAAAAAATTATATGAAAGTGTTCAAGAAATGAAACGGGCTGATGGATTATGAAAAAATTATTAAATAGGGGGTTAATATCACAGATGCAAAAGTGAATTATACACTGAATTTGCCAATTGTTTCTAGGGTTCCGTGAACCCCTATAGGAACACTTCGTTGTCGGTCTGTCTGTCTTTCAAGATGCTTTTTCTCAGGAACGCGTAGAGGTATGAAGTTGAAATTAATATTAAATACTATAGGGGTTCACGGTCCCTAGAACCTATAAAAAAATCAAGCTTCTAAGTCAACGCAATCAAAAAATAAGGCCATTTATGCTGCATATTTTGACATTCGCAAATAAATCAAAACTTATAGGATACTTCTCTAGAATCATGAAATTTAACAAGCAGCAAGGTCTCACAATGGGGCCTCTGATAGTTCAGTTGTTAGCGCGCTGTCCTACCGTCCCAGAGGCTGTGGGTTCGAATCCCACGAATAACCATGGTCTCCTGCGCTACGTGGTAACACAATGGGCCAAAATTGGCCTAAGTGTGCCTTTGTAGGCAGCCACAGCAACCTAACCTAACCTAAGATCTCACAGTACAAATAAAGGAAAAAATCAGAAAGTCTTTAATTTGTAGTTATATCACCGTGACGTACATATATCGACGTATGGGAGAACATTTTTTAATTTAAATAAATCAGAATCGTAGACTTATTACATGATAAATGATTCAATTTTGATTCAATTCAAATAGTAACTACTTATTAACTAGGTAGGGTATAATGTCACGAAAATCTCAAGGTGCGAGTTCTACTTACTCGTCTGTTTTTCTACGGATTCAAGTTAATTTTTATGAATTTTCTCTTTTTGTTTTTTTGTAAAATTTTTAATTAGTTATAAGATCTTTATGAAATCTAATATAATTTTTATTTTAAAAAGTAAAACAGTACCATTGAATCAATTTTGTTCCTTAGTGTATGAGTCTACGAATTTAAATGGTATTTGTAATATAAGTCTATAGGTCTAAACCTTTATAGAATTTTAAACAAATTCTAAAATACTGAAATTTTCAAATAAAATTTTAAATTAAACTCGTTATGTGGTATAAGCGCCGTCAATATATTTTTATTTATATTTTAAATTTCAGCGTTTATTCAAAAGTGAAAATAAAATAAAATAAAAAAACGAAGGAATAAAATTCTTGATAACTTCTTTAATGAAATATGAAAACTTGAAATAGGCAATAATTCATTCTATTACAAAAATTGGACTTACCAAAAACTCCAAAAGTCTCATGCTGATCCCCAATTGATTTTTACCAAAAAAAAAAAAAAAATACGTGACCCATTAGCACCAGAGGAAGCCTTCCCGTCGAATCGCAATTATTGTAACCAGGCCCCTACCAAATCCGGCCACCATCAGAGACATTTGCCGCGTTTTTTTTTCTTTCCAAGAAGATTTACATAAATTGAGTTACCCCGGGAGCACATGAAGGACGACTGGGCGCCTTGTACGATAAATGGCAATTCTTGTAGAATCAATCCTCGCTACCAAATCCCCGTGTAACGTAACCGGCACTTGTTAAAAGTGTGACTGAAGTGTCTCAGTGATATAAAACTTAATAAGGGCTGCAAGCAGCTCCTTGGTTAGCTCCTTCCGGAGAAGTGCAGAGGAGTTTTTTTTCTTCCTATAGAATGGGAAAAATGACAGGATGGGATCTGGAGCTCCGAGGATGGATTTTCAGACTTTAATGACGGATATCGCGGATTTAGTGAAGAGATATAACCGCGGAATTTAAGACGTTCTCATTTTGATTATTAAAACGTCGGAGAGGATGGTAAGTTATTAAGGGACGCAGAATAATAAAGTTTCATTTTGAGACGACCACTCTTAAGGGTTTCGGTCTAACTAACTCCATGAAACAAACGTTGCTCCTGCTTGTAATGGAAAGAGGTCATAAATAACATTTCCATGTAATCATTTTCTGCTGTGTTTCCAATTACCACCCGAGCAGAAGCTCTGACCCTTTTTCTTACTTTACATTGTTCGCGGTGGCTTTTCACCTTGGGGATTCGGTCAGAGGATGCAAAACGCATCCTCTTGGGATCTGGTTGAGAGCCTCAAACATCCCATTTCGTCTTAACAATTCTCAGGTTAATGGCGCCTTTGTAGGAGCGTTAATTCTCACCGTATCCCTTCGGACAAAACAATGAAACAATAGCGCAATTAGTGCTCTGCTGGAAGTGCTTTTGGTGGCGTTTATCGTAAATTGTTGTTCTCTTTGCCCCGAATGCACTTCATGAAACTAGAATGCAAATTTTGAGCCCACAAGGACCCTTAGCACGCCTTTAGGTGATTCTGAAGAGTTCATCTTCTATAGGCAGTTCTGTCTGAACAATCGTCGACTCGTTGAAGCTACCCAAATTTCCCTAAAATTTCCTGCTATTTGCAGTTTTCGATTGAGTGCAATGGTCTCATAAGCGAAGACCAGGTGAAAATCATGTTTTACGAACCAGAAAAATTCCTTCAGTTTATCAACCTAATTTAGCGGTGTACCACTTGTACCACTTGACTCTTTTGTTCGTTCTTGGAATAGAACATTAAAATGAGACTAAATGAGACTTTATCCTTTCACCTGTTGTAAAGAATAGCAATTTATTAAAGTGTTTTCACCACCAAAGCACTGAGGAAATTATTCAGGTTGAATGTGTTTACGTCGTGAAATCAGACAAGATTCATGGTCGTAGTGGTCGTAGCTTAAGGGTAAAGCATAAAAAGCTCATTAAAAATATTTCGTTACATTTCTACCACTCCTTCATTTTAGTACAATTAATGAGTGTGGGTTTGTTTGCTCTTGACACTTAAATATTTTATTCTGAATCACGTTCCATTCAAGTACGTATCACATGTCGAAAATGAAAGAGAAGATTTGCTCTTTAGGATTATACGTGATTCAGCCATAAGAGATAACTTATTCTTAACTTTTTCATATTTGTACAAGTATATCAAACATTAACTTGGCGTATAAGAATTAAAATATGATTTTTCCCTTTTTACAGCGTTAAGAGTACATAAAATGTGTTCAGGTTGCTAACAGTTGATGCATCGATCGTTTTCTCTATAAAGCTGAATGTTCTCTAATATATGGGAAAAGTGGATGTAATCGTAGTTAAATTTATAAATAATAATCAAGAGAATACCTTTCCTGATTTTTGGTATGATTTGTAAGCGTCTAATAGTTCCTTAGCCCATTTAGCGGTACAAATGCTTCTTGTACAACGCATATCTGCTTAGGTTGAATGATCTGTTCACCAGTATAACCCAAGAGTAGCACCTTCCTCCGATTGTTTTTTGAGACCCCGTCGTTTTTTAAAATCAAAAACAAAGATTCAATTAGTTAACTCTTCTTGGACTGAATTTGTACAAGTATAGCTGAATTCTTTGGGATCAGAACATTTAAGTAGCTGAATTTATTATTTGTTATTGTAAAAGTTATTTATTTTCTTAGACTAGTTTAAGCTCCGTATTGTAGTTTGTATTAAGCGAATTGAAATAAATTTATGTTTTATAGTTGAACTTAAAATTCAACTCTGGTATTTGTTCATTGATCCTACAATTCAGCTAAAAAAAACAATAGCTGAATTGCTTAGATGACTAGAAATAGAATTTTTGTTGCTATGAAATTTTTTTCTTACCATTAAGATTGATGTGCACCATATCAATTGCTTGAAGATTGAAAGCCTTTGCAACTAAAACGACCCTCTAGCGGGCGTAGAGTATCTCTTGAGAATTTTCGGTTCTAGATGTTCCTAAAGTTACATACAGATCGTCACTGCGAAAAACGATATCAGTCAATTGAAATGGAGATACATTTGATAAATCAATTGCTCGCCTACAGATATTTTGTAGGTCTATAACTGCTAGGCACGATTCAACAAAGAAAAACACGTTAATTTTATTTTTTTTTTATCAAATAAAAATTTCTTCAAATGGTCTGAAAAGTAGCCAACTTGTGCTAGAGTGTTAGTCTTTGGTAGAAAAAGTGTATCCGGGATTTCTTTAGCCCCATAGATAGTTCTAGTATCATCAGTCATAATTTCTACGAATTCAGACGGACACTGTAATCCGTTCGGGTATGATTCAATTTTTTGGCTGATAAAAACTTAGATATCGTATTTCTGGCGGCGTCCTTTTTATTCGTAGCCACTTCATCTTCGGAGTCAAAAATTACACAGTCAACATCAAGTTTTGTCGCCTTCCGGAGTTTCAGTTCCAGGGGTATAGAAAAGGGCTCGGGGTACTCTGGTTGATATTATAGCGAGGGGCTGGGTTTATTCTACTTTATCTATTAATTATAATTATTTTAAAAATATTTTTAGTTACCTCGCTAACGGAGTAAAAATGGGTAAATTTTTTGAGACTGACATATTTACATTGGATTCCTAAGCAAAATTACATTTTAAATATTCAACTAATTTTCTTAACAATTGGGTTATAATTGACTATAGTTTTAATATTATGACCATAAAGCTTTGTTAAATAAGTGCCAAACAGTATGCAATTAATTTAAAAGGTATAAGAAGTAATCCCAATGCGGTTTCTCTCTTACACGATAAGAAAATTGCGGAAACCCTCGTATAGCATGGCACCTACATCACGGTTTTGTTCTAATACGATACTGAAATTGCGGAAATCACCTTATAACACTATTATAAAATTAAATTACGCACTATCCATTCATCCACAATAGATAAATGTATTTGAGCAAATATAAAGTAAAATTCGGGAAATACCCGCATTACCTTAAATTGATATTCTTTTGTAATTAAGACCTTAAACATAACCTTCGATGTAATCAAAATGAGAGGATGTTAATAAGGCGTTACATCTTAGTGATGGGAAGAAGTTTAATTTGGACGGCGCACACGGGTGTAATTCATATTGGAAAGATTTACGAAAAGAAGCCTGATACTTCTTTTAGAAAAATTTTGGAGGCGGAAATCTCATGATATGGGATACATCCAACTCTCTTGGAACCGTCCCTCTTGCTTTCCTTTCAACTAGAATGGATAGTCAAGAATACCAGGAAGTCTTAACTAGTCACCTATTACCTTATTCATTGTTTCGTCGCATTCCTTTCACCTTTCAGCAAGATAATGCGAGAATATACACGTATAGAATTATGTGTTAGTTTGTTGAAAAGAATATCACGTTCATGGACTGGTAGCATACTGCCTAAATTGCAATCCTACAGAGTATCGGTGGGGAATTTTAACTAGGACAGTTTATGCTAAAAATCGGCAATTTCAAACTGTGAGACAGCTTAAAATGGTAATAAATAAAGCGTAGAAAAGCATTAATATAGATATGATATCAAAATTAATGAATTCAATTCTAAATCGAGTTTTTGAAGTCATTAATTAAAACGGAAACATTACTAAATACTGACATAATGTATGTTTATTCTCTTACTTTTATAATTTTTGAATAAGCACACTTTCACTTTATTTTTACTCTAGCTGCGTTTATAATTTTTTTAAATGGGGAAAATTTAATATGTTGAGCAAATCTTTATATAAAGAAATTTAACAAAACTAACAATCAAAGTATTGTTTTAAAATAGTACTGACAGTCTGGGAAAAAGTTTATGGTATTTCTGGAAATGTCTGAAATATGCAGTGCGTTTGTAATTTTGAAACGCCTCTTATACATTTTATTTTAAGTATGTTATTGGCAGTTTTTATTTGTATTTGCGAGCTTTAAAACATTTCCGCAACGTATCGCGATATTTTGGCTGGCTCTTAGTCTCCTATAACACAATTTCCCACAACACGAGATTTTTTAGAAATCTATTAGGTCTACCGGAAAGTTCTGTCCGATAATTTCGTTTCAAGTTTGAATATATTTGGATATGTTCGTTTGAGTTACATATATGTGGCTGTATATCTTTATAATTGCGTTTATTATGTGCCCTTCGAAATTAACTAAACAAAGATATCTCATGTCATTGTCAGCGTGTTGAAATTTGTTAAAAGTTTATAGTGAAGATGCTGTTGCGGACAGAACGTGAAGGAGATGGTTCGAAAAATTTAAAGCAGGTGATTTCGGCCTTAGTGATAAGCCACGCTCTGGGTGGCCATTTGTGGTTGATGACGATATTTTTAAGACCATGATAGATCAAATGATGTAAAATGGATTACATATGAAAACATCGTAAGGAAAAAAGCGTAAACCTGGAAAATATGCCTTCTTCAGCTCTACACCGATCTTGTGCCGTAAAAAAGAGAATACTGTGTATATGGTTGGATATGCAAGATCCAATCCATTATGAGCTTTTGGAACCCAAGAAAAAGCTAAATTTAGAGAAATACAGTCAACAAATGGACGAGTTAACAAAGTACAAAAGGCTCACAATATTCAATAGGAAGGAAATCATACTGCATCACGATAATGCTAGACCACACGCTGCTTTGCCGACTCGCCAGAAAATCTCAGAGCTAGGATGGGAAATTCTTTCGCATCGATCATACTTCCCAGACCTTAACCATCAGATTTTCACCTATTCCTTTCTTTACAAAATTATTTGATGAGAAAAAAATTCAAAAATGAAGAAAACGTTTACGTTTAAAGTAGTGCTGCTGTAGTTTTTCGCATCCAAAGATTTTCTTCAAAAATAGGTTTTATAAATTGCCATCATGCTGGGAAAATATATCGTACAATAAATCTAATTAAATATTTTAAAAATTGTATCATTTTCTTCCTCTTCAAAAACGGACAGAACTTTCCGGTAGACCTAATATTTACCATGCTATAGGAGAATTACGTGTATTCCGGTGAGTTCTAAATATTTTGAAGAATATTTTCTTTTCTAGTTTATAATTTCTTATCCTATGTTTTTAATGTTATTATAAATATTTTAATGCCAAATCTCTTTAAAAGCCAAAATAGTTCGAATGATACAACCAATGGACAAAGAGTAAAGGTTTTGATTAAAATACGTTCGTTATATTTGTGATTTCACTAACAACTTTGTTCCAATATTACTAATCAATTGCAATTAGAAAAACAGAAAAGAGTTTTTGTTTTTATTCTAGGATTGGATGATGGACTAGATATCTCATATCATATCATTCCCTTTCAGTGTACATTTCAAGAGGAAGCGTTTAACCCCAAGTATTGAAGCAATGCTGACCAAACGGGCAAATGCAAAGAAAATGGAGTACGTGTGCGAGTAATAAAAATATTTTTAATACTTTGGCTATTTAGCTTACTAAGGCTTACTTATCCCAATGCAGCTTTCATTTGGCATTAACGCTTTTCTTATTGAAACTTAACCCGCCTTTATGCCCGCTCAAAAGTGGTACTCATGCAAAAGTGCATGCATTAAACCGAAAGTGGTGCTTTGCTCCATATTGGGCTGTAAATCGTCCGTTCGAGCAGCATAAATTGCGTCAACTACTTGTAATGCTTTAATATTTGTGATTGTTCGCATAATTTGCCTTTTTATAGTTCAATAAATGATATGATCCCCTGGCAAATCCTCAATCTTGACGAAGGTATCTTCCGTGCTCCTTCGCACATAGATGGATTTTTGTTTTCCCCTCCGCCGCAGTAAAGAAGAAACAATTTTTATTTTTTCATTGATCTCCATCGGGAATATTGGAGCCAATTTGTTTGACACATGCAAATAAGCTTCTCGTTTAGAACATGAGTCGACATAATAAACATGAGCGAACCCAGGTCGCGCGCAAACTTCGCGGCGGGAAAACACACCCCCTTTTACCTTCGAGTCAGTAATTTTTTTCTGAATACATGGTAATCTTAGCGCTTTGGGGGTGTTTATGACTTATCGTCGCCTTGACACAGCATCTTCTCGCACAAAACGCGCTTTATCGCAAACGAATTGCATTTGTAGGTGCGGGGGGGATGGGACTCTGATGAATATTCGAATTAGGTGAAACGGTGGCTCATCAAATGGTATCAGCTGGCGAACGCGGGGACAGAGACTGTTATTTAATTACGCCTAACGACATTCGAATCACCTTTTGATTGAGCAAATAAACCGCGATAAGAGAGGCATAAAAATTATAGGCAATCTGATTGTTTCCAGGACTCAACTTGTATGCAACGCATTTGCCAGTTAATCTTAAAACTAATGGGGGGAAAATTAAAATAATTGTAGCAATCGTTTTATTAAGGCTATTTATTAATAAAATTACTTAAACTCATCTAGCCTTTTATACACTAAAAGCCGCATGTTCACACAGAAAAATTATATCCTCAAAAACTTCTAAATGTTTACCATACCTAAATATTTTTCCCCGAGAGCGGATTATGGGGGCATTTAAATATTTTGATGTGGATTTACGAGTTTATCCCTCCCCACACTCTCCCCGAGGTATCCGAGATTCTTGGTCCACACATATCCTCTGTGTGGTTAATAAAATACAAGTGTAAAACCTTTTTTGAAAGTTTAATTTATATTTAACATTTTTCAGTATCACAGTGTCCTCGTCGAGGTCCTTTATGAAGGCCAATTCACGTCAAGACTTCGGGAAAATGGCCCTGCAACAGGTGAGGAAAATCGATCGACTGGACTCGCTCAGAGGTTCAACATCAGAGACGCTCACTGATGAAACTTTTGGACCACTTTCGAATGTCAGGTAAATTTTGCTTTAGTTCAGGTTTTGTTTAGGGGGGAAAGGTTTTTGTAGCTTCTTTTTATCGCTAGTCTTTTGTGAGTAAATAAAAAAGGTAGTGTGGAAAATGAAAGTGCTCATTGGAGTTTGGGTAAACTTTACAGGCTCCTGGGAGGTCATCCCTCGTTTAGAGATTAAATGAGGTTTTCAAAAGTATTTATGATAAAAGTTTAGTAAATAAGCTGTGAGTTTTTATACTAAGAAAAATAAAAAATAGAGTGGGAATAACATAAGATTAAGACTTTTCAGATATGATTTTTATATGATCTTCGATCTTGTTGTACCGAAGTACGATTCAGGTTGTTTAAAAATCAGTTTAAGCCACAAAAAAGAAGTTCTAAGGGATAAAAAAGTTGCTATTGCCCTTAATAGTTCTAAGCGCTTAAATACATATAGAATTAAACAACTACTTTTCCCCGCTTAAAATTAAATTACTATTGTTCTGTCCTTAAAATATTTTAAAGCTTGGTCAGCAATTTAATCGTCTTCTTTTATCAGTACAAGGACATCTTAAGAAATTCATATTTCTCGGCTAACCATTAAAGGTTTTCAGAACTTTAAGAAATAGTCTTCTTTTGCCTCTTTTCAAAAACTTTTCATATTTTGGTGAATATGAAATTCTTGCTTAATGGTTTTCTTTGAACATTCAAGACAAGTGGCAATATATGTTGGGGTCATAAAACAATGAATTTGGATGAGTGCCAGGATTTCATTTTGCATATTGGCGGACGAGTTTTTATCGTTAATATCACAAAAATAATAAAACCCAATTTTTATTTAAGAATGAAATATAATTTTGTTTGAAATACATTTTCACAAGGAACCCCATTTTAGTATTCTTTTTTTTAAAAATTGAGGCACATGTTTGATGTGTAAACACAATGAACGAGGGGAATTTTTTAATATAAATTGACGTAGATCGAGATTTAAAAATAAAAATTCAATTTGCAAATATAGCGTCAGTTATTAAAAGGACTAATTCTTTTTGTTTTTAAGCCAAAAAAAAAAAGAAGCACATCTCAAAGTCTTAATATTTGACTCCATAATTTTCTGTGTTTTTATTTACATTTTTACAATCCGTTTCACTTATTAATTTCGTGAATTTAATATATTTGCTATCGTGACTTCCAACAAGCAGAGGAGCGCAATCTTAGAATTTTGTGCAGCCGTACTGAAACTCTTACGGAGACCCTAATTTAGTTTTATTAAAATTGCAGTCAGACGCTTTTGTTAACTTGAAAGACTCGTTCTTGAAACTTTCGAAGGAATATTTGCACATCGGAGCCATTAAGATGATACGAGTGGGAGGACGTCTTCGAAGCTCAAAGGGCAAACTCTGAGAAATTAGATTTCGCTCACCGCCAGACTCAGCATTATTTACTTCACATATTTATTTACATTATTAACAGCTAAAGGAGTACGGAGTTATTTGAATTGAATTGCAAATAATTTTCTAGTGCATGCCACTTTTGGAGGCTTTGAGCATTTCGTGATGTAATATTAGAATTTTTTTTTTGAATCCGGCTATTAAAAGCCTAGTAAAATATTAGATAAGTCTACTTAAAACAATTGGTAGTAATTATCACTGCGTGAATATAATTATTTATTATTATCAAATAATAGCATCAAAATGACTATAAATTTATTCAATTTATTATGATTAAAACTTTAATACCAATTTTATGAGAACGGCCGATAGCTACTATATTCAGAATTAAATTTAGAGAGAAAATCATTTGAAACTGTAGCAGATTTGAATTATTGTAAGTCATTAGTGTGGCACTAGGTAAATCAATTGTAATCATGCTCATTTGCGATTTCCACTGCTGTAGGCCGGTATATTTAGTTCATCTATTAAAGTTATGTTAATGGCTTTTGATGTCGACTTGAATGCCGTAATTATACCTGTCCGGATAAGAATCAAAAGGGTAAGGAGATTTGTGGTATGATATGATGGGTTTGTCTATATCCAATAATTTTCGCTAAAACATTGTGGCAGTATGGGTTTTTAAAATTTATTTCCTTTTTACATTATTGTCACTTTTGATCTCAAATGAGTGTTTCTTCGAGGCTTTATCAAGACTTTCGTATATTTGCACTTAACATTTTCTTGAAATAATTCCTGACTACTAAAGGAATCCGATATTTTATTAAAACTGCATGGTAACTTTTAATTTTTAAAGAGAGATCATTTACTCAAAATACTCGTTAACGTATAGTACAAACTTTACATTACAGCGAAAGCTCCATAAATTGGAGTTACCTACGGTTTTGCCGCCTAAAACCATTCGAACTCCATAAATATGACTTTAATGTGAATTTATTTAAAGCTACTTAGGTCTATAGTAGCCCTCTCGATGGGGATCCCAATGAGTTTCATTCATAGACGAAGGCTAAAATCAAGGGGGGGTGGGGCACCATCGCTAAAAAAGAATCAGAGGACTTTTAGGTGGTGGCTGCCCGGATACACAGCCTGCGGCAAACGTAACAGACGTTTTTTTCCAAGTATGAATATTTACTGCAAAGGTTTCCAAAACAAAAATACTAAAAAACAGAAAAATCCGATACCGCCGTGGGGGGATTTTCGTACTTTCTAGCATAAATCAAATATCAATTTTTTTTTGCTGGCCGAGCAAGGTCGATGTGGAACATGGGAAAACAAAAAAAAAAAAAAAGGAACAGAAACTCTAACTCTAACCCATGGGAACTAAGGCGCGAAAGGTTGTCGGGTGTATGGGGGAGTAAAGGTGTTTAAAAATCGTTAAGTTTCCGCCACTTTCCCATTCGGCTGGGGACCGTCAGAATGTAACCGGAAGAAGTGGAGGAGCACGTGATCCTTGCAGATTTGCCAGATTCAGTGGATAGGCCCGGAGATGCTTCCAGGAAAAACTACCACTAGGCACATGGTTGGTGGGTGGAAATGTGATGGGGGGTTGGAGGACTTTGGAGCCGTGCCCTCCTCATGTGTGAGCCCTGCTAGGAGCGGAAATGGATTGTACACAATGAGTCGGAACATTCTGCCAGGATTTTCCAGTTAAATCAGCCTTAATAAAGACATGTGGAGAGTGGCAGTTTTATGGCGCGATGAATTGCTCCCGATAGAATTTATCTCGGCTGAACGGAGACTTGATTTATAGAATCAGGCAGTCTCCACTGCCGCTTCGCGTGAGGGTCTCTGTTTATGAAATAATTTTCCTATAAATCACGACACCTTCAAACAACGGAGCAATGGAATTGGTTGGGAAGGCTGGGGATCAGGGAGGGGCTCTGTGTTAACAAGGCGATAAAGTAGCACTAATTGAATTCTTAATTTGTTCCCTGCGGGACATTAGCATTAAATACGAATTAATTATCGTTACCGAACGTAATGGGCTTAGAAGGAGCTTGTACCGGTTTCTCGCAATCAGATAAATCTAAATTCAGTACGTGCACAATTAAACACAACAATTAAAGGTGAAGTTGTATGAATGGAACCATTCCCGTCGTCTGTACAACAAGTACAGATCTTTAACTTTAGAAGACGTCTGTAAGCTGAGAATTTATTCTTTATCTTTAAACAAAACAAAAAACAAAATAAAAGAAATCCTAGATAATATTTTCAATGTAATAAGTAAATCAAAAACTAATTTATGCTTTATTCGAATAGGTTTGCTGTTTTCGCCTTAGGATCATCGGCCTATCCAAATTTCTGCGCTTTTGGAAAGTACGTAGACAATATCCTTGGTGAGCTTGGAGGTGAACGTTTATTAAAATTATCCTTTGGCGATGAAATGTGTGGCCAAGAACAGACCTTCCGAAAATGGGCTCCAGAAGTATTTAAGGTAAATGAAAATATGAAAAGGCTTTACTACTTTAACATCTTATACTTTGTCACTTTAGTTCTTTCGTTTTTTCTATATGAAATAAAACACAAAAATATTGTTACTTAAAACAAATTTTAATCACTAACATATTGGCCATTGTTGTCAATGATCTATTGCCATCTTTTCGGTAATTTTTTAATTCCGGTATCATAGAACTTCCTACGTTTTCCCATAAGCACCGTTGCAAGTGCTGTTTTAGACCATCCAAATTGGCGAATGATTTCCCTCTAATGAAGATTTGCAGAGACTAGAACATATGAAAATCTGATGGTGCAAGAAACTTTTGAACCATTTTTGGCAAACACGTCCAGCTAAATCTCGAATAATCCTTTGTGGTCCTCAACTGCTTTCTTTCCATTCCGGAAGTAAAATAGTAAAATATGCCGAAAAAATTACTTTTGGTTCTCCATTTACGATTTGCGTTGCATACAAACCGTTTTCTTACAACAATTCAAATTCTTAGAAAGTCTTATTGGGATTGCCAGTGATTTGAAAATACTAAAGTTTAGGATTTGATAGATTTCCAATATTAATAAATATCAAATCGTATTTTAGTCCCATTTTCTGATAAATATACAAATTTTTAATTCTACTAACATAAATGTATTTAATAATTTTCAACAGGTTGCCTGCGATACCTTCTGCTTGGATCCAGACGAAACATTCTCAGATGCTTCGTTAGCCCTGCAAGGTGAATCCCTCACAGTCAATACAGTGCGACTAGTTTCCGTCAAGGAAACTGATCCGCTTGAACAACTTCTATCAAAGTTCCACAATAAAAAGGTTCAGAAGCATGTAACGAAAAAGAGGCCTATTAATTTGCATGGAGAGAGTCGGGCTGGGGCGCGTTCAACAATTTTAGTAGAAATATTAGCACCTGGCGTAAAATATGAGCCTGGTGATCACGTCGGAATATTTCCAGCAAACAAAAAGGATATCGTGAATGGAATACTTTCACGATTGTCCGGGATCAATGATCCTGATGAATTAGTTCAGTTACAGATTTTAAAGGAAAAACAGACATCGAATGGAATTTTTAAAAGTTGGGACCCTCATGAAAGGATCCCCAGCTCTACAGCTCGAAGTTTGCTGACGAGATTCTTCGACATTACAACGCCACCGTCTAGGCAACTTCTTACATTATTTAGCTCTTTCTGCGAAGATAAGGCGGACGAAGAGCGATTAAATATCTTAGTAAATGAATCATCAGCCTACGAAGACTGGCGACACTGGAGGCTGCCTCATTTGCTGGATGTCCTTGAAGAATTTCCGTCATGTAAACCTCCAGCCCCATTGCTGTTTGCCCACCTAATGCCGCTCCAGCCTCGGTTTTACTCAATATCATCCTCGTTCAAGAAGTACCGAAATGAAATCCATCTGACCGTTGCTGTGGTCAAGTATCGTTGTGAAGATGGCCAGGGACCGGAGCACTATGGGGTCTGCTCAAATTACTTGGAGGGCATTCAGGAGAACGAGGATTTGTACATGTTTGTGAGGAGCGCCCCCAGCTTCCACATGCCCAAGGATTTAACAAAGCCAGCAATTTTAATAGGTCCGGGCACAGGTATCGCCCCCTTTAGGTCCTTTTGGCAGCACTGGGAAATGAAGAAACTAGACGACCCCAAGATCAAAATGCCCAAAGTTTGGTTGTTCTTTGGGTGCCGCACTAAAGAGCTGGATCTGTACCGAGAAGAGAAGGAGGAGATGGTCGAAAAAGGCATCCTCAACCGAGTGTTCCTAGCGCTGTCCCGAGAGTCGGACATCCCTAAGGTAAATTAAATGAATTCTAATAAATTCTCCAGGTGCTGAATGTGTCCCAAAATTTTCTCACAGACGTATGTCCAGGATCTGGCTGTGCGAGAGTCGGAAGACCTTTACGAGCTAATTGTCACCGAAAAAGGACACATTTATGTTTGTGGTGATGTGACTATGGCAGAACATGTCTATCAAACAATCAGGTGAGTCTGCTCAGGTGGAATTTATACCGAACGACCTAAGGACCTTAATTTACCATTCCAGGAAAGTCATAGCCGTCAAGGAGCGCAAAAGCGAATCAGAGGCCGAGAAATTCCTGCTTACACTTCGGGTAAGCGAAATTTCATTTTCAATTTTCACTGGGACTCTGTGCCCCGGCCGTGGTACGTGCGGCTTTGAGGTTGATGCGGTTAAAGGGCAAGCGAAATATCTTCAACAACATACCCAGGGTCGGTCGGAGCCCCGTGTATACTTCCAGATTTCGTTTACTTTCCCCCGCTTTTAGCTGCCAGAAGAAGGTACAAGCGAACACCCAGGGAATAGCAAATTAGCTCCGACCATCATCATCGCATTGGTGTTCTTTTAGTACGCCCCATTGTCGCACTAGAGTTCATGTTAATTAATACGATTTTTACCTATTTCAATGTCGCATCCAAAGCCATCACAAGATGGGACGTGACGTGGATTCAAGAAACACAGCCACTTGCCTGCTAATTGATATTTGCTTTTCTGTTGTGAGCGTATGAAATTAATATGCGATTTTCGCAGCCTATCTCAAGGGAAGTCAAATTATGTTTCCTCCTTAGTTCCAGAGAATTTTGTGCTGTTGTGCCGACAATAATATTACTTGATTTGATTTGAACCTTTGTTATTTTGCGATTGATTAAAGCAAACATTATCCTAATATTGGTTTCTGGCTTAATAGAATGACTGTTTTGCTTTTAAATTAAATTTAATTTGCTTTGTTTAAATATTGCATTATTCTTTCGTGATGGTAGGGAGAACAATTTACTCAGCTTTATTTTTTTAATAGCAAAATATTTTTAACGAAACAATTTTGTTCTGCAATTTTGAGCTCGTGACAAAAAATCTAAGTTGAATAGAAATGCAATTTTAAGTGAATTTATCCGAAGGTACATAATTTAATTCATTCAAGCAGACTGATAAATATATCATTGAAAAATCCCACTATACCGCAATTAATTGCAGCGGAAGTAAATTTTATTTGTCTTTTACTACCTCAACCTCAGCTCCGTACAGAGCTAATTCCTATTCCGACAGTGCATTCGATTAGCCCATCTTAATTCCGTAATAAAATGTTCTTCCCCATCGCCCTCGTAAAAACCTTTAAGAGAAGAAATAATTCGGTAATTGCACGAGGCCAAGTTCATTCATTCCCCCCAAAAATAAAACAAATGGTGTCAATCACCGGCATTGACTTGAGTCAGTGAAATCAAAATCCGAGCTGGACAAAATTATTAATCAGCGACCATATGCAGGTGTCAAATGTTTACACGCACGACGTGGAATAATTTTAGAGTTATTGCCTTTTGCGTTCGCTTTAAAAAAAAAAAATAAGATACACCAGGCAATTGTCTTAGGTCGTCGTCTAATCAAAGTGCCAGGAGAGCATTGCTCGGAACGTGCCGTCCTTGCGAGGTGAATACGCTGAACGTGTCAACATTAAGCGACAGCCCCCAATCTGAGTAATGTAAAATGCCCTAGATGCCGCAGCAATTCAGGTGGAACGTCTGCTCTGAGTGGTTCCATACCTAAAGACATAAATTTTCGCTTTTTATCGTATGAATTTTCTATATGTTTTCTTATAAATTTTCTTTTCATTTTTCATTTTCTTTATCGCATCTGCGACACACCAGGACGAAAATCGATACCATGAGGATATCTTCGGGATCACTCTACGAACAGCAGAGATTCACAATAAATCCAGGGCTACGGCAAGAATCCGGATGGCGTCACAACCGTAAAAGGACGAAAGTTTCACAGGTGGGAGAGGGATTCTTAAGGGACTCCCTTGATTGCAGCTGGTTATGGATAGTGGAAAGACATGGCCAATTTTGGATCATCTAATATAGTTAGTATGTCATATTTTTACAGAGCATTTACTATATCTATTAATTTTTATTTTACCTATCTCTCACTGTTTATAAAGACAATTTACAAAATTTATCTTTAATACGAATTTTACAATACTTAACATATCGAATCAAAAACAAAAAATTTATATATACATTAATAATAAAATAAATAAAGATCATACTTTTCCAATAACACATTAATGGTGCCGGATGATATTAGGAATGAAAATTTAAGTACACATGCATTTTTTGAAACAGAACCTGTAAAAAAAAACAAAACAAAAGATATAGTTTAATATACATAAATAGAGAATGTAATAAAACATACTATAAAAACATATATAGATAAATCTAACTATATCAACGGCACCAATACAATGTTCAAAACAACAAATAACAGATTTAATCCAACCAAAGGGGATCAATTTCGAAAAGAATCGAGAGAATGTCTACCAAGTCAGTTGGACTAAATGATTCAAAAAATTTTCACTAATACCTCTTTAATTGTAGATTTAAAAAAGTCAAAATTTCTTGTAATTATCACCTTTAAAGTGCTTGCCTATTTCATATTGTATATTTAATAAGAAGTTAACGTAAAGCCTACAATCTGACGAATTCTTAGAAACATAATCAACCGATTCGTTAGCCAATTGGAAAAATTTTTACCTGGCTGGTGCAGGCAGAATAGCAACATCAATATTGCGTATGTAAAAAATTAGTTTGCTTTTTTAAAGTTTTCACCTGAAGCCTTGTTGATATTGTAAAAGAAATATAACTTTTTTTTGGATATGGATAAATCATCCTTATCAAACTTCTGATGAAAAAAACTTTTAATAGTTGTGCATTTTGAAACTGGAAAGAACAAATAATGCGTGCTTGTCAGTTATATCAAAAAATTACGTTAAAACATTTCTGAAAAAAAATTAATAAACAAGTCCATTTTCGGAAAGATTTCGTTCCTTTTTAATAAGATTTTATTTCTAATGGATATGGAATTTGCACATATTATCATCAGTTCTTTAGAATTTGTTTTATTTTTAAAAAATTAAATGAGATTACATTTTATATGCATCGCAGTCTCAAAAATCCTAAAAATTTAAATAAATAAAACATGCTTTAACAACTAATTGCATGTTCTACAGTAAGAAGGGCAAAATGAAACATAAATCATATTTTAATCACTTTTACAAACATATCAACTAATACTTAATTAACAAATGAATAAAATTCTACTTACAAAGCAATATTAATTATACTTAAAAAAAAAGAAGAAAAACACCAACAAAAAAAAAAGAAAACAATTAGTGGCACAAAATACATTCAGCAATTAAATTCTCTCAATAAAAAAAACAAACTTAATAAAAAAATAATTCTACAAAAAACAAAAATGTAAATAAAAATATTTATGAATTTTTAAAGTTGTAATTATCATCTCTACTTATCTCCTCTTTCTTAAAAACTAACAATGTAAATTTCATCTTCAACATTTTCGCTGTTTTTGTAATTTTTAAAACAATTGTGAACATGCTCATGCATATTTAATTAAAAAAAAACCCAAAATAAGAAAAAATAAATTAATCAAAAAACAAAAAAAAACGAAGGAAGGATTGTTAAAGTTTTAAGAAATTTAACTCTATTTAAAAAGGAGAAGAAAAATATTTGCTATCTATTGCAAGCATTTAATGTAACTTGAAATTATTTTGAAACAATAAAATTTCAAACTAAATCGTTCGGTATTTTTATTAAATTAAAATTGAATCTTTTCAGATAACATTTTCACTTGATTTTGAGTATTTTAATTTTATTTTGTTTTTGTGAAAACGAAATAGCTTTAATTAATGTGTGAGAGTTGCAATGAATGCTTGTGTGTTTTTGTATGATTTATTGTGCGATACAACAAAGGTGAAATCTAATACAGTTCCGTTCGAAAAAATACCATTGCCCACTGAAATATTGTTTACTTCATTCCTAGATTCTTATAAGCTAAATAGAAAACGTTATCTATGAACAGCTAGTAGCATAAACAAATTAAAACCTTATTAGGAAGACCAATCATAGATGAGTTATTTATCACTGAGTTTACGGACATTTCACGTATGATTGATAGGGATTTTGAAAAGTAAGTTTATAACATATTTCTATTCGAAATAGGTGGACCTTCACTACATAAATTGTTCATCAATGTTGTCCATAAGACATCTGATTTAGATTTATTCCCTCCTAGAAAACCTTTGGCATTTACGTTCATAAACCCTAACAATAATTGTTCCTGCCTTGAATTTTTATGCCTCCCCATATTCTAAAGAACATTAATTAATTTTATATCAATACTTTGCAATTTTATTAAAAGTCCCTCTGACTACACAATTTCACATACAGAAATGAATGTGAATTCATATTGTTAACATACAGTTTTGGCCCGATTCTATTCCTTGAAATTTTGGGAATATAGGGATATGTTTTTGAGAATAAGGCTTGTCTTTATCAATGTACTGCCTGATGACCCTGTCACAAACGCTACAATTGTTCAGATTGAACGCCAGTGGATATAGGGCCACATGGTTCAAAGACCAAGTGTGAATTACAAGGAAGGTAAATTTCATAACAATATAAAACCCATCCTTTTACATTTTATTAAGGAAGTCATCAACATCAACGTTCGAAATAATAGTAGTATTGTATTATATATAACATGATAAATAACAAGAATTTTCGAATGAAACCGCAAAAGAAATATTCGAAATTATATGCACTTCATTTAAAATTCACTGTTACATTGTTTAACATTTTGTATTGACATTACTACTATTGCGCATAAACCAATTTCTTGTTTTTTTAGTTTGTTTTGGATTATTGTCCTGTTGATTTACCTATATCAGCGACAGCGCCCTTTCAGCATACGAAAGTATTACGACTTGCAAAATTTTATTCAAATCATCTACTGCCATTATATTTTCTATCTTGAATTAATGATATGAAAAACTAGCCTACGGGATAGTACTTCCACCTCCATATTTTATCGTTTTTATGGTATATTTTGGATGAAATCGTTTTTCTTTTGGTCTTCTTACTGTTATTATTGTAAAATAATTCATTTTTTCATTTCATCAGACCACAATATCGGCGGGAAAATGCTGTCGTATTTTAAAGAAAACATTTGAATCAGCAGTCTAATGCAATTCCGGGGTATTCCAACTACAATTCTATATGAAAGTACAGACAAATTTAACCATTAAGCAATTATTAGAGATTGAAAAGGCTAAAGCCATCTATAAAATAACAAAAAGACATACAAAATCATCTATCAACTTGATACTGAGAAAACAGATTCACGGATATAATACATGATGAACAATGATGGGATGTTATAGTCTACTTGCACCAACGACAAATCGATTGAAAAGTGATCCAATTTATTCTTTAGTTAATTGTTGTAATAGTCAGCCAGAAGAATTAAGAAATGCTTGCAGTATTCTAGAAAAAAGACCTATTAAAACTTTCGTTAAGTCGAAAAATTAAATAAAGGAACAATATTCCTTAAATATGTGTGATTCTTGCACAAAACTTTGAGTGGGGATCACAAAATTGAATTGTATTTTTAACCCTTTGTGGACCAGTCCAAGCATTTTGACCGTTCTGGACGTTTGTATGCGGACAGCAGTCTAAGCATTTTAACCATTCAAAAATAGGATCTACGTTTCATTTCACGGACGTCTAGCTTTAGTTCACTAGAGAAATATTCTCCGTCTAGGCGGACACTAGCGCGTTCTAAGGCACTCTAGTCCGCAAAGGGTTAATATTAAAAATAAATTATTTTTTTTAGATTATAGGATTCGAAGAATGGATTCATAGATCCTGAATTCTATGCCTAGGCAGTCTAGAATTAGGTGAATGTTTCCATCAATATACTGAGAAGTGCGACATAATTTTAATTATTATCTATTTAGGTAATAACATAATACAGCTACTAAAATTATAAATGCAATCTCTGCATCTCTCACAAATCATATTTAAAAAGTTTATGCTTGAATTCCTGTCTTTATGTTAATATTTCTGGACTTAGTACTCCATAAAAAAAAAGCCACAAATCCGTCCCATTTATGAAAAGGTTTCGTACGTGAAAGAAATTTCTAGGTGGTGCTCTTTCAAATATTTAGAGCGCATAAATTCCGTAGCGTTAAAAGCTCATTTTCCTTAATACATGTAATTGAGCCCTAGGTAATACCACCTGACCTTGAGAATTAAATATCCCATCAACCTACGGTTACTCCGCCTTTGACTTAGACCGGCCTGCAATCATTAAAAAAAAGAAAAAAAAAACCCTGAAAAGGAAGTCAGCATCTTTGATGAACAACGGAAACTTGCCGGCAAGCGAAAAATAGTTCAGGTAATTCAGTTGCCGAAGCAGGTGCAAATGTGTGTCCCGGTATCTGTGTGAGGTGATTTTGTACTCGTCAGTACGCACAGGGTGCTTCTGATGCCACTGCCTAGCATATTATGAGTACAAAAACTTTCGAGGAAGTCCTCATGCATAATTTATTTCTTTGGAGGTGTTTCAGTTTGCCAGGCTGTGGGTAGAGATGGTCAAAGAAAAAAAAAAAAAGAAAAACCTCCTATGCTAATCTTGCGTTGGTGGAAAATGTTCACTGCCAACTTGAGATAAAAGCCAGTGCCACGGTCGTCCTTAGGTTCAGTTTGAAGGGAAAAAAAGGGGTATAAAACAGGTCCCGAGCTCATGTAGTAAGTAGGAAGGAAAGTAAATTAAAAATGCTGTTTGGTCCTTTTTTTATAGGACAAAAATCTTGGAATTGAAGGAAAAGGTTACATTTCTTGGTTATAACCCCCTTTTTCTGACAAGGTTAATGCTTCTGGGAAAAGCAAATAAATTTAAAGGACGATTAGTTTTGAATACAAAATGTCCAGAAGGGAGATGTATTTCAAAATTTCTTTTAAACATTATAATTTAATAATAACTTTAGAAAACGAAGAGTTTATTAATTTAATAAGATATTTCTACAAACCTAAAACTATACCTTATATAACACTTTAAAAAAAGTGTATGTACAATTTATAACAACTCTGCCGCCTTCGATTTCCATCTCACCAAAACTTCCCTTAAATTTGCCTATATTTGCCCAATCCAACCCTTCAATGAACCATTCTGTCTTCACGCCGCCCTGACCTAGTCATAGTAAATTTAATTTAATTTAGTTAATTAGCTCTTTTTTATTATTATTTTATTATTATTTATCTTTGTGGTTTGCATTAAGCGAAATAAATAAATAAATATAAATAACAATATAATTTTAATTTGCAAAAAAGCAGTAATTCTTGTAAATTTAATTTAGGCTAGATGCCAACTTAAATTTAAATGTTTTTTCCCCAGTGTGGTATTCTTTTTTCAGAATTTCTGATATTTAACGCAATAGCTGCCCATCAACAAGTTATTTTTGTTAAGGGAATCTTTTTGCTCAAACAAAAATAGCTTAAATATGTCGAAGAATTTCTGCTTTGTAAAAATTTGCACAAAAAGGAAAAACCCGATAACGAAAAATGGGATAACATGATTTAAGGCACTTCTCTCCAACTGACTTCCAACTTGACTACGTGCAACTTCTACGGTCCTTTTGCAACGCCCCAGGGTCCGGTTTTCTCACCAAAGGAATGTCAGACTAAGGGCTTTTGATAAAAAAAAAACAAAAAAAAAACGGATGAAAGAATGCGACTGAAAATCTGGTATAAAAACATAAAAATACTTTCCAACACAAAAAAGAATTTCTCTTCTGAGACAGAAGGACGATTGGGGATAATTCGTAGATCATTCGGACCAAGACACTGTCCACAGAGAGTGGCGGGGAATAATTGCGGTGTTGTCCTAAAAGGGTATCTAGCTAAAATCCTCTACCCTATTCGACCATCAGCATTACGCTAAAATGAAATCCCTCGCTAAAATAAGGAACGAAAAGACTCGAAGGTTAGTTGATTTCAATGGAGTTTTATCACAAATTCATTGGCAGTATGAATAAGTGAGGAACGCCCGCTATTTGCATAGAACATTTTGCCACACATTTTCCGAACAAACTTCTTCGCCTTTTGAATGAAACTTGATAGAAACAAGCCCACGTGCCCTCAACCCCCTCTTCCTGATTCAAATAAAATCTTAAAACCATTTGAAAATATCTTAGAAGAAAAAGCTGACGTGCTTGAATTGAACGCGGAATGAGCACAACCCAGTCGTTTTCGACAGCGGAATCTTTAAATCCTGAGCAACACACGGGACATCTTCTCTTCCCCGGTATATTGGGGGGTACAATGGCTGCTTGACTGAAGCACAACATCGCATCCTTCCATGACGATTCACACTCAATCAGAGGAATTTGTATTCCAAATCGAGCTTTCATGTCCCCATTATCCCGACATCTGAATACGATTAATACAGGAGAATCGGTATAAGAACCCATACGAGTTTTTGGGCTTAGGGAGGAGGGGAGGAAAGGTCGTAAATAATACAATTACCGTCAAATGCTACTGGGGAAATAAAGGGCTACTTTAGATCCTTGTAAATTTTGTACGTAGTCTTGAGGACCCATCAAATAGTGCGGACCTGACCGCAATATAAATTTGTTTCTCTTTCCCTATTATTTCTTTTTTTTTAATATTAAATATTTATAACATATAAAAGAAGCCAAAGGTATGATGCTAAACTTAAAACTATGAAAAATTAGACGATAAAAATAACTAAGAAAATTTAATACAAATAAAACTGCTGTAATGCAACTTTTACAATTTAGGTAATATTTATAACGGTTCCCAATTCTGAAACTTATAATTTTTAAAACAATTACATTATTCTATTATCAAAATACAGTGCATAAGTTTAAAGCCACCTTGGTTATTATACTACCTGTTGAATTTAATCGTGAATGTTGAAAATTCCAGGTATTCAAATACGATGATTAGGGGGTCACATCATCATACATAGGGTGAAATTTAATTGTAAGAGAACGTAGTGTAATTAATTAAGAAATTAAGTAACTAAGTTGAAAATACTAATTAACTAACTAATTAAATTATTAATTACATGTGCAAAAGTTTAAGGCCACTGGTGTACATCAATAGCAAACGCACTAATGGTTAATTTAGCTGTTATTTTATTCAGTATGGCGTATGATCGTGTTCTTTGAAGAATTGTCGTGAATTTATATTTGGTCCACGCAAATTTTGTTGCACTTCTTAAAAGAATGGATAAGAGAAGAATTGATAATAGCATTATGTGGCAATTATTCATATCCTTTAAATACTGGCTAAAATTTATTTATAAAGTTGCTCTTGAAAAGGTTATGGCTTTGCACAAAAACAACAATACCCAACGACGGATTACTGAGAAGCTTGGTATCAGCAGATCATGCGTCCTAAATATATCATCAGAAGATGTGAAAACACCGAATGATGTTGATAATGAACGCTCTAAAAAGGTTATAATTAAAATAGTGAAATAAAATCGATTTCTCTCAAGTAGAGAGATTAAAATGCAGTTCCAACTTGCTACTAGAAAGGATGTATCTTCGGCGCATATTCGAAAACTACTCTGTAGAGAAAATTTGAAAATAACTCCAAGAAATGCAAAAATTCACAAGAAATGGTGTCGATCACATCGGAAATGGACAGTATGTGACTAGAAACGGGTTATTTGGTTGGACGAAAAGGTACATTTCAACTCATACCAAATAGCCGAAAGTGTGTTCGTAGATTGCCTAAAGAAAACTACTTACCTGAATGTGTCTAACAATAAGCTCAAGGAGGAGATGGGAAAGTCAGTGTATGGGATGCAATATCGTGGTGTGGTTTTTCTGATTTATGTATTATCGATGAAATGGTCAATAAGGAGAAATATGTGGTATTTCTTGCTACCTTACATTGAAGAAGGTATGCCTCTGCGTGGACTGATTTTTTTTTCCAACAAGATAATGCCAGACCCCATACAGCCCAGTATACACAAATATGGTGAGAAGAAAACTATATTACTGTTCTTCCTTAGCCACCATCAATCTCGGACATTAATATTATAGAAAACTACTGGAAAATTTTAGGAGATGGGATAGGCAGCCAAATCTATCAATATTTCAGAACTGAAACTGAATATGCAGGAGGAATGGAAAAAATGATAAAAATTCTGGTAGAAAGTTTAGTAAATTCACTACCAAAAACGCTCTGTGCTTGCATTGTCGCTAAAGGATTCCTTTTTAAAGTTTTTAAAATAAAAGAACAAAACAAACAAAAAATGGACTCTTTAACATGAATTCTAAAGGCTTTAAACTTTTGCACACGTTTTTTATTAAATAATATTACTAAACTGTTTAATTTTTTGATAAATTAGAATACATTCCTTTCGTAATTAAAAAAATAAACTTATGTATAATCATTGTAACCCCCTATCATCATTCTCGAATTTCGGAGTTTTCAAGATGCAACCATTCAACTCAACTGATAATGTAAAAATGAAGATGACCTTAAATTTATGCACAATACTGCAATTCGAATAAGCTATTTTACTAAAAAAAAAATTATTTCAATTTTCTACATTTAGCAATCACCAGTTAATCGGAAACTAATCACAAACAGGTGGAGAAATATGAGTAATTCTAATTATCTGAAAATCGACATTTGCTTAGTATTGCATTTAAAATTTGGTGTCTACAATTTTGTTCTGTGGTTTTCTATTAATGTGATCAGCTCTAACCATTCACAGTTGTTTGATTAATTTTAAATTGAATTACATTCGAGGAAATCCCTAAATAATTGAAAATAGCATTCATCGAATAATCCAGCAAATCCAATCCAGTTTTAGATTAATTAATCGCTGAAAAATAAAGCTCACACTGAACATTCTTACATTAATTATTTACGTTAATTAATAAAATAAAATGCTCTATTTTTTCCAATCAATAACATTTTTACTTATTTTTATTTAATTTGATTATTTTTATATAGGTAATAAAAATAGGAGAATAGTGAGGAATTTAAGAGATTACATACACCCTTTAAGTCTGTTCAAACTAAACTTTTTAATTTAACAAAAGTTCTTGTAAATTTACTGAGGAGAGAATAATTTCGGTGAAATATCTCTGTGGAATCTTTTGCACCGAAATAAATTACAAAAGCGCTATTTTCTCCAGTTCCTTATGTAAGCGGACGTGTTTAACTTTTTAAAAATCAATTTCAGTTTTAATTAAAACTTGCTAATTGTACATTCCATGGAGTAAGTACCAACATTAAGTATTTCCTTAATTTTCTTAACCATATTGTTTCCTTTCAGGTTTAAAAAACTGTTTTAACTATTTCGCTGCGATTTCAATTCGAGGATAAGTTACCATGGAAAATTATAAAGTTTACTCTAAATCCAAATCGAGGAACACATTTTCTAAGGTGAATTGAATATTGTATTTAAAAATCAAGCCAATTAATATGGGAAAGCATGATATAATTTTTTTTAAGAGTATCATAATTAAAAATTTATCATTTTGAAAATTACTCACCTTAAACCTTAGTACAGGCGTTAGTAATTGAACTTCTCTTGTTGGCAATTTTTCTTTATTTATTTTCTGCAAAAACGAATCGAATTAATTAAATAAAGCGTGCAAAATAAAAAGAGGAACAAACAATAAAAGAAGTTGCGTGTCGTATAACAATAAAAGCCTTCTACGCATTCCCAGACACAATGCCACTATTTTTTTGTTTGCCTTAAAATTTTGCAAAGGAAAGTGCTCCGTCAAAATCGCACCACTTTAAAATCGTCTACGAAGCAATTATTTATTTTTTTTAAGCAGTCACACGTCCATGCGATCGATTTTCATGCCGGTGGGCAAATAATTTGTGCAGAAAATTTCAATAAGCGAAAATCTGAAGAAAAAAAAAAATAAATAAATAATAAAAATTAAAAAAAAAAAAAATGGTGTGAAAACGTTGAGCTGTGACACGCTGCCACGCCTGAGGCATCGACCCATTTCCGGTCATCTCGAATTTCTGTTAAGGTAGTCGTCGCGAACACATGCCGTAAAATTAAAAAAAAAAACATACTCTCGCCACCGGCGGGTGAACGCACGTGAGCATGTCCCATTTGTACTGGCGGTACGTAACACCGTTTGGTTAATTACCCATGGGAATCGAATGATCGACGACTATCGGTTGGAATTATCCATTAAAATATCTCATAAGCCTAAAACAGCAAATCGCTGGAATTTTTAGGTTAAAAATTATATTTGAGGCTACTCAAAATCACCTGACCACTTGGTCAGCAGAAGAACCAATTTATTGGGGTTCAAATTTTGTTGATACGAAGTTAAATGAAAGGTTGTTACCCTAGAAAACGTTTTGGGTTTTCAAATTAGGCATCTTCTGGTTAAGTGGGTTCAGTTGATTTTTACTATCAAAACCCAATTTCATAATTTTCTTAAACTTAGCACCTATCCTTTATTTCTACCGTTTTTCTCCAAAAAGATAAATTTTTGTTCGAATTCATTTTTTCTAGTTTTCCGTTTAAAATCTAATTTATGAAAATCGACTTATTTACGAAATATAAATGAGGAAAATTTAAATTCTTATTAATTGTAAATAGTTTGGGCTTTCTTTATTAAATTTTTATATAAAAAATGAAATTTCAGTCAGTTTTCATTTCCTAAAAGAGTAAAAATATTTAACTTTAACTAAATCAAATTTAAAGGGCAATTTACTTATTAAGAACGGTCCCTAAAAACTTTGAAAACTGAATCTAAGCAAAGTCGCGAATGAATTATAAACAGACTGAGGGAACCTTGAGCAATTTCGGTAGTGAGTTTTATCCAATGTAATCACAGTGGTTAAAATTTTCAGAAGACAAGGATAATGTAGACGACCAAAAAGATGTCCCCAACCTAAACCTCATCTCTGTTCTCGCACTCTATCTACAGAGAGTTGGCCAGCTCATCAAAGTGCTTCTTAAAGAAGTTATGTACCAATCGAATTGCTGGGAAGATTTTCTGCTGTTTGAATCCGACATCTTTAGAGAACCTTTCCATAATTCATAACTTCGTTCAGAACTGAAGTTTTCCTGTTCCATCCCCCTCCATAAAAATGTTTATGAGCGGGAATCGCCGTCTCAGGGATCGTGGTCTAAGAAAACTTTAATGGACTTTTGGTTTGGGTAAGAAAACTTTTTGGTAGTCTCCTATTTCTTATTATTTCACTCCCTCCCGTTGGCTAAATAAGCCGGATAGTGGGCAACAAAAATTGCATCGTTTTACCTCGACTCCACGAACTCGATGGATATTTAAATCCGGGACAATATCCCAATAATGCGGCCGGAGCTCCGCGATCCAATGGTGCATTCTTTCCCATAAATTCTTTTATAGTTCAATCTCCCGTAGAAGATAAATACTTTGTCCGCGATTGAACTTTGATTGCGGGCATTTGGTACAACGTAACGCTCCCAGCCGTTAAACGAAAGATGTTATCGTTATCAAAAAATTCCTTTCAGCATTTTTTCGTTCAATTTATTGCGCGTGCAGTGAAGGTTTTTTTTTTTGTTCCTCATATATGCGCGATGCACGTTTGCGTCCGGCCGAAGATTCCCGGAGCCCGAAATCGGCCGTCTAAGATGCGCGACGATGTGACGATGCGCGTGCTTAAGGTGCTCCTCAAAAGATGCCCTCGGGTTGTTCAAGACAAGTAGCTGGCAAAGAGGCGTCCGATGCGTTACCTCGGTAAAGAATTTTTTAATTAACACATAACTTGCAACTTGTCAATTTGCCGTTTTTATAACCGGGCCGTGCGGCCCCCAGTTGTTGTACTGGGCGCAGGCGCCATCCGGAGCCACAGAGCACTTAAGAAGGAGTCCCGCAGCAAAGCATTATTCGGATTGGATCGAAGATGCGTGCCTTAAAGTTCCAGGCACGATTCCCCGATATCTTTATGATCGAGATGCTGTAATTCTCCGGCAATTAAGATAATGGTCTATGGGTTTTACAGTTAACAGCGCTAAAAAAACGATGCGACGAGGTAAAAATAACTCGTGCATGTGCTAAAAATGGGCTCAGCGCATTCTTGTTATGACATCACGTCCAAGAGACCTCCATAAGTTATTGACTCGCGAGGTATGCATAATATTTAAATTGGCGCCTCTGCGATTAAGCAGCCACCTCTCGAGCATAATCGCCACTGGGTTTTTGTTTTTTAAGATCACGCATTAAATGCATATTTCCTCAAGGTATTACCTTTCAGAAAAGAAGGCTTCTTCCATACATGTTAAAACGATTCTTTGGAAGGAGTAATACCTTCTTTGTCATTGCCTTTTAATATGGGCATGTTTGTAGCAAAAGCGCCTTATTTAGAAAGTAAGAGGACTCTTTTTATATTTTAAGCTAGGGACATTTTTATAGTTAGTTCTACAAAGGGGTCCAACAGTTATTGTAACCCATTTTAAATTTAATTATAAGCTGCACCTTGACCTGAAATATATAAAAAAAAAATTTTCAATAACGGCGGTATACAACCTAAAACTTGTTTGGATATCGGGACACTCTGGCGTTGAGGGAAACGAGGTCGCCGATGGATTGGTTAAGGAAGGATCTTCACCTAGGTATTTAGGAACCCTACTACAACATTGGCTGGTCCTTGGCCAAAGTTGTGGTAGAAAGACAACAAATCGTATACTGCAACAGTGCTCGGGGCTACAGCAAGCGAAAGAGTTTGTTACACTCAACATATACAGCAAAATCGAACTCAGGCTGCTGATGGACTATCTATCTGGCCACTACGAATTAAGGTATCACCTACATAGGTCTGTGTATTGAGAGGGAATGTCTAGAGGACAAGGAAACCATAGCTCACATCTTATGTGACGGCCCAGTCCTAGCTAGGATTAGAAGAGGGACTTTCAGCAAGAAGTTCTTACGCCCGGCTTGATTGCTATAAAACAGCGTCTTTAGCACAAGTTTTACTAAAGGGATAATTTTGACCTCATCAGTTTATTTTAAATTTATTCTTTCCAAGAAAATTCATGTCATTTTTTCTTAAAATTATTTAGTAGACATTTAAAGAACTTAAATAAATAAAGATTAAGTAGGCTATTTTTATTAACTACGTTATGAGTTTTCTTGGAGAGAACATATTTTTATTAAAATGGAAATTTTCAATAATCTCCTTGGGAGTTCTAGTGTTAATTTGAATGAAAATGAGCTCAAAAATTTAATTATTGTTATTATTATTATTATGCTATATAAGTAAGCTTTATTTTTTACTTTTTGAAAGGTGCGTTAACTTTCTATTTTTATTAATTTCGAAACGAACATTAAATGCTTCTTGATATTTTGTTCTCTTTTTAAGTTCGTCCTTAAAATATTCTTCAAAATCCTATTTGCTATTCTTAAAAATATTATCAAATAATAAAAATACACACACATATTTACCCGCGCTTCTATTTAATTGGAGAATTCTGTGTTATGCGAATGATGTAAAGATTTTTCACATTTTTCTATGTGAATTATAAAATTTTATAATGATGACTTTGGAGAATTATTAGCTAATTGGTGCAAATTGGCCTAAAGTAATTATATTAG
This sequence comes from Philonicus albiceps, assembly GCA_963969385.1. NCBI lineage: Eukaryota > Metazoa > Arthropoda > Insecta > Diptera > Asilidae > Philonicus > Philonicus albiceps. The sequence goes on along the minus strand of OZ017775.1, from coordinate 11,750,352 downwards.
TCAGGTCAAACAAATCTCCAATGCATCTGACTCGTCTCTCCTTCAATACGACCTAAACAACTTTTAAACCTGGTGCACGAAAAACTTTCTTGTCCTCTCTGGTGAACCTATGCCTTTTGTCACTTCCCTTCGCGATCTCGGTGTCATATGCGGTAGTAAGCTTAACTTTCGTTCCCACATAGATCATTCAATGAGCGAGGCCAATTTTGCTTTGGACTTCGTTAAACACTGGTCTAAGATATTCTCTAACCCTTATATCATCAAGTCACTCTTCATCTTCTTTGTCAGAGCACTTCTTGAGTACGGCTGTCAGGTCTGGTCACCCTCGCAATCCACACTAATTAACAGGATTGAATCTGTCAAGCGCAGATTCATCCGGTTTGCCCTGCGCAGCCTCCACCTTAATCTTCCCCCTCTTATGAAAATCCCCAAAAACTAATCAACCTCCAGTCCCTCGCCCTACGTCGAGATGTTACCGATATTGTTTTCGTTCACCAAGTTCTAGCTGGTTCTATCGATTGCCCTGACCTTCTTCGCAGCATATCCCTTAACACTAACCCCCGTAACGTTAGATCTATCCCTATCCCTATTTTACGTCTTGTAAGTGATCGTACTAACCATGGCCAGTTCGAACCCTTTACCAGAATGCTGCGGATAGTCAACAACTCTGTTGTCTTCGATTTCCATTTTACCAAAACCTTCCTTAAGCTTGCCCAGCCCAATCCTCCAATTCTAGAGGTACATAAAACCTTAACATATGTCTCAGAGGAGTGCTTATATAAATGACAGCCTGTAGGCTAAAATATGCCTACTTATGTCCTATTGTTCGAAGAGAATTTAAAGTCGAGACATATGTAAACTAATAATGAAATGTACTTTTATCAATGAAAACTACAGTCAAAGTTATTTGTTCCAACAAAATAAAAAATGTTGCTTATATTGCAACTAAAAAAATGAACAATTTCATATAAGCCTCGCAGGCATACCATAGATAAGGCTTTTCGGGTTAAAGAACAATTTTATTGCATAAAAACCATTCGCTATTAAAATATTTAAAGAGAAATAAAACAGCAATGTCATATCCTCAACTCATTTTATTAAATGTGCAAAATTTGAATAAAGAAAAACCACAAAAGTGAGCTAATCCCCGGCCTAAATCTTGAATGAAATTGCATTCTTCTTTGTAGTTAGCTCATCGGACAGATAACAAAAAAGAGCCTAGGCGAGTTAATCTTGAGAAATTTTGATTTATGGCACTCAGAATAGCATCGTTTGTGATGATATCACTGATGATGCAAAACTAAACAAAAATTTTAATTGATTGCCAAAGAAGCCAAAAATTTAGCCATCGAACAGGGTAAGAATTTTACTAATCATTTTCGCGAAGGTGTTTCTCAAAATCTATTGATTTTCTGTATAGTCCCCTCAGTAAAACAAATGAGCTTAACGAGTGACTTACGTCTTTCGCATTCATTTAATTTTATTAACATTCGAGCAATTTAAGTTAAGTGGCACAAAATATGAGTGGTATTTTTTTGCGCTGAATCATAAATCAATTATTAAATCGGCGGCGGCAGCGGCGAGTGCCATTCAGCCCAGGTGAAGTATTTTCGAGACTCCATTCAGCGATTAGCCAGTTATTTGAGATACCTATTTTATTTTTTTTATCTGAGGGTGATGAAGACGTCAGCATCACCAGCAGTAGCAGCACAACATGCAGGCAGATGAGGTGATCAAGTTCAATGCAAACCACTAAAGAAAGAAAAGCCACCGAGAACCCCATCTGAGACTACCGGGGCATAGCAAACAAGATACGCGAGATTCCTTTTGAACGTTTGAAGTTGAAGGTGGGTGCTCACTACCGTGGCCCCGCCGCTGGTTGCATTGATCTAACAAACTGCGGAAACTCATAGCACCGGGAAGAGGAAGAGAAAAAGCCAGTTAAGATTATTCACGCTCTTTGAAAAGAGCTCTTAGATTTTAAAAGTTTAGTTGCTGAAACTTAGAACTTGGTAGGGTCTAATTTTGTTTCGTGCACTGTGCTTCGGAAACATTCGTTCAGTCTGTCAGCATTATGTTGCTAAAATTTAGACTTTCCGTACAGAGAGATATGCATTTTCTTCCTGTTTAAAATATTCAACAGTTAAAACTCTTTTTTTTTATTTTCAGTTGATATTTCGTTTTTATCCCAAAAAACAAAACATACATATAACTCTCAAATTATATCATATTTATATATTTTGCTTTTATTTGGTTAACAATAGCTGAATATTTGGCTGAATATGTATGATGCCGGCAGCGAATAAGTTAATATCAAAAAAATTTCAAAAACTTAAAAACTAACAAATACACTTCATTCTATGAAAATAGAACCGTGTGCTGAATAACCAAACTTGAATCTTAGAAAAATATTAAAATTCCAAATTAAAAATTCCATATGTTTGTTGTTTCAATTTTATCTGTTTAAAGTTAAAAACTTTGTTTTTATTGTGTTTTCCGGTGCTTTTATAGTCGATTCGTGACAAATTAATAAACATACAAATTTTTCCGTAGAGATTGCAATTAGATTAAATGCACATTAATGAAAACAGATGACGAAATTTTCTTAACATGATGTTTTTATAAAATTATTTAGCACTACTCACTTCTTATCTTATTAAAAATGTAGCTACTGTTGGTAATTTTCAATTTTTTCCTACTCTTATTTTCAGAGAGCTCAAAAGGGTTTCTTATCATTAGAAATCACCAAATAATTGCGGCAATTTCTAATACACCAGTGCGGCAGTGAACACGTTTCTGTAATTTGTTGATATTTACCACAGTCTGGCGAATGACTCCCTTTTCCATTGATTGACTTTAGAGTCAGGAACAAGAAAAACCGAAGCACGTGAAGTTCATACACCGCACCATGTGTTCGAAATTCACGTTCCAAATGATAGAACAATTCTACATTTAGCGGTTTTCATCAGAGGGGCATGTATGCATTTATTTATATAGGTCTGCGAGCATTTGCTAATACCCAATCGATTAAAATGCCTTTTTAACCCCCAGTGGGAGGGCCAATGGTCAACTGGATGTCGGCTGAATTGTGAGTAGTCCTTAAGCTGGGAAACCTGACAAAGGACAAATATAGCGCTAAGCATTTTAATCACGATATAAAACTTACCAAGATATTTCACTCAGGAGGTAATGAGGTAAAAAAATAAGTTTACACGTGCATTATGCACTTTAGTAAATGTGTTTCAAAAGATCACATTGAATATTTTTCGGGAGTTTATTTTTAGAATATTATTTGGTTCCGGTCACAAGTTAATTGGCTTTTAACATTTGAAATGGTGACACGGGTAGCTTAATTGGTTAGAACAGTGAAGATTAAATTCGCAGACCGTAGGTTCGACTCCTGGTTAAAGTCATTGCTTTTTCGAGTAATTTCCACATGCATGTTGTTTAACACGTTAACGTAAATTACGTCCATTCAGCTTATAGTTAAAGCTTATCGCTGAATTAAAATCATGAACGTCAACGTGTTAAAGGAAACAAAACCATCAAAAAATTAAGTTCTCTAGAAATTATCTGATGAATTTCTTAACAATTTTACATTTAACAAATTATTGATGGCAGATTTTCGATTTGCAACATTATAACACGCTGAACAGATCGTCTATTTGCAATGCTACTTTATCCAATTGTTATATGCGACAATATCTTTAGACTTGTTACTTTTTTCCAGGTCTAATTAATTCAGCTAATGTTCAAAGGTGGTTTAATTTCATTAACTTAAAAATATTAATATCAAAATTTGAAAGCAAAAATTTTAAAGACAGATACGTTTGCAGTAATTTTATATTTAATCGAAATATTTGCGCAACTGATTTTTAAATTCGTAATTTTTGATAGGCACCCATTTTCGATATTCAATTTTAAATAATAAAATAACGATAACAATTTCAATTTCGATTTTTCTAAAAACGATTTTTGAAAATCAAGTGACGAAATTTCTTATAAAACTGGGATGATTTCAAAGAGCTGTTGTTACTAACAAATTACTAAAAAATTAAATAAAAGGAAATGATTTACACTACTTAGAATTGATGGGAAACTACAGACGATTGGGTTTTCCAATTAGGAAGGTACACAACCTTTTTTCGTAAGAATCGTTTAATAAAGCAAATGTTTCGCCACTATCTAGCCTCGAACACCTGAAAATCTTCTCAGAAATATACTCATAAAATAAACAAATCTCGAAATTTCCCATTTGCGCAGATGTAAAGATCAAGCGATTTTTAATTTTTTTTCAATATTAAGAAAAGTATCATACTTTTAATTTTGAGAAGAGAATGACGGGGCTCAGTTCTTTTGATCTGTTTGTAACTGGATAGGTACGAATTCAAATCAATGAGTATCCATCACTGTCCCGGGGTTGGGAATCACCTGGAATAAGATTGATTTTCGAATTGTGCGCATCTGGCTGTTTGTCCTCATCGAGGACACTTCCAGCTGACATGCGAAAATTGTTGTCCCCATCAATGGGTTTTGATTGACAAAGAAATAGACCAACACCAAAAATATTGGTGTTCAGGTCGGCCAATCAATCACGTAGTGGGGCTTAAAACAGATTTAGCGATATCCTTCGGATCGTACCACCTTCTGATAAATGGTAGAAATTCATTTTGGCAATGACCCGCAATAATTTTATAGGTGTAAATGGGGACTAGTTCATACCGAAAACCAGGTAAACGCGTGCACCTCAATTCGTTTCAATGTCACCCATACACCGGCTGACTGACCAGTTGTTGTCGCAATTGGTCGCGTGCGACCGGTAAAACAAGGAGAACGAATTAAATTGTTGTAGGTGGTAAAAATCCACGTGAGACAAGGTGTAATGCGACGTGGTCTTTTTACTGCTGTCATTGACGTCATAAGTAAAGTTTAGATTTTAAGAGTCGCTTAAGAGTTGAATATCGCTCCTTAATGTAAGAGCTTACGATGGTAACGTAAAGTGGTCGAGGTAACTGTGCAAGAGCGCGACTTACCTTAGCCGAACGAAATCAGACATAGAGAGAACGGGACTGGTGCGGCGCACCAGTAGCGCGAAACGTGCACCCACAGGTAGAAGTTATATTTATAAATTTTTTTTTTTTTATTATTTTTTTTTTTATATATTTTTTGTTGGTTCAGTTGTCCCGCAAAACTACCGGCGAACCGCGCACCATCCGCCGCAGCACCGGTACGAAAGATTCTTCGGTTCGCTTTTTTTCCACCGTTTGTTTTTTTTCTTGTTGAACTTGCACTTTGGTGGATCGTTCTTCCGTTTGGCTGCTTGCGTCTGCTGTTCCTGGACTGTTTGGTCTCTTTCGCGGGCGCACAAGAAGATTAAATTTCTTTCGCGTTTTAATGTGCTGACTCCACCGGCGACGACGGTTGGCATTTTTTCTTCAGAGTTACTTACCTCCGTTGACCAGCAGCTATCAATCACACCGGCGGCCGCGAACCGAACGAGAACGGAGGCATCGAGAGTTCGCAAATCCAGACCGAGTAGTCAGTTAGTGTTGAGATCCCAGTCGAGGTGGACGGTATTCTTTTTTTTTGGCTAGTTTACTAACTTTTAGCTTCTTCCTTTAAAATAAAAGAGTATTTTTTTTTATTTTTGATTGCGTTTGATCCGCGTCCGGAGATAGAGTTTCCTTTTTCGAACGTGCGCGAAATACGAAAATCGGAGGATCAGTTTATGGCCATTTAAAGTAAAATACCGTGCCTGTTTTCCCCATCCTCTTTCTTAAAAGTGCAACGCTAACACAAAACGTTCCGAGAAGTATTTCTTCTTTCTGCTGCTGTTGTCGTCCATCGAAGCGAGATCTAAGCCAACCGATCCATCGCTCCAGAAAATAGGTAAAAGCGGCAAAACAAGTGATTCTTCGCAATCGTGAAATATTAATTTACATTTAAATTCATTATATAAATTTTATTATTATTATTATTATTATTTTTTTGCGATCAGCAATTAATTCGTGCTTTTCGGTCTAGTCCCGCCAGCAGCTGATTCATCTGTCCATTGTTAAAAGTAAAGAAATTTAATTTTTAAAAAAAATATATTCGCTAGCGGCTAGCTGCGCGCAAAAATTTAAGCTGATCGCGCGCGCATCTTCTTTAGCTAGCTCACATCGCATTTATCGCGCCAAGTGTTCGTTGATTATTCTCTGTTTTTTTTTTTCTGTATGTATTTCGCGGCCGTAGAGTTATCCTCCTGATGAGTCGGCGGTGATTGTTAATTCCTCTCGTCGATTGCATGTAATTCTTATTATTATTATTTTTTTTATTATTATTATTTCTTCTTAACGAATAGTCATTTGTGAAAAATTACAGAAAAGAGTAGTTTTTAATTTTTGTCTTCTTATTCCACTTCTTACGTCGCCTAAAAGTTCTAACGAGCGAGTTGAAGAAGATCGCACCGTTGCGAAGCAATTTGTTAAAGTGCCTGAAGGAATTTTGTTCTTATGTTAGTTTTTGTTTTTTTTTATTTTTTTAAAGCGTTTTTCTATATTGCGTCTCTCATCAGGGAAGAAATCCAATCACCGGTAAGTTCGGAGTTAATACCTCTTTTTTTTTAAAAAAAAAAAAACAAAAAATTAAGCACCGCACGAAATTTGTAGCAAATTACTTTCACGATTTTGTGAATTTTTGTGTTTTTTTGAACTGTAATATTTCAATTTTTTCATTTTACAAAGTTTTATTTCGCTTATGGAATTTAACTGTTATAGTTATTTTAAATTGATTAAAAAAACAAAAAACGAAACTATTCAAGTAACTGAAGTAAGTAAAAAGAAAAAAAATTATAAGTGCAATCTTCGTTTTCTTTCTTCAGTTCAGAATTCGAAGAAAACGTGTAGGGTGGCAAGGAAAATTTTTAAGTGTTGACTTGAATAAAGTTGGAATATCCCAAGTGATTAATGCGACATTTATGTGGAGGCTAAAACTTGGCCGAACCCAAAAATTTTAAATCAAGGAAGAGAAAGGCATGTGTGATTTACGGGCTACTTAGATAGTGGAAGGTTTTAAAGGCACCTGCCTTTTTTTATCTTATTGTCTTACTCATAGGGTCACACGACCCGACTTTTACGAGTTAAACACTTATCTTAATTCATTACATTGAACATTTCTTATATTTTTATATTCTTTCTATAACAATGAATATCTTCTCGGAAATAAAACATTTTTCTGAAAAAAAAATAGCAATAAGATTTCCTCCTCCTTATATTTTCAATTTTTAAAATCATGAACACATTCTGAACAAATAAAATGCATTCAAAAAATATCTAGTGCTTGACTAGAAATTAAATCATGATTTAATCCGTTCCAGATTAAGTTTCCGTGAAGTATAATCCGAAACTGGTAAGGGTTTCTAATTCGAATATGACGATAAACTTCACACCTCATGTAAAACGGAACGGATCCTTCCAACAAATCCGTTTTTGATCACAAATTGTTTTTAGAAATGGATAAAAATTTCGAATCTACTGGAGATTAGGTTTTCTATTCAAATACTGATCAGAAAAGTAAAGACTAAACTATCCGAGTAGTCTGATTAAACACAATATGAAATTAAATTTTAGTTATTCGAAGCTTTGACATTATTTATAACCCATCCAATTGCGTCAATAAATTCTTTATCTTTTAATTTTTACTCCATTACCTTCTAAATTGTCACGCATTATTTCTGTAACATTCGAAAATTAAAATGAAAATAATAACAAATTTTTAGTAAGAAAATAAACTTACTAAGATGACATGTATAAAATTCGGTTTATATAAAAACTCCTTTGTTTTCAAAATGGTTTTATGGCTGTAAAGAAATATGACTGCTTCACTGAATCTGTTCAACTGTTAAATATTTTTTATTAAATTAATTTATGAATACAATCTAAATCAGGTGAACTATTGAATTCTTAATAAAAGTCTTAATAAGGAATATTACATACGGATTATTGCATTATGATTTAGTTCAGGACATTGGATACAATCCTGACTTAAACAACGTACTGAAATCTTAGAAAAGACTGTTAATGTGAAATTCAAATAAGGAATTGTCCTAATGATCGGATCAAGGAATATCCCTACTGTATCTTGATCAGAAACTGATCAGATGGTTGTATTAAGGAATATTCGATCCGGATTACAATTACAAATTACGGAATATTTGAACTAATTTCTAGTAAGGTAGTTGATTAGAATTTTTGTAAATCAACAAAAATTTATTAGTCATTTTATCATAATATTGATTTAGCTACTGAAGCTGTTTTGTTTCTAACTTCTTCAATTTAATTCAATGTCGATGTAGTTTTTGATTTTAAGAATACTGACGACAGTTTATTTAACAAAAAAATAATTACTGATTTTTTAATGAAGAAAAATTTCTTTTATTTTAATTCGGACCATAAACAGAGAAAATTTTCAAGTCAATTAATCCAATAGTTTGTTTTTAGTATTATCATTCAGTTACATAAAGATTTGGTATTGTTTACCTTATATTGGGTTGGGTATTTTCTTAAGATACTGAAGAACGAGATTTCTGAAACCAAATTCTTTAAGTATTATGAAAATGCAAAGGGACTACCTCGATCTTACTTAAATATGAATCGCATAACTTTTTAAATTTTTGATAAATTTTAAGTTATTTTAGCGTGTACTAATGTTACATGGAAGTAACGAATTTCTTATTTAAAATAATGAGAAAAGGGTAATAAGGGTAATAATTTTGAATTTGAATTTCAAATTTCAGTTTCTAAAAGAAACGTTATTTATAATAAATCTTTACTTTGTATCGTAATGTAAAAAATAATAATTAGTTAATTTTCTATAAAATTTTATATATCATTCATATTTGTGTCTTGCTACATTTGTTTTTAAAATAATAAATAATTTCTTCACCTTTTATTATTGCTTGTTCGCAAAATAACCTTACACTTCGAGTTTTTAATAATAATATTAATAGTAATAATAGATTTTTGTGGCATTTCACCTATATACTGACGTTACAATTTAGGCTCTGTGGATCTTTACTAAAATGCCTGTAACACATCGATTTAAAAGAGTTAATTATCACCAACACCGCTCAGACAGTTGGGCATTGTTATAAGATCAATTTAAACATACTTGTATAATGATTTCGGCAAAATATTATTACAGCCTAATCATTATTATAAATATATAACATTATTAATATAAAAATTTTATCTATACAGTAAGATTATAATTGACTCATATATTTATTTGCTAACATAATCCATTATGTCTCTTGTGAATTTATTTAGATATCCTATCCTTTTTATTTCTTCCGGGAGTTTATTATAAATATCACTTGCACTGTTGATGAGTCCTATATGGTTTCTTTCCATTCTCGACTTATCCATTCCTATCTCTCTCATGTTGTAGTTATGCACCTCATTGTATTGCTTTTTGTCTTTCTATTTATTACGTTCTTCATGTACTTTGCCTTTTCTATATAAATTACTTCTTTGAAAGTAAAATTATTTGTGATAATATAAACATTCTTTTTTGGTGTGCCCCATGGAAGACGATTCAATATTTTAAGAGACTTGTTCATTAACCTTTGTAAACGTTCGAGATTGTACTGCAGAGTTTTGTAATCAGATGTTTATTAGGTACTTTATGTGACTCAATAGTTAAGTGTTATAGACTAATATAGTCTGGAAACAAATTCATTTAACTAGCAGATTTGTCTATTATCTCCTATTATTGATGTGATTTTCTTTATTAACATCGATCTAGTTTTCATCCAACCTGTCGCCTAAATATTTGTATGTCAGAAAATCTTTCAATCTTCCTATCTTCTATTTCAATAGAAGAATTTTTATCCTGTTTAATTTTCATCTTAAATATCATTTAGGAGTATGTGGTTTTTTCAATGTTTAGTCTGATCTTATTTCTTTACAGCGACTTACTGAATTCTACTAAATCCCCATTTACGCTATCTTTCAGTTCCTCACCAGTTCTTTCCCTAAAAGATATAGTGTCAGTAGAATATTTTTTTGTATTTACCTTCTACCTAAATATTATTTATATATAACAGATAAAGTAATGGTCCCAAAATTGAACCTTGTGGAATATCACATTTTTGTATTTCCTCTTTGCTGTGATACTGATTTGATTAAGTTCAGTTTTTGCTGTTCGCAATGATAGGTAGTCCCTAATTAAATTGTTCCAAAAGCTCTAATAATCTATGATGGTCTACAGTGTCGAATGGTTTTTGCAAATTCATGAAAATTGCCAAAGGATAATATTCTTCATCGAGATCATCATTAATGATGTTAATCACATCATTTACCATCAGTACTACTCTTTTCGGAACTGATTTCGATCGAATCCCCCGGTTGTTGTAATGCTCGAAAATTCTTCTATGCGATTAGGTATAATGCGCTTAAATATTTTGCCGATTGTACTTACTATTCTAATTGGTCTGTAATTCAATGGATTGTCTCTCTCTCCTCCTATATATGAGCCGTTTACTTTGAAAGTGCAAATCCAAAATGTCATAGAGAAGGTTTTACTTTAAAAGAACATAGAAAAATGGAAGATCCACTCACTTTCAAAGTGAACCGCTCATATTTTGGTATTATATTACTTTTGTTATTTAGCTACGGATGTTACTAGGACAATATGGAAATTTTAAAATAATATGCCTCTTTTCCATTTCTTATATATTTTATAATAATTTGATCTGATCAGACTTATGACTTCATATAAACAAAACTTGCTTAACTTCCTTTCTTCGGAGTAGTGCAATAGTATCCAAAATATTATGAAACTAGATATCCCTGTAGTAAATTTATTCATAAAACAATTTATTTCGTTGCTCGTTTGAAAAACTTTTCCATTAAATCTTTCTCAAGTTAAGAATGCGATCGCCTACGATTCCTGTACTGAAGTGATAAATCATTTTACAGCGTTTTAGTGCTAAAAAATTCGGATTTGGGGAAAAAACATGAAATATGACGAAAAGTTAATGTTTGTAAACAAAAATTGTCCGCGGTTCGAATTGCCGTGGAAACGTCCGCCCTACATAATCCCTGTAAATTGGGCACGAAGGGTGAACGAATAACGACGGCTACCAATGCAGAAAATAATTGTCTATTTCTATCGTAGTGAAGTAAACAAAAATTTGCTTGTGCTCAGGCAGGTGCTGTTACCTTCCCTGTCGAATTATGGAAATTCGATAAAATTGGTATGCCGCCGCACCGTTGATAAAACGTTGAAGAATTTGAATATAGACGAATTTTGCTGGAATTTAAGTTATGCAATAGTAAAAATGCAATTTTGCATAGTCTAAAAAAAATTTTAAGTAGTATCTTCTTGGGAATGATTCGATGTGTACTTAATAAAAAGTAGTTACATGGAAAAATCGATTTATTCTTGTTATCTAAAACGTGGAAAATATTGAAAATGGAACCCAAATGTGGAGAGTAGTCTTTCATAGTAAATTTTTTCGCAATTTGTATAGAAAAAATGCGTTCTTCGTATGCAAATTTAATTCTTAACCGATTTTAAAAACTTCTCGCGTATTTTGTAACATATTGACGGATATTCGTAAATATTCACAAAACCGTCTCTTTAAAATATGCCAGCTTAAAACAAGATTCAATTCATCGTTTTCCCTTATTACAGGCTCACCAGAACTAGCCCCATATTTTGAAATTGTGCGTTTACAAAACGTAATCCGTTTCGCTAAATAAATCGATGTTTCCGCCTGCAAATTCATGAAATTAAATTTCACCTGTTTTCACGCAAATGCAAGTAATTTTTCATGCGAAATAATTCCACAATCGATTGTCGGATGGGATTGCTGAAAAAAGATTACCACCCGATAATTTGTTGCAGCGATTGACACAAAGTAAACATGTGTAAAACTGTTCGGAATCGGTGGCATGGGAAGTGTTTAGAATTTAAATTTAAGTGGGAAATCGTGCGAAAATCCACACTCGTTTTTCATTTCCTTCTTTACCAAGCCAAAAGTGCGGACTACAGGACAAGGGAGGGATCGGAATGGAAACGTGAATTATTCAAAATCATTTAGATAACTCGAAACTTTCAGGTTACGTTCTTAGCTTCTGGGCTAGATTTCATTCGGAAAATATTTTTATTACTTTCTGTCCAGGTCTTGTTTATTCAATAGTATCGCGTTGGCCCCTGCATTCAAGCATGCTTTTTGTATTTATTTATTTTTTTCTTAGAAATGAGTTTTCTGGTAAATTGATTTTTCAATTGTCGTAATTTTATCACGAACTGTAATATTAGACTTATCGTGATTAGTTAGTGCATGACATGAAATAAAAGCGTGCCAGAGCCACTTGTAAGTGTGGAGGGTGCAAATTTTTATGTTATCGTTTAACGTCTAAATAAAAATTGTAATAAACGTTTTACGTATGGGAATCTCATTCGATTGCAATTTTAACAATTTTTCTAGTTATATCGTAACTCACTATCTGCGGGAAGGGTATTAATACTTTTTCCGCATTACCCTTTTTACAGCACGTCCGTTTTACTAGTAAAACATGAACTAATGGTTGATTTTATCATTTACCTTCTGCTCAATAAGTACCCCGATTTTGTCAGTAAAACAAACATATTTTATCAACATTTATTTTATCACCTTCAAACTAAGTTTCTTCCAAAGCGATGTACAACATATGCCAGCGCTTAATCCAACCTTCATACACTTTTCGTAGGCCAGTGCAAAAATGTCCTTTAGCTCTTACAGCGAAATATTTTTTACCAATTCAATAGACCTAAAATACTTCCAACGAAGTGATAATTTGAATTTAGCGGAAAAAAATGTAACACTACGCCAAATTTGGATAATATGGTGCCTCAGCGATGACACTTGTGATATGTTTGGTTAAAAAATCGCGTATAATTAAAGCAGTGTGCGATAGTGCATTGTCGTCGTGAAGAATCCAATTGTTGCCCTTCCATAAATCTGGCCTCTTACAAATAGATGCACCCAAATGTCGTATTACGCCTTAGAATATTCTCTTTTGATTGTCTGATGACTCTCTAGAAATAATTCACAACGCGCGTTTTTTTGGATTTTGCTTCGGACGATAGTTGACTCGGTAGTTTTGGAAATATTAAATAATTTTTTAAAAAAGGGGATATTTCAAACTAACTAGGCGTGCGTGCGAATGCAGCTCAATCTGTGATCCGCCGATAGTGTGTTAACAGTCTGATCCTAATTTTAAAAAAAAATTAAACTTAAACTACTTTTAAAGCAAAATAACTACATAAGTGTACAAGATATAAAATAAATAAAAGGAGTGAACTTAAATTAAATACCTAATATAAAATTGGATAAAAATTGGTAAAATAAAATTGTTGGTAAACAAAAATAACATAAACGCCAGCGCAGAGAAACTTGGCATTAATAAGTAAGTAATATTTTCAACAAGGTAACACTCGCAAACATACGGCATATGGCGAATAGATAATCCTCCTTGCTTTACACCATACACCACATCAACTGCAAATCTTAGCCCTACAGAGCATTTGTGGTCAATTTTGGATACAAAATTTATAAAAAAAAGAACCCGTCTAATATTTCTCACTTTGAAGAAAGAATACGGGAAGAATGATGTAACATTGAGCCTTCTGAAATGGGAAAGTTGGTGGAATCAATACCAAAAAGACGCTGTGATTCAAGCAAAGAGAGATAGATCACAAAATAAGAATGTATGTTGAATAGGCAAAAATATCAGTCTCTATAATCATAAATTTTGGGGCCTATAGTGAATATCGTTTTTCATTTGAATCAAAACCAGAGAGACATTTTTGAAACTAAAATGCAATTAACTTTCGATTCGACTGAAAAGTGATACTTGCAATAGGCCCCTTTATTTCTAAAGTCAAGGAGCCTCTAGTAGATGAGCTGTTAGTGCGTTAGTCTACCATGCCATAGGTTTTGGGTTCAAATTCCAAGTATAATCATAGTCTCTTGCACTATGTTGTAACACAATGATCCAAAAAATGTCATAAGTGTGTAATTTTGGGCAGCCACACCAACCTTAACTAACCTAACGTTTTAATGTAAAAGTCCCCGAACTTTTGTGAGGATGAATTCGAATACTACAGAAATTTTTTAAAATAGCAATAGAGTATTTATTTTTCTTTTCGTAAATTAGTTCTTAAGAGTTAAGAATGTGAGAATATATAAAATAACTTGTGAAAAGAAAACCTTGAATGTATTTTAAAAATTCAAAATACCCAAAACTTTCGCGAGTTACTTTATGTAGTTTATTTCAATTATCTTGCTTTTTAATATAAATATTATAATTTCGCGCCACTTTGGCAAAACTAAAGGAGAAGTCTATAGTTTTTTTTTTTTCTAAATTTAGTTAGAAATGGAAAAGTAGACCCAGAACTACACACTTCACAAGCATGGCCTTGTTGGCATCCAAGCCCATCGGCGATTTCATTTGTTGACGATATAAAAAAAAAATATATAAAAATACTCCCCGAGTAAGGCACTTCCCATAAGACGGTGATTTATTCTTGTCGCCAGCCGTATCCCATCGCATAGCAGTAACGCCCGTAATGTGGCGCATATTCGCGTTGTTTTCTTGAATCATTCATGATTTCCACATGATATGCATTTCACGCACCTTTTTTCATTTTCTGCGCAGATTATGTAACCAATACCGTTTTTTTTATTCATTCGTCCTCTTCTTCCCTGGGCTGTTACTTATGTTTTTATACACATATATTTTACTTTATATTTATATTTTAGCCTCCTCAGTTCGAAACTTTTATTCTGTAAAGTGATTTGATACTCCTACTGACGATGATTGAAATTTGAGCTGTCGTTTGTGTATAACCATCCCAAGAATACCGCTCTACCGCTATGGAGGTGAGAGAGAGTAGCTTTTATATGCGTAAACAAAATCGTGGAATTATTTTTATTGCAAGATTTATTCTCGCAGCAATACCAAGGAAATATCAGGCGAATTTGAATGAATTTCGTTTGTTCCTCTTATACCTATGTATGTGATGGGGAAAATTCAATTAATTTAAATGATTCTTGTATTTTGAAAGTAATTGGATTTAAGTCACTTTGAATGGTACTGCAAATGCAGGAAGAGAATGTCAGGTAGTTATTTTGATTTTATTGTTCATTATTTAGAGTTCAACATTCAAAAGGTACAACAAAAGATATCGAAACCGATTTCTTTTAAGTATTAATAAAAAATTTTCAAATTTTAACTAGCTGCTACTTTTGAAAGTGGTATTAGTGCCCTTTTTTAAATATTTATATAGACTTTCTGCACATCCATATTCGATTAAAGAATGTAGGAGAAAAGTGTTTGGTAGGCGGTGAAAAATACAAAATCTTCCCTTCGTTTTTCGTTGTCAGTGCTGACGTTGATCCTCTAAAATTTAAGTCTACAGAAGTTTTTATTGGACTAGGTTAGGTTAGGTTAGGTTGCTGTGGCTGCCTAGAAAGGCACACTTAGGCCAATTTTGGCCCATTGTGTTACCACGTAGCGCAGGAGACCATGGTTATTCGTGGGATTCGAACCCACAGCCTCTGGGACGATAGGACAGCGCGCTAACAACTGAACTATCAGAGGCCCCTTCTTGGACTAACTAGCCAGTAAAATTCTGACCGCCGTACAATTTGTTCGTTTTATTTTCTTCCCATCCTCCTGCAAGACGTTGTTAAAATGGGGTATGTCAAAAAGTTAAAAGTAAAGACTATAAATTTTCAAAATTGAAAACTCGATTTTGTCCGCCAATTAATTTAAATAACGATAGTACCTGAGCCATTCACAGGTCCGTTTGATTAACTCTACTTTTGAAAATTTGTGAAGATTAAAAGACCGAATACAAGCTTAATTTTGAAAATGACTTATCTTAATAATTTTACGAGAGAGTAATAAATTTTAACAAAGTATGTTTGATTTTTTATTTTAAAATGAGCTTTTAAATGAAAGATGTGCAGTATCCCCAGTATTCTCCACTTGCTTTTGGAATTAATTAATTTGGGCTGCGAATCGCTCATTTCTTAATCATAATCAAACTTTTTTAAGGATAAAAATAATTTAAAATTGGTTTGTCCTATACCCTTGGTTTATTATCTTAAATTATTTAAATATGAAGTAAACTAAGAGTATACGTTTTTTTCCATTATAGCAAAAATTTGATTTGAAATTTTATGTACCCCGAGGCAATGTTGTCAAATAGAAAATAAATAAAGGCACAATAGCATTGCTTAAAACCCTTTTTGGCTTCCACAATTTAAAGGTTTGCCCTGCCCTATACATTTAGGTGAAAGGTTGCAAAACAAATGAGAAATAGAAATAATTGCATTAAAAATAGTTCCAGTGGAAAGACATTGCATAAAGCCTTCAGCTCGAGGACATCTCAAAATTCTTAACTATAGTCCTTAACTCGTGTCCTAAACAACGATGAACGAAGGGACAACGCAATTCTTGCCCAATTTCATTTGGAGCGAAAACAATTACATTTGGACAAGTCCCAAAATATCCCCCAAAAAAGCTAGGGTAGGAGTTTCCGAAGACAGAACTCGTTACGTCCACAATTCCATTTTTCCGGTCCTGTTCATTAATTTTAATATTGCGGGCAAACATTCCGCCGGTAAATTGTATATCAGAAATTTTCATTCCAGACTTATACTGACCTTTCACGCATAGTTAGATAGATGTGAAACAAACAACAACTGGAGGCAAATTTGTAGGAATAGCACTTGCAGTCACTTCATTCGGAGCCCCCCAATAGTCTGAGAAGTTCGGACATATGTTGCCTTTTTCCGGGGCAAACTGTGACCTTAAGAACGTGACAAAAAATTCACGCTGAGTTGGGCACAAAATTCAGCGGACTAAGAGATTTAGAGACTTGAAAATTTTATATTTATCATTCCAGTGGCGCACTAAGAATTTTATTTTAGAAAGCAACATACATCGACAACTTCCCTCTTGAAGAAATGAATTGATTTAAATGTTTAAAAAGCGGTACCCAACCCTCCCGGGGCTTCAAGTAATTGGGACCTATTTTCTCTCATAATTGAGATGAATTGCCTTCACAAAAACTGCAAATGGGCAAAGAATTTTCCAACAATGAGAATATTTTTTTCTTAAAAACTGTGCGCTTACATCGCAAATCGCAAGTCGCGTGATTACCGCACCACAGAAAAGGGGTAAAACCGTGCCGTCGACTAGATGCAGAATAGAACTTTTCTGGGCCGTGCCAGCGAAGTCCGCTTCCCAAAGAATTTCTGTTGCCCAATTAAGGGGGTATTCAAGTTGTGGGCTCTCGCGAATTCCAAAAGTTGATAAATTATGAATTGTGCCCTTGGATTATGCAAGGAGCTGGTGGCACCGATCGGAAGCTCATAGCCTCAAAAGGCGCGTAATGAGCCTCCACTCTAGCGACGACGACGACGACGTCGACGACGGGGCCTCTTAAGAGTCCCCCAGTCAATCACCGGTCCGCCTCACCTTGACCTTGGCGCTAACGCGTGCTCGTCTAGAAGACAGCCTCAGCCAATTGAGCTTGACTCGGATTTTTCAGCTGGGATGCTGGAGTAATTGGACCATTTGAATGCTAAGTAAATGCCCACTTCTTGGACTTGAGTCCGAATGCATCGCGCTGATGTCACACCTTCCGGTTGCACAATGCGGCTGGCTGTGGTGATTGGGTAGCGGGGGTGGGGAATAGAAGGCCCAAGAACGGCTACTAAAACAGTCGACTCGGCTGTTTTGCCGGCGACTAAATTTATTGATATTACCTTTGCCACAAAACACAATTGCTGCGGTGGAAAGTGATATGTCCAGAGTGCGCTGTGATTTATGGCGGTGTGTTTTTAGTCCGGTCTCGTGTCCCCCGAGGGGTCTTTTGTTGGACCAGTGTCACGTCAGCTGGGGCACCGTCAATTTTAGACATACAAAAAGGGGGCTCCACACACAACAGAACGTAGAGCGACACATAAATTCCAATAAATTTGCTTAGCCTTAACCTTTACTAACCTTCTTGCGTCTTTTTGTGGTAAAACTCCATTGAGAAAATATCAATTGCCTCTTTTTTCATCAGAAAAACCTCCTTCTGAAGGTTCATTTGTGATCCGCAACAAATGTGAGGCACTCCTCCTTGTTGGGCTGGGGCTTCATGGAATTGCTTATGAGTGGTCACGTCGAAAAGGAAGTTTATTTTGTTTTCACCTGGACATGAAAAGCACACACCTCGACAATCCACTTTGGTCTATGGTGGTATCTAATTCGGGAAACGTAAAATTGATTTATTTTAGATACCTTGAGGAATTTCAGGAAACTAAATGTACAATAATCTTTTGGCACTCTCAAAACAGAAAGACCGATTCAAAGGAAATTTTAAAGACCTCCCTGGAATGGGTTAGTAATCTATGAATTGGATGCGATTGAGCAAATTAAATGTGGTTGGTTTAGATTTTAGCTAAATAGTACCTTTTCTGCTTCAACTTCTGCTTTCTTCTTTTATTTTACCTATATGTCTAAAATATAAGAAATAGGCAAAACTTCCTTATATAAAAAACCGAGTAGACTATCAGTTCATAAAATATTTCGTATTAACCCATATAGGTTTTATTTTGGTCACATCAAAACACGCAACATGGTTTATATTTATAAGCATACAACTCTTAATACATTATATCCTAAAATTAGAGTGAAATAACATTTAATTAAAACAATTAACGCCACAACCTCAGCTGTCGACTGTGTTGCGTTTCAACGAAATAAACGCCGAACCGCGTTCCATTGTCCATTGACGAGCAGGTGAAATCCTTCCAAAGTGAAGCCCATAAAATCTGTCGGCGTCGGTGAGAATAGCCGTCGAAGCCAAAGTACAAATAAATATTTTTTTGTTTTGTAAATATTTCTGTTTTTTTTTATCCTGAGAAACGAAATTCATTCACCTCAGCCACACCTAAAAACACGCGTCCGGAATGCATTCATCCCGGCGAAAAAGCTGAACAAAAATACGATGAAATTCGTGAGGAAACTCGTTTATTTCAAATATTTAACGCAAACAAATCGCCATGCTCTGCAAATAGCCGGGAAGTGCATATTTTGCAAAATGATCCTCCAATTTATTCAAAATATTGGCGGCTGAACAGTTGAAATTGGAAAATTCTACTACATTTTGTACAGACAGGGAGGCTTTGCTGAGTTGCAATTTTTAATTAAATTAGCTAAAAGATGTAATGAATAATTCGCGAGCCGCCGAAATATGACGATGAATTGTAAACATTTTAGGAAAAGGCACAGTATCAATTATTAAGTAAATAATTGAAATGCAATATTAAAATATATTTTAAATTTACATATCGTGTGAACCCTGTAACTATTTTATTCTTATTTTAATATTCAACCCTTTGAGCGCTGAGTTGTACGAAGCAAAACATGCGCTGTGTGGACTGGCTTCGACTTTTACGACAAATCACATGCAGGATTGCCTGGTTTTTACGATGGAGCGCATGTTTGTTTGACTAATTCCATTGCAAAATATGATGATTGGGACAGAAAAGGCCTTAGCCGTTTGAGCGTTATGAACTTATATAGGTCAAATTGGCTCAAATTGAAGGGCTCTGTGAGAACCCATATATGGTCCACATCGGGTTAAAATGCTATTTATTTTTTATAATCATTTCTTAAAACGACTAGCCTGATTTTTACGGGTTTCCATATACAAGAATTTAAAAAATCAAATAAACTAAAGCAATATCAAAATATTTCTAACTTATAAATTTACAAATATTAATTCGCATAATTCTGTTTGTTTTTAAGTAATCGTGGTGTTTAAGAAGAACCAAGATGAAGTGTGTCGTTCTCGTTCAAATCCACATATTGTCGAGCATTTTAATGAATATTTTGATTTGATTTCCAAACAAATAAAAGTTGCATTTCGTTTTTGCGGGTTTGCGAAGGGAGTTCAGGAATAGCATGTGTGTCTCTAAACAACCGATAGTACGCATTTTATAATTTTAATATCGTGGGAACAGGGAAAATATGATCTGCAGCTGGTCGATGCACTTGGCCGGATGGCACGGTATGCGGCCCGGTATTCATGAAAAATTAATTTATGGGCATAATCGATCACGCGTCCAATTACAGGTGGAACGGCTGCGATCTCATTGCCGCGGCCAAGAACGTTATTTAGCACTGATTATTAGAAACGCAGTCCCCACGGCCGTCGGGGCGTGCGATTATTTGCTCCGGACATGCCCATGCGACGGTAATTGCTCCAAACATGCCCATTATGATTTTGTTGCATTTCGACAGAGGAGCTCATCATAAATTAATCGCAAGATAGATGCATCGTTGCAGTGGCTGCAAGTTGTTGGGGGTCTGGGGCCCCTGAGACTGGATTGGGTCCATCCAAGTTTAATGTCTAGTGTTCGGGATGTGGCTTTGGACTGGATCAAGCCCGCGAAGCGCCTTCAACTAGGGGTCTAATGCAAGACCCCAAGCCAGACATATAGGCTGGTGAACTGACCGCGATCAGAGGTAAGATGCAAGTCTCAAGATGACGCTAATCGCACCTTTTCGCATCTCTTCGTCGGGTCTGCTCTCAACGCGGCTTCATCTCCTCGCGCTAGACACTGGGGCCCGGGGACTTATCTGTGAAATACAAAGGGCCTCCTCAAGAAGACCGGAATTCGTACGTGTCTTCGCATTGAGTCACTTCGCGGAGAAGGCATACTCATTTGATAATCTACAGGTGGAATTTGCTGGAATTCGTGATTTCCTTTTTGCATTTGTTTTTTTTTTTTTTGTTCCAACTCTGAGACGTTTTTTTTTTTTTACCCTACCTTGTTTTCACGCTGAAACAGGCCAGCTCCCGGGATGATGAATATTTTTAGATATTTGTTATTTTTAGTTCGCCAGAGTCCGATCGAAGTGGACACAGAACGACGACGTTATGCGGTGACTCACCTGGCGTTCTTTGATCGATAAGGTTTTAAGGAATTTTGAGTATGGCATTCCTTTGCGCTTTTTGTTTCTTCGATTTCGTTTAAATTTAAAATTGGAATACCTTAAAAGAGGTGAGAGTATTTACAAAGGAATTATTTAAGGTTTTTGTTGTACCTTGTACACTTTAAAAGGTCTTGTAAATTTTCAATGTAAATGTCGCTTTATTTTTCGACTTTTATAGAAGAGTGGTTTAATATTACTTTGCCAAAATACAATGATTAATCACATTCCAGTCAGAGGACGACACGACGACTATTTGCGAAAATCTAAATTCTAAAATCTTTTTAATACTAAAAAGATATCCATTTATTAGCCACAATAAATAAATTTTATTAAATTATGCTAATAGATCTTATCAAAAAAAATCAGACCCATGAAAGAACCTCCTCACAAACTCGCCGGGATATTTTTAAAATAATAAATTCGATCAATAAATATCACACCTTCTAAAGATCGACCCCTTAGAAACCAAAAAATTAAAATAAAACTCTTGCTAAGATGATTCAACGTCTTTTTTTTTAAATATTTACTTTGTAGGAATCCCAAAAATGCGTTAATATACCTCGTAATTTCGTCCGGTTTCATCTAATCAACGATAGAATTTTTCTTCATTAGCATTTTGTGGGACAGTGGATGTCAAGAAAAGAAGTTTTACGAGTGATCTCGAAATTCTGCAGGTGCTCTATCGTCGGATAAATTATAACTACTGCACATTGGCAGTTGTATAAAATCAAAATTTATATGCATTTATTCATGTTCAAGAAGCCACAGGGAATAATATTTATGGGGCTCCACCAGGGTAAATCTAGAAATTCATCCATCTTCAAGGAATGTCTGCTCACGTTTTATATCCTCACGATTTAAAATGAAGTAAAACCCGTAGCAAATTAAAAATGTTATCCATTTGAGAAACAAAATAGATTCGAATTGTAATTTAATTTGCTACTTTTTAATGATTACAAATGTTTTATTAATACAATTAATTTTCTTTTCTTTCAGTGATTTTTGTGTGACACACTTAACCACCCTAGTATAACTTCTTCGCTATAAATCTACATATTTAAAGTGAGTATTAATTTTAAATATTTTATTTTTCAACGGAATTTCCCCAGATGATTTTTAAGACGAAAGGTTTTTGAAATTTTAATTCTATCACGTTTTACAGCGACAAAATCGAGATATCTCTCATTTAAAATTTAATATTAATGAAGTTACTGTTTTAATCATAAAATATTTAGTTAATTAAATTTAAAATATTTTATTAGTTTCGTAACTTTCATGTTTTTCCTCCATAAAACAAATTTCATTTAAATACTTTTTACCTTATACTCAAATTTCATCACTTCCCAACGTGCTAATGCAAAAGCATAAAAGTTGTACATCCGCAACGTTCTAAGCAGTTACCTACCCGAATAAAGTCCTGCAAATAAAAATAATCATGATGGTAAATAAGGAGGACACGAAAAATGACCAGTTTTATTACGTGAAAACACAACGACAATGTAATTTTCATCTGACCAAGTTGCATGTCTGTACCGTGCCAGAAAGTGATTTATTTTATTTTTATTTATTAAATACTTTATGATACTGAAGCGACAACAGACAGTTGCCTGGAATATATCCTTTGGGAAATGGAAAGTCACGTCCTATGCAAGCTGGACAAAAATTATTTTTATTGTATTACTTTAATTTTCTTATAACAGGTGGCTTCGCTCCCATAACTATTTTTGCGTGTTATATTTCGTGTGAAAGGGCAAAAACTATGTTATTAACTTAATACTTAGAAGGTACATGTCCAGAAAAAATCTTGCATTTATTATAAAAATAATGTAGAATTTAAACAACAAAATTTAACAAAACGTTGCTGAATTATGCACTTGTCCCATTAAGTTGGTGAATTATGGGTCAGAAAATAAATGTCTCTGAACTTCTAATCTGATTTTACATAGAAAGGAAAATATAGTTGATTTATAGATTAACTATTTATAGCAATGATTTTCAGTTAATATTTGTTTAGTAATTTTAATTAATTGTGAAATATTTAAGTCCACTATTACTATTAGTCAAATGTAAAATTCTTAAATTGTGTAATTCAAATGGTAAAATTATTTAAAATAATGGAAGCAAAATATAAAAACCTACAAAACGAAAATAACCACTTATTGTAGAGTTGACTATTTTATCAGTGAGAGTGCACTATACTTTACTTATCCATTAAAACAACTTATTTAAATATTTAAATTTACTTTATTAATATAAAATTTGTGATACTGTTCCCATACCTCTCTTTGAGACGAACTATAGAGTAAGATTTCGAGATTGCAATGGGAAGATGATGGTATACAGGAATATTTCGAGGTAGCGATTTTCAAAGACGGCTCCAAAACGGAAAGGAGAGTTAGACCCGGGATTTTCTAAGCTTTCCTGATCAGACGGAAATATTGCTATGAAGGCATGTTCTCCTTTGGAGAATTTAGCAAGCAGGAAACGAGTTATTATTCTTATCGAGTCTTACGCCGCTATTAGAGCTCTAAATTCGACTACCGTGTCTTTTAAACTTGTAGATCAGTGTCGCAATTTTCTAGCGAGCTTATACAGCAGTCTCGATATCACTGTACTCTGGTTTCCAGAACTTAGAAACATAGGAGGAAATAAAGAGGCTGATTGTCTGGCTAAACAAGGCATTACTAATATGGCATCTCAGGTGGAGCGAGTTTACGCCCCGATGCGATCGATTGATTAAAAAGGGAATTCAAACTCATTTCCTCTCAATTGCCAGCAACAATTAAATGTAAAATAAATGTTGATCTATCTTTGGAATGACATGGCCCTCCTACGACAGGAGTTATGGCGTTATACACCCATAGAGGCCCATAGAGGAGCACGCAGCTAAGCTAGGAATCCTCTTCAATAAGCACTACCGCAGCTGCGAGGACCCAAATGAGAAGAAGACGCCTGACCCATTTTCTGTGCAAATATCCGGCTCTTACCATGCCTAGACGTCGTGCACTGAACAATTATACTCTTGAAGATCTCAGGGAGCTACCCGGAAAGAGGATTGGTGATATTGTTCACTGCTTCAACGCCACGAAATGGCTTTAACCCAATTCTACCCTAGTAACGTCCAGGTCATTGTATTGTGATATCAAGATTTCGCGATTTTTGCTAATTAGATTCTGGCAAAGCGTCGGAATCGCCACTTCAATCAACTAACTAATAAATTTGTTCCTAAAATATACTAAAAATGACTGCTGATATATTTGGCTGAAATTTTAATTTATATAATATAAAGAATATAAAGAATCTTTTTTTTAGAGGTATACAAATTTAGAATAAAATAAAACACGCAAAAATAATGTTAATGGCCATGGTGTTTATTTAAAAGATAATTTTTATGCCATTAGTGTTGAAACATGATTTCGAGCATATGGATAGCCACGAATGAAGCGTAATCGGGAAGTCAAATTTTCATGACTTTATCGCAACTGGGGCCGTATATCGGCAATAATGTAGCGAATGTTAACTTCCAAGTGATCCCACGTCTGTGGTTTATCAACGTTGACGAATGACTTCAAATATCCCCAAAAATAGTAATCCATAGTTGTGAGATCATATGATCGTGGGGGTGACAAATAAAACCGACACCATGGCCATTGAGATTATTTTTACGTGTTTTATTTCACTTTAAATTTATATACCTCTAAAAAGAAACACCCTTTACATTATACTAAAATATTAGTCAAATCATGTTAACAGCCACAATTCCTAGACCAAAACTTGCATTTGTTTCGAATACACCGGTCTGCGATGCCGAAATCGTACTAGTAATGCTATTTATTTATTTCGTTTAATACAAGCTACAAAAGTAAATAAAAAAAACCTAATTAACTAAATTAAATTAACCTACTTATGACTAGATCAGGAGAGCGTGGAGACAGAATGATTCATTGGGTTGGGTTCGGCAACTATAAGGCATGCCTTAAGGACCGTTTTAGTGAGATGGAAATCGAAGGCGGCAGAGTTGTGGGCAATTCTGAGCATTCTGGTAAAGGGTTCGAAGTGGCCATAGTTAGTACGATGACTTTTAAGGTGAAAGGTAGGGAAAGATCTAACGTAACGAGGGTTAGTGTTAAGGGATATGCTGCGAAGCTGGCCCGGGCAATCAATAGAACCGGCTAGGACTTGGTGGACGAATATATCTCGACGTAGGACGAAAGACTATAGGTTGATTAGTTTTAAGCTATGCTCCATTATTTAGCAAATTTTACATTTTAAAATTTATTATTTTAAAATAGTTGGCTTAATAGTTTTAGTAATTGTAAATATGGGTATTATAAATAGTCGGGTTTATATAACTACATAAAATAATTAAAGTTATTAAAGTCTTATAATTTTGTATTGGTCTAGATACTTTTTTTTTATTACTTCTGAATTTCTAGGCATTAGGGTGAAAAATATTTTTGAAAAGTGCATTATTGGCCTATTAAATGTTTTTAAAATTGAGTATATCATAAAAAGAACAAAACTCTCCCAGCGAGAGGTAGCCAAATTTTGAAATCTGACGAAAGCCCAAAGTGTGTCACTAGACACTTTAAAGAGCGTTTTCCCCGCTTCCTCCTCATTTTTGGCCTGCATAGAAGAAGTAAACGTTCGAACAATTGAACAAGTTTTCTGCGAATAAAAATCAGCATCACAACATTTCACTTTCGCAGAAAAGTAGGCTCGTTTTGTGAGCTTCTTTTATGATGAATTCTTGAAATCCCTCGTGCGAAGGCATTCGGCTACCTATTTGCAATGAAAGTTGAAACAAAAGCGAAAACCAAAATGCGCGGTGTCCCCGCGATAGCCCCAAATAAAATTTATGACCTCCATAAAGTCAGTTGGCCATTAGCATAATTTTTCAATAGCTATAATCATCGGGGAAATAAAAATCCAGCGGCAGTGGCTGACTGTGCGCCACAAAATCCACTGACCAAACTCTTTTTTCTTTTTTTTTTTCAATTTCGAAGACTGACACCAGCGACCGCGACATTTTTCGAGTCTGATTGACTCAAGCGTCTCGCGAAATATTTCGAAGACGCAAAATTGAGCCGGTGTTGCGGTAGTGCGTTCCATTCGCCTTACGCAAAGCGTCGTTGTATGCGATTTTATTGCGTTTTGCACTAAAATGCCACCACTCTGCGGAACGTTTTATGAATGAAAACCCACCGAAAGCGCAGCACCTTCCGCGGATGGGTGGGAAGCAAAACGCATTAAAATCCCAAAAACGAAGAAGACTTGCTTCAGCCGAACTGAAGACAGTGTGTGCGGTGCGACGCACCTAAAGAAAACTTTTCCCCGAATTTAGTAGCAGAACCGTCGTTGCGGCCGGGCTCTATGTCTCTGGTGTGGCGTAATTTTGTAATTTAATGCAAATACGCGAAGCAATGGCACCGCACCGGGGCACACACGCGCTGCTGACGTGGTGAACGCGGTTTTGTGCATTGCGCCGCCGCCGCGGCGGCGGGTTTGTTGAACGCCGACTCGACACGAGCCGCGCCGGTCACCAGACGGCAACAGCAAAATCGCATGGTTGGCGAAATTTCGAAATTTTTGACGCATATTATGCGAGAGGGAATTGCGACCAAAATTTTAAGTAGATCAAGTTTTTTTACAGCCTTTCCGCACTTCGACAAAGTGGCTCGCACGTGAACAGACCTCACCAGAGCCCCGAATGCCCCCCCTTGCATTATACAGTCGTACACATGCGGCGAAAAAGTCGCCACAAAAACGTACAGATAATTCTGCAATTTGCATATGCTCGCACCATCTTTGCCGCTTTAATTGCAGACAGGTGAGGGGCAGAGGTACATTTTTAGCGAAAAAGCCTCGCACAATGCAGAAAACTGTGACATATATATATATATATATTTTTTTTTAACTGAGAACGCATCTTTGGGGACCCTAACCCGCCTCTTTTTACGACACAGAAAGACCCCAAGATATGCCGACGCGAGTTGGAGCATGGTGCCAGAATTTAACGATCAAACAATCGTCGTTGACATGTTGGTTGCCTCTAGTAACCTGATTTCTCCGGCAGTCAGGCTCTAAAACGAAAAAAATATAAAGCGGGCACTACTCGGGTTTTATGGGTTCAAACATATGCCCCACAGAGGGTTCCAGTTCCGTTCCCCTACATGTGGCTCAGTGAAACTAAAAATAAAGTTTCTGGAGCACCCAAAGATGAAAGTAATGCAAGCCCATCGCGAATTTGTAATTAATTTTTCATTAGCTGGCAAAGGTTTTGGGGAAAATAAATAACTCCCATCTATTCCAAAATATGTTACTAAAATCCTTATGAGGCGCGTGGAAGGGTTTTATATTTTTTCTTTAAATCATTTCATTGAAATATGGCAGCGTATTTGACTCTTTCGTTCAGATTTCGAAATATCTTAGAAAACAACAAGTAGTCTACTTTTAGTTAAAAACATTACCTATAAATCTTTACACACCGTTGATTGATTTTAATATTCCAACCTTAGATAAAGCGTGTAAAATTTTCAAATTTAAGAATTATAAAAATATAAAAACTGCTGGTCATTATGAATGGCATCAACAAAAATTTAAATTGCCTTTCTATTTTAAAGACGAAGAAAATCTCATTTCTAAATTAGGTGGTGTACACATGCCACTCTCCACTAATTATCTATCCAACAAACAAATTGATCAATTTACACATCGCAAAATGTTGACCTTGTCTTAATTCATAAAGTTTTAAGCTGATCTTAGAGCTTGCACGTTCAAGTCCAATTTAAATTAGTTGCGGGATTTAGCTGATCTTGCAATTTACTCATAATCCAAGCAGCATGCGGATTAGTAAATTCAAAATCTTCCTCGACTTTTAGCTTGCAACAACATCGTCTCTAGTGAAAATACGTTAAATATTAAAATCTTCATTAACTAGAAAAACACTTGATACATGTTCTGCGGGCGTTTTCTGGTTTTTGTTACGTTCCTCGAGAAGCCACACGTTAGATGTTAAATTGCCGTCTTGAGATGTACCTTCGTATGCTCCCCAAGAAATGTGTTTCGTCTGAATTTTGTTCAGAAAAATACCAAAAGTTTACATGTAAAACTTTGCTAATGTTGCGGAGAAAATTATTGCATTTCTCCCGTGTATGCCCTTAAGTACTAAGTAAATTATTTTCTTCCGTACACACAATTTTCTCCAAAAACATATATTTAAGACTGATGATGACTGTTACGTAATAATGATTTAGGTTTAAAATTGTCTGTAAGTTAGTAAGTTTTTAAGTCAGCGAAACGGTCTCTTGAATCTGGCTAAGTGCCCCCACGGCTGCAATCTTAGCAATTAGCGAATAGCTCTGCGTAAATGAAATTGTCCCCGGCTGGTACCGCGCTGGATTTCACGTCTCATGATATCTCCGGGGACAGTTTCTAGCCACGATTCAAACTGCAATTGTGCACGGAATTATCAATTTGAAATTTTCAGTGCACGACTGTAGACGATGCAATTTTCTTGATATGCTGGTCGCGATTGGACATGAGGAATCAAGACAGTGTTTAGGTGTTAGGTAAAAATAATAAATTTTCACGCATTGAAAGGAATTATGAAGCATCTAAGTGGAGATGACGGCCACTAAAATTAATGTTTTTATTGCGATTTTATTGCTTATCATGTGAACGTTTTCCATGCTCAGTCTGGCCGTTCAAAGACACCGCAACGAACATAAAATGCGTTTAAATATTTGCGTTGCAATTCTGTTCCAAGGCTGCTGTACGAAGAGATTTCTAAGAATACGCTACATCGTCAAATCGCCCATTTCCCTGTCATAATACAGAGTAGGTCTGATCAGGTAATTTACATACCTAATAGTCATCGCGATTATTCCGCGCCTCACTGCAACTGAATGCCACCACTTCACGGCTGATTAATTAGCTTCCGACGATCCCAACTATTTTTTTACTATTTTTATCTCGGTATTCGCGCCAATGATGCGATCGTATCGCACCTCATACAGGTGACTTATGATGCTCATGTTTTGCCGCAATCATTTTCACACTCATCGGTAAAAAAAAAATTATGCAATTTTGTAGCCAGGTGAGAATGTAATATGCCCCAGGTAAGCTCCTGGAATTGAAACTTAAGAGAAGGTGGCTATTTGCATTAATTAACGTACATTTTGATGTCTCCGATAACTTTGTAATTACACTTAACATTGCGTGCAAAAAGTGAAATTATCCATTTTCAAGTTTACTTTAATTGAATGTTTGTTTGTTATTGTGTTTTTGCTCTCGTTGTGATCAGATCTGCTATTTTGATACTACTGATCATGTTTTATATAAAAGCATTCGTATTTTGATGATTGAAAAATGTTTGTTTGTTACAGTGTAACACCAAAACCATTCGAGGAAATTAAATGAAATAATAAATGAAGATATTTCCTTTAAACAGTTCCCTATAACATGGAATTTATTTAATATCAAAATATTTACCTCACGTTAAAGAAATAGTTAAAAACAAATAACACCCAGAATAAATGTTCATGTAAAAATTGACAAAACATTTTTAAAGCCTCAAGAAATAGGAAAATCAATTGTTTCTCTTCAAAAGTTTTCCAATAATGCAGTTAACAACTTTTCCTGAACTTTACTGCAAAAATAAGGTGATAAAATATCAACTATTCGCCTTCTAATTTCTCTGACCACATGAGTATAGGGTTAATCTCTCTCTTGTGATTGGATCTGACGTTGTTTCACCTTCGAGAATATCTCAAATAAATGCATAAAGTTCACCCAAGCAACACTGCATTTAAAGTGGATCTTTTCATCAAAATTCAAATTCAAAAATGAATTCCATGGAATCCATCCATCCATGTGGAGTGCAATATTTTGCAATTAACTAGAACCCTGCTGGGAATGTCATGGGATCTGATTAATAAATTAATCCTGATAAAAGGGAAATCGTGCAGATTTTCCTTGTCTGGGGCTTGTGCACTCTGTACGGTTATTTATATTAAAATATTTCTCTGAGGAAAATTAGGTGCATAATCCTGCGGTACATTGGAGTCAAAAGAAAAAGAAGGGGGGAGTAATCAAAACCCAAAGGATTCCCTTTTAAGAGACAGGTTTTTAAGGGCATCGCTATCAATCTCCCTCTTTGGTTTTTTAAAACGAATAAGCTCCTTAAATTATACTGCAGGTAAAGTGCTTTTTTAATTATCTTCATTCTTCCCCGTTGATGCATCTCCAAAGATGCAATTCATACAAAAAAAATTCTATATTTACGTTAAACGAGTTTTGCAGAAATTTTACAGTACATTAAAAAGGTAAATCTGTTTTAAATTTAGCGAACAATGACTTTAAAATAAAAATTTGGTAAGTGCTTTGAACGTCTAAGTCGGGTTGATACGGTGAAAGAGGGTTCTTTAATTTTTCTATTGTGCTTTTATACTCGAAAATTGGTGGTCCCGTGATTTTTCATATTGCTCTTTTTCAACATTTAACATTTTAAAAGTTCAGAATTTTCATGAATGAATATAAAAATATAAATCCTGATTATATATTTTGTATTTCTAATCAATAGCAACCGTGAACAGTTTCGTTCCAAATGCTCCATTTGAAAAGGAACATTTAAAATATTTTACAAATTTGCTACATTTTGTAATCGAATTTTGGACAACAATAGACATAATAAAATTTCGTAAATTCTTTATACAAATACCTCTTCAAGGGACAGATGTTACCCCATAAATTTTAAAAATATTATTTTTGAACTTCCGACCGAGTCAAGACTTCCTCTCTGTGGGTTTCTCAAATAATATTTGAATATTTATGACAATTGTAGAATGGTCTTAAGATCTCTACACAGCCTAAAACGTATTATCCTTGACGATTATCCTCCGATAAGGCAGAAAACAGCAAAATGAGAAAAAGAATCTAGAGATATCGAATGCGTATCCTTGTCGGAACACAATTCCTGGATTTGTCCCCAAAAATATCCTGCGGGCAGCCATGTGTATCCAAACAATTTGATTGATTTATGTGTAAAGGTAATCCGAACCACCTGGCCCAATCCACCACTCATCCATTCATCCATTAGAGAGGGAGGTCCTTTGATGAATTCTTTGCTATTTGTTCCGCACTTCATAAGCAGTTCACCTCCTGTCCGAAGCATATTAATCTTAATATCCATCCAATTCCTCACAGGTGCAGCTTACCTGAATTGCTTTTCCGATGTTAAATTTTATTAACCAATTCTATCGGATGAAGGCACTTTTCGACCCTCTTCCAGGTCATGTTACTACGACATGGTGACACAGTTTGTCATAACTCATTCCTTGAATTTGTGGGCGGAGTGGCGGGAAGGAGGAGATATTTTATGATTAATTGCAAACGCGCTGCTATCTCTAATTAGATTTATTAGTAAGAGTTTGTTATACCAACCGAACCAAGAGTTCTTGAGTATCTGCCAAAATGCCTGACGATGCAGCAAACGAAACTTTTTACAGAAATTTAGCACTAATGGTCTGACTATGATCACAGATTTATAAGACGCTGGATGGAAGATACATGAACCTAAAACGACCATTAATGGGATAAAATAGCAACATTTTAGAGATATAACTTTCTTCTACATATCGGTGAAACACATAACTAGCACGATTATGAAACAGTAGAGTGCTATGAAGGGGTTAGAGTTCTGTATAAATTGCCAATAAATCCAATTTTTATAGTTTTCATGTAACTCCCAATTATAAAGTGATATCGACTGTAAAAGAAAAAATTAATTCATCGCACAGTCTCTTTACTTTTCGAAGGAAAAAAAAATTTTAGTAGAGGAGCATGTTCACTTTTTTACTACTTCCCATCCACAGAATAATTTTTCCTTTTTAATTTGAACGGTTAGAGCTCTTGAAGCGAAACAACAAACAAAACAAGTTGAGTAGATCTCCATCTATAAGAAATAAATATAAATAATTAATTGATAAAATTGTTGTCTTTGATTTTATGAAATTAACACTTTTTCCAAAAAATTTCCCGCCAAAAACAAATCCAACAACATTTTTGTTTATCGAAGTTATCTGTAAAACATAGATAGACTTTACTGAAATGCTATGAACACAAACTCAAAAATGAATTAACAAAATTAATGTTATCCAATTGTAATAAAAGCGTTTTGTTTTTTTATTTTTAATATTAAATAATACCAAATAAAAGTGTTCATCGCTGATATTTTCGTTCAATTTAATTAATTCAATGAAAATATCTCTCTTAAATAAATTATTAGTTAGTTCTTTAGCAAATATAAATTCCATACAGATATTTAATTTTATTGTATCAGATAAAGTAAATTTAAAAAAAATTAATTAAAATTGAAATAAGGCATGTAACGTTTATTAAAATATCAAAAGGTATGAGATAACTTGTAATAAAAGTCGTAATTTACATCAACCTTTCTGTTTTT
This sequence comes from Philonicus albiceps, assembly GCA_963969385.1. Taxonomy (NCBI): domain Eukaryota; kingdom Metazoa; phylum Arthropoda; class Insecta; order Diptera; family Asilidae; genus Philonicus; species Philonicus albiceps. The sequence goes on along the minus strand of OZ017775.1, from coordinate 11,717,853 downwards.
AACAGAATTATGATGTAGGATGGACATGTATTCGTAAAAGCTATCACATTACGAAAAACCTGTGGGCATTTAATAAATCTTAAGGTAAAGATTTTATTTAGTTAAGTTCAAAGGGATTTGTGGGAAGTAAACCTCATCAGTATTTCACTTTATGGTATGTAATCTTTTGGCATTTTCTTGGTATTTTGTAAAGAACCCATGTCAATTGAATATACCCTTTGTAATAATTCTTAATATTTTAAAGAAGTAGGTTTTAAGTAGTAAGAGTAAAGCACAAATGAATGTTGTTGACTAATCATTTGTAATTTTCACTTCAGAAATAAAAGGTTATCACCCAACTAATATGGGAAATTTCTGAATATTTAACTAAAATAGTTAGAGATTTCTTCGGTTTTACATGATTGGCTCGATAAAATTCGGTATAATCCAATTTTAACGAGTAAAATGTAAATGGATACTGCTCCTTTTATTATTTAATAATCGCAACTAAAGTTAAAACAAGTGAAAATATCTTCTAGTTCGATTTATTTATACAAATTTTCGATAAAGAAGCTTTACATAGTTCGTAATCAAATAATTTTGTGTTTCTTTAGTACAACATAAAGTGAATTTAAAAAAAAACGGATGATACCTTTAAATTTGAATAAAGATTCTGTTTTCAATCGAACAAATTGTTCGAGACCATCAATTCAAAATGTACCTCGTTATTACAAGTAACCTTGATATTGATCTACGATCTACGTTACTTCCTCAAAAACCGCAAATGATCGTGACACAAAGATAAATAAAAGAAAAATTATCTAACGTCTAAGAAAACGCCCGCAAAGGAATCCATCGATCTAGGAAAAGAAAGAAATTATGCAAATCGTTACAGCACCTCGGAGGCTGTGAAAACCCGTTCCTACTGAGAGATAATGTCGTCGTCGTCGTTGTCGTGTGACTCAAACTTGTCTTGTGCATGGAACCGTGCGCTGTGATCAGCACCCAATGGCACTCGTGCCAACTTGCAGCATATTCAGCTTATTTGAAACTTACCTGGCGGGCGGGCGCGCGGGCGGTCGGTCGGTCGGTCGGTCGGTTGCGACGCACAGCTTTACTGCCCACCTTAATTTTATCTCACGGCGATCACTCACCGGTGATCAGTGCCCGCGGCACCGGTGATCGTCGTGTAACGAAGTGACTCATTCAAAATTGCACTGTGGCTGTGACGTCGTCGCCGACAGTCGACGGTTGAATTTTTCTCTTAAATTCAATCGCCAAACCGTGCCACGGTCATTTCTCTTTCGTGCTTTCAATTTCGAGTGCCTGAATCGATCCGTCTGATTGATTACAGGTGCTTCGCGAAATGTTGAATTAAATTAGAAATGTTTCACCGTTGGCGGGTATTGCCAGGTAACAGAAAAAAAATATATATATAGAGAGTTCATTATACTTTTAAATAGTAGCACTTCAAAAACTATTTTAAAGTATGTAAGAAAGACATTAAATTAAATAATTCTTAATATAGAGATCGTGGCTCTGAAGGGAATAGTTTGTACCTACTTTAAGTCGATTATTTTTAATTATAAAACAGTAACAACTTTAAAAAGGCTATTATATATTTTGAAAAATTACTAAGTGCTAAAAATAACATAATTTGTTATAAAGCAAAAAGTTTCCATATATCCTGATATTTGTTGATTTTTCTACAATTTAGCTATTTTGTATTTTTCTCATCTTGGCAGGCCTCTTTATAAGGTATACCCTCATAGAATATCATTTCAATTTTTGTTTTAATAAAACGTTAGCCTTATCATATACAAAAAATATTTGTTTGGCCGGTTCAATTTTCGGCAATGATTATTTTATTAGCAGCGCCAAACTTCTTCACGGGCTCTTCAACTAAATAAAATAAGTTGAATGCGTTTTAAGTTACAAATTTCAGTAATATCTACCTATGTATATACGAATATATCGTAATGTGTCGCTTACAATCTTAATTTAATTGTAATTTAACCGACAACATATTGTTCTTGAATCTCGAGTCTAACAATCTTGTTGAAATAAGTCTTACTCGGGGAGCATATTACAAACTTACAAATTGAAAATTGTCACCTTTCTTATGGTAGTAGTTGAGGTAACCTGGCCTATTGATTTGGATGCATCGACCGCAACCTGACAGTATGAGACGTACTTTTAATCAGCTTACAGGGTGTTAGAGAAAGCTATTCCTACGGCGGGCGTTTTACCTTTAATCCCACCACCCGGTGAAAACTGTGTACTACAATCGTCAACCATTCACGGTCTCAATTAGAGCACCCTTCCGCCCGCCCTCGCAATTGTAGGTGTTTCTCAACCAGCATGTAAACTGCATTGCGTCCTCACTATCAAATAGTGTTGAACACGACTCGTTCACATTGATGGGCAGGAGGTGACACCTTCACCCGTTGGGTCCGCCTGGCGGGGGAAGTCTTAAAAAGTTTCTAGCTTCACCCTCCGTCCTCAGGTGCTGTGCCCTTCTTATCTTAAGAGCTCCTTGCGCGAGCCCCTCGGGGCACACCTGAGCACATCTGGGAAGCAATCAGTCTCGAGCACTAAGCATGAACTAATCACTGATGTTACTTTTATCGTCTTTCCAATTACAGTTACGAGATGCGCGGTAACTCCGGATTCCTGAGGTGGCTGCCCTCCGGCACCCGCTCTTCAACACTTTTGGGGCCCCACACGGCATTGCTCCTGACGACAGCGGCAGCTTTAGCACTCTTCTTGGCACCATCATCAACACATGCAGGTAAGTGCGCTGCGATGCGATATGATCGTATCTTTTTCCACACCTCTTGTACCTAACGCCGCACCGCACCGAACCGTACACCTGAGACTAACGACATGCGATTTGCTAATTAATTCGAGCGTTCGCTCGCTCCCAAGATAAATTGAGCGAATTTGATGTGCGGTTCCGTCTCAAGACAGTGGAGGTAGGGGAAGATGTGTTATTAATTAGGCAAACAATTACGGCACCGCTACTCTGCTGGACTGATTTATGGGCGTCTGACGATGGCAAATGGTTTTATTGACTCTTTGATTGTCCGGTGAATGCAATCACCAATCTGCAGTTACTTTTAGGGGTTTCAAAAAAAAACAAAAAAACTATGACTCACAACAGAATTGGAAAAACCCGATAAAAAATTCAAAGATAGTTTCTTATTTTAAAAATTGGATGAAGAATGCGAAAATCAATTTAAGTTAGCACGTTAACATCCATTCAGCTTATATTGCTTATAGCTGAATTAAAATCTTGAGCGTCAAATGTGTGAATAGGTCAAATCCATTCTATTCTAGTATCAGATTTTACAAATTACAATCGTTAACTTAATAAGATCTAAAGTGAAACATGTCTAGCGATTTACAAATTTTTCTTCTTCTTAAATTCTTTTATATTGATTAGAAAAGCTATTAATAATAAAAGCAGATGATGTCGATGGGTTTGACTTAAATTAGAGAACCAGAGCGTTAAAAAAGTTCAAATGTAAAAATTCCATCGAAAGAACTTCTAAGCTACTTAATTTATCAATAATTTTGATTTAAATAATCATGCCCTCATATGCCATCATGCCAAGAGTAAATTTGGAGAGTATTTGGCTTCAAAATTCTTTTCTGTTTTCATAAAAATTTCCTTTCTTCAATTCAATCCATCTAAATTTTACTTTTTTATTTTTTAAATTGGAGTTGCTAAAAATAGTAGCTTTAGCTTCTTCCCCACCGAGCATAGGGTTGTAATGGACCACTGTAATGCAAAAGCCAATTTGCAATTTTACCATCGAGGAATTTTCGATAAAAGAAAAACAGGAAGGCACTTTTAAAGCATCAAAGTGCGATTGAACGGCAGCAAAATGAGATTTTAGCTAATCCCTTTGAGCTAGCCAAATCTTCGTGCGAAGAAATTGTCTGTCTGAGCACTATAGGGTCCCTTTGTTGGGTGGCGAAGAAAAGAAGAAATAGCGGCCTCGGGGACGGCTCAATTTTCGACTTCCTTCCGCAAATATCCTTATCAAATCGATACTCCGATACTGTCCCTCGATCCTTTTGTGCAATTTCATCAGCGGTGGTCTTTCGCAGTTCAGAGCAAAGGAGCTCGACGTGTGCTCCTGCGGGTCTATTTGTCGGAAGATGAAAGGTTAAGAAGGTGCCGGACCCAAGTGGCTGAGTGAGAGGCATCCTTTGTAGTTAATCACTTCGCCGATTCGACCGTTGTTCATTTATGCTCCCGATAATTTCTAGGGCACAATATTGATTGCCTTTCTCTACTCCGGCCCTTGGCCAATATTTGAAGATGGACTGAGATAAGAAAGCAAATTTTCATACAAAAGCAAGCGTACAAGCTGCCGAACTGCTTTGTTTAATGTTTCCACCACACTTGCCATTCCTCTTTCCACCTCTCCAAAAGGTGTGGGTGCTCCCTCGGTCCAAATGGCTAATCATCTTCTCGAACAATAAAAAATTCATCAGGTGGAAAATTGCCGAAAGGCCGAGACAGAAGAGTACGCCGTGTTGAGTCATTAGGGACTCGGGGAGATGTCTTAATTACTTTTTTAGGTAAACGTCTCGCCGTGAAGGTCGTCTTGCGTTAATCGCACCGCACGAGGAGTGCCTTTGAGAAAGCGAAAATCAGCCAGAGAAGCAGGTAAAATGCGCAAGGTGCATCGCAACATTTTCGATTTTTTTTTTTATTGTTGTTTACAATTGCAAGGAATCGTGTGAGGCCATTTGGCAATGTCGTGAGGTAAACAATGGCTCAAAAGGTGGGTAAATAGCAAAAAGGGTGAAAGCTGCTTTACCGGCCGGTAAAAGGAAAGCGTTTATCCGATAATAACCCATAATTAATTAAATGGTCGTGGTCAGTGTCACCAACACCCACCTGAATCACACCTTTTGATGATCTTGGCATTTAGACTTTAATCAAATTTTTTCACTATTTTACCATTATTTTTAATATCAAATAATTTGTAAAAATGTACGTGAATTAAGGCCTTAAAGCAATCTTAGCACAAATGAGGATCAACACTAAATTCTAATTTTATTATATGTACTTTAATTAATTCAAATCGAAGAATATTCATTTAACTCTAACGAAAAATGATTTCCTTAAATAAATCCAAAATCAGAATATAATCAAAATTAAACAATTTTAAAAAATTTCCCTTAAACCTTGAATATAAATAAAAGCAAACCATCGTCAACCACCCAAAGAAAATTTTCTCAGTACCGAAAATAACTGATGAAAGCCGAGATTCCATTTAGGCGAGTGAATCGTATACGATTCCTTCGTTCAGATGTTATCAGGATCTGCACGGAGAGGAATAGATTTTTTGGTGACACAAAATAGGCGCTAACCGAGTCACGTACAAGAAAATGTATTGGGACTCCAAACTCAGCTCTTCCTTCTTATAGCCTCGACATTTGAGGCGATATTTTTCGCCTTGGGAGCCATAGACATCTCAGCGAATGACTTCGCAGCTACGTGAGCCTCTTCAGAAAGATGTAATAAATTTGCAGTGATTGCACTATTTAGGAATTTAAAGGATTTGAAAAGAAATTCTTTCTTGAAACATTGTTCGAATTCGATAGAACTTCGATAAAATTATGGGGAATTTTTTGAGCTTAAGGAAGGGGTTAAGCCTACAGGAAAACTATATGCTATGATATGAAATAGCGTAGATTTACATTTTGTAATTTATAGCTTATTGCAGTATTATTTTTATACCTTATGCATACTTTCAAGCAAGATAATACTATCTGTTACACAACTCAAGAAAGCATTCAGCTTTTAGTACTCGAATTACGGAATCCGTGAAATTAACGAGGTTTATGATACATTTCGTGCTGGATATTAATTTTTAGTGAACAATGTTATTTTTAATTGATCCAATAATAGAAGAATATGTTCTTTGTATAATACAAGAAATGATATTCTACGGATAATTGTACAATACAAAAAGTCTCAGTGGTTTATGTTTTATTAAACATGAGAATATTTTGAGGCCACTTTTATTTTCAATCTATCTTGACGACTTAAGTGCTAGTAATGTAAATGTAGATCTGATAGGTATATGTGAGTAGGTGAAGTGGAATCGTTTAGTTTAGTTCTTAATCCTGTTAAGACTGTCTAAAATGGGAGTTTTCCTACGTCCAACTCTCCGCCGATCAATCTGGATAATGTGGTCATGCCTTTTTAGATAGAGGGAAAAATTTTGGGGATTGATTTTAGCCTTGATTATAACATAGTGTGATTGTTTCAATGGCTTGGCACTTGAGCGATTTGTCTTGTGCCTTCGTCGCTTTGACCACTCTCTCTCCATTTACTAATAAAGTCCTCGGCACCTGGATTTCTGAATCTGCCAAATAATGGAATATTTGTAGTATCTAATTTCCAGTCATGTGTGGAATGTACAGAGTTAGCATGTAATAGTAACTTTTTGCTCACAGATATGATTAGTTAGATAGATGAATAAACTGTGCTCGAATCGGACTTTTTTTTTCAAGAGACTACGCGCCTACCTAGTAAAATTAGATAGGTTTTCAAAGTTACCGCCTGTATTTCGAACGCACATTCGTGATATAAAGTTCTAGGCTAAGAAATCCCAAAAAGATTTTATTTTTTTTAAATTTAGCCTATTAAGTGAATTTATATTAATGTAATCTAATCATATATCCATCATTTTAATTAAATAACATTGAACTATTGACGATTTCTAAACAAAAATAATCGATTTGGTCAATTACAACAAGATTTCATCCGTTTTTCGCTAAAATCTCAATTTATTTTAATTTTCTTTTATCCTTTCTTGATTTTAAATCACTTTTAAAAGATTTTTTTTTAACAAATGATATACAGCACCCATTCCGCATCACGAATAACAATTTGATCAATGTAATCATGATACAATTCAGCAATATCTGCACTAATTTTGTATTGACTGGACATAATTGTCCGTTTTCCACACACATAATAAAACCTATTGAAATTCACACATTTATCCATTTGTTATATTTTAAAATAACTAGAAGGCTTAACCCGCTTTTCCTTTTTACATTTTATGCATGATAATTTCTCTTTATAAAACAGAACTGAGCTCTGGTGTTAGGTCGGTAACCGTGATTTATTATTGGTGAAGAGGATAATCAAATAAAATTTAAAAAAAAAAACATACTTTCATATTATTTGAAATTAAAAAGGATAAAAAATTAAGAAAAATGGCAATATTTTGCCAAAAACGAATGTAAAATCGTTTTGCAATAAACCAAATCCATTATTTTTTGAATTCAATGTAATTTTATCGAAACGATGGATATCTGATTGGATCAACGTTCAGACGAAAAACAGTCTTCTTGGGGTATTTAAGTCTAGAACTTTAAATCATGAATATTTCGAAAATAAGCGCTAACTTAAATAAAGTTAGCAGCATTAAATGCAATGTACTTGAATTAATTTAACTAGATTGGTGCACTGTCTGTTGACATTTCCGACTAGCACAGTGAATTAATAGGCACGAATGTACACTATAAGGTCTAGGACTTTGTATTTACTTATTATTGTATTATATATTAGTAATAATAATAACATATCTGATATAAATTGAAGCAAACCAAACAAGGGGAAAAATTAGTTTAAAAACATCGATTAAATTTTCCATAGAGAATTTTGCATACATAATCGTATTAATTTTACCATTAAAATTACGCCATCACCAACAGGTATGATTGGTTTTTGTTTTAAAAACAGCGGCACGCACTGAAGTGTTATCCTTGAGAGACCACAACCTCGACCTTAACCTTTATACTTGCATTTCTTCTTTATCCACAGTGCTCCTACGGCTTGTATTTTACAAACTGTGACTAATCGACTTGGCACAGGCAAAGCAATTCATAGAGCTCCTTAAAGACATTCACCATCGCAGGACTTCCGGAAGTAATAAGCTCCTTCGTGACTCAGTTTTCTTTTCTTTTTTTTTTTTTGTGTTTATTTTCGCAAACATGTTTGTAATCCGTAGAAGTGGATTGCGGATTAGATTGATTTACTAAAGTGCCTCTCGCATCACAACTGATTCGCAGACCCCTGAGGACATGGCTTAATGTACTGCAGACCACAAGTTTATTAAATAAGCTTAAATAATTTATCCATTCGTACGCTAAGAAACTACTTTAAATAGTGAACAATTAAATTTTCTATCCTAGATGTTGATTAAAATTATGCAAATACGAACGAGTTGTGAACTTCTTACATCTTGCATCATTTGCCTTAACTACCTTGAGAATTGCAAATGATACACGAGACTCCTTCCTACTTTCTTCCAAAGAGTTATTCCTCCTTATTCGTAGATTGGATCTTTTCACAGATGCCAGGGAAATGGGTGAGAAAGTGTAAAATTTTCATCAAAAAACATAGGGCTGCTGTAGAGAGTTGCTTTCTGGTACCCTGATAATCTTTGCATTAAAATTCACAACGAATACAAATTTATGGTGCATTTTTATGCAACACTATGCAGATCCTTAATAAAGAGACAAAATCCTTTGACTGCATAAACGCAGCATACCGTAGATGGAGATGAGGAAGACGATGCTTGAAGGATCTTAGAAATGTTCACTTTCTTAAGGGAGTTACTTAAGTGTCCTTTTCTCGCTGGGTACGTTAAAAGCAATCTCCCTAAGGATGTGTGCAAAACTGAAAACAACGTATAGTTGACAAAATATTTTTCTTTTTATGACCCCTTTGCTGCTTGGATGCATTATGTATGTGCGATAGCATTCAAATTTTACAATTATGCCCTAGAGTGGAATAGTTTAAAACTTGTTTTTGATATTCTCATTAAACATCTATGGGAATTTTCAACATTTCTTCAGTTCGAAGATTTAAAAAATTTATTCTGTTCGACCAGCAGAATTGGTTTTCCTAAGCTAGGTTTCTTTGAAATCAAATAAATGAATGCTTGACTGGCTATAATTTGGTCATTTTTAGGAGTTTCTAGCATGATATTCAGTAGTTATTAAAGAATACCTTTATAAAACACCTTTTTTTTCACCCCACTCATATATGCTATAATTTGGCAATGTCGACCATTAAAAGATAAAAAATCTAATTTATAACTATTGGTACATTTTTTCGCAATTTTTCTACGTATACCATTGAATTGATCTCGCAATATTTTGTGAAATTTTTCCCCCATTAGAAGTCGGACACTTACTAATGAATTGAGAGTGACCACACAAAAAGAAAAAGGGAATTAGCTGGAAATACTTCTACCAAACGTCCATAGGAACCACTCGCAACAAAACCACAATAGCGAGAATGTTTCACCCATTTATCATGTTTCATTCGTAAAAAATTCAACAAAAACTGGGCGCGATGATAAAGTTTCTTTATGAGAAACGGGTAGAAGCCCTCATTCTCAGTTTCCGGGAAATATAGGCTCCGTACCGACCAACCACCATATCACCTGCAGCTCCTAAAGCCCGCCAACTTCTGACTCAATCGAATTGGTATTTCCTGATAAAACACGTTCATGTACTTTATGTTTTTCAGACATGATAGCGCTTAGCTACAATCCCGACAAAAAAAATGCAGATTAAATAAATATCGATGTGCTAGGTGATAAACTTAATGAATGTATGTATTACGTTACTTCATATTTTAGAGTATTTTAAAATTTTCATTTTTAAAAGTAATTTAATAGATAGACTTTGTTTTGTTTCTTTTTACAACACCCCAAGTAAGGGTCAAACATTCGTTCAATTTATTTAGCAATAGAAAAGAGAATTTCTGCAAAATTCTCTATAAATTGTATATTTTTGTAACAAACCGTGTTTCTAGTCGAGTTACTCGCAGAGAGTATAAAAACGAGTATAAATCGTTAAAAGTACGACAAACGAAATAATCTTAACAGAATTGAACACAACACGGGATTTTAGGAGTATGTTGCACAACTTTTCAGGCTTGTTATAACAACGTCTCGTTAAATTTAGCTTAAAATGTATATCCACAGCTTAGAAAGATTCCGACGAATGATTTGATTGAACAGAAAATTCAATTATGGTACATCTATACTCGTCGCATCGCTTTTAGTGAGTCTATTTTAGTAGTATTTTTATGAAATTGGAAAAACATTTTTGCAATTAACACCCCGTATTAAAATGGTCCTATAATTTGGGTATGATAGACAGATAAACAAACTTATGTAAGTATTTACAAGTCTACTATAATATTAGGTGTACACAAAAATTGAAAGTATTTGAATTAAAGTCTAAAGTAAGCTCTAATTATGTTATTAAAATTGCAACTCCTTAAGAATTTTCATCGTATCAAAGTTATTGCAACTCAAAGTTTCATGACATTTTGATTTTAAATGGGTATTAAATTTGAAAATTCGCACCATCTTTAAGTGAACACCTTTCCAACATTATTTTAGGGATGCCATTATCTCATCATCCCTTATCACTTCACCTCGGAGCGATGTGAAACAAATGTAAACGGCCAAATCAAGTGACACAATATAGTTGTCGCCCGCTTAAGGGTTTCGTGAGGGGGTTTTTGCTGTGTGTGTGTGTCGGTGGACGACTCGTCCTGCGCCCTTTATTCAGAGGACCCGCAAAACACTCAACTTTTATGGGACACATCGTGAATAGCCATTTGATTGTTGTGTGTGGAAACAACGTAAAAGTTATACCAGCGAGTTACTCAAACTTTTTTGTGGTCATGGACTCTTGGTTGAGTGATAATGATGTGCATAAAACATGCCCTTCCGCACCCACTAAATGAACTATTTGAAATCATGAGATTGGTGTCTTCTGGAGATGATGAATTCAGATGAATCTGTACGGTGATGAGAACTTAAAGAGTTCTGCGGGTGGTCCCACGTGTATGGTTTTTTTTTTTAAGGGATGTGAAGCATATTTGAACCAATGTTCATCGTTTTATTATGGAGTTATATGCGAAAAGTTTTATTCTTCATGTGCTCAAAATATGTTGGTAGTTTTAATAAGTTTTCTCAATTTTAAGAGAAAGTTTTCTTCTTTTATTAGTGGAAAGCTTATTGATAAAAGAAAGTTTGCTTATGAAGACAAAACTTGCTACTTTTTTGCATTAAATATGAGAAAACACTGGTAGTAATCAAATCTCATAAAACTTTATAAAAGTCGAACTCTTTTTTTGTAAATAAGTAAACTAAATTAAGGAATAAATGAAAGAACAAGAAAAACGCGAAATTTAACGAATTTTTATTTAAAATTTTCTGAGTGATTGAGACAAGCACTTCTGGTTCTTACGAAAAAAAAACTCATACCAGGGAAATTACAAAGTTTTGGTGAACCTATAAAAGTAAAGTGAACTCAATAATACATTTACAATTTTAAAGTATACTAGTTTAAATCTGAGATATTATTTTTTAAATTATTATGGATAAATTAAACAATTCAAGGAGAATTTTAATGATTTCATTATTGGGAAATTTTGTTATCCAGGATTTTATTTATTAATCGAAATGGTTTTACGGATAGCATAAATATAAAGAGCTATTGAAAATTTATAAAACATATACAACCTTCGTCTAGCACAGTATTTGAATCCTTTTTTAATCATCGTTAGAAGGACATACTTGTGTTTTAGACAAGACCCTCAGAAGGCGAAAACTATCTGTAAAATTAATTGAATCTCCCGCTGAGGTCTGCATAAGCTCCCCTTTCAAGTTCTGCTAGAAAATTGTAAAATCAAATGTCCACGTTAATTTTACCCAGTCATCCAATTTGTCCTCTCGAGGGGAGATTTATGCAAAATCTGGAACCTGTCCTGCTCCAACGTGGCGAACTTTAAAGCCACCCCCGCAATCAGATTTTGAAGTCAAGTGCATTATTGTCCAGTTGTGATTACAATTCGTCCTCTCGAACAACGTTCTCCGAGGGTGGCTACACAAACAACAGGATCCTCCTGGAAAAATACTTTCATTGCCTCATTCGAGGTAGTCTTGAAACTCCGCCGCCTTAAACAACAACAGTCGAATAGGAAAGATTCGCTGGAAGGAAAAATAAAAAAAAATTTTACAGAGTAGCCCCCAGAGTGGTAAGATCTTTCCGTCGGAGGGTGCCACGGCAAAGGAATAAGCTTTTTTCTGCTCCTTCGGTAATTTAAGCGTAAAAAGGAATTTAAACACCCAGCAGGCGCGGTCGGTGTCAAGTGGAACCCAAACAAACCGAAATCAGATTTCAATTTGCATACGACAATAAGACAATCATCCCTGGACGAATGCAGGACCCAAAAAATTGCCATCTTCCCCGGTGTCTATGGGTTGAGTTGTGAATTTTTGGAGGTCGCGTCCTTCGGTTCCGATCTCCTCCCCCTCCCTCCTCCTGGTCCTTCTAATTCACTTTCCAACATTGTGCCTGCGATAATTGGAAGATTCCCTGCACGTGAATATGTTACCCGATTTTGGTTAGAGATTAAAAAAGGGCCGCTTTTAAAGTACCCAATTTTCACCTACGCACTGCCTCTTAGGTAAACAATGCTAATTTAACACGTGTCTCATTTACATTATGTAAAATTTTATTGTGTTTACCTGCGTTCCAACCGCAAACAGTCGACGATCTCCCGATTGCGTGCTGCCTCGCAGATTTCATGCAGAAAAGTTGCGGAGATGAGATCGTTACCTTAAGTAACCTGCCTGAGTTAATGGCAACCTTTACCTAATCGAGTAATTAAAGCCGCAACCTTTGGGAATTAATTAAAATGTCTCACTGCGAATTGATACCATCAAGGTGTTATTTACTTTGCACACATATCGGGTCAGGGTTTATAAATTTTACCCGATAATCTAAGTGCTAATGGATTTTATGAAGACCCAAAACGTAATCATTATTTTGTAAAAGAAATTGAAGTACTTACATATTTTTTTCCAAACAATTTTTACTACTGAGCACTGAATATTATAAAAAGATATTTTATATTCTCAATATTTACGAAATTATATTTTAAAAATACGTAAAACTGTAAAGTATTTTACCTAAATTTCTCAATATCATAATAATAAACCAAAGATGAAAGTTCATACGAAGGCAGTTTGATAACTCAGTGTTTTTATGAATTTCCCGCCCAATAATTTTAAATGCACTACTGCTCCTGTTAGCTGCCATCTACAGGGTGGGCCATCTGTTAGTCCTTTTTTTTATTTGTAAATAAAACACACATTTAGGGATATAAATTTAAAAATTTTTATTGATAATGAAAGGTGATTCTATGCCATTTATGTATAAAAACCAATTTTTTTAAACTAAGTGATCGGCAAATTTTGTTGACAATAAATTTAGTGTTGCACGACTTGTGTGGCATGTTACTCTGTCCTGTTGAAACAAAAGGTCGTTGACACCCAATCATTCAATTTGGGCCACAAAAAAAAAACTGTTAGCATGTTGCGATAACGTTTCGCATTCACTATAAGGGCATTTTCCTGTTCGTTTTTAAAGAAAAACGGCCAAATGATGCCACCAGCCTATAAACCAAACCAAACAGTGACTTTTAGAGGATGAAATTCTGCTTCCTGAATATCATGAGGATACTCGGATCCTCAAATTCGACAATTTTGTATATTGACATACTGATCAAGATGAAAATGAGCTTCGCTAAAGATGATTTTTGATTAAAAACCTTAACTTCGCACCCAATCAACAAAACGATAACATTTTAAATGGTCTGGTGGTTTCAATTGTTAAGTTAATTAAATTTTGTATGAATGTAAATACAAAATGCATCGTAGTAGTTCATAAAATGTTTAGTTCCTGTGAACTACTATATGTCTGGTGGATGTGCTTGGTTCATTACGAAAACTTTCATTAACAACTGCCTCTGCATCAGCATACACTCCAAATTTAACCCCTGGGATTAGATCCTGTTTCCAAACCTGTAGAATTGGCTAGGCGGAAAGAGATTTGGGTCGAAGGAAGAGGTCATCACTGAAGTAAATGCCCATTTTGAGGGACCTAAAAAGATTTATTATTTATAAGGAATAAAAAAATTAGGTAAACGCTGGACTAAATGTATAGAGCTAAAAGAAGACTATGTTGAGAAATAAAACGTCCAAAAAAATATCTTTTATTCAAAAAGTCACTGACTTATCAAACTGCCCTTGTAATTAATTATTACAACCGAAGTCACATACAAAGCTTTTTAATTTAATATTTTTCTTTATTTTGGTTTACATTTAATACGTCTTACTTACGACTTTTTGACCTTATGTACTAAGAACAAAAATAATAACAAATGGAGATTTTCAATTTCGACAAAAATAACAAAAAATAAAATTCTATTCTATTCAAAATTTCATCTGGACAAAACAATTGCAATTTTTATTTTAAATGTTTTATTAATTGAATAGGCTTTGCCTTTTTAAAACTTGTGCACAATTTCTGGACATGGAAGAAATCAAGTTGTCGATGAACTGTTTTGGAATTCTTCGATGTAAAGGTCCAATTTATTATTGGATTGAGATCAGGGGACTGCGCTGGCCACAATAAAATTTTTATTCCACTATTCCTTCTTCTTGAAGTGTGTTTAGCATCGTTGTCATGTTGAACTTTTCGACAGCATACGTAAGCATCGTTTCTTCTAAAATTTCTTTATACTTAGAAACATTCATTTTTTGCCCAATTTTAATTTAATTGTATTCATTGTTCTGTTCTATTCTTGAATAAATAAATAAATAAATAAATAAATTTAATAATTGGTCCAATTATTATGGCAATTGCTATAGCCAAAAAAAACATTCCCAGAACATTAAATTGGACAATTTATTGAATTTTGTAGACTAAAAGGGAAATTTTGCACCAGATACTGCTGAACTGATGAAATAAAAAAATTAAGTTTAATTACTGCAATCCAAAATCATTTATTATTTCAAAAAATCTCTTTTAAAAAAATATTATGTAGGTATTTCGGAGACAAATCTTAATTCTCTTCAATTCAAAGTATTATAAAAATTTCTTAAAAAATAGGATTGGATTACTATAGCACTTTTTACTATTTCAATGGTTCAAATAGTTCACTGTAAATCTTATCCTCGACAAAGCTGAAAAGTAGTTAACTTGGTTTTATATGTTTTATCCATTCCGTTAAAAGTACCTATGAACAAAATTGAGATTTATTAAATATTTAGGAAATACCTAGAAATGTACAAGATTCCCTAAATTTAGATTTCAGTTCCAAAGAATTAACTTGTGAAATTACGATTTCGTTATTTTCGAATGTTAAATTTCTCTTAAAAAGCAGTATAATCATCGTAATATCCCTAACTATCCCTAGGCTATGTTAAATGTACAATCAAGATAAATGCACCATAAAAACCTTTAATTTTTGGGAACATTTTTTCCCTCAATTGTATCCCATTTCTTCTTTCTTGGCAGCGTGTGGTCCGTTGCAATCCGGAATTAATTGCGCACCTAACTTTTATTTAATCAACATTTCGGCAAACTTTAACGACATTGTGCACGTGCACACGACACAAATTTTATGAGTTAATTTTGCGGGACCACCACCCGTGGCTGCAAGGGTCACATTTTTGTAGAGATGGAATTGTCCATGCTCTATAAAAAGTTGATTTTTTCCACTCTGTTGCCACCCAAACTTCGTAATATATTCTTGGGTGTCGCACTTATCTTTGAATCTGTTGTATCTTCTTTCCAATTTAGACTTTTTAGCTTTTATTCTGCATAACCGGCCAATTAAACAAACAAAATACAACACCGCAGCCAAGGGAGATAGGGAAAAAATATGGTAAATTAATTTTGTGGGACACCACTTTTGACGAATTCACCCCGTGTGACGGTGGACCTTTGTTGCGATGGAGTCGTCTATCCCGCAGGAATGTTTAAGGGGCTTTAACTAGTTCCCACGATACCCCTGGCCTTTCGGTTGGTTACTAATTACCGGAAAGCACACAATTTCCTTAAGAACCTTAATTGGTTGCTTTTAATTTTTAATTATGGCAGTCCCTTCAAGTTGTTAGTGAGTCTCGTCACATAGCGAGTTTGTCCCAGCTCTAGGGTGAAATGGATCGTGAAATTCTCCACCGTTTCTTGAATAGCCGGAGTATTACGATCAGGCCAAAGAAATTGGGAAATGAGTGGAAAAAAGCGACAAATTGATGGCTCCCTAGGTCGAAATTTCTCTTTTATCTTTAAGATGCTTTCAAATTATTTATAATTTCAAGAAAACAGTCCCATACTACCGTCATCTATTGTCTAGACATCTATTCAGTTTAGTCAAGGAGTGGGATGGTGTTTTGCATAATTTAGAAAGTTCTAAACACAAACATTCCAAAACCGAGCAAATATTGAACAATTTCTTCAAAAACCATACAAAAGCGAACGGTTTCGCCTCCTTGCCTTAAGTAACTTTTCAATTTTCCTCTATTTACATAGCGCACGCATTAACGAGAAAAATTTTTTTTCACCCCTCCCTCACCTAAAAAACTCTTGTCGATGCAATGTGAGGGATGGGGGTTGGAGGATAGAAAATGAAAATGTCGAAAATCGCTACGTTTCTCTCATATGCCTATACACAAGGGCTCTGAACGCTTGTCGCTGTTTCGATAATTGCGCCAAAATACAAACATGCGATGGTAATTTTCTGCGGAATAACAGGGGTTTAATAGGGCCTTTCTGTAGATACCCACCCCCCGTCCTTCCCTCCCACGCATGGGGAATTCAACTGCGGAGGATTATGCAAATTATAAACAAATTCTCGCCTCGCAGGAGAACATTTTCTGCTAAGTGTGCCGTGCATTGTATCTGCTAAAATAAATAACCATTCGAAAATTGAAACGCTTATTGACTTTCTAGGTCACCATAGGTTTTTGTTCGAAACTGTGATTTTTGGGAAGAGTTCTATTCTATGACCTCAAATATTATTGCTCTCAGCGAAATGTTTTTCTATTTGAAGCTAATTTCTATGGAAGTTTTTCTAATTTTATCTATGTAAAAAATCCCCGGTTAATGGACAATGGATTTTCTTCTATTTCTATTTTTATCAATGTACTCAAGTTAAATTGACCATTTTCATAAGAGATTTTAATAAATTGAGATTTAAGTGGCGGTTGAATCAACTCATCTTTTAAAAAAACGTAATGCACTGCCAAAATAATAATGCTTTATTGTTTTATGTTTTTTATTAAAATATGAAACAACCCAACTTCATAATTATCATTATTCAAACTAACAATTCTTGGTTTGTGCTATGTAGAAAAAAATTAGTTTATGACATAACTAAATTTATTAATTGCGCTTTTAATGAAAATAATAACGCTGTTTGAATTTTTTTTACCTTCGACTCGATATACCACGAAATTCTACTATTAACAAAAAAAGCACAAGTCGTTAGAATAGGCCAAACTTACAGTAATCCTCTGCGATTGAATTGTGGAGTACCCCAAGGCACTATATTGCGTCCAATCCTGTTCCTCATTAATGGCCTATGTAACCTGGAGAAACAAGCACTGAAAGGACATATTGTGGCATATGCGGATGATACTGTCTGATACTGAATATTATGCATCGTTGGCTATTTAAACATAAATTGACACTAAATCTGAAAAAAACAGTTTTTATATTATTTAGAGCATGCAAACCTAAACCCGAAGTTAAAATTGTACTAAATGGAAATAGTTCCCAAGAAAATTATGCGTTACAGTCATCGAATGAAGTTAAATATCTTGGAGTAATAATAGACGATGACCTTAACCCATTCGAGGCCGACTGCACACCATGTGTGCAATGCATTTCCGAGACAAAAAGACCTGTAGCACACCGTGTGTGCAATCATATTGAATAGCAATTATCAGTCATAATGGAAAAAGCAGTCGCCGAGATAAGACTGATTTAAAATAAAAAGTATCTTATCCTAAAATTAGTAACCTAAAACCCAAATGACAAAGTATAAAAATGGTTCTTATATAGCATGAGAACATTTCGGCTCCTGGAGATTGACTCCAAAAAAATGTACTGTCTCGAATTGGGTTAATTGGGATAGGCATGTGGGATATGTTTGCAGTAGGATTATGAGAACGCTACACAGAAAAATAGTCGTAAGGAACTGCATAGACGCAATCAATTTTACAGTTACGGGATAATCGCATGGGGTGCCCCTTACGAGTACACTACCCGTATTATGCTCCTGATTAATTTACAACGGAAAATAGTGATTATTTGTTTGAAAAAATCGAAATTCTACTCCACTATGCAAGCTTTCAGTGAATTAAAAATAATAAGAATACGACAAATATACACTTTTCCTCTACCCTTAAATTTATAATTAAAAATTTGGGAAATTTCATTTCACATAAATCAAATCACAGTACACGAAGGCAAACCCTTAGACCATTGGTAGAAATTAGGAAATTAGGTGTAACAAAAGTGTAATGCAAAGACATATTGGTTATAATAGACTCAAAATGTCGTCAAAGATGAGATCAAGTTTTGGGATTTTGCTTCTAAACTTTATAAATACGAAAAATTAATCTTAAGAGTTAAGGCAATGACCCAGTTTTTGCGCATATAAAAGTAAACTGCTACCTTAAAATTGTAATAAGTTTATATAAATCCTTCAAATTCTAAAAGTTTACTCCTCTATTTGGATGTTAATAGCTATAAACCGCCAAATGCTAAATCACTAGATCTTAACAACCAACAAACGAAGTATAATACCAGTAGATATTTCGAAATTTCACCAATAAACCGCTCGATTAGAAATTGTATAAGCAGTTTGCCTTCATTTTAATACCTTGCATCGTGGTGGCGACAACTCACCGATCGATGATCATAAAAATTCCAATCTTAAGAAGTTCTTTAAGTCCCGCCACAATCCACCTTACAGCCGCTTGGCCGCTGTCCAACGTGGAATATTTTTTCAATGAACCATCCGAGTTTGCGCGATGCTTGCGGCATCTCAAAAGTGCATTCTGAATGCAGAATCTGCAGCGGATTGCATAAATGGCCTGGAGGACGCGCGACAACGATGATAGTGTCGGCGCACATTTTCACATTTCGTATTTTTGCGCTTCGCCGAGGAGTGGACGCGGCGATCACTGGCGCCGGATTGCTCTGTCCACGGTAAACTTTCATTGAACTGGCCCGCGACAACCGCACACGATTTGCGTAACCGCAGATGAGCGATGGTCATCGCGCGGGCCGCAATCTGGGTAAATGATACATTGTCCCCCCTCGCTGCACCTGACCAGGTGAGCTGGGCGAAAATGATGTGGTCGAACGATGGTCCATTTCGCCTTGTCACTTCCGGTCAATGCTCCGGTGAACGCATTCGCCGTGTGAGTTTTAGTCAACGGTGTAAGCGACTGTTTTTTGTTTCCCCCAAGGTCGTCGATGCGCGATGATAACGCGATTTTACAGTAAATCGCGACATATTCTGCAATAGAGGCTAAGTTCCGGGGCTGAAGTGACTGTTCAATGTATTTTCTAAAATTATATACCAATTTTTCATTTCCTACCAAATCAAGATTCTTAATAGTTTAAATAAACAGTCGAGTTCAATATCAGCTTCTGCAGTTGACTGGTTAATTCAGCTTAATAAGCACTAAATATAGGAAATTTTTAATTTCGCAGGCTTATATTTTTAGTATACTCCGATTCTAACAGTTTCATGCATTAGGACTATACTCAAGAAGTTCCAGACTTCCAAAATTGATCTAGTTTTATACAGAAAATGTGTGGTCAGTTAAAATTCAATTTGCAGAGGCAATTCCTCAATTCAGCAACTGAATTTCTTTAGCTGAATAACTGAATAGAGCACTCGATTAACAAAACTAAAATCATGAATGTAGGGCCTATTTTTGACCTCGATACATTTATAAATGGTTACAGATTTTACTCTTTTTAAATCGATACTGACATTTTTTCTTATTCTTTCGTATACGTTTTTTATTTCAATTATCTCAATATTTCGGATTTTGTATTCATCTTGTCCTACAGGTTTGCGATGAAAAGACTCACGCAAAATTGAATTTTAATTTGTAAAACTTCAAAGATATGCGGGGGCACAATCATTTACTCTTGAATTTCCAGTAATTAATAAAAGCCTTTGTTAGGGCAATACCTAAAATCGTGTCTGGGTCATCTAAATAATTACGAAATGAAATCGCTAATTACACTTTGTTTGCATGGCTCCAATACAAGAGTCTACCAATTAAGACTCATTATGCCACCCCTCCCCCGCAAACTCTAGAAATCTACTCCCAATTTACGTTTAAAGTAGACGTCCTCAAATATTCATCGAATATTCCTAGCGAAAACGGGCAACAAGTCTCCGCGCCATGACGCCTTCAGCATGTTCAACTTCAGTTCCAGCCAAAGTGAGTCTAGTTAATCAACTTCCGAGAGGTATCCGTGGAAGCATCCGGACAAGTTTTAAGCGCGCGTGAGACCATTTAATGTCCCAAGTCGCGTCCACCATCCAAAGCATCCCGGCGATCCCGAACGTCATTCGGATGAGTCCAGAATTTCATAATTTTCATATAATTTATTAAAATTCGCGTCAGGAAGTTTTTCAATTAAATACTGGGCCCCCAGAATTTTCATGGATATGACCTTGTTTTGTTAAGGGGCTGGTGGGCTCCGATAGCCCCCCAAAGACTTTTTGCTTCCGCTGACAAAGGACATCGTAACGTTTACTCATCCAGAAGACATCATAACCGTCGGAATAAATCCTCCCAAGTATCTGCCAAGTGTCCGGAACTTTCAGGTCCGCTTTCAATCAGCCAACTGCTTTGAGTCTCGTCAGCTCCGTTCTGGGAAAATATTTTATGAAGTACTAATTGTTGGACGTAATTGAAATTCTTTTCAACTATCGAGGCGAGGGATGACACGAAATTTAATAGGTCTCGGCCAACGGCTCTTCTACTTTACTTTGTGCTCCCGTTTCGATTAGCTCTGAATGTTCACTTTAAATTGTTTTAAGCCCTATCGATTTTAAATTATTTTTCAGCACAACACAATGCATCTCGTACTTTCACTTTTCTAAAAAGACGAAATTTACTAAAGTTCGGGATCAATTTCATGCAGATCGAAATGGTGAACTAATTTTTCTTTTTAGGCATAATGCCAACAGGTTGTTTAAATTTAAAAGCAATTAACGTTCTCTTTAATAAAACTAAAAGGTTCATACATCAACAATTAAAATCGATGGCCTATTTTCAAATTTTACAGTCTACGAAATAGAAAAACTATTTCAATAACTTATGTCTACTTATCTATAAAATCGTCGAAACTTTAAAGTATCAATGAACTTCTTTAATAGGAAAAAATCATTAAAATTACCAAAGTTGTAGTTACTTCCAGAAAATTAAAAAGTATTGAAATAAGGAACAAAATAAAAATGTAACCATGAAGAAAAACCAAAATTCTCGTCATATTCAAACTTTTTAGACAAAACTTTACACAGATATTTGCACATTGGTAGCGCATTTGTTTTTCTTTTGTGTCAATAAATTTTCTTCCAAGTGAATTTAATTTGTTTGAAAAAAATTATGAGGGGAGGGTACATGCATTTTGGAGAAGAATTTAAATAAAAATTATCATCCATAGACATTTAGAGAAAAATTAAATTCATCTGTATTACGTGACTTTTGAAATTAACCTCAGTGTGTATCCCTACGGCTAATTTACAGAAAGAAAAATGAAAAAGTACGTGCGATAAAAGAAGTCTCTAGTTAACTTTTATTAGCATAACATTTGTTCAGCGACTCAAAAACGAAAGCGCCTAGAACATTTCAGCCGACAACAGGCCAAGGGCTAAAGTGCGGCTGCTTTGGAGTCAGTATCATGAAACTTTTCTATTTTCTCTGGTTAAATATTCGTGGGCATATCAAAGACATATTTAGCCTCCTCAAAGGACTCATGACAGCCACTCAGTTGTGTCCTTTTCCCTTTTCCCTTTTTCAGAAAAAACTCCCGCTGGCCCTTGTCTGGATGAAGTCTGTGTGTCGCACAAGGGAGCATTCTGAGGCTAATGCACATTTCATGGAATCTATTTGCATTGTCTCGGTGACAGGACGTTTTCTTCAATCCGCTAAGCAAACTAGTTTGACTTCGGATTGAAAAGCGAGGGATTTGATTTATGGAAAAGGTCCCCGGGGACAATGCTCAGTTAGGTCCCGATCTGATGATGGTCGTTTATCAACAGTTGCATTGCACGCGAACGGAGGGAACAAGTTCAAATTCGGTGGATTTCTATTCTATTTCGTGTGCACTTACCCTAATGGAGGGATTCTTGCAATTTATCTTCGAAGGGAAAGTTATGCATCCATTCTTCTGTCCGAGGGATTTGTTCGAACAATACTAAATGGATTTAAGTCACTCCACTTTACTTGTTTTACCAACAAAAGGGAATTCTAGATGCAATGTTTTTTATTGAATGCTAATAATGCGGTGATTTGTAGGTTTTTGTATCCAAAGGATAAAAACAGAAAGTTATAATTTTTTACTTTTCCCCCATCAATATTACTAAGATTATTTGCTATATTCAAATTCAAAAAATTGTCTGAGTTTTAGAAAGAGCAAGTAATTCGATCTAATGGCTTTTGTTTTCTTTATATTCTCCAGAAATAACAAATAAAAAGCTAAATAAATTAGATAAATAGTCAAAAGGCGAAGTTTTGAGGTGTAAAGGTAATGGGAATAGGTCTATAGCCTCTTTAGAAACAAATTGTTTAACCCTTAAAACGTATCATCCAAATAAATTACGTTAAGGGTATCATGGGTAAAATTGCACTACAGTATATGTTTGTCTTTTAAGTATAATAATAAAAATATATAATTAGCATTATTAAATGTTGTATTTCATGATAATGTTATTTTTGTAGCAACTTTTTAAATGCATGTAGCACAAATCGCTGTTAAAAATTCTTGGTGTTTATAAAATTTGGGAAGAACAATTTGTCTAGGGTGAAATTTTATCCATGATACATTTTAAGGGTTAAAGGTGGAAAAACTAGTTCCAAATATTGTTTTATTGGAAATTCACTTATTTTTTATCATATTAATTCTATTCATAATATAAAATTGAAAAAGAATTAGTATATAAAAATAAATTAAGATCACACATTTGACAATAAAACGCTATTTGTACTAAAATAAAAAACCGAATTATACAAATTATGCTGTTAAAATAAAGCAATAATTATAACTAATTAAATGTTACACACTTGGTAATTTAATGATTAAAGATTGATGATATTTTTCCAATAAAATAAAACGTGCCCAGCATTCCTGAAGAGGATAAATTTTATCTACCATGTCATTTTAAGGCGTCAGGTGAAACAGGTAAAAAACCTACATAAAAAGGCCATTTATAAACACTTTCTGCTATACTTCCAAAGTATATTCTTAACTTATAAAATCCTGCTTTTAAAAATATTTCAGGTCCAGTAAGTGCTAGACATCGGCGCATGATGCGGGAAGTGTACACAGAACTTGAATCGAATAACCAAACAGAAATTCAGCCAGAAGGTAATTTCCACTAAAACTAAAAATTTGTCACAGAAATCCTCTTATCGCTGGATGAATTCTTCTTTCTTTAGCAGGCACATGTATCCTAAACGGGCTGCAGGTTCCTGAAACGTCGGCGAATTGTGAAAAAAAGCCAGGATGCCGGATAATCCAGAAAACCGGGTACTGCTGCCCGGACTATCAGTGCGGTATGCCATCTTGCCAACAAATCTTGTACTTGTTCCCAACTGTACCAGAACCTGCATTTCCTCCACCTGTCGTAAATTTTGACGCCAAATACTATTTTATTTTCCTTATTGCAGAATGCGAACGCGATGGAAAAATTTACTCGAACGGAGAGAAGCTGGTCGATCCAGACACCCCGTGCACGGTTTGCTATTGCCAAGGTACGTCCAGTAAATAATTACTCTACAAATATTTGTTCACCTGAGTGGAACCCTAGAGTGGCGCGCTGTGCCACTAAATGGATAGTGCGCAACAATAAAATTCAACTGATTTTGCTTCTATCCTCGTTCATTAGCTCAAAGGAACTTTCCCACAAATTATTCCCGTCCCCGTCCACCCCCAAATATGTTTCCATGACTATTTGCCTAGCGAGTGCAGAGTTCGGGCGAATGTTTGGAGTGTAATGCACATCTTCTTACCTTGCTTATTTCTGTTTATCTGAGAAGTTTTGAAAAGTAGACGTACCTGCGATCTCGTCGAGGATGTGTATTTAATCAAATTCCCTCTTCGAGGACGAGCTTATTTACCTTTTTGCGTAACTTTGTCTTGTTTTTACAGGTGGTGAAATAACTTGCAGTAACGTGACCTGTTACGAAAGGAGTGACTGCGAACCCAAGTACATTTCTGGAAGGTGCTGTCCAGTCTACGACAACTGTCCACCTCTTGGTAAGTTCTATGATTTGTTTTTATAGCATTTTTTTTTACAAGAAAGTTCAACGGAACCGTAATCTACATTGGTCTAAACAAAAACGGTTTAGAAATTAACGCTGTTTTCAATTTTAAAGATTACAAACTGATTTTAAATTCAAGCTCATATCATAGAAAATTGACCGGAATAAAAATATTAAACTAGAGCATGCTAACTTTTTGAATTGGTAAAAACCTAGAAAGATTTCTGGATTTTAAATTTTGTTGATTCTCATCTAGCTTAATATTTATTATTTCAGAACGAAAGCCTTCAGCAAGTAAGGAAACATCGACAGAAATGAACCAACCACCGACAACATCTCATAGTCCATCAGCAGACTCAATGAGTCCAGCACCATCGACAGTGAAGCCAGAAGCCGCGAACAACAACCCTCTTGGGATTAAAATCAAAGAAATAACAAAACCTGAAGAAATTCGAATTATTGATGAGAAACCAAAGCAAATTTACCCTATCACCAAACCTGGAGAAAACAACGGTGGTGTACCGGTGAAATTATCTCCATCCTCTAAAGAAATTCAACAAGGGAATTCAGTTGAAGTAAACAATCAGCCACAAGTGATTCCACCTGCTGCCATCGTAAATTCGGATGAATCAAAAACATCTAAAGATTCTGCATCGTCCGAAACAGCGAATAAATTAGAAACGGCAGATGTGAACACGATAAACGATGAAGATAGTCAGAAAACAGTAAGGCATACCAGTTCCTTAGCTAATAAAGATGAATCCGTTGAAAACTCTGAGGAGTCATCTTCAAATGAGGATAAGAAACCAGCTGCAAGTCAACTTGGCAAGGAGGTGGTTATTGTTGACCACAATGGGAACAGTAAGCCTATCACGGTATTTGGGATCGAGGGATTGCAACGAGGAGACGTCCAAAGCGACATGGGATACGAAAGTAACAACACTAGCTCAGAAAAGGATGATGATAAAGCAAATATACCAGACCTTGAAATTGCAGCCTCCAGCAGTAATAGTGTGAAGGTTCTGCCACTGGACCCGAATCCAGGAGTATCAACTACAGAAGGATTGCCCGTTGATGGAAAGGTCGTTTTTGATACGATTTTGTATACAGCTGGACCAGATTCACCCGAAGTAGCTGAAGCACCTGAGGAGCCCTTTAACTTAACAGACGTTGCTTTCGACACGGTGCTCCACGGGGAAGGAACGGGCCCCATCAGTGTTTCTACAAAAGGCCCAAAAATCCATGAGGCTCATCCGCATGTGGAAGACTATGGCACAACAAGCGAACGAAATCCGGCGTATCCGACAATAGACGACGACCTGAGCAATTACGGGCAGGACGAGATCAACCAGCAAGCTGAAGACTATCCTGAAGGAATTCTAAAAAGTAAATCAGCCTTGCAATCAGATGAACCGCATATTCCTGGAAGTGTAGTGGTCACAACTGAAGGCGTTGGAAAGATCTCAAGTCCCCTACGGCAAATCGAACAAAAGGAACAAAGCACAACAGAGGGGCTCAGCGGTGTTAATATCTCAGATGTTTTCACAGACCACATCAAGAGTAATAAAGACTCAAATCCTGATGAACTTGTCCTCATCAATGACTTAGAAAAAAATTCAACGACCGATTCTCCAAAAGACGATGGTGAGGACTCGAATTGGTCTGAAGACTTGGACGTTCCCGGGAGCGGAAGTGGATTTGGACAGTTAAACAGCACATCTAACTTAGACGATATAGATGAAATTTCAAGCGGAGCAGCCCCTCTATCCCTAGAAGTGTTAAACGATGAGCCCCATGCAGAGGATGACAGCATAGCACAACCCGGGGCGATCATCGTTTCCCCAGAGCGAAATCCATTCGAGGAATCGATGCATAAGGCGATCGAATCGATGAACAAATTCCGGAAGGGTTACGTGCTGTTCTTCTAGGCGTCAGCCGCCCAGCACAAAAACGTGTATGTTATCCTAGGATTATAAAAAAAAGTTACAAGAGATCTATTATTTTATTGATAATAGTGTAATGCAACGACGCCTTCCGATGAAGGCAGCTTTAGTCGGCGGAAGAGTCCCGCCCCCCACTGGGGCCTTTGTCCTCTGTTAGTTCTCAGAAACTTTTTTTTGATTAATTTGTAAGTCGTGCCACAAGACTTTCTCTGTAAGGAAAAAACATGTTCAACTACCTAATTTATCTAGTTAACGAATTTATGTTAAATGTCTCCCCTCCTACTTTATACCTAGTGCATTTCGGTCATTTTTTTTTTGTTTTGTTTTTTTTTTTGTAATTTAAAATATAAACAAAAAATATATATAAAAAAATCGTTCATACGTTCTCGCGCTGGAGGATTCGCATTTTTTTGTTTGTTAAGATTCAACTTCGTTCATTCCTCATTCATTCATTCCTAAGTTAATTTAAATTTTGTATCGTAAATTTATATTAAATGAAAAGAAAAATTATTTATTGAAATAGCGAATAAATGAAAGAGAATAAAGTTTAAAGTAAATATAATGAAATTGTTTTTCTTTTATTATTTGTAGTCTTGTTTCAGAATTTCAATTACATTTCCCAACCAATTATTTTCCTATCTTAAAGCATTTCGCGCTGTGTGCCCCCAAAAATGGGTCACAAATGAAAGCTCTTCGTTTTAGACCGAATTTTTTTTCCCAGCAACTTTATTCATTTTCCGTAGCTTTGAACGACAAATCTGGATACTCAATAAACTTGTCGAAAAGCTCAGTGTGTAACTTGAAGCATTTAAATTTCGAAATGTGAACTTTAAATTTTTGCATGGATATGTATTTTAAGCAACTTGTTTTCTATATATTGGGATTAATTTTCTTGAGAAACTATTCATGCTATAGATTTTAAGTTTGATACAGCTATAAAATAGAAAATTTAAATTCTCAACATTAAACAAGCAAAGCTGGTAAGATATTTAATTTTAGGTCAAATAATTTTTCAATTTTTAATCTTGTTAAAGGAACTAGTTCATATTACAGGAAAATAATAGATTTTGAGGGAAAAAAGGTTGAATAAAACGTTTCATATTAAATTTCTTTACATTTATTGCATTTTTATTTGTTTTTTTTTTCCAATTTGTAACTTTTTACTAATTAAGAATAACGAAGACTATATAATAGAGTAGGGCACTAGAAACGGAAATATCGAAGGCATCAGGATCAACTTAATTGTTTCATATATATATATATATAAAAAAAAAAATAAAAAATAAAATAACAACAGTGAATATGTAATTAACAGACTCCGACCGAATACGTGGAAGCAAGAGTCGCCAGCTGTACAACGAGCGAGAGACAACACTATATAGCGAGGAATTTATAATATTAATCTAAGCACATCAAATTCGAGATTGAGATCGTTTGAGTTCAATTTGCGACGAATTTCCATTTTATCCTTTTTAGGGGTTGGCTTAGCTTAGCACAGAAACATGAGGTTACCGGCAACAAGCACACCTTTGGTCGGAGCCCGACTTAGCGTACACTTATATGTCCCGTATTTATTTGTATTTTTTTTTTTCTTAACAAAAGATAAACAATAAAAAAAGGTTTGAGTTATATAATAACACTTACATATATACATAAACACTTCAAAATAAATAATAAAAATGTAATGTTAGTTGTGGCTTAATATCCATAGTAATTACTCCATACATTTTGTATATATAGATCTTTGCTTGTAGTAATAATTAACACACAATACCTACAACGAATGTTGCTATACGAGTGATATAATGTTGCTTCAATTATGTTGTTTTATGCCGCAGACCGGTCGACACTCCGATTTCGGAAGGAAGCAAATGTACTCTACCACCGAACAGGAGCGGATTATAGAGAGTCAGAGAGTGTACGAGATATATGCAGTTTGAGACCCACCTCAGCAATACCATACCACTGCACCAAATGCATTCGATGTGAATGAACGCGAACGAACGCGTACGAACGTGAACGAACATGAACGAACATGAACGAACGAAAAATTGTCTAAATTCTCATATTTTTTTTTCTTTTTTGTTCTTTTCTTGTCACATTTACAAAGCATAATTAATTTATTTATTTATTTCCCTTAGAAGTACTTTCGATTTAACTTAACCGATGGTCAAATTGATATTAAGTCGGCGGAGGGCTAGGGACCCCGCAACAATGGAACTAATTTAACAAGAACCAACTGGAAAAGCGCCTGATAAATGGTATTGCGATCCACTTTGATACAATGATATTTATGCTTTTTTTTTCTTCTGTAGATTGTGTAAATTTTTTTTGTATTTTTTTGTTTTTTTTTTTTGTTTTTCTATTTTGTTTCTGTAAACGAGCTGAAATGAATACGATGCGCGATATGCACTAATTTTGGTTTACTTATTGCATGACGCATCGTATAATTACATGTTGCCTTATTTCATTGTTGTTCACTTAACACATTAAGGTATATGAATGTATAATAATGTTATTATTACTCATAATATTTACTTTACTCTTGATTAACCTTATCTACTACTAATCACGTGTTATACATTGCCTGCAATAAAAAGGAAAAAAATCATTTGGTTAGTGGGATTATCCTTTTTAAAATCATAAAATTTTACATCTAATGCAAGTCTACTTTAGTCGCATATAATCAATTAGTACAAATATAGTTTAAATACATTTTTGATCCTCTGAACCTTCAGTTATTTTATTTATTATTTAATATGTCCTAATCAAACAAAAACTCGGTTAAAAAATCATCCATAAACTGTAAGGGTTTATGAATTACGATCATTTGTCCCAAAGTAAGCTAGATTTGCATTTAAAAATTTAGGTAAAATCATGCTATACTGCACTGTGAAAAACTTGGAATTATTCAATTATTCAGTTAATCAATTAAAAAATGAATGATATAAAACAATCCGAAGAAAAAGACTAAATAATTGCGTCCTACATTTAATTTTGCTATAAACTTAAATTAAAAACAAACACCACAATAAATTTATAAATTAAATTATAAAAACAAAAAAATTACCTTTTGTCGATAAGCATTAATGAAATCCGTTGAAAGAAAATAACCAAAATCATAATCTAGACAGTAAAAGCAAACAAAAAAATTTGCTCTGAGACATGGAGACTGTTTTTACTTTTTTATATTTGAGGAATGTTCACGACGATGATTGACCATCTACATTTTCTCATCTACGTTTTCTTCTTACCCGAAGAAACAAATGGTCCAACATAGTTGCTTGGGAATAATCCAGTCAGACCATTTAATTCACCACGCCACCATTCCGGCTCGTCTCTACCAAGAACACTTATGATATCATCTTTCTCAAAGGATAGCTCATCATCGTTTTGCGCTTTGTATGGGTATAAGGCGATGACTTTATCTGTAATATAAAAATATGAAAATTAATGTAAGGTAGTCTTATAGTTGAATTACAAAGGAAAAGATTTTAGGTTTTAACAAAACTATTTTTAAGTGACAAAGTGCACTTACCTAAAATAGTTTCAGTCATTTCAATTTTGCTTGCTGAAACCGGAGTATTGCGACCGCTATTCCTTCCGCCTTGTAATATTTTAACATAAGACGCTGGGAACCAACCGATTTGACGACGACGTCCCTTTGCTTGCAATTCCCCTTCCCACCATCCAGAATCTGTTTTTTTGCGGATCATAATTAGCTGTCCTCGCTGCAGAGATAGCTGTTCAGGACTAGTCGATTCGTAAGGTGCAATAACTTGAGCAATTTCAGGCTTCTTAGCACGCATACCCTGTAAATAAAATAAATATTAGGATAAATGAATCATAGGAAGGCGTTATCCAATTACGGGAGTCATTGATGAGGTTCTGGACATTGGTCGACTATATGTTTCTTGGACCTGTTCAATACTCTTTGACTGGGTGTTTATTTGTGAAACTTCAATGTCTAAGTCTTCTTGTGTTTTGGACTCATCCGCAAGGACTGAAGTGTTCTGGTTGTTCGAAATATCCTGAATATTTTCAGTTTCTTGAACGGTAGGGATTTCAGTGTTTTCAAATTCTGTTTCAGTTATTACTTGTTGTTGTTGATGTTGGGCATTACCGTTAACTGTGTCCTAAATGAAAAAAATATGAGATTGTTAGTAATGCAACGAAATTTTTCACACAGTCATGCAAAAATAAATGTTTTAATTCTAACTTTTGTCTCCTCTTGCGAGTATATCTCTCCGGCTCCGCCAATGTCTGCTTTTTGTACATAATTCGATGGGAAAATTCCAATTCTTGAACCTATCGTACCGGTCCACCAATCGCCCTCCTTTTTTGTAACCATGATCATTTCACCAGCGCTGAAATTAAGGTCACCAATTTCAGCTGATTCATATGGATAGGCAGCGATGTAGTATTCAACGTCTCCGTTGTATGCAACATTTTCTGAAGGCGCCGGCTCAACGTTGTCGTTTTCTATTGTCGTTGCTGTGACTTCAGTGCTTTCACTAAAGTTGAAAAATTATATTTTCTTTAAAAGTCGCTCTAAAAATAGTTCAAATCTTACCTCAATTGTGTTTTATTGTCGATATATGTATCCTGAGTATTATAACTAGAAAAGGTTTCATCGCTAACCGATGTTTCAATTTTTTCTACATAGGTTTCTGGGAACCAGCCCGTGTGCCCGTTTATTTCACCAGCCAACCATCCAGGCTCTGCGTTTTGCTCCAGTGGTACTAAAATAATATCCCCAGGTTGGAAAGTTATTTCATCTGCGTTTCGTGCATTGAATTCATAAATAGCCCGGTATTTCATAAAACCTTCTGGTGCTGGTGCCTCCTCACTAATTGGAGCCACTACGCTCGATTCGAGATTACTTATAGTCGTTGCAGTTTCTACAGGCCAAGATGACTGTTCTGTATCCCAAGCAGACGTGTACGCCTCATTCTTTTTGTTATGCTTTATTTCTAATACTTGATTACGATGTACATCGTATGTTGAGTACAATTCCTCACATTTATTGATGAGTTCTTTGAGTTCCGCCTTCAGTTCATCGAGCTGGATATTGTTTGAATTAATATCGGTTCGCTTGGATTCAATTTCTTCACGTATATTTTCGATTTTATCTTTGAGTTGCTTAATGGTAATCTAGGAAAAAATAATAATTGCGATAAAAACATCATGCAACAGTCTATCCAATTTGAGGGCGTAAACATAAACAAGCAAATAAATTATGCACAATACCTGTTTATTAGCAAAAGCAGCATTCATTTGCTCTTGATGTGCGGAATCAGCTAGTTGTGTGCTCTTCGCCTTTGCATCCCACTTAGCCTTCTCTTGTGTTAGTTGCAATAATTTTTGGTTTTGTTCTTTGATCCGAGCCTTTAACATCGACATATCCGACATTTGAGAATCTCGTGTTGAACGCATTCCATCAATAACTGATTTCACATTTGTAACACCTGCCCTGGTATCGCATATTTTCTGTGATAACTCCTTGATCTATAAGAAAAGGAACAAACTTTAAAGCTACTAAAACATAGATAAACTAAAGCAAAAAGGTTCCGATTTTAATGCTATTTATTTATAAAATGTGAGCACTAACGAAAATCGATTTGAATTTGAATTTGAACTGAATCTCAATTTATACCTTCTCATTAAGTGTGCTCAGTTCTATATTTAAGGTTTGATTGTGTGCTTTGAGCTTAAGGACTTTCTCTTGCTCACGTTGTCGCTGGAGTTGCATCTCTTGAATTCGTTGTTTTTCCCATTCCAGTTGGCGTTGACGCTCCAATTCTCTGCAACATACAATGCAAAAATACTTCCAAATATAATACAACTAGAACTTTTTACTTTCTAGCCATCTCCTTAGCCTCCAAAGCACGTTTCCGTTGTTCCTCCTTTTCGAATTCAATTTCCCTCTGGCGTTGCAATTGCCTCTCAAGCTCTTCCTGCTGTTTCCGTTCAGCTTCTAAGCGAGCCTTTTCCCGCTTTTCTGCCTCCTCCCGCTCCTTTCTTTCACGTTCTTCCTGTTCCTTTCGTTGCTGTTCCATCAGCAATTTACGTCTTCTGTCCAGTTCCGCTTGACCTTTATCAAAGTTCTCTTTCCGTTTATCCTCAAAACTCGCTACGAAATTAGTTAAAATAAAGAATGTAAAATAAATAAATAACAGCCTACTTTGTGGTAATCCGGCCGCTGGATCATTTTCTGGTGCAGCACCTTGAGAAGAAATCGATGCATGCCGGGATCCAGGCAAGGAACTTTGCCTTGATCCAGAAATCGAACCATGTCTAGAGGTAGCGACTTTTCGAAAACTGGGTGGAACAAGGTCTTGTGGGAGTGTAACCGGAATCTTTTCCCCGGCGAGGGCTCGGTCACAGAGGTACATCGCTAGGACGAATTCCTCACATCCCAAACGACCGTCCGAATCCATGTCAGATAGTGCCCAAATCTGAGCCAATGTCGCTTGTGGAAGTTTTGTTTGAACCATTAAATTGCGAGCTTGGGCTCCAGTGAGAAAGCCGCTACGAGTGCGATCGGTTGTGTTGAACAGCTGTGTGTACTTGAGCTTTACAGGGCCTTTAATAGCCCACTCTAATTGCCTACAAAAGAACACCTTCCTTAGAAAAAAACTCTTCAATAAATCGTCCAAAGTATATGAGATATCATTAAATGAGTGAAACCGCGCTATTTCTGAAATTTAGGCTCTTACTTTCATTGGTTGCTGAAATCACCCTAAATCTCTCTTCTATTTTGAAATTTAAACTAATTATCGACGTTTTTCTAACGCACAATAACAATAGATAGATAGATTTTGAATTTTTAAAATTCAACGTCACATTTGAAATCAAAGCCCTTAAAAATCCTTTTGTACTCATTTCTATGCCACATCCCAGATTTTACGACTTTGGTAGTTTTTTGCTTCTGTTTTTCTTCATTTTTAATGATTTCATAAGAACTAGGAAATTTACTTACGGTGACTCAATGGATGGTGCTCTTTCCGAAATGGACATATTCCTGCTTGGAGGATTGCTTTGCGGTGGTGTAGGTGGAGCTGGAGCAGCTATTATAGCTGTTTCTCCGGTGGGCGGTGATATAGTTTTTACTGGATCAATTAACGGCTTGGCGACAATGCCCACAGTTGGAGTGATAAGAGGCTGTTGATTGGGCATCATGCCAGCCACTGGCGGAATTAATGGCTGAATTGGAACCATCGGCTGTCCAGATATCAAAGGTGGTCTCGTCATGGGAATCGCTGTTGAGCCCATCAGTGGCTGGTCCACAGTCTGGACAAGGGACTGTTGCGTTGGTATCAGTGGCGGGGCGGCTGTAGACATCGCTGCTGGGGGAATAATCGGCGCTCCAACCATTGGTGGTACAATGGCCTGCGGTATTGCAGAACTAGACTGTACGGGTATCATTGGTACGGAAGCGACATTTGTTGTGGGCATACTGTTTCCGAGGGATTTTAATGGATCCAACGGACTTAGACTGCCCGCAGAGAATGTTGGTGTAGCACCTCCTGGTGTTAGAGATTTAATTAGCGTTTGTGGTAGGACTTTTGGAATTTCATAACCGCGCAATTTCAGATTTATTAGCTTGCATGCTATACTGAATTCATCTATATTCATTTTCCCATCTGAATCTGTGTCCGCAAGTGCCCTATCACAAAAGAAAATTAGTCAGTTGAGAAGCTTTATTTTAAACAAACCCAACTAAGACAGTACATATATATTTTAAAATTGGCTATACAAATTAGTCGATTTTATCTAGTAGACCTTGATACACTAATTGCATCAGTTTATAAGTTGTTAATAATACAAATAATTGGAATCACTACCAGAAAAATATTGCTCATTTTTATACTATGTCTCTTAAAAAGAGTAATTATTAGTGAGTCTAACTAAAACTATAATGCTAACATATAAAAATCATTTCAAAAACCAATTCAATTTTTTTTATATTATTTCCTTTTTTAACATTTTTTAGATAGATGCAACTGCAAAACGTGACTATTCCACCCCAATGAACACGTACGTTGATGTGACACGTATTTTTCCAGAGTAGTGGCAAAAACTGTAAATAGACATTGTATGTTGTGATGCCAAAATTGCACATGATTAGTGCCATGACACGGAAAATTAGAACTAAAACGTGAATGTTTTCCTCCCCCCTAAGACCCCATTTCACTCCTGTCCACAAACAAATCATGTTTATCAGTGGAGTGGAGCCCGACACGTCTCGCACCCACCATTCTCATAAAAATAATCTGTTGATTCATAGACAAGTTGATGTCTTTACGGGAGTCTCACATCTTAGATTCTTTACCCTTGAAAGGTAATGTGCGGTAAAATCAATGTGTACCATGTTTCAGCAGATATAGGGGGAAACTAATATTTCTTTTTTAATTTTAAGTTTCGAAAATTGTATAGTTGTTAGACAGGAGAGCATAATACTTTGTATGTTAGCAATACTATTGACTAAATTCCAAATTATTAAAATGAGAACTAAAACAATAATTTTAAAGTAATATCGAAAAATAACAGAAGCACTAAAAATTAAATTAAAAATCCTTTTTGAGCAATACACTATTTTAGCAGAATAGTCAGTTTTATTATATCGTAGTTAGTAATTTAAATATGGTTTCTTTACCATTAAAATTCCGAAAGAGAATAAAAAACAAGCGATCAAATTAGTTTAAATACACGAGCTAATAAAACTGGAACCACATGGAATTTTATAACCCGTAATTATCCTGCTTGCATTTCTTTTTGGTCATTGATTTTGTTGAAGGACGAAGGTTAAATCCTATTTTTATGAGCTGTAATATGAATGAAGTTTTACTGCTTTAGTTTTAAAGGTAACATTAAAATATTTTAATGTGTACTGATGTTGTAAAAAATTCGGACCGGGTTATCAGGAATTCAGGTAAATATCTAAATATGTTGGAGGATATCTAAGTGAGGTCATTAATCTTTTAAAAGCCTTTAAAACAGTGAGACTAAAGTAAACAAAAAAACTAAAGCAGGTCACTAAACGAACTAATTTCCACAAATCTTATATACAACAGCGGAATGAGTCATTAAACATAGACGTAGTTAGGAGTACTTAGCGCGAACCGTATAAGCCGTACAAGATGTGCTAATGTGTAAGTTGTGAAAAAATTTCGACAAAAAGCTGATTTGATCACAAATCAGAGGCTTGGCTGTGCTCACTCAAGTGGCCACTCCATGAAAATTTACAGCTAAAGTTTTTAGAGCTTAAACTCCTCTTATACATTTTATAAAAGTGCATAGTTTACACCCGCAGGGGAGGAATCCAATTAATCGAACTTGTCTCGTCTACCCGAAAAACTAAAACCGGCAATCCACCCGGGGAAAGTTTACGATTTCTTTAGAAAAACTTTTCGAGTGTTGAAAGTGCAAACCTCTGCACCTCTGTATGCCGCGTAGGACCGGACCGCACCAATTCCTAGTACAAAGAGCTCATAATCAATCCGAGACGAGCGTGCTTAATTCATGAAAATCTTTCTTGGGTAATAGCCACAAATTGACCTTTTCATATCGCAAGAGAAAATGGGCGTCACGGGCGAATGAGGCCGCTTATCAGTGCAAAAATAGCGACCGAATTTAATTTTTAAGCCAATACATTTGTTTTGTATATTTACCAGATTTGTCCGAGAATCAGCGGGGGAAGCTGCGATTTGAGGAAAAATCCCTTTGACTGCGCGCCGGTCACAACTCCATTCTGTGGCTGGAGCGACTTAAACTGTTCCTGATATTTGACTTTCTCCTGCGATGTTATCGCCCAGGGATCTGCTGCTGCGGTCGCCGTGTTCATCTTGATGTTTGGTACGTCTTCTCCGTTTCGGGGAGCTCCTGCACCGGCTCAAATATCCGTGGCCGTGGTTGTCCCACGACTGAAGATAAATTCCGCCTCCTCCGGTTAATGGTAAAAATTGTGCACCCGATGTGACCTCCCTGTCGAAATAAATCGATACGGAGGTTATTTAACAGGACGACCGATACAGGAGGTGGTGGAAAACCCGTTTAGGATTATAAAATTGTTTCGATTAATTTGAAATTTTTAAAAAAACACAACGAGTACTTGAAAAGTCGATAAAATTTTTTCGCTGTTCAGGTCACAAAGTTTCGCTTACAGCTGAGGCCTAGACGATGATTTTCTGTGTTAAATACACAAAGCGGCATTTTTGCTGCTTTCCGGTAATTACCTATTTGGCAGCCCT
Source organism: Philonicus albiceps (assembly GCA_963969385.1). Taxonomy (NCBI): domain Eukaryota; kingdom Metazoa; phylum Arthropoda; class Insecta; order Diptera; family Asilidae; genus Philonicus; species Philonicus albiceps. The sequence continues at coordinate 11,681,235 of OZ017775.1, read as the reverse complement.
TCACGTCGAATACATGAAATAACGTCCTGGGCAGCAAAGAATTTTGCAAGAAACCGAAAAATCCTTTTTTTGACAAACTGAAGAATCTTCCTCGACCCAAACGTCACTTCTTTCTGATCAATACACATCGAGGGTTGTCACATCAAAACATCGATTTTGGGGATTTGACAACACCACCTGGCCACCCTTTTGGTTGTTGGCGTCGATAAGTTCCAACGGGGCAATGGAACTTGTTTGAGGAAATTGTAATTGAACCGATATTTCATAAAAAAATAGATGGCGCGCACTACAATTGTATAAAAATCATTTATTATATTTCTACATCTCATCGATCAAACCTTTTTTTATAGTTTACATAAGAAAATATAAAAAAATCATAGACATAGTTTACAAAAATTATTAAATTATTGTTGGAATTTCTGAACTATGTTTTATAACATACCGTCCTGCCATATGAAAATGCCTGGAAATTTCTAGTGTTTGAGGTTATGTTCCCCTGATGTTGACACCCGTAAAGTCCACGTGCAATGTCCAGCGAGGAGTCGGATTTTGAAGGTGGTTCGGATCGCTCAGAAGCGAAAAGTGAATCTGAAGAAAATGAGGCAACTGGACAAGAAGAAACCAAGGACAATGTTACATTTAAAGACTTGGTAAGTTTCCACTTCCGCTTCATAGAGAAAATTAAAATCGAACAGTCCTATAGAATTACTCTGATTAAAATATTTGAGGCTTCTAGATATAGCCACGTGTGCCATTCCATTTTCAATAATAAGTAAATAATGCATCCTAAGCAAATTCTATTATTATTTCTTTAAAAGGGCTTGATCGATTCATTGTGTGAAGCATGCAACGAATTAAAATGGAAAGCTCCATCAAAAATTCAGAAGGAGGCGATTCCTGTAGCCCTACAAGGAAAAGATGTCATCGGACTAGCTGAGACAGGTTCTGGGAAAACAGGGGCATTCGCCTTACCAATTCTGCAGCAATTACTGAACAATCCGCAGAGATATTTCGCTTTAATCCTCACACCGACTAGAGAACTGGCTTTTCAAATTTCAGAACAATTCGAAGCGCTAGGTACGTAAATTCTACCTCTTTTAAGTTTGTTGATGTTTTTAAAGTAAAGTAAGCTAAAACCTGCATGCAGCCTGCAATGATGTAGAAAAACCTGTTTGAGCAAAAACCTATGAAAAAATAGCGCTAAATTTTCGTCACTACCTCTGAGCTTTTGTAAAGTAAAAAACATTTACTTGAACTCAAAAGTCTTTCTTATTACACAGATATTAACAAGAAAAAAATACCCTTTTTAGGTAGTTCAATCGGAGTAAAATGTTGCGTTATAGTCGGAGGCATGGACATGACCTCCCAAGCCTTGCAGCTCGCAAAAAAGCCACACATAGTTATAGCAACCCCTGGCCGTTTAGTCGATCACCTTGAGAATACGAAAGGATTCAATCTTAAAGCAATTAAGTACCTGGTTATGGACGAGGCTGATCGAATTCTGAACATGGACTTTGAAGCTGAATTAGATAAAATTTTAAAAGTTCTTCCGAGAGAGCGAAGAACATTTTTGTTCAGCGCCACAATGACTAAGAAAGTTAAAAAGCTCCAGAGAGCTTCATTAAAAGATCCAGTCAAAGTTGAGGTCTCGAACAAGTACCAAACAGTAGAACAACTACAACAGTACTATATTTTCATCCCTGTGAAATATAAAGACGTGTACTTGGTGCACATCCTTAATGAGCTGGCCGGGAACAGTTTCATGATATTCTGCAGCACATGCAATAACACCGTAAGAACTGCTTTAATGCTGAGAGCTTTGGGACTCGCAGCGATACCGTTGCATGGACAGATGTCGCAGAACAAACGTTTGGCCGCTCTCAATAAGTTTAAGGCAAAGAACAGATCAATTCTAATTTCTACAGATGTTGCTTCAAGGTAAGTTTAAATTTTCAATAAGTACGTATTTATCGTTAATAAAATTTTAATTTTATTTTTTAAAACAGAGGTCTCGATATCCCTCACGTCGACGTAGTCCTGAATTTCGACATTCCCACGCACAGCAAGGATTATATTCATCGTGTAGGTCGAACAGCGCGAGCAGGCCGTGCGGGAAAGGCTGTTACCTTTGTAACGCAATACGACGTCGAATTATACCAGCGAATTGAACACTTGCTCGGAAAGCAACTACCGCTCTACAAATGCGAGGAAGACGAGGTCATGGCGCTGCAGGAGAGGGTTGGTGAAGCTGAAAGGACGGCTAAGCTTGAACTTAAGGATCTCGACGAAAGAAAAGGAATAAAAGGCAAGCGGGGCAAAGCTTTAGACAATGACTTTGACGATTCTGAACATTTTGTGGGAGCTAGAAAACGGATTAAGCAGCATAATGATAAGGGCAAAAAGAATTGGAAGAGGCAAAAGACGAAATAAATCTCCTGTTTTAAGTATTAAAAATTATTTTATTGGAAAAATTGGTCATGATCATTAAGCGAAGTTTGCATTGAAGAAAAATAAGAATTTTTCAGATTAATTTTGTCTCAAGGGAGACAAGAATAAAAGCATACTAAGCTTGGAATACCAAGAAAACAACTCTTAAGTTTTAGTAAAAAATATCGTTTTTTAATAAATAGCTTTACAATAAACAATTCACAAGATCACTATAATTTAATATTTTTCTACGCATAAGGAATATCAAAAAGTTCACATATACCTTCGCTCTCTTCCAGCGCAAATAAAAAATCCTCAGGAGGGTCATCCACCCGCAGTAATGGACACTCGGCTGCAAATAAAATGTTTATAAAAGAGTTTTAAAGTACAAATTTCTTACTTTCGAGTTTATCTTCTGGAAGCTTAGAACGAATGGAGTAATCTTCCCTAAAATCTCTTAAAATCACATTTGCTTGCTTCTCACGTTCCGCCCATATTTCGGCTTCATCCATAACACCGTAAGTTTTCCACTTTGTTTGGAACGTTGTTTTTCTGGATCTCTTCGGAGGTAATATTGCATTGGGTTTACTACTTTTATTGGAAATACTTTCCTTGAACTTGTAGTACTCCCTGACTTTCTAAAATATTTAAATGCATTGCTATTTTGAAATAAATTTACCTTAGGGCTACACACCTCTTTAAACTCGTCATCTTCTACATTTGTGTTTCCTTTATTAGTGACTAGTCTTACATCGATTAAACTGCCTGATTTATTTATTAAACGAAAAATATCGTCGTCCTGCAAAATTTTTTTATGTTTTTTACTAATGTAATAAACTTATGAAGTTGTGAACGTGTGTAATGGGAAATTTTATTTAGCAACTATAAATAAACTTACAGTCACAGAAGCATCTTTGTAGTTTCTCACAGCCAGTAGGGTCCTATCATTATTGTAAGAGTCCAATAAGTCATCTCGTGTTATATAAGCGAAAGAGTGATTTTGCGGATCCTCAATTGTGTTTCGGACGTTTTGCTTAGCGTATCTAATAAATTTGTCTAGTTCCTCTTCTTGCTTTTTAAGTTCCTTCTCGTCCTTCTTCAATTTGTCTATAAAAGTTTCAAAGTTCTGGGGAACAACACTGTCTTGTCGACCCCTAAAAATTGGAAGTCTTTAGTAACATTTTAAACTATTTGAAGTCAAATCTTATGTCCTCTTAATATAATAAATTTGATTTTGTGATTCAATTCTAACAAATCATGCCATTTAAGTTGCCTTGTTGAGACAACCAGAATAAGATCGCTTATTCGATTTGATGACTATTTTTTTGCCTCATTAATTTTATACATAGAAATCTGGGAAATTCTGAGTAAGAGGGCGTCTTTCACCTATTATAATACTTTAATAAAAGAGTACTCTAAAACAGCTGTTTGCGCAAAAAAAAATTGTATAAAATAAAAAATAATTTACCTCCACTGAACATGTCTGCTGTGTCCCTTTTTGTAAATTAGTCCGACACCCTCAAGCACATTTGTAATATCATAAATCCTCCTCTTTTGGACATTTAAAAGACTAGCAGCCTAAAATAATGGAAAATATTACTTCTCATCCTCCACGTCCCCAGTTTTCTAATATAGAAAAATCTCAGAATTTGTCCGATAAAAATTGAAATTTCGCGCCTCACATTCCGTCGGAACTTTGGCGCTTATCTTTGATTTTTTGAATGTGAATTTATCTGCATCTCTTCAAAGGAAAACATAAGCCCAATTCACCACCGATTTGGATAAAACCTTCAGAATCTTGGTACTTACGTGTTTCAAGTCAATTATGCCCTTATTCGAGTTTTTCAGCAATGAAACAAATCTTTTCGACAGTGATACTAGCGAGCCACTGCTACGTTTTGTTGGGCTGCGCGGACTCTGGGAACCATCAGACATTTCGCCAGAATTTTTACTATCTTTAACATCTAAATAAATATCTTGGGACATGACACACTTCTAACGCAAAGTATTTTTACTTTTGAGTTATCAAAGATTGAAACACTGCCGCCATTAGAATTTTGTATTGCCTGATCGACGGTGTGGAGAGTTTTTCTTTGACGGCTATTCATTTCCTAGGATAAGCTTGGTGGCGTTGCCATCGATCCACAGGAAAAAGCATAAAAATTCTGGAAATTGTGGGGGAGTCTGGGGAAAGGTACCGTTGAAATTAGGTCGGTGAAGGTAATGACCGATATCAAAAAGGACAATTAAAATTCGTTCTGTACTTATTTAAGAGCCGAAAATCAGCAAAAGCTGAATGATATTTCCAACATTAAATTGGTTTGCAGAAAAATAGAGAACCTATTGAAAAGAATTTAATTTTCACAAGCACTTACAGCGGGACGCAACTTTCAACTGTAAGAAGAAATTGAAGAGCTAAACCTGAGATAACACGGCACGAATCTAAAGGTTTGTTATTGCTATGATAAGAGAATATTAAACAGAAGGGGAATAGAATATTTCTTCTCATTTCCAAAAGGCTTGATTACACAAAAACCTCGTTGAAAGAATGAGGAATAAACCGGAAATAATCAACAACACGAAAATTTAACAAATCGATTGCTAAAAATAAGTTGGAAAAATTTGAATAATTCAATTTGTTTGCAAAATCTCTTTAAAATAGATTTTCTGTGTGACGCATTTCAGATTTTAAATTTAATCCAATACTTCATTCTGTCCGCATTTTTCATTTTGTATTTGCTTATTAAACAGAAAATGTTTAATTTTCGCGTAAGTTAAATTTCCTATGGCGGTTAAAACTTGTAAGGGTTTTATGGAATAAAGTGTTGAGAAAATGTAAATTTGAAATCGTATATGTAATTTTGGGGCGACTACGTTGAACCGTTTAAATTGTAGGACCCATTTGCACTTATCATGGACGTGAGTAAGATTCGTGAGCGTATTGCTTTGTTTTCTTATAATACAACATTAAATATCCCTAATTATATTTAAATGATCAATTATTTTACCTAGAAAGTTATTTTCATCATAAAGGAAGAGAAAATAAAAGTTTTTAGGCAAACATTTAACTTACTTCAATTATCCCAAAATTAAGCAAATAACTCCTACTAATGTAAGCAATATGTACGTAACAAAAATCAAAGTATCTTTATAAAGAGCCGATAACCAGTACCTATAAAATAGAATTGCAATCTTCCTATCATCCTTTCCAACACTTCTCTGTTGCAGCTGTCGAACCGAGTTATTTAGTGATTCATGCAATTAGTTAATAGCAACTAAAGGACTGAGTGATTGACTTCATATGACATTAAAGTGAGCAAACTCAAACTCAATACTCAATAACTTAATTGACTCGACCTAATCGAGTGTGTCGGACACACTTTAGTACGAAGTGAATCGACAAATTGCAAGGAATATATCGCGGGCCAGTTAAAAAAATTTTCTTAAGAAAAATGACGACCACTGTTAACGCCTTGAGCAAAATTTTGGTAATCCTTAAATCGACAGGGTGTTTTCCTTTTTACTCTTACGTGAACAATTACCGGTTGAAACAATCCAGGAAGTTCTACAAGTCCTTCTCCCTGGGGATTTTTTTGATTACACAAACAGTTGCTTCGTTCTTTTTATATGCTGCAATCGCTAATTGCACCTTTTGGTTTCCCTACAAGTACAAGCACTCAACGGATAGCACTAACCAACTTTTTGAGGTCATCCTCTGTGTTACAGTTTATGCCCTAATGCAGCTATTGTGCGTGTTCAACTTCTCAAGATTTATAGAAATTTTGAACGCAATTCTGGATATCGAGCTGGATCTTAAACGGAAATTCCGTCGAGAATTGACCAACGGAAAACTGGAAGCATACAATACTGTCATTCTAATCTACATAGTTGCAGTCATCATTTTTATGGTTGTTATTTCCGCAGAGAAAATAACTGCGAACTCTAATAATGCTACGTTTATTTTATACTTGTTCCAAATGGCAATGTCTGCATCGTACGTCGTATTTTTCACCAGTTTAGTTAAATTGACTGTTGTTCGTTTAAAGGTTGTAAACAGCTTATTCCAATCTGTGTCCGAAACCCCTGATGATGACTTGAAAGTATTCTTTCAAGTGGTTGAGATTTATAAGCTCGTAGAGAAAACATTTGGAATGATCGATGATTCGAACGGTCTAATTTTACTATTTTATTTGGCTTACGTGTTTTACACGTTGACCAATGAGATTTACTCATTTGCATTTTTGATTCTTCAACAACAAGGCGAAATGTGGAATTATACAGCAAGTGTTTTATGGATTGTTCACCAAGTTTGGGTTTTATGGGAGCTCTCTATGAATTGCGGTGTTGTACCGGATGAGGTAAGCTATAGCGGTTTAGTAAATACTTTATAAATGTGTATTATAAAACGTACCACATTGAACACCATTTTATTTTAAAATAATGGATAATAATTGGATCCACTGCAGCGTGTTCGATCAACAAACAAATTTTATACTTTATTTAGCTTTCCTCGATATCTCATTCTAATATATGCAATACTTTTGAAAAAAGGTCAACAAAGCGACTACTCTTTAACACTAAAAATATTGTATTGATCTTTTAAACCTAAAAGTAACCTTCAAGAAAGTTAATCATACACTTTCAACAAATAGCTTTTTAATTTTTAGTGAGACTTGCTGTTTACTCAAATAACGTGTAATTATTGAAAGTGGATAAAACAATTGAAATTTTCTGTATTTTCTACAGAATGTCCATTCTAAAAGATTTACAAGTTCTTTCCGTTCCTCTGTTTTTTATAGGGCTTATGCCTTATCATCAGCACATCAAACGTTTTAAAATTAATTCAAAGAGAGGTGTATTGAGATATTTTTCAAAATTTCAAATTATCATATTGCAAATTGTTCTCTGTTGCTATTTGTATATTATCTGTACGAAAAAGCATTCTTTTGAGACGTACAACACTCAACAAAGTACTAGAGATGTGAATGAGTTCATAGAAATGATTTTGAGTATTTTAACCACTTCGTTAACTTTACTAATTGGTGCGTTTCAGTATGATAAGCAGACAAATATTTTACAGCAAATTTTGCAACTGGATTGTGTTCTCGTTAATGAATATAATATTGTGATACAAAATGGTTTAAGACAATTCGTCAATTTAACACTTATTGGAATAGGAATTTGTGTTCTCTTCTTTGCGAGATTTATATCAAGAATGGAGGGTTTTATATCGCGATGGTACATCCTATTTTTTGCATACTGTATGCAAATTGCAATTTGCAGTCTTTATATTACTTACTTCATCGCGCTTGTTAAGATACTATCAGTAAGAATAACTTGTGTTACAGAGTTATTTGAAAGTTTTCAGAGAAATAAAAGAAACTTTAATAAAAGAGAGTTCGGTACGATTTTTGTGTTGTATAAAAAATGTATGCATACTTTCAAACTAATTAATGATTCTTATGGAAAGTTCTTATTAGTTTATGTTGCCTTCCTTTTTTATTCTCTTACAAATAAAATTTATATCACGACTAACTTAATGTATTATCGAAAAATGTCGAAATCCAGTACTTGTTGGGTGCTTTTTCTATTTTGGGTTCTAAACGAATTGTGTGGTAAATGTGAACATTTTAAGACTCAGGTACGCGTAGTATTATTCTAAATATAATTATAAATTCCTAATATAGATTGTCTTATTTACTATAAAAACAATTGCAACTCAGTTGACTTTAAAAATAAAATATTTACAAAAATTAAATATTTTCAGGCTAAAAGGACTGCACAAATTTTAGCACGAGTTTACGGAAAAGGAAAAGATTATCAAAATATGGTAGATTATGCGATAATATGTATTCTCTATATAATTTAATAGCTGTTCAACCCTTAGATCGATAAATTTCTCACAAAAAGTATAAAACAAGAAATTAAGTTCACTGCATACGGTTTTTTCGTAATCGATAATTCAACGCTTTTTAAGGTAAGCTTCCGATTACAAGATTCTGCAAAAGATAAAATGTGTAACAGAGTTTGCTTATTTTAGATTGTTTCTGCTGTGACCACATATTTGGTAATACTTATACAATTTAAGCAGTTGGAAGATTCTAAAGCAAGTTCATTACCATCAAACGAAACAACAACGGAAAGCGGCTAACTTTTTAATTGCTCGTGTTTACGTGACTTGCACTTCATAATGCTTCTTTAAATAGAATCAATTTTTCTCCTAGTACTAAAGAAAAATTCTATTTAATTGTATGTGATACTCATGCTGGTTGAATCTTTTAAAATTGTGAATAAAAATATCTCTTAAATTTACTTTCCTGTAAGCACTCCAGTCGATATCATTTTTATAATAGGATTAAGGCACGTTTCATGTATTACCATGTGCAGTTAATAATAAAGAATAAATATAAATTGTCTTCTTTTATATTTGTACTGTTTATTGAGCATTAATTAATTAGTTGAACAAAAGCATATCAATGAAAAGCAAAAGTCTGAAAAATACTTTATTCGACTTATAAAAACAATCCCTAAAAGCTGAATGAATGTGTAAAGGCTAAGTATACGAAATTACAAGAAGCATATGCTGAACGAACGGAAACAGAATTATTTTGTAAATGTAAATTTTTTTTTCGAATTTAAGGCACTTGATTAACTCTAATTCGAGAGAACAAAAACTAAAAAAAAATGTATGTTTAGCAAGACGTTCGACAACGTTAGCTAGACGTATACACATGACAGGACGTGCAAATAGTAATCAAAATAGCATTCTGTTCTTACTCTAATGCAGTAAGTCACGGACTCAAAATATCTAAAAGATATAACATCCAACAAAAACAATAACGTAAAAAATAAATTCATTTGTTGTACTCTGCAGATGCGATTCATTGTTAGTTCGTACACTAGGAGCCGCTTAAGTTGGGATGAACGCCACTGTGGTTATTAATCGCTTTCATAACCTCGCCTTGGATTGTAGAAGGTGGGTCCGAAAGGATGTCTGTGGTCATCGACAGGTAGCGCAATTTATTTGAAACAGCTGAGAGATGTGATCTTAGCAAAAAATTAAAACGAGATTCATTTAACTTACCCGGCCGAAGTTCTATGAGCGAACAGTGTTGTTCAACCCAAAGTAAGGCTGTTCTGTAGAGTTCTTCTATACTCGCCATCGAAACTGTCGTCGTGTATGAATTTAAAAGCGGCTCCAAAATTAGACCAAGCTAAAGGTATTTTTGGTTAAGGATTAATCAGTAAAATGTAATATAAAGAAATTTATCTAACATGAGATTGTTGAACCTAATACCTCTAAAATGAAATAAACTATTAACCTAAATGCACTACTGGCTAAACCACTAAAGCTTCCAGAAATACATTTTGGATTTTTAACTATCAACAACTTTTGATAGTGGCTTCAGAAAAAAAGTCTACTGAACGCCACTGACTCATCTTATAACAATATAGATTTTCAAAAGGATACAATCCAAAATTTCCAATTTTGCATTGTTCTATAACGAACATGCTGATTATATAGCTGCTTAACTCGCTCTGTCCTTTGGCGTGAGACAGGAGCACCATTAGCCGGCAAAATTGAGTGCAAATGCCTAAAAGAACGAGAAATTGTCCATAAATTAAAATAATGAAAAAGTCGCACACTTACGATAAAGAATTATTTAAGTTATCCCTCTCTTTGCGGAGTGCTTCCATTTTTTCATTAAGTATTTTCTTCTCCATTCTCAGCTGCTTAATATATTCAGCCCCCTTTTGCAGCATTGCCGCTTTACTGAGCTAGATATAAACGAAACTAGTAATACAAATACCAAAAAATATTATGCTGCATTGCAATTCCATACTTTTGCATTTGGGTTTTGTTGCAGTTGAGGGATTAGGGAATGCAACATATCAAAACCATTTTTAATGTTGCACCTCCGCTTCTGTTCAGCATGAATATGGCCTGCTCTGCGCTGATTATCTTTGGGAAATTTATTTCCTCCTCCAACCGATCGACTAGGTGAAAGTGGTGAGTCCTGCTCACTGAATGGGTTTGGCGAAAGGGTAAGAGCTGGAGAAGGATGTGATGACTGGAAACTCAAGACCTGAATTTTTATTTTATATATAAATATATATAATGTATTCCATTTCATAAGTATCTTACCTTATTGCCCGGAGGATTTTGCAGCAGTAGGGAAACTGATTTTGATGGAGAAGCTGGCGAGCTCTGTTGCGACTGATTTTGGGTAGCCTGAAAATTTCCATTTGAGGAATATCCGCCGCTGCCACTGTATCCAGACGGTGGCAGAGATGAGATGGCACTTATGGAAGAACCGTGTTTGCTTTTAAGCTTATTTGAATCTTTAAAATAAAATTGTTGTCATAGGTAAATGGCTTCGATAAAATTAATACTAAATGTACTTGTGAGCAACTGAGCGAGAGTGCTATTCAGCACAGGTTCACTATTCGCTGCTTGCAGTTGAGGTGTATGATTTGCAGGGGCAATTACTTGTTGGACTGAATTACTGCGGGTTCTTGAGCGGTTTCCCTTAATAGTCACTTTTGTTGGGATAGCAAAATTCCCATCATTTGATTCAAGTTTAATCAGAGTTGTATTGAGAGGAAGACTATTGGAGCGATACATTTCCTTTTGGGGCAGAGATTGAGTTGTTGGCACCTCTTGGATGAAGGTGGGTGGCTTTCCAGGAGGTGACGATTGCCGAACATTTCGCGGCTGTACGTTTATGTACCCAGCCGTTGAAGCAGCTTTTTTCAGCATTTGGGCAGTGGTATAGGCTTGGTATGAAGATGTGGGCGGTGGGTTTCCTTGGATGGGCATTGGAATTGACTTCGAAGTATCCTGCGGTAAGTTGTTGATATTCAAAAGTGTAAGAATCTCCGATTGCGAAGAGGTAAATTTCGAATTGTTTAAAGTCACTGGCTGAAGGTTTTGCGGCAGGGAGTAACTTTTAATGTTTGTTGTCTGATTCACTGGTATATTAATTAAATTCGTTGATGTGCCAAAATTAGCATTAGGTATTTTTTGGGAGAATTGCACTGTTTGAACGTTTTGTTGTTGCAATTGTTGCTGTTGCTGTTCGGCAAGCATTTGTTGGTATATTGTGGTCTGATGCAAAGTCGGTTGAGCTTTGTCATAATTGTGCGGTTCACGTCTCCTGCAATGCAAATTTCTTAAGTCAACCCCTTAATTTTATATATTTTAAGAATTCATTTAATCGCATTACCTGAAAGGTCTAGTAATAGTTTTTGAAATTCGACCTTTAAGAATATTCTTCCCTGTTGAGCTTGATATTTGATTTGAACCGTTGTCAATAGTGTTAACATTTGAAATTGGGAAATTGTCTATTGTGACTATATTCGCTTTAGATTCTAATAAATTTGTCTGTTGACTTTCATTCATTATTTGATCAGCAAATTGCGAATTGCACAAGAGACTTATATTTGTAGGCTCTTGCGCTCCCATAATCGAGGAAGAATCTTGCATCTCAATATTTTGATTATATATTTTATCCGAGAATGGAATAGGACCTAGTGGTGTATTCAATTCAAGCATATTTGCATCCTCCATCGTATCTGTTATATTTTCTGGTTGTGTGCTATTAGTCACATCAATTATGCTTGCTGAGTCCATTTGCTCGGAACCTAAAATTACAATTTCAATCCACCGTGAGCGAAATTTATTATCAGTAGTGACTTACCCATGATAACACGAAAATTATCTTCAACACTTTTTAAGAGATCTTCAGCTCCTTCTTCTGGTACAGGCGGTAGTCTTGTGCTTTCCAATAATTCTGCAATAAATGCTATCAATTAGAGTTATCTTATCTTAGTAAATGTCCTGTCAATTTTAGATTGTTGAATTGTGGTTAGAAAAGCAATATACGTTATAAAAATATGTAAATCTACCTTGAAAAGTAACATCAAACTCATCTAAATTAGGTTGTAGTGGCCCCAAACTCGGTTGAATAAAATCAGCAATTCCCGCGCCGCGGGCTACATATATTAGAAAAATAAATTTTAGTTTTAGTTTAAAGATGTAGGTGTGTTATTCAATTACCAATTTCTCTAGGGTCGGGAAAAGGGAAGGGACCATTAATAGCTGAAAACAACATGTCAGATGTCCAATCCTCTCCCCACGTTACAGCTCTATCATTAGCTAAAGGAGACCACTCGAGGAAGTCGAAGTCACTTTTCTGTAATAATTCGATTTTAAGTCATCATAAGTTACTTTCAAAAATTGAGCTCATCTTAATAGAATTAGAGGAAAGTTTGATATTTGTTCAGTGTTTTCAACTTACACTATCACAGTGATAATTGCCAATGGCTCTTGCTTTAAAATGACGCCTCCATTTTCTGTATTCGGCTTTAATTACACTCAGTTGCCGTTTCCAATATTTCCCTTCTAGGACAACACTCTGCGAAAGGATTTAAATGTTACGACAATTTAAACAGAACCTTATATTTTTTTTAAGATCATTTAATTAATAAAAAAATTAATAATTTTTGCAACAAGAATAAGTCTTCTTTCATATTAGAACTAAACTACTTCATTATATCTTTACTATTTCTAACTATTACACCTCAATTTCTCCTGTTGTATGTACACAACTATTATTTGAATTTTGTGTAGGTTTTATTTCACTAATTTTTATATATTATCAATATAATAAAAATTCCCTGACATTCCAAATGATACAAACAGAAGAATCAGTTCATAAAATGTCTACCTACACGACGATTTCTCTCACAGTATTAACCGAAATATAGATCTGCGCTCTAGGTGGACTAACAAGATTATATTTTGCTTACAAATAAAAAAAGCGTTTACTCAGAAACGTGATCAAACCTTAGCTGAAAAATCAGCAACGAGTATTATTTCATGAAATGGCAACTATTGTATTCCTGTAATTAGATTAAGTGCAATGAATAATTTTTTTCAAATCCTGATAAACAATTTGGAAAAACTGTTATATTTCGAAGTAAATCAACCGTTAATGTCTGTACTTATTTATTATAAACTATATTTATATTTAGGCATTATACTATATATCTTATGTGTTTGTAACAAAAATAAGTTGCTAGTCGTTTCCATTATAGTCGGATTAAAAATCACAATACCGAACTTCAAGATCTCCTTTTAAAAAGCGTAATAATAAAAAAAACCTAAGTAGTATGAGAAGTTTTGATGAAGATACAATTTATAAAAAAAATATTTTCAAAAATCGAGTATAAGGCAAATTTTCGGTTTCTAGAAACCCCTACTCAGCGATTGGAAGTCTGTTTTCTATACTGCCCAAGTAAATCGTATGGATTTCCCGAAGATTACAAAATATTGTTGCTAACTAATAAACTTATATTATTTAAATTATAACAAAAACAAATATGGTATAAAGTTGTTAGCAATAATCATTTACCTGCAGATTAAAATTTACCTGTGGGTTGCTGTGGATGTCCACATCAAGTGGCGATGCAAATTGGCACACAGGCGTCCGTTTTTTCAAGATGACTAAAAAAAAACCCAATTAAAATTTTAATTCTAGAAAATAAAAAAAAATTCTAAAATTCTAAAACATTCCCTGATTGGACCTAATTTATAAACAAAAATATCCCTCCAAGAAATATACATCAAAGCATATTAACATTTAAATTTAGTCAAGGTACAAGAACCCCGTAAAACAATACAAAGTAGCGACATTATGGTAATGATGAATTCAGCTAATAAGAAACGTTAATTAATTGATGGCACGCTATAAATTCATTCAATTGTGTGTGTTAAAAGTGCAATTACAGCATTAATAAATGAATTCAAAAAGCAGGGAGACTTATCGGCGCGATAGTGCTGTGATTAGCAACTCCAAATGAAAGCTGCTTTCATTTCAATTGAAAAACGAAAACAAAAACCGCTAGCGTGCTTATAGTAGCTACTGATGATAATCAAAGGAGTTATCGCCGATGCGAATGAGCTCCGAAGATAACCCCTCGGACGTTGCAGTCCGTAACACGTAATACCAAATGAATGAAAACTTAATATTAATTAAAATTCAAATTACATTGCATGTGCCAACATCGCCAGATCACATTATTGAGGCGAATTTTGTCCTTCCATCGCAGCCGAACACCTTTGAAGTGATTCCATTTGGGCGATGTTAGCTTTTGACTATAATGAAAAAATTAATGATTATATTATTTAAATGGTTTTGCAGTAGTTCCCATTTGGCCTACGAACAATATAAATAAATAAATTCATATGATTAGCTTTCGGATTAAGGTTTTTTATATGTGTGAGCCCGGAAAAGTAAATAAGCCACGCGCGTTGATAAGGGGAATTGTGGCGCGAGCTTACGCACGCACGTGACGCGATTTGGTAAGGGTTTTATAGGAAATTAAAAAGTAGCCTCACATTAAATTCCTATCAAATGTCTCGATGAGTGATATTTGACTCAGTCAGAGCTCGCAAAAAAACTTGTTTCTTTTCTTGCCATTGAATGAGATGAATTTTGTTTTCTTTCTTCTTTTAATTTTTCATAAAAATAGACGAAAGTAGTCTTGGATACTCGAATTATTTTAGTTCAATAAAATGATTTATTTAACATAATCTAAGATGAGCGAAGAACACGTGCTTAAGTTTTTGTATATTTCCATCTATCTCAATGCAAATAGCTATTTAATTCTTGTGTCCGTCACAACAAACTTTTTTATTGAAATATATGCATAGGTAGTAGGTACCTTTTCTTAACTTCTATTCATTAATTCATTGCTTAAGTTCCTCAAATTAATTTCCTATTAACTTAAGCAGTAACTTACAAGACAGCTTAATTAAATCAAGAATGCAAAGATCGAAAGTTTCGGCTATCGTTTATTTTCAAAAACTATACGAGGTCATGTTAAGGACTGATTAATTTGAATTAAACCGCGGTGTGTCTTTTATTACTCCTTCAAAAATAATTCCAAAAACAAACTTAACACTCTGGAAAATAAGTGATGCACTTCAATTAAACTCACTTATTTTAATTTTTTATTTCAACCCGGTCAAATGTTAACCCCACACAGTTCTCTTTTAAAACTTGCAATCTATGAATTTCATATACTATTTTAATGCTTTTCTTAAGCATACTAATTAAGTTTAGAGAATTAAAAACCACAAATATTAATTTTATTCACTGTTAACAATCGTTACCAATAATGAGTCAACCTTGCGATGCTAAATATCTCTTAATCTAAATCAGTTGATTAATCATTACCGGTTATTATTAATTCAAATTTTATAACGATGTACGTCGTAAGAACTATACCCTGGAAAGTAAACATGATGTAATTATTTTTCGCGTTATTGCAACTATTCGCGTAATTACTTGGAATGATCTTTCCCAGAAATGCATAGAGCTTAAAAATTTCTTTTTTTTATATTGCAAATTAAAGTTTCTTTCAATTTTAATGTTTGAGCACAAAATGTTTATACAAATTCCCGGAAACTTATTACATAGTTTTAGTAGTTTTAATATTGAGAAGTTATTTATTTCTTACCATCGAGATGTTATATTTTTATTATTTATATCCCTAGAAGTTGAATTACTTCTATTAGGGTCTTAGGTTTTTTTCAAATACATTTTATAGTCAGTAAAACTGAAGTCGCAAAATTAATTTCAAATTTTGGGATTTTAATCACACACTAAATTTGTATGATAAAAAAATCCGCAATTTACTAGATTTATACATATTTTTTTTTAATTTGATAGCAAATGTGACAATTTGGCTACATATTAATTTCTAATTGATGATCTTCAGCGAAAAATCCTTGCTATATAGTAGTTTTTATATGATAACAAATGATAAATGAATGAATGCATGACAACATTGAAGTAAATAAAACGACTGATACTAATAATCGGACCATATACGAAAAAAAAACACTTATCTCAAGAAGCAGACTGTCTACTGAAACAGTTTAAGATTTTAAGCATAATTAGGCGATTGTATGTAACCCAGCCAAGCAATCCTAAAACACCACAGTCTGGTCCAAGTTGATAAAAATATTAGTGCAACAAGGAAAAGGAATAAATGAAAGAAGAGCATTATGCAACCGACATTCTTATCGGCGAGTGGGTCTTCTTAGGTAGCAATGTGCACGTTTTGATTATTTAGCAATATATTGCCCTCAAAGTGAAAAATACATTTCAATGCCACACCTGTTTCGCGTGATTTCTGGTTCAGAGTGGTTTTGTTTTTCCGCGGTCGAGCTTCGTATCATGACCAAATGGAACACCCATGGGCTGTGCTTAGTGCAAACTTCTTTGCATATGTTCATTGACCCATTGCTCTTAATTTCTAAATATCATCAACTGATTTCGTAGCAACGGCTTTCTGCTAACGATCAAAGTGAATATGTCCCCTAAAACCATTAAGGTGCACTAGAGAAATCATAAATTATATCCCACTCTGACGTCGACGCTTTTAACTAAATGATCTTCAAATAGCATCGCATCAGCGTAATCTTCTTATCTGATAGAAGCACCATAAATTGATAAGCTTAAGATGATTTCGACTTTCTCTAACTATACCTCTGACTAAATTGCGAAATGAGCGAGCCTCTACAAAAAATTTTTTTAAAAATAGTCTACATAAGCCAAAACTGAAACATTCCGCTTATATTATGCCAAAAAAAATATTCAAAATTTCTACTTGCGAAATGAAAATAACCGAAATTCTTTAGTGAATGAAAATTTAAATAATTCAGTTTTAGTGGAAAAATAACACACACGGAAAGAACATTAATTCTGAAACCTGTTCAAGCCTATAACGGAGAATATTAATTATTAAAATCGTTTTACAGTTATTGCTATAATCTAGTTGTACTAAAAATAACATTAGCATAAAAAAAGATTTTTTAATTACGAAAATTTTGGGAAGAAAAAGTTTAACACTTGTATAAAGTTATACTAATTAGGTATTTGTTGGTCGTTCCGACAGAAAATATGAAAAAGGTTATTTTGTAACATATCCTTAATATTAAGAATGAATCGATTATCATACTTATTAAATTATGTAGAGGTGTATGTTCCTCATTTTGAATTTAATATTTTCTTGGTTTACTTAACACCATCTGTGGAATATAGAAACAAAAGAAAAACATTTATGTAAATCGACTTAGCAGTTGTCGATCTACACGAGGATAAACAAAAGAAATGCGGTTGGAAGGTGTGCTTTTAAACTGCCCAAATAATTACATGTTAAATTTTTGGAAGAAGTATTGTGGTTTAATTTTTCATAAATTTTATAAAATAATGTTGCAACTATTTTTATTTGGATGCCCATATTCTCCAAAACTGGATTTTTGAAAAATAGCTTTTATTTATATTTTTGATTTGTATCCAGTCTTAGAGGCGTAGTCTAATAAACAAATAAATAAAAACCACTAAGTACCTACCAATTTTGAAACAAATTTCTTAAATTTTAAAATTTCGGATTTATTCAAAATCATGCTCCGACAAAAACACTTTCAATATTTGTTATAAAAATTAATAATGATATTGATTTCTGGATTCAATGATTATTAGTTCAAGATTTTCTTAAAATCTATAACTATAACTATTAATAATATATAGAAAGGCATTCTGTAAAGACTGCTAGTCTATATTTTTGAGAATAGTGGAATAAAGTATTTATTTTTTTTATTTATTTATTTACAATTTAGAATTTAATTTTCAAACTGCTTTCTTATTTTTTGTGCACTCTGAAACTAAAAGCCCATATGGCAACTTTCGATGTTGTTTTTTATTTTTTTCATATGGGAATCGAACCCACAACCTCGGAATGGCACACTGTACATTACAGCCAGGTCTCTCGAATAAAGTATAAATGGAATCATTAAATAGTGCTATTTTTTAATAAAGAAAAATTTGTAGATCTGCTAATAATTTCAACATAACGTCATCATAAGTTAAAAAAAGAAACGAGTTTTACTGTATCTGATTTATAAATTTAACAAGGCAATGAAACGCTAATAGTACTTTGGAACTTTATTATTTAAGATGTATGCATATATGTAAATCATGTCTGTTTTCAAATATTTTCTTTAAACAAATTGTTTTTGCCAAAATGAAAAACAAAACTGAGTAGCAGCAAACGTTAACAGCTTCATGAAGTTTAAATTTAAATGAAGACAAATTACTTCCCCAAAGAGTACCTAGAACTTTTAAGTAGAACCTGAAGAATAACTCGGCCTTTAGTCTGGCAAATGATTGATGGGTTGCATGCGACTCTTGGCAGAGGAGTGCATTACGGTGACTATGATGCGAAGATACCCTAGATTTTGTAGCTAATCCTAAAAATCTGAGGTTTTAATTATCTTCTACTAATTACTATACAGTAGCACACCTCAATTTCACAGATGGTATTCAGGTCAGCGTTGTGTTTTCCTTTTTCTTGAATATTTCCTCAGTTTTATCGGAAGTCCTCTAAGAAATTTCGCTAAATTATAGTTCGCTCCGCAGTTAGACTATTTCTGATAAATTGGGAACAAAAAATAAAATAAACACTTTGTGGGGGAAAAACAAGTGGCATCAGCGGTTTTCATAAAATTTGCTTTAAAAAAACAAAATGATAGCATGGATCCCCCAGTGTCCATGTGCACTTTGGCCGATCGTAGAAACAGTGCCCACTGATGGATGCGACGGACTGTCGCGCGCCGGAGTCGCATTCAAAACAAGTCAACTGGCTGGCGTCCGCTACAGCGGCCGCGGGCTTCAATGGCATGGGGCTTGGGCAGATCTTCTAGTCGGCAGTGCTGCGACTTTATGCGACAAGTAAGCAACCGATAAACTCCTCGGCGACACGCTAACGACCTTGGATTGGACTTTGATCGGTTCGGTTCTGTTTTTAATCCTAAGATAATATAATGATCTTCGGGATTCAGGCCGTAGGAAAATTTCTTTATCCATCCATCTCGGTGAGATGCGAAAGTTGTTTTTGGAAATACACCCAACCAAAAAGTGGGCTCGGCGCCAAATTTATTCGATGCATTGCCGTACTGAAAATAAACAGAAAAGCAAGAATATTTTCGAATAGTGCGCGGGTGGAAAACTGGTTGGCAAGAGGGAATTAAATAATTGGACAGGTAAACGTTTTGGGTACTTTTTGGCTTGGGCAGCGAAAGCGGCACGCGGCCCTTGGGCCCCCTGAAAAAGAGACATAAGAAAAAGAGATGAAAAAGGGGTACGGAGATGCTCGTTTGCATATCCGGATCTTTGGGTAATGTCTGCATCAAAACAAAGCCATAAAATTCTTCCACACACCGACCGCAGCTAAGGCTACAAAGAGTTGAATATTAAACGTCTAGGGAATTTATGAGCGAGCCCCTTTGTCGCTTCGCTATTTTAGACTTCCACACAGCCAAAAGGCAAAATAGATAAGGAGGGCCACGGCGCTACCACACTCTCGAGTGTTTTTCCGAGCGTGAGCTGACGAACTGATAATAAATAACGATGCGGGGTAAACGCGGTAAACAAAATCAACACTGCACTAGCTCACCTGTATGCTAAATTCATGCACTTGAACAGCTTTGTTAGGGAAGTCTCAATCTCCAGGTGGGAGGTAACAATCATCGTTGATCCCTTCTCTGTGACTTTTTGCGGGACATAGAGTTGGACATCGGTGCACAGGTTATCGTCCTCAGCCTTTTCTAGGCTGGGATCGTCCGGATCGGGCATTTTAATTTCGCTATCGTCCTCATCTTGAGCCTCCGCATCAGCCTCAAAATGAGAGACCATAAACTGTCCCGAATGGATCGACTCCTTTCCCTGCGACTGGTGCTGCGATTGGGCTTGGGACTGCTGAGACATTTGCTGATATGGTGCCGAGTGGTATTCTTCCAACTTGCTTGCCATATTTAGAGTCATCTTTTAGCACGAATCACAATAAAAAATCTCCTCGTCTCGGAAAACGCACAGAATTCTTTCCTGGATACTTATTTATTTCTTTCTTCCTTATAACTGAACACTAGCACAAAATTACAAACTATTTTGGAGCACTAGTGCGGCACAAGAGCATCTTTGGGACGGTCTTTAGTGCATTTGGGTTTCATCACCATTATGAATTTCGCGATCCAAAAACGGAAACGCAATTCATAGCTTTTACAATCGCCTTTATCAGGACTTGGGTTAGACTCTAGCAGCGCACACTTCACCACACTCCCGACGATCCTCTGACGTTTGTTATCAAAAGAACTCTGACTCCGCCAAAGTCGCAGTTTTCGATGATTCCTTCGCCAGCTGTTCGCCTCGCTGACACTTCATTCCTGACAGTTGACAACTTGAGAATGCAGTTATTTCAAATAAAAATAATTTTAGATTTTTGTAACCATTTATGTAAATGTTTATATATCACAATCAATAATATTAATGTTTAAATACAATTAAAAATCTAAAAATTGTTTTTAAAACAATATAATTAAGCCCTCTGGTGTCGAATAGATTTTAATATTTAAAAAAGACTCGTCCACAATATGACATAGATCAATTGTATATAAATAAACACATCGACAACATTAAAAACTTGTCCACTCATTTAATATAATATTAAAAAGGAACCAACGGAGCAAATATTTAAGAAAATTATATTTTTCCTACTTTACGGAAACCGAAGACTCAATATGATTGTTGTCTTTGCTAAACTAACAACAAAATCTACCCAACTCTTTATACCACCTTCAGGCTAAATAAACATGATTACTCATTCCTGCACGCCACTTACCCACATGTATCCGAAAAAGAAAATTGTTTATCGTGAGTTTCTCGCAATTATTTTGAGGTGAAAATGGGTATATAGTTTGTGCAAAGTGCAAAAGTAGCACCCCGTGTGCCACACAGTTTCCACAAAAAAATTATTAAAATGATGTGAGTATTAGCGCTAAATTTACAATTTTTCGAAAACCTCCCGAGCGAAAGTAGCTGTGATTGCTGTTGGGCGCCATATTTTTTAGGAAATTTTGCACTTGTTTGATTTGTTAAACCCTTCAATGTTTTTTCACGGCTGATTTTCTTTTTTGTTTTGTTTGATGTGATAAGACCAAGCAGAGGGATGATTTTGCAGATTTTCTTCTATGATAAAGGAAATGAAAGTTGTCTGTTTACAGGAATTGAGGTTTTGTCGGATGACGCAATCTATTTCCCAATCGGGCCTAATTGGGGAGAAAAACAACTTTTTCTACTCTTTGCTCCGCTTGTCGTTGATGCAAGCATCGAGAGGTGTATTGAGGTCGCTTGCCAACAACAAGTTATTTTGCTTTGAACGCGATCGGTGACATCAAATCAAAGTAAAAGTAGACGGGGGCCGCGTAAGCCTCTTACCCACCGTCAATTTTAGGAATGATCCACAATCTATGGGGATGGGGACTTGTTTTTCTTTTTTGCTAAGCTATAACGAGCAAATTTAAAAGCCGAAATGTACACTTTCCTGATTGTTATTTACACCCTAAATACAGCTTCCAAATTAATCGCGTATTATCCAAGTATATTTTGGAATCGTAATATCTCGCTATTCATCGTTTACTTAATCTTTTCAGGGATACTTCTCCATATGTGTACGTTTAATTTTTTTTAGTAATTACAATTATTTAAATTGAAAACAAATATTAAAATCTGTTATGGACATTTACACCAAGGATATTTTTCATTAATAAAGCTAAATACTTCGTAGTATAGTACGGATAATGTTTTATTCTGCTTTAAAGATATTTCAATTTTACCTCTGTTTTTTTGTAAGGTTTCTTTTTCGTTTATTGAAAAAATATTACAAAAATTTAATAAATAAATTCAAATAGTTTTATTTATTGCTTTATTTTAATGACATAATTTGTAAAATTCGTTTTTTTTTATTTTTGTATTAAGAGCGCTTTACTGCCAAATGTGTGAATTCAATTGATTTTTATATATTGCTTTTCAATTTTGTCTTATATTCTAAATAGCTCTTGATAAAAAATAAGTATGTAATCAAACACAAATGGGAACCATTTTAAAAAATTCGTCCCTGAAGAGGTTAAACATCATCTAAAAATTTAATAAAAAATTTATTAAAATATCACCGTTTTCAAAATCCCTCATTAATACCAATAATTCTTTGAGAAAAAATACTTAGAATTGTAGTTGTAGAGATACAAATAACTTTTTTTAAATCTTGTAATATAAAACATTATCATAATGCCCTCTTGTAACAGAAAAGTTACTGATCTTGAAATAATTAAATTTATTACAGAGCCATCATGGCGCCCCCACAACCAACACTAGTGTTTTCAAAACACGACTCTACATCGTACATTTATCAACTTAAAACACCATCTTCTGTTGAAGTACTTAAAAACTTCGTAAAGGATTCCAACAAAAAACAATTCGATGGAGTCGTTACAACTTCCGCAAGACCTTTATTGGGACGGCAAAATGGAACAGGTTTCGCCGTCCAGCGAGTTCTTGCTTTCTAATTCAGAAGAGCTATGGCTCTTCGAGGATAACTTTGCAAAAGGTAAATTATTTTAGTTTTTTAGTTTGCATAAATATTACATAATTTTATGTTTTTTTTTTAGATTCTTTAGATGATGATAAAAAACCGCATATTGACGAAATTGAAATTCCAAGTGACGAAGAACTCCTCTATGAATTTGAATTTGATGTTAAACAAGGTAAGGGAATATTGGAAACCGTAAGTTAGAAATATTCAAAATTAATCGCCCCAATTTGAAAAAAATATACAAGATTATGTTTTGGCAAAGCGAAATAACATGAAGAATGGGTGAAAAATTGTAATGTTGATCTTGAGGAAGGTTTTAGTATAGATGTCCTATCGGCCGATGAAATGAATTTGCTCTTGATCCAAATGACTTAGTCTTCAGCAAATGTTTAGTTCACTTTAAGCCTGAATTATTAGTTTTATTCAAGGAGTCGTACAGGGGTTGTTATCAGCACAAGTGACATATTATAAATTTCCAGAAGAAATAAGGATAGAAGATTTTCACAGATTCACAAGTGCCATAATGGATCATGTTAGACAGGGAGCGAACACAAATAAAATAAAATAAGTTAGTGTAATATTAGTTTTACAAACCGTTAATTTTTTTACGCTGCTCTTATACAAGCGCCTAGCTACTTGGGCGGCTTTAGTGTGAATTGATTAGGTTTGTAATATTTTATTACGATTTAGGGTAAATAATTGAACCCACAAAGCCTAAACTCTTGCACCTCTCAGGTATGCGATTAGGTGAATGTTTCCAGTTTCATGCTGACCCATTATTATTATTATTATATTATTATTATTACTACTACTATGACACATACATAAAATATTATTTTCCTAAGCATGTAATGCAATATCGGTAAGTAAAATATTTATATTTAATTTTCATTTTAATGACCCCAACATATTTAGAAGGCATTTCTTCTCCAAGTTGTAATTATTTTAAAAACAGATGCATGCAAAGTAAGATTGGCACAATAACGTTCTGTTTTGAATTTGAACCAAATCAAAGTCATCAGCCTATTATGGATGACGTGGACTACTGAAAAATGCTTATTAATTGTTTTTCTCTTCGGTGGAGAGTTTTTGTGGTTATCAGCAGAAAAATATGTTGTCTATATTTGTATGAATCCTTGACTTTTTCTCACTGATATTTTTGAGATGTATAAAAAAATAGTCTACTAAAATATCACATTTTATGGAGATATATCGGCACTTTGATTTCTTGATTTTAATATTAAGTGTGGGCGACGGGGTTTTATGCTTAATGTTTTAAGACAAAATGTGGATTTAAGTATGCAACAACTGAACAAAAAATATTCGCAATCTTATCGATTTTTATCTCAAAAGATTACTGAATGCTTTCAAAATATTTGTGTATTTATTCGCTGTTAGAAGTCGAAGTTGAGTAAACTTTGCATGTGACGCTGGAATAATACAATGCGTCATGTAAATGGAAATTTTAATTTTCATAAAACACAACATTTTAATCAGGGGCGACAAAACCAAAAAACAATTTCATTTCAACAAACGTGACACTCGGTACTTTGAAGAATTGAGCAAAGATGGGAAGAGATTGGATTGAAATAGAAATTTTTTGAAATATCAATTATTACTTCTGCCAATTTTTTGTCTGAACAAGGTTAAAATGTTGAAAAAAAGAAATTGTCGTTAACAGTCTCCAACAGTTATTTTGCCGAAGAAAGTTGTAAAGCATTGTACTAATTAAATGGATGTGGTTTTGGCGAATGCCGAGACGTATAACTACCTTGTAAAATAGTTGGTTTTGTTGTCTAATATTTTTGTCAGTAATTTTATTTAGGGACTACAATGGCATTTATTATTTCTCCTCATCCTTCTCTCCCGCCACCACTCCACCCCCTACCCGCCCGGAAATTTAACTAAATACTTTCATAAATACAAATTTTTTCTAAATAAAAATAGTAGGTAAAATGAATGCAATAAATTTACTCATAAACCTCTTTATGCGATATAATATGATCTTTGCTCTGTGCCAGATAGTTGTAGCGAACGGCATCTCCTCTCAATCTCTCAGATTTGAAATTTGTTACGTTAGTTTGAAAGAGAAAAGTAATGTTTGTCATTTCTAAAAATAAAAGAAAAATATGTTGCCGCCAAATCACATTTTGCGCATTTACGCATATATATAATTTGCCATTAAATTTGATTTGCGTTTAAAATCTGTTGTTAAATTGTCTTCTATCTGTTGTAATAGAGGAAGGATTGAATGAACAATAAATCGGTTTCTGTTATTACAAGGAATTTAAATAAATGTAAATTTATTCAGAGCGAAGAGCAAGTGGCATCTGCATATAATAAATTTTTTTTTTTCAGTTTGAGCTTGTTTATACCAGACTAGAATTTTAATTTTCATCTATTTGCAGCCGTAATATTGTAGTCAAGGCAGTCTAAGACTCATTATCACTATTTCTAGCTGGATTGAAAACGCTTGCGATAATCCACATCTTGAAATAACATGACCCATTTTAAAATGCATTTTCGCAGGGTAGTAGTAATAATATTTTTGAAACTGAATTCAATTCAGTTGATCTCAAACTCAAATCTAGTGTCACCATTCAGCGCCCTTATGGTGTGAAAAAGCATGCCACGCAAGATAGTCGTTTAAATGTATTGTACAAATCTAATAGCTTGATAGGAGCCAGACAATCAAAAAATTTCAATCGATCTTGCCGTACACCCTCAACATGGAGCGAACTGGATTGATTAATAATTTAGGTTTCCAATATTCGTGACGGTTTTGTTTCTAAGTTGTATAAAAACAAAGCGACATCAAATCAATTGTTAGTTAATTTTTACACGAATATTTCAATTCCTATTTGCGCTTTATTTGTCTTGTTTTTTTTTTTTTCTTTATTTGTTTTGTTTTTTTTATGAGTGGCTGTTTCTTGATTAACTTACATTTGTATGCAGAATTAATTTTCAATACACGAGGAACTGACATACATTGAACGAATGTTGTTTTTCTCTCTTCGGAGCCTTTCCCGCTCCATAATAAATGCACAAATTGATCAACAAAAACTCGTTTTAATTATTAACAAGCTCAAGCAGAAGTGTCGAACAATTTTTTATTTTGTTGAATATTATTACAAATTTTCTTTTAACATTTTTTTTTCCCAATAACAGAAAAATTTTAATGTTTTTATGTGAAAGTAGATTCTGCGATCTTCATTTCCACTTTAAATAGCTTCCTCGTGGCAACAATACGCGCATATCTTGAATTAAATATTTTCGCTTTATTTCCAAAAGAAAACAAAAAAGAGAAATTACGTGACATTTTATATATTCAGTTCGGTTAATACAAGCTCCAATTTATGGTTTAACTAGCTACTAATAGAGTTAATAAAACTGTTCAAAATTGCATGCATTTTTTAGAAATGTTTTTATAATTAAACAGCTGCTCAAATACTTAGTTCTTTATAAAGCAAAATGATTTATTTTAATATTTAGAAACGTATACCTTGGAAAAATTAAACAAAATGTGCTTAGTAACATGTAGAATAGATGAAAAAGTCGACAGCTATTTACTATACCAAAAGCCTTTTTTGATGATTGGAAGACTATAGTATTACGCATTTACCACCTTTGAAGTGGAATTTAAGCTTCTCTGCTTCTATATCTATATATAAGCCTCAACGGTATTCCCGCTTAGTACCTAGAAGATGATTACTTCCGCGAAATTTATTCGCATTAAGTTGACGATTTGTCACATTAAAAAGAACATGGAATGTTTCAGTGTTTTGATTTTTTTTAATATTATCTTTTTGGGGGCTTACAATTCTGGTATTTTCATATAAAAATTACGTACATACGGAATTATTGTAGCTTTAAAGCTACCTAAAGCGGTGATAAGAATTTTATTATTTTGGTCACCTGCCGCGAATTGAAATTGTCTAGGGGCACATATTTATTTTTATGGAATATTGAATAAGATAGTTACCCAGTTAGGATCTTATCAACTAATTATTCAGATAAGGCAATTTGGTGTATATTTCATTTATTCACACTTTATTAGATACTTTCTAAAAATTTACTCCAGGCACGGCACAACTAGATTTCTTTATTTTTAGTATAGTGACACATCATTTTTTAATTAAGGTAAGTTAATTGTTTGGATAGAAGAACAGTCTCAATTTGAGTGAGTAAGTGTTCTTCATTCAATACCCGAATTTTGCATTTGAATTATGTAATTATGTTGGCACATCAATTAAGATGCTATTCTAAATTTATTATAACTATTAAATTTGAAAATTTTCAAAATTTATTTAATACCCTTGTTTCTCGAACCGTCGAGATTTAACATATTTTCCTTTATTGTGATGTTTTGCAAATTAAGGATAAATTATGTTTGTCTTAATTTATTAATTCTTATATCAACAAATTTTTAATAATTTTCACCTCAACATTTTCGCTACAATTGCTTATCAAATGTTCACGTGCTCCCAATGTGATTATTATTTACTTACGCTATTTACGAAATAAAATTATAGTTCTACCTTGATTTTGTGAAATTCCTGCGTATGCATATTGTGTTTTCATGGAAAATTTTAAAGTCTGAAGGTCGCACTCCATAAGCATGTTAAACATAAATATCTGAAAGGCACAAATGACCAACTATTTTTGTTTTAACAGAACAATTTAACACTTCCATTTCATTAAATTCTTTCGGCTATTATTTACTGTTGGAGTTTAAAAGAAACGTCCATGGATTTAAAAAAAGGAACAATTTTCATATTACCCTTGTTAAGAGTTGTGAAATTTCCAAATTGTACTCTAGGCTAATATTTTCAATATAGCTGCCCCGATAATAGCTATCATAAAAGTATTAGTTATATATTTACTTTATTAATTTAAATATTTACAAAATAAAGTGGCAAATACATTCTGCTACAGGAAAGCATCAGATAATCTCAAGGTTTGCGGCCTCTGTCTACAGATAACTCGTTTGATACTGTAGCCACTCTCTTTTTTCCCCAAAAGATTGGCAATGTGGTGCTCGGCCAATTCCAATATTAAATTCGAAGAGTAGAGTGTTACGTCGCTTCAATCGGGCATGTCTCTCAGTTTTACGATTGTTTATAAAATTTTCTTAGTGCGTGTCATTGCAGTACTGTGAAAAACGTCTCAAGATAATCGGTGTGTGATTCTAAAATCGACTCCTGTTGTGTTCATATCGCGCGCTCGTGTTTCGTTTGAGCTTGAGCATAATTTAGTGCCATCTTGCTACATGTTTTGAATTTTTTTAAAAAAAATTAAATATATGTAAAAGTTTTCGTTTTCAAAGCTCAAGCCCGTGAGCATGATACCACATTGCGGATATCGTTACCTCTGGAACCGCGAAATTGTGTTCAACTCACAAAAGCTCGTCAAAAGACGTTAGGTGGTTATCACCAACAGACTTTGGTTTGTTCGCTTTGGAATGTTTATCAGCGGCAAATGTTTTTTGGATAAACTTTGATCTTTTTGGACCATAAAAATATATCAATATATTCACATATCAATACACAATATATATATACAACGTAGTCAAATCAATAAAGAGGATAACCAACCTGTGATTGTCATTCGCTGTGACGCACAATCTTCAATAATCGCCAATTTTATGATACTTTAATTATTAACCTATAGCAGCATAATAATCAGCGTTTAAACATTCCAATCAAAGCAACACTCATGAGCACCTATATGATGACCACTTACGGTTAGTATCAGCTCCTGCGTCCGTCCCATATGCATGTTGTTCTCTTGTTAAATAACTCAATTAGCAACAGATCTTTTTAAAGGCAGCAGTCACGCTTTGTTAATTTTTCATTTGTTTTGCCAAAAAATTAATCCCTCTTACTCTTTTCGAATCAAAACCCAGTTAAGCTAAATTAACTGAGATTGTGCATTTTAGTAGCGTGGAAACGAGTTCCATTGAATTGACTTGTAAAAAAAATGAAAGGCCTTTCTGCAGCCGCCAAGGTCCAGGGAATTCAAGAAATTCTTATCGATTTTCTTCGATTTATTTAACGCATTTGAAATACTTTTGGGGTGGAGATTTAAATATTTGTAGAATGGAAGTATTGCCGACACGTGGTCGGCTAGATCGTTTCTAATGGAGAATTTGTCGCATGGACCACATATTTATGATTCAATGAAGCGATTGATATTCCGAACTTAAGATACATATTCTTGCTTTTTAAGTAATTCAGAGATTATTCAGTTCAATGTTCAAGGCTTTACTGGAAGTACGATCAATACGTGTAAATGATACTTGTAAATTGAATTTTCTGGTTAAGTAAGATTTTATTCACTAAATCAATATTAATTGGCGCCTAAAGTGATTAATCGGCAAAAAAATAAGTGAACGGGTTCAATGAGCTTTATTTTAAGAGAAATGCTAAATGTTTCTTGCTTGGGTTATTTTTATTTAAGTTTTATCTGATCTCTCGAAGTTACACAACATTGATTGTTTAACAAGGCTAAATTCAATTAAAAATTCTAGATTTCTTGTACTACAAGCAACCGGCTCAACTTAGAATAAAATACATTAATATTTAGAAACTGTAGAGTGTAAGAAATATCATTTAGGCTTATTGATAGTTTAAAGAAGGTAATATGTGTGTGTATGTTTTTTGAAGATTATTTAAAATTACAAAAATTTAATAAAACTTTTAAAAAAAGTGTGGGAAATTTTTGCAAAATTAACATTTTCCTTTCATTAGTTACAATAAAAATTTAAAAACGAATAATTTTTATTAAGATGTCCTTAAGTTGTCTTTCGCAATTACAATGAATGATCTAGACCCTGCCTTGGATTGAGGCTAATTTCATAAGTTTTCAGGGAGAGAAAACGGGAAATTATAATTCCAGTCCTTTGCATTACCTTAAACTGTGAGTGAGATAAATCCACTTCATTATTACAACTTTCCTTACTTATATAAACGTGTAAATAATCTTAACCGCAACCTCACCATATCTAAATAAGCAAATTTATATCTCTGTCGATTTATGTTGTAAGTTTGACCATCATACGTACATTTATTATTACTACAATATTTCCTCTGTTATTCAGAAAATGATATCTTTCCCATGATTAACTTTGTGCTGGATATAATAATGTTACATTAGTTCGTTGCAAAATTCGCTTAAAACAAAGTTTTGATGCCCTCCAAAGGCCAGTGATCTTTTAATTACGCGCTCACATTTACATTTACGAAGTTGAACGTACTCTCCGAAGCATCGCTTCAGCTTGATACTGAAAAAAATAAAGAGCTATCCTATTTTTATTTTCGATTGATTGCTCGACAGCTATTTATCGTTTCATCTTACGTAAACAACAGTTACTCTGTGTTTAAGGATAATTCATTGGTTGCCATTTTAACTGAACCCCAGAAGGCGTGCGACTCTACATAAGTTTTGTAATATTCTACTGTTCAAGCTGTACTAGAGATAGTAATTATCTCTAGCCGCGTTGCTCTAGTTTTGCTGGATCGCATTACACAAAAAAGAACCACTCCTGGCACAGATCTCTTTGAAAATATTTGTGTGCAAAAATGAAAACAAGTTTACGTAGATTTAGTACCATGCTTAGAACATTATCACTTGGCAAGCTAAAGGCGTTGGCTTTGAAGTTCAATGGTTGACTGACTCCAAGAAAAAGTGAAAGCAATATCCAGTTAAAAAGGGTGCATATGAAATTTTTAGATAGAAATATTTCCGAAGAGATTTCCTTTAAATCCAGTTTTTACTAAATTGACCTGAGAAAGTGGTCACTTTTCACGAAAATATTTATATCTGGTATGCTCAATTAACTCTACATAAGCCTCGTGATTAGCTAGTAATGGAAAATTCAACAGGTGTGCACAAGGTTGCGTAGTTTATTAATTTTTATTTTTTTTTCCACACAAACTTGATAAACCTTAGAGACTAGTTTCTATAGGTGACATGAAAATTGCGTCTGTGAGCTTCCCAATGGCGCTAGAATTAGTGGGATAATGTATGCATAATTGAGTAGACGTTTTCAATGTATTTTTTATTTATTTTATTTTTTTTTTCTCTATTTAAACTTGATATGCCTGCCAGACATGGGGTCTGGTTTTTTGTTTAGAATTTCGATACTATTGACAATATTTTGGCTACCTCATTTGCAAATTAGACTATCTATTCGATTAATGGATTTTTCAGAAAATATTGGGGAATTACAGACTGTGCTAAAAAACTTCGTCTAATTATTGTTTTCGTATGCTAATAAATATTAAATGAGCCGCATTCCCAAAGAACTAAATGTAGGATTAAAGAAAAATTATTTTATCAAATTATTACAAAGATACAAGGTACAATATTTGAAATACGTTTCGTCTAATGAAGAAAAGACAAATAGCAGTGGATCACGTGATTCTCCTTTGAAAAGCATTACGATATTTTTATAATCATATAAAAATTAGTTCAGCTGATAAAAATGTCTGGTATTTTGGCGATAACATAGTAAACAAATGTAAAACCTTAAAGCTTTAATTAACCTTAAATTTAAAAAAATCTGAACAATTTTTTTTAGCAATTTAATAAGAAAATAATTGACACGATTTCTTAAGTTAATCAGTTAAGCAGAACGTGAAATAAATTGTATTTAGCTTTTACACCTTAAGGAATAAATCTTGTCAAGGAATTTGATATATTGTCGATCAAGGTTGATGAACATAAATCGCGATTTTTACTATTGAAATAAATTGTTTGCTAGAGCTATAAAGGAAACCTTCAAGTGTGTATTTAGCTAAAATTAGAATGTTATTGTTATCAGGCAGGCTAGACGCTCAACAACGCGTCCGCCGCACGTGGAGAAAAAAAGTTTCCAAGGTTCAATAACGATAAGGAAGTTAAATACTATATACTCGTATATGTAAGATTAAATTTTTTTTTAAAATTACATTTTCCTCCTTTTTACTTTTGAGACTATTTAAATTGACTACAGGACGTATTTTCTTTACAATTTCCTCAACAATGTTGTTGAAGTGAAAATGATTTTCAGTTTTCTGGACTTTTTTAATTTGCGGAGAAAGCAATTTTCTGGAGAAGGAATTTTTTTGTGTATTTAGAATAAAATAATAGTTTAAAAATGCTTGTTCACATTTTGCACTTTTGCCATGATCCTCTTTATATTTAAAAATATAGAACAGAAACTTTTTCGTCCTTTTCATGTTGAAAATACTTATTTTCTTTTTGTAATGTAGTGCACAAAACTGAAATTGAAACTACATCAAGTGGGGCCAATAAAATATATTTGCTCGTTTATAAGAGACATGAAATCCAACTGGAAATTACTCGAGTAAAGTAATTTCCGGAAATAATTTAATGAATTAATATGATACATTCTAATACTATTGTTGGTGCTTGCGTATTGTGTCTCTCTAGGGACTCTACAATCAGTGAATCCATTGAATGTAATTTCCTCATTCGGAAAAATCCCCTAAAAACTATTTAGCTGTACTGTTTAGAACGTATTTAAACAAGGCAAAGCGATAATACTTGAACAAAATGAAAACCTCATCTTAAAATTATCAGTGAGATGTAAATTGGCCTTTGTATTTATATCAATATAAAGAAATGGTACGAAATAAGCAACAGCACAAAAATATTAATGGGAGGGAACAATGTACCGATGGAATCTTGTCGTTTTGTATCGGATAACAAACTGCAAAAATCTCCTTGATCCCAGGGCATTTCAGATAGAAAGTGTATTTACTTAATTTCATCTGAAGGTCCCCCAAATATTAAAATGCAAAAGTTTTATTAATCATTTGCGTTTGCATTGAAATCAAAACTGTTCAATTTATCAATATTTTCCCTTCTCTTTACTTCGAATGTTCTGGCCAATTGAGAAAATCTTCGTTTTTGTTTCATACGCACATGATCCAAATTGATAAGAATTTTTAACCTCGATTCTGGGGATAATTTTAGAACAATGGAATACTGGGCGTAAGATTTATTACTTCTTTCCAAAAAGTGCAGGATAAATTTGTATTTTGTAACTGTTAGACTGGAAGATTGATTAATTCGAGCTAAAGAGTAAATAAAAATGGAAGCTTATTCTATGAAATGTTAATTCTAATCGAATTTATACATTTTTTTTTTTTTTTTATTAAGGTCAAAATTACCTAAGAATTTCTTTAGGTTGCAATTCTCTAAATTTTTGAATTATCTATATAATATGCTTACTATTTTTTCAGAACAATGGATAGAAGGAAAGCCAGACAGCCTTCCAGTTACCGAATATGGGCCTGGCATTCTTCCCCAACCCGTACCTGCCCAAATCGTAAAAGTAGAAAATCCCTACGAGATTATAATGGAACTTGAGAAAATTTACGGCTCTGTCGAATTGACTCAGTTAACACCACCACAAACTCCGCCGCAGCAAACTGGCGAAGGAAAAGAGGTACATATTTTAATAAAATTAGGTTAAACAGATAGTTCTAAAAGTTCTCCATTTGCAGATTTATAATTTTATGGGACAAAGCCTCCAATCTTCTGATGTCACAAACAATAATCTCCCATTACCGAACATCATCCCGGCCATGTCTCCTGTTAGTTCAAATGCCGACTATTCATCGGACACTCCTGGATCGCCAATGTCGCCAGATATTGCGCGTGAAATGCAAATTGTTGACGAGATTTTACGTAATCGAGCCAAAGATTTGCCAGATGATTGGAACGATGATGTCTGCTCTATGTCCTCTTCCTCCAACTCTCAATCAAACGACGATGATTGGGTTCCGTCCTCCCCACAATCATCGTCTTCTTCATCACCAGGCAAAATATCAGGAACTCCAACAAAAAAGAGATCTCGACCATACGGCAGAGGAATTGAAGATAAAAAATCTCGGAAAAAAGAACAAAATAAAAATGCAGCTACTCGCTATAGGCAGAAAAAAAAACAGGAAATGGAAGAAATTTTAGAGGAAGAACGTCAGCTGGCGAAACGAAACGAGGAACTTCAATCAAAAGTCGGAGATGTGGAAAAAGAAATTAAATATCTTAAACAATTGATTAAGGAGCTGTATGGGCCAAAATAGGTGTATTCAATGAGTAAAAACCAAACGTCAATATTCATCATGAGATTTTTTTGTCTGTTTCGTGTTTTTAACTTTTTATCTCAAACTATTTGTTTCATCTTTAATTTTAATATTTTTTTCTTAATGCAAAGTTATCCCCTAAGGGCCGTTTTTACTTTTCTAAATTAGTTTTAATTTCATTTTTAATTTTTCATACTGTTCTCAGGCTACTTAATTCGTCTTATTTAGTGATTGGAAAATAGCAATAGCCTTTACGAAAATGCTAGGACCTGAAGGTTAATTTTGTTGTTTTCTTCCTGCTAAATATGTTGCACTGGCAGCACAAGTGCGCGTCTCGCATTTCTTTGTAACAAAAACCCTTTTCTCATATCAATTTTACGGACCAGTGCAGGGCGCCCGAAAGTAGTTTGATATTTACAAATTGTTTAAAATTATTGTATCATCGTATATACATAAATAAAGTAGAAAGGGTTTATGAAAAAAATGTAATGGTGTTTCACTTAAAGAAGCAGGGTGATGACAAATAAAACCTTACTAAGGAAATGTTACTGATTGTGAGTATATTTGTTCCTGTATGCGTTAAGTCACAAAAGCGATTTACAACTGACTGTATAAATTAAATAAACTCTTTGACTACACTTCAATCACAGATTTAACCATTCTTCCGTATTCATACACTTCGATTTCCAGTTGCGGATTTTGAGATTTCAATATTTTGAAAATAGGATTCTCGAAAACTGTCGCAAATTCCACTTCCAGTTTCTTCAATGTTTTGATGCCCTCCAGGCCTTTTCCACGATATCTTAAATTCCCTTTTAGCACCAAATGATTCAGTTTCCTACAATTACCTAAAAACTCTTTAGCATTTTCATCGAGGTCACAGTAGCTTAAGTCTAAAAATTCCAACTCGGTAACAACATGCTGGAGAGAGTTGATATGATTTTCGTTTATTTTCAAGTAATGAATTGTTAATCTTTTCAAATTCATGCAAAGCTTAGCTACTACCTGCAAAATAGGTAAAACAAGGTAGTTGGGTATGCTGTAGCCAACCGTCATCGAAAGGCTGTTCAGATGCGGACCAATGTAGAAAAGAATGTTTGTAGTTTTTTCCACTTCGATTTCACGAAAATATATTTTGAAATCTCGCTGTCGCTGGAAAATTCTTCGTGTAACTATTTTGAAAATATCTTCCATTTGTGCAAGGGTTACGAGATCGTACAGGTCCAAAAAGGAAAATATGTGAAGTAGGCAGTCTTCGTTAAGATTCAAAATATTCATTTTTATCAATTTCTGGAAAAAAAAATTAAGAGAAATATTTTAACTTTGTTAATTAGCAAAATGTAATTTTTTATAATTATTTGTTTTATATAAATTACAACAGTCAGTTTTAACTGGGCCTAAACTGGGTCATATATAAAGTGATTTTTGTTTACAGCTGAAAGATTCCAGTCAAGTACAGAGTGATAAAATACAAATAAATCGTTTTTAATTTACACTTTTTTAATCTTACTGAAACAGGATCAAAACGAATTTGCTATGATGAACAATTTTCCAGTACCTGCCGAATTTGAATTTAGTTAAATTGCGATTTAACTAAAACAGCATAACAATCATTTTTAATTTTATTAGGTTTTTTAACAGGAATTTTAAAAAAAATATAATTTTGGCTGTTTCTTTTATAATTTTTTTTATTGTCATATTAGTACTGTCTACTACAATTATCAATAAAAATACAACAAGTGAGATTTTGGTGATTTATTCTCTACAAAAACCGACATTTGCTGGTACATCTGTAGGCCTTTTTGATAAATTCCCTATATGCTAACTACGGTTACCACTTTTTTAATTTCTCAAAAGCCCTCTGGCAATAATCTGGTTAGAACAGGAAATTTTGCAGGTTTTCGGATCTTTAATTATAAAAATGTTACGAATTACAGGAACACAGTTTGATTTTCACATCATACTCCGATTAAGATTGAGTTCACTGCCGAATCAACAGGTAGAAGGAATTCCAAGAAAGTAGGCTAGTTGGAATTATAATAAAGGTTTATTTTATGAGGGATATATATGAGTTGCTAATGTTTACTTTTAATTCCTATTCTGAAGATATTACTGTACTTATTTCAGCAATATCGCAGCCGTTCTGACTTCATTTATTAAGTTAAGGTAAATTTATCCTAATCGTACTCGTTCAAATTGATGCG
The DNA here is from genome assembly GCA_963969385.1 of Philonicus albiceps. NCBI lineage: Eukaryota > Metazoa > Arthropoda > Insecta > Diptera > Asilidae > Philonicus > Philonicus albiceps. The sequence goes on along the minus strand of OZ017775.1, from coordinate 11,645,012 downwards.
ACGGCGCCGACGGTTTTAAAAAGCTTTTAACTTTAATTTATTTAGGATGGATTTGTTTATAGTAATGCATATTATTTAAAAAACAGTTTTATCAATTTTGTTCTAAATGAGAGTTGCGCGAATAAAAAATAAATGATATTTAGTTTCATTACAATATGAGAGGTAACTGGATTGTAAGCTTGTTCCTTCTCTTCTCCTGTGCCCTAACTCTCTACTTACTAAACTAAATATGTACATGTAGGAAACAAACGCCCTTAAAATCTTTTGCTAAAATTATTACAAGGTGAACAAACCCCGATATCAGAAGCCTCAATTCCTGGCCAATGCACTCTTACGAAGAAGGTTTGCTAAGCTGCAATTATGCGATTTAGTTTCTGCATGCGACACTTAAAGTTATTGCATCACCGTGTTTACAAATATGATGCAGAAGCGCAAAAGATAAACGGAAGAGTTTATTGCTTACATACTCACCCCAAATAGATAGACCCGTCGCTTGGAACTGAATTGCGAATGGTGTGAATGTCAACAGAAGAGGGAAAGCTAAAAAGAGCTTTCCTTAGAATTGTGGTACGAGAACTACGTAAAGAACTACCCAGAGGAGCGCTTCTTTAAAATTTTATAATTTTAAAAATAGAAAATCGCTCAGACAATGATGTAGGTGTTATTACTTAAAATGTTTAGAAGCGCCTTATACAGTAAATTATTCCATCAGCTATCTATAGGAAACAAAGCGATTAGATGTGCCCAATTCAAAGCAATTTATCTTATCAAAACACAAACATCGATACCTTTTAATGCTTCCGTTGACCAACGATGAAGGTAACTTATTTTCACCTTTAAAAATACCTCTTTAATACCAAAAGGTTATAATAATGTTGTATTTAAATAAGTCTACATAGCCTCCACCCTGAAATGAATTTTAGACTGATAAAGATTAGAGTTTGCATGCGAGAGATGTCTTAAAAAATGTTTTACAAAATTCAATTTTAAGTCTTATTAAGTTCTATTTCTTAAAAGAATTTCTTTCCGTTCTTCACGACCATATAAGAGATAATTCGAATTTTGAATTTAAAATCTCAAGTAATTAGGGATTATTATTTAACTAGGACACTATTAATAAAATGAAATAAGTGTTTTAATTGGATCACAAAATTTTATTTATTTATTATATTTGGCTAGACATATCAACAAAATATTTGTCGATTTCCGTGAAATTATTACAAATATAAAACAAAATACAACAGTGCACCCCACCCATGATTACATAACAAAATACTCTTGAAAACCTTAAGACTACGTAACCCCTGGCACTTGATCTGTGTCATCACATTTGCATATAGTTCAAATGGCGTTAAATATTTTTTTTAAAAAAAAAGCAAACGACAACATTACACCTTCTAAAGCTAAAAGTTATTAACTAAAGCGTAATTTTCACAGACGTTGAAACAAATTAAATATAAATAGGAATAAATACTGCATAATCTTTGTGCTTATTTAGTTTAAAGACGTAGTACGATTGGATTGTATTAAAGTTTTGTAACTTCTTTCCTTACTTTCCCAGTTTGAGCCTATTTAGATTAGGTGTTAGGCGTTAGGTTAGTTCGACTAGTAGATACCCCCGCTTCCTCGTCAGCCGGCTCCTCTTCCTCAGAATGCTGGGGTGAAACCCTAATGGCCTGATACCATTTATTGGTTAAATCAGCCATTTGGCTCTTGCAATCGTGGAGCTCCTGACTAGTAAATCGGCGAGTGAAGAAAGGTGTAAAGTATTTTCTATCCAAGTGACCAAATCCAATAATTCGAGTTTTCGAGTATCTAACCTCTTCGTCTTCAGTGAGCTCTGATAAGTGCTCTGAATCAATAGCTGTGCCCCATTCTCGTGTTTTACTTAAAGAAATCTGCTTTTCCTTCCTCTTGTGGACTCCTCTAGTTCTTGTAGAACGTTTTAGCTTTTTACCTGGCTGAAGGTACTTTAGGAGAGGCATTGTGGAGCCACCAAAAACTAGAGTTGTAAAAAGTACAATTATTAGAGTTGTAGTTATAATAACATGTCTTGTCTCATCGCTTGATAATTCTAGATGCAATGATAACGCGTAAGAGATTGCTCCTCGTAGTCCTGAGAACCACATGATGAACTGCATTTTGTTTGTGATTTTGTGCTCTCTAAATTTGTTGACCAAAAACGCTAGAGGGAAGATGTTGCAAGCCCTTCCAAGCAGACACAGTATAATGGACCAGATTACTAGGGCTAGTTCGACTTGGTGTTTAAATGAGAAGATGGCTAGACCCAAATAAGCGAAGACGCAGGTTTCAGCAATAAACGCTAACGTTCTCATAGTCTGTTGCATTGTAATTTGTGTTACCGTGGATAGATTGAAGTGAGTGTAGTGCGACATGACTATACCACAGAATAGAATTGCCATAATTCCCGAAAGGTGGATACCTTCCGCTAGAACATAAGGAGCGTACGTGAAGACCAGCATCATTCCAAATTCTAAAGACGGATGTTTACGCAGATCGATGTGCTTTAGAAGTAAAGCGCTAATTAGCGCAAAAACAACTCCTATTCCTGCAGAAGCAAAGAACATTTCGCAAAACGTTCTCAGGGCGGACAGCATCTCCTCTCCAGCTGAAGCTTGAGCAAAAGATGGATTATTTGCTGCACCGGAAATGGTCGTTGTGAGTACAATAGAAATAGCATCGTTTAAGATACTCTCGCCGAAAACTAACATGTTTAAGATTGGATCCACGTCCAGGGCATGAAATATAGCTACAGTAGCAACTGGATCTACAGCTGAAATTAACGATCCAAAAGCGAAAGATTCAAAGAAATTTAGCTTATAGGCAACGTCCGCTAGACCCAGCAAATAAATTCCAGCCCCAATAACCAGTGCTGATATCGTAGTACCAAAAATTGCAAAAACCAGAATCGAACCGATATTCTGGAAGAAGTTACCTTTATGCAAATTGTACCCAGATTCGAATATAATCGGCGGAAGTAGCACAAGGAAGAATCCAGTTGGCGAAAAGACCTCTTCCCGCTTCCAGCTGGACACATTCTCCCCACTGAGCACATTCAAGAGGAGTCCGATAAGAGCTCCGAGGAACACTACGACAATGCTTTCCGGGAGGTATTGGAACCCCGTCTGAAGCATCATGTGGATGAGCATAATCCCTAAAGCTATGACGCAAAGTACAAAGAATATGGACAATGAACTGTTGTGCTCCTGTTCCACCGCCTTACTGTCGGGCAGCGGAGGCTCTGGTGATGGTGTCGAGTTCTTGGGCACCTCATGCTCAGTCGCTGGACTCGATAACTCCTGCGTTAAATTCGTCGGAGGACTGGCACTGGTTAGATTACTTAAATTTTGTGGACTACCGACGGTAGGAACTGTCGAACTGCTCAAATTATTCACTGCAGTTGACGAGGACGTGGTGTTGTCGCTCGCTGTCAAGTCGAGTGATGAAATCACAAAAAGTGAGAGAACTAAAACGACCTTGGAACTAAACATTTTCGCGAATATTCCCGATGGATAAATTAATTATCTCCAATTATTTTAATTTCGTTCTTTATGTGCTATGTCCGCGAGTTTAACATTTTCCACGTAAGCACACGATTATTCTTTGATAATTTCGAACAAGATCTAATCGACTTTTTGACACCTGCCGTAATTCACAAGCGCCGCAAAAGAACTTTATCAAAAGAATGTTTTGCGTGTTGCGTTCATCGAGATTTGGTTGACATATATCAGCTGAGATTTGTTATGATGAAATTAATTCTTACCTAGAAGGTGAAGAAATGATTGGATAGAAATTTATTTTATAATTTAAAACAATCTAGCTAAAAAATAAAAACTAGTAAAAATTTAAATTTTTTGTTTTTAAATTACCATTCCATTCCATATCCAAATATGCAGAATGTTTAAATTAGCTGAAAACTGCAGAAATTGAATTGTTTAAAATCAGCAATCTTTTAGATATTTAGATTTAGGTAAAAAATATTAGAAATAAAAATACCCAAATCATTTTAAAAAAATATTAGTTTTTAATTTGATTTTGGTACAAAATACATCGCGTTCTTCTGGAATTGCATTCAAATAGTTGTAGATTTGTCAATAATGGTAAAATTCAAGACATCTGGAAGACAGGTGATGCACAAGATCAAAATAATAATAATAATAATTCAAAGGGAGCCACTGGCCAAAATAAAATCTTTAGAGATAAATTTAAAGTTTTCTTACTAAATGAATTTAAACCAAAGAAAGGGGAATTGTGTTAAAGCCTTCTCGCCATCACGTAGTAAATTCCAGAATATCGATTTTGTGCCATTTCGAATATCATCACAGTAGTCGTTTTCAACAAATGTGTAGCAGTCCGGTGCAAAATCCACATCAATTGGTGAATTCGCATTAAGTTTCTCATTATTAAATATCATAATTTCCCTGTTATCTTCTGAATTTATAATTCCAGCAGTTCTTGACTCCTCAGCATATTTTTGTTCCAATTCATCCAAAATTGTTTCAATAACAGCAGAACTCGCTGATACGTTACTTTGGCTAGAGTCATCTGATTGCAGTCTTGAGGTATCAAGTGGATCTTTCACGTGTGCTGTTGTTGTGTTAAGGACATCTCTTGCCGGTTGCACCTGAGTTTCAGTACTTCTTTGGGACATTGTGTAGGTATTTACGTGACTAACTAGGAAAAAGGCGCCTGCGATTGTCATAACACTTGCAGTGTAACTAACCGCCATCACAGCAAAATTGTTGAGCAAAAATTTAACGATTGTGAGGGGTGGTAGCAAATTGAGCAATTCTGTGTAAGTAAGCCATCCACGCTTAATGCCTTCTCGCCGAGCAACTATTGTCTCCACTGTGATCAATTTTTTGAAAAATTCTTCTTCTGATACAAAGACGTTCCAGTCCTGATATAGAATTAAAATATTATTTAGCAGTTTGGTAATAATAAAATCACTTACAATTGCAAAGAGGAATTGAAGCTCTAGTTCTTTAATTCGTTTTTCAGTCATATTTGTCTCTTCAGCGCATATCTGTAAGTTCTCCTTTTCATCAATTTCCCAGAAAAATTTTGTTGAAATAACCTAGAGGGTAAACAGTGTGAAGTGATTGATTTTGTTGTTAGAATTTAGATTAATATATTTCTTCTAGTATCATTGAAAAAGAATCCATTATGAGTTACCAGCAAACTCATTGATTTTTTGTTCATGGCCTCATTTTCAAACACCTACTTAACTTGCTTGCTTTAAATATTAACTAAGGGCATAATAAACGACCAAAGGACCCTAGAAAATTATCACCATAGTATAAATCTATAGTTCTAGAAAAATTAAGCTACAGTCTTTCTAAAAAGAGAAAGTCCATTCGAATCATTAGCAGCTGTTACTTAAACAAGGACAAATTGATCTAACAATAAAAATAATCTAAAGATATCTTCTATTTATACCCGTTATGCAAGAGCTAAGAAAATATAGATTTCCATTTTCACCCCGCTACAAAAGTCCACTCACCAGTGAGACGACAAACAGCTCCAAGGGGGTAATACGTCGCACGTAGCCGGGGTCTGTGGCATTCAATCGATCCAAATAAATCAGAGCCATAATTAGCGCACAGGGATGAGCACTAATCCGTCCAGCGACCTCTTCAGTCAATCGATTTAGGGAATATCCCTTGTGAGGTTCCGAGAACAGCTCGGATGCGTACTCGGCAAGTGGACGACTCACAGCCGCCTCAATGCATAAATCAGAAGTTTTTGGCCCATAGTACAGAGTCTTTCGAACTCTGTTCACAAATTCCTTGTATGGCATGACCTGAAAACATAGATACGATTGTTAACCAAAAACCGCATCTTGATATTTGTTATCTGCGCTATTTTTACCTTTCTCGAAGTCATGTCACCAATGACGCACCTATTGCGTCCGAGTGCCATTCCAGAGGGAGATTTCTTGTATTCCTTCCAATTGTAAATTTATTCCTTTTGTATTCTATTCAATTTGAAATATTTTGTACTTGCACAATTGAATTAAACTGTGTAAAAGCCGCTTGAAGGTTTGGTAAAAACTTTTATCCACGAGGATCGACCATTTGTCCGCCAGCGATTATGACAATAAAGTGAAGTGACAGTTGATTATTGTTTTCAAAAATGTTCTACTCTAAAATGTAATAGATTTTTAGAATAGAATTTTATACGGAAATCATCATAACATTCTCGGTCTGTACTGTAATTCGAAGCTTTTCCGATTTTCGGACTTGGCAGGGCCACGTAATGTTACTGCACGAGACCGCCTCCGTCAGCTGTGCGGTGTATTGACACAGTTGGAAAATTAGCAATATTCGCTGTTGCTTTTTCGTATACTAGAGCGTTTTAAACGAAAACCGACACGTTTTTGTGTCAACTTTAGTGCAAATTCCATACAACAGTTGAAAATCTTTTTAATTTTTGTAAACACTTGAATTCTGTGTCCTCGCCAAAACATAAATAGAATGCAAGTGGCTCAAGTAGTTTTTGTGTCCGCAATTTTTCTTGCCCAGTGCACAGGAAATGTACCTCCAGGAGTTAAACCCCCGAGCAAAGAGAAGACCATGAAATTACCTCCTTGCAAAGCATGCACGATTCTCACAGAGTCATTCAAAAAGGTAGGCACCATTAACCAGTTTAGCGCGGCACCTCCACAAATTCGAGTCTTTTCAGGGGATGGACAAGACGAAACGTGGGAAACACGAAGGTGGGGACGCTGCATGGGAATCTGAAAAATTGAAGGACTATAGGAAAAGTATAGTTAGGCTGACTGAAGTCCAAGAAATGCTCTGCCGGGAAGTTTCTCGGGGAGAGGATCAGTGCCATCAGCTCGCTGATGAACACGAGGGAATCATTGAGGAGTGGTGGTATAAGCATCAAGATGAGCATCCAGGTAACCTGTGTTTATTTTATACTAATTGTTGGTTGTTTTAAATTATAATTGTTAATCCCAGAACTATTTCCCTGGCTCTGCATTATAAAGTTGGAGGTGTGCTGCCCACCAAATAAATTTGGACCCAACTGTGACCTCTGCTCTGATTGCAACGGCAATGGTAAAAATTGTTTTTTTAATTTTAGTGAGACAGTTTTTCCTGAATTTATGGCATTTTCACATTTTCAGGCAAATGCAAAGGAAATGGTACTCGCAAGGGCAACGGAAAATGCGCATGTGATGAAGGGTACAACGGCGAATATTGCACAGATTGTTCAATCGGTTTTTACGAATCCTTTCGCGATAAGACGAAGCTGCTATGCTCAAAATGCCACCAAGCTTGCGGAGCTGATGGATGTTCTGGCAGTGGACCTAAACGTAAGTTGTTAAGCGATAGTTTTAAGTAGTTTTTAGCATCAGGATGGACACTTGTTATATTTAATCATGGTACACAGATTGTAAGTCTTGTCGCAAGGGTTGGACTTTCACGCCAGACTCGGGATGTTTTGATATAAACGAATGTCTTACGACGAATATTTGTAAAGAGAATCAATTCTGTGTGAACAACGATGGCTCGTATTCCTGCCTAGAGTGTGATAGATCATGTAGAGGTTGCCAGGGAGATGGACCCGATATGTGCTTGGGTTGCGCAGAAAATTACGAATTGCGGGAAGGGAAGTGTGTGGGTATGTATTTACACTTATTTTTTTATAAAAACAAAATTAAATTTACTATCTTTGCTCTTAAGATCTGACTACAGAAAAGCGAGAACAGTACGTGAGTCTAACTCGATTCCTAACTTATCTGGGACTGTGCATTGCAACGTGCGCTATCTTCCAAAGCTCTACCGCAGTTGCTTCTATAGTTGGAATAGCTGTAGCCATTTATATAGGTGCTTCCGAGTATTGGCTAAGCACATCACCGTCAGCCGTCTCTCCGCAAATTGACACTAAGCAGTTAGAGGATATGATAAAAAATTCTCTGTAGATAATTTAAATCATTTAACATTGCCGATGTTAAAATAAAATAAATTGAATTAATTTATTCTAAGAATAAAGAAAACCAAAAACCACGAAAAAAGCAGCCAGTATTTTGCTTAATTGGCCACAGTAACTATTTAAGCAGTTACCAGAATTTCTAGTCTTTAGTCTATAGATGAAGAGTTATTCGTAAATATAACAAAAAAAAAAATGTATTTGCGTAAAACGAAGCATTGACGCAATGACTCTGTGCACAATGTGGTTAAATAAAATTATTCTCAGTTTTTTTAATAAATTTTGTCTTGTTTCCCATCTTAGGTTGTTATTTAAAGTGAAAGAAATGTTATCCAAAAAGATTTATTCACAGCTTTCATAAAAACGTTTCAGTCCCAATATTTAATCAACCCATCCCAGCCAGCAGTTACTACTTTGCTTGGTTCGTGCGGATGCCACAGAGCGCTGATGCAAACGCCCTCATGAGCTTGCCACTTCTTATATAGTTTTGTCGTCTTCCAGTCCCAAATGTAGCATTTTCCATCCCCGTCGCCTGAAACTAGATAGCTCATATCTGGAGAAAAGTCCAAACTGCAGGCGTATCCTGAAACCATGTGTCCAGAGAATGACTTTTTCCTGTTCATTTTGAACCGATTTATGGCTGAGAAGATTACAATTTTATTGTCCAAGCTCTGGCATGCCAGCCACTTTCCATTCGGAGCAAGAGTGACTGCAGGCATCGAGTGCATCGTTGGATCAGCGATGTATTTCATATCTACAGGAATGTCCCATTCCCAAATCCTCATACTCTTGTCATCGGAGGTGGTCACGAAACGGCGGTTCTCATCAACGAAGGTGATTGTGTTTACAGCTCCTAAGTGGCGGTCATACTCCTGGACGATGTCCCCACTTCGGGTGTCCCAGCAAATAATCTTTTTGTCTGATGTGCCAGCGACAAAGAGGTGCTGCTTATTGTTGTCGGGATGGAATTTCACGCAGAAGGGTATTTTGCGTGACGAGAATCGGGAGATAACATCCCCGGTTTCAGCGTCCCATAGCTTGATATATCGGTCGTATGAAGCTGAAATGAACTGATTACCTTTGTTGTTCCAGCAGATGTCCTTTATGGCTTGCCGGTGTCCAAAATAAGTTCGAACACAGCGTTTTTCTCCATACACCTCCCAGAGCTTTACACGACAATCCATGCTGGATGAGAGGAGTAAATGGGCTGTTTTCGGGAACCACCGGATGGCTGAAACTCCTTTCGTGTGACCCTGCCATGTGTGGATGTGCGCCTTCGGGAGGAAACATTTTGAAGGAGGTGCGTCAGATCGCAGGTTGACCCCGACATCATGTGGTGCGTGGAGGAATGAGCGTCCTTGATAATCCAGAGGGTCTTTAATGTGCAGGATTGACTTCTCCTCGAGAGGTTTGTCTTCTGGTATTCGTCCCCGTTTGTGTCTCTTGGCCAGAATCTCTTCCAGTTCTGCCTTTTCTTGTTCGGAAGGTTTGGCCACCCTCTGCTCATCAACATATTTGCCCCATGGTCCCAGAAACCCTTCAATATCTGCAGGGTCATCGTTTTTTTCCTGTTGTCGTTTCTTCTTTGGTTTTGGGGCTTCGAAGACCGTTTTCCCTTCAGTATCGTAGGCTGACTGGAGGTCTCCAACAAAGCTCTGTCCATCAAAGGTCTCCCCGTCGACTGATGGATCTAAGGCATACCCGTAAGTGTGAAATGTGCGCCTCTGATTCTCGAATTGGAAATCGCTTATGTGTGCCTTTTCTACATATCCGGCGAGAGTGTTTCTCTGCGCTCGCATTTGATCAGTGAGAAAAGGATTTTCTGGGCCTTGTACCGGCGCGAATAACTCCTCAAATTTCGGGTTGTAAAGCAATTCTTTTGTGCCAGGATCAACTGCTCGAGGTACAGCGCTGGCTCCGATTGGAACCACCTCTGGGGCTGCGCAAACTTGCAGAGTTTTTGCTACGGAAAGTGATGGATCAATCGGTGGCTTCTGTAGCGAGGAGTCAGCTTCATTATCCGATTCTGAGGTATCATCGTCCGAACTTTTGTAGTTTAGAATATTTAACATTGCTTACACTTTTAATTTTATATCTTAACGAAGTGACTTATAAAGCGAATGATACAGAAAATCAAGGCTCTTCCTGATCCTCAGAAACAAACAACACGCAATTACGTTTAGAAATGTCACATTTCCCTATAAAGTTGTGCCAACCTAATAATTTTAAAATATTGAATATTGTACTAGAAGTTTTGAATGCGCGTCGGAGCATAGAAAAATTCAATTGTCTTTTCAAGAATGAATATTTTTAATCCTAAAAATGAGGAATAAAACATTTGCGTCCTTAAAATTCTTGCTTCTTAACTTCAAGCAATTTTTTTCCTAAAAAGCCAACTTACATACTTGGGCTATTGTACTTTCAGCCAACTTCATTCTAAAATAGCCAAACCGTCAATTGTCGAGTCAAAATCAGCTGGTGTACTTTTTTGGGCGTTTACATTTTATCCAAGAGTAATTTTTATGAATATTTTCTAGTTAATGGGACCGATAGATAAATGCATATCGTAGTAATTCAAAATACAACCATTGAAACACCTGCAACCGATGTGTTCTCGTCAAATGTGAAATCGCCTCGGTGGTGCTGTGTGCAGATTCCCAGTTAAGAGCCAAGTCAAGCGGTAAAAGTGAGGCAACCGAGGCTGAGGAACTTTCCCACAATGCCACCGCTAAAAACATACACCCCCCACAATGAATACTCTTGCCGAGACGATGGTCAGGCGAACACGGCGATCGCTGCAGCCGCCGCCGCTGACCGTCGCCCCTACTACGTTAGCGCTCCATACCCTCACAAGGTGCTAACAAATTTGAATCTCCTTCGGGAAGACTCTAGATTTTGCGACATCGAAATAATTGCCGGGGACGCAAAGTTCTCCGCTCATAGGGCTGTCCTTAGCGCAGCCAGTGCATACTTCGAAGCTATGTTTCGACCAGAGCTAGGACTAAGCGAAGGCAAGCAAAAGTCTGTGATTTTGCATTCGATCGATTCATATATACTCAAAATTTTACTCGATTTCATTTACACCGGACGAATTGAGATAACTCAGGTAAGAGGACATTATTTGAAAAAAAAATAAAATATTTTTTAACAAAATCAATCGCTTTAGTCTTAAAATCCACTCTCGCAAAAATCAGTAATAATTCCCTACAGCCATTGAGGAGTTTAGAATTCATTAAAATTCAGCTTCCCACAGATCGTAACTAAATAAGCCCTACATAGACATTTTTAGTGGAGAGCATCACATCAGCCGCCTGCCATGGAAGGCAAATCAAACGCATTAGATGTGCTCTAGTGCTGTCTTTAATTAAAAATCGAACGTAGCTTCAATTCAGCGTTGAGAAGCCCCTTTGCCCTTTTATTCTAATTTGGTTCATTCATTGATAAAATTTCAGACAGAAATATTTACACACGGAGGAAGCGTTTGATTTTAATTGAATAATCATTGCAAAGGTTGAGATCTCGATGATGTACTTTTATCCTACGTCTAGCGTGGCTATTGTGTGTTATTTATTAAATTGCGATGTGTAGCGCTTAACATTTTACTCTTGATTCATTTATATATTAGAAGGCAATTATGTCCGAACAATAAAAGCGGTTTGAAAGCAGTTTTAATGCTGCTCCCGTACAAGTCTGCTTTATAGAGCTAAAGATTACCTTAAGCTTATAAAAATAAATCACAATCCCTTTTTTTCCATTTCAGACGAATGTGCAAGAACTGCTCGCAGCAGCTGACATGCTTCAATTGCCCGAAGTGGTGGAAGGATGCTGCGAGTTCTTGTGCCGTGAATTGCATGTGAGCAATGCTCTCGGAATTTTGCGATTTGCAGAGACTCACAGCTGCGAGGCATTAGCTAAAAGTGCTCTAAATTTTGTTTACGCAAATTTTCCCACTGTAACATTTTTACTTATAATAAAATATAACATATGTGATCCAAAAAATTCTTGCAGATATCTGACGAAGATGAATTCTTAGACACTCCGCAATCTTTGCTTTCTCAGCTCCTTACATCAGAATTACTTCGGGTCGACAGCGAATCTCAAGTATTTCAGGCGGCCCTGCGGTGGATAAAGCATGACGTTGTGCAAAGGCGGTGCTTCATTTTCGAAATTCTATCGAATGTCCGTCTGGCCCTGGTCCCCGTTCGAGTAATAGATCAAGCTGTTAAAGAGTGTCGGGATATGTCTGTAAAAATCGCACTCAGGTCAGTTCGCAAGGACTTGGCATCACAAAGAGGACAATTAGTTCCTCTTCGGGTGTGTCCTAGAACTTCGGCTAAAAAGAATATCTATATCATTGGAGGATCTCGACGTGAGGCCTCCAGTGGATGGAATCCTGCTGACTGTATTTTTGAAACAGTAGCAAAATTCGATATATTTAGAAGAGAATGGTCCGAAACGGCGCCTATGGAAATTGGTCGGATACTGCCAGGAGTAGCTGCTTTGAATGGGAAAATTTATGTTGTTGGCGGCGAAAGGGGGAGCCAAATTTTGGCGAATGGAGAGGTGTATGACCCGCAAAATAATAACTGGCAACGCATAGCTCCTATGATTGTTCCAAGATGTGAGCTTGGTTTATGCACTGTAGGAGGTACTCTTTGGGCAGTTGGAGGTTGGATTGGCGACGACATAGGCGGCTCTATGGAAAGCTACGATCCGATCCAAGATATTTGGACTTTAGTCGGAGATCTTCCTGAGCCGAGATTCAGTATGGGAGTTGTCAGCTACGAAGGACTGATATACATTGTGGGAGGTTGCACAACTTCTAGCCGGCACTTGGCTGATTTAATAAGGTGAGTTCATTTTTTTCAGTTATTAAAATTCTCTCCTGACACATTTAAAAAGTGGTTTATCACACTGCAAAAGTACTGTACGATATATCGTTAAAATTTGAAAAATACCCCATGTTAAAATGGATCTTTTTCTAGCTATAATCCAGTTACCAAAGAGTGGAACACTTTAGCACGAATGACTACAGCCCGCTGTCAAATGGGAGTTGCAGTACTTGATCGGCATCTTTATGTTGTCGGTGGGAACAGCAGTCATCAGGAGGTCCTTCGAACTGTGGAGCGATACAGTTTCGATGAGGATAAATGGTCAATGGTTTCACCAATGTCTTACAGTAGAGCTATTCCAGCTGTTGCAGCTGCCGATGGTCTTCTTTACGTAGCAGGAGGCGATCAGGTAATTAATTTATTCCTTAGATATACCATTTAATGTGTGAAATAAAATAAATATTTAAACCTCATCTAGACTTGCGAAGTTAATTTCTATCGAGCGCAGATTACGATCAGTTCGGTTGAATGCTACGATCCAATGACTGATTCATGGAGAAGTTGTCCTGATCTTCCTACGAGCCGATCTGAGGCCGGTGCTGTTGTTGTTTAACCGTCCCGCAGAATCAGTTCATAAGTATTCACTGCAACCATGTTATACAGTTTTTTTTTTAATTACACAATTTATCGTTTACCAATGCTTCCTCAAAATGCTTTAAAGCTGTTATCTTCTAAGTAGTTTTAGTTGAAATACGCTGCTATTATTGGTGTACACGATGATTTCTATAGCGCTTCAGGCCACGTCCACCCCCCTCATTTATTTTTTATATTTATTTCCCTGCGCTCATTACAATTATATTCTGTTCACCGCTCACTGCTCATTTTATACAGACTAATTGCGATTTTATATATGCAGAATAAAATAAATAAACGACGAATATATTTGCAATTTTTATTAATATCCAAACCTTCCATTTCTAATCTTTTTGAGTTAATTAGGATGGGTTTTTCTTAAAAATTTTTTATTTAAAATGCTTATAGCATTATTAAAGGAAAAGCTCTTAACTTAATTTGAATATTATATATTTTTTTATTTACATTTAATGGCTTACAACATCAATTTAATTGGCAATTATTTAAACACAACTTTTATTTTTTCACTTAGTTTCCTACATAACCGTAGAGGGTAAAGCTTTCAATTTATTGCATTCCTTACATTTTTTTTTCTCTATAGAGTACAAATTAGTTTTCTTTAAATTTACTCGGAAATTCTTAAAATGGTGTTTTAAATTTCTTTGAGGCAGTGAGTTTCTAAAGACTAAAAATTGCTGTTTTGGATGGATTACAACATTTACGTGCAACCAAGCATATAAAAATAATTAAAAGAACACCCTGTTGGTGTAGATTTGTATTTATTAATTTTGTAATTGGTTAAAAATGAAAAATCAGATTATGGGATTACAAATTTTTAAAAAAAATCGATGAAATCTTCAATTAGATTTGAAATTTATTATTGCAGGTCCTATTTAGAATATGCTTATTATTTAAAATTTAGTTTCAAACATTTAGAACTTTCTCAGTTTTTGAACTGTGGAGGAAAGGATGATTGAAAACTCATTGAGACAAAGAATTTTTTATCCAATGTATTTGTTTGGCAGCTTTATAGGGTGCTTGCTAAGAAATGTACAGAGTGTTAATTGAAAAGCAAAGAAACTTAAAATCGCACGTATATTTTGTGACTGGTCTTATCAACTCGATTGGTATATGTTAGAATAACTTGTCTTCGAAGCACTTCATGGATATTTTTAATTTTTCATCCTAGAAAGTTAAATAATTTACACTCGAACTTTTGATATTCTTTTGCATTAGTAATTTCGCTTCAGATATTTTAAAATACAATAAAACTACGTTTTAGGTCTTATAACTGTAAATTTTGTTAAAACTACTTAGAACATTTGAAAGCGTAATATGCAGCAGTATTTACTGACTACAAGAAATATAATTTTCAACTATCTTTCTAACATTTCAGATATATTCATTATTCTTTTAAATATCGTTACGGCATTATTTTATATCAATTTATTAGAACATTCACTAGCCAACTAATTCTACAGTTCCGCCAAATTTTGGAAACATATTTATTAAACTATTTATAAAGTTCTCTAGTAGAAAGGTACATTTTCATGGATTTTAGTTTTGAGAGATGTTCAGCATACTTACACATTATACAAAATCTTTTATTATATGAGATTTTAATGTAAAATAATATTATGATATTGTCCTGGATTGAATTTTCATTTGGTTAGTAATCGTGTTTTTCAAAAAAAAAATTAACAAACGTATGTTTACTCCAAAAAAAACTATTACTATTAAAAAGTATTACGACGGCAGGATTTTTTTTATTAACAATATCATTTTTTTAGTTTCTTGTTCTTGCATAATAATAAAAGAAAGATTCACAATGAGTTTGAACGAATTTTTTTACAATATCCGCAGCTTATAAATTTTTTCTTTAAATTCTAATTGAAATATTTCTAAAACCTCTGTTTTCCTTGATCCTCTTATTTTCATAAGAATTTAGTTTCTTTAAATACAATTGCTTGCTACATAAATAAATATTCCAAGAGCTTTATAACAAAGTAATAAATTTGAATAGAAGTAATGAAATTCACCAGATGAATTAAACATTTTCGAATTGAGGTTTAGAAGGTTTTTTAACCCTTTGAGCGGTGAGTTATGCGAAGCCAAATGTGTGCTCTGGATTGATTACAGTTTGCGACGAAGCACATGCAGGACTGCCTTATTTTTACGACAAAACGCATGTTGGGTTGGCTATCATTCCATTGAAAAATATGTTGATTGTGACAGAAAATGCATTATAAACTCATTATAGGCCAAATTGAATGGCTGTTTAAAAACCCATATCTGCGTTCATGTCCTAAATCGAATGGTTGTGCGGGTAGCCCCCATATATGCGTTCATAGCGCTCAAAGGGTTAAGGTCCCTACTGATATTAGTTTATCTAATAAGAATTTTAAATATATGAATAAACCTCGACCTTTATGCATATAAGCGTTATGATATTGAATTATAATACAAGACAGTAAATAAATTTAAAAAATTTATTTTTGCTACTCGTTAAATGTCTGACAATGTCGTGGATCGAACCTCCAATGCACATAAAATTTAAACTTAAAGAATTACATGCCGCTTGGCTTTAGCTAACAAAACGCACTTCTGAGAGTAAAATGTAAAATGATGTGGGCACATATACCTAACGTTTTGTGGAAAAAGTTAAGATAGAGCACTTGATGAAAAAGTGCAAATAATGTGTTAATTTTATGAACAGACACGTTAACTCCTCTGTTAGTGCGTATGACTGTGCAAGTAAAATACTAAATAAGTTAGTGCAATAAAGCGAGACCGTGTTATGGTATATTTCTGACTCTGGAGTTTTCAGCTTCATTCTTTCTAAATGCTTTATGACTAAGCAAGTAAAATAAATGATAACACAGAGCTGTGCATCTTGAGTTATATTAATCAACTGTCCCCTCAGAGTTGAGTTTATGAATAAATTACCTTTTTTGTAATCAAACAGAGGGAAACTTTGTGCACCTAAGAAACTGTTGAGACTTTGCGGAATAATTACGTTACCTTTGAAAAGGGATGGTAGCTTAATAAGGAAACATTTGAGATGTGGTTATTATATTAGGTCTTATTTATGGTAATTGTAATTAGTTATCTGGTAAATATTCGAATCACTTAATGCATATTGGTATCGTTATGAAACCTAACTTTGTATGTGTAGTTAAAATGAAATTTTCCCTTTGCGAGATAAAAGACGATTAATAATTTTTAAACTGAAATTTCGAAAACTGTCGTATTTTAAAAATTTTGCAATATTACTTTAAGTAATGAAACGAACTGAAATCGTACAAGTTATTATATCCAAATATTGCCTTAAAATACTAAAAAAATAATAATAAAAAAACTTTACTTCCATGGAAAATATCTAAGATTTTATTACTTTAAATTTGACTGATTTGGCATTTATTACTTAAAATTGAAACAGTAAAAGCGTGGAAGATCCTTGTTCATTCTTAGTTCATATTAAAATTACTATGTAATGTCTATACAACTTTTATGTAAAACTTTTCACACTCTTATCCCTTTAGTAACACAATTACGTGTGTTTTCAAACAAATGCTGGGTGAATAGCCTAAACCAAAAATAAAAATAATACAGAGAAAACAAAAACTTTAGATACAACAATGAAAATACACGAAACAATTTTATTTACAAAATTAATAAAAATGCAGGCATGGTAATTGACACACGATACAGCAAATACAGAAATGAGATAAGAAAATTCTGTGAAAATTTATCATAAAATTGAAAAACCGCTGATAGACACTTTCCTCCACTGACACGCAATTGGCAGTAATCGTAAAAAAATGTTGAAATCTGAAACTTTTTAAGACATCGAAATCACAATCAATCAAGTGAGTACTTATAAAACTTGACGCGATCAGAGCTTACAATCTATCGGAAAACATTTGACTAGTAAGTGCAACAAGAAGTACAATGAAGGCGTTATCAACTATTTGAATTCGATATCAGTAAATATTGTCTGCTATGAGCGACGGACCATGTTACAACAAAAAAACAAATTAAAATTATAAGAAAAATCACCGACAAGAAGAGTATTGCATTTTTTTTTTTTTTTTTGTAAACTTTAATTGCAGTTTTGGGCTTCTTACATGCTACGTAAGTTTTCTTAGTTACGAAAGAAAACGAAAAACAGTTTGGTGTACGCAGTTTTACACCTACATAAAAATAAGTTAAAAATTTTCATGCTTATCTAAGCTAAGGAGAAATATAGTTACACTCTATACACGTAATGCTTAGTGTTTGTTTTCTTTGTACAAAATTGTCCTTACTGGATAAAATTCCTGTAGGTACGAAATCGCAGATCAATTTGGAAATGGTTCTTTCAGCGGAGTGGATAGAACTCAAGCTTAGTGTTAGATTGCTTTTCTATTTATTTGCTTCCTTTGCTCGAAGATTCCACCTTTGAGTCTTCTGTTTTTGGACTGTTGCCTGCACTGCTGCTAGTGTCCTCCTCTTTGTCTTTCTTTTTTGTGTCCATGAATAATAGGGGGAACATACCGACTAAACAGCCAACTGTTATGCCAAAGATGCGGCCCTGCAATAGAACAAAAATCAAAAGCTTATAGAATAAATTGGTGATTAGAAGTAACACAACCCTTCATAACAATTAACTTTTGTTGAACTAATTTTTTAATTTGAATTGTATTCCTGAAGGTAATCATTAATCAGATTTGAAATACTTCTAATGCAGGTAGTAAATTTATATAATTATGACTCAATAAATTACTACTAATAATAAATGAGCCGTCTATTTTGAAAGTGGCGTAAGTCCAAAATGTCATAAGGTCGATTTTTCTATATTCTTTTCAAGTAAAATCGACCTTATAATATTTTGGATTTACGCCACTTTCAAAATAAACGGCTCAAATCATCATTATTAGTTATTATAGTCTTTTTATATGTATTATAGTATGTACTCTAACTGATTAAATTAAGGTGAACCGTACATAGAAGTTATCAAGAAGCCAAGAACCATCCAATCCAATTATCAAAGGTGCAACGTTGACCATGAGACGGAAAATTATCCGATTCAATTTCCTTCACATAAGTAAGGTAAAGATGAGTTCTTTCCCTACGAATTGCTATGACATCCCTCAACGTACCATAAAATCTCGATAAAGCTGTTTTCTCATGTAGAAATGAGATTAATGGCCAGCAAGACCTGTTGGTATTACTTTTCCATGTACTGAATCCTCTCAATTTTTTTGTGGGGGAATAAATTTAGCTGACATTCAGCTTTCTCTAGGAGCGTTTTATGATAAAAACTTCGTACACCTGGGGGAAGATCCTGAATTCACATTCAGGATATTTCCGGCTCCTAACAGCACCTGGTGGTAACTTTAAGCTGTTAAGCAAAGAATGTGAACTAGAACAAACTCTTTTAGGGAAATTGTTGATAAATTGAAAACGATTTAGTACATCTCATGCAAAAAGATAATAACTTTTTCATCTTACTAAAGGTTTAACCAAAGTGTCTTAAGAAATTAGAAATTTTGACAAGGACTAAACGAACAACTTCATCAAAGGTACCTTACTTTTAACCACTTTAATTTTTTTCGTATACTCTTTGGTACCTTAACTTCATTTAAACTTTGTTATAAAATTTATATGATGAAAGTTCTCCCAGAGCGCCTCCGTCGTCTTATACTCCAAAAAGTTTTCCAAGATTAATAACACGGGGCAAAGAAAACATCCAAAATTATCCCAAAAGTTGTTTGTTGCTCTCAAGACTCCTTTAGGATTCAAGGAAGAGATGGTTGAAATCTCATTCATTTTAGGATTGATAACATCTTCTTGTATTCCATTCCATATAAAAGTTATCCTCACCCCGACGACGAGTGAAGTCCTGGAGTACTTCAAAAGCTGAAGAGTAAGTGGGTCTCGGCCGAAAATACGTTGCTAAATGTCACATTACACCTCAAATGGTATGCGATACCCAAAAAATGATTCGTCCGTGGGGTGCAATTAAGATTTCGCCCCATGTCAGTAGGCATCTGTTGCTCCATTTGGGCGCGTGATGCGTTAGCACTTCCTCGTTGAACTCTCATCTGACTCCAAATCATTGCTATTTCGAGCCGGGGTGGCAGCAGTTGCTGCCAAGAGCATTAGAATTTAAATTACATCGATTGAGTACGTGAGATCGCAGCCAAAGTATGGAATTCGGAAGAGCTTGCGTAAAGTTGAGGTACCCCACAAAAAGAAGTAATGGAGTGAACCAGATGGTCCTATCGTTTCTCTTGAATAAATGAATTAAATCTTTAGGTGGGGAATTGTGTTACGAGTATACCGTAAACATGCATGAGTAAGAAATTTTGGCGTTCGAGGCCAGACAATAAGAAAAACCCTTGAGGGATTAGCTAATGGGACACTCTAATACCCTAAATGATAGCCGTATTGTATTAATGCTATCATGGGACAGTTTTTCTGACGTGCTCGGTATTAGGCCATTCTATGCGACAATATCTTAAAGAAAGAGCCAGATTAACGAGCTACACGTGAATATAATTTAGACTTTTTTTAAAGCTAGCTCTTCAATCAGTGACTTGGCCATTCTATGAAAATGGTGTGAATTGAGCCTAAACAAAATATTTATAGCTTATTTAAGATATTCAACTTTGAAAATATATCCCTAAAAACCCATTTTAAGTCAATTCGTATAAATTTTGGATATACCGAGTGTTTCAATTGTTTTTGGATCCTTTTCTATAAAATGCGCTTCATTATAAAAGTTTTGCAAATTTAAGGACCTCTTCAATCCCCCCTTTGTTGTTTTGCTCGGCGCGTATATTCCCACTATTAGTTTCCCAATAAACATTTTTAGTTTTACTATAACCTTTTCGAATACACTAGAAAGCATCACCAAATAATAAATCAATGTAAAAGCGCATTAACGACCGATTGAAATCTTTGATTTTGCTGCGCGATGCTGTATTTTGGTAATAAATACACAATTCATCAATCTATCAATTAATAATCGATCAGTTGTCGCTAATCTAATTGTCGTTTAGATAGATTGGCTCTCGAAAGAATAAATATTTCCTGTTTTCCTCTATTTACAAGAGACCATTAAGGCAGAGGAGATTACTTTTCGTGATGAATATTTATGCGGTAGGTATTTTGAACGGAACAATTGAAGCTGATATAATCTCTTGAAGGAAGTAATTTTAATTTATAATGCAACCAAAAAAGTAATGAATTTTTCGATTAAGCAATTGCTGCCTTAGGCATGTCATACTTATTATTATTATATTATATATTTTTACACAGTTTATAGGAAGCGACTGAAAGGCAACTCTATACTAAATTTTCTTGCATTTAAAACAATTCGCTGAGTGTATTGTAGAAACAAAGGAAAGAAATAGGAATTCATGTTTTATTTTACAAAAGAAAAAAATTTGTAATTAAAAAGTGAACAAAATATCTATAAAAAAAGAGACACTTTATTCAATGTTATTGTATAAGAAAACAAAACAGCAAATCTCATTATAAATTTGAATTAATTTTCTGTAAAATGGTAATTAAGTTTTTGCTTACTTTGGCAGTTATAATGTTCGAGAACGTAAATTAACTTGGGTAAATATTTATGTTATAAAGTTTCAGAGAAATTTAATTACGAAAATTAAGAGTAAATGATTTTTTATGGAAAAACTGAAAGAATAAGGTGTTCCTTACTAAATAAATTTTAATTTGTATCCAGGACCTAATTACTGTTTTCAGAGCCTTTTGGCTAAAAATTAATAATCGAATCTTAGCGAATACAAAAAACTACCGCTTAGTTTAAAATAAGTTTAGGTGCCCTTAACTGTTGAAAGTTAAAATCAATATTATGTTAGGTGACTCTAATATTTCTTTTCTTATTTTAAATTTTCGATGGATTTTGTAACGTGAAAACTGATTTTCATCATATAAGCTAATTAAAAGAAGCGGCGAGTTTAGAGCAGCCACATTATGTTTCCTTCCAGTTTGTTTTAATATGTCCATATTCTGTCTAACCCTAATCAAATGATTGCTCCAATTTAAGTGCATGTCACAATCTAAGTACCCAAATTTCCTAATTAAAATATACCCTCAGGTGTAGCGAAAAACGGCTTTACGTGTTCCACATTCTAATTACACCGCCCAGTTTACGAGGAACAACAAAGTGTCCAGTTACCAAAAGCTCATTAACTACTGAGGACACTTATTATTCGTCCCAAATTAGAGCTAACCCCCCCGCTATTAGTTGCAATTACTTCTGGTGTTACTTATTAGAGTGAGTCGAAAAGATTTATGCTTTTCATTACACCAAATCGCACATTAGAGCCTCCAGCAGAAGCAATTATAAACGATAATAAATACGGGGAGATTTGAGATTACGAGTTGTTTGCATGCAGAGGTCTTTTCGAAGATAAATGGACTTTTCTGACTGAATATTTGAGCATATTTCACAAACGAATCGTATCTCATCTATTGAAGCTTACAGAACGCAACTCTGTTTTATGTACTGCAGGATGGAATTGAATTGGTCAGGACGGAGGGAAAATTTAATATTTATGAGAGCGAAATTGGTCCGACTGCTTTCTTTTTATTGTTTGTCTGGCTCTTTCATAAGATGTACATCAAATTTCGTCATTGCAATCAGTTCCTTGTAAGGTGTTATCGAATGTACAAAATGAATATGACCTAATTCCCAGAGTACCTGTGTACCTTAAACAGGACGTTATTTCTTGTGAACATAAGACACTAACACGCAAATTCAATAAAATTGACGCACATGCCTTTCCCGGACGTTTCTAAATAAATTCAGGTTTTTTTTTACGACAGCTCATAAGACTGTGAGTGGAAAGACGAGGAGTTACCTATAAATCAGGTGAATTTATTACTTTGCTGCCGCGGAGATATCTGCAGAAGTGTCCATGTGGATTCCTCCAGGGATATCTGGGAAAATCTCGGCAAGGTAGAGAGTGGAAACATATTTTGAAAATGCCCTCGATGCAGCATTGAATTGATCAATAGGATTGGGGTAAACAATATTAGCCAAAGACAATCCCAAGAAAATGTTTTGTCTATCCTCTGAATATTACAATAACGTTATTCTAGAATAAAATAAAAATTTAACGTAACGAAAATCAACTTTCGCAGAAAGTAAGATAAATTTAAATAAAGAACGAATAGCTCTTGTTATCTATCTCATAAGCAAAAATGGTATTTTTGAAGATAGTGTTTGCTTATAAGGGAGATAAGAAAAATTAGGTATTCGTTTGTTTAGTAAATAATACTGAATTTGTCGAAATATGGTAGGTACTCGAAAACTCCAATACTTTGTATTAGAAACAAATTAACAATATAGTGGTATAAACTATATATATATATATATATATATATTAAAATTATTAAATTAAAAAGTATATATTAAAAATAAAATAGTAAAATAATAAAATAGTGCTTGTACTACATTTATATTGTGTTTATTAAAATGTCGTTGCAATATAGAGCTCATTTGAGAGGACGAGATTTATGTTGTTGATTTTATTTATCGGTTTCGATTGTGTATCCTTAATAAATAATAATTGCTCAAAAGTATAACGGCATAAATGTATTGGCCTCAATTTATTAAACTTGCAAATTTTATGCTGCCTCGAAATGGAAAACGAAGCCAATGTTTGTTTCGTGCTTACGAATTAAACAGATGAGGAGACATGGATTTTCAGTGGTATCGAACAAATTTTAGTAATTTCAGTTCTGCCAGCGAAATTGTTTTTGTCTCAGGGGGAATATGTCAATTTAGAAAATTAATGATACTCACTGTGTTTGCGCTTCTCCTGCTCGACTTCATTTCAAGTTGAATGGGCGTAAGACTAGGCGGCCGGAGTCCCAACATTTCGGACAATCTTTCGACGTAGTAGGCAGAACCGATGCCCAGAATATCACTAATTGTATTGCCGAGTCCAGCAGCTGCCATCGTTGATATGCACATAAACATACCAAAAACGTTCTCAATGTAGTCTCCCTAAATAGTGCACAAATTTTATAGTCTAATTTGGAAATCTGTGCGAAATTCAAGAGGACTTACAGCGATTATCATTGTGAAATTGTCCAAAAAGCCAAAACCAATAAAAGGAACCGCATTCACCATGAAAACTGAAATGAGAAACAATTCAACGATTTATTCCTGTGGCATCTTCTTTAAATAGAAGCGACTTAACTTACTTTTCCACAAGTCCTTTTTTGCCGGAGGCTTTGCTTTTTCAACTAAGGAAACATTAAAAAGAACTTGTTAGTGCCACAATTTTTGAAATATCTTTTCATCGTTAACATTCTCTAAAGTCTAAAAGAAATTGCAACAAGAGTGCAGATAGAAAGGTACAACTATAACAGAGTTTTTCTAACAGAGAATAGTTTATTTTTTAAAGTAGAAAAACGTCCATGCATTTTATATTTGAGAAACTCTACGCTAAATCATGCAAGATATCAAAATAAAACAAATTTAAACAAATTTTAGACATTACTTCGCGATTTTGTATTGTATGTTGAACACTCTTATTGCAAGCCGCTGCTAACTACACGAGCGAAACACTCTCGCTAAATTCGTTAATTCGCAACTATAATTATATATTCCTTAAAGTAGCTGTTAGTTTTTAAATATATTAGCATATCAAATTTGAACGTAAAAAAAAATAATAATAAATAAAACAAAATCGTACCAGACTTTTTTCTCAGCCAATCGTCAGGTACGGCACAATACGATCCAGTCGGGTCAACTTCGCCCAATGCCGGCATTTTAGCCGGCCGTCCGAATCGACTACGCCATCTTGTTGCCGCAAGTGTTCCTATTTTTTTAGTTTTATATCTTAATTGGCAATCATAAAATTAAAAAAGAAAAATAAAAGCAATATATGTATTTTATTTGGTTGGTTCTTTGTTGTGGGGAATGAAATTTTTTAACATTATACACAACTGGGGATAGTAAAAAAATGGGAGATGGGAAGAGTGGAAATATTCAAAAAAAGTAGACGTAATGTAGAAAAAATCATTTCAATGCAATTACAAAAAATAGAAGACTGTTTTACCAGTTCAAGTAATGAATTATTGACTTATAATTCTTCGTATATTCTAAAATTAAAATTATGTGTAATAAAAAAGAAATTTACCGATTTCGAACATTATGAATTCAATGAGCCTACTCTTATTAAGTTATGCTTTATAGTTTAGTAGAACATGTGTCCTAGAAATGAAATCTGACTGAACGACTAATGAATAAAGTAATTTCTTGTAAATAATTGCATAAGATACTATCATAAATCGGGTTAAATTTCACCCCACAACAAACCCCGAAAAAGAACATTATTAAAAGGTGGATGCAAGGCAAGGCAAGGCAAGGCTCATTAAAAAAAAGTACTAGTCCCATCCTTCGGCTTGTTACTTTCTATAAGGTGAGATGTTAGCACTTAAGGTAAAGAAGGCTACAGGCGAAGTGGTTGTCTCACCTGCTTAAATATTTATTGAGACTCCTTGGAATGGAACTGAACAGAACATCCCAGCAAATATTTAAGAAGAATTTCTCTGGTTTTTTGTAGCAGGACACTTGTGTATGCTTACATTGTTCTTGTAACAAGCGAATTGTTTTCTTAGCCCTTGAGGTGTGGTCATTAAAATGCAAATAACTAAAGAAGTTCGGAACAAAAAAAATATTTTTATATAATTCGTTAGTAAGGTGACTTACTCAACTCATGAAGTTAAAAAGTTAATAGGCATACCTTGGATGCGTATCCTGATAAAGTAGTGTTGGTTAGTTTCGAATTTTAGAGAATTAGTCAGTAAAGAAAATACTTGGATCTGTTGAGTTAATACGTAAACTCTAAAATTAAAGACCACTTTTAATATCGAAAGACAACTACTTCGGATAATAACATTGTGGTTTTATTTAGGTTAAACAAAATCTTAAATATTTATACAGATTGCAGAGCAAAAAATGTATTAACACATCGTGTGTTATTTTTACCATTTCACAATAATGGAGGCTTTTACAAATCCCCTAAAATTATTACGTTTGAAATATTTCATTAACATTTATACGTGATTTATTTTCCAGATTTGTTTGCTCTATTTTATAATTAAAATCAGATTTGCAATATTGCATCGGAGTTTTTAGGTTACCAACAAATGATTTCGTGGTTTTATATCTCTTTGGAATTAAATGAAAAAAATGAATATGATCGAATATCTGCTTCTGTAGCACGGAACAATACCCAAAGGTCCATTTAAAGGAAGAAATTCAAACAATAATGTTTTACCAATTCCACTGATTTATCGTTTTCACAAGCAGTGGTTGTGTTCGAAATAAAAGGTACAAGGTACAAGGTACTACAGTAAAAAGGTCATAAAAGGATACAAATTCCCTCTGGAAAATAATTATGAGAGGTAACACATTGCACAGGTGTATAAATCGTATAACTACCCTTTAAAAGCTGAAGATAACATGAAAATCCTTCGAGGGGCAAGTGCTCGTAAAAAGGCTACGAAATTTTATTAGTGGATTTGAAAAGATTATTAACAAAAAAATAAAACCATACCTCTCACAGGGGAAAATTTTAATAAATGGTACATTTAATTGCAGATGAAAAATCGTTCATGTAAGTGTTGGAACATGCATAAACTAATTCCATGTACGCACATTACAAAATTTTAATTATTTTTGATATTTTTGAAATCTTGTCCAATGACACTCCATTCAATGGGATGTGCAAATAATTTTTTTAATAATATTTTCCTTTATATTAATTCAGATCTTTGAAAGAAAGAACTACTTGCAAAATTTCATAGAAGTGCAAAAATTTAGAAACTGTGAGGCTATAACAGATAGGCGGAAAGACATAAGGGTTTCCTGTTTTTATTATGGAAAATTAAAAATATTTTACTAAAATATTCACATTTCATTTCACCTACCAAAGGGTTTAAAAAATGTCTCAGTTAGGATAAATTGAAATTATATCCATCTCACATGTGATTTAGGAAATTGATTGTACATTTTCTTCGAAAAATGCAATTTACTCCTTCACAGACAGAAGCACAGCATCTTGGTGGCTCTTCTTGCAAGCGTTTCTTCTTAAATCGCTTGTCTATTGCAGCTTGCAGCATTCATCTTAGAAAATAGAACCCAACAAAGATTTAATTCTTCTTTTTATCAAATACCAGTGTAAGTTCTTTTCATATCCAGATAAAACCCCCCTTAAGTTGAGCGGAAAAACTGAATTTTCTTCATTATTTTGTTGGAAGGATTCTACTCCCTGTCGTATCCTGCCGAAGAGATTCTATAGAAAAGTTTGGAAATTGATTGATTTATCGCCTGCTAAAGTTTTAAAACGACCACCGATGTAAACTAGGTGCTGGGGTGTCTCTTGTTAATGTAACCAAGCCACGTAATTCAATTGGTTTGGATAATCCATCAGCAAGGGTAGACGCTTGTAATTGGGACTGATATCAGATTTCTCTAGGGCAAATGTTTTCAGGCAGACTAATCAGTTTATCCTTTAAGACTCTGTGAACTTCAACCCTTTTTTCTAATCGTAAAAGCTATTTTTATATCATATTAAAAGGAAATGCTCTTTAAAAAATTGTAAAGATCCTACGCACGGGAAATTCATTTAACCTAAAAAATGCTCCAAATTACACCCACGCGAACCTAAAAAGATTGTTTCAAAAGTTTTATAACATTGTTTGGAAAGTTTTTCCTTAGAAATTTAAAGGGGAAGATATAACAACGTCCTGCCTCTTACGCGTACCTATTTTGGCTTCGGTTTCGGTATACTAGAAAATCTTCTTTTATATTTTTCTCCATAAATTCGGCATTTAGATTCGTTACCAATATTTGTTTAAATAACGACACGTTATAGGGCGTTATATTGGTAATAAATACGGTCAACATCTGGTCCGATAGCATAAAACATGGTCCTATTTTATGGAACTGGTAAAATATTTATTTCGCTATAAAACTTTTTCTCTGAATTGTAATGAAGGAACGTGAAAATGAAACATTTGATGTTAAATTACCTTAATGAAATATTAATAAGAGAGCGAACCCAAGGGAATTCTTTGTGAAATAAATTCTGGTGAGACTCGAAAATATAAATGTGTGGAACATGCGGAATTTTAAAGGGTTGAAGGTATAAATTTTTAATTTTAAAATTCATAAACATCTGTAAAAAAACAACCCTCGCCGGGATACGTTTAAATTCAAATTAATTTCAGAGATTGGATACGGTAGCATATGTGCAAATATTGTTTAAAATGGTATTAAAGGGACTCCTCTAATATTTCGTAATAATAGTAGCTGATGATCCTGATGATAATGGCTGAAACAATGGATAAATTGAATAATTACGATTGAGTGTTGCTTAATTGGCCTATATTTTTTGAAGACGATGAAAAAAGAAATAATCAATACTATTCACTATTAAAGTGTGACCAGTTGGAAAATATGTTCAATGAGCATCCAAACCAACATGACACATACTTGAACTTTTTGGAACTTGCCTAAAATGACAATTTTACATTTATTAGAGCATTACTGAAAAATTAAACATCGCAATTTCTCCAAACAATTAGTGTTTAAATTTCGACTAAAGTAAGAACAAAGGCAGTTATTTATATGTCTTTAGAGGTAATCAATTCTATGAGCGCTGGGTACAACTTGAAATCGATATAATCAAATTGAATTGTCATGAGAATAAACCTTCATTAAGATCATTGAACTACTGGAAATGGTTTTTGAAACTGAATGGGAATATGAAGCGTCCCAACCACACTCTCGGGAACAATAACTTAAAAAAAAACCAATTATTTCCATATTACCGTCATCTTCATAAATCCCTCCATTTTTATCAATGCAATATTTATTCTGTTTTTGATGAATAAAATAAAATATTTTCAAGGAATATTGAATGATGTCGGTTTGGGAGATAAGACACCTAGCCAATATCCTTACAAACCAAATTTGGATAAGGAGATATAGTCGCTCTAGTTGGTACATGGTAAGGGGAATTTTGTTACATTGAAAACAACATTGTCCGCTAGCGAAATATACCAACAGGGAGAATAACGCATACTCTAATTCTTCTTCTGAATTACTGGTGGCGGACACCATAGCGGAACGACGAAAGTTGATATTTAAACAAAGTGCCCCGCACTTCATATTTATCCTCTTAAAAGTTAAATGTTTTTCTTGGAAATAGAAATACTTTGAGAACATTTAATACTAAAACTTTCCTAATAAATGGCTTAAGTCAGCTGTAACAAATGGGAGAATAAACTGATATACTGATTAAGAACTCATAAAATATTTTTTAGATGTTACTCAGATTTGGTTATAATTGTGTCATTAATTAAAAAACATCCAGCCATTTAATAAGGCTTAAGTTTCATCAATAATTGAATTAATAAAATAACAATAAATAATATTAAAATAATCATTATGCTTCTATTTTCTAGAGTAAAGAAAATTTCAAATTAGAATGTAATGCGCTTATCATCATAAATTATCGATTATATCTTAACAAAGCGCAGGCTCTATATCAGTTGTTTTGGATCGTAATTTGTATTTGATCTTTTTCGTTTTGTTATCAGTAGACTCAATTCTGTAAATCTTTTCAGACAACCTAATTGGGGAAGTTTAATCTTATGATTTCAGTAATAAATGGATTTTGCTGCTGTGTGAATGACGGATTATCTTGTTCGTACCAAAGATGTTTAATAAATACCTTATTGTGTATAAGCCTAAATTAAATAATACTTTTATATTAAATTTTAACTTGAAACGAAAGATAAGTCAAAGAAGTTGCGAGCTTACGAATTATGTAAACACAAAATATTTGTCTTACATTAAATATTTGGAAAGCAATATTTCGCAGAGTACGACACGTTAAATATTTACCGACGAAATTCTTGTCTCATGTTCTTTATCCACTTAAACTACAAAATTAAAAAATAACATTGAAATACTTTTTGATTTTTTCATTTTTCTGTAACAGACATTTGTCTCGTTTTATTTTTTCTAAGTAAGATTTTTGCCATCTTATCACAGAAAAAACAAGGCTTACAAAAAGAAGAGTATAAATAAAATTGAAGATTTTAAGATAACATAAGCGCAATTTCCTGCGTAACATTAGCAGGAGGAGGAATTCCGACCTACCTATTAATAGTATATTTAACACGAAAATATGAGACTACACGTTAATTGGATATATTAAGGTGTATAATTTCCACACGACACGCAAAAGTATTAAATGAGGGCAAAGAGCTTTAAGGTTCCTGCTCCTTTAAAGGAATTAAAGAGGAATTTAAGCAAAATTTGCCGTTCAGGTGTTAAAATGTTAATTAGGTACTCCGCTCGATAAAATACTTTTAAAATAATAAAAATGCAAATAAGCGATTAGGGACTGTGATCTTTGTAGGGTTTCTAAAGCTACACCGCCCACAGTATCGATTCAATATTGTAAGGAAGCGAACTGAATTAAGATCGTATCATTTTTCTTGTATCCTCGGATGAAAAGAAGCTGTTTCTGTGGGCATTTCCTTATCGTCGTTTCAATTTCTTTGAAGGAAACGATATAGATTAGTTTCAATAACTGAAGGTTGTTAAGGGGTTAACCACCCATCGTTTGTTTTTAGGAGCAAATTAAGGTTCCCATTTCTAGTCGATTTAATGGCATCATACATCCTTGCAATTTCCTGAGTGTTTATAATACAGTCAAAGATTGATTCTGAAAGCATGAAAAAAAATGAACATGTAGAAAATTCCCAAGTGTATTGATTCTCTTGGTTTATGTGATATTCAGAAAAACAGATAGAGTCTGTCTTCAGCTTATTCTTTTCGAATTGGGTGTTCTTAGATAAATAAAGGAAAATTTCTCATATACACTTCGGATACGTTCTATAAATCACGTCAGGTGACCCAAATCAATGGAAGTCAAATCCATAGAGCAGGGACGAAAAGTATATCTGCAAATTTAACAGAAGGTGGACAATAGTTATTTGCTTTTCATAAAAAACATAATTATGGTCAATTGACCAAATGTCCTAGTTTTTGTAGCATTTTCTGATTTCCAATATGCAATTTAGGATGCCTCCTGAACTCCAGAACAATACACGCTATAAGCACTAAAAACGCTTTAAAAATAAATTAGATTTTTGATTGATTAATTTTAAATTAAGGCGTGAAATAATCAATTGCTTAATTCAAAATACAGTGTCAAATTAAAAGGTGATGTGCTCCTCAATACTATTGAACCTGAATTTATATGCTGAATTTTTAACATTTCAGAAATGCTAAAATCTATAGAAGGTTTTTTAGGTCTTGTTTTTGAATTTATTTTTAATCCAATATAGTTAGCTTTATTACATTTTTTCTCTTATAGCTTTTAATTTATACTCAGTAAAATGAAGGAAAAGATCTGGTCGATCTATTTCAAATGTACGAGGTCTGTTCAAAAAGTATCGCAAATTTTCAATTTCCGCGGGCTACGTATATTCGATTTTCAATTTTATTGTGGCGTTATCTTGGTACTTATATCCTTCACTTATATAGATTAAATTTAAATGTTGCTCACCACAAAGTTAAACTGAAACTACCCTACGAAGCAGATTAAAAAAATCCAATTAATTTCCTTACACTTGAGAGATTTGAAATACTGAAAAAGCTTGACCATTACACAATCGATGAAAACCCCATCGCAGTTTTGGGGTTCAGCTTACTTAAATTCTCTATACCCGCACATTTTTCCCATTAAATGGCTCAAATAATTTCAGAGCATTTAATTAGTTCCACAACCAGAAATATGAAAATAATTCGGACCGTGCACACCTAACATTTTGGTAAAAAGTGTCAACACCAGCAGACGATCCTGTTTAATTAGGTGAAACACCTGCGGAAAGGTTCAAAGCTTCAAATTTGTTTGTTTCCCGAAAATGGTTCTATCCGAAAACGGAGCATTCACAAATGGGTTAATTAGAAATTTCCTACCTGAGGGTATACTTTACTTCGAATTAAACATAAAAAGGCCGCTTGTCTTGGGCATTGTACCGGTCGGCAGTTGGCGGTATCCCCCGGCGTAGACAATTTGTTTAGCAACAAGTGACCCACTTAAAATGAGCCCAGCAAAATCCCCTTAACGGCTATTTTACCTCCTAGGTGGATTATGAAAATTTTCTAAATTGTATATTGCTACCGCACAGAAGTCCCTCTCTCATAAATTTAATTTTTTTCCTCATCCACACCCAACAGATAAAATATATAAGAAAATTACTGTGAATTTTCAAATTTGATGGCTCAGTGCGTGGTCGTTGCGCGGCTTTAAATTGTAATTTCCTTCCCGTGAAAGATGGACATCCAGAAAAAGTATTTTACACCACAAAACTGCTGTGGGAAAATTGAAAATAATTTTATATTTTTAGGTAGACGGCAAAATTTATGTCCTGGAAGAACAGCAACAGAGCGCTCCAGCCCGAAAACTTAGAAGCCACATATATGATACTCATTCGAAGTATTCAAGCGTTCTGAACGTGCCTCATGTGAAGCATATAAAATGCTACGGTCTAGTTAATAAAACAAAACGTCCAGCGTTCAGGGAGATGCACGACAGTGCCCTAAGGATAATGATAAATTTTAGGAATAACTCTCAACTGAAACAACTTTCCACGTTCTGGGGCTTATCAAAAATATAGAATTAGAACGTACAGCGGCGGCGGTGTTCGAGATTCACCTCGTTAAAGAGCCGCCTGTCGACTGTGAAGCCCCCGCGTGCTAGCGGACGAATCCTTTTTACTGTTAATGGGATCCTTTATAAGATAGGGGGCGGAAAATCGCTGCACGTTCTACGGAAATTAAAAATTTAATAAGACATCGCGCTCTTCTAGGTCGGATTAGGGTAGGTTCAGGAATCGACATTTTCCAACATCATGTTTTATATATCTATTATATCTACTTAGACGTGCTTAACAGACATCAGAGCAATGGTTATTTTTAGGTAGTTAAATGTTTAACATGAGAGCAGCCCTCAACATTTTACTGCAATAATGTCTGAAGAAAAGTTACAGAGAATGAAGTAATTATTAGGCTTAACTTTAAGGATTGACTTCCGTAGATGTATACTTAAGACTTTAAGGAGAATTTCCACTTTGCTGGATTTAAAATGTAGGAATTTTTTTAATTGAAAGTGAAACGCAGTAAGGAGTATCACCTTTCAGCGTATACAGTAGAATACGCTTGATTTTACAAATCTCTTACCTACGGTTTGGCGCCAAAAAAATCCATATAAAAAATTTGAAGACTTCTAATACTACTACAGAATTATGAAAAGCAATCTCTATAAAATTGGTTGGACTAGAAACTCTTTACCTTAATATTTAAAAAACGAATGTCTGACTTAAACAGTTAAAAAAATCTAGAAAACAATGTTCATGTATGATAAAACGTTTTTTAATAGTAAATTAAAATATACTAGTTTAGTATCTCTCATAAAACTTCATTGTATGATGGCAACTTGGACTCATTTATTGATTTGAATTTATGCCGATTTGCAGAAATCGGAAGCTACTAAGTACAGATATTGCAATGCATTCTATGGTTTTTTTATTCTAAGAACATGAACATTTATGGAAAATCTATACGGATATAAACACAACTCCATATGAAGTTTACCCATTTATTACATTGAAGTGGAAATAACAGGGAATCTAAATATGAGAGAAGTCAGAAAATAAAATAAAATGTTTCTTATTGTCCTGTTCATCACAAATTCTAGTAATTATTTAGTTTGATGGTTTTCTTTTTATGTACTAGTTGAAGTACTTTTCTTTGAATATCAGATTGCATTACTAAATATTTATAAACGAGGGTAGTGAACGAAAGTTTCACTTTGAAGTTGCATTCTTTTTGAATACATAACCCAAGTAACGACTTGGTTGCTCTAGTCAAAATCGTAAATATAAAAATAAATGAATGATATACATATAATTATGTCTAGAGAGAACTGAAACGTATTCTGGATATTTGTTTTAATATTATCTTGATATGAATTTTTACTCATAACTGTGACGAACATTTTGCCATAAACTGCAGCTATTCAACTATTTATAGATATAGCTGAATAGCTCTCACTTGTAGGCTTTTGTTTAAAACTTTTACGAATTAAACAAATTTATATACATTTCCATACATAAATATGAAGAGCTGCCACGTTAAAAGTTTGTTAATTTTGCATATGGTATGCATGTTACGAAAGCGTAAATAAAAGTGTTGTGCTAAAACCAAACAACTCAAACTCATTCATCGCCCATTCATAAATTCCCTGACTTTAATCGAATCTATTTTTTCCAAGTTTACCTTGGCCTAGAATTTACATTAAGAATGAGAACATGCACGCTGGGGAGCTTGTTTAATTTTTTGGCAATGAAATTAATTTTAGCCACGTGCTAAGATCCTTCCATCGAAGTTTTTCGTAAGTAGTTTGTAGTACTTCTACGGTTTAAGTCTGATAGTGAAATGCGTCACGAGACTTTAACTGCAGTATGAGTAATACGATTTTTTCTTCAGTCTAAAAGTAATTTTACGTATAGAAACGTAATTTTGCGCTGTTGCTCTGGTACAATAAATGTATCTTCTATAAACAGAAAATTGGAGTGAATTGAACGAAAACATGAAAATACGTTTAATTGCTCTCGTAACGAGCCTGCCAGCAGTTTCCAGAAATTCGAAATGAAAATTTGCAAACAGAGTCCAGTTCCCCAGGGGAGGACGCACTCAAATTAAATTAAAGATCGTCCATTCTTCTGTGGAATTTCGTTTATAGTTCTGGTACACCGCAGGCAGTTCGTTAATTTTGGAAGACCATTATTGATGATGGGGCGTACACTTCCCACGAGTGCTCTATTAGCAAATTTAGTTGCAAAAAAAGGTGCCCAATTGAATAACATTTTTTTCTGGAGTCTAGATAGGCTCCTTCAACTGCAAATTTTCCCGAACTCAAATATTTAATTCTCTTGGGGTCCCGCTGAGCAGGAAAAAGGTGGAGAATATCCAGGAATTTTCCTTCTAGAATAATTTATATGTGTCCCCATTATGCTCGGACACCAGCAGCCAACAAGTTTAGATGTTGTGAATTAAAATTTGATGAGGTCACAGGATATCTTGCTAAATGACGGGGATTCCATGTAAATTAAATTGCGCTCGACGGGGATTAAAGTTTTATGATGGTGCACATTGGAATTGATTGCTCCCATTTTCGGTAAATATTCACAATCTTCGAATTTTTCTTTTTAGAAAAAATGTGAAGGAGGAAGAGTCCTACGAAAAATAAAGAACGCTTTTGAAAGACGACAGACATTTTACTGTTGGAAATGATTTACATAGAATTCGTAAACACGACATCTGCGATATTTCAATAAGCCTAACAAATATTTTTCCCTCCCTGTATTCTTTCTTCAATTTTATGCTTCGAATTTTGTTTTTATAAGAGAGAGAAAGATTTTTGAATTAGCCAACATTCCTCAGGGAAATTTATTCCAGAGCGTGCTAATCTTCATCATGACGACTGACGAGCATTCCAGGGATTCCATTCCATCAGGATGTAAAAGGACTCCTTGTTGAAAGCAAGAAATTTTGATAATGTGTCTTTTTTCCGTGGCGAAGCCCGACGACTTTCGATCTTCTCCAGTACAGGTAAAATTAAGGACATGCGACAAATTATTTAGGGAAAGGAGATAAACGCCATTCATTATCAGCCACCTAAAAGAACTTCTTCAGTTCATCCTTCAAAATCCCTCTGGTAGATGGTTTTGCTAATTCTCCCATGAATTTAATTACAACCCATCCACCTTTGATATTTGCGAACGGAGGAGCAGGAAGCAAAATTTGTTTCATAGCCACCTTCCGACTTAGAAGGGTGGATGTTTTTAGGAATTTTAATACTTTGGTACTTCTATCACTTTTGTCAGAAGGCTCTGACGCCTTTGAATTAAGTTGTTTCGTAATCTTATATTTTGCAAAACCTGACGGTGGAATTATATCTATCTCGGGAAAGCTAAAAAGCAAATTGGGTTAAGTTAGGGACCTTAACTTTTATTGGTAAATTCTTTTGAAATTATTTAAATTGAGGAAATCTTTTTGTAAGTCCATGTTGTATAACAAAATTAATGATTGTGCCTGTTCCAATCAGTTATAATTTTTTAAATACAATTTTTTATAACATAAAAATAACTCACGAGTTTAAACTTAAAACATGTTTATCTTAATCCTCAATCAATAAACGGAAATATAATAAGACAAAATTAAATCATGAACAACCCATTAACACAATAAAAAATTTTGTATTCTCTTGAAATTTCTAATTTTTACGGATAGATGTGCCAATTGCCTATTTGTACATGTTTTCTTAATGTCGTTAACACTAAAACCGACAATTATTGATATAAATATTGCGTGTCTAATCCAATTTAGGAGCTAAAAATTGTACATTACATTTATACAACCCAAATGATTTTTGAAAAATGAACTTGTTCATGAAGTTTAGATTTCCATTAATACTTTGTTATCACTTTTATTTTCTACGCAAAGTCTGAGAGAGCTTTATTTTCATTCATTTTTGCATTCTTTCGCACATAGATATTTTTAAATTTATTAATAAAGTCTACATAAAACTTATTTGGCTTGCGTTTATATTTGGGGCGTCTGGCTAAAATCTGACTTCTATAAAAAATTTAAACAATTTAAAGCGCGTTTAGTTCAGCATTTTACCAAATAATTTATTCATTTCATCTAAAATCTCTATACTCTGACTAAGAAAATTTAAAATTTTATGTTTGTTATAAGTAAATTAAGTAAGAACACTAAGGCATATATATGCTAAACTTGATTTTGATGTAGCTAAAAAATATTGTTGTAAATTCACATAAAGCATGTTTGGTCGACCTAATGTAACTCGGTTTGAAAGTGTATGCGCCAGTTGAAACTAGAGTGAACGCAGTTGAAACCAGTTCACGTCGGGTTCGGCCAATTCGGCATTATCCGCGCTCTCAAGAATTTATGACTCAGTGAGATCGAAAATCAGCGAAATAATAATTCATTCTACCTTTCAATCATTTTTTTAGTGTAGTGTAACTTATGATAATAAGCAGCTATCTGATGAGTACGAGATTACGAACGCTTGCATCTTACATTATGTCGAAAATCTTGGTATAAGAACTTTTCCGTTGTATTGTTTTAAATTTTAATCAGGAAATTAATGAAATTATTTCTACTACCTTTTCTAATTGTTTACAATGAAGTAGGAAACTTTTACAACAAACAGATGAAATAAATAACACTGAGCATAAAGAATAAATTAATTTTAAGCTTCCAAATAATATGGTTTTCGTATCTAATATCATATAATGTCATTTTTAGTTAAAAACAAAAATCGAATCTATAACAAAAGTATGAAATTCCTTAACAATTCCAATAATTCAGCGACATATTCTAAAATGAATATTTTACACAAGGAAAAGGCTAAAGAATATTTCTTGGGAATCTTTTTTCAATTTCCTGAGTTAGAAATTTTGCAAGTGGGAGCGGATAAAAGTTTATAAGTTTTAATTGCTTTTGAAACTAGTTTTAATGCATAATCATATATATCGCAACACCATAATGCTATCACAATTAATAATTTAAATAATAAACTTTTGTTAAAAGAGAGAAAATTCAATGCAGATTGAAATTAAATTAATACGTTCTGAATCTGAGGCCATATGATAGTCTATACAATTTATTAAAATTTACTTAGTAGCTGGAACTAACTTCGACGGAATAAGATATTTATGATTCTACTCTAACGATCGAAAATAAAAGGCTTCATTTCACTAGACACTTCTTGGTCCCACTACTTTTGGGGTTGGATTATCGGAACGACAAAAGGAAACCTCGGGTCGACATTTTTTCAGGATAACGTTGAATCTAGGAGATTAAATGAGTAGGTGTACAGTGCCTAGCCTCAGTTTCGTTTCGGCTATTCAGTTTTAATGCTGAACCAAGGGCAAAGCCCATTGACTGTTTTGGAAGGTAGCATGCTATCAATTTTGCCCTTTTGCTTTTACACACTGCTAAATCGCATTTCAGCATATACCGACTCACTAAATTCATTTTTCAGAATTATGCAAACTTTACACATAGTTCGATCGGGTCTTAATTTATTCGAAAGAGAGATTTAGGTGGCTGTTTTATAGAATATGTAAATACTCCATCTAGTAAATCATTATACAGACAAATGTTTTTGCAATTTTGGTATGTGATTCAATTTTTTTTTCTGCATAGAAGAAGCACATCAAATTAACAAACCCAAAGCACATTTTTTTTGATAGTATAATTATACTAAAATCCTGATTTTCCAAAAATTTGTTTCCAAGAAATGCAATTGGAATCGGTTTGAATTTTGGACACTTTTTAATTAATTAAAAATCGTTAAAACCGAATTCACAACAAAAACAAACAAAGGTAATTTTTAAATTTAACAAATTCCGCCTAGCAAATTTTATTTTCGAAATAGATAGATTTAAACACTTACCACTTTTACGGCAATATGCTAAATACATAAACCTTCCAAGTACCTTCCTAAGGAACTTAATAAAGCAATTTAGACTTTAATTTCTAGGGGACTATAAAATCGGAGTTCCTTGGTATTAAAACTGTCTGTAGATAATTTTAAGCAATTGGGAAATTGTCCCTCGATAATGTTTTTAATGAGCCTATTGAAAAATATAAATTCTTTTGATGTTTGATAAAATAAAAGGGGATATCTGGGATGGGATTTATACTACTCCATTAATTCCAAAAACAGTTTAAAATAAGTGATTAAAATTATATATTGAAAAAAATCGCCTACAGTACACCATCGATTTCTTATAGCACCTTCTGTATTATACAATTTCAAGGATTTTATATAGCCTTCTTAAGAACTTAAAAACTCGTAAAACACACAGCAAAAATACTTTAGTAGAGTATCTGGAGCCAGTGTGGTTCCTGGGTAATATTATGCTAATTTACATTCAGGAGCATAGGGCAATTCATAGTAACCAACTCAGTGATAATTTCCACAACTCGTTACTACTCAGCACCTTGTTTCCCTGTAAGCAGGGTGCCCCTAAAATCAGGAACCTCGGTTTATGTAGCAAAAAATATCTATGCAAATTACCCGTGCTGTGGGGCCTAATTACCCCATTACGTCAGTCCATTCAGACGGTAAAGGCGTCTGATTTCCTCACCAGGCGAAGGAAGACCTTTTGTGGAATTTATAGCTCTTTTGGAACGCCAGATGCACTGCGGGGTTACCTCAAAAGGAAATCTTCTAAATTAACTAGATTTTCCAGCTTTGTAGGATTCTGAAGAATATCCTCAATCAGTTATGTCACAGTGTGTATGAGTACATGTGCGGAACCTTTAGGGTTTGTCATTTACCAAAGAGCT
The DNA here is from genome assembly GCA_963969385.1 of Philonicus albiceps. Classification (NCBI taxonomy): domain Eukaryota; kingdom Metazoa; phylum Arthropoda; class Insecta; order Diptera; family Asilidae; genus Philonicus; species Philonicus albiceps. The sequence goes on along the minus strand of OZ017775.1, from coordinate 11,606,084 downwards.
CGAAAGAGGGATTAAGATTAATTTTGATCTAGACCGGAATAGCCATGAGACGTTATCGTTAACCGAGTCATCTCCTAGAGGTGATTAAACGGCCTATTGTTTGTGCAGTCTTTTGGGGGGGCTAAACTATTCCCAGGTTGACCATTACATAATCGGAAAGGCCTTTGAACCCAAATGGTATACTTTATCACATGTGAGGCAATTAAGATGATTTAAATTGAATTTAACTTCACTTTAATTTTGTAATTTTAAGAAATGTTTTACTTTATAATTGAATGTAGAAAATTATATTTAAATAATAGTAATATAATGATGCAGTTGAGTAAATAATTCTGAAAAATATAAAAATTGTTTTACACAAACGCATTATATAGACTTTAAATGCGTTAAATAATTTATAATTATTTAAACTTTCATATTTAGTAAAACCATAAGATGTTATGTCTGATTTTTGAATGACGATGAAAAAAATGTTTATCTTCCAGTTTCGGTGCTTCTTTTGCATTGAAATGATTTCTACGAGGGGCGGCAGCCGGTCTGGTGGCGGCAAAAATTAAATTAAAACAAAAAATAACTGCATAGGTTCAAAACGAACATCGATCAACGTCTACGACACTGAGAATGCTGAAAATAAATAGCCTGAGGGCAGTATTTACTTGGTCGTTCTAAAAGGCAAGTAGAAGGTAGCGGGTTCGTGAGGTATGTGCAAAACTGTAACCACAGAAGAGATAAACATGACGACAATAGAAAATTCGCAAGATGAGTACGACACGCTTAGAGACTTAGAGACAGAGATGCAATTTATGGAGTCGACTGAGGACATTTCTGGTTGGTTTTTAGGGAAGCGAGGAATCACCTTCAAAGCCTTCTTTGATCTTCTTCGCCTCGTACCGCTCGAGCGCCTTCTTGACAGAGATCCGCTCGGACTCGTCCAGTGCCAGAAGGAGCTCGTATGCGGTCTGTTCGTCCAGTGGGGCTGCTGCAGCTACTCCCGCCGGGATGGTGTGCGGATCACGCACTGTGAACTTCGAACACAGCGGTGCACTTCGCGAGCACAACGTCCTCAGTGGGGGCTGGGAGGTGGTGCTCCGTGTTTTGCTGTAGGCAGTTCGTCTGATCACGCACTGGGTCGTCGTAGTCAGCGCCGCGCTGGACCTCGAGCACAGCAGCATTTTCACAATTTGTTGCACAGATTCACTGATAGCGGAGATTAATATTAGACACAGCACAGGACCCTTTTTAATGCAAAATTATCGCGAAGGACTCGCGAGACCCAACGATCGAAACGGCAGCAACACGACAACTGTCACAAATTACTCATCCATTCCACACTCGGCCCTGAGAGAAGTTATGTCATTCTACAGAAATGTTTTTCTTCTCTAGCTACCTCGACGACACCTACAGGAATGTTGGAGGTTTATATCTTTGATAAACTTTTCAATTTTTTTCCGAAATCTCGAAACAACAATTGAACTCTTTCAACTTTTCGGGACGGTTTTTTAAGCGAAATGTTTAGTCAAAAACCTTTTCGGGTGTTTAAGAAGATGCTTCTTTATTGGCTATTAGGAACAGGAAATCGAGTGAAGTAATCACAGCAAATTTTTCTTATGTAGATCACTTTTGAAAATCGCGAAAATCAGAAAACATTTTTTAAATACGATGAAAATTTTAGAAAAGACCGAATGACCAGGAAGAGAGGGGAATAAAGAAAATTAATTCCGAAAAATTGAATCCAATCGGGTACCACTCTCTTGCCGTGATTTTCCACTTATTGTGAACCAAATATCTTTGCTGTCAGAGCGCATACAACAAAGTTTTGTTTACTGATTACTTTTGTGCGTCCGCTGAAAAAATGGATAAGACTGATATAAAGAGAAGTGCAAACTTCTCAACAAATGAAATATCAATGCTAATGGAGTTGGTCGATAAACACAAAAACACCTCAAAATGTAAGAAAACTGGACGAGTTCGGACTGCGCTCAACATTAACAAGTGGAAAGATATCGAAAGGGAGTTCAACGCCCAGAGCGATGAAATTTTCCGACCCTACATGGTCCTGAAGAAGAAGTACCAAAATCTGAAGAACCAGGTGAAGAGAAGAAATGCTAAAAATAAAAAGGAGAAGGAAAGTAATGAGACTCCGGCAGAGGAAAAGACAGAGGAACCATCTCAGCAGGGCCAGGGAACTTCTAGCATTTCAGATTACGAACAGCAACTCCGGAAGATTATTGAGCCTCAACTTGCCGCTTTTGATGCCTTGGCTGCCGCAAATCCTCTAAATATTAACGACATTCTAAATGACAGTAAAATTGATGATGACGAGGATATGAGTGCGGATTTCAATCAAGGTATTTATTTTTAAAAAAACGAACAGTTTTCTTTAGATTAACTAAATAAATTCCAGTTCCAATGACCATTCCTATGCCAATGCCTCTTTGGGAACAATTCAATCCTTCCTATTTATGGGAAGAGTACTCGAAACTAAAAACGAACAAATCCCGAAGAAAAAATGGACAATCAGAGGCCACTACAAATGCTGGCAGTAATAATAAAAAGGTGAATGATGAATCTATGAAGTTCCTCAGAGAAGAGCACAAGTTAAAGATGAAAATTTTAAAAACTGAACATGAACAAAAGATGACTATGATGAAGGAGGAGCACGAGCTCAAAATGAAACTGCTTCAGGCTCAATTAGAAGCAAATAATAAAAAACCAGAATTGTAAGTTTTTGGTTTTATTTTTACTTGTCCAACAGTAATTATCCTTGTTTTGTATTTGCCTGGAAAAACTGAACTTGTTCTGTAACAAATTTTTGAGAAATAAAATTAGAAATCGTATTTTAGAAATAAGGCAATTTTTTTTTGTAAAGCCTTGCACTATTTTTATATGAAGAGCCAAATATCTGAGTGAATTATTTTAACATGTTGACGCTTATGATTTTAATTCAGCTATAAGCTATACAAGTATCAAAGACCTCGATTCATTCTTGTTTTGAAGTTTCCTGAAAGTTGGCGATGTTAGCTAAATAAGTTTTTAAAAATAAAAATTCGCATGAAGACGCTGACCGACAAAACGTGGAGTACATTATTTAAAATTTATTTGTATTTTCATATCATTACAAAAACGTTCATACCTAAGATTGAGATTCGCATGTTTTCTTAACGCTGAAAAATCATCCATTGCGCTTAAATCCTACATTTAATACTAAACACCTTATTTTAAGGTTCTTAAGATTTTACGTACAATCACTAGCGCGTTGCCCTTGAATTGCTCTCAGTTCTTGGTTCAAAGTTCTTAGCAGTGGATGTTTACCACAACCGCATCGTCCTCGGAAATCGTCCAAGTCCAGAGCCCAGACCATTCCACCACCCAGCCCCATACTCTTTACAAATCGAGATTTTCGTCTAATTTCCTCAACATCGTCATAAGATACCCACTGCCTGTCCTTATAAGCATATGGTCCGATTCTACCTTCTTCATCTCGAACTACCGTCCATCCACCGTTGTTAACTTTCTCACAGATTTCGTAGTATGCTAAAAATCCTGCAGCTCTTGTGTATTTCCCAGCTTGACCAGGCCCTTGTGCTTTTGAATTAAGTCCTCGTTTGGTGGAATCGTCCAATGAGAAGGTCTGACCGTACAAAGGCATTCCCATGATTATTTTGCTTGGAGGAGCTCCTTTTTCGATCCAGTAATTGATTGAAAAGTTTCCATTGAAATATTCGTAAGTATCCCCAGGAACATAGTACAGAGGGGCTACATGTCCTGTTTGTTTGTCCCAGTGACCGTGGAAATCGTAAGTCATAACAGCAATCCAATCGAAGTATTTTGCGAGAGTTGGAACATCATATCCAGCATCGATAACCTTTTTGCTTGGGGAAACAGCAGCAGATAGAAGTAGACCGCGTGGTTTAAATTCCTCGGACAATTCTCGGACTAAACTGCTAAAACCTTGTTTCTCGTCAGGGAATCCTTTGTCGCAGTCTACTTGCCAACAAACTGGATATTCCCAATCGAGGTCAAGACCCTCAAAACCATACTTCTCCAGAAATTCAACAACGTGTTTAACGAATCTAGCTCTAGCCTGAGGATCGCGGACTAGTCTGCTGTACTTATCTCCTAAAGAATCGTTCCATCCTCCAATGGCTAAAGTGACTCGGATACCTTTGTTACGATATTCTGCTACCCTTTCGTAGAATCTATTGTCAATATCTGCCCAAGAATCATGCGTCTTAATAGTTAGACTATCCCTGTTCAGTACAGCGAACCCGTAAACTATGTGAGTACAGAGGTTTTCGTCAATATCGTTTGGAGTGTATTTTCCTTCTCCAGGTCTGTACCATGCCCAGTTTGTGAAGTAGCAAACCACTTTGTATTTACCATCATCATGTAGTGGAGGTTTGGGATAAATGGGTTTTTGATGATCGTCTGGTCTTTTTGGAGGACTGGTTATTGGTTTTTTAGAAGGTTTTACTGTGGAAGGTCGCTGAGGTTTTGGTGTTGTTGGTCGCTTTGTTGTACTTGTGCTTGATGGTGGTTGTGGCTGACTTTCAATTTGGCAGTCAGCGTTATGTGGCCAGTCGCAGTGGTCTCTGTTCCAATAAAGTCCAGGCGGACATCTGAGAAAAAATTCGTTGGTCAGTAACAGTATAACTTATCATTTACTACAGCAGCAGATCATACGATCATTCATAAAGTAGGTAAATTTTGTTTGATTTTAAAATAAAAAGTTAAATAAATGGACAAGCACCTTTGCTCCATCAACATTCCAAATTGACAAAGATAGTATTTGTTGCAATCCTCATCATGAGCAACAAAAGTTCTTCCTTTGCAACTTAAATCAAGGTCCATTGGAGCTTTAGTTGGTCTATCAGTTGTACGTTGTGGATAAGTTGGACGAGCTGTTGCACGACTTGTAGACCTAGGCGTAGTTCGTATTGTTGTACGAGAAGTTGTTGATGAGGCCGACCACCACTGTGTTGAACTCTGCGTTGGCCACCAAGTAACAGGTGTTGATTCCGTCGACATTTCTGGCTCATCAGGAATTTCTGGAGCAACTATTGTTTTTAGAGTTTTTAATTAATTCGAGTTTTTGAAAATATATTTTAAAAGAAAACTTACTCTCTGCTCTATCTTCCAACTTGCATTTAGGACCAGGTCCTGGATAATTCCTCAAAACTCTGTTAATTGTTTTCAGAAGTGGATATGTCTCGCAGTCACAAACATTTCTAAAATCATCCAAATCTAGTGCCCAGATCATAGCACCTCCAAGTTCCATGGCTTTAACATATTCGCTCTTATGCCGTATCATAGATGCATCATCAAAAGATACCCATTGATCACCATGATAGGCGTAAGGTCCCATTCTTCCGAGCCTGTCTCGTACGACTGTCCAACCGCGTTCACGTATGTTTTTGCAGATTTCATAGTACGACAAAAATCCTCTGGCTCTAGTAGCATCGCCAGCTTCTCCTCCACCATACGTCGGAGCATTCAAGTTGTGTCTTTTATTATCAGCCAATGAGAAAGATTGTCCATACATAGGCATACCCATGATAATCTTTTTTCTATCAGCTCCCTGTTCAAGCCAGTAATTGATTGAGAAGTTAGCGTTGAATGTTGGATTATCACCTGGGAAGGTGTACATTGGAGCAACATGTCCAGTTTTCTTGTCCCACTGTCCATGATAATCGTAGGTCATAACAGCAATCCAATCGAAATATTGGGATAAGGTAGGTACATCATAACCAGCGTCAATAACTTTCTTGTTTGGCGAAACTGCTGATGAAAGTAAAAGTCCTCTAGGTTTAAATTGCTCAGAGAGTTCGCGTACTAAAGCTGCAAAGCCTTCCTTTTCATCAGCAAAACCTTTTTTACAATCAACCTGCCAGCAAACTGGATATTCCCAGTCTAGATCGAGACCATCGAAGCCCCACTTTTCGATAAACTCAATTACATTCGTAACAAATCTGGCACGAGCATTTTGATCCCTAACCAACCTTGAGTATTTGTCACCTGCCGAATCGTTCCATCCTCCAATAGCTACAGTAACCTTTTTTCCTTTAGACTTAAGTGCTACAACTCTCTCATAGAATTTATTGTCTACATCAGCCCAAGGGTCGTGTGATTTTATAGTTAAGCTGTCTCTGTTCAGGACCGCAAATCCGTAAACAATATGGGTACAGAGGTCTGGATCTATATCTTCCGGAAGGTATTTACCACCACTCTGTCGATACCATGCCCAGTTTGTGAAATAACAAATTACTTTGAAATCGTCTGTTATTGATGTGGCTCCAGATGGTTCCTGTCCTTCGATCTCTTCTGGTCCAGGACCAGCTTCTTGAACTTCCTCAACTTCAAGATTTGGATCAATTTCTGGTTGATCAACTATTTCATTCTCAGCTGCAGTTCCTGTTCCTTCGGATGCTTCAATTATTTCGGCCTCATTGTCAGCAGTAGCTATAAATTGACCGTCACCTTCTTCTGGCTCATTGGGATTTTCAGGGTATTGGGGAGGTTCAGCTGTGGAATAAAAAATTTATTAGAAACAACGCAATAATAATAAAAATAACTTTAATATGTCTACTTACGTGGGTGTTCATGACCTTTTGGAGGATCCTTCAGAACATTTCGTATCGTTGTTAGAAGTGGATGTACTCCTTCTCCACATCTATTCCTAAAATCGTCCAAATCAAGAGCCCAAACCATGCCACCTCCAAGATTCAGAGATCGAACAAGTTGAGATTTTCTTCTGAGAGTTTCTTTATCATCAAAGGACACCCATTGGTTGCCCTTGTAAGCGTATGGTCCAATACGTCCATATTCGTCCTTGACTACTTGCCAATCTCGACTCTTAATTCTATCGCAAATCTATAGGTAAAAAAAAATTTGAACCTTTTGTTATAAAAACAAACTTTTCCTTTTTTAGGACAAACCTCATAGTACGCCAAAAATCCTGCAGCTCTTGTAAATTCTCCTGCTTGTCCAGGTCCTGGTGCATGAGCGTTAAGACCAGTGTTCCTAGTATCAGATAAAGTGAAGGATTGTCCGTAAAGAGGCATACCCATGACAAGTTTTCTAGATGGTGCTCCTTTTTCCATCCAGTAATTGATTGAAAAGTTCTGGAAATATTTTCAAATGTATGATGCTCGAAAAGATGTAAGCATTTAAATCTAGAAAATAAACTTACCGCATTAAAGTAATCGATATCATCCTCTGGGTGATAGTACAATGGAGCAACATGACCAGTCTTCTTATCCCACTGTCCATGGAAGTCGTAGGTCATTACAGCAATCCAGTCGAAGTATTTACTAAGTTCTGGAACATCGTAGCCGGCATCTATAATTTTCTTGCTTGGAGAAACAGCAGACGAAAGCAGCAATCCTCTTGGTTTATACGCTTCCGAGAGTTCTCTGACTAAAGCTGTGAAACCTTCCTTTTCATCAGGGAATCCCTTGTTACACTCAGTCTGCCAGCAAACTGGATATTCCCAGTCTAAGTCAAGACCCTCGAAACCATACTTTTCGACGAATTCAATCGATTGCCTTACAAATTTAGCACGGGCTGCTGGATTTCGGACTAGTCTACTATATTTGTCTCCTTGGGAATCGTTCCATCCTCCTAAAGCTAAGGTTACTTTAACGCCCTTATTTTTAAGGTCAGCGACTCTTTGATAGAATTTATTGTCTATATCCGCCCAAGAGTCATGGGTTCTTATCGTAAGTTCTGAATAGTCTAAAACAGCAAAACCGTACACGATATGTGTGCAAAGATTGGTGTCGATATCATCAGGAGTATATTTAGCGAGACCTCTCCTATACCAAGCCCAATTGGTGAAGTAGCAAACCACTTTATAGTATCCCGAAAGTGGTTGAAGATTTGGTCGATTTGTGGGGTACGTCGGTCTCGGCGTCGTCGAAGTCGTTGTAGTAGATGGTGGTGAATATATAGGCCTAGTGTCAATTACGTTTTGCTCTTGATCGACACCTGGATACTCTCCTTCTTGGCCATCCTGGCAACCTGATCTCTTTGGCCAATCGCATATTTTTAAATCATTATTCCAATGTAGCCCTGGAGCACATTGAGAGACTTCAAGGCGATTGTGGACACAAATTAAGAATTGCTCGCAATCTCCAGGATATGGTATAAATTGACTTCCTTCACAAGGGTCATCAGCATTTGCTCGGAAGTTGACTAGACGTAGGTATGTACTTTTCGAAATGCACCGCACATTATCTTCCCAGTCGCAGCTCGTTTCTTTTGTATTCCACTGGAGCCCAGGACCACAGTGCATTGGAGTTAATTTTCCATTTATGCAAATATAGAACGCTTCACAATCCTCATGAGGATAATACATCCCATTTTGGCATTGCTCATCAGAAGGACGTGATGAAGTTGAGGACATTATAGCTACAGGTCGAACTGTTGTAGACTTTCTAGTCGTTCTACGAGATGTTGTTTTAGGTGTCGTTTTTCTTGTAGTCGTAGAAGTCCACCAAACATTTGGAGGTTTGGTTGGATTTGGTTTAGTTGGACCTGGTTTGGAAGGAGCCACCTCCTCTTTTTGGGTTATTTTACATTTAGCATTTTGTGGCCAGTCACATCGATGACCTTCAGCGTGCCATTTCAATCCACCAGGACAGGATTGGAGTGTCATTATATTGTAGACACATTGGTAATAATTAGAGCATATTGTTGGGTGAGGTTTATACTGACCATCTTCGCACTTTTCACCGTCAGGTGAACTTATGGGCATAACTACAGCCGGTGAAGGGATTATTGTAGTATGTTGAATTGGTCTCCTCGTTGTCCATGATGTTGTTGTTGTAGGTCTTCTTGTTGCTCTAGTTGTAGAAGGTGTTGTAGCGACTGTCGGTCGCCTCGAAGTTGTTGAAGTTGTAGTTGAAGACGGTTTTGGCCACCAAGTTGACGCTTCAGTTGATGTAGGTTGCCACCAAGTTGTCGAAGTTGTTGGTCGTTTTGTAGTTGTTGGTGGCCTTCTAGTTGTTGTTGGTGTTGTTGTCATACTTGTTGTACTTGTGATTTCTGCTGCAGTTGTTCGTTTTGAAGACGACCATGTAGGCCAATTTGTAGTTGCAGGCTTTTTAGTTGAAGTTGGTTTTGGCTGCCAAGATGGCCAAGTTGTATGCTCATGTATTCCACCAGGTAGATTACCATCTGCAACTGTTGTCATAACTGGAGCAACAGGTGTTACAGGCTCTGGAGGTCTCTGGCAATTTGACCCAGAAGGTGGTGGTGTTGATAGTAGTCCTAGAGCTCGATTGATAGCTTTCAGAAGGGGGAAAGATTCACTACAACAACGATTTAAGAAATCATCTAAATCTACAGTCCAGGCAGCAATTCCGCCTAATCCGGAATTTAAAGCATATCTAGCTTTAGCTTCAACTGAAGCTGGATCTTCATACCCAACCCATTGATTTCTTAGCATTGCATGAGGTCCGGATTTTCTTGAGGAATCTCTTCCAACTTGCCATTTATTTTTCCTTACTCTGTGGCAGATTTCATAGTAAGCCATCATACCTGGCTGTTTTGTAAATTCACCTGGTTCACCAGGACCAACTGAAGGAATTCCCTCTCCAACCACATTATAATAAGTTTCTTTCAACGTGTAGGTCTGCCCATAGAAAGGTACTCCCATGATCAATTTTTCTTTAGCGGCGCCACTCTTAAGAAGCAGTTGAATTGTATAGTCTGTATTATATTGAGGATATTTATCTCCCGGTCTACCATATAGTGGGCTTACATGTCCAGTTTGATGCTCCCAGGCACCGTGGTAATCATAACTCATCACAGTAAGATAGTCAGCATATTCAGACAGTGCTCTGAGATCATAGCCTTCTGTTATAACTTCTTTATACCCTGAAATAGCTATACCCAGCTGAAGATCAGGATTAATTCTGTCAAACTGTGTTCTAATCTCCTGGATGAGCTTGGTAAGATTTGGCTTATCGCTTGCAGGACCCTTTTTACAGTCACTTTGCCAACATTTTGGATAATTCCAGTCAAAATGAAATCCACTAAATCCGTATTGATTTATGAATGACACAAGATTTGAAGCAAAAGTCTGTCGAGCAGATTGACTGCTTACAAGATTTGAATATTTATCCCCAGTAGAATCAGTCCACCCTCCCATCGCAATAAGAACAGGAATATCTAGAGCTGTATATCTTTTATAAATATCATTTTCTAGATCCACCCAAGGGTCAAACTCCTTTATCATTAGGGTTTTAGGGTCTAATGAGGCGAATGAATAAATTAGAGCTGTACAAAGTTTAGTGTCCAAATTTTCTGGTGCAAATTTTCCATCTTTTGTTCTATAGAAAGACCAATTCGTTACGTAGCAGAGAACCTTAGGCTTTTCAGTAAAATCCTTTTTCTTTTTGTAAAGGTCTCTAACTCCAAAATGTTCCTGCTCTATGCTGACGCTAGCTGCATTTGGACTATAACCAACTAAACTTTGATATGGCGAATCCGACCGGTAAGGTGCCGGATATTGATCATATCCTGTAGGTAGAATAAAAGCAGCATATTTCTCGTTACCATAACTGGGTTTTTCGACATAAACAGCTTCGGGATGTGATTCTTCTGTTAAAGGTCCCTCAACATAAACAGCATGTGGATGTGATTCTTCTGCAACAGGCTCATAATCATCTTGTGGATTATACTCCACCGAAGATCGGACGAATGTCTTTCCAACATTATACTCAGCTGGTCCAACTGATGGTGAACTTTCTACCGCACTCCTTAATGGTAGAAATACTTCACCAAAAGATGGTTTTAACGAATATTTTGCTAAAGTTCCCTCATCGAATTGGGGTATGCTTTCAACGGCAGATCTTACAAAAGATGGAACTCCAGCAGCCGGAATTTTAGCTCCATTGGCAGTTAAAAGGAAAATTACCAGCTAAAATAATAATAATAAGTGTTTTTGGAGAAAATACACTATTTTATTTTTAAACTTACTAGCAAATATGCTACTTCTTTCTTCATTGTAGGATTTAACGTAACAGTTACTTTTTATCTGAAAGAATAGAAAAATGAGGAAATTAGACAATATCTAATCAGGCGTTTAGAAGACAGATATTACGTGACTGCTTGTCTGTGCATAATAATTAGAATGTTGGCTACAGTCCAAAACACTTTAGGCTGTATGAGAGTGTTTATGATAGGGAAATAGAACAGAGGTGAGACACAAAGGAATGTGCCGGAAACAAAATTTAGATTTATTTATGAGCGACTATATATGATTAATGTCGTTAGAAAGTATAATTTTCATAAAAGGTAATAATACAAGGTACTATAAGAACGGGCATTAATTTTTCTTCTCAGTGAGAGTTTTCTGTCGCCACAATATGTAGACGCTTGATAATGTGCTCGGTTTGTATTATAATTACTTTCTTTGTATTGATAAGTAGGTGGTTTTTATTAAGAACATTTTGGAATATTATTACTTGTGGATTTATTCTACTTTATACCTTATAATAAAATAGACATACGTAAAATATTGATGTTGACTAAATCGAATTATTATTGAGTTTTTTGCAATAAATAAGATATGTGTTTGCATATGATTTCAAAGCAACTATTAAACTATATACAAAATAACATACATAAATGGCAATATGGCAATAAGGTGTTCATAAAATACATTGTTCGTATAGCACCTAAATATATTGATTGGAATATTTTCTACTAAAGTACAATTGTTTTGTCAACAATTGCTAAACATAGGTTTTACGATCTTCTTTCGCCCAGTTCCCAATAAGCAAGCACCCGACATCATTTTATACCTACGGTGGTTCAAAAACCATGCACCTGCGTGAAAAGCGTGAAATATCTTGGCTGTAATAAAAGAAGGAAGAATTTTAGTGAACTGACAAGTTTGACTGAAACCAGCCTACAGAGCCGTCCGGAGTCCTATGCTGAATACTAATCGCAACCGAAGGAGAATGCAAATGAATACCGCACGTTCTTAAAACTCAATAACACATTCACCCTTTGTGGCAGTTGCCAAGTAGTGTGTCAGCCATGCTCATGCACTAGCCAGAAATCCCGCGATCTATTGCCGCCAAGATCAACAGAAACATTTATTATTTCCTGCTAATGGGAACTATGACTCGGGAAGATTATATTTCGATTTTTTGTTTTGTTTTGGCGCATACTTTTCATTGTTAGCCAATTGGAAACAATTGAAATTAATTAACATTCAAAATAAGTTAGAGTAATTTTGTGAAGATCAATAATTGTAAAAGCTGTAAGCTGGATTCATGTAGTTCCTCTATGAATCGATATCTATCAAAGCATTGTTTAGTTAATCAATCTGTATCGATTATAAAATCCTTTTATATCATATCAATATTTTGAGTAAATTGCCAGTAAAACTAGAGAATTCGGCATGATTTATTAGATGACTGAATTCACTTTTATGATAAAGATATCTCTGTACATGACGAAAAGCAAATTATCGCTGCAGCGCACGGTATACCAAAATTCTAGTTCCTCTGAAAGTGAATGAAACCATTAAATTAGCATAACAGTTATTTTATTTTGAGCTCATTAAAACAGAATCGTCCACCAGGTCCATTAGCCATTTAAAATCAGCATGAAAATACTTTTTAATGTGCGAATCCCGCCAATAAAAGTTCGAAGATCGAAGAGGAAGCAAACATAAAACGAAAGACTTAAGCGACGAACCGATCTATAATTAAGTCAGCAGGGCCTATGATGTGATCAGAGAGGAGGAGGTCAAAAACCGGGCCTAGCGTGCCTGGTCCATGATGCATCTGAACCGTAAAACAAGGTGAGATATTAGGAATAAATTAGCGAGCAATTACCATAACATTGGGTCGTTGCCACTTTCGCGAGATCCAATCAGGGGTCCTACAATCGCTGCGGGATATTTATCGTCATTTAAAAGCACGCCGACAGAGGTGTCACTCAGCCAGGACCAGTTTGTCCCAACTCGCGTGCAGATAAAGCATAAAAAAATACTATGGGGGATCCACTTGAAAGTGCAATATCATAAATCACAAATCGTAAATTTTAGGATAACGCCTCTCGCAGGTCCTTGGCCGAACTAGTTCATTGATCTTGAACTTGAGAATGTTTATGCTAATTTAAGTCAGAGCATTTTGTGATGGGTTCATTTTCGTTCTTGTTACGGTTTTTTGTTAATTTTCTTTTTTGGGGTGTGTTTTCCTGGTACACTATGGTCGATGATCTGATAACAATTCCGATATATTCCTTGGTTGGATCGTGAATAATGTTTTGTGAAGGCGTATTCCTTTCGCATGCATGATCTTGATCCATTCACGTGCTGATCATGAACAAAGAAATTTTTGTGGCCTCCTGACTTTGCGGTTTTTCATAACAATAAGGTCTTCCTGACACTCGGAGTTTCGAGGCATTTGTAATCCATCACTGCGGTGACAAATTAAAAAGGAGACTGAATCAACTTCTTGGAATTTTACATGATCACCGTTTGGAGATTTTCATACTCTATTTAAATCAACATAATCGCTAAATTCAAAAATTAGTATTATATAAGATGATTAACGAAGAATTTTTTTAGAAAAGTGTTTGGTAGATTTTTACCCATATATTTCACAAGTTAGAATACTAATTGCAAAAATTCTGGTATTCTTCACGAATTTTGTGGACTTCCTTTATAAACAGAAGCTTCTGAGGACACTTGGAAGGTGTTTGGATCTAAATTGCCAAAAATTTAAATTTTGTTCGATCATATTTTAAGCTAAACATTTCGGTTTCGATTTTCTATCAAATTCATAATTTTCAAGATTGTATATTATTACGGAATTCGCATTTCCTTCAAGTTTAAGATTTTTTTTTGAAGATATCTTACAACATTTTCAGAACGATCGTTTTTCTCGTAAAATTAAAGTTCTATAAGATCAAATTTTACGGCGAGTTTTTTACATGTAAATATGGGGTATACTCGTATATTGGACAATCTTTTTTTTAGTCGATTAATGGGATTTTTATAAGAATAAATGACTGTAAAAATAGCATTGGGGGTTTTAAAAGAGGGCATGGTAATTATAAAATTATAACATGCGCCCTATAACTCGTATTCTATGCTAAGTTTGAGAGTTGGAAGTTGGAAAATCACGCAAAAGAATTTGGGACAAAAAGCCTTTTATAATCAATTTTACACTTTTTTCGAAGAATACATCGTTTTTTTCAGTTCCCTTGAGCGTTTCAGTGAAGTAAAAAAATTAATATTCAACACCATAACTAAGAACAAGAGTGAAAATGCGTAGGAAGACAGTTATATTTACCGATAGCTTTAGATAACTAATCCATTGGATTTTAATTGCAAATTGCAATGCCAATCAGGCCGATACCCCAATTCTCCTCCCCTTAATTCAGTTCCTTCCAATTTTTCTGCACTAAAAATTCCACGGATCCACTTATATCTCACTGTAGTTGTTCACACCAGAATTAAAAATTAAATCGTTTAGTTGAGCCAATAAAATAGTTAACACAAAAGTACTATAAACAATTTATTTCTTGCACCGCCGCCTTGAAGACCAACAGCAGTGGCCCGTTAACACTTTCAACTTCTTATTTTATTCACAAGAACGTCTTCGCACTCCGTCTTCACGCAAATCAATCCACCATAAGAACTGATTCTTCCCGATTCCCAACAACTTCTATTTATACCTGGTGGGGCTCTGCATTTAAGTGTTGTTGACTGTTAGCTCTGTCCGAAAAACGAGTTTTGTCAACGTTTTCAAATTGACTTTAAAAAAAAAAATTATTTTGTGTGCCTTTAAGCTAAAAAGGAGCTGTGGAAATTGGGACTGTATACGAGGGATTCGTATCGAGAATTTACAGGAGAAAAAAGGACTTTGTACACTATTTTGAATATCCCAAAGCTTCTGTAATTTAATTTTTTTTAATCTTTACCATACGCACACACCATCAGTAAGAAACCCAGAATCGCGACTTTTGGCTTTTATCACCGTTCACACTGAGGTTTGTTTTTGTTCAAAGAAGTTTAATAAACTCAGTGGAAATTTTGAAATTCTGGAGAATTTTTATTAGTTGGGAGACAGAACTTTAATTGCCAAGATTCTTCAATTAATTGTATTTTGTTCGATATTGAGAGGAGCAAGATAACGATGGCTAATTCAAAGGATTTTTGGAGTATTTCTTCTTTCTTAAGAGGTGTAAAATTTGATATTAATTCATTCTTTTCATTTTTGTTTGTCGGTAAGAAAGTTCCCTTCTCAAACCTGCTACTACAAGACCACATTACTTTATTTCACTGCTGTTTAGTGAGCGATCAAAAGATTGATAAATAAAATTAGGAGGAAGAGATTAAGTTAACAAAATTATATTTTTTTCATTCCGCATTTCATTCATGAACCTAAGCATTGACCTGGTTTAATTTTTTTATAATTAGATTTAGGGTCTCTCAATTCAATTAATTAGATTTCTACACTTCAGAGCAAAACATTTGCCGCTGATCTCTCGCTCTTCAAAAATATTTACTGCTTTTGCAGTAGATAAATTTACATCTTTAAAGCTTAAGCTTAAGGGAAAATGTTACTATAGAGGAATCCTATTGGAAAGAAATTATTTTTGGTAGTAATCTTCAGTGCTTCTCTTCTGTTTAATTCAAAAGGTACAATTATTACAAAAGGATTAAAGTGCTTTCATTTTAGGTGTCGCGCTATTTCTATTCCTCATTGATAAATAATTAAAAAAAAAAATTATAAGAACATATCTCGAAAACATAGATCAGGACCTTCTTCCTTGTCTATGCCACACTGACTAAACAGCATAAATTCTCAGATTTGAAGCTCCCATCAACCATCGTCAAGTCCATTGACTGACGACCTTGTGACAACTTAATTGAATTGATAGCAGCCTCTAATAACAACAGATTAACTGCTGTAGCTGAGATTAAGATAAGAAACTCAAGAGAACTAGCACGGCCGCCGGTCCAGACCTACCCCCAGGGCCTCAGGGGAACTACAAGGAGAATGATGATAAAGCTACATAAATGCAACACAAAAGAAAAAAAAAACAGTCGCACAAATTGCTTCTAGACAAAAATTCAGGTGATGATTTTTCTTATTTTAGTGCGAAGAATTGCACGAGAAAGATAACATTTGGCCCGAGGTATCTGTCTCGGTCCGTAGGTGTTAAACTTGCTATTAAAGACCAAGACATGGGTGACAAGTAAATTGTTTGTGATGACTGGAGGGATGAGTCTTTTATTAAAAATTGAAAACCATATAATTGAACCTTTAAATCTTACGTTTATTAACCTGCTGAAGTATAAGAGTACTTTGATTTGGTAGCAGTACAAAGTAGCTATTAAAATATAAGTTTACATATAAATTGTAGTTATACTTATGTAAAAATTTTCAATTATATGAATGGTTCTGCAGTAGTCTCTAAGAGATCATTAATCAGCTCAGATATATTCCGCTTAAATAATATCCTGATTTTATGTATATTTAGAGCTAAAATTTCATCTTAAAGATTTATGGCATTTAAACATTCTGTTGAGTTTTATTTTGCAGGGGCTGATGAGTAACAATTTTGCGAATAATGGAACCGGTATTTCCTTCAAATCTTACAGGTCGATCGACATATGGCGACTCTTGCTGGGCTACATTTACAACATTTGTTTTGTTTTATACCTTTTGATAAATGAATTTTGCTTTGATATTTCTTTTAAGGAGTACCTATTTTGAAAGATGGGAAACAGTAGATTTTGTATCCTTATTTTAGAACTTTCCTATATACAGTGCTGCCGGAAGTTTTAGGACTAAACATTTATTTTTGTTAAAATTAGTAGACGAATTAAAACTTTTTATAAAATAATTAAGGACTATCAAAGATTCCGTGTGCATTCATTGTCACCATTCTTCTTTTCCTTATCAAATGATGGGCTAAGGAATAAAATATATGCCCAAAATCAACGTTTGGTCCTAAAATTTCCGGAAGTACTGTAGATAAATTTTCTGAGATTAAAAATGGATCTTTTCTGAATATTATACTATATAAGAAAAAAAAAACAGAACATACCATTTATTATTTGAAAATATGTATTTTAACTCTTATCTAAAAGAATTCAGAGTTTTATTTACATTATTGCTCTACGCAATTACCATTTAATATTTAAGGCTGTATTCATTTTTTCCACTGCGTGATACGACGTATGCAAAAGTGATTTTGCCTTGTCACTTTGTACGCCATCAAAAAACGAAGAATAAATAAGTTTTGTGTCGTTATTATCTGGTTGAGATTTTGGCAATTTTCTGTACAGATCTTCGAGTTGTTCAACTAACTCTCGAGCTGGCATACCATCCTGTGGTCGAATTTGTGCTCCTCCGTTTAAACATCCTAATCGAAGACATTATTAATTTAATTTAATAACTATTTCTAGAAATAAAATATTCTTACCTGATGGACATGCCATCACTTCCACGAAATGATACATTGATTTGCCTCTTTTAAGCTTTTGAACTAAATTTTGAATGTTTCGAAAACCATTTGCAATGGCAAAACGAAGAAGTATTTGTCCGTCTTTTTCTAAGTACACTTCTCGGAAATCTGGATTTCTGTGTTGAGCAAATTGTGAAGTATACAGCATACTTTTTTTTTAAATTAAAAACGGTTTAAATTACCTTAAATTCTTGTACTCTAAATGTTCACATTCTTCACCAAAAAGTTCTTTGGCAGCATATTTAAAAATGTGATCACAATAACCGCCTGAGCCGGAATTCTCATGACCCCAAATATTCGTTTCAGGCTGTGGCGTATTCCAAGGCCAGTTGAAATCAACTTGTTGATATGAATCAAGAGATCGACCCTCTTGCTCTAAGATTTGTTCAATTTCAACTAGAAAACAAGTTTATTATATATGACTTGGAATATCTTAAGGCCTTAGCATAAATTTTGATAAAGTTAATAACTTACTTGAAGTAACAACGCAATCAACATCTCTCGAATTGTTGACCTCACTAAAAAAATCCTCTCTAGACGCTTCTAATTTTTTATCATAGCACGGCATAATGGTAACATGGTAAATTTGATTACCAGATATATTTAATTTTTGTGCTAAATACTGTTTAACCAGAACTCCTATTATTTGCTGCGGAGATCTTGTTGTCGCAATATAAGGAAGTATAAAATTCCCGTGGGTTTTTTCAGCGTAACAAACCCATCCAGGACATGATGAAGACAGCATTGGCAGTCTATTTTTATTCCCATCAATATTTTGGCTTTTAAACCTTTCAATAAATTCGTTCCTGCTCTCTAGTAGTGCTAGGTCGTCGGCAATTTTTGTATTCAGCACGTAATCAGCTCCCATTTCTTTAAAGTACCCGGCTAAGTGCTTGCTGCATTCTTCTACAGTTAAGTTGTACTTATGAGCTAAGCTTAGGATTGGCTGCTGGGATATAGTGAACACAACTGTTTTCATTTTGTCTATGTTTCCGAGCCGTTTATTTTCTTGACTCTCTTTCAGGACTTTAAGTAATTCTTCGTGGCTTTGTTGAGTGATTAAAACACTCTCAGCTGATGTTATACAACCGGAACATGCAAGACAATCTTGAAGGGTTATTTCTACTTTTTGTAGCTTTTGGAGGCCGATCTATTAAAATCAAGAAGTGAAGAGATTGGACAACGTAGAATATTATAAAATCTGCTTATTATAAATAAAATAAAAGTAGTATTATTTTACAAATCCTAAGTGTTGCCCGTAAATTTCATTTTCCTAAAAGTCGTTTTCTGTTAGCCCCAGTCCACTAATTGCTTAATTTGAGGTAGAATGTGCTCCTTTCGGAATATTATTTTATATTTTTTTCAATAATTTACACTATTAATGAACATATTTTCAAAAAATAAGGAAAATAGAAGTTAACCGTGCAAAATCTTGTGGGGTTCTGCGAAATATTGGTTCTATTTTGCCAAAAGGCCGTTCTTAGTTTTGATATACAAATTACAAAAATTTTGGGCCTAGAATACAAAATTTTTACTTAATCGTCATCTTACAGCAGTTTCCTCGTAGTACCCATCTTCTTGGATTGTGATCTTAGCGCCTGTCTTTGACTTCTTCGTCTCAATTTGCACTGGCTTAATGCACTCCTGTAAAAGATTAAATGTTAGCCACTTTCTTTTAAAATATTGTTTAATAAGAACTTGAGAGGGCGTAATAAAATCATCCAAATCTGTAAGTTGTAAAGCACCACTAAATCGAGACATTTTTTCTTGAAGTTAATTCTTTTTCTGCTTAGAAAACCGATCAGATGGCGAAATGAATTTCACACTGCTGTTCTGTTGACATTCTGAATGAATGTCAAAATCATATGTTTGGGTCATTCAATCAACCCGTGGTGAAATTACCCGTTGTTTTTAAATTACGCGTTACAGGTAACAAATTCTTTTGTAGTGTATTAAAATTTACCCTTAAGGATATTTAAATGTTATTTTTATATGTATGTAAACCAAAATTATTAAATTCTCATAAAAACAGAAATTGAAACGGAATTGAATCTGGCAATTACACCTGCAATTTCACCACAAATGCATTTTCCCCCTACCCAAGTAATTTCTAAATGTCATATAATTCCTTTTTGCGGATGCAACGTGCTCCGACTGGCCGTACTGTTGCAGAGAAATGAAAGAATTTCACAATAAAACTTCTCAATCAGGTGTAATGCGGTTCGGTCGGACTTATCCAAAGTTTGTGAACAATAAAGTGCGTTTCGATTTAAGAAGCACCACCCAATTCTGAAAAGAAAACAAGTGAAAAAAAGTTCTTAATAACCTCCAAATTTTCTGCCGAATTGCCGATCGATTTCCATTCAAGAAAAATGTCTGTGTCCAGTGCAAAAACGGGCGTTTCGATTTTAAAGCGAGCGACGACTGATCGGCGTGAAAATGCCAAGCGATTGTTTGCTAATAGCGTCCGCTTTGAGCTGCCCAAAGAGAAGGGCGTCAAGGAGATCATCGAATCTGTGCAGAGTGTAGGCAACTACGTGGCGTACAACGATTTCACGAGTTTTCTCCAAGACGGCAAAATTAATGTAAGATTAATGAAAACAAATTGATTTAGAATTTTACAGTGTTTCTTGCAGGACAACGATTTAATTCGAGTCGTCAGCGAAGCCCGTCAAAACGTCCATATGCTGAATCCCGAGTTTGGAGCTCTGGTCGAGGCACTCATCTCACTGCCTTGGCGGCAACGGCCCCCAGAAGTGATTGCAGAGTACACAGAATTTTTTGTAGAGTTGTTAGTAGCTCACAATAAATACGCTCAGTTTGCTATATCGAAGCTCCTGTCGAATTGGATTCCTGAAGACAATGATGCTCCTCGGTGGAAGGATGCTTGCCCTGATGAGGCCCTAAAACGAGAACTTGAGACTGTCCACAATCTACTGGATAGAGTTCTTAATATAATCCCTATGACATATGATGTCGTCCTGGATAGCATAGATCAACTTTTCCCTTACTTTAAAAAGCCCCCTCATGTTGCAGTTGGATTCCTGCACAATGTACTTTGGCTTATTAAGTGCAGACCTACCTTTACTAATGCTGCCATTAAACTAATTTTCAAAAAGTAAGTAATATTAATACAAAGCTTGTAGTCCAATGAAACTAAAAAATAAATTCCAGCCTTCTACAACTTGATGTAAATTCCCCTAGAAATGAGATTGAGGACGCCGAGTTCGAAGATGAGGAGGCTGACGATGCAACTATGTTTGAAATGGATGAATGTATTAAGGGTAAGAAACATATTTCAAAATTATTCACTATTTTCGCATCTGGGCGTTATCCCTTCATAGCACAACAGAGAGTAGAGTGAGGTCTAGAATAAACATTTAAGGAGAGATTTTGAAATTCTCACTAAAGAGGTCTAATTAAGTTAAAAAGAGAATTTTTTGTTCGAATCCCATCAAATTTAGGGAATTAGTGTCAATTTAAATTTCCAAATTTTGATAGCTTGTCTGTACCGCGACTCTGACCCTTTATGAAAAATAACTTAAAATAAACCTCTGAAATTACCGATTCTATAAGAGTGATACCGAAATCTTTTTTGCTGTGAAATTTAAAACTCACCCGCTGAATAATTTAGAACTATATAAATCCACGTGCTAATAAAAATTGTTTTAGATGAGACTGTAATGCGACATCCTATAGCCGAAACACTGGATGTTTGTATGGAAAAGATGCTGGATTACATCAAAAATTATTTGGAACCACAAAATTCTACAAATTTTACAGATATTGCGTCTATATTCAAAATTTTGTTCAACGTCTTCGAAGATGTAATACTGCCCAGTCACAACACGCATCATGTGCAGTTTCTCATGTTTTATTTTTGCAGTTTTAAGGTAAGCAAAATTTTCATTATCCCAAATATTCAATTGTTTTGCAATAGTTTTGTTTTTTCTTTTTCTGCAGCCGTTTTTGGCCGAAAGATTCTTAAGCAATCTATGGAACAAAGTAATTAATCCAAATGTATCCGCTCCAATGCGGCAGGCATCGGTAGGGTACATTGCCAGCTTTCTAGCTCGATCTAAAAATGTACCTTTAAGGTAAGAATATTTATATTTTGCGTTGCTCATTTTTATGCAGTTCCATATTTTTGCAGTATGTTAAAAAATTATCTGGCTGAAATGTGTTCATGGGCGCACAGTTACATCGAGCGAACCGATCCAGTTCGAACAAACAACTCCTTCAAGGCGAATCTCGTATTCTTTTCTGTTTGCCAAGGGATATTTTATGTGATCGCCTTCAGGAGCAAGCACTTAACATGTGATAAGAAGGGTAAGAAGTGTAAAATTTGAAATAATCATTAAAGGAACTCATCGATTAATAATTTCTCGCAGGTCTCTTGTTTTTGCAATCCCTGCAACTGTCTGCACTTGTAACATGCAGCTTTAATCCTCTTAGAGTGTGTATTCCAGCTGTGGCCACTGCATTTGCAGGGGTCACTAGAACCTACCAATTAGCTTATTGCCATGCGATTTTAGAAAGAAATGCAAGAAGAAAACTGGCTACAGTATACGCGAATGATGTAACCCTGCCGGAAGAGTTCCTTGATACAATTTTCCCATTCGACCCCTGTCTACTTAAAAAGTAAGGAAATTTTACTTTTAGGATAAAATTGTGAAAAATTGTGATTGAAAATTTGTTTAGGTCTGGTCAAAGGATAACTCCAATTTACCTACAATACCAGGCCAGTGAGGCCGAGGAAGATACAGTCAATGTCGACGCAAATATACGTCGAAAACGTGGAGATTCTGAAGTGGACGATATTGATGATTTTATTGTGGACAAAAAGCAGAAATTTAGCGAACTTTCTCGCAGTCATGAAAGAGAAATGCAATTTACTTATGGACTTTCACCGGGTTTTCATACGTAGAAGCTTGGAGTATTTCTGAATAAATTAATTTTGTTTTTCATTTTTATTTAATTAAAAGTATTTTTTTTTTCCGATAACGACTTCAGCTAATAGCTCAAACTTTTCAAAGCAAATCTTTTGAACTCTCTGATTTTCCTATTTTATTTAATTTTGAAACACAAATGCGTTTTTGGCTACTTTAAAATTTGCTGACAACACGCATTTTCACTCCATTTTAAGTTAATTCAATGCAGCGACTAAAAAAGTTTTGTCGTCTTATGTGGCTGAAATATTAGAAAATGTTGAAAGACAAGGACATATTTACAATAATATTTTATTTCACAAAAATAATATTCTTCAAAATAGATTATTAATTCCACATATTCTATCTAGTTTTAAACTTTAGTCTTCTTTTTTCTCTTCGTAGCTTCCATTTTTGCATGCACCCGAATGTGGGCTGTTTTATGTCCGGATGTTCTAAATGTTTTCGAGCAAATATCACACTTAAACGGTCTTTCCCCGGTATGCATTCGTAGATGAGTGCGAAGAACATTTTTTGCAGCATAATTCTTCCCGCAGACATTGCATATAAAACTTGGTCTATCCTTATCATGAATAAATTTATGATTGTCCAGAGTGGACTTTAAGCTGAATGTTTTTGAGCAAGTGCCGCACTGAAATGGTCTTTCCTTAGTATGAGTTCGGATATGTCTAATTAAATCGCTTGGTTTCTGGAAAACCTTTTTACACATTGAACAAGGGTGTGGAGGCTTCGGTTTCGGTACTTTCGTCTTTGTCAGCTTTGCTAATTTAGCTCCTGCCTCTTGAATAAGAAACTCCTCTCCCTGAAGTTCAGAATCATTTGAAACTGTTTCAGGTAGGTTATCGCAACTATCAGGATTTTTTTCATGTGATACGACGACTATATTTTTAGCTAAATTTTTACTATAATTAGGTAAGTCGCTTATACTTATAAATTCGGGCTGTGCTGGCTTTGGCTGCAAGGGAGTTGTGGGAATTATTTCAGTTTCTTGTAAAGTAATTGATGGAAGTATTTCAATTTTCTGTGAAGTATCTGCGGGAAGAAACTGAATTTCTTCCGAAGCAGTTGAAAGTGTTCTAATTTCTTGCGAAGTAGTTACATGAAGTGTTTCATATTCGTGCGAAGCAGTTGATGGAAAAATTTCAATGTTTTGTGAAGCATCTGTTGGAAGTGGTTCGACTTCTTGCCGAACAGTGGCTGGAAGAATTTCAGTTTCTGGTAGATTTGGTGCTTGTAGATCAACATTTTTAGGGGGTAAGAAGTTTTCATTCAAAAGCTCTCTCAAATCGACAACAATTAAATTCTCCCTCTGCTGCATGGATGAATGACTTCCCACAGAATTTGGGTGGTTTGGCTGCAGCAGCAAAATGACACTAGGCGAAGCAATATCGTTAGGAACATTTTGAATAGTTTGCACTATTTCTGAATGATTCATTTGATTTATGTCCGGTGGAACAGGAATAATAGCTTCTGAGTGATGCATTAAATTTAAATCAGATGGAAAAGAAAGGTCAGCTTCAGTTTGAATTGGTTTTAAATCGGATTGAACAGGAAATACCAACGTTTGACTCAAATCAGCTGAAACAGAGAAAGATACTTCTGGTGTATTTGTTTGATTTAAGTCGGATATATTCGAAAAGGCAGCCTCTGGTTGATTTATGTCGGGTGAAATACTAAAATCTGTATGTTGTTGATTCAAGTCTGGAACAGAAACAGTTGCTTCTGGTTGATTCAAATCAGGTGGGAAAAGAAAGATCGGCTCTGGTTGAGTAGCTTGATTTAAATTAGGTGGAACGGAAAAAATTGTGCTTTGTTGATTTAAATCGGATGGAAGGTTAAGATTCAGCTCTAGCTGATTTGTCTGAGTTAAGTTAGATGACGCGTTAATGGAAACCATACTGAAAACTATTTGATTCGGATCTTGGTCTACTTGGTGATCCTGTGGCTCTGGACGACTATCCTCATCAACGTCAGGGATATTGTTATCATTATCTGAAACTGATGCGGCATTTTCTAGTTCTTCTGTTGTAACAACATCTCTCAAATGAAGTGTTATAATATGCTTTTTGCAACTGCTCTTTCTTTTGAACGCCTTTTTGCAATACGGACATATGAAATTACGAAAATTGCTGTGTACTGATTTGTGTCTCTTTAAATCGCTATTCCGACAGAATTGTTTGTGGCACACTTCGCAGGGAGCAGTCTTATGGCCCAGATGAATTTTTTGATGAAACCCTAGGGAACTCTTTGTGGAGAAATATCTGTAAAGGAAGTAATTATGATATAATATTAAGTTTTTGACTTGACGAGCAAAAAGGTACTCACTTGTTACATACTTCGCACTGAAAAGCCTTCAGGCTAAGGTGGCTGAAATCGTGTTGCGCTAGGTGAGAAGACTTCTTAAATCTTTGGCCACATTTTTCACACTGGTAAATTCGCACGCTTTGATCCTCCACTGGCTTTTCTTCTGGATTCTGAATTATGGGAGGAAGAAGCTGGCGCTTTATGTTTTCGTTGTCTGGATTTTTCGGTTCGTGGATTGTTTTGTGCAATCTTAAATTATCATTACTTTTGAACGTTTTGAAGCATATTGAACAAGCGTGAGGTTTATAATTGCTGTGAATGCTATAATTAATAAACAAACATATTTTTTATATTATTAAACACTGTATTTAAATGTTTTTTTTCTAATTTCTTCTCAAAGAAATGTAAAATCTTAAAATATTTTTAAATACATACGATTTTTACTTACCGTACGTGCATGTCCAAACTTCTGATTGAATCAAACGACATCTGACAATAAGTGCAGTGGTAAAGTTTAGTAATTTCATTCGGTTTCTTCCTGTGTATTTTCAGATGTAATTCCATTGTATTTTTTAAGGCGAACTTTCGACCACAATATTCGCATTTGTAAGGCTTTTCTTTGGTGTGTGTACGCAAATGCCTAGAAAAAAATTGTTTGTTCTTTGATCAAGATTTAAATTAAGCTATTATTATTACCTGACGATGTCAAAGGGCATCTGAAACCTTTTCGGGCAGTAGGGGCACTCAAGCCACTTGACTCCATCAATGTTAATCTCTTTTACTATTCGATTAACCTTTTCCTTAGTCGGGTATTGACGGTCCACAACGTTAACGAACTGCACTTTTACAGGAGAAGGAGGGCATTCTGGAACAGGTGCCTGGATCTCCGATACCTGATTAGGAACGATCCGATCTCCTACAGGCATAGTGACCTGGTTGCTGGAGCAAATCGTTTGAGGACTTATATTTTGGTCATGCAAACTCATGATATGCTCGAGAATTTCAGTAAAAGTTAATTCGGTTTTTTTATTTTCAGTCTTGGTTGAATGCTTCAGCGTCTTATGGCGAGTCAGACTTTTAAGTTTACTAAAAACACAGGAACAGCTATTGCACGGGAATTGCACTTCTGCGTTTTCATTAGTTGTGTGCACTCGTTTTATGTGAGTTATTAAGTTGGTGCGTTGAGAAAAACTAGAAAAAAATGGTGAATTGATTTTTTAAATTTAAAATTTTTTTTTTGTAATATGACAGTGGGGTAAATCTTTATATAATTCCATTACTGGCTTTAATCCGCACATATATAATGGCCATAAATATTTTTGGAAGATATTAATAAACTATAAATAAAGAGTAAGTTATGAGCTACAAACCCCATTCCGCACTCAGGACAGTCGTAGGGCTTGATTCCACTGTGGAGCATACTGTGACGGTCCAGGGATGCTTTCTGGCTGAACCTTTTATTGCATTCGAGACACTGAAATTATTTTTAAGTTCTGCGTAAATTAAGAAATAGTTTAGAGTTAACAATTGGGCGCTTACCGCGAACGGTTTCACTTTGGCGTGAGCTATTTCGTGCCTAAGCAGTAGACTAGGTTTTGGGAATCGTTTTCCGCAAGATTTGCAAATAAACTTTCCGTTGTAGCCCACACTGGTGTTTCTTGAATTCCTCTGAGGAGGGCCAAAGTTGATAAGAATTGGAGTTTAATATTTTTAAGGGTTACCTTTTTAACAAGCAAAGCAGCCATCATTTCTCCTCCTCTATGGTCTTTTTCCAGGTGTCTCTCATAGTATTCCTCGAACTCGAACTCCTCACCACAAGCCTGACATTGAAAGTTATCGTTTTCTGCATGGGTTTCAAGGTGCCCTATGAAGCTGGATAGTCTCTGAAACCTCCTACCACACTCTGGACATTCTGCGGGGGCGGAACTGTGGGAAGCAATGTGCAGGAACAGATTCCTTTCGAAATTAAATTCTTTTGAGCACTCTTCGCAACGGTAGAGCTTAGCCAATTGGTGCATGGAGGACCTGTGGTACTTTAGCTCGCTGGAATGGATGAAAGTTTCATCGCAGAGGTCACAGCGAAGAGATTTTTCGAAACTCCGCGCAGCCCGTTTCTTCCTCTTTTTTCTAACTTTAGCTGGATGATTAGTAGCATTATCTTCGTCTGGAGTTGATTTGTCCTCCACATTCCCTAAAACCAGATCTTGGAGCTGTACATCTTCGTTGCCTGTAAACGTAGGCTGTGCTGCAGACGACTTGAAGGAGTCCACCACTCCATCAAGATCCAGGGCCACGAAATCATTTGTACTCAAAAAGTCCGTGTCGGCCTCATTGAATGTAAACAAAGATTTTGTGTAGCTCTCTCCTACTCCAATTTCACTAAATGTTCCATCGTTCGAACTCATCGGAAGTGTGTCACTCCACAGCTGGTTTATCGTAAATAGTTTAGATTTTTTGTCGTTTCCGACGATTTATCGCTAAGTTTACACAAATGTTATCACGAGAATTATTGTCATCGTT
Organism: Philonicus albiceps; assembly: GCA_963969385.1. Taxonomy (NCBI): domain Eukaryota; kingdom Metazoa; phylum Arthropoda; class Insecta; order Diptera; family Asilidae; genus Philonicus; species Philonicus albiceps. The sequence goes on along the minus strand of OZ017775.1, from coordinate 11,578,806 downwards.
GAATTAATCGTGTTTTATCACTTTATCGTTCCCAACGTCATCACAAAACAGTCCTTTTCGGCAAAACTGAATGCGCAAGTAACCGAGTATGACAGTTCACTGAAGAAGATGTCTTGTTTTGGGTGACGCGTGGGACATCTAGCGGTGAAAAGCTGAAAGTATAGTATACTATAGAGAAGTTCAAATTTAACAGCCGATAGGTGTCTGCAAGTTGTACCTTGTTCTTAAAAATTGACGATCAGACGAAAATGGAGCAAGCTTAATTTTATAATTTAGATTCTTCTATGTGGATTATAATTACCAATTATATGTTAGCCTGTAAGCTACATTAAAAAGAAGTGAATTTGTTTAGATGTACTTTCATAATACGGCTGGTATCTAACGTTGGAAATGCGAACAATAAAACAATACTTTCTATATGCTCTATAAAATTTTGCTTTCGTTTCTATTGACCTGATTTTAGCTAAAAAATTATTAAACTTGCGAAATTATTTATTACTTGCCAATTTCTAATTTAGGTGAGTTCAAAATTCAAAATATTTAATAAAACTTTCTTATTTTGCTCATTGATTGATTTTGTTCTTATTAGAATCATCAAAGAAATGTATCTTAAATTTGCCTAAAGTGCAGATTTTCATAGCAAGGGTTTGAAACGCTAAAATAAAATATTCATAAAATGGTAAACAATAAAATAATAATGATTTAAAATACTGATGAAGATTTTTTTATGTTCGTTTATGTAATTGAACAAATGATCGATAAACGACTATAGGAATTGTTGCGTAGTTTATGAAACCGGAAAATAATATTTTCAAGCATTTACCAACAACGAGTAACATTTATGAAATGTTTTTTCTTGTATTATTAAAGACTACGAATTTTATATATTAGAAAATTGAAATTTTGCTGAATAAGCACAGTTGCAAAATATGAATTATTAAGTCATTAAATCAGCAAAGCGGGGAGCTATAAACTAAAATAATACGACTCAGTTCTACTCCTTAGCCCAAGAATGTCTGACCGAAGGGCTCTTTGCAATTAGTGTGGGGCGTTGAGTCGCATTACCAGAACATTCAAATTGCTGGCTGCATTCGGCTGGGGGGGATGGATAAAAAAGCGTTCGCCGCGCCAGAAGAAGAAGGAGCCGGGCTCATTACCAGTGTCTAATCCAGCCAACATTTCAACGGCTTTCCGTTAATCTGTCTCCCATCGTCTTCACGAAATCGTTTATCACGGAAATAATTTTCCCCTCTTGAGCTGAAAATCACGCCGTTATCTGCATTTGCATAAAATGATAATTCACGGGCATAATGGGTCTCTGTGCATAGATATTGGACCTAAGGGGTGGGATGAGCCCTGAAGTTCTTTCAAGAATTGTGGGCGTCTAACCTCCCCCTCCTGCTTTCCAAACCGGAGGCTGCATATTACGGGCAGTACAGCCCGTGCCCCAAAACAGACAGACAGAACTTGCTTTCATCTGCGGAAGAAAACAGAAAATACAAAACATTCGGACGATTTATTCTCGAACAAGGATTCGCTCCTCCGTTTAAGCGCTATGCGCCTAATTTACTGTCTTTAATTAGATCCACTAATTGCCAAGTTGTTTTTTGTAATTGTCTTCGCTATAGCCCGCCCATTCCCAGCGGAGGGGCCCGCGCCCAGCCCGCAAGCATCACGGGGTCTCGAAACCAACAGGAGGAGCATCAGAGACATCCTCGTCCTCGTCCCCGAGCTCACCAGCAGTCAGCATAGGAAAGTACTTCACGCCGTCAGGTCTCGCGCTCCAATCGAATCTTGGCGGATGGAGAAGGATCCCGGATCCGGGACCGGGATTTCATCCGACACCGTGCGAGGCGACGATGACGGTAGTGGAGCGAGCAGTGCAGTCGCTGCTGCGGAACAGGACTCAGGACCCGGGACTGGGATCTAGGAGTTGGGACCCATGTGCAGCCCCACTTTTAAATCGCTTTGTTGTGCGGTGCTCCTGTCTCTTGCACAGCCACAACTGGGCGCACAATTTTTATATTTCTTCTTAGGTCCCCGACACTGAAAGGAAGGAAGAAGTTCTCGCGATGCGACACTCTCATAAGAGCCTGATGCAGGGCGTAAGAAATTACTTCTGATTGCATACTTTTCTAGATTTCTGGTCGGGAAAAGCGGGAGGAAGGGCGCAGAATGTGCAGCAAGAGCAGCGCAAGCAGCACCCGCCCGGCTTGGACTGGCTTCTTGGGCGGGCACCCCTCATTTGCGCTGTTCAAGCCGGGGCGAATCATTTGGATAATTTTAATCTTCACCGCCTTTTTATCGTTTTCAATTAGCTAATGCCTGAGTTTCGGTGTCCTAATTGGAGTTTTTGGGCCCTTTGATTAAATTCAAACGTCCAAAACTAGAAAAAAGTGACTCCAGCCCGCTATAAACACCGCCGGGTAATTGCATTGAGGTTGGCTGTTAGCATCGATGTTACACCAGTTTCAGTTTTCTCCCCTTTTCCAGTTATTGTTATCGTTCTGTAGCCGAAGCAAATTAAATCGAAATTGAAACAGTCTTAGCTGCTGCGGGACTCATGAATTAGGGTGCACTTTCTTGTTAAAACTCTCTAAATAGCTTCAAAGTTCCATGTGCATGCAAATGGGAACTTATCTTAAACATTGGTAAAGCTGCTTAATTATATACATAATTTTTAAGCTAAGGTACTTACCAGAAAGAAAATACATATTTAAGGTATGAATTAAGAGCTACTTTCACCCAGGTAATAAAATAGATGATACCTTAAAGATCTTAAGAATTATGTTTTAGCTGATAAATTCTTGGACGTTTCCCACTTTTGCCTGCATGTCTTTTAAATCTAGATATTTTTATTTTATACAAATTTTTCATATTCGACGTTCCATCAAAGCTCAACAGACATGCTAAAATTTACTCAAATCTTTTAAAAGGCTAGTTGGGCAAATTACTCATGGAAAAAGTTTATTTTGGAATAACTAACAGTAGCTCAAGATACGTTATTTTCTTTTTATTTATAATTTTTTAAATAAAAATGGATACAAAAATTTATTTACATTTCTAAAATTCATTTAAATAGTTTCTTTTCTTAAAACTAATTCATAAAACATTAGCACAAAAATATAAATATTTGATTTTAATTTTATAGTCTTTAAAAAAGAAATTTTAGAATCAGTTTTGGTGCATAACTTCTTCACGTCGCCTGTGTTAACAGAAAATGAAGCAATTTCGTAAAATTTGTTTCTTTCTTGGTTTCTAATTAAATAATTTGAAACGTAGATTTAAAAATAAAATGAATTATTTTTAAATTAAAAAACTTGAAAATCTTACTCTGAACGATAAGAAATATAAAATTTATAGTCGTTCCTCTTGGACACCCTTTGGCAGTGATTTCTAATAAGTGTCAACATAAATAAAAACTATGGACACCCTATCTACACATACCACCAAAAACTGCGATGCTCCAGCTCCTTTCGTGGTCATAACTCCCCGAAGGCACTTAAATAAATCTCAAAACGAAGAATTTTGCAACTCAACGGAAATCAAACCAAGCCGAAATCGGACGGAGGAAATCAAAGGGGAAAAATCTTAAGAAGCCCGGATAAGAAACGTACGCTAAGCGGACGTTAAGTATCGCATCGCAACCCTTTAATTACCGCCGTAAATTAAGTAAATTCTCGATATAGAGCGATAGTGTCTTGTCGAGAAAAACGGTCGTGCTGTAATTTACGGGTAGCTTGCTCCTTCGTTCGGTTTTGCTACCAATTCATAGACATAGTTAAGATTGGTACGGGGTAGCGGTAGCGGTGTACAGAAGGGCGGGCATCTTCTTCCCGCAGTAACAGTGCAAACGGGAAGGTCGTCGTCATAAATATAAATTTTTGGGGCGGCAGATAACCAAACATCCTTCACCCGCAAACGATCTAGCCTGTCGCTAGCGAATGGAGGCGGTATTGAAGGAGTGATAGCGTCAGAGAAACACATGCATACTCCTAATTTTGGGGGGTCCAAAAATCGAAATAACGACGCCTCTATACTAGGGTATAGTGTGCGCAAATGAACGTAAATCGCAGCAAGTAGTAGAAATATAGCGTAGAAGGCGCACTGGGTATAAAATGGGTACAGGGTGGGTTCCCCGAAGAGGCCCGGATGTGGCATCACCGCACCAGTGCTGCGAGCCGAGCACAACTCACGATTATGATCCAAAACGACTTTCTAGATAAATCTTTTCCCTTAAACTTTCGACATAAATTCTACGAGAACTGTGTGCTCCTGAATGAAATACGTTTATTATTATTATTGCACGGTGACGGGGGTCGGGCTGGTTTCTGCCGCTCAACAGAAAAGGATATGGAACGTTGATGCAGGGGTCACCCACCCCCTCCCTCCCGGCTCCGATTGTAGACCAACAGCCAAACCACCTAAGGGGTTGAAGTCATTGCAAGAAAATTATGCGATAGAGGCCCGCTGGATGTCCCCGACACCCTTACAGAGTACGGATCCTCTCCTCAGATGAGTTATAGATATCAAACGGGCGAAAACTGTTTGGCTTCTATTTCCTTCTTTTTCTTATTTTTGGATCTCTATGGTCGGGCCTTTATGGAATGGAGTATAGCGCACTCTGGCCTCTATCTTTGGATCGTTTGTCGTCTTCTGCTGCCTTTCTATCCGTAAAATGTCGGACGGGCCTCTCTATAATTGTGGTTGGTCCGTAAAGTGCTCTCGGGGCCAGACCCAATGTTGTTACGAACCGAATCATAAAATAGCCGCCTGGAGGTAATTAACGAGCCCTTTATTGCCATTCCATGGGATTAAACAAAACGACGAAGCTCTATAAATCAATCGTTTTATCCCTTAACTTATGGGGCAGCGGAATCTTATCGGGTCAATGGATTTTTAAGGGGATCTACAGTCACCCCAGAAACATGTCCTCCCACTTCGGAAGTTATTTTGAATATTAGACATACCCACAAGTGTAGGTATGTTAATTTTCCGTATTGCTGGGGTAAGAGCCCTAAAAGCCATATAGGTGCGTTGGTCAACTTTTGAAAATATATCGGCAGCTAAAGTGCCACCTGCACATAGAAAAAGATTAAACGAATTGTCGTCTAGAGCCAACAATTTGAGTTGTTGCATAAGTTTGTATACGCTTTTAAATAATATTTTGTAAGGTTATTATCATTATGCAGCTTATATAGATATTAAAATATAACTATAAATAAGCAATTATTGCCTTTAACTATAGAAAAGTAGGAAATTAATCGAAAATGTAGTTATATTGTATAATAATAAAAAAGGATTGCAGAATAATTTTCACCTTTATATTTTTTCTACCTCAATTTTTACTTATTCTAATTTTATACGAAATATCCCAACAAGGCAGAAATACCTTCCCTTAGAGACAAATAACGAAAACGAGTCTGTGAAGATTGTTATTATAGTTTCTCACCATAACGATTGAATCGCAACAGTATCGTTATAGCGTGTAATGCACGCAATGCGAACATTCAGAGATCTCTGTTAGCTCATTCCAATTAAGTATGTAAAGAGGGTGAATTTAATTAGTGTGATATCGCGGCATGAACAGCGGCGGTGCAGAAAGGATAATTGGCAATTTGGCGACACGGCGATATGCGATAATATTGCAAATGTTATCAAAACTAATCGCAGTTAAGGAATCTGTACCTACTTTAAATTTGAAATGAACATTTATCTCCCGGAGGTGGCATTCATAAAATTTCTATGAAATCTGTGCTATGGATATTTACATATTTAATTTGATTTGATGGCCTTTTTGATTATATGTACACTTTTCAGAACAATGAGATGATAAGAGTAGCCAAAGAAATCAATTTGAAATGTTAAAATTTGATGATTATTGATTTTGCTCAAAATAAGAGTAACTATTATAAAATTCGTAATAGCGTAAAATTTATTTATTTATTTTTGAAGAAATTTTAGTTAGTTATTATATTATAAACAGAGAACTATGTATTTTTATAGATTTTTCATTTAAGCAGCATACACATTGGATTCAAAACTTCAATTCAATTCATTTTTATTATTCATATTAAAAGATAAATATTGTTACGTTTGAACTCTTTAAAAAAAATAAATTTGACTGGATTATTTTAACTTTTTCTTCTAGTTGAGTTCTATAGAGTACATAGGTACATATGTATAAGTTTTAGTCATTGTTTCGATTCTTTTATTATATTTTAATCGTCTCTAGCTAATTAAATTTTACGAACGTAGTTAGAAAAATTCGTAACGTACCAATAAACGTCTAACTTGAGAGTTCTGTATTTATTTTAGGATTGCGGCCATAAAACTCATAAGAAAAGCTATTGCAATGACGGTTGATGTATTCGGTACTCGCAGACATTAAACTTAATCCCTTCTCCCTGTTTAATGCACCAAGAAGCCCTTTCGCTGCAGCACCCTTTCTAGGGCGATAGGGCATACGAAATTAAGGACATCAATCGAGCAATAATCACAAATCAAGCGGCGTCGTGTCAACCATAAAAGACACCCCACTCAGGCATAAATTATAATTAGAAAAAGAGAAATAGTACAGGGTGGATCGTTTTGGGGGTGACTTCGAGGAAGAACCGATACTCTGTAATTGCGCAGACCTGTGCCAAATGTACAACCGGAGGAGACGGTTACGTGGCGCAGCAATAATTAGGGAATGTTGCAAAAAACGGCGCGGCACTTTAGACTCTGTCGCCAAAATTCCGCTTCCGCCCTCAACGCTGGAGTCGTCTTTTGAAACAAAAGACAATCTGATGACGATTTGATGGCGCGGGGGGATGAAAGATCGATGTGACCCGATGGGACCCGAACCCGGCAACACACCCACGCTCTGATTACGTCCCCGTCCATGTGTACGTGTCCTTGCTAATGGCTCAAGTATACACCGAACGCCGGATGGGTTTTTGTTTTTACCTATCATAGACTTATTTTTGGGCTTCCCTTTGTATACGACGGGTATGGTCCCCGTCTCAGTCACAATCCCGGTCCCTGTCCCTATCCTCGGGACCCCCGAAACTAGCGTAGCTCCCTACATCGCCACTTGCTGCTGATGAGGAGGTTAGATGGGACCCAGGGGCTGCGGGCGCAGGGCCCGAAGCCCGGGTACTCGGGGTTGAATTGTGACACACAGATGACTCGTTATCTAAACTTATTTGCAATAAATTTTGGCACGGCTCATAAAAAGGATGTGTATCGAGCTGAGGAATTATTTTTCCGTAGGTATTAGTTGTTGGCGGAGGGTGCGGGGGTGGTTGGGCGGTATTCAAACGACAAACCGGGGGTAAATGCTGAATTTATATCTGTGACTCTCAGATGAGGCAATTGTCTATCTTTCCAGCAGCGTCGGGACGATACGCCTGGCCCTCCCGACTCCTCCGTAAGTGTTTACTTGGCATTATGCTACAGCGCTGCGGAGGAGTAATTTATCGCCTGCGGAGGAAGGTAGAAAGTACGTAGAAACGGCGGCTCATTATGATGAGGGAAGGTTAGTTTATGTGAGGACAAATTGAAGCCGCTCTCCCTGGAAGTCATAGGAGTCCGCTTTTTGGCCTCAATAAACGCATTAATTATGATTATCCTCACGTTTTATGAGCCGCCGTTCTTTACGGGATCTTCTGTGGGTGGAATATTGACAGATATATTAGGGTACGGGGGAGGGAATGTCTTGATCTTTGATTAAAATGTAATGGGGGATGCTTAGTGTAAAAGTTAGAACTTTCTGTCTTGAATGACTTGTGGAAATCTTGCTGACTTTTGAAAAAATGGCAATGGTTGCCCCTTAAATTTCCCCAAAGGAATTTTCTAGATTGGAACTAAGATATTCACTATATTCACTAAAATTCTAAATTAATTTGAATTACTAGAACTGATAAATCAGGAGCAGAGTCCGTATTTCTAAAAGAGAACAACATTCATTATTTGGAAAATTCAAACAACTATGCTACTAAAGCTTGCCTATATAATTAAAACTCTATCTTAAACGACCGATGCAGCCTACACTCATCCTTGGTATTATTTTCAGCAATTCACAGAGTTGTACTTAAGCGAAAAAAATCCTTATCATTCGACGTTTCACACCACTGCCCAGGTCGTAATTCATGCCGGAGGACTGAGAGCTCTTCATTGCGAGGAGGAAAAAATTTTTATTTATGTTTGATTGGCGCGCCCTCTTGTCTATATAAATCATCAATAGAGCGGCGGTAAATTTAATCGAAAACCGAACGTCACAGAAAAATGAAATAAATTCACCTTTACGGGCGTTGTTGCTCATAAATTAATGAAAATGTAAGGAGCACAATAATAAAAAAAACTGAAAAAAAGCGGCGCAGAGAAAAAATTCTTTTGTGAACAAAACAGCAAGATGCACTTACCTGAGCCAAGAGACGCGGCAATCTCGTCTCGTGCATTTCAGTCCTTCAGAAGTTCGTTGTTTCACTTTGATCGCTCATTTACTGAGCCTCGAGTCCAGCTAAATTCTCATATCCATCTGCGGATCTCCCGGCCGGGAATACATCGATCCGGTGCCGGTCCCGTCTCCGCCCGGCCTCATCGATATTCTAATTAATGCGACTGAGTGCGGGGAGGATCGATCAATGAATCTTGGCGCATCGGTACAATTATTCACCGAAGGGCCCGGGGTGAGGGACGCTTGTCCAAAAGGGGCTCCCCTATGGGGTTCCGGAGATATGAGAAATGGAAAGCGCACCGCTTCTACGCCTAGTAAACAAATCAGTCCGAATCACCTCCCTGGGAACTTTCCAGGAGACTTCCCAATCGGACTGGGGCCATTGTTCCTAATCAACTGGTGCCCTGGGCAGTCTTGCAGCATATCAAGCAGTTGCATAAATTAAGACAATCAATCGTGGGGCCTCCATTCGCGCGGGGATCCAACTGGCTGGGGCGGTGGAACGGCAAACCGATCGGTTCTGTCTATCGGTTGGAGGAAGGCCCCGTCCGTCGGTCTCCGTTGACCGGGCCAGCCAGAGAGGGGTGGTGCAAGATATTGGGAATGAAATGAAAGAAATGAATCTTGCTGCACAAAACGCTGAGGAACCGCCTATTTGGCATCAATCAACCCGAAGAAATCGTACCGGGAGGTGTAATTACGAACCTTTTCCACCTCGCCCTGGACGGCAAACACATTTAGAACGTGCATAAATCCAGGCAATAAGTCTCGAATGATGCATTGGCCGTTTCTGGCACTGGTGGAACTCGAACTGGCATGCAATTGCATTTCATGTCCGTCTACTCAACTCCACAATGAATTTTGTGGCAGGCGTTGCATTCGTTGGAAAAGGAAGAGATGGACGTCGCCGGGCTCATCCCGGGGTCTGGGACCCGGGAACCAGAGTATGTTTGTACGGGCCTCAGGGCCGATTTATGGCTATTACCTGACATGAAAAAGGTGCTATAATAACCCTGTTAATTGGCTTCTTGCAGGCTCTAGCACCATGTGCGATTTTGTGATTTTCCTCGAACTTAGAAGTCTGCTGAAATTTACAATTAGGAGCTAAGGAAATGGTGAATGGGGCTCTGTTTGCTAAAGAAAGATGCAGCTTTCAAGGAAATTTCCTATATGTATATACAGCCCCTTTTTACTATACCAGTTATATGCAGAAGAATTGCACATTTTCTTTTCAATATATTTTTTAAAAGTTTCGTATCACTGCGATCAAAAAGCAAAATTCGTGTTAAAATAAACAAAACTGAGCGGATTTCTCCATTATTTTCATTCAAAAAGAAAACTAAGTTAAAATTAAGCTTGCCATTTTTAAAATAACGAGACTAAGACAAAGATCTCAAAATCTGAACGTTTTTTATTGCATACGTACTACGATACTTACGATTACAAAATTATGTGTAATGTATAAATATTCTTTTTTGAGCTAGCTAATATAAAAATTTATTTTAAAAATACGAATGTCCGTTCGGATTTTAAATAATTAGAAGATAAAAAAAAATATATATCTCAAAATCAATTCTTATATGAAGTTAATTTATTTAGTTGCTTTTTACACACAATTACATAAATTAGAATAAATTGAACTTGAATAATAGAGGTAAATTTCTCTGTTTTTAGAAGTGCTCTGAATGTTCAATCAAAATGTTAGAATACGTACGTACGTGTATTTTTAATTACCAAAATTATGAAGATAAATCTAACAACACTAAAAATTTAATTTAATTTTACAATTTATTCTCATGGACAGAAATATTTTTGGCTAAATCCTCTAATTTTGGAAAGCTGTAATATATGAACTTCGCCTGAATCAAGAAGAGTGTTAATGATCTATTTAAAACGATTTGAAACGATGATGTTAGTTTTTGAAAATGAGTAGATTTTCTACCTTTTTGAAAAATAAAATTGAGTTGAAACTTTGGGCTAACTCTAAATAAAACGGATTATTTTTGATAAAATGTATATTCACTATATGGGATGCTATTATAAATTTTGCAAAGTAGATACATATTATTGTAGAAATTGCTTTCAAAAATAGTGGTACAATATTCTACCAATAAGGTGTACTAATTTATGTCTGTAAAAAGAGCTACATATAGATATGCATTTTAATCTAATACATATCTGCACATATTAAGTGAGCCTTCCTACTTCCACTTTAGCACTTATGGTAGAAGCCAGGTGTTTATCGAATCTCATCAGCCCTAAGTTGACAACATCCAGAGTGCTCCTCAATTGAGTAGCTATTCTGGACCACCTTCTTCTTCAGGATGTAGGAAGAGTCTCAACAGTGGGCTCACGTACAAATCTACATAGAACACGAATTTATTTGTCCTTCAAAGATTGGACACATCTATTGGATGGGCCCCATCAGCCTCGAGAAAAAGATACGGCCGCATTTCGTAATAAGTTTATGGAGACAACTTGATTGCGGCCTCGCAAGGGTATCCACGAGGACAGCATGTGTTCGAGTTACGTTTCGTTCCTATAAATGACCTACCTGAGAAAATATATTCCGATCTGGAGTATACCTACACCTCCACCTCCTTTGGCAAACCCACTGACCGGGGAACCCTTGCAGATGTCCGTTTAGTGTCCAAGAACAAATAACTCGTGATCCAAAGACGAAGCGCTACGAACGAATGGATACAAATGTGGGGCTTTTTATCCCCGAGAGTGACCCCTCCTGCTGTTGGGCTGCACATCTAAAGTTCGATGGTTTATGAAGGGTTTAAGAAGGAACGTATTAAACATGGATGGCTGGGAGTATGTGTGGGTTGGGGCGATGACCAACCTCTTTCTCGATAGATTTAAGTCACTTCCATCCGAATCACCCACGCCACTCGGGGTCCCCGCTCCCCATCGGACAGAAAGTAGGGTCGTCTGTGCGTACGGGTGGCAAGGGCATCCCGAAGGGACCGAAACAGGGACTATGTGTGTCCGTGTCCTGTCGTACGGTGGAGTCCACTGGATACTTTGACTGGTGGACATTTGAAGTCCCCTGGGAGTCATACTAAGCAGATTGGATTCGGACATTGCTGTCAATGGAAGACCATCATCGGAATAATGATGATGATGGATAAATTTGACATTCAGTGTATGTTCGGGGCTGATTCGGCTGGGATATGCCCGCTTAGCTTAATGTCGCCTTGATGTTATTGGCCAAATCTGTGCGGAGGTCGGACTTTGGGCCCAGGGGTCTGGAGTTCGAGTCCCGGCTGTAGTACGGCCGCATCCGCAATCAATCTATCAGTGGTGCAGCGATACAAAAGTGCCTGCAAATGTCGAAATTATAAACCCAATAACCCATCCAATGGGAATGTTGCACATGCACCCGCTGGAGGCTCCGCCGGGGGGCTGTTCGGGACCAGATCTGCCCACAGACAATATGAGCAGCACATAATCATAACTCATTCAGTGGATTACAGAATTGTTTTGGAATAATAAAGGCAATTGGAAGCTAGTTTATGCCAGCCGATGGATTAAAGCTTCGTGCTCTGGTAATTTATGTCGTTGGCAAATGGTCTCTATATTCAGCCAGGGCGGCCCCGGCTGTTCGGGCTGCTCGGGCTTCTCGGCCGGCCGCTCTCTGGACGTGGACTGGACGGAGGTGATTGTGTGCATGGCAATGCCGTGATTCCGATTGCACAAAATCCATTTATAATTGTACATTATTGTCAATCCAAACGGTTTATAGAATCCATTCGAATGGTAATGGATGCCGGCCGCACGAGGTGGCCGTATGATAAGTTGTGTGCACCGGACTTAATCCCTTCGTATGGCCGGGACCGGGGTCCCGAGGGTGACCGCTCCGACGTATCTCAACGCACGATTCCATCGATTGGTTGAAAATCGCTTCGGCTCGGACATTTACGACGAATCGGCCACAACTGAAGGCCACATAAATTCCAATCTCATGTTATTTCTTGTTTTTCGTGAATTTCTGCAGATTTTATGATCGACAGCTGAATTTTAACTTATTTCATTTCTGTAATCGCGACCGGTTCAAGGAAAAGTCTTAGAAATTGGAATGCAGTTGACTACGCAAATTGAATTGTCGAGAAATAAATTTCGTTTTAAACAGGTGGAGATCAATTTTGAATAATGTCGCTGAATTTCCTGCAATTTGTCTATTAAATTTTGAAATTCTTGCTGTCATACATTAAACCAAATTAACTTGTGCTAAGCTAGCTTTATTTTTTTTTGTGGGCATGCACTAAAAAAGTAGCGATTTATCTTTAGATATCATCTAAATCTAAATCTAAATCAATTATGTTGCAGGTAGTTTTTTATTATAATGTTATTATTGTAATATTTATAAATGTTGAGTAAACACAAGAAGGAAGGAGTACATATTTTACTGTACTATACGCTAGTTTTCAAACATTTTCAAATTCTGGCAGTAATACTGTCGTTTCGAGTAGAACGGTGACTAAAACTTAGCAATATTATTGCCGGTTGGAGTGATAAGGGTTAATAACAAAACAGCTGTATTTTCTTTAAATTTCAATTTCTCGAAATTTAAAACGCTTAAAAACAAATGTATTTTTAAAATTGTTCGTAAGCAGTAGGTACCTCAAAAACTATTTAATCGATATCGTTGAAATTATGAACTTTAAGTTTTCGAAGTAATACAGGGTGGTCCAAAAGTTTCTTCCCACCTATTTAAGTAAACGCATTATTCATTACCTGTTGCCAAAATTTATCCCCTCTGAGTCTACCAAAATTCTTTAGCGGAGATTAAATATGAACTCTTCAGCTATCTTAAAGATCATATAGTGCTTAGCTACGACAGCATACACTTCAATAATAGCTGTACAAAGCGTTATAGTGCATTTACAGGAAAAAAATTATTAAACAACATTTATCCCTATAGTCAAGTACAGAGACGTACCCTTTATAAAGCTAATTTGAGTTACCGTGGTAATTAAGGGTTTTTCTGCGAACCTACCTGTGAAATTTTATTGCTCCTGACCTCAAGGATCCTTTTTATTGCCGGATTTATCCTAAGTAGTGATTTTTGTTAGAACATTTTATACGGGCTACCTGAAAAATCATTATTTTTTTAAAGCCTATCCTAGAGGACTTTTGTGCTTCTTCATTATGGCTTCGAATAGGATATAAACAAAATACAATACAAATTTAAATCCAAATTCTTGGCGAAATAGGAAAATCCGTTTCCGAAATATAAAGGACACTAGGCGTGGACAGGAAAACCGTACGATTATGGCTTGAAAGGAAGAAAGGCGATATACAGGACAAAAGATGTTCCGGTAGACCGACAACTTTTTCACCTACAACAAAATAAATAAGGAAGATGGTGGAAAACAAGACAGGCAACAAGAAGGACAGCGACCAAAAGGATAAATCAATCCGAAAATTACCAACAACGGCAAAAGACAACGTCTCGATCAACGGATCAATGGTACATTAAATTGACGAATTGGGGAAGACATGCTTACGTGAGACGAGTAAAGCCACTTCTTACTGCAAAGAATGTCACAGATAGACTTAACTTCTGTAAAAGGTTGCAAAGCGAAGGTTTCTGTGAAGATAGTGCTCTTGGAAGGTCTAAGAGAGCTAACGTACTTTTTACGGATGAATGCCCAATTGTTTTGCACCCAATGCCGAATAGGAAAAATCTGAGCGTTAGAACAAGTGATTCAAGCACTATTCAACCCATACAAAAGCCGAAATTTGACTTCAAGATAATGGTTGCAGGAGCAATCAGCTCACGTGGAAAGTCGAGACTTTATGTTGTTGAGGAAAACACAACCGTAGATAGATACCACTACCGGAACAGCATTTTACCAGCTTACGCAGCATGCCAGGATCACAGAAGACAGTTTCCAGATAAAAAGTTGGTAATTCTTATGCAGGATGGGGCACGAGCGCATACAGCAAAGGCAACATCGACACTGGCAAAATTGATGTTTTCAACTGTTTGGGAAGATTGCCCTGAAAACTCTCCTGACCTTAACCCAATTGAACACATTTGGGCTAGACTTCAAGAGAATGTATTTAGACATCCGATGCCGAAGAATAGACGCTAATTAATTGCACGAGTACAGCAAGAATGGAGCAGCTACACCGAGGACGAATTAGAAAATTTATGTGATAGTTTTCGACGACGTATTTTAGAATGTATAGATAATAACGGTAGACATACGCATTATTAGTAATAAGAATAGTAATCTGTATTATATTAGCATCACAAATGAATTTCTAATTTATGTTTATTAGTTTGCTTTTTATAACAAAAAGTTTGTGGGGAGAAACTTTTGGGTCACTCTGTATAAATTAGTTAGTTATTGTAGAAATATTAAACACAGAAATGCTTTACTTTGAAAGAGTAACCTGCTTTGTTTTCAAAAGCTTGAAGAGATTTATTCTACATTTATTTTATGATAAAATTTAATGTTAAGTTTAAATATTAACTACCATCAAAAAACAATTTTATTTTCGAATAAAGTAATTGTTACCTCGTTACAGGTTTTATAACCTTTTAAAGTATTTCTAATTCCAATCAAGGAATTTGTTTATTCCAAAGTAACGTAAAACTCAATAGTTTGTTTTAAAAACATCATCATCTTCTATATCACCATCGTCTACACATACCGTTTGAATGTTAATAAAAAATTGGAATGATAACTTATAAGTTTGTAATTTACAGAAGATATCATTTCGGGGAGTGCCTGATTCAGATACCGCTGTACTATTTCATTTATATTATACATATGTATGTCTTATATATAACAATTTATTTGACAGTATATATCTAATATTATTGGTGGGTTTGATACCCGTAAGATGTAGTTATTTAGTAAGTACTTAGCTTTTATTGATACACCAAATTTAGTATAGTCGTATTACTATTAATAAAGTACAACCAAAAGTATTTTAAAAATTATTTTTACATAAATGCCAAACACAGTGGTTAACAATCTTCTGAGAAATATTAAAATTTTTCCCATTCCTAGCTTTCATCACGTTTTGATCTGCTGGTAGATGAGTGTTTCCATCTCATACCAAATTTAAGCACCAATTTTCTGATAAAGAAGATTTTAAGTCTCCCATCGTTCAGCTTTGTTCGAAGTCTTCAAAGCGGCTTGACCTTATCTCCCAAGGAGTGCTCGCCCACCCCTGGAGAAAATGATTATAAAGTCCAAGCAGGGAAGACACAGAAGCAATCACGACCGAGACAGGTCCATCTCAAGTTGCGGTCGAAGGCTGCAGCAGAGCAAACAAACGTCGACCACCGTCCATTAAACAATTACCACCGCCATAATTTCGGATTCCACTTCATGGAACTTGAGGAAACTTTTCAAAAGGTTAATGCGGAGGGATGGATGGGTCCACTAATCTCAGCAGGAGTTTGCAGCCTCTGCTTGGGCTGGTCCAGGTTTTGGTCCTTCTTTGCTACAAGTGAAATTCGGAACGATGCGATGGGCTGCATGCAGGGATTCTTCTGGAGCTTCTTCATAACCCAAAGAACATCCCTCCCCCGTTCCCGCCTTCTGCTAATCCTCTGAGTTCGGGAAGCTTAAGATGTGGTCTCGGGGCGACTAAAATCATGTCAACATACCCATACAATTGCAGGACAACTTAGAAGAAACTTGGACCCGAATCAAGTCAAAATTTATCAGACATTGGTCCTCTCGGCTTCATCTTCGGCCATAATACATCCGTACGATGGTATCTAGTGCCATTAGCACACTGTGGGGAAGATTCAGTCGGAGCAAGGGCGGTGCGAACCCAATCGAAAAGGTATATCTCATCTACTCCCCGAAATTATTGCACGTCCCCGGAAAATTTTCACGTAAAGAACAACTTTTAAGACAAGGCGACCGTTTCGGGAAATTCATCCGGATTTGGGGCGCTTGAAGAAGGAGCACCCGCGCGCTCCTTGAGCGGTATATGTGCACACATGAGTACTATCAGGGAGCAGTCGCACCACTTGGGGAAATCTATGGAAGATGATGGTCAAAAGCCATATCAACAACACTAAATTATTGTTATCAGAGGAGACTTAGAGGTTACGTCGGCCTCCGGAGCGGGGGGATATGTGAATTACCATGTATTAGAGTCGGCCTAGCAGTTAGCTCCTAAATCTTTTGGTTATGTGCCTCCCCATTACTGGCCGGGCACACTCCAAAGGAGTTAGTTAGAGATTTTAAGTATTTGGCTAAGTGGAGGCAGGACGGGGTGGCGAGCTGTATGCTGTGTAAATCCAGAATTGGCATAAAGGACATATCAAAGGAATCTTGGGGGCGAAGTGGGTGAGCCCGGGATGCCATAGGGGTGCTGTAAACTTTTCACCATTAACCATTCAGGCAGGAATATTTTATGACTTTTGAATTAATTTATAACACTACCTCAACTCAAGTCCGCCAGATACCATCGCTCCTCCTCGCATGAGAATGAAGGAAAAGTTTTTGGGCGAAGATTTCGCCAGAATAACGAAGAGTGTCTTTGGTCGGCATTTTGGGGGATATGATAAATGTTCGAGCATCCTTGAACCTGAACAAAATCCTTATCTGATAATGGACTCTGAATTCTTCCATATTATATTCCTAATTTTTGGCTCTTATTCATTTCAGTTGCATTCCATTCATTTTAAATCAGTATATTCGAATTGTTTAATACTTCCATACGCAACGGGTTTTATTGGCTATTTTTTCGTATTCATTTTATATTTAAATAGTTTGTTATTTATTTAAAAATAACCCTTTAAAAATTTAAAAAAAAACCATAAGATATTAAAGTAAAAATAAAGGTTTTTTTTTTTTTTTTTTAAAAGTGGGTCTACATTGAATTTTAATAGTGCAAGACACTTGTCAGGGATTCTACTTATTTTTAAAATGGCTTTTTTGTTTTTTTGTATAAACATATATAGTAAAAAATGAATTTCTCTTCCAATACGTCCCATTTTTATACAAAATTGTATTTTGCAATTTCCATAAGTACTCTAGTAAATCTTATAAATATATTTTCGAATGTTTGGATTTGTGTTTCAGCTCACTGTATTAAGTTTAAATTGTATTTTCACACCATCGACAATCTGCCTTCTTTTTAGGCTCTAACACGGGAATTCGTAAATATCACTCCTAGGACTAGTCTTTTGAAATTAAATAACAAGTTTTAATTAGAGTAAATAGACAAAACCAGACATAATATTTTACTCAATACAAATCAAAATTTTAATTTTATTTTAGTAAACTTATTGATCCCACTGAAAACTTGGAGGACCAAATAAGAATTAATGCTATTATCTTAGCATAGGATCTCCATGTTTACATTTTAATTTAAATCAATGGCTGACCAGGCAGTGTTAAAATTTTATATAAATTTTCAATTGACTGATGATGATAAGTCAATTTTCTTTATCTTGAAGTATCAACTTATAAGATTTGTAAGCGTTTTGAAATCGACCGGATCCGACTATTCCTGTTTCATAACGAGTAAAGGACTTGCGACGAATAATGAGTATAAGTTTTTATTGGTGCCTTCAGAAACCACTTTTATTATCCTTATTCCTTCAAGCATAAAAACTTCTCAATTTAATATGCTCCCAAATTACACTTATACGATACATTTTAGGAAACAAAGAAATATCTTTAATAATAAATTTAAACATAATATTTATATTTATAAATTTAAAATTGTATATTTTACAATCATCATATTATATATAAAGAAATACAGAAATGCCTTTTAAACTATTGCCTGTTGTTGTATGAGAAAGGCCCGGAATTAGTGCAAGCGCAATCATAAATTCCAAATACTTGGAATTCAAATTGTATTTTATATTGCCAATCTACCGAGTACTTCAAATTAGCAATGCCATGTATAAGTGTGCCATTTTCAATGTTACTTTCATATTTCAACGTTGTAAAAAGACTCAGTAATTTTTTAGAGTGCATAATAGTCATTCCCTAAAGGATGATAATTGTGATCGTTTCAGGTCAAGGGTAAAGGATTTTGGTCCTTTGAATCTGTAGTTAAAAAGTTTATACTATGGTAATATGACATTATTCCTGTTCAATTGCATCGCAATAATTTTTTTTCTTAGACACGTGTGAACTTGCTTTGCGTGTCTATTTTTCCGTATTCGTTAAGTCACTTATGTGTACATATTTTATTTGCCTTATTGTAGGTGGTTTTTCAAAGTTAAAACTAACTTCGAACCTGCAACATATTCAAAAATATATAATATCTTTTAAATTATGGAGCTTTTACCACATCGTATATTATATTGCTTACATTTTTAAACGCAATAGGTGCCTTTGTTTTCTACTAAATCAACAAGTTTTTTCCAGAGCACAGTATTCAAATCAACAAAACATACTCATACCCATGAAGCAGTTGTTGTTAACCACTTTTTCAAAACATTTGCCTATTGTTTTCTTTAAATTAATAATAATAGATGTAGGTACAGGCAGATACAACGAGATAATAAAACTGTGTTTCTCATTGGCTTTTATATATAAATGCTTGGCGAATGCTTATTATCAATTATTGTGTTAAACGCTTCAAACAATTCCGTGAAAAGAGTGTTGAAGAAAATTATTGAGGTTTTATAATAAAGAATAATAGTTAGGAAATTGTCATATTTTATCTGTGATTTTATTTCAGATGAAAATTACATTATTTTTTGCGATAGCATTTGGGAGTATCTATGGAACGGAGTGATGGGATGATCCTAGACGCCATTATTTAGGAAAACGTAAACCCGGCGATGTAATAATTTTTGAGCAAGAAGCAATAGCTCGTCCAATCAAGGCATATGAAAATTATATGAATTTTTACATTCCACTTCCGGTAAGTATTAAAATAATTTTAGAAAATACTGCTTTATATGTAACGTTATATATTCGTAGAATGAAATCCCACAATTCAACATTACTTACATATCCTTTGAGAGTAAGGAAGAGAATTCACTAGTTTTGCATGACGGTGGTCCTGGCTATGATTTCGCGAATTTATATTTATAAATTTAAAATTGTATATTTTACAATCATCATATTATATATAAAGAAATAAAGAAATGCCTTTTAAACTATTGCCTGTTGTTGTATGGGAAAGGCCCGGAATTAGTACAAGCGCTATCATAAATTCCAAATACTTGGAATTCGAATTGTACTTTATATTGCCAATCTACAGAGTACTTAAAATTAGCAATGCCATGTATAAGTGTGCCATTTTTAATGTTGCCAACTATTTCTCCGTTACTTTGGTCATCAATTCTCACTCTTGTTATTCTGTACAACTCTTTTTCACCCTTAAAATAAATCTTTTTCATCAAGAGATTTTTTAGAAGGAAAGTATTAACTCACCGAATCTGGAGGGAAAATCAATATGTATGAATGAAATGGGTTATACCAAGGATTGTCGACCTCATAATATTTAGAATATAAAAGTACTTCGCCAGGTTCAGGGTCACCCTTCGATGTGACAATTCCATTAGCTGCATAAATGAAGATCGCGAACACAAATAAAACTTTCATTCTGAAATTAAAATATACGTTAAGCAGGTTTCGATTTATAATTGGGGTACACATGTTTTGTTTTATTTGCTATTGCATTGTTAGGAAAAGTGGGAAAAATTCAGTTGTAATAGAACCAACTTTGAAAATATAAAATTTTACAATCAGCAAATTAGGAGAAAATACAACAATAGGTGAACACTTTTAGTATCTATTCAAAACAACAATAAGGAACAAAATCAAAAAGTAGACTTACTTCACTGATACTTTTACGTTCGATAGAACTGGATCTTTTATGGCTGATTCGAACTGAACTCAATATATATACCAAATAATCTAGATGTATCATTTGAATGAAACCGCTATCATATTACTGAGCTAACACATATATTTGTGCGCATGATGAAATGTATATTTGAGTTTCTACAAAACACTTGTGAAACGTTCTTTATTTAGCTCCACATGCGACAGACATGGTTTCTTGTTTTTGTAATTTCAAAATTGTGAAATATTTTAGATTTACCTATAATATATTTTTTTGGTACAATGCTAACTAGATATATTGTATGTAGTAAAATGTTTTTATGCCTTTCTTGTAAATTATATCTAAAAACCCAAAAAGATGAAAATTTAAATGATATTCCAGTAAAAATGTCTTTTACTGAACGTAGGTGAAGATACAAAATGTTGTAGTAAAAATCACCAGAGATTTTCTATTTCTAGAATTTCTAGAATTCTATCTTCGAGTAACTTTAACCTGCATTTTCGTTACAATTACTATAAAAACAAATGTATATATACAAATTTACTAGGATCTAGTCGAAAATTATTTAGAGTGAACTGAAAATTATTAAATTATGCATTTGGTTTGATACATTTCTCTGGACGACTAATCTAGTAAAGTCGTAAATTAAATAATGAACATATTAAAGTTATTTCTCAGGATAATAAATCATGTTTTAGTACTGGCATTTGTTCAGGAACAGTACCTTTTCTGTTATTTATTAAAATTTTAAGCACAAATTAAATAAATGATATCTGTAACAGGGTTTTTAGGACGGGTGTGGCGAGTTTTATTCTACCTGCAACCTGCTCCTTACTTCTGAAATTTATTTATAGCAAGGTTTCTATTTTTAACAATCTTATGTTTCACTCTTGAAATTCACCCCGTACTCTATTAAGAAATTTTGGGAAATTTTTATCTTGATGATTATGTCCTACACCTCAAAATCTTAACGTTTTTAACCTTGACGTTCCGGTAATTTTTCTGAAAAGAGATTATCACAGATTCAAGTTGTCCATTTGTCAGATTCACACACAAAAAAAAATTTTTTTTTGTATTGCATTATTACATTTACATACGTTGTTACAATTTTTTTTATTTCTTATCAATTCCATTTAGAATTTTTCATTACTTTCATATTTCAACGTTGTATAAAGACTCAGTAATTTTTTAGAGTGCATAATAGTCATTCCCTAAGGGATGATAATTGTGATCCTTTCAGGTCAAGGGTAAAGGATTTTGGTCCTTTGAATCTGTAGTTAAAAAGTTTCTACTATGGTAATATGACATTATTCCTGTTCAATTGCGTCGCAATAATTTTTTTTCTTAGACACGTGTGAACTTGCTTTGCGTGTCTATTTTTCCGTATTCGTTAAGTCACTTATGTGTACATATTTTATTTGCCTTATTGTAGGTGGTTTTTCAAAGTTAAAACTAACTTCGAACCTGCAACATATTCAAAAATATATAATATCTTTTAAATTATGGAGCTTTTACCACATCGTATATTATATTGCTTACATTTTTAAACGCAATAGGTGCCTTTGTTTTCTACTAAATCAACAAGTTTTTTCCAGAGCACAGTATTCAAATCAACAAAACATACTCATACCCATGAAGCAGTTGTTGTTAACCACTTTTTCAAAACATTTGCCTATTGTTTTCTTTAAATTAATAATAATAGATGTAGGTACAGGCAGATACAACGAGATAATAAAACTGTGTTTCTCATTGGCTTTTATATATAAATGCTTGGCGAATGCTTATTATCAATTATTGTGTTAAACGCTTCAAACAATTCCGTGAAAAGAGTGTTGAAGAAAATTATTGAGGTTTTATAATAAAGAATAATAGTTAGGAAATTGTCATATTTTATCTGTGATTTTATTTCAGATGAAAATTACATTATTTTTTGCGATAGCATTTGGGAGTATCTATGGAACGGAGTGATGGGATGATCCTAGACGCCATTATTTAGGAAAACGTAAACCCGGCGATGTAATAATTTTTGAGCAAGAAGCAATAGCTCGTCCAATCAAGGCATATGAAAATTATATGAATTTTTACATTCCACTTCCGGTAAGTATTAAAATAATTTTAGAAAATACTGCTTTATATGTAACGTTATATATTCGTAGAATGAAATCCCACAATTCAACATTACTTACATATCCTTTGAGAGTAAGGAAGAGAATTCACTAGTTTTGCATGACGGTGGTCCTGGCTATGATTTCGCGAATTTATATTTATAAATTTAAAATTGTATATTTTACAATCATCATATTATATATAAAGAAATACAGAAATGCCTTTTAAACTATTGCCTGTTGTTGTATGGGAAAGGCCCGGAATTAGTGCAAGCGTTATCATAAATTCCAAATACAAATTCACGATTACACAATTAAATACTCATTGGCCGGATAAAAATTATAAAGTCAAAGGCGAATTGAAAATTTATGTAATCCATAAAAGCTGTTTACGCAGATACTAATAAATTTCAAATAAATATACTTCTATTTAAGAAATATGGGTTTTTTTTTCCCACGGACATAAATGTTAAAAATGTCTCTTTTTCTCAATAAGTGATTTTATAATCCTTTCAACTAGTTTGTTCTCGGCTAACTCTGATTTAATGTTTCTGGTTTTGATATGGCAATTCAATGTGTTTGTCTTTGGGCATTTGATAAAGAACTCTAATATAAAATTATTCCACAAGAAATAAATAGTTTTACTGGCAGTAATAACTTGTTGTCTCCAAGTCAAAACGGTTTTCGGAAAGCATACAGTACCTTAATAGCATTATTAAAATTATCGGAAGACGTACGAGAAAACATCAACCTGGATAGGTCTACTTTGTTCTTTCTGCTTAATATGTCCAAAGCTTTCTGACTCTATTAATCATATAATTTTGCTGTACAAATTGCAAGTTCGTTTTGGGATTTCCATAACTTCGGTTACTCTAATTAGGAATTACTTAATAAGTCGGTTACATTGTGTACAGGATTTTGAGTTGTTGAATTTAAGGAATAAAACTATTAAATACGCCGATGATGTACAGTTATATTTATCTGCGCCTAGGAACAAAATCTGTGATACAATCAGTGATATTAATGTTGATCTTGAACGTATTCGTCTTTGGGCAATGAGTAATAATTTAGTTTAATGTACTGAAAACGCAAGTCATTATTATTAAAAAAAATTACAATTCATATAAGCGGGCTGCCTTCCATAAAGTTGAGTGATGTAAATGTATCTTTCTCAAGTAAAGTTAAAAGCCTGACGGTTATTATAAATAGTTATATGACCTGGTCGGATTATGTTCACGCTTTGTCTGGAAAGATTTTTGCGTTTATAAGTCAATGGTGGATCTTCTATCGATAAGTATAAGAAAACATCTATTTACCAACATTATAATACATATGATAAATTATTGTGATTGTTTATATTCATGCATGGATATGCTGGGACTTTTAGTAAACTGAAACGTTCTTACAACGCCTATTACGATTACGAAAATTCTACCATATCTCATCGTTTCCGGGTAGTATATTGGCTGTGTCGCTAATCGAGCATCTTATCTTCCGCAAATATGTTTAATTGTTCAAAAATTCTTAAAGGTAAAACTTCTATTTTTCTATGTAAAAATGTCAAGAATCTACAATCATCTAGAACACCGAATCTATTAATACTTAATAGTACTTAAGTACAAGCAATCGAAAAACTCCTTTATTGTAACGACCGCGAAACTTTGGAATAACTTGCCCATTGTATGTAAAACTGCCAAATATGAGTCTTTTTACTTTTTACATTATCAATTTTGTTATTAGTTTTGTTACTTCTTTATTAGCTTATTTTTTTTAAATTTGTATGCTTACTGTTTAATTTCATTTAATTTGTTCATAAACTCTCTTATTTAATATATGTATATAACTTGAAACTTTGTAATGTACTTTTTAAGGTTTGGAAGTGTTTAATGCAAGATTTGTATGCAAGGAACTTTTTCAATAAAACTTCTTCCCCTCTAATTTATTTTATTAAGTATAGGAAATGTCACGACAGAGGTGATCTCATATTGTAAAGGGTTAAATTGTATTCTTTTTGTCTTTGATACATGGATCGGATCCACAATTTTTGATTGTTGTAAATAGCTCTGGCAATATGCTCTCAGTATTAATTTCTACTGATATCTTTTTAAATTAAAATTTTGTGATCGTTATATTGAATTTACCATTTTCAATTTTCAAATGTTCTTTACCTTTTTGGATCAGCTATCTTGAATTTCAAAATCGATGTTCTTCAACATTCTCAAAATTCCTCAAATATCAATTTTCTTGACAATATTTTAAAATTTCAATTTTATGTAATTAAGGAAAATATTTTTTATTGTGTATCGAAATTTAAAAAGGTTTTTTTTTAGGGTGTTCGTTTCACATGAAAATAAAACTATTAAAATTTCAAAAGAATATATTTTCAATAAATTAGTAAAATTATTTCTTTAAAATTTGTAATTCAATATCCTGATACCTTGCAGTCCATAAAGGGGAGATTGGTACTTGTCAAATTGTTTTTATGATATCTTGAACATTTTAATTATTTGGATTTAATTCGTTGACAGTCTGCCCAACAAGAAAGGAACCGATTTTTTTCAAAGAAGATAACAGATATATCTTAATCTCTTTCTGTGAGTGATTGTACCATGGAAGGGCTACGATGCCAATACTATTTTATTTCAGTGTTGCTTGAAACGTCACAGTTCGCGCAAATTAACGATCCCAACCAAATATCGAAGTCAATTGTGCAGGATCTGGAAAGCAGAAAATAACAACAACAAGCAACTTTGGACTGGCTCAATCCCAAATCCCAAACGCCAATCCAATTGGGAATGTGTGGGGTATAATGAAAAGCCAACTCGTTAGAAAGCCTGTGTACAATCTCAAGCAGCTAACGCGAATTCGGAAGATATGGCGTTCCTTGTTGATTGAATATGCGGAAAAACTTATCGAAAGCATGTCCAGAAGATGCTAGGCCATTCTTGATATCGGCGGGGACTACACAATTTATTAATTGGTTGCGTCGTAGTTCTTTCTATGTAAACAAATTAGAAATAAATATTTCCTCTGTAAGTAAAATAAATGCGGTTCATTTCTTATTGAATAAGCTTATTTCACTGATTCTTCCTGGAAATATTTTAATTAAAAGGTAGAAACTTCCTGAGTTTGTGGCATTACACAACATTTAACAACATTTTTGTAGGAATATGCAAAAAGTTCAGTTACACATTTGAAATCAGATTGAAGGTAATATTTCGAAAGTAACATTTTAGCGATGGTGGCCAGTCCGGTGAATAAAAATACGTATGGTGTCTTCATTGGTACGTTGTCTTGTCGCGAGATTTATAAGAATAAGCAGGAATTGATCTTGTCCTCTTTTCAGAGTGTTTAAAAGGTTTGTTATTTTTCAAAAACGCTGCACATTCTTCAAGAAGTGATATTTTTTTTATATTATATACAAACATTATTATTATTTAGCCACGAAAGAGGTGGTGGTAAAATTGGTGAAATAGCAGAATTCAGAACTCAGGAGCGAATCATTCGCGGGGCTGGGGCATGCCTCTGGCGTCAAGAGGGTTGCGATGCGAGCAAAATTCCGGACGCTCCGTACCCCCGCATTTAGACAGCCCTGTTACATAGGGCATAAATAAATGGATCTGTTAAGTGTTGAGCAATTTTCCACATGTGCTGACATGTGCTGTTGCAGCGACCACCTCCTTCTGGCTGGGTGCTGGAGGGAGACCGAGCGCTAGATTCGCTAGAAAATCGCCCGCTGTTCGCTCAATAGCTTAACTGCAAACGGGATACAGTTCCATTCGGTGAAGCTCCTGTGATGGCAACAGGATCCAGTTTGTCGGATGTATACCGTAGGAAGGACCCGCAATAGCCCCCATTCATGTGTACGGGCGCATCGCTGGGTGCATCCATTAGTAGCGCGGCATCCGCATCTGAGATACATAACACCCGTACGTCCTACTCGGCGCGTCACGTCATAACACACCTCCTTCGGTCCATGCAGCATCCCGCATCCACCGGCATTCGCCAGCACCCTGTATTCACGACGATTCAGTCGAAAAATCCACCCTAGCGAATGCAGAGCTTAAAAGCTTCACTCGTGGAAATTCTCTCGCGGGGGTGGATTTCTGTTGAGCTTGTCATCACATCATCTCATCCCCCTCCTCTGTTCCACCTTTGCCAGAGAGGCATAAATTTTGCTGATGTACGCTCATTAGGTAATTTCGGATTCGTATAAATTTCCGCGCGCATTTTGATTTAATTTTGCGAACATTCCGGGGGGCTGCAATTAACTGCCCCAGGGTCCGGGACCCGGGACCTGGAAACTGCTCCCAGAGAACTTTGCGGAGGCGGAATTTATCTGTGGACGCATAACGGGGCGAAAACAGATTAGATCAGTTTTTCGAAAATAGCTCTAACGTTTTACTGCAATTATACATAGACTCATTTCCAAATAGTGCCGATAATGAATTTATATTTTCCATATCCATAACCCTGTTCCAATTCTCGTTCCGAATAGTCCAGAGTTTAGGGAATTGGTAAAATATTTAGACAAAATAAACTAATAGCTGGGCGGGTAGAGTTAATAAATATTCGAGGCAGGCGTACTTAACATGACAAAAAAGGACAATAATAAATTAGCTGCGTAACTAGAGAAACTAGAAACATAAACAATATGAACGTTTGCGGTCAGATTTATAAATAAAATTCAAAACAGAAAGCAAGTAAATTGCTTTATGTACAAATTTATTTATCTATATCCGTTTTATATTTGGCTGCCAATTTTTCTTTACCCTTGCTCAATATCATCTAAAACTAAAACAATTTTTAAAACACTTTAGGAGGAGAGTTAATACAATTTAACTATGATAAGTTCTATGGTCTGCTTTTTAACTTAACTTTATAGATTCATTATGAAAACAGATTTCATTGAATTGAAAACCCTCTTTTGAGAAAATATCTTTCATTGATTTCATTTTGAGATCCTCTTTAAATTTTGTATACATATTCAGCTCAATTATTAAAATTGTTGTAAACGAAAAAGTAAAATTGGGAGAAAATTAATGTTAAATAATTTATTGGATGTATACCGATTTAATTTAATTGATAGATTTATGTTTTTTTGCTGGTATATGGATTAATTTTGAATTTTAAGAGACTGCTAATTGTTTCTTAGGTTTTTACGGGATGCTCATTTCGTTCCTATTACTAACATATTCAGATACAAGAGGGTGAACAACTTTTGGATTTAATTGTAAGTTGCATATCCAATAAGGTAACTAAGATTTATTACATTTAAGTAATTTTAATAATGAAATTTTGTATCTAGAATATTTTTGATCTACAGATTTTGAAAATTTGATATGGAAACTAAAAATTTATTGATTTCATCGAAAATCGTATCATTTTTTATAGATAGGCAAATTATATAGTACCCGTTTAATAACATCGGCTGAAACTTGGTAACTGACCTTATAGTTGGTATCTTATTTGAAAAAAATTGATAGATTTATGGATTTTTAACATAAACAGTATGTCACAAAAGTAGGTTTCCACACTATGAATTGGAATTTAAAACCAAAATTGTTGTTCAATTTTATTTCATTAGATTCCATAATACTCAAATTAAAAGAAAACTTAAAGATATTTTCAATCAATAAATGAAACAAAAAGTCACTTTTCAAAGGTTACATAAATAAATTTCCCAAATTGTTAGTACTCACAATGATCACCGTTTCTTTGTCACATTTTTGTCATATTCATAGTTAATACAAACGTTTTGAACTCTTCTATAGTAATTTGTTTTCAACTTCTCTTTATGTAATTATTCAACTCATGGATATTTCGAGGCGCTTGCTGTTATATACGATGTTTCAAAATAGCCCAATCGTTTTTAATCGACGACAGATTTGGGCTTTATGTAGGTCATTTTAGAGTATTCATATTATTACAGTTTTCGCAGCCGAGCGGCTAGCTGGTAAAACTAATCGTGCGCATCGTGCTTGCAATTTAACGATATGAGGAAATTTCTTTGTGAATAAGGTTTGTCCGCCGAGGCAAAAGAGTTCAAAAAGTAAAAGGAAATGGTAGATGTTTGGATTCGAGGTACTAGACAAATCTTCATTAATTGGCTACTGGCTAGTACCACTATCACAGACGTCTTAATCGTTTAGATCGAACGTCAGTCCCTATATCCACTTGGTTGAAGTGCGAGGATAAATTTTGTAATAATATTTTCATCCTTTAAGAATGTTAAAAACTTTTTGCGGTGTACATAGGGGCATTATCCTGTTGCAGTACAAATTCATTTCTAATTAGTATCCTTACTTTAGATATTGTGAAATTTTCAAAATGTTCATCGGTTTTGGCTTTACCTTTTTCCTGCTCCATTTACGCATAGACATCTTCATACCATTAAATCCTGTTAAAGTGCCCTAAATGTTGGTCTAGTACCATGCGTATACATTGCTTTGAGAGTATTTGAAACGAAACATGAATTCATCAGTTCAAAGTATTGAATTTCAAGGCTCTTGTGGTTTTAGAGCATGATTTTGATAAAATACCATTATTTTTTTTTTCATATTCAGCTTATTTACGTTACTATCTTTACCATCTTAATGCAGTATTTTTCATATAATTTGCACTGATGGAATTTCATAGTCTTTATTTTGAAGCTTGGCAAGGATTTTATAAGGTGATAGCAATGTATTAGCGGTTTATATCGCCATAATTATAAATCTTTTTATCGACTCTTTCGGAAGTGGTTCTTGTCCTTTTCCAATTGTCGTATGAGAATTTTTATTATACACTAGAACTACCAAAACCAGTCAATTTTTACTGGTACTCAATTTCCTCCCTCATTTAATTGTATATTTTTGAAATTCTCTTCTGATTTATGCCAAAGTTTAATAGAATTGAGAATTACGATATATTCAAAAACCTTTTTTCATTAATATTTATTAATTCATATTTGAAAGCGTATTAAATTAAAGGTGCAGAAAGTTGTTAAAATTATAGACTTGGGAGCCGGTAGTTCTAGTGTTAATTATTTCAAATTTTCCATTTTAGACGTTGAAATGAATAAAAAACACAATTCATGATTAAAAATTTAAAAAGCAGCATTAAATCTTAAGAACTCCTTGAAATTAACCTTTGTTTTAGATTAATCGTTTTTAATAGGAGTTATTGCGTGTAGCTTTATCACTCAAAACAGCAAAGGTTTAATCATTTTACTATTATTAAAATGATTAAAAATTTTTGCACTGGAAACTTACTTTTATAGCATTCGAAACTGAACTGATATGTATTAATAACTGAAAAAAATTTATAGTATAAAGGTTTTGGAATCAGAGCAGACGTGGACTAAATGCTTGTAAATAAATTGTGTTTTTTTAATGAGTGAGAGATTAAAACACATTTTGAAATTAAATGTGCAGTGAAAACTTATTGTTGTGATACAAAGATACAAAGTATCCCATAATAATCTATTCGAACTAGCTTCTTAGCACGCGACTAGCATTTCTTACATCGACGAGAATACCTCTGTAAGAATGTCTTTTTAAAATGAAGGGCACAGGGATAGGGGGCTCCAGATCCATTTGATCTCTCCAGAAATAGTGCCTCTAGGTCGCATCAAGAAAAACAATGAATGGCCCCTCAAGATGTCACGGAGGACATACATTTTTTAGCTTAATGGACTGGTGCATTAGGGCGCTTTTGGCTCAATTCTTGAGTTTTGCACACCTCCGTTAAATGCATCTAGGTGTTACCGAATGTCGCACCAGTCGTCGTCGTTGTGGCCATCGTCGGCGTCGTCGTCGGCGTCGCCTGCCTCCGTAGTTGGTACGATTTTCGTGCTCTAAGCGTCGCGACGCTCTATGACGCGATGCAATATAGTATTATTTGCTGGCACTAGTCGCTGGACAGAAGCATACCTGGCCATACTCAGTCAGAATTTATGAGGCTTTTTTCAGCTGCAGGTATTTTAAGGAGTTAATTGATGTTGTGTCGCGTAAATTATTCTGAAATTAAGGTGGAAGCCCCCAACCGGGTGTCTGCAATGCTTTTTACGTTTTGTTTATATCTGGGGCGACGATGAAACGGACTCTCTGGCAATAAATACTATTTTTAATGGCCTGCAGCCTTTTCGGTAATACTCGAGATGAAGTTTAATGGATATTTTTCAGCTTTTCGTATAAAATATAAACTTTGTTCTTTGATAGCAATTTTTGCTTGGTCCGCTCGTATTTTATGCTCCTCATGAAGGGGTTCGCCCGCCCTTTCACCTCCTCTGCCATTCATCGACCGTGTGCCGCAACTTGTTTTCTTTTTTTTCTTTCTATGTGGCCCCTTTCCATTGGGGCTCACCTAATCTCTCTGTAAGCCATTCCTCCGAGCCTCCGTCGCTCTTCCTGATATAATTACAATTGAGGAAAGAGATCGGAAACTTTCATTAATTCGGTTCCCAAGAATGAGGGTCATCACAGCAAAAATGCGCCACTCCCTTCTGGTTTCGTCCAGCAATCCTTCGTCTGTCTGTCCGTCTGTTCGTCTGCCTGTCTACTCTTGCACCTTTCCATCTGGCCATGTGTACATAAAGAAATTGAGTGTCCATTGCCAGACGAGGAGGAATCGGTCTGGACCAAAAAATAGTCATCTCATCTTGTCCCTGGCACGCTAGTGCTTGGTGCTCGTAAAGGAAAATGGTCCTCGGAGGTGCTTCAAATATTTTCCACCTATTACACCAGAAGCGCAACATCGTTCCGGTAGCGGTTCCATCGGCGTCGGCGTCAGCATCGGTGACGCGAAGCACTGCTCTTGGCCAGAGCAGACCCGTTCCTGGTCCAGAAGAAGTGCCGCACCTCCTCCAGACATCTCAACGCCTCATGGTGGCCAAACTCGACTTCGTCTAATTGCTAATTGCAACTCACTGTGGAAAACATTCTCAAAATGCAAATGGCAGCCGAATATAATTTTTAATTAATTTTTTCCCTAGTTGGTGAGTGTATTACAGCGGCGGTTGCTGGATGGAATTTTTTATAAAGTTTAATGGAAAAAACCTGCGAACAATTTTAATTGGCAGCATTTCCGGCAACTCCCTTTGATTAGATTCTTAAAGTGGTTGGGAGAGAGCATTTCAGATGATAAACCATTCATGCTGGCGTATCGTTTTCAACTTTCATAAATACAATTAAAAAACATAAAACACTTTTTCAGCATTGCTTTTATTAAATAAATTTTTAAAATAAATATTACTCAATGATTTTATTTTTATATCGCAAAGAATTGTCATTGTAAAAAAGTTAAAAGGAGTTTGAAATAAAAAAAATGCTAACTGAATATAAATTCTTATAAAATATCGCTAAAATATTCTTCATAGCAATATCTTGGCTAATTTTGAAAATGGGGTGAATCGATTGAGTGGGCTACTGATGTCTCAATTTCGATTGCGATCTGCAGGGACAATAATTAGGTCAGAAAAGGCCGTTTCTAGTCGCGTTCCAATTTTGTGTAGGCATTGATTTAGCTACAGTTCATACGATCCTTCGTTCATCCTATTTCGATTAATATAATTTTTGTTGCTTTTATCTCATAACTAAGATGATTCCCTATAAATATCTAAAATATTTTCTCATACTTTCTTCTCCTTGGAAGTAATTTTTACTAAGCACAGCAATAGTTGTTGAGAGGCGATTGTGAGTCAACATCGGAAATTGAAATATAGAAATCTTGAGTCGGTTACAGCCAATCACCCGATATTGGGCGTTCAATTTGTAGGGACATTGACAATCCACCCTGTAGGTTGTGGTCGAAATTGGGACATCAATAGCCGCTTTAAAGACTACACTTCCTTATACAAAAATCATTTATATATGGACTTAATATTCCAAGTATTGGTGTCGATCAAATTTGGCCTATGCATGCAAAGCAATAACTTTTCCGCTGCATGTGAAAATGGTATGAATTGACTATTGGTGGGCGAACAACTCAACTCAACTAATTTTTATTAAAATTGTAATTGCGCTTGTTATGTGCTTTCGATAAAATTTTACCTATGCAATTGTCGGATCAATATTTCCGTCATATGTATTCAAAAATTGGAAATTTGGGTCGTACTATATAATACTGTTTAAATTAACTACACTTGGATGAATATAGTGAGAATATTTTGAGTAAAATTGTGTGATACTCATGCGTAAAACTGAGGCGATTTTTACTGTACTCAGTTAACACGATTGAAAAAATTTCTTTTTCAGATGTTATAACATTTGATCAGCATTAATAACAAAAAATCACGACAGTAGCACTTTATTACAGTTTTTTGCGAGTTGAAATTTTATTGAAAGCGTCAAGAAAGCCTAATTAAATACACAAGGAAGAACGTTCCCCAATTCCTTGCCTTAGGCCCCAATTTTTAAATATATTAAGATTCAATTCAAGTACCAATATCTTTTCATATTTTAATATTTTACGAATAAAAAAATTTGGGTGAGCATAATCAGGACCCGGTAGGGCATGCCCGATGAGGATAATGGATCAGGTTCAATTAGGTTCACACTGCAAATCCTAGTGCGTTTTTTTAACTCACTTATATGTATTAGGTCTACCGGAAAGTTCTGTCCGATAATTTCGTTTCAAGTTTGAATATATATGGATATGTTCGTTTGAGTTATATGTGGCTGTATATCTTTATAATTGCATTTATTACGTGCCCTTCGAAATTAACTACAACAAAGGTAACTCATGTCATTGTCAGCGTGTCGAAATTTGCTAAAAGTTTTTGGTTGCTGGATGCTGTTTCGGATAGAACGTGTAGGATATGGTTCGAAAAATTTAAAGCAGGTGATTTCGGCCTTAGTGATAAGCCATGCTCTGGACGGCCATTTGTGGTTGATGACGATAGTTTTAAGACCTTGATAGATCAAATGATGAAAAGTTCATTACATATGAAAACAACGTAAGGTAAACAGCGTGAACCCGGAAAACATGCCTTCTTCACCTCTACACCGAGCTTCAGCCCTAAAAAGAGAATACTGTGTATATGGTGGGACATGCAAGGTCCAATCCATTATGAGCTTTTGGAACCCAAGAAAAAGCTAAATCGGAGAAATATAGTCAACAAATGGACGAGTTAACAAAGTACTCCAAGAAAAAAAGCTCACAATATTCAATAGGAAAGAAATCATACTGCATCACGATAATGCTAGACCACATGCTGCTTTGACGACTCGCCAGAAAATCTCAGAGCTAGGATGGGAAATTCTTTCGCATCGACCATACTTCCCAGACCTTAACCATCAGATTTTCACCTATTCCTTTCTTTACAAAATTATTTGATGAGAAAAAAATTAAAAAATGTAGAAAACGTTTACGTTTACAGTAATGCTGCTGTAGTTTTTCGCATCCAGAGATTTTTTTCAAAAATAGGTTTTATAAATTACCATCCTGCTGGGAAGAGGTCATAAGGAACGATGGAAATTATATCGTACAATAAATCTAGTTAAATATGTTAAAAATTGTATCATTTTCTTCCTCTTCAAAAACGGACAGAACTTTCCGATAGACCTAATATTATTTTAGTGTATGGTGTTATTTTATACTCATTTTCTTCTGAGTAAGTATTACATGCTTATGTGTATTAATATTTGTATACGTTTTTGGTGTATTCAAACTATATCCATTACCTTTTGCAGGTGAGATTGATTAACCTTGCAGTCTCAAAGAAAAATGCTACTACTCAAAAATGCCGCCTTCCCTCATTGCGTCAATCTCCATTCCTATTTTCTCACTTCCAATTCCCCCTTGTATTCGATATGCTTGTCCGACTTGGGAATTGGTTTATAAAATTGCTATATACAATTCTACAGGTGAATTATATTGAGTGAAAATTCATCGAACTTATTTCTATCAATGGATGTAATACTTTGGTCTTAATGTGGTCATGAAATCATGGAAAACCCAATAATTCTAGTATCATTAACGGTCAAATTATACTACGTTGGTCCTAACATGGTTCTAATCAGGAAAGTCTAACTGTATTCCTATCGGATATCTTATTTTGGTTTATATTGGGACCTAAGTTGAATAACCTCATAGTGCTAATATTTGGTTATCATACTCTGGAGATCACGTGTATCTAAGAAAGCATAAATTTTGAGGGATGTTTTAATAGGTCCTCATATGTTCTAAGGATTTCCGTCAAAAGGTATTTTTTTTAAATCGCAGTAATAAATAAAGTAATAAAATATGGTGATTTTTTATTTAACTGAAAAATATTTATTAAAAGCATGCTTTAGGAGTCCTTAACTTAAGTAATTTTATAAAATTTCTGATCATAACCATTTTAAGCTTTTAAAAATGGGGGTAAATTTTGTTACTTCTTCTGTAGAAGGGTAGTAAATTTGTAGTGTGAGAAAATAAAAATAAATAAATTGGCAATGGGAGCAGTTATGTGCCTCAGTTTCAACCAGAGTAGACTTGCTTTATCACCCAAATAAAAAAGTGAATTAGGCGCACATTTCGGGCCAAAAGTACTATTACATAGCTCCTTCCCGGTGCAAAACTCAAGCCGGGTGAAATTATTTATAAATTTTCTCCTTTTACTTACGCGGAGTTATCACGGTGCGGGAACGGGTGGGCGACGGCTATAAAGTAGTCCTTAAATTGCTGCTGTGCGCTCCATCTCCGCACATCGAACAGAAGTGCCACAGGATATCACAAAGGGCCGCGTGTTTGTATCGCGTCCCGCCACAGCCGGAATCCAGCATCCAGCATCCAGCATCTCGGGGATAAATCCACTTGTTAGAACCATACCGGGCCACCGGGATACATGTGAAAGGTCGTGGAATGGTATAAGGTCGCGAAACACGCAAAATAACCTCTGGGACCGGCAATATCGTAAAGAAGCGGGTGAAATGGAACACCCGTGGGGATCCTGAATTTATATGGACGTTCCCGGGATGTGTGCGTGTGCCACGGGAAAGTTGAAGGTGCTCGCTGGCGGCCACAAAATCTACTGTTCCCGGCTGTTCCCGGCCATTCCCGGCGCAGAGCACTTGCTCCTCAGCGAATATTTCACCTACCCTCTCAATTTGGCTCCTTCTGCGTTATTTTTTCCTTCGTTATTTTCTTCTTGTTCGGCATTTAATTCTTGTCGCGCCTTTTCCTGCTCCACCACCGCCCGAGGGTCCTGTGGGTCTCCTTCTTGTTTTGTTTTTTTTTTTCCTTGCGAAGGGCGAAGGGTCCTCGTAGCGTTTACCACAGAGCGGTTGAGTGATGAAAGTTTTACAAGGCGGAGTAGCAGCGGAAAGGGCCACCGAAGGAAACCTCTCCCCGTGGCCTTTTGTTTATTTCAGTAGACAAGATTGCTTCGGGGATGAATTTTTTATCTCTGATTTAAAACTAGCAAGTTGCGCAAATATTTACACAAATTGAATGTCCCATTAGCTAGATATACCTTGAGAAAATGAGATACAGAAAGTGTTTCGAGGTGGCCAATTTATAGGGGTGAAACGTCTAAGGGGAGCTGCCATGGATATCGTGATCGCGACTAAAAAAAAAAAAAGTAAGGGTCTAACTTAGGGCCTTATTAAATTAGACGGAACCTTCAGATAACTAAGATTAGTTTTTGAGAAATCAAGATAACCTCGAAATGAAATGGCACGTTTTCTCGTACATTTGAAATATCTTTTTATATTTAAAGTTTGTCATTGCATCAGAAATGAAAGTATTGCTTTCGATTTAATGAATAAACAATCTTAAGATGCTAACAGATGACAAGTGTAAAACAGATGAAAGTAATTTTTAAATTAATGCTTACTATAGACTTTTACAATTACTTACCACATGTCCTTAAGGATGTATTTTATATAAAAAAGTTATTCAAAAAAAGTGTATATTCGGCAAAATGACTTCGTTTGATACGTTTTTCAAGGATAAGTTTCGTACAGTATTTAAAAATTATTTTGAATTTCGCTGCAATATGAAAATCGTCAACAGATATAGATATAGCTATTTTATACTCCATCCAATTGAGACAAAATCTGGGAGTTTTCAAAAATTGCGTTTTTAAATATACAAGAGAAGCAATTTAATGTAAATTCATCTCTCCGATTCAGCTAAATATTTATACGCGGCACCCTTTACCTGTACAAAATGGGGTTTTTCGTCAAAAGCCAAAAGTCCAGGATTCCTGATGAAAGCCCATCAGGGATGAAAGTCACGAGCAGTCTTTATTACGGTCCGACACCGGCGGAATGAAACGCATAAAATATCCAATCATAACAATCATAGAAAACAGCAACAAACACTCACCTGTGATGATTCTTTGGAATCCATCCCCCGGTCTCCCTGGACGGACAGAGGGTGGAAAAGCTAGGCCAGCTAGGTCCAAATGAAACCTGTCCAATATTGGGGAAAAACTGGGAATTTCCGCATGAAAATGTGATGAGATGGATACCGAGACGAGAAATAATAAAAAAAAATGAGTCGGGAACGCCAGAAATAAGAAAAGTACCTTTGGGTGAGGGGAACTTGCTATGCCAGAGCATCACCCCCGCGTTCATGTGAGTCCGCCCCGCCCTCCATCACCCCGTAAATAGAGCGTCTACCTGAAAAATAGCGATACTAATCGAGAAGGCATGACCACGACAGAAGATGGGATCCGATTCAAGCATGTCTATCCAGGGCGAATGAAAGGATGAAGATAGCGTTCCCGGAGATGCTGGACTATTGTGGATCCAGGAAATATTATGTGGGGGGTCTGACTGGGCGCAATGATTATCCAGATCCCTGGGCATGGGATTATTGGGAAAATTTCAAAATCAGCTGCAGGCATGATTCAAAAACGAATGAACTATTCAGGGAGCTGGCTCTATTTGCACTCTGACTTTGGTGGAGGTGAGCCCCAGATACTCAGAATATACCCGGGGAATTCGAGAGCTCCGGGACTGCATATCGCTGTCACCTGTCCCGGCCACTACATGGGCGATGCAGGGATACAACTCCTAGAAAAATGGGTTTCGGCCAAGAGTGTCTATTGCACTTGACTGTAATAAGTACTTCCGGACGTATAAGGATCAACAGACCCAATCGATTACCTCTTGAGTACCACTGAAGTATGAACATTCCTCTTTTGAAGAGGGCGGAGGCCGACGACGTGCCCCATCGTCTACACAGGAACTGTTCCCGAATCTGTCGCCGGGCTTAGGCTTTCCATAGACAGGTGCAGGGCTCCTCTGCAAACAAAGGGGCACAATGCCAGACGGGGGTGTAATCCTTTATGGGGCTCCAAAGATATTTGCGGTCATTGTGTGCCTTTGTTCCTCCTCCAGCTCCTCCAAATTCAGGTCCAACTCCAACCCCAATCACTATCTGCACAGACCTAAATCGGGGAGGGAGGCGCACATCTATGCAATTCTGCTAATGCTTAGCGATGTTGCGAGGGCGGCAAAGATTCTCCGAAAATTTTCTCCAAATTTTTGGACTCGACGGGAACCACACCGACAGAAGGTTCCCTAGCTTCCGGATATTCAAACTTTAGACCGCACCAGGAGCTAATTTGCTTTGTGATCAATGTTTGTTTTCGATTTATTGGCTCAAGATTTTTTCGCTGGCATCAGAAGAGGTGCTCTTCTGGCCGCTCAAGTGAAAACGTATGCAAGAATTTCGGCTTTGTGAGCCAAACATCGGTGGATTGTTTGTTTCTGATTGTTATGAGGAGGATTTTCACAGACCATTACGTCTGCAAGGGTTGTGCAATAAGGGAAAGGTTTTCTTGTAGGTATTCTGTCTAAATGGGCCTGGGACTCCCTTTAGGTATATTCCGAAAGATTCCTGGACAGTTTGTAGGGGAAGTACTCCAGTTTTGCAGATCATGCTAAATTTATATGTAGAGCTGATTATCCTTTAAATGTTGTTACGTGAATTTGGAGGTCCTTATATATGCACATAATGTTTGAATAAAACGTTTTTCGTTTTATCAGAAGTAAAAGAAAACATTACCTAAAATAACTTTACGAAATTTAATATCGAACGAAAACAACGAAATTGCCTACTATGCAATAAGACTTAGAATAAATAAAATCTATTTTTTAATCTTTTTAAAAGGAGGATATTATCAATTCGGCTCGTATGTATGGTATAAACCAATATTTTTTCAAAATATTTGGAATAAAATTTAAATATAATTAGGAATTACGTTAATTTGAAATGTAGAACTGCTGTAGTAAAGGAGGGGAAATATACCAATTTGAAATAACCGTGGCTAACAAATTTAATACTTTTCGCTGTTGCTGAAAAATGTCGCATTTTTTTTTTGTTTGAAATTTTTCGGTAGATTATAAATTTTTAAGTGAAAATTCACAATCACTTCGCATTTTTCAGAAAAATTGGGTTAAAAAACATAAAATGCAGTATATTGGCCATTTATGAAAAACAGCAAGTAAAATTCAAAGGTTTATCTTAGGAGTTTGTAGTGTGACTTATTTAGAAGCCTGAAGCCTATTTGGGAAATGTGAAATACGATTACCCTTTTTTAACATCTTAAAAAACAAGTTTTTCATGGAAGTTCACCTTAAATGATTCCAATTTATCATCTACCAATTGTATGAAATAAAAGATTTTTGTAAATAAGTAAATTTCATGGAAAGATAGCTAAAAGCTAAACTTCCACCTGAACTACTTTTCTAGCTCTCTGGACAATCCGTGATACGATATTTTGACTCAATGTTTTTTTTAAAAAATGAAAGGTGATCGAGTAACTTTATTAACAAATTAACAATCTACAGAAAACATTTCAGTATCAAAATCACTGTAGACCTGTGCAATATTTTATTGTAATGCCTTTAATTTATCTTAATATTTTTACCAATGTGATGGCATCGGCAAACCGTTCGCTAATTGCTGGTGACACCACATTTACAAAAATTCAATTCAGCTATTTACTTTGAAAGGGGTGCAAGTCCAAAACGCCATAAGGTCTATTTTTTTTATATTCATTTAAGGTAAAACCGTTATTTGCCGGTGTCATATGTAAATTGAGACTGATAGTCAGTTGTTAAAAACTTTTCATAGTATCAAAGTTTCGCTGATAGATTATATAAATTAAATGGGAAAACAAAATTTGTGGTGGCCTATTTTATAGATGTTTTTTTAATGATAATATCAGATAATATCATGCCTACATAGGCATGCCTACATACATATTTAAACCAAGGGTTTACTTTATTGTATCAGAATATGTATGAGGGATGGCTGAAAAGTTTTTAACCGAAGTCATCTACGCATTGTACGAAAGTATCCTGTTTTTGCAGGATAATGCGCTCGTGTACAATGCGCGAGACGAGAATTTGAAGAAATTGATTACCCACCACATAGACGAGTCCTAGCCCCCAGCAATTATTTCCTGTTTTCCAATTTGAAACATCCGATGACGAAGAAATGAAGGCGGCAGTGTACGAGCATTTCGAAGGCAAACACAACGAATATTTGTTTACTTGGTTAAAAGCACTTTATGACAAATCAGGTTTATATAATCAAAGTTGGTAAAGTCCACAGTGCCAAAATGTTCAGTAAACGATAAAAACGATTATTTTAATAATTACAGGTAACTATTCTAATGTTAAACATTATTTATATGCAGAATGTAATACATTATGGAAATACAAGTGTTCATCATGCTCAGTTCAATACTTTTGAGTAAAACCTTAAGTATAAGATGGACTTTCCCAGTTTTGTTACCAAGTTTTGGACTTTACTAAGTATGTAACTGAATGTTTAGGACTTTCCTATATTTGTTACCAACTTTCTGGACAGGGTTGAATTTAGGCGTCAGTGAAATGGAGGCAATGGAGCCTTCCTATTGGTCGAAAAGGATTTTACGCAAATTGAAACTCAACTCACTTGGACTTTGCTAGGTTTGTTTGTAAAGTCAATTTTTAATTTGAAATAACAGTCGAGATTACTAGAATTTGTATAAAATTATTCTACGGGGTAAATATAGATACGGAAAAAAATGTGTTGCAATTTAAATCTCACTTTTAAAATTTTGTGGACTTTACCAACTTTGATTGTATACCCCTGAAATGTAAGAAGTGCATTGAATTAAAGGGATTAAGTAGAAAAATAAATTTTTTATACATTTCTATCAGCATTTTTAATACCCTAAGCTAACATTTTTCAGTATAATGCTAATTGATTTATACTTTAACAAAGCAAAACTCCAAAAAAATTTGTTTTTGTAATAAAGTCTTAATTATTTCTGAACATATGGGGGGGGGGGGGGGGTGTGAGTACATGACCTTTACACGAGTAAATAGTTGCCTTGATCTTTATCAGTTTGTCGATATTTTTCATATATAGTTTTTCTGAATATTGCGTTTTGTTTGAAAGGAAGTTGTATTTTTCCTCTGATGCATTGTTTTGTTATAATTTTTTGCCCAACAGGAAAACGATGATATTGTTCAAACCATAAAAAGAGCTATAAATTGATTATTCCAGACTTCAAAACTTTATCCCGAAGTTATTACTGAAATTCATCACTGTTGCGAAATCGGCTCACAAAAAAAAAAAAAGGTGCGTTCCGCCCGCATTTAATTTCTCCATCAGATGCGATGTCCGACGGTCCTGAGGGCCGTTCGGGATGGAGTCTGGGTGCAAAGGCATAAAATTAAAACCATTGTGGCAATAACGAGCCAAACTAAAGCCTTCATTGATATTGTTTCGATTTTTCCGAAAGGAGAAAAAAACTTTAGGGTTCGGATATTTTATTGCATGGAAGTACTTATCCACTCATCATCACCCCCCATCCCATGGGTGACGACCCGGCGCGGCGGTTGTATTGGCTTCAGCGACTCTTTTTCACCAGGTCGCTGAAACGCACGGCGTTGTGCTATTCTGGGCCGCGAATTACCGCCCAAAATGAAAATATTTCATTACATAATTTTGACAGTTTTATGATTTCAACGGGACTGGGAAATGATTCCAATCCGGGCCATAACTGTGTGTGAACATTTTCCAATTGTGTGATTTATCGTCAGACGATTCGATGGCACTGCCCGACGAGGTTTTTTTTAAACGTGAGGTGGTGGGCCTTTTTGCGGTGCGATGCATTCGAAATGAATGAAATTGTTGCAGGAGATATCCTGAAATGAGGATGTTGGCGGTCCTGAGTTAAAACGGATCACAATAAATTTCCTTAATGCATACATGTCCGCTGGATTCTCCATTCGCCCCCACGAATTGCATTCAGAAAAATATTAAACAGAATTCTTATCAAAAAGAACAATTTCTCTTATTTAAATTGGTCCATGGGAAAATTTGAATGAAATTTGATGTATAGATCTCTTATTAATTTACTAACTACACAGCATTTCGATTTATATCAAATGTATACTAAAAATATAACAATTTATCCAAGTTAGTTTACAGTAGGTGGCCAGCTCATTATAACCACTTTGATATTTTAACATTTCATAAATTGGGGGTAATTTTATCATTGTTTAAATAGTATTGATATAATACATATATGTATCACTGAAAATTCCAAAAAGTCTGCTTTAATAATTTATTGTTAATATTTAAAAATATTTGAAAATTTTATATTTTTTTTACCATTGCTGCAATTCTTATATAGTTCTCTATGTACATTTTTATTTATTCTGCACAGTGCCATATTTCAAGGACATTTTAAACAAGGCTTTTATGGAAGGATTGTGTATTTTATAAACTAGGGATTTCAGTTTTAATACCAGACGTTTTCTATAGAGTTTAAGTCGCTAGAATTGCCTGGTCAAGGAAGGATAGGTTCACTCTTCTCGTTTGAGTCCTGTCGTGGCGATGTAAGGCAATGTGATATTCTTTTTGGTCCTGATGCATTGCACCATCTACTTTATAGAAGGGGCCTCTCCTGCTTATGTACCCTCAAAACATTACTCCAGAGGAATGCTTCATTCTTTCTTAGATACAGGAAGATTAAAGCTTCTTTTCGAGCCTCCTTCGCACAAAATTTGTTGAGGTAGTATGGATTTCATCGCTGAAAACAATCTGAGAAACAATAAAAATTTCGATGTTTAAATTAACACAAAGTTTAAAAAAGGAGAACTTATATATTAATTATATATACTTAGTTTGTTTCAGTCATCTGATCTGAAGTTATTTTTGGAGTCAGTCTAAGCTTTTTGTGGGTCACCAAAAATTTTAAATTCGCGTCATTGGAACTTCCTTTGATTCTTAGAATATTGCAGATTTCCCTTAATGGTAGTTAACGATTCGCGGCAAATGTATTAATTATTGCCCGATCTGTTCTTAGGGTCTCTTGATGACCAGAGGTCGACGATCGACGTGAAGGAATCACTTGGCCTTTGTTTCTTTCCCAATTAAACTACACTACAATGGCTGATGCCTTCCAATGTAGTGATTTCCTAAAGATATTGTTTTTTGCCTTTAATTAATGCATAGGTGAGATTTTTTCTGATTTCCTTCTTATTTTCTAAAAATTAGAATATTTCTATATTTAAAAAACGCAAATCGCTACATTCAAAAACCAAAGGACAAATTTATCAAAAACTTACTTTTATAATTTGTAATAGTTTGTAATACAAAATTTGGAAAGAAATGATATTTTTTCTAATTTCTGTAAAAAATTGTTGATATTAAGAAAAATTATGATCACTGAAATTTATACTATACTGAAAATTATACATATACCTACCGAACGGTATATTATTTCTTTAAAAATGAAAATATGAAAATGCCACTAAATAGCTTACAAGGAAATTTTGCGCATGATTATAATGAACTAATGAATAAATATGGTCAAGTATTATTTTGTTTACATTTAAATTTTAAGGTATACTCTTTCAGTAATTTTGCAGCTTGTAGCTGGCAGTTAGTTGTGCATTTTTACTTAAATACAATCTCTTCCTAATTTTTTTTAATAATAATGTCGGTCTGGTAGCTAAAGCTATTTTTGTACATTTTTCCAAACATATTTTTACTCTTCTTTCGAGCACGGTGGAATCAACAGTTTGTCAAATTCATCCTTCTTATAAATAAATTATAAAAATTTCATTACAATTTCATTCATTAATCATTAATCATTTGTATTTTTAATTTAAGATGGAACTGGAACCAATTTCTTCCAGTTTCGCAAAGATGATACACAGAAATAGAGCATTATTAACTAAATATTTGTTTCATATCTTTGAAACTCTGAGCATATGTGAATATGTCAATATTTAAAATTGAATATATTTACTTTTTATTATTTTATTATTTAAAATCTGGCATTTTGTTATTGAAACAACTGCAGAAAATTTGTAAAATTTGCAGGACGCATTTTTTTGTTTTTCTGAGTATAGACTTTGTGCACTCGCATAATCAGCCATACATTCCCCTGGTCAGACCCTAAATAACTGGGGGAACACGTGCAATCGCACTTCTTTCAAATCCTTTTCTTATTAGCTATAAATTCGACCCTAGAAAAATCTTTCAGATG
This sequence comes from Philonicus albiceps, assembly GCA_963969385.1. Lineage (NCBI taxonomy): Eukaryota > Metazoa > Arthropoda > Insecta > Diptera > Asilidae > Philonicus > Philonicus albiceps. The sequence continues at coordinate 11,534,978 of OZ017775.1, read as the reverse complement.
TGCCTGCTCCACTCCCGCCACAATCTTGGGTCGTGCATTGTGGAACAACTCCACTGGGCGAGCTGAAGATGTTTTATATGAGACACGTCCATCGCAGGGAGGGTATCCGGTCGCGTCCGGCGTAGCTATCATCCAAAAATCCATACTCGTAAACAACTGCATTTAATCGGTTCTTATTCTGTAATATATAAAATTTGTGTTTTGCCGTGGCCTTTTGTAACCTACAGGTCCACACGAATTGTCCTTGTCGATTGGGAACGGTGGGGTCTTTGGTCCCATACCCAGGACAATCCTCCACCGTTCTGGTAGTAGCCGATTCCACGGACATGGGCATGAGCATCTCGAAGATATTTTCGTTTGGTCTGTTATTGTAGGACAACACCAAAGTATGACCCATCGAAACAAATGGCTGATAGAGGGACCATAAGATACTGAGGGATATAGATATCTTGAGCAAAATACACAAATGGCCCTGACAGGGGAGTTGGTCAAAGGGTGGCCAATACCGTAAAACAATAAGACACAGGGGAAGAGACCGACCGCCGAACCCGAGAGGAATCGTACTGGAAGAAAATTACAAGGAAAAATGGCCAGGATTTTCAGTCGGGATGACCTGTTATAGATATTTTGTCCATTTTTTCCAATACACAAACTTAAATCGAACTTTATTGATATTGGACATTTCTTTCGAGATATTTACACATCCGACCTGGATATGAATACGGATACCAAATGGCCGCAAACGGGTGGTCCCTTGTCTTCTTTTACTGCACCTAAATGGCCGGCAGATTTGCGTAAATTTCCTTCCAATTACATTTTTCCGCCCCGGGAGTCGCACACTCAGCCGATTGTATCGAAAATGGCAGTAAAGTAAGTTGACAAGATACTTTCGACGGCTGCACTAACTTAGAACGCCATATCCATGAATCGTAGGACGAAATGAGTTCAAATAAAAAATAATTTTAGTTTTAGTATTATTTCTCCCGTTATCAAAAGAAAACCATTTCAATTATCTGTATTGACCCTTGAACTATTCCAGATAAAATTCTAAAAATGAAAAAAACGAGTATGTCCAATACAACCCATAACATTCGGAAAACTGTCTCTGTCGCGTAGCTTATTAAATCCCTCTACATTTGCATTTATCTCTTCATTCTTAGGCCATATAATTAAATTACCTATTTATTTGGTAATTAGGCGACAATTTCTTATTGTACCTTTGGATTTATTAAATCTATCTCCAATTTCTTTGAGAGAGTTTTAATTCGCCAAAGCCCACAATGCTATATATAACTTTTCTTTCAAACATATTTCTGAACGACCAAAAATAGCAAAATCATCTTCAAAAAGCAACAGTAAGGTAACGAGATTCTTGAAATAAAATGTTAAATAACAATCGATTCTAAACAAAATTACATTGTACATACTTTGAATGCTTCTCGGGACATTGTATGTTTATACAAATGTACTTTAGGTATCTTTGCCCGTTCATCATATGCTTTTAAAAGTAATTTTAGATATATTTTTCCCTTTTTATTCCATTTCTTGTAGGTTTATAAATGATTCTTAGCACCTTGCGTTTTATTATCCAAATTTGAAGAGTCAACGAAAAATTTCCCATCTTAATTGAATCTAATAGGAAAATGATAAAAAACAACTTATATTTATTTATTTTTTATTATTTACATATATTATTATAAAGACCGATGATGCAATCTTAACCAACGTGAAAAGAAATTTAGAGTATGATTCATATTTTATTATTTCGCGTAAAAATGATGTGATAGTGTAAACACAAATGTTCTATTCACCTAAAATTTTGTTTTTGAAATACAAAAAACAAGGTAAGTATTCAATTTCAAGTTGTTTTTTAGTGCCTGTATAAGTACAGTAAGAATTGCGAAATGAATTGAATTAAAGCATTTGTGTCAATAAAATACAATTTTAGGCACTAACAGACAACTTGAAATTGAATACTTACCTTGTTTTTTGTATTTCAAAAACAAAATTTTAGGTGAATAGAACATTTGTGTTTACACTATCACATCATTTTTACGCGAAATAATAAAATATGAATCATACTCTAAATTTCTTTTCACGCTGGTTAAGATTGCATCATCGGTTTTTATAATAATATATGTAAATAATAAAAAATAAATAAATATAAGCTGTTTTTTATCATTTTCCTATTAGATTCAATTAAGATGGGAAATTTTTCGTTGACTCTTCAAATTTGGATAATAAAACACAAGGTGCTAAGAATCATTTATAAACCTACAAGAAATGGAATAAAAAGGGAAAAATATATCTAAAATTACTTTTAAAAGCATATGATGAACGGGCAAAGATACCTAAAGTACATTTGTATAAACATACAATGTCCCGAGAAGCATTCCAAGTATGTACAATGTAATTTTGTTTAGAATCGATTGTTATTTAACATTTTATTTCAAGAATCTCGTTACCTTACTGTTGCTTTTTGAAGATGATTTTGCTATTTTTGGTCGTTCAGAAATATGTTTGAAAGAAAAGTTATATATAGCATTGTGGGCTTTGGCGAATTAAAACTCTCTCAAAGAAATTGGAGATAGATTTAATAAATCCAAAGGTACAATAAGAAATTGTCGCCTAATTACCAAATTAATAGGTAATTTATTTATATGGCCTAAGAATGAAGAGATAAATGCAAATGTAGAGGGATTTAATAAGCTACGCGACAGAGACAGTTTTCCGAATGTTATCGGTTGTATTGGACATACTCGTATACCAATTTTAGCTCTATCAAAGGATTCCAGTAGCTATTAATTATAACAGATAAAGATTGCACTCTTTAATTTTCCAAATAAGTATTATTATAAATTTAGATCAGATATTTTGAAAAACTTCGCTTTTTCAGGCTGTATGCAATGCTAGAGGTGTATTTACGGACGTTTTTTTGCATGCCCATGCTGCTTGGATTTTTAAAAGAAGTTTGCTCGGTCAGAAATTAAAAAGTGGAATAAATGTTCATATTCTTGAAGATTCTCCGTACCCACTGGCTTCATACCTTATGGCCCTGTATAAGGATCATGGAAATTTAGCGGAAAGCTAGTTAAATTTTAATTGTCGTCTCAGTTTTTCTCGTAATTCAATAATCATTTGGAATTATGAAAGCTAAATTTTGAATACTTAATCATATTAAATTTAAAAAAATTTCAAAAATCAAATATATTCTCGGAGCGTGTACAATTGTGCACAAATTTATAATTTTACAAGGTGAACATTTAGATCTTGAATACACTCATCGAAATAATGTAAATGCATACTCTTCAAACTATGATAAATTCTCGAATGAAACAATCGGTTTCTGATTGAAAAGGGATTGTATAGTATTTGTAATTTGGAATTTGAATAGAAAACTATGAGTAAAAAAAGAAATAACAGTATTCATTAGTTTCACATATAATAAAAAGTAAAACATAGGAATCAATTGTGGCTATCGTTTTCCAATTAAATTGAAAGCAAAACATTTTTGCTTTCAAAATGTATCTTGGTTTTTAATTTGACTGATACGCAATCAACTCAAGAAAAGCTGTAATAGAAAGCCTGTTGAAATCTTTAATTGTGTCGGATGGCGCATCAATGAAGTGCTTTGAACCAAATGCATCATCAAAATCTTCAAAAAAATTCCCAAAATTGTCAGTTTGAACTAGATTGAGGTATGCCGTTTCTTGATCCTTTTGTACGTCCTGAGTACGTTTATGAGTTTCTTTATTCGGCATTATAAGGAAATTCTTTATCATTTATTTTTATTTTGTTCAATATGTCCTTCCATATAATCATTTTAAGCCTTTTTGTCCCAGAGTTATACTCCTATTATCGGACTCTAACCTTTCTGCTATAAAAAGTTTAGTTCATTTCCTATTCTAAGTCTTTGAATTATTCTCTTCAGTATTATTTTCTCTAAATTGAAAGCAATAAATTTAAATTTATATTTATTTTAATGATTTTAAAAATTTGTTTTCGATTTTAGTTTCACAACCCACAAGCAGCAAATGATGTGATAGTGTAAACACAAATGTTCTATTCACCTAAAATTTTGTTTTTGAAATACAAAAAAACAAGGTAAGTATTCAATTTCAAGTTGTCTGTTAGTGCCTAAAATTGTATTTTATTGACACAAATGCTTTAATTCAATTCATTTCGCAATTCTTACTGTACTTATACAGTCTGTTTTCAATCTGTTTTCGATTTTAGTGTCACAACCCACAAGCAGCAAATGAGAAGACCTTGGCATTCACGCAGGGCTGTTTTCTACATTTCTGAAACTGCTAATAAATGATTGTATGCATTTGATATTTTGAATCTTTTGATTTCTACCATTTGAGTTATCGAAAAAAACTGCAAATGTAGTTTGCATGCAATTGGCATTTCCAAACGAGGGGAATCATCAAATTCCCATGATATTTACCAGGCAATTTAATTTTAGTTTTGTGAAATAAAAAAAGTTTGATATGGGTGACGATGCATAAATTTCAATTCAGTGTAAAGTTTCTTACTTAACCTGGATTAAGAACCGTAGTAGTACAGCTATTAATTAAGTGTTGGATCAATGTTTTTTTTTAAATTTTTAGATTTGATTTGGAAAAACTTTTATAGTTTGGTTATGCTGATACTTTAGATTTATCTCCGATTAGCGATTTTATAAGTAATTTTAATTTTTGAGGGATTGATAGATTGTACTATTTTAATAAAAGGATATTTTTTACATTTAACAGTCTGCCGAAATGCCACTATATTTGTGATTATTTCAAGAAAATTAAAAACTGGTATAGTTTAATGCAAATTCGAAAGACTCATCTTCTTTTTATAAGTAAAATTACGAATTTTAGTGTACCTTATGCAGCTGATGCGTTTAGGGTAATTTATGGTTTTTGAATGAGCAGATGCACACCACCGTTGGTGTCTCCAGCAATTTCCAGGTATAGAGTCAATTCGGGAAGTTTTGCATAGATATTGACACCGATATCGGTACTGTTTTTAATAAAAGGACGAAACTTTCAATTTTCTCATACCGAGCCCCAGGGCAAGGTGGCCAATAATCCGCTTCTGTTGCTGATCTCAAAATTATTAACATTCGGTAGTGAGGGGCTGTATACAGAGGAGGGCGTATGCAGCATATGGAACGAATGTCCATTGAAAATTCACTTCGACAAAAGTTCAAACGTTGCAAAAGTCCTTTAATACGCGACATTTTTGGGCCGCATCATCCCTTGAATGCCGCACTTTCGGGGCCACAACTTGTGCGCCGTAGTGTTGATGGTGGAAATGATACGCGCCACACCTTGAATAAATGAAAAGAACCGAACAATAAAGTGGGACAAGAAACCAAAAACAACGAAAGCAATCTCGGGGCATGCAGATGAATACGCCAAGATATGCCCCCTCAACGTTTTCGTCTTCAGTTGTCGTTGTCGTACCTTTACCAGGTGTGGCAGATGGAAAATCCTGGATACGCCCTCGAAACAATCTATAACATTTTCTTTCGAGTGATGGAGACCAGGACCCGCAAGGAGCTGGAGAAACTAAGATAAGGACGATGTTCTGTGGAGGGACATACCATCGGCAAAAAACACAAACTTTTGTGTCCTGAATTTGAATAGAGATGGCACTACTCGTGAATAATTAATAATCAAATCAACCTGAGATGTTGCCTGCCATCCAGAAACGGCAGCCTGGGACACGTTTTCCGGCTAGTTGAATAAGTGATAGCGTGTCAGCCTTAACACAAGAAAATATTTTGGTTTAAGTCCTTCAGTCCCGCCCCTTGGTTTTATGTAAGTGCTGCAAACTTTCTTTTTATAGCGAACTTATACTGTGAGATTTTGATAAGGATTTCTCCCAGAAAGGGGATCACAGGATCTGAGGATTATGTCAGACGCTATCATTTAATTTTCCCTTAAATTTAACTTGACCTCAAAGTACTGAGGGTAGTACTAATGCTTGATGAGTTTTGATATGATCCAGGAATGAATATTCCTACTATTTTTACCGCCGTTAGTAAATTTGATGATATACATGATGTTAAAATTAAAGAATCATTAAAGGATTACGAACATTTTCCAAATTTGATGATGTTATTTCAAATATGTTTTTTCGAAAAATTATTGGACGTGGATTTGTATAGTTTTTAAATCACATTAGTCGTTTTTTTATTATTTAAATATACATAATAACTGAGAAGTTATACCAAATTTGTAAACCGCCACGAACCACGGTGTATTTTATTAAATTAACATTATTAGGTCAAAAATGCATTTTTAAGTTTGTAACTTATGAGCAAATACTCTTATATGAATATAAAGAAACTTCTATATTTCAGAAAATTAAAAAATTGTCCTCAGGAAGCCTATTACATTTTTCTTTATATAAAATACTCGGGTAATTTTAATCTTACATTTTGCTCATTAAATTAAAACATTCCTTTTACAATGAGAAGAATAATTCGGAAAAGAAAACAAATTAAATTTTAAAGAGATCACTGGGACTAAATTATTTAATGGAATAAAATGCGTGCTTGTCACTAAGTCAAAAACAAAATATACTGAGAATTAATTTCTAAATAAAGTATAGTATTATCTATATAATTGATATTAGTAAATCTCAAAAACTAATAAATTAAAATTTCTATTTAAAATAAATTAAGAATGTGTTTTTTGTTATCGTCAAAAACCACATTCTTAAGGTGTATGTTAAAATGATCGTGCGCGAAATGCAAGAAAAACATTTTAGCGAAAAACTCAATTCTGTTGACTTGCAAATTGTTGGAATTTTGTTTTTTTATATTCTTTGGAGTCTCCATCTCCACAGAGTGCTCCCCAGTGGCCGAATTGGGGCCAGAAAGAGTTTGAAATGGAAATCCTCGAGATGAAGCCACATCAATGGAACTTGTGCAGAATTACGTGGGCTAATTAAAAATGCATGAAACGACTTAGGAACGACGCAGAGTAGTGTTTTGGGGGAAGGAGGGGGCAATTGGGGCGGGCAGAGTGCCCGGAAAGGAACAATTCCAGGTCCTGTCCCATCCCTTCCGAGTCGTCATCGTTCCTTCTTCCTTGACTTGAGTTCTTGCTGTCAGGTCTCATTGAGCATGAATGCGGGTAGAAAAACAGAAACCTGGTGCCCCCGGGAGCCGGAAAGCTTAAAATCGAAATATGCGGAGTCCGTGGAGGAGCTTTTCAGATTTTGGGGGGCTTATTACCCAGTGACACTTGCAGGATTTGCAGGTGGCAGTGCGAAAAAGCCGTCGGATTAGAGCGGACTTAATCATGTTAGGCGACTCCAGCGAAGTCATTTCGAATGCACTGCAGGTGAGAGCTGTCCCGGGATCGGGATTTTCGAGGGCTCTCGACGGCAAGTGTAAACAGTTTTAATCCGGGCCCGAGCAGCCGAAAGATCCCCCTAGGGGCTCTCATGAATTTTTGCTTGGCACCGAAACCGAGGAGTAATCATCTGCACCTGCCGCCCATTTCGGCACTCTTTTTCGCCTAATTAGACCCTAAATCACACGATTTGTCTCACATACGCACGGATAATGTAACAGGGCCTAATTAAAAGTAGGCCTCCGTCTAATTTATGGCCACCGGGGAGTCCTCGGAATTTGCGTTTTGAGCCACCAGTCCTGAAACTTAAGTGACAGAGCCCAGTCACAAGGGTTGCTGGGCCGGAAAAGTTATGCCCTGTAGAACTGCTTACATAGTTTGTTGGAGCGCCTTTCGGAGCCCCACGCCTTCATCGGCCCCCCTTGGATGGGGTGTTTGTGTGTAAAATGAAGAAAACTGTAATAAAATTTGATTTATTGGAGACAAGATTCACATGTACGAATTCATGTGGGGCCGAAGGGGGAACGGGGTAGAACCGTGGCAGGGTGGATTTTGGGAGGTGCTCCATGATAAGAAAACGTCTACAGGAGAAAAGGATCAGGTTCCCAGATATCCCAAAAACCGCTTCTACGGGGGATCTAATGATCTACACCGTTTTCAATGCGTTGCGAAATAGTTCCTCCGGGTAGGAGTCATAGTTGTGATTTTCTGGTTTTGTTGATAACTTCATTACTTTCGGATAAATTATGAATCCCACCGATAATGCCCAGGGAATGAGCAAAGTTATAGCCGAAAAGTCTTTGAAGGGCGATAAGTCGTTTTTGGATAAAACCTCAAAATTTGTTTCAGATTTTCCCGGAGGGAAATTGTTCTTCATGTTTAGATTTAGGACAATTTGTGAGATGAGTTGTACTTACGAAATGTGAACAGTCACACATACTATCGTTCGGTAACATATAACTTTTTAATATTCTGAAAGTTCTACTTCTATACTGTGCATACTCGCTTCAGAGAAAAACTGGAATATTGTACATGAAAAAGCGAATACATGTCTTGTTGACGACTAGGCTTAAACTTAATAAATTAACATTAAATCCAGATAAGACAAAACTAATAAAAAACCAAGACTTTACTATAAAAGATATGCCAATGACTTTTAAGCAAGCCTTCCTAGTAGTATCACTTTGTCACAATTACTGAAATCTTAAAGAAATCGATCAGAGTTCGCTTAGTAAAACCAGAAAAGAGTTTATGCCCCTTCCAAAAATTACAAAAACTATTAGCAATAAAAACAATTATATTTAATAGTTGCGATCAGACTTTGTAGTATGCTACCAAACCATTTAAAAACTCTGTGCTATAAGAGCAATATAATTAAAATTTACCTAAAACGCAGGATTATTGAAAAGTTTTACACATTTGTTTAAAATATTTTAAACTTTTTAAATCATCTAAAGAATTACATTTATTTATAATCATAATCATATTGTTAAATACAAAATTATAACCAACGTGATCTATTCACTAGAACTATAGGACTAGATCAAAGTTATACTTTTAGTTTTAAGATAATCGGACCTAGGTACAGATGACGACGTTCATTGGATTTTTATTATTTTTACTATGTACCTACAGTAATTTTTTATATAAAGACAAATTTTATGGAAATGTTTGCAAGAAAAAGGAAAATCCTATAAATTCCTATAAAATCTCATAAATTAAGTATTAGAAAGCATAATACGAATTTCATTCATTTCTTCTCTAAAAATTGTGAGAAAAATTATTCATACAAGAAAACAAAATATTATAAATTTTATATAATTAATTTTTCTAGCACATCGCATGTTTAATTATTTATGTCAATCGCGGTAGTATTGGATTATTTTTGGATCAAATTCTACACCATTATTCTTGGAGAGCTATTTTTAGTTCAATTTTGCTTTTGGTATGATGATTTTATATAAAATGAGCCCAAAGATGCTCAATCGGGTTAATGTTCAGACTTTGGGGAGGAGTTTCAATTGCATCAACCACATTTTTGCATCGTAAATTTTATGCTTCGGGTCATTGTCTTGGTAAAAAGAAAAGTTTCTCCCACATTTACCTTTGTCAACCATAATATGCGATTGCATCCCACACCAGACATTACCTACTCCGTTGAACTTATATTCTTTGAGTTTAACACATTCCCGCCGGCGGCCGTATTTGCAGTTCGCAGCAACTGACGGCTCTCTAATTCATGGAAAAAAATCCAACTACCGGCGGTGTTATAAATATAATTGCATATCGTTTATTAACCGGCACACTCCTTTGAATTTAGAAAAACAAATCGCTCCCACTGATAAATCTGCGACGATCAACTTAGTAAGAGCGCTAATATTCGATATTTCGATTCTTATAAACCTATATTGTTCTGTTGTGTATGTATACCACCCGTGGTACAAGCCTCCCGATGGGACAGTCCTCTATGTACCACTAGTGGTATATGCCGGCGGGAACGTGTTAAAGCCTCGTTTTTCTTTCTTCATACTTTTAATTGGTTACTATCATTTCCAAAAATATCAAACTTACTCTCATCCACAAATAGAATACTTTTCCAGAACTCAAGCGTTTTTTTTATGTATTCCTGTATGATTTTTAGCCTCTTCTTGATATTAATTGCACTTAGAATATCAATCATGCGATAACCAATTTGATTTGTTACAAGTAAAATTAAAAAAGACAATAATTAGTTACGTAAAAAGTTAAATTTTTACATTTAAAAGGATTACCATTATGAAAATAAGTTCATTGTATGAAAAATTCTTCTTGTCACTATACACTGAAAATGCTTACTGGTTCAATAAATAAATAAATAAATATCCTACTTAGAAAAAATATGTACAATTTGCTAGTTGGTAAATCAAGTTGTGAGTTCTCCACCATAGCTTCAACATTTATTATCTCCAAAATATTTTATATTTTATTTGCGAATTGAACATACACTTGGTTCGTTTTTTCTTATGATACTACCTACTTATGAGAATATTTAAAATATCTTAACTATCTTAGTTTTAAAGATATGGTTTAATCGTTCTGGTGAAGAAACGAAATTCCTTCAGGTCTCGTTTATAAATTTTAAAACCATAAACGTTCTACACCTTTTCCGCTATTTGGTGCCCCTCCCACTGAGCGTCTGATTGCTGCTAGCTGGAGCTATTAGCGAATCCCGCACACCAGAATTATGGATGTGCCCTCGAAAGTGTCACGATTAATAAGATTTAGTGGCAATTACCCGGGCCGAAGGAGCATCCTGCATATAGTTGTAATCATCGACCCAACTAATCTCGACGTTATCTTAATTACAGTCAAAAGTAAACAAATCCAGAGCGTCACGTACACTAGAGAGCTCCACTGAAAATTTCGCAGAAGTAGTGTAATAAATTAAAACTTTAACTTGATGTCAAGAATAAGCGTAAATCTCGGCCCGGGAAAGTCCTCCAGCTCTCATAAATCGCAGCGGAGAAATGCCTCAATCGTATGTAATAATCCCTGAAGGGGTTGTTCCGATCCACCCCCGTCGCCCGGCTACCCGGATGTATTCTAGTCCCGGTGCCACTTGCACCGCACGGCCCGCAGTTAAGTTTAAGACGTAGGTGGGCGGTGCGGAGCACGGTACTGCGGGGACATCGGTGGTTGGATTAAGACTTTGATCTATGACGATTGCTCCTGGTCCAGGGCGCTGCTGCGCTGCAGTCAAACCCGAGACAGCCTCTTAAACGATTTCCTTACGTTTTCCAGGCAGTGTGTCGTGGGAGAGAAATCTTCCGCGCCCAGTCCCAGTCTAATCAACCGGGCCGCAGCAGGCACTCGGGACAATTCCGGGAAAAAGGATTGAAAAACTCCCGGCAGCGGTGGGAGTGCGAGGGCTCAAAATTTAATTAAAATCCACAACTCCGGCCCGGGGCTGCTACCACTCAATCCGCATAGATAATGGCTAATAAGGAAAGTTCAATCCTAGAGGTAGCTTTGCATAAGGCCCGAAAATGTTGCCAAGAAATTGTGTAGTGGGTCCGCGCCGGATGCTGGTTGGGGCTAATATAAATTGAGGAGCCCTAGTGCTTGGCCCCGGCCGCACCCGCACGGGACTACTGCTACAGGAGAAGGATTCCGGTTGGCTGGCGGATGAGTCGAAACAAACAATACGGTCCGACACGCGTAAACTTTAATTAAAAGTTTTTCCCCATATAAAAATTAAGAAATACGAGGCGGCCACCTCGCCGACTTAATCTGGCGCTCTAAATACGCGAATTTATTGGTTCATAAAAATAAATTTAAATATTCCCGGCGACCGGGTTCAGGGGCTTCTCTAGCCGCCCGGCAGATGTCAGAGTGTCCTGTCCAATTCCCGCTGTCTGCAGAGCATCTCCTTTCTTGCGGCGGCAGCGGGCAGAAGCTTATACGAGAGATTTTTTTTTTCAATTTTAATAAATTCGCACCGAGGACAGGGCGCTCACCTTGCAATGAAGTGAAAGTATTTCGACCGGATTGAGCTACCCCCTCGGGTACTCGTTCAGTCGATGGAATTCTTTCGCAGCCCTTAGAGAGTCTATTAAACTTTTTGATTAGCTCCATTTTGCAAACGCTTCACTCAGAGAAAAATTCTTTTCTCAATTGGTGAAAAGAGATTGTTAGAAGACTTAAATTTCTACTCTAATAGTAAAAACTTATAATATAAGCTTAGCCCTCTTTAAAGTTTAGAGAATTTCATGCAAAACCACATCGATCCGATAGATCATAAATTATTTTTATATTAGTAAAAATTAAATTTAATTAAAAAACATTTTAACCAGTCAGCTATGTTGACCAATTTTCAAAACGTGCACCTAAAAGTGTCGCAAAATTAAATCGATGACCACTTTGTTCGGACTGCGCACGATTTTTTTTTTAAAAATTTATTTATATAATGTTCGATTTATTTCGTATTGGCTTCCAAATAATATAAACTTTTTAAAATTTACAAATATATTTTAGTTTTCACATAAATTGCAATTTAAATAGCCATCATAACTATAGTACTTTTTTCGCACGACTAGTGTAGTCATCATAATACAAAATATTGCTATTTATCCGTGACGAGTATACTCGTCAAAGACAGTAAACTGGTTAAAATGTGGCAGTCAAAAAACTATTAACGAATGCTTTAAAGTTTTATTTGGATGGGAACTAACTATTTTATTACAAGAAGATCTTTAAAACTATCATCAATCAACCATAATAAGTTAACTAATATCTGTTTACCTTTAAGGCTTTAAGTAGGCTTGCTTATTTTTCTTTTTGAATTTGAAATTAAACTGACTAGAAGACATTTATTTTATACAGTGATAAAATATTAAATATGGGTCTGTTAATGTAAGGTGATTAGCGATCATCACCAAAATTACTTTAAAAGAAAAGCATCTAAAACCAGCTGGCACCAAAGAAGGTTTCATTACAGTGATTGTAAAAAAATTAAATTGTACAGTGTTTATTTTTACTATGAGCGCCAGTATTTATTACATATATACAATGTTTGGAAAATTACACAAAATATTTACAATTCTTGATAACTCAACATCGAGCTATTTATAAATCAAATTAATTTAACCCTTTGCGGACTATAGTCGTCGCACAAGTAATATCACATTTCTATTCATTAAGTCAAATGTCGCCGTTAAAGCGTTATTAATTAACTTCGTTAGCTTCATATATATTCCAGGAAAATTAGACATAAACATATATAAAATTAAATACGGTGCTGAAAACTTCATTTAACTTCTAAGGTGATGCTAAAGAGAGTGCATTCAGTAAGTAGCGCTACACTTGTGATTTTTCTGAGCGCTTCATCTAACAAATGGTCAATCCTACGAAAAAAATACCTTAAAACCTTTTTTGTACAGAATTATTTGAGCGTGGCACTCGGATCAATGGAGAACTTTCACACAATATTTATAACACTAATACCAAGCTGTCTATCAGCGGTGTAACTAATTTTTTTTTCAACTTATGAGTTGCATATTTATGTCTAACTTTCCTGGACTATGTAATATTTAACGCCTTATCCCATTTTCTTTCAACACAATTTTTTCGACTCGGCTAGAAATGCACTTAAAAAAGCGCTCGTCCGCAAAGGGTTAATTCGAAACCCTAATTCTTTGAATAACCCTAATAATTATATTTTTGCATTCATAATAAAACCTCTACGCATTATTTGGTAACTCCAAATTTGAAATTATTATGCAACGTATCCCTAAACATTAATTCAGTCTTTGAAAACTTTATTTGTCGTTATTTAATTGCAGGTCTCGTTCAACCGCAAATGATTGATTCCGGATATTGGAAACAATTTTGACTTTTTAAATAATATTTATCATGTTTTTATTTAATTTCACACGTTTCAGTTCACTTTCTTTTGGTTAAAGTGATCACTTCACAAAAATAATCATATTTTAATTATTACTAACGAAAATCACCAAGGTGAGTAGGTGAGAAGTCATCACTTTACATAAATGCGAACCCAAGGTCTTAATAACATAAAAATTTCTAAGATATACTCGTATAGCCTAAAACAATGAAGGAAGAAAAACAAAGCGTAGTTTTATGTGTTACTTATTAGTTCTCTAATATTTAAAAAAGTAACTAATAATTGAGAACGGTCACTTGAAATAAATAATTTAAAATTAATTTATTTTTAAAAATTTGTTATAAAATTCGATGCTTTTAAAATGAACCAATTACTTTAATTTTAAGTTATTCCAGGCCTTTTTAAAAGATGTTACGACATTTTCCGACATATATATATAAAATCACTATATCAATATTAATTTTTTTCCTAGTTCCAACATTTTATAAAAATAAATAAATAAGAAAATGCAGAATAAATTTACTATTTTCTTACAAATGAATCACAATTAAGAAAATCGATTAAAAAATGTCATATATGCATATACAATTTAAAATAAGGCAAATGATAGTAATTAATTAAATTAAAAGCTTAATAAATTATTTTGGCAATTGCTTGAATTCACCATATTCCTTGATAGGCATAATTCTGTTTGGGAATTTTATTTGATTTTATAATTGATTTTATTTGAGTGCGGGTGAAAATTTTCGGGAGTGGTGCAGGCGCCAACACAATTTATCCCCAGAAAGCCAGGACTACGTAAGAACGGGGCATTCATTTTGCGAAAAATGTCCTGGTTTACCATCAAGTGCTGTTCGGGGTCGAAGCCGGCGTTGTCCCGGAATCTCCACAAATCCATGTACCGGGTAGATTTACGATCCTCTATGACATCATTAATCAGCCACTTGATTGGTGATCTTGTTTTTGTTAATTAATACAATAATACGAGTGCCGAGTATATTTGCGGTATAATGGAGCACCAAGAATGGGTGGCGGGGTCCCCCCACCGGCCCACAGAGTTCCAACACAAAACAAACGTATTGGCGGGGCGGGGGCGCATAGGGGGCGGAGGGCACAGAGGTATAGGTGTTTAGATGCGGCCCACTCTTTGGCCCTCGGCACCGGACCGGAGTACACCAGACGGAGTGACTAAAGGGTTGGCCGGATCGGGGGATGGACTCTGTCTAGGCATTAAATTAATTATTCGTGTTATTATTTTGGTCAAAATTAAGCACGTAACAATTTATAACCTCCGTAGATGTGTACTGGCCCCGGGTTGATGGTAGTTTGTTTAGGTGGTGGTCAGTTATTGGTCAATTCTCATGCAGATTGTAATTTACTTGCAGGTGAGCCTATCCCGTAATTGGATGTATGGCAAATTCATATTAAATAAACCACCTATGGTCGACCTGTTTTCCTGTTTTATTTTTTCTTGCACCACAACTGTGGCATTCTGCTTTCATTCAATTGGTCTCTATGCACCAGTTCAAGGATTAAATGCGGAAGAAAATTTATGCGCATTCCAAATGGTGATAGAAATAAATGGAAATTAAAATTGAATATTAATGATATTTAGCTGTATTAAACGTCTTATATCGGAAAATAAGAAAATTAATCACTCGTAAACTAAAGTTATAAAGATACAAAGAATCAGAGATCTTAAGGCATTTAATTTAAAACTATAGCAGTTAAAAATTTAGGGAATATGAAAATTGTAATTGTAACATTCCGAGCTAGTTGAAATTATTTGAAAATGCCACATAACGACTATACCATAAATTTGTATAAACATAGCTCAAAAGCATCAAGAATTATCCTCAAAATTGTAAAATTGTGCCTTTTTTCTATCTATCTATATTTTTAAGAAAAATGTAAGTAAAGCAAAATGTTTGTTAATTTTCATAAAGTAATTGTCAATCTATCGCAGAACGTCGTCGCTCCACGACTTTTTCAACCTTTTGTAGGATTAGTATAGGGTTTCACGTAAAGTTAAACTGAATAAAGGTATTTTTAGGGTTCAAATGAATTTTTTTTTATAATTTTATAGTTTTATACTTTTAAAGTTATTTAAGAAAATATATGAAAATTGATCATCACCTCCTTAACTTTGAAACTGCTAAGCTTAACATTTTGAATTACTTATAGATTACAGGAAAACATATAAGATATCTATAGTCTTAACATAACATGGTAAATCTCTCAACACTGTGCATAGCAACTTACATTTGCAGTTCCAATGTATGAGATAACATGTTTTTCAACTAAAATGGTTAAGTTATCTTGAGATAAATTCTTGGGGACGTATAGAAGAACTTTTTTCATATAAATAACTCAATCATACTTATTACGTGAGAAATGATTGAATTTAAATAGTAATTACTTATTAACTAGGTAAGGTAAGGTAAGGTAAGCTAAACTAACGTAATATAATGGCATGGAATCCTCAAGGCGCGAATTCTACTCACACTTGTCTGTCTATTTTTATTATTAGTTTTCTAAATATAATTGATTTTGATATAGGTATACAAAATGCGATTGTGTTGACTTGGAATTGGAAGTAAACAAAATATATAAAAACTTTTTGGCGGATGGTAGTGAAAAATATGTCGTATGTAATGAGAAACAAATTTATTTCCATTAAAATAATTGTAATAACTTTGAAAGTACCTAACTTTTTTCTGTACTTCATAATCGTTGTTCTATCTATAATTATAACAAAATATTTATTATTATAATCTATATTTACTTATAGATTTATGGTTACATAGAAAATTTATATTTTAGATTAATTTACGGAATTTATCTCTTATGGTTGTGTCGAACCATTCAGACTTTCAGTTCCGAGGGGTTGGGAACTACTGTTGGAGAAATTGCCGCGATAATCACCGGGCGCCGAATCCAGCTGGCACAGCAAATTAGGCTGCAATTGCTCAAGAAAACTCCACGCCAACCCCCAACATCTTAATTAGGGAAATTTTTTGGCGTTCTCGGAGACGCGATTTGCACGAGTTAAAAGTTCCTTGAGCCACCTCACGAATATTTGTCACCCCACAAACATTCGTCGCAGTCGTCGAGGACCCACCACAATCCTCCTACATCCCGGCCGGGATCCAGATCTGGTACGGCAGGGCGATTCAGGGGGTGTGAGTATCAGGCCCGGCCCTCGCGCCCCATCGAAACGCCTGCAGAAGACGTTCTCGTTATCGTTCCTCGTGGCGGCGGGGCCCCCGTATGTTAGTGGGGCGCAACGCTCCGGCCGGGTTAATGAACATCATAAAGAAGGCAAAAGACGTGTAATGCACTAACTATTCATACGATTATCGTGAGTCGCATATTTTTGGCTAATTTTCTAATTAAAAGTGAATTTATGCATCGTCTTATCGCGCTGGGCCTCGCCCCTTACTCCCAGACATATCTTCCGGTTGATGGCGAATTAGGAGCCCCAGACTGAGAACGATCTCCTCCGCTATGGTATTATAGTGCCGGATCTCTACCGGGCCGGTGCACACTTTTAACTGGGATGCTGGATGGAGTGTCGGAGCGCATTTCGGCCGGATAACTGCACCAAACTTGGCGCCGTTCGCACATACGGATGCACTTTGTCTTCCAGGTGGAGCACGCTGGCAGGTGCAGGTGAGGCGATGTCACAGGAGACGTGCCTTATGCAGTCATCTGGAAGATTTGCGCTACTGCACGGGCCCCTGTTTAGCCATAAGATTTCTGCCGGGAAAATTTTGAATAGCGCAAGAAACTTTAATTACGCGGAACGGGCTTTTAATATCTCTCTTTCCGTCAGCCGTGTCCCGCATTCATGTCACACTTGCTGTCGACTCTCAAGTTATGCTAACCCGAGCTATGCTGGCCCAAGTTATGCTGGCTTCAGTCGATCACGTTCAGAGGCAAAAGTTTTGTCCGACGCATGCATGCCATGTCGTCGCGTACGGGTCATGTTGGAGTTAAACTTCTACTCTACAAATTACCTTTTTTTTTTTTCAAACCCATCTATCTTTCTAATTTTAAAACTGTAATTCTCTTATCATGTTTTAAATGAATGATTATTTTGTTCTAAATATTGCACATTAAAAATAAGACTGCATCTTAATAATTAACAGTGTGCAAAAGTTCAAAAATGGCTGTGATTTAAATTATAGCAAATAATCGCAGCTGGTTAATTTCTAAAAGTATGATAATTATTTATACTATTAGCTTATGAACTTACATGTGATAATAACGTTAGAAACTATAATAAATGTGTATATTAGTCGAGCACCACACAGTGTTTCGCGTAGAACAAGCTAGATGTAAAAAATTATATATTGGTATTTATGCAGTTATATCGATTGATTACGTAATATTATAAGAATTTAATTAAAGACAGTTGCCATAAATTACTAACAATTCAGAGCAAAAAGAATTTTATTTAATACATGTAAAATTTCAAACGATAGAGATATGTAGGTATACAAACAAATATAAAAATATAGAGGTAAATAAACACACAAATTCCAGATTTAGTCAAAACAAAAAGAAAAATTACAAATGTAGTCTGGTTAATATAACCAATTATACGAGTTGAATAAAAAATATCAAAAAGAAGACTATCATCACATATTTCATTCATCAGATGTGATAGTTTTGAGGTAGAATTCGTAGTGGCATGGGTTGAAGCTCATAATAGGCTTCGATTTCGGAACCTCTCAGAGGCTAATAATCAGATGATTACATGTTAATACCAACATTGAAAATTGTGGCAATACTTCTTAGTGTTATGCTCCCGCAATATATAGTAACCTTTATTCCTAGCTTTTAGTTTTCTTTCGAAATTTATTCAATTGGAACAATCACAGTTTTGATCACCTCTGTACTGTGGATCAGGATTTTATGTACAGAACCAAGCATGCAATATTACGAGTAAAGATTTAGATAAAGTCTTCTGGTTTCTTGTCAAAGCTTTTGGAATTGCACTAAATTTATTTCAAAACTAAAGGGCAGGGCTTAGTAATATATCAAAATGCTGCTACACTCAGCATCTAATTCTGTTGATGTGAAAAATTGAAAAGATGAACGTTTCTTTCATCTTTTTCGTGCTTAAGCCATTCTTCAAAAAGTTCTATTTTTGAAATAGAGTAAAGGGTTTCTACAAAAAAAAATAGTTGTATTGGATTGGGCTGGCTGAAATAAATACCGTCAATTTGGGTTATTTTGTCTTATTTTAAATATTTTTGTTCCACTTAATTAGATTTTGTAAGAATAAACATCTTAACCTGATATAGCATTGAGGTAACTAATGTATAAGTAAGGCTTAGCAATTTTTAGTTTTGATTGAAAAGTAATATCAAAAAAATTAATATTGGGACAAAGTAACCTTTCAGTGCCCAAATGACCCGAATTGACGATACTATTAAAAATATCATCCATCACTATAAAAATTCCACACAATTTTGAATCATAGTGAGATATTGAATTAAAGTGTCGCTAAAATACAATATACCTATGTTTTCAATTGTATTTGCTTCATTAGTTATATGTTACCTCTATGACTCGTCACTGTGAAATAGTAGACTTAAAAAATTCTTGCACTCGGAGGTATGGGGTTAGCTAACTACCCATTTCTGGTAATCTCAAAATTAATTTTGTCCATATAGCTTTTTCTACGTGAAACACTTATAACGCCTTATTAAAATTGTACATAGTTCTTATTTTATAATTTCTTGGAGTGTAGCAAAAGGGACTATGAAAATTGTTCAAACAGTATTTTGAAAAAATTTAGTACACTTTTCTTTTCTTGAAGGTGTCTTGCGCTTGGCCCTGCTTCAGTAAAATCTTTTTAATTTCTACAATTCTACAATATTCTTTAAATCTTCAGGAGGTGACAAAATATTATTTAGTATTTTTTTTTTCAAAATCCCCCTGTGGCTTACTTTAAAACTTTTTTGAGATAAGAGGATATCGTTTTAAAAAATTCAGATTGTGAACAATTATCGTATTTTGTTGTGTAGGTTTTATAGTTTCTATTTACTAAGAATTCAATTACTTGCTATTTCGTTGGAATTTGGACTGATAATAAAGAATGTCTCAGTGATTATCGCGACCATGTCTCCAGAACGGGTCCCATACCCCCCTCGGATCCCGTCCGGGTACCTCGGCCGCAGAGATAAATTCCATAAAGTAAAGTTATTACATCCTTGCCAGTACTGTCCCATATTTCTGTCATAGAATTACTTTGTTTGCCTGTTTCAATGACAGAATTTATCGCACGGCATCCTCATAGCCCTGGAGCAAATACCCCTGTCTGCGGGGCGCGACGGAGACCAGGGGGGGGGGGGGGCGATGGATGGCATGAAAAAATCCTTATAACGAACGATATCAAATCCCGCACAGTTCTACACTCAACAATCTACGGAGCTGAGCATAAATATCTGCGGATCCCATGATGTGGCACTACCAAGTGATATATGCGAGAAGTTAGTAGTTCTGAAGGCGTCACCTAAAAACTATAACTTTGTCCCGGGATATCTCGGGCTGCCATGTAACGGAGCATAGCTCGGGATAGATACTCCCGACATGCTCGGGAAGCCGCATATACGCTACCTCCCCCCGGACAACGGCGTCCCGGAGATCTTCTTCGGCTAAAGAAGAAGGGACATTCCGAGTATTATGCGGGCCCGGACCAAGATGGAACCACCCCCACCCTTTTTGTTATGGGGCACACATGTCTTATTTTGCTGACGAAAACAAATAAATCAGCCGAACTTTGACGACAATGTCAGCGCTGGGACTCACTAGAGTCCTGGTACTGGGGCTTAGCTAAGCCATCTTACAGGAGTTTGACCGAAAAACTCCAGCGATTGAACTGGCTGCCTGTCCTGCAGGACTTGGATGGGTCATCATATTTCTCCCGTTCACGAGGACATAAACGACGGCCACAAGGACACAACAAGTTCTGGCCAGTAATCGTGTCCTCCATAAGGAGACCGGACTCGGTCCAGACCCGGACTTGAATTTATTCGTCTGTTTTTCGAGGATCCAAGCCCAGCATTTAGACCAAGAGACCTAAACAGCGCTATCTCTATGAAAATGGACTATTCCTGAGCGCTGATTCTTCGATATTAAAATAAATCTTGTCCCTAGGACGGATTTTGTATGAATTTTGGCAACCCAACATTGAATACATCATAACGTCTTCGGGTGTCTGGGGACCTTGGTCCTGAGGGTTATTTATGCGCTCTAGCCCCGAAATGAACGACTTGTTTTGATCTAATCCCCAAAAAGTATGGGGCCATACATCAGCCATTCCAGAAAGTTTCTGCGATTTGAGCGTTTATTGACGACAGAACGTTTTTCGGACAGTTCCAACGAGCCCATTAATACTGGCGGACTCGTGATATTTTATGCCAAAAATGGGGTCATTAAGTAATGCTCGCGAATAAATCTCGAAAGAGGACGAAATGCTACGACGATTCCGCTACTCAGCTACGCTGCAGACGAGAGGAGCTGCCGAAGGACACTTTCGAGAAAGATGACAATTTCTTTTTTTTTATGCTTTTGTAAAAATTATTGCTGGAAAAAGGCGAACAACAGCACAGGGTGGGTTTGGAAAACTGTTCCGCTGTTGAAGTGAAAATTCGAAAAATTTTCCAATTTTTTATAAATTGTTTTCATTTTTTATTTTTTTTTATTTTCCTTTAACATCGGTATGGGGGTCACTTGGAAATTAATGTGGAGCCGACGGAAATAAAACTCCGCCATGTCTCGTCTACGACAGGAAATCTATAGAAATGACGAGCGGTAAGAATTATATTTTTGGAGAAACTAACTTTGTGTTGAACATTTCTATTCCGGACACTAATTTATAATCCTGTCTTTTCGATAAGCCAACATTTCTTGGTGGAAACTTCAACGTTAACATAAAATACAGGAGTATATTATGTGTAAATAAAAGTTCCCGGTTTGATTTGTTTCAAAATTCACGAATTCTGAAGCCATATCAACAATAGTTCATTCAACTTTCGAAAACTTAGATAGTACCTATTTAATAAAACGTTATTTGTTTTTAATAAAGGGAATTTTAATTTAATTAATATTTTCAATAATAATTAATATTTAGCAGTACTTTCTTCCATTATAACTTCAAAAACACTGATGACCTGGCTTAGGGGAGAGAGAGGTAAAATAGGATAGTGAGGTAAGATGGAATACCCTTACATTTCCTAAAAAAAGAGAAAGATCGATAATATATTTGTTATTAATGTCGTAAATGACATCGCAGTAGGAGATCTCATAGTCCATGAGTTAGAAAAAACCTTTTTTGCTCTGATCTAATTTGATTTGTTCTAAATGTAGCTTTGAATTCGTAGCGCAATTACTTTATAAAATAAAGAATGACATATAGGCTACACAAATAAGACATTAAAATAAGAATTAATTTACATAACATTTACAAATAGTATTTTCGGTGTACGAGTATGAATCACCCGAAGTTTATATTGGGTGTTCTTTTAGCTGCATGAGAACTTTCGACGGTCGTTGTCTATGGTTTGACAATTGAGAATGTAATATTGTGTTGATATTCTGTTCAGTAAGGTTTGACAATTCATTGTGAATTGTTTAACGCCAGAACAATGCTTCCAAATTGTGGAAATTTATTTTGAAAAAAAAAAATAAATCTGTTCGCGAAGTTCATAGAGAACTTCATCCATTTAACGGTCAACATAATCGGCCGTTATGGTGAATGGCGAGCGCTATAGAGCCATGCTGACATTTTTTGTTTTACAAAAATTAATCAGCTAAACATCGACATTTGGTTCCAACAAGACGGCGTAACTTGCCTTACAGTGCGCTTAACTATCAATTTATTGCCAAATCAATTTGGTGACAACTTCATTTCCAGAAGTGGTCTTCTTAACTGGCCCCCTCGTTCGTGCGACTTAACGCCTCTCGATTACTTTTTATGGATCCATGTTAAGTCATTGGTTTATGCAGCAACTCTTGAAGCATTGGAAGTTAATATTCAAGCCACCATTGACGCCATACGGCCAGATTTATTGGAAAAAGTAGTGAAAAATTGGAATGATCGAATGGACTATGTAACTCATAGCCATGGTGGATATATGCCGGAAATCATATTTAAAACATAAATGTCGTGAAATTATTTACCAGATTATAATAATAAAAAATTCATTCCAATAATATTTCTGTCTTGTATTATTATTTAAAGTTCTCAAGCTCTTAAAAACACACCCGTTACTTATCCTATCTTGCCTCTTCGAGTTTAAACCGCACTTTGTCCTTAGGGGTAACATATCTTACCCCGTAGATGGGGCATGATTTGTTGATGTGTCATGTCCAATATTTTAGTTATTTCTCAAACTATTTAAAATTAATTCTTATTATACTAATTAATAAGAAGACTGATAATCAAATCAACTTGATCAACTAGGTATTAATTTCCTATAGTATACACAACGAAGATCTATGAAAGTTTAAGTACTACGTTTTGTCCCACCTTCCCCAGTAGAGTATTTAAAAATCCAAACATTTTCTTTAATAATTAATAATTGCAGTAATTTAATAAAACTGCATGTTTTAAGAAAACAAAGTAAAACAATTATATCAGATTAGTTCAAAATAGTGAGGAAATATTCTTAAGATGTTTTTGTACAAGGTTTGAAATTAACGTATTCTTGCTTTATAATAAATAACTGAAATTTGAAGAATTAAAATAAGCCAGATATCTGTTAAATCTGTTAATTTGTTAAACTTAACTTCTAATACATTGAACTGAATTATCCGACTCTATTCCTTACGTTCGACAATGAACTTTTCTGAACTTATAAAACAGAAATTGACCCTGCATTGGAAAGTGGATCATATGATTCATTTTAATTGTGATAATAATGATTTTAATTGTGTGTCTACCATCTTAAAAAGAGAGTTTATTGTAGCTGCAGTCAAAAATAATTTGAAAATAGGAAATAGTTCCTTAGATGATAGAAATAATTTTTAAAAAATTTTCTGCGTGTCTCTAAGGTCGATTCGATTTATAGAAATAATTATATAAGCCAAACAATTTTCTTTTGAGCAATTCTAAAATGCAATATAAATAGAGTAGAAATACTTAATCTAACACACCTCAGAGTAAATAAAATTATACTTGAGATATTCGCCCGTTTGAAAACCATCGTACTTTATCACGTTCCAGCCATTTATCGTGCATGTACATATTTTGCCCAGGTGTTTATAGAGCAGAGCATATAACAAAATTCATCTATTAACACGTACGTTCCGCAGGGGCCCCAAATATTCCAGGAGTCAGGAGGCTCCTTGCGGCTGACTTAGAACGCCTCCGTCTTGCCTCAACCAATTATAGCTGCTAATCTTTCCAATTGAAAGCCCCGGAGCCGAATAGAAAATAAATTTCCATTAGTAAAACGGTTCCTTTCAATATTATTTAACCCCCCATCAACACGGAACCGGGGCAGGGAAGGAAAGAGAGTGAAGGGGCCTCAATGTAAATTAGGGGCCCGTTCAGCAAATTTCAATTTAGTAACCCTTTCGAGCGCATTCGGGGCTCCGGGTGCTCGCCCGGCTCCATATGTGTGTATTTATGGCATGTTTAGTTACTTTCTTAACAAATCACATGCCTTTAACTATAAATTAAGCAGTTAATACCAATTAAGCAGAGACAAGCAGATGTCCTTAAACAACTTGCTGTACAATAAATGTCCTTAATTTATGGGCATATACCGCCGCACATACTCAATTTGCCGGCATTGGGGGCTCCGTGGGGCGGGGGTGCTGCGAGAGGCAGCCGCATCGTGCCGGAATACCTCAAACCGGTAGGCTTGCTGCGCCCCCGGATGTTCCCGGAGGAGTCCTCCTCTAGGTGGAGAGCGGTGCGCCACGGATACCGGGTATAGTGCACATCATCCAGAAACGGACTCGGCCACCTCCGCCTCCGCCTTGGCCGCCGCATTCGAGAGGCCTAGATTTACATTCATTACCGGATACATGTGTAGCTGCTTGCTGCCTGTTCATAAATTGACAAATATGCTTTGTGGCCGGGCGCCGGGCCTGCAGGAGCGTGTCTTGCTTGGGAAGCCCCTGGTGCTGGGGCTCCACAGATGACGACAGCGACGACGACGACGACAACGGCGACGGCTCCTGACAGGTCTTATGGATTGCCTCCATCAAGGATTCAATCGGCGACAGGCAAATTGAAGCACGCGACAGTCGCGCAAAAAAAGCCACGAACTCAATAAAGCTGCCTGTGTCGCGGGGTGCTCCATCCCGGACAGTGGTGTCCGAGTGCAATGATTAAAACTCGTAAATTCGCGCTGCCTATCCAGCACCCCATTAGAGGGAGGCTAAATTGAAAGCAACAGAAATGGAGCGCTGCGCCTGGCTCCCGGTTCCCGGTTCCCGATGCCCACAGGACAGCGGCGAAAGTTGCAATCTGAGTAGGCAGTATATCCTGGTGTGTGCGGGCCGTGACCCGGGAACCAGGGCACAGGGAGCCCGGGAGTCCAGGAGTCTGGGACCAGGATAAAGCAATTCCCCGTAAATTGGATGTGAGAACATCGTGGAGCTCTGCCTCTATGTTCGGCTCCTGTCACCGATGCTGCGAATTAACTGCCTTTAACTGCCTTTTTTGAAATGAAAACATTCAGCACACGCGGTGTTCTTATATATGGACGCTGGCAAGTTGTTAAGGACATTTGCTTTTGACCACCGACCCGAACATATTTAACAGGCTCGTCCTCGCCTTCCTCCTAGAGCGGAGCATAGACGGCGGCAGCATATGTCTGTAAAGGGCAGTAGTCAGTCTATGAGTTTCCGGATAGACACATATCCTTGTGCCGCCCTAGCTCCTGTCCCGGTCCCGGTCCCGGTCCCAGTCCCGGCCTCTGCGCCAGGGATGAGACCCGTAGACGATTGTTTAGCGAAAAATTACATTCTGCCTTCTAACCACGGATGGAGTTATTGGGGACCAGTAGCCGGGGACATTCTGGACACTAAAAGACCAACAACAAGGCTCTCGAGGGTTGGGGTACTCCTCCAGCGCATTATTTGTGTGCGGCTGGTTAATTAATTGATTCTCAGCGCAATAAAGTCGTTATGTTGGAAAAGATGTGGGCGACGTGACGCAATTAGAGAACTTTTACTTGAGAATTGCACGAATTACACTGGTTCAGCCAAATCCCCATAGTCAAAATTAAAATTGTTAAAGAATCAGTTTCGTAACCTATCAAGCATATCACATTTTAATATAATTTCGAATTGCATAATATGTTTCTTTTCAAATAATTCAAAACTACGAAAATATGTTTATTCTACTTAAGAGAATTCTTCAGAATCTTGAGTTGACTCTCAAGCCTAAATTAGAATAATCACGAAATATTGTAACTATGTTAGAGTTCGAATATATTCAGGCTTCTATAAAAACATTAAAAAATCATTTCTAACGACGCTTATATACACACATATGTTAGTTCAAAGTTATTCGCCTAAACTTAAACAAAAAAAAAAGTAAATTTAAATAATTAAAATAAAATATTTGCATACGTATAGGGTATCAGAATTTCTAAGCTAGTTGGTATTTTAATATATTTTTATTTTAGTTTTTGTACATTCCCAGTATATAAGGAAGTTATCGTGATTAGTCCGAAAATTAAAATTAAAATTCAAGCGAGGCTTTTATTCACGTCAATATGATCTGAAAGAAGTACCATCAAATTGCCGTTCTCCTATTTAAAAAACAAAAGACTTAAATATGTAGTTTGTTTTGCCAATTGTAAATATATTTATTTTCAATAAAATGTTAAGCTAATGTTAAAGCCAAAAGGCATATCAATGAATTTCTGTCTTCTACTTATTGACTTTTACAATAGTACAAAATTGGACGGGAGTGTGATTAAAACGCGTCATTTAATACCACAAAATTAGTCCTAGAAGCGATTTTTAAGAATTGCATTATTAATATATATTTGTGAACTACCCAGCTGCAGAATACAAACAGACAAGCAATGGAGCGCTATACACCGCAAGAGCGTGGAATAATTATGTAAATTTTTTTAACTAATATACGGTCGGTGGTGTTAGCGCAGCGACGAAGGACATTTCCATTTAAGCGGTTATGTCAATAAACAAAATCTCCGTTTCTGGGGTACTGAAAATCCGCGTGTCATTCACGAAGAGCAGTTACATCCACTCAAAACCACTGTGTGGTGCGGCGTTCACGTGGAAGGAGTGATTGGGCCGTATTTTTTTGAGGACGCCATTGGCAATACGGAAATTGTTACTGGTGAACACTACAGGGCCATGATAAATGACTTCTTACTGCCGGAATTGGAGGAGGGGGGCTTGGTGAACATGTGGTTTCAACAAGACGGTGCAACCGCACACACAGCACGAGCCACAATGGATATTGTGAAGGAAGCGTTTCCTGGTCGCGTAATCTCCCATATTGGCGATTTGACATGGCTACCCAGATCGTCCGATTTAACCGCCCCAGACTTCTTTCTTTGGGGCTACTTGAAGTCGCGGGTTTATGCCAACAAGCCTCAGACATTCGCAGCCCTTAAAAAGAATATTCGGCAGGAATGCGAAAAGTTATTACCGAAAATCTTGTGGAAAATCATGGGAAAAGCGATAAAACGTGTGTAATAACACTGGCGGCAGCCACTTGACGGATATCATCTTTTTCACTTAACAGAAAAAATTGTAAAGGTCCAAAGATAAATATTTTCTTCAATCAAAATATTTTTTTTAGTTAGGAAAAAAGTTATACAAAAACAAAATTGAATGATTAATTTTGCGCCACCTTGTGTATATTTTTTATTTAAGCTTTATTTTGACTTAAAACCTTTAAAAGTCTTTAGCATAATATACTCGTACAAATAATTCTTTAAGTCTAATTATTGATAGCTTGCCTTGCTAATGCTAAGCTCCGCTTATTGCTGATATTGTTGTTTGCGTTGTTTACGTACTTTTCTTGATGGATCGCCGGTAGTCTTTACAGAAGTGGTACGCCAAGTTCACAGCTACAAGGGTTGTTAAGATAAGTAACAGCATGATGATTGATGTTACCAGGATTGACGTCGATTGGCTTTATGGATGATGGAGTTTATGATTTTACTAGTATTATCTGCCACTTTTGTCTGCTTACGTTCCACGATGACTGTCGGAAGGTTTGATTGTTCGGTCTATTTGTATCAGGTCAAGTGGGTTATTTCGTTTCAAGCAGCGATATTTTTTTGCTGTTAGTAATTTATTTGCTGATCTGTTGGGGTGAATGCCTAGGCGGTTTGCATAGTTATTATTAAATTAAATGATGTTTTGTTATTATTGCTAATATTTGTACCATACGTACACTGGGAAGTTGTTTAATTAATTAATATTATGGGCTCCGAGAGAAAATAAGTATTTTATAGTTCCAACTCGAGTATTAAAGTACTCACTGTAATTTTTATTGAACCTTTTTGCTTATCATAACCCTAAAGATCCCTAAGGCTAAACCAATGTGAACTGAATGTGAAATTATTAAGTACACGGATCTTTTTAACTCGATAACAAGTACTGCCTCTAAAGATATTCTAGCTCCAAAAATTGTCTGAAATACGATGTGGTATTGCATACTAAAATGATTAGTTTATTATATGTAGCTGGTATATCAAAAATAGAAAAAAAAAATCCCTAATGATGCAGAGTTTGCAATGTTTTCCGAGAGATCATCCCAATAAAGTCCGTTTTAATTCCTTTGCTCATCGCAAATCCCCACTAAAACACGAACTGTTGCAGCGGAGCTATAGGGTGGATGTTATAAAATTTGAAAAACGCGACGCAAAACGTTGGAGCGTCCTTGCTCCGTCTGCGGTTTATTGCCCAGTTGTCCCCATGTAACTCCATCTGCAAGAGAAAATGATTGGTCCCCGGCTGGCCGGGAGTTGGCTCTCACGTACAAATCCAGAAACAGTCCGGGGCCCGGCCCTGGCCAGGATTGTGAGGCCCCAATGTTCAGTGTCCAGCAGGGCGAAGGTACATCGGCGTATCATAGAATTTCTTCCGGAATTTATTGCCCGGGCGTCCATAACTGCTGTTTAGCTTTAATCTGTGCCTGTTATACTTCATCTGGGACCGATTGTCCAAATCGCATGCAGATTAGTTCAAAATCCAATCGAACAGTGCTGTCCTGCATGCGCCATTATTTCTATTTAGAATCCCCTCCCACAGCGATGGGCTTATGTCCCTGTCCCGGTCCCGGTCCCGGTTCTGAATCCGGCCCGGTTCGCCAGCCCGACCGTATCAATTTTGATCTCTTGTTACTATCTTTTTCAGGCAAGTGTCATAAAAAAGGGTTTCCAGTCCTTCGCTGACATGGTCCTACAAAACACACAAAATCCACTTGGAACGCACCCCGGATGCGGTGGGGCTCTTGCGGACAAGAACTTGTTACACGGGACGCCCCTCCCCTTCTGTGGGGTGGCGCACATGTGGCGACTGAGTCCCCCCCTTCAAATCCAGGGATGATTGTGAAATAATAAAACTCGATCACGCCGTTATTAATTTATGCGACCCATTCTACCGGGACGCTACTCTGTGCACGCACTGGCCGCACTGCACTGGGACCCCACTGGCCAAAGCGGCGCCCCGGAGATTATCAAATTCGGCGGGTGGCTTACCCGCT
Organism: Philonicus albiceps; assembly: GCA_963969385.1. Taxonomy (NCBI): domain Eukaryota; kingdom Metazoa; phylum Arthropoda; class Insecta; order Diptera; family Asilidae; genus Philonicus; species Philonicus albiceps. The sequence continues at coordinate 11,505,511 of OZ017775.1, read as the reverse complement.
TTGATGTAGATTTAATGTCACTCCGCACTGGTCCGATTATAACATTTGATAGCGATTCCCACCAAATTGTTGTTTATTCCCGATTAGGGACGGTGGAATGCTGCGGGCCGGTCAATTTAAATGCACCCCGCCAATTGTTGCCCCGCGCCGGATTGTTATTGGTCACCCCGGCTGCTGGGCTGTGCAGCCTGTCCCTGGGAGCGATACTCCTGGACATAGATTTTAAACGGCAGAATACAGGCGTGCCTGATTGAACCTGGACCTTCGACAAATTTTCGAATGGGATTTACAATTCAAATACGAATGATTTTAATCTAAAATTTTAACTCAAAAATGTTTGATAAGATACAAAGAAAATAAGTTTTGTGACCAATTGTTTTTTAATTTGTACTATCTATTGTATAAAATAAAATAATTTCTAAGCTTTTAAATTACTCTTCTTTTTTTAAAACACCTTCGTTATTAAAAATACAAGTTATGTCTACATATCTTGTGTATGCAGAAAGTGGCACAAAGAAGTTATATGAAAGTGGCACAAAGAAGTTATATGACAAATTAAGCGATGACGAGTTTAATCCTCAGTCACGAAGTATGTTTAATATGCAATATTAACTGAAAAATTTTACTTTTTACCCATGTCGAACATGACGAATATAATTCAAAGTTTTGTACTTTTTTCATGACGAATATATTCGTTAAAAATAGCTAAATGGCTAAAAGCTTTAAGTTTATAAATTTCTAAATATTATCCATAATTTTTTTAAAGAGTTACATGGATATGATTTTTGATTCAAACCTTAAGCTCAAGCTTAAGTTCAAAGTTTAAAGTTTAAATAAAATTATAAATTTCAGACCTATGATATTTTGCAAACTCTCAAGAGTTTAGTGATTTAATTTTCATTAGATTTTGAAATTCATGTCTAGAAATCAGGAAATCAGCTCTAGTTTAAATTCGATTCGCTGTATTCTAGTGAGAACAATTTTAGAATGTTTGTAAACCCTCAACGGCATAAAATTTTTTGATTGTTAATACTCGTATAACAAAATATTTTATTTCTTTTTGTTTCAAAAACATTGTTCCTTATTTTTGTTCACTAGAGACATCTTTTACCTGATACGAGGCTTTTTATAAAATTAACGAATGCGTTAAACGACTTCAGGGAGTGAATCCTTGTCATCCTTTTCCTCATGTAAATGAGACGATAATTTCACAACCCTTTCAAATTCACGAAACGCTCGGCTATTCACCCACTCCTCCAGGACCGGGATAACGGTTACCGAAGATTAGTATTTGCTGTTATGAGACAAGGGATCAAGGTGGCTCCTTTAACGGCACATATGAAGCCCAAGCTCGTTGAAGATGCTTCAGACTCTTTGCTGGTTCGGAGCTCTTGCCTTTTTCCTCGTTGATCCCCCCACGAGGGCTCGCAGGGCTTCAGAGTCTGGAGTACGGTGGTTCTGGAACGTGCATCCCATACGGAGATCCCGGATCCCGGGAATAATGAAGTGTGTGGGTCCTGCGACTGCTTGTTGTTCAGTTCACACTTAATGACTCCGCCCAAATCTCCTTAATCTCCTGAAGAGTTTGAATTAGTCAAGACATTCACTCGCCCGGCTTAAGCTCTTTTGCATTTTGGTGACTGCTGTGCGGCCGCCTGGGGATTTATCTTAAGCTCAATAACGTAAAGGCAAAGGAGATGCATTTTGACCCTTTTCCGTTTATTTCAAGTAGTTCTAGAGTCTCTCATTCAAATATATTTCTTGTTAAAACCGTGATCGCACTGAATTTTTTCTATAAATTCTTAGAAGTTAGAAATCGGTATTTTAAGACGATACGTTTAATTTTTATAATACGATTATTTAAGACGAAGTACCACTACTTCAATTTTTTTTTTATTTTACATATTTTTCGAGAAAAACTAACTTTGTAATGCTAATTATTCTAATTTGGACGGAAGAAAGCTGAAGAGTTCCAAACGACAGCTTTTTCTAGGTGTAAATGTATATAGGCCTTAAAGTTAGTTTGTATCGCAGAAATTCCATTGAATCTTGAGATATACAGTTTTTGAAATACTATGAATTAATGAAACCCCTTTCACTTGGATGACTTGAATGATTTGTATTTATGGTATACTCTGAATTTTATATTAAAGGTATAAATTCGATTAAATCAAACTAAATTTACACAAACATTTCTCTCCTGGTTAAGTCTGCTTTTGATGCAATTCTATCGTGGTTCTGCTTTGTAAAGATTTCTACCCTTAGGCAGAAGCAGAGATCGTTAAAGTTTATAAAAGGATCAATTTTTGCACAAGTAGTTAAGTATTTTACTTTTAACTTTTACAAAGTTTCTGCCTTATCTTCCATAGTCACAATTCGTTAAATTTAATTGGGACTTTATGGAAGCAACCTCTGCCCTCGCTGAGAAATTAATAAAAAGCGAGTCACATTCGAAAATTATTTGCGTCCCCAATTTATCCGGTAAGCACCTACCGAAAATTATTATATATGTGTTTGAAACGTGCGACTGATCTGAATTATGCGGGGCGCTCCGGTGACTTTTCCCTTTTCGGAATGTTTCTCCCGGTGCTAATGGCTCCCGCTGAGTACCTCGTCTAGAGGCAACCGTCAAAACGACATTTCCACCAAAAACATTCTGAATATTGTATCACCTCTTCGTTTAATGTTTTTAAACGATTGGATTATGCGATGGCGGAGCTCCGAAAGAATACCAAAATCGGAGTCAACAGCGCAGCACATTTCGTCTTCCGTTTCGGGACATGGTGCGGCCGTCATCCGGAATGGTCCCCAGGATGGGATCGAGTAAGACGGGACGGGTGCTCCTAATCCACCTGCCGCATGAAGAAGCCCCCCCCCCAGCCCTTGGGGAAGCCGCTTTTGGGCAAGTTATGCGACGACAGTGGAGCCCTACTCGTGCGCATCCATTAAATATTCTCGAAACACAAAAATTGAGCATATGTGCTGAATGGGGCGTTTGTCAGGTTTTCTCGCGGAACTAATTAGGGCGCTGTATCATCTTTTTTAAGCACCCTCCAACCCCGTTCGGGGGCTCCGTCGAATTGATACTTCGCGGGCGCCACAGTAGTCGTCAGCGGAACAGACTATTTGTTTTTTGGTGCTCCGTGTCAAGAGTTATTTAAGCACGCGGAGCCCCTCAGCGGCACCCGGCGCACAAAACCTGCGTGCTTCCGTAATTTCAGGTAAATGGCTAATTTTGGGGACGTTTAACATCTCGCGACAGTAAACAAATAATGTGGAAAATTTTTAGAAGATGTACGCCAGGATTATTTTCCTTGATAAAATTTTGATGTTGTTTTCTCTTCAATTGCGCGCACCCGAAAGGTTTAGTAGGTACGGAGTACCGGGGATGTACCGATTATAGGAGAATTGCTTCAGTTTTATCACTGGGAAGTAATCGTATCAAATTAGGATTCAAGCAACAACTTTTGATATGTACGCAATTCAATTTTAATTATTTATTTAATGGAACTCTTAGTTTTTATAATTTGAACGAAAACGTATCTTTTTGAATCTTTATGAGGTTTTGTTTTCAAAATTAATAAGTACTAAGTCTACTTAAGCCGTTAATTTCCAGCTTCACCTGTAGGTGGCATTGCATATTAATTTTTTTTTTTTCAACGATACCCTAATTATTTTTTTCCAATCTGCTTTAAGCCATATTTTTTTCCAGTAACATTAAGTACGCGTCGCCTATCATATTTATTCAGTTGTTTTCACACGTTAATGAAATGTCGTACTGTAGTTTTCGTAACAATAGAAATTGGAATAATTTTCGTAAAATCGTATGTATAAATTCTTTTCATATTAAACGTGTTAAATTAATCAATACGCTATAAAATAAATACATTCTTTTATAAAAATAACATGTGGCATGGTTGCGACAGCGTTTAAAATGCACCCCTTTAAAAAATAAAATAAGGGTTGAACTAAAAACAAAATTAACTTAAAGTATAAGTAAACTTTTGAGCAAACGAATTAATAATATTTTTTTAATAATGCACCTGTAGGAATTAATTGGTTAGGGGTACCTAAAAAAAATGGAACAATTTTTTAAAGTTATTTTCAAACTATTTACAAATTTGTATAGTACTCAGCTGGTAAATATGCACTAAACAAGTATTACAAAGGTAGGTTAATAACTCAGTGACTTTTAGAATAAAAGATAAATTTTTCTCTATACATTTAATCTAGCGTTTTTCCAATTTTTTTATTCCTTCCAAATAATAGGTTTTCTCGAGGCCCTCAAAATAAACGTTTGTTTCATTAGATGATCTCTTCATTCGACCTAAATGTCTTCCCACCCAGTCATTTCTTCAGATTTGAAAACAGAAAATAGTGATAGGGGTCTGAAGAATATGCAGGATGGGTTAGAAGTTCGTAGCCCAATTTATTGATTTTTGCCATGGTGACTACACATAATGCTCAATCCAGCACTAGAAATTCACTCTTTTCTCATTTTCGTTAAAATTCACGAGGTTGTCTACCTTTAATGCCTTTCAAACATAAACGAAATATGCAGCTTGCTCAAAATTTAACAGTAGTCTAACTTATTAATAGACGGCAGCTGACTCAGTGTTGCATTTAAAATTACGTCTTTTTTAAATTTATCGACATTAAATTTGTAAAAATTATGAAAAATTTGTTTGTCTTTATTTGGTTAATAAGATTAGTGAATTGTAGTCGAAAGAAGTTGTTTTTAATTTCAGTCTACACTCCGCGACAAAAAGATACGTACCCATACAATTTTTGCGAATTTTCAGTATTGGTAAGCCTTGCAATGGAATTTGACTACTTGTTACAAAGAACAACTGATGAGATATCTGTATGTGTAGTCTGTTTACCAGTAGATTAATTTTTACAGGAACTTTACAATATTTACTGCAAAACTGGCACGACAAAAAGATACGACAGGGGACGTAGCTTGTACAGTTCACATATGGTATGCAAATATTTAACAAGATTGGTAGTGTTGCAAGTATTCAGTGTGTAAACTGCATTGTTTTGAGTACAGAGAAATTTTTATTGTCGTTAGAATTTATTAAAATGGGTTGTGGAAATAAAAACCTTCAGTGGCTGAAATAAAAACTATTATAAAACTAACAAAAGAAAACATGAATATTGCTAAAATAGCAAAAAAATATTAGGCAAAAGTAGGAGTGCTATCGCGGCGTTACATAAACATCCCAAAAATTATGGGAAGAAGAAAAGCCATGTTAGACTTCATGAAATTTCTAATCGGGATTCACGTGCAATTTTAAGAGTAGTGTCAAATTCTACGGGGACATCGAGACATATATCCGAACAAACAGACGTACATACAAATATACGAAACGTACAACGTATTTTAAAAAAAACAAAGCATCTTAAACAGAAGAAATTGCAAAGAAAACCACCTCTTACTAAGCAATACATAGCAAACAGACTGAAGTTTGTACAAAAACATCTTAGATGGAAAAAGTGGTAGTAAAGAATTATTTTTTCTGATGAAAAGCAATTTCTTTTAGATGGACCAGATGGATGGAGCTATTATTATCCCGATTTGCGGAAAGATGAGCTATATAATAAGCGGTAACCAATGGGAGGTGGAGGTGTGATGATTTGGGCTGCTATTGGCTACAATGGAAAAACGAATATACAATTTATAATGGGGAAAAAATATAGCAACGGTTATATTAAATTGGTAGAGGAAGAAATACTTAAAAATGCTTAGAGAATTTCCGACAGAAACTACACATTCCAGCAAGATAATGCAGCAATACACGCACAGTACAGAACTTTTTCGCTGCCAAAAATATAAGTATCCTTGAATGGCCGGCAAAATCGCAAGATCTCAACATAATTGAAAATGTTTGGGGACAACTATCAGGAACAGTATACAGAGGTAATAAACAGTATGCAACTGTGGAAGAGCTAAAACAAGCCATTGCAACTGCTTCGGCATTACTTAAATTTTTACATACAAGGGAAAAATCACCCATTATTAATTAATTAAATATCTTTTACTTTTCTTTAAAATTATCTGTGTTTAATTTTAATTTCTTATCCTGCCGTATTTTTTTGTCGCACTAGTTTTTCAGTAAATATTGGAAAGTTCCTACAAAAATAAATCTACTAGTAAACAGACTATACATACAGATATCTCATTAGAGGATCTTTATAATAAGTAGTCACATTCTTTGCAAGGTTTACCAATACTGAAAATTCGAAAAATTGCATCGATTTCGTATCTTTTTATTGCGGAGTGTAGTCTGGTATCGTCATGTTCATACGAAAATGTATAACATCCACCTTGCTTATCGCCAAATGTTTACGTCCAAAAATTTTAAAAAGTTAAAGTTAATTTAAAATTTATTAAGGCAAGAGAAAATTATTTGAACTCTTGGTATCTTGGTATCATGCAAATAAATTACGTTATAGGTATCATGGGTGAATTTGCACCCCAGTATATGTTTATAAATCGTTTAAGTATAATGCAAATCAATAAATTATTAGTATTACTATTGTTATAATACATGATAACGTTATTATTTTAGTTACCTTATAAGTGTATGTAGAAACAATTACAATTAGGCCTTTTTAAAATTTGAGAAGAGCAACTGATACCTTTAAGCATGAGTGCGAGTTTTCAACATTTCTTTAAACAAGTTAAGAATTAATCTCAAGTAGTTTACATACGAAAGCAAAAGCTTGTTTTTCAGAATCTCTAAATTTGTTGTTAGATTTAATAATAAAATTAATTTTGGTTGTGAAGAACCTCTCCGGCCGTGAGGTTTTATCCTTAATTAGAGGTGATAAATGAAATCAGGCCACCTGAAAGAAATCTCTGAACATAGATATTGTTTTCCTGGCGGGTATTCCAGCGGCACAAACATGCATCCAGTATAGTCCTCCGTGGACGAGTCCTAGATGCCGACCGCAATCCTAACTCCTGGTGACACATGTCGGCCTTAATGTCTCCCATTTGGGATGATGGCATCCTAAATGGCCCGCCAGTTTAAGAGATTGGCCAGAGCCCTTTGTTTCGCAGCCCTTTGCGTCCTGTAGCCCGTGCACGTCATCCGGTCTGCGGTGCATTCCCATGATGAATTAATTCTCATCAACGTGTCCACCACCTCCGGGACTCGCAGTCGTAGGGCTGGAGGGAGAACTTGTCAACACTCATAAACCTCTCTGATTTCAAGCCGGTATAGGGTTGAAATTTGCATATGCTTTGGCTTCTTTTTTTTCTCCTGTAAAAATCCATTAAGCCTTCCGGGGCAATTTCAATCAGTGCATTGTTTGAGCATGAGCCTTTGCAACACCCTAATTGACTTCCCACGGAGGGCCGTATTCGGTATTCTCGACCAACGCCTTAATGATCGACTCGCCCTTCGTTACCTGGGGCCCGACATGTCTCATTTCATTAACCGAACAAACTTGACGGGGGCCCACACAAAACGTATTGTTGGCCATCAGCCCTAAACGGGTCGAGATTTATCAGCCGGGGAACCCCCGGAATTTGCCGCCGAGTGCCGACCCTCACGTGCTAACTTGTCACACATCTCGGAAGAAGCAGCCCCCGAAAAGTTGCCGCCGTGCGTCACCGAAGATGAAACAGCAGGGCTTGAGGGCTCCTTAGGGCCGGCTGCCCTGCGATGAGGTTGGCTGCGAGAAAAATTATCTACCGCAAGTGAGTAGTTAACTCGATGAATATTAATGAGACGTCATCATCCCTCATGTCGGGCTGTGCCTAGGGGTAGGGTACGGGGTCTAATCCCTTTACGGGACGCTTTCGACCTATGCAACCCCTACCAGAGGCTGAGGGCTTTTGCCTCCGAGTGTCTCGTGATGCGTCTCGGCCCTTACCGGGGTTTGGGTCAGATCCGATTATGGTTGAGGGCGGCAATTGTTCAGTGTTGGGTCGGAACGATCCTGGCGAGGGGGTGTAAATCTTCAAATCTTCAACAGTTCCTTGGCGTGGAGTAGAGCTGAAGGACGTGTTCAGCAGCTTGACACCCCCAACACCCGGTGTCCCGCCCCATCGCCCCGGGCACATCACCCAATTTTGGTGCGGAGTAAACGTTTCATCACGAACAACAAGTGAGGAATGTTTACCTTCAGCCATCAACAAGCATCGAGTTGATTGAGTGTATGCTAACATGTGTCAGGGGACTTAATTTGTTTGACAGATTTCGGTTAATAGAAGTGGCAGTGGCTGTCGGGCGATAAGGATGGCCTGTTTGACTTTGGTTAGATTTTCCGGGATTTTATCCGGGGCAGGGGGAATAGACTCCTCAAAGACACTAAAGGATGACAGGGCAATTTTTAAATTTTCATGTTGACGTTGATTAGACCGTTAAATTGGCATTTTGATGTACTTAAAGTTAATTTTATACATATCCTTTTAACCCACTATATCTAACGTTACCTATTTAAAATTGGATTAAAAACATATATTTAGTTATCTCATGTCATTGCCAGCGTATCGAAATTTGTTAAAGGTTTTTGGTGGAGATGCTGTTTCGGACAGAATGTGTAGGAGATGGTTCGAAAAATTTAAAGCAGGTGATTTCGGCCTTAGTGATAAGCTACGCTCTGGGTGGATTACATATGAAAACATCATTAGGAAAATAGCGTGAACCCGGAAAACATGCCTTCTTCACCTCTACATCGAGCTTGAGCCTTACAAAGAGAATACGGTGTATATGGTGGGACATGCAAGGTCCAATCCATTCTGAGCTTTTGGAACCCAAGAAAAAGCTAAATCGGAGAAATACAGTCAACAAATGGACGAGTTAACAAAGTACTCCAAGAAAAAAAGCTCACAATATTCAATAGGAAGGAAATAATACTGCATCACGATAATGCTAGACCACATGCTGTTTTGGCGCTCGCCAGAAAATCTCAGAGCTAGGATGGGAAATTCTTTCGCATCGACCATACTTCCCAGACCTTAACCAACAGATTTTCACCTATTCCTTTCTTTACAAAATTATTTGATGAGAAAAAAATTAAAAAATGAAGAAAACGTTTACGTTTACAGTAGTGCTGCTGTAGTTTTTCGCAACCAAAGAATTTCTTCAAAAATAACTTTTACAAATTGCCGTCCTGCTGGGAAGAAGTCATAAGGAACGATGAAAATTATATCGTACAATAAATCTAGTTAAATATGTTAAAAATTGTATCATTTACTTCATCTTCAAAAACGGACAGAACTTTCCGGTAAACCTAATAGTTCCATTAAACACATGAAATATATGAATGTAAATTTAAAAACAATGCCCTAAATATTACCCACATATATCAAAAATTAGATCTATTTGTAGTAAAACCTTTCTAATTTTTAGTGAACATTTTATTTATAAAGATGAGATGCTACAAGATAGGTTTTTAAACTTATTACTCTTGTCAATTTATGATTAAAAACCGAAGATATTATGAACACAAACCAAACGCTCTAAAATAGGCATGATAACTTCAAAATCTATATTATATAATAGTTGTGTTTTTTTCACTTCCATGAACTTCTGAATTGAAATTTTTTATTTCGCAAAAATAAAATAAAATTGCCTGGATTTATACAGACATTCTGCTTTAAAAACTTAATCCAAAAATTTACACGGTTCAAGATTTAGAGTGATGAGTAAATATCATGGCAATTTGATGCACATCTTCCAAATTTCATAATCTTGATAGTACGTAACAATTACGTAAACAATTACAATACAAATACAATTCAATCAAAAATTTCCTATTTAAACTGAACCAGATGGGAAAATGAAAAAAACAGCTATTATAATAATAGTAATGTCGAGCTTATCATGCATATGCCTACATCACATTTTTGAAAATTGCCTACTTCTAAGATCATTTTTGGGGAAACTTACTTATTTGAGAAGTATGCGTAATTTTTAAAAATTAATGGTTTTTGTCCATACTTATAAACGCATATTGTAACTGAATGCTCTAGTGCTACATTTGAATTTTTATAGCATTTCTTCTTATTTTGAAATATATTATAAATATGCACTACAAATGTTAAGTGCATCAGACAACACACATGTACGTAGTAAATCTAAATAAACTTTAAAATATTACACACTATAACTTTATATGTTTCATATACAAAACGTGATGAATAAAAGTGCTTAGTATCAAAATGTTATGTATTTTGACTACTTGTAGGCAGTATAAAAAAATTGTTATTTATAGTGAAGACTGAAAAATAATAATACATGAATACAAAAAATAATAAAACAATATATTTTAGGTGATTACATCTATTATTTATTTTTAAGTATTATAAAGGTTTAATTACTTTGAGTTATCCTTAAAACTCAGAACGTTTATGATTAATCAATGGGACATATGTGTTACCCATTACAATAAATGACGATAAATCTGTTGAAAAATTAAATGTTGGCAGATTTCTCATTGTTTACATGATATTCATTCAATGTTGGTTTATAAAGCTCTATCTCGAGTAAGAAAATAACAAGAAAGTTTTGAAAGTGAAGTGTTTAATTAAAGTAGCATACCAAGAAGTAACTTAAAAATGACTACAAGAAAATAACATGTTTAGGTGTGTTGAAATAACACACTTAGAATTTTCAGTGTATTTCTAATGATTGAAAGTCGCTTTCAACATGTTTAAACATTTTTCTTTATACGATTCAAAAATAAAAAGAATTAACTATGAAAATAACTTAAATAGCTAAAGATTGCCTATATATTAAAATAAAAAAAATTATAATTGTTGATGCTATTCACGCATATTTTTTTACTAATGCAAATACTTAACTCAGAAACGTATATAATGGATTTTCATGTAAAATTCTTGTATATGTATCTATACAGGGATAGAAACGGTTAAGGATTACAGCCAAAGGGTTAGTGTGACTCTGCTAGGTTCATTTCGTGATGTACTATGCACTTTAGACGAATGGTCCTAAGTTCTGCCAGTGCCAACTATCTGGTCTGACTCTTTCGGGGTCTCCGCCCAGTTTGGCCCTCATTATTTTTACCCTTTTACAATAATTTCCGGCACTCCTGCACACAAAAGTAGGATTTCGGGACTAAGGCGCTCCCGGTGGTTCGGGTCGCGCCGTTTGGGGCTGTCTCTAACAGCTTGTTTGCGGCCCTCTCTATGTGTGCAGATGCGCCTGTATATGTTCGAGTTTAAATGTGCAATTTAAACCGTCACAGCATAAATTTTGTCGAGGGCAAAACCCGCCCGACATAAATCATAATGAGGGATGGCTCTTTGAGTTCTTCGCTCAGAGCTCCCAGTGGCGGGGGTGGCCTTCTCTCAACTTCTATGGTTCCATATTTTATTGCCCCAGAAGTGTTCTGGCCCACTTTCTCTTGCTGCTGCGGGCCCCGATCTCGGATTCCACCACCATCCGATTTTCGGGAGTCTATCCTTTTCTAATTGCCGCGACCTTACACCACCCCCACGTTCGGGAGATATCTGAGAGCTCCTAGGGCGGAGGTGCGCCCCCACACCCGCACTCCTGTACTCCCGTATATCTGTAGTTGGACGGCGATAATGTTCTAGACGAATTGCAGGCTTCTGTTTTTGCGCCTTCCCGAAATGAGTGTTATAGTCCTACTGGCCAAGGAGTAGATTGGTGCTCGACTTGAGCCCGAAACGACCACAAATCCTGGATCCTAGATCCTGGATCCTGGTGGCTGCGCTCCCGTTGTTGCACGCTCCCTGTTGTGTGCGCTGCTCCTCAGGGAAGCTGGCGCTGATGCTGATGCTGATGCTTTTTTATTTCGACTGTTTTCATCCAAAAGATATTATCCGTGATTTAGGACTGCCTCAAAGATTGCATCGAATAGAAGTGCACCGCTCTGTGGCCATTTATGTAAGTGAAGCATGCTAGGATGAGTGCTTCGGGAGCTGCTTAATGGCCTTTGAAGAGGGCTCCCCCAAGATGTGCGGGACACTCACCGGGTCGGACCACCTTCCCGGCTGTCAGGAGTATTCCCCTCGCATTGCTCCTCTGACCGCCGCTTGACAGTCTCGTAAATATTCAGCGAACAAACCGTAATAAGTCGTTAGTCTTCCTGATACATGGCTCCCCCTGGCGGGCACTTGAAAGTTTTTTCTCAGCTCATTGGAAATCCAATCAAGTGGAAAGGTTTCTTTTTCTGATTGCAGTCTCCTCCGGACGCAAAAAGTAAATACAGCGCCTGGAAGGACTTAGTCCAGGTCCTGCTGGACTTGCGAGTCTAGAAAAAGCCCAGAAGCCGACTCGAGCGGTGAGGTATGGTGGAGAGCGGAGCGCGTCCCTGCAAATTGAATATCGTAAATCAAATTTCAATTAAAATTTCCCTTCTATCAACGAAACACATTTCTTCTGGGAGGTTGAAAATTCAAATCGGTGATTTACCCGAAATGGGTAAAATGGCTAAAAACGCTTACCCCTGCCCCTGTGGTTGAGCTATTTCCATGTCTTAAAAAATTACGAGGTTACTCTTAGGGTGTCCAGAACATAGATTTATGCTCTTTTGTTATATTTTGGCTTTTGAAACAATGCAATTTCGTAGTCTTCTGTTCTGTATTTTTAAAGTTATATATTTTTTTAAGGGGTAACTTAACCGTATCAAGATCCAAAAATTTAAAATCGAATAATGTTTGCGTTGTAATCTTCCTAGGTTAAATGTTTATGGTTAAATTGGAACTCACATCAGCTAAGTATTTAATAAAAACGAATTTGATGATTTTATATTGGCCTATAACTTCTTAATCAAAAAACGTTTACTAATTATGGTTGACTAATCAACAACACAAATTAATTAGAAACTAAGCTCTAGAGATTTTTATATAATTTCATAATTAACTTTCTTTTCTCAGGATAAAAATTTATTCAAGAATTCAATGAACTTAAATTACTAGGCCTAGTTAAACGTAAACCAGAGATATTATTTTAATTTTGAACAATGGAGGGTAAGTAATGGAGTGGGTTGGTTGAGTCGTTAATCACTTTAGTAAACCAATATAATTCCAATATAGTTCCATTCATTCCCTTTAAAGTAACTAAGAAAATAATAAATAAGAAGACACACATGATTTTACTACATTTAGAAAAATGTACCCATTAAAAACAAATCAATTTCATTGTATTACAATATTGGAATCCCTTCAGTAAAACAAAGTGATTTCCTTTTAAAATAAGCCAATATTACGTTGCATTAACATCTTTCTTACGGCGATTCCAAATCACTTTGTTTCAATCGGATTTCCGATTTGAATGAAAGAACATTTTCTTTAATTCTTTAATTTTTTTTTTAATGATAATTGGAAATACTTTCAACATTAATTAAAAGAATTTGATGATAATTTTCATGACTATGAAGTGGCATTTTCAATGTAAAATGATATTTTGAAAAATGCTATTTGTTTTAGTAGTCCTCCACGGCATATTTACTCTATAAATAAGAAAACGTTATCTTAGAAATGAGTACATTTGAAAATGGGAGTACATATAAAACTGAAAATTATTAATAAAATGTAAAATTATTAATATTGCATGTTTAGTTATATCATTATTAAAAAATTTGGCTTAATTTTTGTAAGTATTTTGCAATAAATGTTTAATTACTCTTAATATAAAATGAATTCATAACCGACCATTCGACTTGATTTCACGTTGTTTTAAAAGGGATTACTATTTTCATTCAATATAAATGAGGTTCAAATTAAATAAATGATTTTTTAATATATTTCTACTTATTTAAAAAGTTGTAAACCCAATACTATACATCGTGTTCAGTGACGATTTATCATTTTGGGAATATCAAGGACCTAAACGAGCTTAATTAGAAAAACGGCATTACATCATACTTACTGTAAAACACCCGATAAAAGTTCATGTGTGGGTATAATTCTGTTCGCAAGGATGTGGTAAATTGATTGCTTTTACTGGAAATCTGAATGCAGAAAGGAAGCTACAAAATATACAAAAATGGGCTATTAAAGTCTACAGATTCTTGGTTTGGAACAGAAAACCGATCGTGGGTCTTGCAAAAAGACAACGATCCAAAACACACAAGTCGTCTTTGTACCGAATGGAAAGATCAAGAGGATATCACAATGTCATGGAATGGCCCTCACAAAGTCCTGATACTAATCCAATTGAAAATGTGTGGGCTCTTATGAAGGCAAGGCTGCAGCGGAAAAATACTTTCACTTTAACTTAAATCATCGGTAAAGAAAGCCTGGAAGGATCTACCACTAGAATATGATGAAAAATTAGTTGAAAATATGAACAATAGATGTATTGCTATAATAGAAAATAACGGTGATTTCACCAAATATTAAATATATTGTGTAAAAGAAAATAAAGTAAATAATAACGAAAAAATAATATTTTGTTAATTTTTTATCGTATTATTGAATTTTGAGCTATACTCTCGTACCAAACAGACGGTATATGAAATATATTCTGATCGTCCGCCGAAGCAGATAAATTTAAATAGTGGTCGACGTTTCGATCCGGGGCACCACCCTAATTTCGTTAGTCAGGATACACCTGCCACAGGCGTATCGATCGAACGAAGTCAATGCCACTCCCTATTAATACTGGGCTTAAAGACCAAATGTGAATTATAAGCGAGGCAAATTCTACGAAAACAAGTCAAACATTTTGGGCCTTATGGGGAAAGGTGGGGCAATTGAGAACGGCGGGTAATTAGGAACAGTGGAATATCAAACCGCACTACACCGCTTGCACACGTTTATGTATACTCGCTTTTGCGTCACTTAGTGTGACCGCAAAAGTGTGAATGAGTGGACACATGCATACTGTCACGGTGAGTCAGAGTATGTTATTACGTATATTTGTTACAATTTTTGTCGTATGTAGAAAATCAATGTGAAAAGCATCTTTTTAACCTTAAAGACGTCATATATTACTACTATCTTATATGTACTATATGTTTATAAATTTAATGCAGGTATAAGTTCTCCGACTATATAATGAAATATTCATTTTGATTTAAGTTTCCTACTCCGGGTAATTAGGAACGGCGTCAGGAGGGTAAATGTGAACATTACCTCTATTAGTTGGTTGATCCGGTAAAAATGTTCTAACATTAGAATTTTGTTTAGATGCCAAAAAATTATGAGAGCATGAGATATGAAATTGAAGATCTTCGCGTGTAATACAATTCCCCGCGGACTAATCTCAATTACCCCACACGGTATTGGGTAAATAAAAACGGCAATGCTTTTTATTTTCTTTAATTCTTTGATTATAAAGTTTATTCCCAAGAATTTTGATTTTATTATTTTATAGGTAGTAGTAATGTTATTGTTGTAATAAGAGTTCATTATACTTGTGACTTTCTTTTATTATTTTAGAGTGTTATAAGTTAGGTGTTCCCAATTACCTCACTTTCTCCTATAGGAGCTGCGGTTCAGATCCGTTTTTAATTTTTTTGGACCTGATATAGGCCTCATACAGACGTAGTGTTGCCTTTAAGTCAACAATTTTTGGCGTAGTATAAGCGTAGTGTTAGCATCGAGTTTATTCTATAAAATTTTGAACTCTTATATAGGCGTCGTGTTAGCTTCAAATAACACTTTCGCCCTTGTATGGACCTCTGTTAGGCCAGCTAAAGCAAGTTTTTATTTTTAATCGGGACAATTCTAAGAAATTTTGATGCTGGTTTTAAGCACGAATATCTTAGTAGATAATACTGATCCTAAGTTATCCTTTCTTGAGCCCTCTCTCACACATCTTCGTCGTTGTTTAAATAAATTGTCGTCTTTCTTGCGAAAATTTCGCTGAGTCCCGCAAATAGCGTGCCCGAAACGTTCGGGAGTGATTCATTAATTTTTCGTCGAAAAAGCGCAATATATCTGCGGTAAGCGCAAAAAATCTTGATACTCGCTGTCGACATCACTTATCCAAAACGCTTAGATGCTTAAGGGCCGCCGAGCTGAGGTCCCGGACAGTGGCAGTTGCCAGGTGCCACTGGTATCACTTTCCCCGGGAAGCCTCAGTCCCGAACATTTTTCACGTTGAAGCTTACAATAAATGTCACCGGCAAATTATAATCCTAATTTGTGGCCCTGGGTGTATCTTTATCACGGGGCGGGGTAGAAGGCAAAAAGGTTCACCCACGCGCTGACGAATGTTCGGTATATCTGCACTTTCCGGAGGAGATCCCGCAATTTGATGGGGCACCCTTCGCAACAGCCGAGTGCAGTGCAAATTAAAAAGAGAAAATTTAATTTTTTTCGTAAGGGATGTGGACAGGGACCATAAAAGTTTGCAATTACAAAAATAAAGTAAACCGAAAGGTGGCCCACCCCAAAGATCGCGTTCAAACCCCAGTCCAGGGGCTGACAATAACGAAAAATTATCCCCTGCATCTCTTCATACCGCCCTATGACTATAGCATTTGCATATTATGTTAATAGCAACATAAATAACCCCCGCGACCCTCCCCCGAGTCCAACTTGCGACGTACCCAATTGAACAATTGAAGATGAGGAAGGAAGGTGATTAGAAGTTGCCAGCACCTCCGGTGGCCGTTTATGCTCCATAATTGTGAATTATTTTACATCCGCGGCTGGGGAAAAAAAATGAAATTGGGCGGGTGCAAGGCGCACCCTCGCCCCCCCCCCCCCTCCTCATTGGCTGATGGGAGGGCCACTTTAAGGAGTTTTATTTCGCCACAAGCGAAGCAAAAAGATGAACACCTTGTGGCCGCTGTGGCCTGCTTTTTCGCTTCATCCCTCGGTTCAGTTTTTGTCACTGCTTTTTTTTTTTATTATTATCATTATTACCAGATGTATGGTAATTGCTGATGGTTATGACGTTTTATGGCCACGAAAAATTGTGTAAATTACCATCTTTTGTCACTTTTAATGGGCCACTTGGCACGGCCAGGTAATTAACACCTGTGAGCCGTTGCGTAGATGAATCTGATGAGAGAGAACCTTCGTCGCGGACAGTCACTTGAAATGGTTATTAGATGCCAAAGTTAACGTATGAATTATGATAGTCAAAAAAGTTATCGTAATCGTATACAATTTATAATTCAAATTTTCGGAATAACTCAATTTTTTGCGGAGTTGCATAAACAAATTAAAGCATCATATTTTCGAGTTGAGTTTTTAGCAGTACTGAGGAAAAGTTATAGTAGATATAGTAGAATAGCCCAGCTGATAAGAAAAGATAGATTTTCGAATATCCTCTCCTTTGCTTTGTGATTTGTACGTTTAAGGATGGAGGATTCATAATTGAACAAACTTAAAGAGAAAAGATTTCTTGATATAGCTAAAAGTAGAATGAAGTTCCTGAAGATCCGAACCAGAAAGGAAATAGAAGTGACTCTGTGAAATGTAATGGCTTCGTTGACTCTATCGGTGTCACCAATTGTAGCCGAAGGGTTATAGGAGGCATCACTGTAAAGTTCTACTGGTACAATAAAAAATAATTGTGAAGTTTGAGCTTTTAATTTAAGGAAAACAAATAAGATGTGACCCTCATAAAAAATCTCAAACTTTGCAGCACTTGCTTTCTTTTCCCTAGCTTTTTTATCGTACTAGGATACTCCGATATTGAGAAATGTTAAATCAGAGTAGATTGCTCCACAGTAGGTATTTCCAGATTTTAGAGGTAGATGACTGATGACTAATGACTGATTTTTGAGAAAATTGTTCTAATTTATATAAAATTGCAGAATATTCCGTTGCATTGTAAAAACTGTCTTGGTTTAAAAAAAACAAGTCATTATATAGACAGAATAAGGGAAAATATTTGTTACATTCTTGTTTTTCAAGTTATTTTTCAATGATGCTTCCCTGTCTCATCATTCCGAAGACAATTACCCTAACGAATGCAATTGCGTCCTTCCATGGGACCATAATCACCATACGTGGCTCGCTCATGCAATTCCTTGAGCAATCACCTTCCGTGCGGCAGCAATCAGCGAGAGCCCCCATAAAGCGAAATGCAAATTGTGGAGCCTCGGCCAACTCCGGTGCTAGGTGCCCACCCATTGAATTGTCTCGTCAAACCGATCCCCGAAAAGAACTCAAACCCCGAGGATGAGAAAAAAAAAAAAAAAAGAAACCCAGCGAAGACCGAAGCCAGAAGCGGTTGCAGGATGGAACTGCTGATTGCTGCATGCTACACTGGGCCCCAGATGAATGGGCGCCCAATAGCGCTTCAAGTGGCGGTTTTATTGCTCGGCTCCGAGGACACCGGGATGACATCGAATCAAGCGGATCAACCATTGTTTTCAGAGTCCCAGAATCCAATCACCGACTGGCAAAAGGGAGCCTGGCAGCCACCGTCCATGTACCATGATGAAAATTTGCATTGAATGCAGTACTGGGGAGGAGACAACCATTGCACTGGGGACCTGGCTCCTCTGCTCATGACCAGGATAACGACACCGGCCTGGGATGGCTCCAGAACTTTAGACCGGGACGGGCAGATTGTGTACTGTGATGGATTCCATGACACCGCCGTGATTGAGCGGATCTGGGGCTGGACCTGGATATAGTTCCTCATCTGAGAATTCCAACACAGTCAGTGGTCACTGTAACGGAGCCCGTGTTGGTGGGACTGCTGTTGTACAGGGTTTTAAATCATTTAATTACAAAGCCAAAATTCAAAATACTATCGAAATTGAGTTTACGATGGTTTTTCGTAATTGGTAAAGGATTTTTGAAAAATGTTCCATTAATAAAATATGGAGATCATTTTAAAATCGAAATGGAAGTATGAGAGACTAAAACCGTTGATTTTGCAAAAGATTTAGGGTTGATTATTTAGAATACCAAATTTACGATTTTTTTCTAAACATTTTGCGAAAGCTTTAATTTTTTATTACGATTACTTATTTTGAATTTGTAAATTTTATATCAAAACTATTTTTACTAATGCACATCAAATAAAGTAATTATTTTTTTTTAATTCAATTCAATACGAAAAATTTAAAAATCGTTTTCAATACTTTATGGTATCATACTAAAATCTAAAATAAGTTTTAAAAAATTTTATTTATTTGTACCTACTGTTAAACGTCCATTCAAATCTTGTAAGTAGCAATGAAAAGCTCTAATGTGAAAATTAAGTTCTAATTATTTGAAGAAAAATGTGTTTTTTATAAAGTAATAATTAAGCATTGATTTAACTTTTCGTTTTCGAATTTAGGTATGTGATTGAACCAGAATACGATTAGAGATTTTCTAGAAATTTATACATAATTTTTGATTAATTGTATGTCCATTAGTTCATCAAATTTTAAACGATTGGAATTCTACAACACTTTAGGAGTGAGTCGAAACCAATTACTACGGTTTGAGTTTTTTTGATGAAAAATTTTCATTACAAATATTTTATATAAGTTTTCTTCAATTTTGATCAACTTTTAGCTATTTAGGTGGAATAAAACAGCACCGGGCACCGAGAGGATTAATACAAATTATCCGGAGGTTAGCCAGCTCGTCTCGAGCGTTCGCAGGGGCCCCTTATGGCACCTTCCCGGAATTTATGCTCGGCAGCTTATGAATTTTCTCGGAGTAATAATCAACCACAACTACACAGACATAGCACTAATAATGTTATAATTTATGCCCTGTTTAATGTGTATTTAGGTGCGGGGGCTGTGTATCTCTTTGAGGCGACGCTAAGCACCCGACATGTGTACGGGGGCGCTCCGAGCGGGCGGAGCGCCCCACTAATAAGAATAAAACTTGCATGCGCCCTGGTGGAACAATTACATGGTTTTGCGTAATGAATTTATTTCCTTCATATGTGTATGTCTACACGGAGTATTATGATCCTTTAATAGTAATTTGTTGGTCTTGTTGTTGTGGCGCTCAAGCGGCTCGGGCTCCACCCGGCGAGGAGGTCCCACCATTGCCGCCGTCCCCCTGTCCCCGTAGCGCATTACTCGGCCTCATTTTGGAGCGGAGCGTCGTGTGTCGCCCAGTCCGCCCCATTGCACGGCAGCGGTGGCGACGGCCGGGATCCCACCAGCCACCATCGCTGCCGCTACCGCTGCCGTCGCCGTCGCCGTCGCCGCCACCGCCAGAGCCCGAGCAGCTCGGATATTAGGTTTCTTCAGGCCTCGAGTTGTCTTAATCTTCCACTGCTAACTGCTTAACTATCCTCGTCCTTTGTCTTCCGGCGACCATTGCCATATTTCAAGATATTCCGAGGACAGGAGGACAGGAATAATAAGAGACGCTCGGGCTGCTGCGGCTGCACGGCCAGAGAAGCCCCGGGTCCGGGTCCTAGCCCGTACGATACGACCGAGGTGCCTCGGTGGCTTATTTATGGTTCCTGGGGGATAGATGGGTACACGCAAGATGTTGATTTGCTCTCGCGATGGTGTGTGCCGTCTTAAGATGAAAGTGATGTTTGATGTCACAACGGCTCTGGCTAATGTTAATTATTGGCGGGCGGTAAAGGGGATGGACCCCCCGGAGCACCTATAAGCGGAAGCGACATGTCACACACTTCCTTTCCATTAGTCAGAAGACTTTGCGAGGTGTTTCGTAAGCAACAAATGAAAGAGATTTCTTGAATAAAGGGGATCAATTACAATTAGCACTTACACGTACACGACAAAGCACATAGGTGAGGTAAATTGTTTCGGAATTAGATGAGCCAATCAAGGATTTCATTTCATTTGCTCAAAAACATGATTCTAAAGATTTTTGTCCCATATGAAGTTCTTTTAAAAAATTTGACTACTTTCAAAAGTATTACAAATGTTAGAATTTTCTTAAAAGTACTAATTTTTAAATTAAATTTCGTTACTAAATTTTTTTTTGTTTTTAAACTTAACGTCTAAAGTATATTATAAATTCAAATTTAATGGATTGCGACTATGCGAATCTGTAGTTATAGTGCTTTAAGTAACATCTGCTATAGACTAGTAGACTTTTATTTCAGTGTGATGTAGGAAACTCTGAATAAAGCTGGTTTCGATTAAAAGATATTTAAAACTTGAACTAATTCCAAAAATATATGTGTACTCGTACGAGTTTATTGTAACTACAGTTGCTCTAAGCCCTAATGTACTTTCGAAAATTTCAGCTCAGGTCAGACAGTTTCCCCTCGAAATCTATAGAATGAATTTTGAACAATAAGTACATCAAGTTTCAATAAAAAGCAACAAATCTTCTGAGAGCAGTGATTTATTTATAACTGCTGTAAGCCAGGGACACAGCCGGTAATCATCCTTGCGAATCGACTTTGCTCCATGCGTTGCACAATTTTCCGGTGATTTTTCAAATTCGGTCCAAATGAGTCCATTCCGGAGTTGCACGTCCTAAGTGACACGCATTAAGTAGTCCTGGAAGACATAAATCTGTCGGAGCAGAGAAGCATCTGTCAGGCAGGAGTCCATCCAGGATTCCCAGTCCCGGTCTGGGAAGATAAATCAAGCATTTAAAAACCGAATCCAGACAAGTACTTTCAGCCGGTCTAGTTCAGATACACTTGAAATGATGCAACCGGAGCCCTCCCCGCCGTCCGAGGAAACAGGATTTCTGGAAAGTTGAGGACGTCGAGGACGTGATCGGCTGGCGCGGCGCAGCCCGATTCCGCAAGAAGGGAATAAATTTGTCATAAATCCCTCAAGAGTTGGACATGTGTCCTAATTTATTGTGCGAGGTCGATGAGTACTTGCACATGGGGTGCGACCAGAGGAGTCCCTGACAAAAGGAGACAACTCCTGACAAGTTTCATGTGTGAAAGGACTTCCATCTCGACGTTGAGTTCCTTTCGAGGATCAGAGAAAGGACCGAGCGGGATGCCATTAAACGTCCCAGTTGAATGAGAAATGTCCTTTTTTCATTTGTTTCGTCTCCCAGGAGTAATTTATGGCCATCAGGGCTGCGCATCTTCTCAGCATTTTAGCCGTTTAAAGACGAGTCGAAGACGCTCCAGAGATTCTTTCTTTCTCCATGGCGATGTCGACAGTCATCTTATCTCGGGGCGATTCGATTTATCGGCCAGTCTCGGCCGAGATGGAGGAACCTATGAATTATAACAGCGGCTGAGACTAATTTATTTGTCAGCATAAACTGGTCCCCGGCTGATGGACTTTCATCTTCGGCCCGGCCTTGGACCTGGAGAAGAAAGCCGCCAGCGAGCAAGGTAATTGGAGAAAGGAAGGGATCCGACCCAGGGCGATCGGAGCCAGGAGAAATTTATAGGGCTCCTCGGGCCAAGCATGTTTCCCGCCTAATTTTAATTCGTTAATATCCGCTGAATGGGAGAACGATGATGGGTCCAGATTAAGGCCTCATTCGAGGTGCATTTTGATCGATGGAATTTATGGGAGAGATGCACTCCCGGCGACGATCGGAATTTCTCGAATAGATGAAATAATTATAGATGAGGACTGTAGCGGCTGGTCCGGACGGCCATAAATAGTTTAGGGTTCGAGCTCTGATAGGTGAAAAAATTTCTCAGATGGACTCCGGGAATGGTGGGAAAGGAGTCGATTTTCGGATCAATTCTCGCGTGACAAATGTACTTTCTGGACCTCGATAGTGGTTATGAAAAGTGGTAGCTGTCTGATCTTTTATTGTTCAAAAAAAAAGTCGATGCACAGACTGAATGCTCGTCTTATAGGTAGCTTAGATCGATTTCATAGCCTATAAGTTGAATCTTGCAGGTAAAAATCCATTTTATGCATAAATAAAAGGCTTTATTTCCTGATGTCGAATCTGATATAAGAATGCTTTGATTTGATTTATTTTTTCTATGGTTTGGTTGTCATGTTATTACTTTACTTATTGTATATTATGAAAAGCCCATCCATAATATTGTCGTATTAAAAGCAATTGTGAATAAAATAAACAGAAATTAATCCAACAGCGTCTTCATATTAAAGAGTGGCCTAAAGGGAAATTTTCAAAAGATTTTTAAAAGGGCTGATTAGAGAGTAGGTGGACAGGCTTCTGTTATAACAGAAAATCTTAATTAGACTCTTAAAGGAATCGATTAGCATACTATTTCTTCTTAATTTGCAAATATTAGTTAGTGTTTCTTAAAACCCTTTACCATATTTAAAGACCACTCATCAAAGGGTAACTTATTCGTCTAATGCGTCTTGACCGTTTTCATCCCTTAATAGTTTCTTAAATAGTGCCTGAATCCAGGAGTGGATAGCCGGTCGGCTGATCGGAAGTGTTTACCGCAGTCTGTTCATTCGCTACCACCTTGGGGCAATAAAACACAACGCTGTTCGCACGTCACTTCATCTGAAAGCAATTACTCTTGTGCAAAACACACCCCAGCATAGTGGCGGCAGCAGCGGTGGTGGAGCCCGAGCAGGCAGCCCCACCGGTTCCTCCGTTCAAAGTCGGCCCCACCACCTTCGACTGTTGACATTCATACGTCGCTGTGCAAATAATTGCCTAAGTACGTTGTTCACATGTCTCTTAAATTCAATGAGCCCAGCACTCTGCGGCGCAAATAAATGAGCAGCCGCTCACTCCTTGCTAACTTTCTAGCGCTCCGGCGAGGCTGACTTTACATCCGGATCCGTCCGTAATCTCCGCAGTGTATAGTGGAGTGGATCCAGGGGCTCAGGGGGATCCGGAGTTCCGCATCCCCGGCGTATCGTCATAGTATCGCCGGGCCACTCTGTGCAGGCGCTCTTCTGCCTCATTTTATGATGAATTTATGGGCCACGTTTTATGGGGCTCACCCTCCCGCCCCATCCTTCGGTGGCGGGGCTCACATAGGCCCTGTTAGTGTCACCATCTCGTGTTAATAATTGCGCACTTCCTAGTGCTAGGCTTAATGGCTCAGTAATTTGTCATTTGAACGAGGAAATTGCCACCTAAAATGTTGATGTTCCGCACCAATGTGTCATAGCTCCCGAAGATGAATTTCTACCCCGGAACATTCTTGGGATGAATCCTTTTGGGCTTATTTTCAAAATTTATTGCAATAGTTTTGCTAAGCGGATGATGTGTCTCGCGCAGTTTTGCTCGCCCTCCAGGATTACAAGCATAAATTCGCTCAGATAAATCTGCGGCATTTTCGGGATGAAATGTGTACTCCGGAGAAGATACATATAATGGGGCTCATTCAGATGCAACCAGATGGAGCTCTTTCTCCTTACCTGGATGATGGTTTGATTAAGGATCCCGATGCCCAAAACTGAGTATATCTAACAAGAAGGGAAATAACTCGTCATTAATGCACTATTAAATTTCGATATTCAAATTTTTCAACCTATACTCTAGAAAATGTTTGATAAATATTCCTTTAATTATTGAAAGTAACTGATCACTTAAAATTATCGTAGTATATTTTAATAGGTAACTAGGGGCCTTTGGCAGTTCTGTTGTACGCGATGGACTTCCGTCCCAGAGGCTGTGGGTTCATATCCCACGGATAACTATGGTCGCTTGCGCTATGTGGTAACTCAATGCGCCAAACTTAGCCTAAGTATGCCTTTCTGGATAGCTACAACAACCTAAAGCTAAACCTATATCTAACAGATAACTCAATTTGAGGCTATTTCCTTTACATTTAAATTTTAAAAGATGTATATTAACACTAGATTTACGGAACACGTCAAATTGGTTATGCTCATAATTCATACTGAAATTAACGCCAGTCATATATATTCATTTTTAGTGAAAAAAATTATTTTTAATTGATGAAATAACACAAGAATATGTCTTTTGTCTCCAGCTTCCCATTTCTAGAATTATGTTATAAACTTACTTTTTAAAATCTCTATAAATTATACGATAAATGTCCGTACATTTTGTGTTACAGTGGGAATTAGAAAGCAAATATGACCAGGAGTAAGGGTTCGAACCTGTGACTTTTTATTTATTTATTTAAGCTTAATACAAGGCGAAATAATAACAATGATCATAATAATAAAATTAAATTAAATAACCTACTGAGCCTTTGCCGTCGATGCTTTCTGGAGTATCTATATAAATTTCTATAAAATTTATTCTTAACAAATTTTGTATATAATTGCAACAGAATTGATATTAAATTTCATTAGGAATAAATAATAAAAAATAAATAAGTAATAATAATTAAATACGTCGTTCTAATTATGTATTTTCTTAATTTTCAGCATAATATTTTTTAAATGTTAATAAAATGCCATTTTATATATTACATTACATTGGAGTAAATTTCGTACATTTAAAATTAAAATGATATCAAATTTACCCCATGGATTGAAGTAAATCTTAATTTATAGATTATAGTTAAAAGTTATCCTTCAGTTATCACATCGATCACATAACGTTTAAAGCTTTTACTTCTCTAAGCCTTATAAAACGCATTACATATGAACTTAATTTAACAATCTACACTAGTCACATTATATTTGCTCCATAGTTAGGTCTACAAATATTTTGGAATATTCATTTATTGTATGGTGTCTTGGGTATAAAACATTTCTTGACTGTACTGAAAAAGTACAAAAATCATTTACGAAATTTGCTCTTGCCAGAAATTCATATTATATTCCCTGTGCACTACTAGGTTTGTCTACATTTAGTTTTAGAAGATAGCTTGGATGTGCTATATTTATAAAGTTGAATCCTCGGAACCACTATCTTGAATTTACATTTACGTACCGGAAAGAGTAATAAGGCCTCGGCCATTTCTTAACCTACCGTCACACCAAACTAAGTTAACTACGGTTATCATGAGCCAGTCACGAACTGAACTATTAAATTTAATAAGTCTAAGTGCCTGTAGACTGTTATATATAAATAAATAAATAAATAAAACAAAGCAGATGTTTGCTTATGAACTGAGATTCTGTTAGACAATAAAAATTAACTTTTATTAAATTTTAATATAATTTTAATGCATTTGCTTTTTGTGAATTGTATTTAATTGGATAGAAAACTATATTCAGATATTGATTACTCTAAAATTGAAGCCAAACGTAACAATTTAACCAAATTAGATGTTTCTCAAACTTTCGTTAAAAACAGTAAGTGAGTTAAATTGTGAGTTCAACTTTGTAACCAATTTTGAAATTGTTACGTTAACAAAAAAATAATTTGGTAAATTTTTTTCCCCTAGACTTTCTTCTGCAGTGGTCGAAATTGAAAATAAAAATGCAAAACTTGGAATGTTTGCTTTATTTCCGTTTCAGAAGTGATAAAGGAAATAAAGAACAGGAAAGCGCTAGAAGAGCATTCTTTTACGACCTGCCGCAGGGGTCCGGTCGGTGTCCAGTACCACCAGATGAACCTCTCACAAATGTTCGTAATTAAAATTTAACGTCAATAAATTTTCCGTTTTTCTGCAGAGAGTAGTCCCTGGTGTATGCTGTAAGTAATACACCGCTGAACCTCTTCCGTAGCCATTTGGAGCGCCGCGACGTCGACAACGACGACGACGACGACGACGACGACGACGACGACGACGACGACCGAGCGCTAAATTTGCAACATCCCTCCGAAGAAGAATGACCCAGAATCTGCCGTCCGAAAGGTGGAGCACCAGCAAACAGGATAATAATGGAAGGGAGTTGTGTAAAGGGACACAACGAATTTTAACATCGCAAAGTAAAAATAAAAGAAATAAATAAAGCAACGGGTCTGGGTCCAGGGAGAGGTAGCGAAAAAAATCAAAAGGGATCACAATAAATATCTTCCTGTGCCGGGGCAGTAAAACATACCACGGAAATAATCCTTGTTGTGTGCACCATCCGGGGGATCAGCGAATACCTCAGATGGATGCTACCTGGGAAGGAATTAACCCGGACCGGAACCGGGAGCGAGGCGGTCCCCGCCCGGCCGTCAGACGTATAAAATATCCACGAAAAGTATTAAAATGTCCCTTTGTGTCCTAAAAATCGTCCGCTGTATTTATGCATTCCCGTGGATACTGTCCGGCCCGCTGACCGCCCTCCGTACCCTCCTTCTATTACCACTGGACTGAGAGACACTCCTGGAAAATTTTCCGGTTTTGGGGCGCATAAGAAAATTACGAAAATTTATAATAGCGCGATGCGACCCCAAGGAGCGGGGGAGCCGGCTGAGACGAATAGAGGGGGTTTTTGGGATAACCAGGGACAATACCGGGCGAATACAAGGCTAGGTGCGCTTCTGTGGCCACCGGGGCTGGTACTGCCCCAATGAGCCGCATATGAGCGCCATCGGGAGGCCCCTGTCCATCTGTGCTCCCCGAAAATCCGAAGAGATTCTGCTGGAGTTTGTGTTCTTATTATCATTCATGTTCCCGGCTGTGAAAGGCAAAAGCTGGATGAATGCCTGCCCGGCTCTAGCCTCCTTGATTTCTACCTCTCGGTGACGAAGCAGCCGGACGGGCACCCGGGGCATGGGGCAGGATGTACTACTGCATGTAAAATATATTGTACAAAAAGCACAGCATTACAGGGTGTTTATAAATCAAACATTTCTGACATTTGAATTCTGCGCAAAGGTTTTATGCTTCCTCCTTTGGCTGCTTTGGGCTTGTCCTGGGCCCCATCCCGAGTCGTCCTGGTAGCCTGAACGTCCTCCTTGTCTTTTTCGGGTGGTTAGCGCCACGTTGCTCCTGCTGCAGAGGGGTGGGCCGGCAGGGGCACAATGCTTCATGAAAATATTTGGACGTTAAGAGGGATTAATTTAAGGGCAGTGCCTGCACGGATTATGTTTCGGGCCATTTCGTGTTTTATTTCCTCTTACACTTTGAGCACTCCAAAGTATCCAAAGAGGATGGGAACAAGTTCCCGTAAAGATAGGGGATTTGCTTTGAAGTTTCAGTTTCTTTTTTAAAGACAATTTGGTTTTGTCGCTTAACCGAATTCATGAGCTCTTTTGAATTTTTTTGATCATCAAAAAGATTGGTGGATTTTATGTAAATCCACAACCAAGGTATGTTAACTGTTTGTAACTTGATTACAGATAATATTTATAAGTTAATTCAATTGAAAATTTTATTATAATTTGAAAATGTATGGGTATACTTATTTTTGTTAATCATCCATTTATTATTTATTAACAACCTTTTTTAGGAACTGAAAGTAGGCAGAAGAATTTTAAAAAAGTTCGAGGGAAATATTACATATATGTTGAGAAAACCTGTTATCTTACCTTCTTGGTTTAGATGTTAAAAAATAAACATATCTCTCAGGTCTAAGCTGGTCAGTTACACTCCAAAATATTCAAAATACTTAGAAAATTACTTTACTATCACTGTTTGCAAAAGTCGTTCTACTAGATCAAATCAGATCTACAAAATCAGCAGCAAAA
The DNA here is from genome assembly GCA_963969385.1 of Philonicus albiceps. Classification (NCBI taxonomy): domain Eukaryota; kingdom Metazoa; phylum Arthropoda; class Insecta; order Diptera; family Asilidae; genus Philonicus; species Philonicus albiceps. Next base: position 11,477,238 of record OZ017775.1, on the reverse strand, counting down.
GGCGACAAACAACGATGGAGAAAAGTCGAATGGGGTGTCAACAGACTCGAGTGTTGTGGCCTCCTTACTTGAGCCAACTCAGAAAACCATTGAGGAGTCTGAAACGAATTTTGATAATGCAAACGAAAATATTCAAACAACCGAACCAATTACAGCCTGTAATTGATAGGTCCTTTGGCTGCTGATTTTATAAATTCAAAAAGCAATGAAATTTACTCATTTTATTTATTTGATCAGGACGCAAGCTTCAGGATAACCGAAAACGGTTTGGTTATCTTTATTTTATTTTCGGAGTTGCCTACTTTCGCATAATTTTAAATCGCCTTTATTTTAATCAAATTTAAGCTGCATATTCGTTCACGAAATAACTAACCTGTAGGTGAAAAGAAGCTTGAACCTATGAGTTTGTAGGCAGACCCCATCCTGAAGCCTGCTACCTAATATTGTTTTTATTATTATTATTAATACATATAAACTACTGCTTTTTGCAAACACTTTATTTTAAAAAAGTACTAGAACATTACCAAAGGCGAACAGAAGAACTCTTCTAACAGTAGAAATGTTTTTGAAACATTTAAACCACTTGAGAAATTTATTACTTCTTTTTTATTTTGTATTAAGGTTAAGTTTTCCTTTATTTATTTATATTATATTCGGATTAATTTATTATTGTGTAAAAAAAAAACAACAATTTATTAGAGATACTTAAAAATTGATCTACCCTCAATGATACACCCGGTGTAATTAGTTGCCTTTATATTGTTTGTTTATTTTTATTGTTTTATATTAGGTCTACCGGAAAGTTCTTTCCGTTTTTGTAAAGGAAGAAAATTATACAATTTTTAACATATTTAACTAGATTTATTGAACGATATAATTTTCATCGTTCCTTATGACTTCTTCCCAGCATGATGGCAATGTGTAAAACTTACTTTTGAAGAAAATCTTTGGATGCGAAAAACTACAGCAGCACTACTGTAAACGTAAACGTTTTCTTCATTTTTTAATTTTTTTCTCATCAAATAATTTTGTAAAGAAAGGAATAGGTGAAAATCTGATGGTTAAGATCTGAGGTGTATGGTCGATGCGAAAGAATTTCCCATCGTAGCTCTGAGATTTTCTGGCGAGTCGCCAAAGCAGCATGTGGTCTAGCATTATCGTGATGTAGTATGATTTCCTTCCTATTGAATATTGTGAGCCTTTTTCGTTGGAGTACTTTGTTAACTCGTCCATTTGTTGACTGTATTTCTCCGAATTTAGCTTTTCCTTGGGTTCCAAAAGCTCATAATGGTTTGGGCCTTGCATGTCCCACAGTATTCTCTTTTTAAGGCTCAAGCTCGGTGTAGAGGTGAAGAAGGCATATTTTCCGGGTTCACGCTGTTTTCCTTACGATGTTTTCATATGTAATCCATTTTTCATCATTAGATCTATCATGGTCTTAAAAATATCGTCATCAACCACAAATGGCCGATCAGAGCGTGGCATATCACTAAGGCTGAAATTACCTGCTTTAAATTTTTCGAACCATCTCCTACACGTTCTGACCGAAACAGCATCTTCACCAAAAACTTTTAACAAATTTCGACACGCTGACAATGACATGATTTATCTTTGTTGTAGCTAATATCGAAGGGCACATAATAAATGCAATTATAAAGATATACAGCCACATATAACTCAAACGAACATATCCAAATATATTCAAACTTGAAACGAAATTATCGGACAGAACTTTCCGGTAGACCTAATATTTTGCATCTCTTAGTAATTGAAATTGCTTTAACATCAATATTTTATTAGTACTAAAGTTTTAACGTTCATTTAAATGATGTTTTACTATAAATTAGAACTGTATGTGTCAGTTAAACTACCTTGAATTAAAAATATTTTAATGATTATCTGAAATTTGGCGTCACCATCATCTCACACCAATTTTGCTGTCTCTGGACCAAGGAATTAAAGTGATCAGTGCAGAATAAAATCGAAAAAGCAAATAAAACGAGAGGATGTATCGCAGCGGAAGGGGAGGTGGCAACCGGACCGGTCTGCCAAGCCGTAGTCCAAAAATTAATCGGAAGGCATAAATTTCATTTTTCCATCATATCTTTCAAATGTGTTCATGTTCCCGATGAGTTATGGCCCAAAATCCGAAGGACATCACTAAACAAATACGAGAAAATGTGCAACGACTGATGCATTTCTGCGCAACGATTGCGTCCGTGGGGCGCTCAGCTTCGACTCATATTAGGGTCCAGGCCAGGGGGTAGGAATTAAGGGAAAATTATGACAGGGAAGTGGTCGCCGCTGCCACGCCGAAATCAGCGGAAAGAAATAAAATTTATAAAAAAACAAAAAAAAGAATAGAGCTCTTTCGTTGCGCTGTTGCAAAGTGCACCGTGGTTTTATTTAGCAAATTCAGGGAAAGGGCCGAAGCTGCACTCGACCGATCGAATAGCGCTCCACAGGATTTGCGACAGGGCGATGATGCTGGGTCATGATATCTCAGGAAAATCCCCCGAATAAATCGTTTTAGGGAAAAAAAATCGCCATGCCCCGGGACTATTGTGTTCGCGCATTCCGGCATCACAAATCCGCGGGCACGCCGCCGCATCGCGTTTGCAAAGAAGACGTTACATAAATCACCCGCGATCTGAATCCGGCCTTGCGGCTTTTGGGTGCAGGACCTGCCGAGACTCGAGATTCGAAGGAGCCCCAACTAGCGGCTGGCGGGGCGAAGGTGCACAGCACCACCTTCCATAGCGCACAATGTCACAGTCTCACAGGTATCAATCTGGTCGGCTCGATCTTGATCTGATTGAAACACAATGGGCCGGTGGTGCACGACTTCGCTGAATGAAATGAGGCAGCATTAGACCGAAAAAGAGGCACGAAACAATCGAACATTTAACGGGCAGTAAATTATGGTCGCCCCAGTGGAATTTGTTCGGTTCGACATTCGCCTGCAATTCCATTTCGGAGGATGGAGGGCTCCGCTGGGCAGCCGCATAGGGTCCCAAGCCGTTTCACGTGCGTCAGGGATGACTGTCGCCGGGCTGGGACAAGCCGCGGTGCGATAGCATCCAGCAGGCTCAGGTCAGGCTGCGAGCAGCAGAGCAACGAAGTGGTCCTCCTCCGCGGCCCAGCATCCGGGCAAGCGAATGCTTAATTAAGTGATGACTATCTCCGGCCAGGAGCTGGTGCGCGCTGCGCCCGGTGCAATTAATTCTGCAATTGGCCAGCGAACATTGTCGAGTGTGAATCTCGGCTGGCTCGGATGCAAATGCGACAGACTGCACTGATCCGAATCGCCCGCTATCGGGTCCCAATGCACGACTTACATCTGTGCCCGGGCAATCAAGGGCAAGAGATGCTCTATCTTGACCCCGAGCTGCGATCACGGAAATTACCAATACTCAATTTCACTCTATTTACCTTGCCGCGTTTCCTAATATTAAAATTAAATGAGAGCATACATTTTTCCAATAAATGCATAACTTCATGCAAAAATATATAATTTTTTTTTTAACCCTAGATAACTAAACTTATACTAGTGTTACTCTATAACTAATTATTCGACTTGTAAACTAAAAAATTAAACATGTACATTTCAAACAAATAAATCTAACTTAACGTTTTATATAAAAAGTAGAAAAGTGGTAAAGATTAACGTTGATAATCTTGGCAGATGTTAAAAGTGTTCGGGAACATGACGAACTCACTAAACTGGGAAAGCCTGATAGTCTACCATACGAATGTTTAGTTATCTAGGGTTAAACGTTTGTCAGTTTTTAAACCAAAACATTAGAAGTTTTGTCTTGAGCATTTATAATTCTTTGAATAATTTCAAAATCACTAAACCCTCAAACGTACTCTCTTGAAAAAATTACTACTAAAATTAACTAACTAAATCGACTGAAGCTTTAAGCATATTCAAAAGTTTAAGTTGAATTTAACTCAATTCAGTTAAGGAGTTTGTGCGGAGCACTGTAAAATGTAGTGCATGAAATTATACTGAAAATTGCTATTTTAAAGATAGTGAATGATTTAATGGAAATATGCATTTTTAAAATTGCCATTAATTTAGGAAATATTTAGTCTAAATATTCAATTTCTATTTGAACTTCCATAACAATAGAAGTAGTAGATTCTCTAATAAATTTTAGCTGTTTTGCATTTGGGTTATGTATTAAAATTAATTTTTACATAATGCATTATTACTATTCCCCAACTTGGGTTTCCATTTAATATAAAAATATATACCATAGTAGGAATATTTCGTTATTTAAATAGGCATTTTGTTACTTAGCTAGTAGAACTTTCTAAATAGAGAAGAGATCACAAGCCTACCACATTTAATTTTAATTTATAGTCTTGAAAAATATCCCTTCCAGTCAAGCGATAGAAAAATTTAAAATATTTATTTCATAAAACCCCTGCTACGCTTATTTAACCCTTCAACCGCGGGCAGTGCGCAATTCGTGTTTCAAATATTCTTTAAAATGTTAACGAGCGTCCCTTTTATACGTGATTATAATAACTATAAAAAGAATAATTTTGGGATATGGTTTTGGGCGCAATTGAGATTTAACAATCTTTCTTCAATATTTTAAGAATATAATTAACCCGCTTTTTTATGTCGAAAAATTTAACTCTTGTCCGCGGTTGGAAAGTTCAGCTTATTAAAGACAAATGCGTTTTCTCTGAAATAAAATTAAATAATAAAATATGGAATTATAAATTCTCGCATTAGAAGTAAAAATTAAATAGTTTAAAAACTAAATGCAGAGAAGTTGATTATTTAAAATAATTTCAAAATTTGGAAACACTAAAATAAGACTTAAACTAACTAGACTAGAGAAAAACAGAGCCACAAAGGAAATTTAAAAAGAAAATAACCCAAACTGGCAAAAGTGTAATGAGATGGACTAGTGTATAGACAGGTTGGACAGGTTGGCCAGGTTGGACAGGTAGGCCAACGAGTTTCATTTATTACTGCCTACTAGCAAGCTAAAAAACAAAACAAAATCATAGTTAATACTTTTTATTAATTGTTACATGTTTAATTTCAACACTGAAGAAAAAAATTACTGGCTTCTTTCACTTGTCTACCGGAAGTTTGTTCAATATTTACAACCAAAATTAGGATGTGGTAATCAAAACGATAAATTATTTCAACAAAGTCCTAAAAACTGATTGTTTGTAGTAACTAAAATAAGTTGATTAATTATAACTTGGCTTTTTACACCTGAATATATTTAGTAGCACTACTGGTTAATATCGTGTAATTTTCAAGTTAAGTTAGTTAGACTTTATTAGTGCAATCTTAACGTCTGATTAAACATAATGAATTCAGCATAAGAGAGAACGTAATCGCATAACCTAGGGTTACAAAGTGTAAGATAGAGGCTAGTCATCTGTTATTCGTTCATATTGCATTTAAAATTAAACCGCAATTAATATCCATACTATAAAACCATATTAAAAGAAATATAAAGCAATGATTGGTTTAAATTAAATAAGAAGTTAACGAATGACTCTACATGGATTCAAAGTACAAAGTCTACAAAGTAACCTTAAATGAAATGCGGATTTGTTTAAATATTCGAACTAACTATGGGCTTAGTAAATATTTGCCTGAAACAGTTGTTTTGTTTAGAAACGAATAAGAATTGTATTCTAATTTTGATTAAATCAAATCGATAATTCACATTTACATAAAATTCGGATGTCCCAATACGAAAAATCTTGTTTAAATCTTTGGTAAATTACATACGACAGGCACTCGTATCCTGGTGAACTTGATTGAATTTAAATTAATAATCATTTTATTTATTAATTATAACGCAAATCACCGTAGGTTGATAATTTACCAAGGATTTGCTAATTGTAAAACTGATTTTTGGTATTTTTTACTGGTGTTTTTTTTCTCAGTGAAAGGAACTCGATTTGTTAGTTTACGGCGATCAAAAATGTTTTCGATTGAAGAAAGTTGTAAGTAAAGTTTTTAGTTTCATTTGAATTTAGAATTTATACTTTAATCCAAATATATTTTACATTTTACATGTGAATTTTACTAATTTAAAATTACAATCAACGAGGACTCTGTATTTTAGCTTGCTAGGCAAGGTAAGTGAAGTATTTTATCTTTGGTAGTGTCTTGTTAGAAGTCGAAGGAATCTTAAGCGTGCCCGAAAGCAATCAATGGTCCAGCACGAGGCCTAATTCAGCGTTGGGAATTGGATAATTATGGAAATGGGACCCACCAGGGGCGGCTTAAATCATATCTGGAGATCCATTCTGATGAGCTCCACCGGCGATATTCTGCCGTGCACCCGAAACATCGCGGAGTCCATCGGCTATAGCTTGAGGAAAGGGCGAAGCCGTCGAATGAGGGAGCTCGAAAAAGAGGTGGCACCCAGCCGTCACGGGCCGAAATGTTCCGGGAGACGGAGCCGCCTGAAATACGTCAGGCTGGGGACTAATAAATAAGGCACATCAAGGAAGACAAGGAACGAACAGACCCATCACAGCGTCGCAGATTTGGAGCCCGTGCTAACCCCAGCCCGGACCGACGGCGCGAAGGATGGAGCAGCCCGAACCGGAGAAAAGGCAGGGCTAGCTCGCAGCCGTAATAAAACAGCGAAAGGAAGATGAGGAGGACGGATCCCGGCGCAATGTGTCTTCGGGTGGAAGATGCTAAAATCACCCGAAGACGAAAACGAAGACACCGAGGACCATTCAACAGCAACGGGAGCCGCTCCAAAAGTAGCCACAGCGAAATCAGGGAACATATCACAAGCATCAGAAGTATCCCAGGAATGGGTCCGGGGGGCGCGGAAAGGCATGGACAGGAGGCCGAAGAGTCTTCAAACCATCTAAACAAAATGGTGACTGGCAGGGATGGTGGCGGAGCGCCTCCGCTGTGGGCTCGGCCGGGACTTGGGACTGGCACTGGGGCTGGGTAGCGGGAGCACCACCACCGGCAGAAGTGCACGACGCTCCGCAGTCGTAAATTTGGTCTTTATCACCAAACTGTCAAACGCGTAGCAATTAGAATATTAATGGCCCGTTTTCAGGCTTAGAGAAAAGAACGATTTATTGGTTTTGTGAGGGAAGGAAAACAGGCAATCAACTTCTGGCGGACGGGGGGAGGGTTAGGCCGGGGCCCCGGGGGCTGTTCAGCGCTCCGGCAGACAGGGCAAACACGAGGCTGAGGCACCCAAAAAAAAAGAACCCATAGCAGACCAGATCCAAGAAGAAGACCCGAGATGAGATGCTGGCAGGAGCAAAATTTATACTTCCAGGGAGCATTAGTCGGGCTCCGGGAACAATATCTCGGAGCGGGACGCGGGACGAGCCGTGAATGAATGGTTATAGGAGCAGATTATGCCTCCGAGATATTTAGCACTGCTGGGGAGGGTTATAAATATTCGCAAACAGGCGCTGGGGTGCTGCGCTGGGGCCCTTGTGGCTCCTTCGTCTGCAATCGGTCGGTGGGTGGTTTCAAACGTTTCAAAATTTTTGAGCAATGGCGTCTTGGCACCGCTGATACTCAGAAATCTTTAGACAAACATCTTTCGGGAATTTGCTGAAAAAGTCAAAGATAAATCATTTTATATACCACCACAAATAGCAGTTATCAATTCACTAATCTAAGGAATAAAATAAGATTTTTAAAAAAAACTAAAATCTGACCACAAAACAAATTTATGAAACAAACGTAATATTTAAAAATTTTTCGTTATTATTAAAAATCGATGATTTTAGCATCGCAAATGTTGGTTTAAACTATAGGGCTAGTCTCTAATATTATTAATTAATATTATTATATTACAACTAATTTATTATATTTATTATAGGCCTGCAACGAGCCCGTAGTACGACGAAAATTCAAGAAGCGCCCGATATACATCCGAATTACGCTCGTTGCATTTTGCGTAAGAAATAGGATCATAATGATACCTGCAACACGCCTGTTAAAAGTAAAAATAGAAGTTCAACCTTTTATTGTTATCAAGGCAAAAGATGTAGACTCTGGCTGCCTTTTATACCACAATTAAAGGGTCTTCCAATAGGGACTTCCGAACTTTAACAGTTGATAGCGGCCATATTGTTAAAGCTATATCTGTTAAATTGGCTGTCATTTATTCAGTCTGTTTTCCCAAATCACCATGGACGGATATAGTGTTCAACAACACGTGCAAATGATAAAATTGTTTTATCAAAATAGGTTTTCTGTTCGGGCAATGTTCCGCCCCCTTCGCCGGCGAGAGCTATAGGTCAATGATTACCAACTTCTTTTGGGCTGAATTCGATGATATGGACACTAACAACACGTGGTTTCAACAGGACCACGCTACGTGCCACACATCTCATGATACATTGGACATTCTGTACGAGCAATTTGAGGGCATGGTCATCTCACGTGGAGGTGATGTAAACTGGCCACAAAATATTGTGCGATTTGACCCTGTTAGACTTTTTCTTGTGGGGTTTTCTTAAATCGCAGGTCTATGCGAATAAGCCAGAAATCAGAGCGGCCCTCAAAGTCAACATAACCCGTGCCATCGGTGAAATTCAGCCTGATTTATGCGCCAGAGTCATGGAAAATTTGACATTTCGGATTTGTACTATCTAGAGAAGCCGCGGCGGACATTTGAACGATGTGATATTCCGTACCGCATTGCATCGATAGGTCTTTCAAACAAATAAAAACTTTTGAAAAATTGGTTTCTTTACTCTATAATATTTTTCATATCTTACATATCAATTTTGCGCCATTTATATATAAATAACTGTATTTTTATATACACATGCACATATGAATACGGGAGGTCGTATTTTGGGTAATAGAATTATTAAGGTTACCAGACCTAGCGTATTACCTATGGAAATTACTCATTTTGCAAAAAATACTCATTGTGCAAAAATTACTTGATTTTATTTATTTGTTTTGCAAAATATCCTCTACTTATTTTATTTGCAATATATCGATCCCAAAAGACCGCCCCAGGATGCCGTGTTTTAGGAAATATAATTATTAAAGTTCCCAGGCTTAATGTATGAACAGTGAAAATTACTCATTTTGCAAAACTTATTTGATTTTATTTATTCTTCTCTAATTATTTTATATGCAATTTATGGAGTCCAAAAAACTGCCCCGTGTGCTCCCGAGCTATACTTATACGACGGTTTAGTTGGTCAAAATTTAACAATTTCAGAACAATCTTCGCTGACACATGTTTCGTACCCAAAACATCCGAAAAACTTGCATGGTATGAGCCTACATCCTCACCAACTTCTCTAGCAATGATACGACGATTCTTCATAACAATTTTTTTTCAATGCTTCAACGTTTTCATCCTTGGGAGTCGGCTGGGCATCATCATTAACATCTTCTTGACCTTCTATGAAGAATTTGTACTACTTATAAACATTTGTTTTTTGTTCAATATATTCTGGGGAGATTCAGGCATGGTACGGGCATAATGCAGGCGCGATTGTTCGACAACCATGCCTTTTGCGGACTTAAAAACTGAACAATATTCGGAAGTGTTGTGGGTGCGCATAAAGGTTTTAAATATTTTTACTCGAGTGTATTATATTGCAAAATAAAAGTAGATCTTTTTATTCAACTAATTTCCATGAGACTCCTAAAATTAAATGCTAAATTAAGATGTTAAGTTAAGTGTGAATTTATTATGATTATACGATCAAATGGGAAGGAATATTTATCTAATTTTAAATTCTTTTACCGATATTAATTTGGAGGAATATTGTGATTAGTTGACCAGTACAAAAGAATATTGAGATATAGAATTTTTGGGAGACTAAAATTGGATGTTATACCTAAAGATAAATTCGAAATATCGTTTTAGCACTACGCCAAGCATTAAAAATAATGCTGAATCCTAGCTTAACTTAAGAGTTGAAGTTTTAGAGTTTCTTAAATACTCCGTTAATGTTCTCGTCTCCTAGGTAATAAAATGGAAGTAATTTCGATGGAGCACAAATCCACACCTTGGCGACTACTTTCCAGCAAGAAAGAATGCCGACTACTGGCGCGATAAAACCATAAACAACTCAAAAGCGGCACTGGAGAGCCCATAAATAAGAAGTGCGCACCATGCAGGAACAGGAACAGGAACAGGGGAATGGACAGGAGCAGAAGAGATCCCGACGCCCGAGCCTGCAGCCAGGAGTCGGATCCCGAGCCCGACACTAGAAAGCTCCAAAATCGCCGAATATAAAGTTTAAGCACGCAGGCACGTACACGTAAATTGGTCTCGAGGCACCTGTTGATCGCCAACGTGAGAAGGCCCACCGCCGTCGCTGATGCGTCCGCCCTCTCCCTCGCCATCTTGGAGCCCCGGAGCATGTGTGTGGGTCAGTAGGAGGGATGCGGTGCGGTGCGGTACGACAAATCCACCGTCGCAAGTTAACCTTCGGTCGGCTGGAGCTCTTTCTTTCTCCGAAGAAACTGCATTGTGGTGCAGGCGATCTTCCTTCGAGAAGAAAGGCGGCGAAGAAAGTATCGGCCGGTGTGTGGTGCGGCGCGGCGTGACTGCCACCGGGCGCACAACCACCGAACAGGTAAACGCAGGTGATTTGATACCTTCGTTCGCCTCCTTTTGTAATTCCGCGGCTGTTGACTGAGCGCGACGCGGCTTGTTTGCCTGTTCCCCTGGGATATTTGCTGTAGGTGTCGGCGGCACCGCTGCCTCCCGTAAATCTCATGCATTTCGGCACCCTGTGATGTTATGCGCGGTGGACAAATATTTAATTAGACTCTGTCGCACAGGGACCCCCCTACCTTAATTAGGAAAGTTTAGATAATTCTGTCGTCTTAGTACTCAAGTTGGCTCTGTTTGTGCCCTCGACGACACCGTCGCGCTGCACCGTCTTTCAAATCGCTAACAAGAAAAAAGCCTGACTAAAATTCTCAATTTAATTTTGCATGAAATTTAGTATATAGAGGTTTTTGCTTTCTGAATATCACAATTTACAAAAAATGACCAAATGTTTTACCTCAATCATTAATATTTTCGGTTTCAACTTTCAGTACCTAAATAGAGTCGTTTCAACATATTGCGAATAGCTTTTAGAAAATCGCTTTACGTTGACAAAAGGAGTTGATGCGTATTTAAGGTACATAGGTGAAATTATGCGTATTTGTGCTATAATTCGATAAGAGTTACCACATAAAAACCGATCACAGTTAATGGATATTGCGATATATTTTTAATAACTAAAAAATATATTAAAATTAGCTGTATGCTTTTTATTATCTAACCTTTATCAGATTTCATAGTAAATTTATTATTGAATAGAAACTTTGGATTGGCCACTCGTACGAAAACATTTCAATTTTGCAATAAACATATGGTTTTAGAAAAAAAATAGACCGAAAAGACTCTAAAAGATAGCCTCAATGTAGATTTAAACCCAAATCGACACTCAAAAATTATTGGAATCCGACTAGACGTAAAAAAGACAACGAAAATAGGCCAATAATGGACACATAAAATGGGTAATGGCAGTATAAAAAGTATAGCATACATTAATATAACATTTATTTGTACTTCTGTAGGAAATTCGCCATATTTGCGTTGTCAGTACTGTAAAATATGTATTTTGTCATTTAATTATTTCAGTTTAGTGGCTTAGAAAAATTTAACATTCAAGTGTATTTGGGATATACTCGTACATAATTTCAGTTCACAACTTAAAGTTTGGATGTATAAATAAATTTGTATGGGTTTTTATTTTAAAAAACAGGTCGATTGAGAACATAAGCAATATTTTTACTTTAATCAAAGTATGCTCCATCTGAATCTACAACTTTTATCCATCTTTGTGGCAGTAAATGTATTCCCGGAATAAATGGAAATTAGACGGAGCAATATCTAGCGAATAAGGTGGATGGAGTAGAATTTCCCAGTCTGATCCTTCTAATTAATTTTACATAGGCCGTGCAACATGTAGTCTTGCATTGCCTTGTTGTAAAATTACGTTGATGTATCCTTTCGCCCATTGTGGCCGTTTTCGAATGAGAGCTCCTTTTAGACAACGATCGTTTTTAATTGTTTGTTGTTATTTATCTATGTAGCTTGTATTAAATAAAAATATATAAATAAATAAATAAATAAATAGTAATAGTTTCTGATTGTTATATCAGTTCATAGTAAATCACAACCTCTGGATAAATAGCATTGTCTATGAACCATGGATATTGAGTTTTGGTTTACCTGTCTTCACCCATACTTTCGGGCGTTTCGATCGAAAAAATAAGCTCATCCATTTTTGAAACTTGCTTATTTTAATCTAACACCATTCTCAAAAAATTATTTCTTCCTATTTGAGGAAGATACAAAAATTGTTCGTTCATTATAAATTTAAATACACTCGCGAGCAAATAAATTCCTTCCCATTTTCGACAGTCTTTTAAAAAATGATTGCTAGCTCCAAGACTACTAGACTGATATTAATAAATATGGTATTGTTTTAAAGCCTAAAGTAAACTCTTTACAAGATTAATATTTTTATTAATGTTTAAGTAGCAAATAATTACAAAACTTGAAAAACCAATAGGGTGGTGATTCCACTTTTTTGTTCCCGAGTATACCTTCCCTCCTTGTGTAAAATGATTGTTCATTTACTAAATGTTTGATTACCTTATTAGTAAATACCCAAAAGTCTGTGTTAGTATTGTAGCCAATAGTCTCATAAAAAAGATGATTCTTGATAGTAGTTACAAGTAATAAGTAATAGGTAAGTCAATATCTCTGCTAACTTCGCCACAGTATAATAGTAATATTATGTAATTATTTTCTAAATTTGTGAAGTTTTATAACAATTTTAAATTCAGTTCGGCTGCGGTTGCAAAAAATCTCGACAGAGTGCGACGGATGCCATCCAAAATCTGACCCCGTGCGAAACCGATAATTTTTGCATAAGTGCACGAGGCACTATCGGGAGTCCTTCACTTGACCAAAGGCGGAGAAATTTAACCCATTGGAATTTATTCAACTCCGTTGGCGCAACATCCGCAATTATTTTGGTTCAACGAAAATATCTGGCACTGGATTTCCTTTTCGCATCGCTTCCGCGCACCATCCAGGTGCGGTGCCCTTAACCAGGGCCCCTTTCATTTTTCTTATTGTTGCTGATGCTGCCTTTGTGCAGGCACATCTCGCGTCAGGCTGGCCATTAGGGCTGGCGGCCACCTTACAATTATCGCAGCAGAACCGGACCCGAATCCGAACCCGAACCCTTTGCCCGTTCTTTCCCCGGGACGCGCTACTGTAATTCCTGGACCTGGCACTGGAACTGCTCTCCAGTTCACCACTTTGCGGTGGACGCTGGTGTTAATTTTCATTTGAGCATTTCACCAGAAATGGTACCTGGCACTGTTTTCGGGGAGCAGTGTAAGTCGTTGTTTTTAATTTACTCCTGGATTTCTTGGATTTGTTTATTTTGGCAGGATATGGGAAGTAATGGACGCGCTCGGAAACTGTTCCCGTAAATTCTATTTAAGCAATTGAAGTAATGCAAAAAACTTCCTCATTTAGGAGGCATCGTATGCTAAAGGGGATTATATCTGAATTTTTTTTTTTTTTTAATGCGGATAGAGGAACGGGATGAGTATTGGCGTTACTCCAGAATATTTATTGACCAATCTCAGATATTTATGCATAATCTACACGTTAAAAGATAAATCAGAGGAAAAACTAACAAAACTAAGATAAATTCTTACATTTTGATGTGATTTCAGTTTTTATTTCTATCTAATTTTAAGTATTTTCTATAAATTTTAGGAAAAACTGTAGCATTATGTTCAGATATGAATGAAGAAATGTTTTGAACAATTAATCCAGTGTTTGAAAGGAAAACTAGAAATATATAACCGGTTATAACTTTGAAATGAAAGTAAATTTCATAGTCCTTGCCCCAAATCCCTTAATCTGCTGTTGATCACGAAAATATGCTGTTTTTATTTTTATTACTAACTTCTGCTGAGTAGGTTGTTATTCATGTTGACGAAGTTCGTCGTTTTAGTAAATAAACTAACGACATCGGGCTAATTAATTAAATCCACATAATGTTTCAGGTTCAATTTATGAGCGCCGTAAATCAATAGAAAGTCAATAAAATCCCGAGGGCGAGGTCGATAAATAAAAAAAGCGATGGCCGTTCACAATTAGACGAGGGCATAAAATTCCGCATAGTCTCGCGGGAAGGAGTCGAAATAGTTTCCGAAGCTGGAAGGCACTTGGGCCACCGTATCTTGAGTGATGAGATGCCCTGTTAACGATGGCCGTAATGAAGGAACGATGATGTTGACATCGTAAAAAGGTGATCCGGGGCTCTGTAGCGCCCTGACCTATTTCCTGAAGTTATTACCGTCGTAAATCCCGTCTTGTGCCGCACCCCCCGGCCAACGATGGCACACGCACCGGAGCGTGAAAATCCCATAAACCATACAAAAGGAGGCGTCCTCGGTAGGGCCATAAAAATTTTGCAGAAAAGTGAATATTGCCGCTTCCTGCCGTCCGGGACAATTAGCGACCTTCGGGGGCGCTCATATGCGAGCTCGAGGATCCGAGAACACCCTATTCGAGCAATTTAATCACGAAAGGCCATTACCCGTCCCGCGTCCCTTATTCCCCGCCTCAGGACAATATTTCAATCAAAATCATAACTCACATTCGACAGGCTGGCAGCGCTGGAAACAATCATCTTCCTGAAGGATCCTTTGGTGCAAAAAGCACCCACCGATGAGTTATTGAGTCCGCAACTGCACCAAATCCAACCCCAGAGCAGCCTGAAGGAACTGAACCGGGCGAGTGCCGGTGGGACTGCAATTCTCCGGCAATGTCGAAGGATGGCGGACTCCTGCAAAAATCCTGAAAATCGCATGCAGCTTGTCCCATAAATCAACTTCAGGAGCCCCCATAAATCAGGCATCGCGTGGAAACCTCTAAATTCGGGTAATGCGCTAGCTGCCGCCGCCGCCGGCCGGGACTGACGACTGCTATGATGGGTGACGGATCCGCAGGGGCGCTATTACCGCGCGGCAGGACGGGAATCGGGAATCAATAAGACGATCTCGTCAAAAAGGGACACATCTCAGCTGCAAAAATATGACGGGATGCAGTCGAAAGTGTCGCACAGCAGCGACATTACGGGACTCAATTAATCAATCCGGTCGCCGCAACAATCCCGCTGCTGTCGCTATTCGACAAACGAGCTGGCTGAGTGCGGCTTGCTCTGGTCAGCTTAGCGCTGCAAAAAGGGGCTCATCCGCTTCAGCTGTTTGCCTCTCTCGGCAAATATGATGAGTGTCGATTGTACGATTTGGATGTCATGTCCGATTCCTGGTTTTCCGGTAATTAATTGAGTCCCGGACAGATGCTCGATGCCCAGCAAACGGACTCATGACAACCGAAATGAGTTGTTTGTTGCAATTTTATCTCATATATCTTTGCTAATGGCGCTTCGTTCAGTCCGGGAACTATCAGGGATTATGCTGGTCTTCGGGGGATTTTACCGGGTTTTTGAGAGTTTCTAAAATGATTTATACCTTGGCAGCTAGCTTAATATTAGGAATTCTAAAAATATGTCCTGTCCACTTATGCAGAAGATTATGTTTTATTACAACTCGTTACTGGACATATAAACGAAATTAAAGATGATGAACATATCCAAATTACATTTTTCGAAAAACTTATCTAGAACTACAGTATAAATAGGAAAGTATTTTATAAGTAGGTGCATATGTCTATATTTGCGTATAGTGAATCGAAAATAGATAGGAAAAACTAGTCAAACTTTCGAATTTGCATCGTTGTCTTTGAAATGAATTTGAAAATAACAAAATGATAAATACATGAGACAATTCAATTCCCAATTGAAATTTTAATTGGTAATAAATGAATGATGTCCATTCTATAGGGGATATTTGTATAATTGATAATCGGAATTGGTTTAATTGATTAAAATCTTTCTGAGTAATGACAAAACGCTTTGTCTTGATGACAAAACGCCTATTAAACATTGGCTTTTCATAAACTGATAAAATCTTTGATCATAATAACAAAACAATTAATTTTATTTAAAGAAAATATTTATTCAAGCAGACAATTTTTTTAATAGTCTGAATATGGAATTTTGTTTACGCTATATTGACTACAATTTTGCTAGTTTCATAAATTGTTTTCAAAGTAGGCTTAAGAATTTCGTTTAGTGTACGCAAGCATTCCTTAAATTTTATTCAAATGTTGGGCAATATGCAATATTTCGAAGAATTGTTTATAAATACGTGACACAATAAAACTTAAAGTGTTATATTTAGGACGATAGTTATTTGGAAATATCATTATAGCGTAAACATCCCTAAGAGTGCATTTGAACAAATTTTTGACTAGAAATTTCAGGTTAATAAGTGGATAAATTTTTATTATTTCTTGATCATTTGTAGTGAATTTCGTTTATGTAAGTACCATTGCCATAAATTTGCAATACCTATTAAAAATATAACTATTGGTAGGCTTTTTAAGTAAATTGTACCTCTATTGCTATTTTTCCAGTGTTTTTATTAGAACGAAGGCATTATCACCAGAAATTTGAAATGGAGTCCTAAAATCCCTAAGATTTGGAAGCTATCACTTAATAATAAAGATTTCAGGCGTTCTGTAGGAATATATACTATATACTATAATATATATATATATATATAGTTAATATGCGAAAGCAACTCTATAAAGATGTTCTATATAACCATATAGCCCGGAAGAGAAAACTATCAGACACTATCAAGTGTCGAATCATAAAGAGCGTACGATCAGGTGAAGTGGATAATGCCGTTTAAATAACGAGAAAACATTTCACCAATTCAATCATGTTAAATTGCGTGGACAAGTTAATATCAAAAAACCACTACTTACCAAACGGCATATGAAATTTCGTCTATAATTTGCACAAAAATATATAAAAATTATACGAAAGAAGCGTGAGGCAGAGTAGATTGGTCAAATGAATCCAAAATCAGTTTAGTTCCGATGGTAAGCAATGGGTTTTGGAAAGCAAAAGAAAAAATTCTTCACCAAAGACAAGATGTTACACCCACACTTAAATTTGGAGGCGGAAACATTATGTTGCGGGGGTTTATGTGTTCGAATGGTGATCAACGACTTGTAAAAATAGAGGGTAAGATGATGCAGAGAGCTACGATCAAATTTTAGAATTAAATTTGGATTTTTGGGGAAAACAAATAACCGGCATTATCTTTCAACAAGAAAATTATCCAAAATATACAGACAGGATAACAAAATCATGGCTATTTGCTAAAGAATTCGAAGTTCTTGAATGGTCACCACAATTCTCAGAGGAGCATTTTAAAGACATCTATGAGCGATTTTTGCAACTCTCTACTAATAATAATAATCTAAGAGAAGGTATAAGTCAGAAATGGGAAAATACAATAGCAGATCAATGTAGGAATTTAATTTAAGAAAGTAGGCCTGTGGAAATTGTAGCTGTTGTAAAAACGGCGGTTATACTAAATATTAATTTGGCTTTAAAATAACTCAATTGTTCAATTCGATTAAATAATATCAGTATTATTAATTTATCTAATAGACGAAGAAATTATTGTTTTTATCTATTCTATAAATTAAAACCTTTAATTCATTATCTACATTTACATGTCCATACATTATGTACATTTACATATCCATATATAGATTTATTTTACCTTTTAGATCCATTGATGTGCTTTGCATCTCGTGACTGAGCTTTTTCGTTTTGTTTCTCAAATTTGAATATTTCTATAGAAACGATTGATCTTAACTGGTTGATATATAAAGTGATAAGTAAGTCACTCCAAAAATAAACTTGTTTAGAGATACACCTACATGCGAGTATATCTCACAATTATCAATAACTTTCATTTTTTAATCCTCTTGTTGAAAAGTAACCCTAAAAGTGTTTGATGAATCTGAAAAACTTTTCGATTGAAATATTTATGGAGGGAATTTAAAAATGTTTCGGCTCTTGGAGTATACTGTGTCTATATGTTATCTACTCTTATTGATATTTTTGATTAGTTCTTATTTGCAGTAAATCTAACACGTTAACTGACATGCCATTCACCTTAGATTGACGCTGAACTTTTCGTTTGGGCTGCATCAATCACTGGTGACTGACAGTATAAAGTAAGATACGATAACCTTGGCACTTTACGTGACATTGAATGAATGTCCACAATCGTTTCGTTCTAAACGTAGATATTTTCTAAGAAACAATGACCCCAATATGTTTAAACATCTGCATTGAGTAAGTTTAAAACTTAGAAGTGTGTTTGGAATTGCTATAACACAATAACAGCGCGCGGCGCCTGCGGGTGGCATTTAACGTATTAATTGAATTATTTAATTTTATACTGTCGCCTAAAATTAAGCTAGTTTCAGTTGTGAATTATTAAGCTTTTAAGCTTTCTGAATTATGCTCAGTTAAAAGTTCTAATATAACATTTGCAAAGTAGGTGAATTTTTATTTTAGAACAATTAAAATAGCTAAATAACATTAAGACATTTATAACTTCGATCTTCTGATATAATAAAAAAAGCTTTATAGTAATTTTAAATAACTTATTAGACAATTTCCTGTATGCATGTAATTTTTTTGTTAACACTTTAACAAAATTGGCCACAATTGAATTCAGAAACTCGTTTTCAAATTTGCAAATTCGCATTTTTTAAACAATGTTAAAGCCAAAATGTATTAACTTAGTTAACTAAGTTCGGATAGATAACTTCATTCTAAGAATCGTTTGTGGTGAAGCAATTTAACATTTCTTAAAAACCATTGGATCTGTAAATTAAGTTTAATTTCAATTTATGCGTTTGAAAATTCAGTTTTAGGGGTATTGGCTTAATATCGAAATAGTACTGAAACTAAGTTCATGGGATGCATTTTTATTAGCAGTCTTTAATTAAAAATGACTCATCGGAGCTGGTCTTAAGGGCTTATGTGTCGCAGACGGAGAGGGGAAGAAATCATAATTAGCCTCCGAATTGATTTGTACTAAAGTACAAAATCCAGTGCGGCAAATTATGCTGTTCGGCGGACATCCCTCGAGGTGTACGGGTGCGGCCTTAACTTCTAATTAGGCGGCTGGTCGTAAAAGCATTATTTTTTGCTCGCCAGTCCGCCATCACGCATAAATCAGGAGCATTGAAAATTCCGCAGGACGTCCGGTCGGCGGGTGAACAGCAAAAACCCATAAAAATGCATCATTCGAACATTCGTTAATTTTGAGCGAGTGAATGCAATTCGAATGTTGTCCTAACACATCCCAGGCATGCACCGGGATACATGAGATACGGCCGCAACCTGACAGTGAGTCCTGATCCCGAGTCCCGGGTCCTGGATCCCGGTGCAGCGGTGCCACTCTATCCTGGGGCCCGATGTCAGCCTGTCCCCACTCACTCAGCGGCCAGCGGCGGCGGTAGCGAACTGCAACCGCGTCGCGACGCTGAGCAGGAACCCGAACGACACGGGCACGACTATTGCCAGTCGATAAATCAATTTTTTCCATGGGAATTTGTCAATGTCACCGTCGATTTCTGTCACTTTTTCACTGTCGACAGGACTACAGGAGACTGCGAAATTATTATTTACTGCAGTTTTTCATGCATGCAAGGCCGTCGCGATGCATGTCGGATGTCGTGCATGGTCAGATGAGCCGGATGAATGCATCGCTGAGGCGGTCTATGAATGGGGCCGGGTTTCGCGTCCGCTTTTTTTGGGTTTGTAATTGAAAACGCTCATAAATTATGATAAAAATGCCCTCCTTTGTCCCCGGTCTTGAATTGGGTCCCCAATCCCGAATTATTCACATGGCCACGTCTCATAAATAAGATGTCACGTGTATAAATTTTCGGGCGCATTTCGCTTTATTTGATTTCCCGGCAAGGAGATGAATGGCGCTTTTATAAGCGCTCCCAATTCATTCCCGGGAACGGATATTCCTGCACGTCTGAGCTGGACGCTTTTGTTTCCCTCCCGGGGTGCGCCAATTGAATGTTTTTTAACTCGCTCCTAGGGTAATTAATGTAAGTCGCCAGGATTCCGCTCTTTATCCAGCTCAACTTTGTTATAAAATATTTCATGATTTTTGCCACTGAAATTCGTATTTGTTTGAAATTCTGGCTAACTGCCTGGCTGAGCAAAATATTCGTCACTTTATGGCATATTTATGTTAACAAGAACAAAACGAATTGTTTATTATAACAAAAGTTTAAAATGGACATAGATATGGATGTTAATTTCATATTTAGCCCTTTCTTTAAACCTCTTTAGAAAAATTATAAGTTTAATAAAGCAAATCACTCATAAATGGATGTTCGGATACTTTCTAAAAAGGTATTTCAAAAGTAAAAGTAGGTGTAATTGGGTTCTCAAATTCATTTACACAAAAACTGTGTTCTTTTCGGTTATCCAGAACAAAGGAGGTTTTGCTTAGATTTTAAATAATATCATAAATAAATCATAGTAAATATTTAATATTCATAAAATAGCATTAAGTTGTAATGATTTTTATAAATTTTGAAATGAAATATTCAGTTCAAGATTTGAAGATTTATTTGAATAAAATCATTGCAATTTGATGCTTTTTAATGCAAATGTTAACTCCTTATACTGGAAAACTTGTAATAAGCTTTAACTCAATATAAAATGTCCTATTGTCTTCTGGATAGACGAAAAAAACGCAGCTAAAGAAATCTTTTTAGTCAGCCTATCTTATTATCCTCAACCCAATCGAGCTAAAAAGTTCTAAGGCTCTAGATTTTGCGTTTAGAGTTCGAACCGAACAGATTTCTATTATTATCATTTATTACTTATTTTATTCAACCTACACTGAGAAGAAAAGCACTGGTAAATTTAATAAAATTAGCTTGCTTCACTTTTCTATCTAAGGTAGTTTTATATAACCAATAACGAAAATTAATTCGTTAATTTTAACTTGAGTTACAAGAGTAGAGGAGAGCGGTGTTGCTTGTTTTTACTTCCTTAGGATAATAATGACCTTTAATTTTACAAATAAAATTTAAAATTGTACTTACAGATATTTCATAAGGCTACTTATAACAAGTAGCGCATTTTATTCATTATGATCTTATTCTGATGAGAAGTGTGATCTACCGATATCTCATTTTTATAAATGTATGCATATAAATAAAGACCAAATTGAAATTGATTAAAATTAATAATAAATGAAGAACAAAAAGGATATGCTGCACTTTTATGTCTATGTCGTATGTCCTATGTATTTATGGCTCCTAGTTCTAGAGTGATTTAATAGATTTGGGTGCGGTTTCTTCTCTACATAGCTTTTCCATTAGAACGTAATGCAGCCAGGGTAAAAGTATAAAAATGAAGGTTTTAAAGATCGGAAATTAAACTGAATCAGTGCACAAGAGAGGGAACTTTATAAATTAAAATCAGACTGAAAAATTTACTAAGCATTCATGAGCAAATTATTGTTAGTTTTGCCCATCGATGCAAACCAGTCCAAAATTTGGTTGGCTATTTGATCCGTACCACATACGCCACGATTATGCTGATCGAACACTAGTCCTTTCCTTTATACACTTAAAAAAACCAAGTGTGAAGTATAAGCGAAATTAAATTCATCAAGAATATATTTCCATCTTTTTGCAGTTTCTTGCTAAGTTCAACATTTGAAATTTTTCGTTTGATTCCGTAGTTTCTTTCTAAATTAAATATTTTTAAAATGTCGATATATTTTCCATCTTTTTGTAGGTCGTTTCTAAATTAAATATTTAAAAAATTGTCATCTATTTCAGTTTCTTGCTAGGTTCAATTTCTACATATATGAAAAATTTCAGTATAATTTCCATCAAAAAGTAACAAAAAGTAGTTTTTAGATTTTGGTTACATTAAAAAGTAAAGTTTTATTTAAAGTAACTTTTGACTAAAGTTATAAAAATGTATACGAGTATACCTGTTTTCAAATTAACAAAATGGTGCAACAATTTAAAAGTATCTAGATGTACCCTTCATGAATTTTTGATCCCAGACCCCTTAAATTAACCCCCCAAAAATTCGCGAATTCGTAAATATTTATGTACATCTGATGGTTTGAGTCAGCGCCCAACTGGCGCTGGTAAATGGCAATTGCCACAGCATTCGAAACCCGCAGTCATCCCCCTTCTTCCCGTTCAGGATCATAGCGTCTTGCCATTCATCCTCGTCCGTGCTGTCCCATAAATCTGAGAAATGGGGCCTTGTCGATTGTGAGGAGATCTCTTATCGACGTCACCCAGCGACCCCGCGAGCACAGCCCTAGCGTTTCGCAGTTCATAAGTTCGCTAGCCAAAAACGCGTTCCTTTTGTGAGGGAGGAGGACGATGGCTTATGGGGCATATGGTGGGGTGTGGTGCAAGCACAAAGTCGCATAAACATAAATAAGACAGCTGATGCCCATTAAGATCATAAATCGTCGATTCTCAAAAACAATCATAAATTTTGGGAGCAGAATCCTCACCCTGCTGCCGCCTGGCGACTATACGATGGGATCCGAACGGGGTGCTGCTCCTAAGGCTGGAGTTGTCGTTCCAGCGCAATGGAACACACCTCGGGTCTTGGGTTCTTCGCCAATTTCTGGGGGCTCCGCAAGAACTTGTGGAAAATATTCCCGCTGAAGCGAACTAGAAATCGGAAGAAGGCAAAAATATAAAATAAAAATACAGAAAACTGCAAGACAGCAGGCATACACACATCAGCGGCCGTAGATCACAATGGAAGTAAGCAGACCCCAAACCCGGGATCCGGGACGCCAGTTCCAGAACCAGAAACGGAGCGTCCTGGCCGGGACAAGAACTGGGTCTGGAGTTTAAGGACACATCACATCCGCCAGAAATTCTGCGGAGGCTGAACAGTGGCGGCGATGCGAATGTGTCCCTGAAGCGCAAGGATCAGACATATGAGGAATTGCCTTAACAGAAAATTAAGTCCCGATAAATCATCGCTTCCCCTACCCGCCCGGTAACGATGAAAGCGGAAAAAAACCAGGAATTGAGAGGAGCAGAGCGGTAAAAAAAAAGAAAAATCGCAAGGAGTCGCACCGACAAGATGCTTTGACTTATACTAGCAGAATTTTATTGAAACGGATCCGGGACAGTGGGTAGAAGGTAGATCCTCCATCCATAGATTCCAGCAGTTTCCGGGGGACTGCGAGGTATGTGCTAATTCTGCTGCACCAACAAAAATTCGAAAGAGTCGACCTCAGCAACCCTTTTGCATTCCCGGGGGCAGAGGATGGCTCATCAGTGTGTTCGGGGGTCCGGTGAAATAAGCGCCGCCGCGCGTTACTTTTCCCAGCCCCATAGACCGACTCCGGCCCCGGGTCCGGCCCGGTCTCAGCCTGGCCGGGCCACGTATGACTGCAGACGGTCTATGTGTGTGCATTATTTTAATGTCACTGATAAATCATTTTTATGCTCGTGGTAAATCAAGGAGTGCTCTGTAGTCCTAATGGGGCTCTCCTCTCCTTCTCACTCGCGCACTATTTCAACTAGCGGCGAGAAAATATCGCAAGCCCGGCCCGGTTGGATTTATGGCGACCGGGCGCCTCCTGCACACACAGGCCCCCCAAAATAAACCCGTGAAACGAATGCACAAATTTATGTTATTATTATATTATGAGGGCCCTGGCTAAAACTTAGCACACTTAACTTCGACGGGCTGCAGACTGGAGGCTGGAGTGGAGGTGGCCTGTTACACCCTGAGCGCAAGCGGGAACGACGGTGCCACCGGGACAGAAACCGGCTAAATTTTAACATATTTTGATGTTATTCGGTTATTTTAGGTGCGGTTTATGCATTTGGTGACTATTTGTCATGTTTATGATTCCGCTAACGTGTGCCCCATACTAGCGGACCCGGCGGAACGCCCCACCACTGAAAATTGGTACCCGCAAGGACCCGCATGAATTTCAACGAAAAGGCTCGGCTCATAATTCGTCTGGTGTGCTGACAGCCAAGATAAGTTGGATAATTATTATAATATCTGCAACATCCCCCACCCCCCTCTCCCAACCCTCACTCCAGCTGGAGTGAGACTCAATGGGTTTGTTTTAATGAGGAAATAGCAATTTCGGGAATAGGCAAAAGGAGGTCCGATTAAACACCAACCTTTATGTGTAGGTTTAATTTAACACATTAATAGTTTAGATTAGTCAACAAATTGTATAAATTCATACTGGAGGTGTAAGGACCTAAGGGACGCAAGGACCTAGAGGGCGCAAGCTGATCGATCGCCTTATACCTACACATACCATGCGTGATATGATATTTTTGAAAATTACTTAACAAACATTCATTATACCTATAAAAATATATACACCAAAATTGTTTACAATTTTTATTATATTTATTCCAATAATTTAATGTTCGTGTTTCCTAATGATTCAACATCTTTACGAATATATTTAAGACCTCCTGTTAGAGTAGCAAAAGGCGAAAGGTTATTTTTTTAAAAGTTTAAATTACTATTACTAACTATTTACGATCAATCATGGCCGAAGATATATGGTATTGACAAATTTGGCTATAATAAGCGAATGGTTCACAGGACAAATCGATTAACTCCACAAGCAAAAGGTGGGAAACAATACACATTTGATTTAAAAGGTCGTTTTAAAATAAAAATTCAAATAAACATTGTTAAAGGTTATTACTTTTACCTAAAATTATTAAGATAATTAATTTCCAAAATTAAACGTTAAGCTTGTATTAGAAGTTTTAATATTAAGATTCAGAAATTTTCAAAATTGGAGTTAATCGATTTGGCCTGTGAACCAATCAAGTATCGAATTGAAAGTAGATTTCAAAACAGATGATTTAATTAAAAAGTCCGTCAACTTAAAAGCCAGAAAAATTGAATTCGTTGTTGAAAATGTACCTAACTCTATTGTCGAGTATTAAATAAAACAAATGAAACATACAAAATATATTTTCTTGTTTTCTTTAGCAAGGGAGACGCTTGCTGATTTTCGCACTCCGGCGACCAATATGGTTAAGATGGTCCTGTAATTCATATACCATAGTTTTATTTAAAAAACCTTAACCCCCCACTAAGTAATTTTCAAAAAGCCCCCCCCCCACTAAGTATTTTTCAAAAAGTATATGAAAACTACTCTTATTTAAAATTAAAATTATTGAAAATCTTAATTAATTGGCCAATAGAAACTTCGTCTCCAAAAATTTGGCAAATCATTTCTAAAGATTCTAAATTACGAATTTGTAAATGAAAATGCTCCATCCCATCAGGTTTTCGAGAAAAATAGAGTAAAATAGAACTGTACTGACCACTTTTAAACAATCATTAAAAATTAACGAATTAATCCAGGAGCTTATAATGTTGCTCAAAGGATGATGATCTTAAATTATTACATAAAAATATAAAAAAATTTAAAATATTTCGAAATAATCTGTCAGTTATTGATTGGTAGGATATGGTGGGACTAGTTAAAAGTATAGGTGGATATTGGGCAATGGAAATATCTCGAAATTTAAGCAATGCACCATGAAGTTTTAAGTGCCGGAAAGAAGGGTGTAAGGGATCAACAGTTGTCGCCCGCCGAACAGGTAAGGTGCGCTTACGCTTTTTTTGAGTTTTTCATCAAAAAGTAAAAAATAAGATTCAGGTTACTTTTCGCCTGGGATTTTCCAAAAACTTTTTGTTATATATATTTTTTCTTGTTTAATAAATTATTCGTAAACCTTGATCATAAACTGCAATTATATTTCAGATTTCTATTATTCCCATTAAAACTATTGAGCTATTCCTTCCGTTGATCAACTTACCCCACCCATGAGGTAACAATAACATTTAAATTAAATCTCAGTTTGTACTTCTGGAGACGTTGTTAGCAGGATAAATGACAATTCTATAAGCGGAAGTATCAATTGAATAACATGCAACATCTAAGATATAGTCTGGCATAGCTGTGTTTTTAAATTTTGTTTGTGAAGAGAAAAATATAATTTGCTTAAAATCAAAATTTTATTTAAATCTGATGTGAATTCAAATATTAAAAAATAGTCTTTGATTTTCATTTTACTTCGCTACCGACAGAACCTCAAGAATTCGTCTCCTACAATTGAATGGATAAGAAACTCATGGAGTAGTCTCAACCTCACCATGGGCCAATATGTTGTCCTTTTACACTTCAACAAGCAGCTGCACCATATGCACAAGGTTGTTTTTAAAGTGTTGTTTCAAGCCTCACTTTTTCATAGTCCTCTTTCCAATCAAGTCGAAAACTGAAGATATTTCAATTACGGCAACCCATTTTGATGAAACAAATTCTTAAAATTAAAATTTAAATCTGATGTGAATTCAAATATTAAAAAATAGTCTTTGATTTTCTTTTATTTTATTTTATTTTATTTTATTTTATTTTATTTTATTTTGGTTTAGTAAAGGTCGTATTACGTTTTCACACTAAATAAAAAATTGCTCAACTAACCCTGCCCTACTCTACTGTTTATTTTTTAATTGTAGAATTCGTTTTTAATATTATTATAAGGCTGTTATGTATGAAATGTCGGATTTTTAAGTGAATATACCTTGCCAATTTCAGAAAGGTGTCGCAATACTGTTGTATGGTGAACTTTTCTTGTAGATAGAGTTGAATTCGTTTCCACTAATACTGAACATGAATACTTTTGGGTCAATGGACCATGTGCACCATGGTGCATTTTATAGGGAAAAATCACCATACCGAAATTTTTCGAACCAATACTGTATTTTTCGTTCGTAAACAGTATTCCCCTCAAACGGTTGGTGTATATTGCGTGTAGCTTTTGCAGCATTATTGCCAAGTTTAACAGTCTTTTATAAAAAAATACACGAATATCGGTTGAGTTCACATCCGTACAAAATTTAAAAGAGATGACAAAAGGGCATAAATGCTTCTTTGTTAAAATATGACTCTGGTAATGGACAACACGACTGTAAAAGAGGATATGCGAAAAACAAAATCATAACGAAAGCAGACAAACGTTCATATGTAAATCCGACATTTCATATACAGCAAACTAATGTTATATTTCCTAAATACTGGAGATAGTATGAAACAAATTAAAAACTGCTAAATTTTCCTAGTACTCGTAGATATTGTTCTTAGTTTTTTAACTCTTCCTTACTAACAGAGAGGACATATTTCTATAATTCGTGAATAAAAGTTATTATGATATTGATACAAAAAATTTAAATTTTTCATATTTTTCAGAAACAAAACTTTCTTTATTTGGATGAAAAAATGGAGATTTTCTCGTTTCCTATTAAAAAAAATTCCTTTCTTGTTCAAAAGTTGTTTTGTCTGTCCTAATCTAGCTATCATCTTAAGTTTTTAAGAAAGTTTTCCGCATAGTTAATAATTTTCAAAATAAATTTCCACGCTGCAACTGTTCTGGAGTAAATGACCCTTTTCTCCCTTTTTCCCCCCTCCTCAAAAATGAAGTTATTCTTGCGGCTAGGGGCTTAACAGCAGGCAGTTAATGCATCAATTAGATGCATCTGCAAATCCACCGAGCCTGAGTCGGTCGAGTCTTGGCGTTCCGCCCCAAATCCTCCGTTTGACCATAAATCGCGATGCGACAGCTTACGAACTGCCCGAACTATGGACTACCCCTCTAGTGCGTGTTTTGTGTTTATAGTTTTAAAAAGTGACATAAATAAGAATTACGAGTACCCTGCCGAGGACTCTAAGTCCCAGGACTGCCTGCGCCCTTCGCAGCCTTCCCTGGTCCCTGCAAAAGCTCGTTTTGTTGCGAGTGCCGCCGCCGCTGCCGCTGTCGACGGGTGCGGCCCAGGCGGAAAATCCTTGGCTTCACTCTCACATCCCGCAGAAGACCGGGAACCGGGAGGACTTCTTCCTGCTCACGTCCCTTCCGCACAGCAGCCGAAGTCATCCTATATGTGGCGGAGTTCTGTATCTAACTCGGCATATAATTAATCGGATGATTTACGGGACTCGTGTAACTCATTGCGTCCTTAGATCACACATAAATGTCCAAAAGGGTTAATTTATACATCTGAATGGGACCGCCACGGATGCTGCCTGCTGCTGGCTCTAATTAGCCACGGTCGCCCGTAAATCTCGGCACTGTTTTAAGATGCTGACAAGCGGGCCCGGGTGATCATCTAGGAGATCGGGAAATAGTAAGAGGGGGACGGAATCAATTATAGTGTTGCAATTCCGTCATAATCCCCGCTAAGGACGATACCCACTATACGCCCGCGGGAGAGCAAACTTAAGATAAAAATTCCATCAACAGCACGGCCCCGTATCGCTGCATCGTCGGGTAAACACCGGGACTCCGCAAATACGATAAATCCCGAGTTTTTAATTAAAGCGAATACAAACAAGCCTCGTTAGCTCGGCCGAGATAAATTCACCGGCTCAAAGCTAATAAAAATTCTCCTCTTCCTGGGGCCGCTAAAAATTGTCAAATAGACACCATCCCGCCAGCCCCGGGACGCGGCTTCCGCCAATGACGAAGGTGTCCTCGAGAACTTTTCGCTGACACCAGAGCCCCAGCCAAGATCTGGCCGAATGAGTCCCCCTGCCTGTACCCTCTATTCCTGGTGGAGTTCAACTCCTCGGAGCTTCTGATAAAAAAAGAGAAAATCAAAACCAAACAGCGGAGCCCCGGCCGCAGATCTAATGAGCCGCCCATCATAAATTCGGGCCGCAGTGATTTCTTTTTATGGATGAAACGGCACCGCAGCTCCCCTTCCAGGTGGCCATCCAATCCGCAGAATCCCTGGTCCTCCGCTGCGGCCGCCCTAACCCCCACTCATTTCTTCCAGGCCCTCATAAAAGTAAATTAAATCCGCAAACAAAATAATTTTTGCCCACGAGTAAGCGTCCGCCAGCTGCCGGAGGAGCAGTCGATGGACGCCACCCACACCGCTGCCGGGACGTTTGCCCAGGAACGTGTCGGTTATGGGGAGTAGGGGAAGGAGGGAGGACCTCCCCCTAAACCATCCCCCACATTTTGGGTGCCGCGCTTCATTTTCTTTTAGCGTCTAATTTTGCTGCTGGGCGGTGGCTTTCCCGGCTCCGAAGCACCTGCTCCTTGGAGTGCCCTCAGCGCATATTTACAACTATCACCTCTCGGATCCGGCGGGATACAGCCACAGAAGCTCCCCAGAATGTGATGGCGCGAACGAGATGAGCTCCTCATTACTTCAGCGCGAAGTGCACAAATTACAGGGCCGAAAATTGAGCCAGATCTCCCATCAGGAACGTTACCGCCCGGAATATCCCCCCTGGGACCGGGGGCGCTCGTCTCGCTTTCTGATTAGAAAAATAATTCGCGGCCGCTCCGCATAATAGGCACCCTCCAGGCTGGCGGGGCGGGGAGCCGAGTCCGGCCTCTTCCTTCGGCCACTTTCGGTTGAAGGATTGTTTGATTTTCTACCGGACGGCCCCAGAATCCCACCAATTACCGCCCGCATGATGGAAGGGTGCTTGATGTCTACCAGGCGGCTTGTTTGAGAAGCTGACTCAGCGCCGTATACCACGGGCGAATCTCCTCCATATTTTGTGGCACCTACCGCGGGCCAAGTGAGTGGCAACAAACATAAACAGGAGCCCCGGCATTAGTTTAAACCGGGCATAATTAGCTGAATTAATTAATGAAACTCAAATAAAAACGGCTAGCGATTACTTTCCGCCTGATAAAAGTCGGGCCCCAATTTTTGGGCCGCTCCAGGTGTCGTAAGTGCGACTCTGGGGAGCAAACAACAATGCCGCTGATTTCGCTGCGTGTGTGGCTCGGGGCATCTTCTGCTAAGCCCCCTCATAAAAAAGAACAGAGGAGCCCGAAAACAAGGCGTTTTGTTTGCGGCTCAAAGCGAGGCTATATTTTTTTTTCTCCCTTTTTTTTTTATTGTCACCAACTAATTACAAGGTGCAACGTGGATGTCGTGTCGGTTTTTCTCAAACGATGCTTGTTTGCTGTTTGTCGTGATTATCTCAAGCATCTTACTAATTAGCTAAGGCTTTATGTGGATTTGTAAAAACTGATCTTCTAGAAGACACGAAAATCGTATTGTAAATTGTAAAATTCTCCAATTTCAAAAATTATGCGGCTGTTACATACTTTAGTTATCTTTTAGCTGACTAAGCATCGCTAATATTTAATTAAAACTTTAGAGACATTCATATTTTGTACATTTTGTTAGAATTTACATAGCTTAAATTTCGACGACCAAATTTTAAAAATTTAGATACAGAAAAAAGGAAAACTATTATTAGAAAATTTTAAATTTTAAATAATTTTATAATTTTTTATATCCTTTACTTTCAATTGATATCATAAACTATGGGCTCTGAAAATAATTTTAATGATTAATAAAGATGAAGAAATCAAGACGACTACTGATTTAGAAATTTACATAGGTGATAATAAGCTTCATCGAAATGAATGGGGTTCTTTTATACATTTGTGATATGATCGAATCTAACGAAAAACCAAATTTGAATATAAGAAAATTTGAAGGTATAGTCCAGCTGCTGTTGTTGTTCAAACGTGATATAAATCAAAACTTATGCAGATACCTTTTCAGAAAATGTAAAATCTGGAAAAACAGACTTTTCTGAATGGTTTCAAGGATAAATGTTAGGAATTTGGTAAACTGCACTTATAATTGAAATTCAAAAATACTCACCTTGTTCTCTTCTTGTGTTGAGCCCTCTGAAAATGATATTTCTTTTGATGAATTTGCGAATCGTCTATACTTGTTCCATAAAAGATGGATCGCATAATCCTGTAGTAAATTCCTTAAAAGAAACCGTGCAAATAAATCGAGTGAGAATTGAAACGATTCCATTCAATCGAATTCGTCATGCACCAGCAAAAGGGGGAGAGGTGCTATTAAGTCTTCAGTGAAATTTTGCAGAAATCGCAAGACGGTGAATTACAATCACAAAATCAGCGAAGGGTTCTGCAAACTGTCGCCAAAGACGAGCTCCAGACACAAATGTAAGAAGGGCCACAGAGATCCGCCGGCCACCCGCCCGAACCCGAGATTGATTCCTCTTATTGAGCCTATAAATCTTGGCACACGTTGGGAATTTATTAACAATCGTCGTCGATTCATGCGACAACTTTCTGTGCGATTCCCGAGGTGCATGTTCCGTATCCGGTGTACAGTACCGGAGTCCGGGACTCTTCGAGGCGTTGTCGCCGCCGGGGAACAATGCCCCCTCGGTAACCAATCCGGACCGGCTGGAGTATTCACAAAAGCAAATGTGTGTTCTTTTTCTCGTCAGAAGTTATAACTTTGCTTTGTTTGGCGGTAATTTATGGCCCATTATGCGCCGGTGAGTTATTGTCTCCTGACTGTTGTCATATTCTCACCGGATCAGTTCCTTCCTCAACAGTCGTACTTGGGGTCCGACGGGGGTTGTTCTGACTCGTCGAACTGTTCGAGACCAACTTAAGAAAATTACTATTTTAAATATCGTCTCAAATTCAAATCAAAAATTATGTTAACTCTTTGAGGGATATGATTAAAAATGAAGCAAAATTCAAAGTTTCTGATTCTTGTTTTTCGTCATAAAAAAATTAATTTAAAATGAAATATGAAACTGTATGGGCATGAATAACTTGACCTTTCCGAGGAGGGTTAAAATATACCCCACCCTGTATAAAAAGCAAAAGAAAGCGAAAGATTTCGATTGCAATGAACTTCTAATTCGAATTTTAGTAACTGCCTTTTTCATATATCCAAATCAGGAGGACATTTTCCATTGTTTTCTTCAAAAATACATTTTATTTAATTCAATAGTATTGAATTGTTAAATTTTAGAAATTCCCTACTATATAGATATTAATTTAGTAATGAATTTCATTGCTCTGATCATTTAACTGATCTTGCTGAGATAAACTCCTTCGTTTTATTCATGAATTAACCGGATTCGCGCCAAAAAAAAGTCCTAATATTTGAAATATTCCCATATTTTTCCGAAGGTAGCTTAATTCGGATTTTCTGGAACGAAACCGATGTTTTTCGTACTAAGCATCTTCTAAATGATTAACTTAAGGTCAGTTGGTAATGTTTTGATCGGAAAATTAGAAGTTCTAGAAAGAATCCGTATTGTATTTAAAATTCGAATATATCCTAGAATTCGAGGATTTCTCTCCAAATCATAAAATTGCCCTGGATTTTACTGTTTGAAAAGGAAAGTATAATTTTTACTATATAAAATTTGTTGAGAAGCCTCTGAAAAGAAAAGGAGTCATCGATATAAAATTTACCACATCTTAAAAGGTATTAGCCAAAAGATTTTATGGATTTTCGTTCGGATATTTTAAGGGGTATCGAGTAAAACACAAATCTAAATTTTAACATACATTATTTATTTTGAGCTGTAGTTTTATGTTCCATTTGCAAAGGGTTTTTAAGTACCTCCCACTTCGGTTCACTTAATAAAAAAAAAAAAAAAATAACCAAGGAGTCCTCTATCAGTACGGAAACTATAGCTACAACTTTGCGGCCTCTTCAGTCGTCGTCATTTTCACTAGAGTAAATTCAGTAGAACAAAAAATTTGTGTAAACAGTAGACAATGCGATTGTGGAAAAAATTAACAAATTTGCATAAATTCAACAAACAGAACGAGACCTACAAGAAACTGCCAAGTCAAGCGAAGACGGGAATGCGGGGCAGAGCCCTTCTTTTAGCTATTTTACTTTCTTCTTTGTTTTTAATTTTTCTCCAAACTTTTGTTTTTATTTAGCGTTTTACTCTTATTTAAAAATTGAATTTCTTAGCGAGTTTACAGTATCATTTTTTTTTTTGTGTAGTTTTGCTTACGTTTTAACATTTTTTTCTTTTTAGTGTTTTACATCTTGGCGTATACATTTTTTTTTGTCACTTTCGGTTGTATAGTTCGATCCGCTTTTGGGTATGGTCCCGGCGGCGCTTGAGCGATCCGGTCCGGCAATCGATTGATTCACCCCCAAAACTTCGTATAATTAGATGTCTTAGTTCGTACACTAAATCAATTTTTTAAATATAATTTTCAAGTATTTTACAAGATTCACTTACTTTAGTATCGTCAGCAGTATACCTAGGTTTATTTTTTATTTTTGTTTTTTTTTTTTTTATTTTATTTTATTTATTTTTTTTGTTTTGTTTTTGCTTTTGTCTTTTCCAGAGTGTTAAAAATATGCTCGAACTACTTCCGGACAGTGCCCCGGCTGGGATCGCTGGGGTTGTCCTTCTTAAAAATAACGATTCTTTTAGACTTTCTCCTTTCTTCTCTATTTCTACAACGCCACCACCACCAGCCTTCCTAGGTATTAACAAATTTACTTTAAGACTACGTTAAATAATTTTTGTTTTTTTAAAAATTTCATTTTTTTTTACATGGTATATCATTGGTATAGCGTAGGAGTCGTTCAACTCGATGTACATTAGAGTGAGTGTGGTATAGTAGAATTTAAGAAATTCGCAATGCTTTGAATGTAATTTAGTAAAAAATAAAAACGTTTAGGACATATTTGCCTTCTCGATAATTCAATTATTTCATACGTATATAATTTTTACTATGATACACTGCGGTAATTTTGGAAGTACAAAATCGCTTTTATTTTTCTTTTGCGATTTTTTTAAGTAATTTTCTTTCTTAATTTCTCTTTTGTAATATCTCAGTGATAGTGAGTGCTTTTGTTGAGAGATTCTTTGTTTTTTTTTAAGTATACTCTTTGTTTACTATCTTTACTAATGATTTTTTTTTTTTTTGGTTTTTTTTCTTTTATAAATTTTTTTTTTGTCAACTATTTTTGAGTTTGTAAAATTTTGCGTACGTATACATTTCAGATTTGTAAGATTTTTTAAATGCTTTTTTTTTCAACAATTCGTTGGCAACTGAGGGTTGAATAGGTAAAATTTGAATGAAAATAAATTAAAATGAAAGAAATTGATTTAAATTTCAAAATTGAATGAAACGTGGGAGATTTTCTTTTAGAAGTATTCTTAATTTTTGATATAGGTGTAAAACGACTAAAACTTCATATTGTAAGAATATGAGAAAAAATATAGTCGTTTTTCAAAATGAATTTAAACACCATTTTTATAGAAATTTTAAAGACCAGGTACTTTTTTCCTACAAGAACAGAGATATCTGTGGATTCAAATTAACATCCATACAAACCTAGTTATTAAGCTACCGCAGTTGATTCCTTTCTTTTAAATTGAAATTCTCCACATAAAAGAAATATTTTTTTTAAAAAGCGACCAACGTAAAACAAAATTAAACCTGAAAAGGAAAATTTAAATTAAAAAAAAATCAACATGAGAAATGAAATAAAACAAAAACAAGAGTTATTATATATATTTTTTTTTTTAATTTTGGCACCTTATTATTCTCGTCATAAATAAACAAAAATTATAATTCATATCTAAAAATAATTAACCACAGTTTTCACATGTTTTCACCTAAGAGTTAAAGCTTACGAACTAAGGGCAAATAGGGTGTTGGTCGCCTAAATTAAGCACAAGTCTAAGGACTCGGATATAAAACAAAAAGAAAAAATTGCAGAATTTAACAAAATAGATCGACAACCCTATTGCATGGCTATCAGAAATTTGCCAATAGAATTTTTTTTCTTTTTTTTTCATTTTTCACATTTTACGTATACGAGAGGAGAGGAAGATTTTCGTTTCCACAACGTTCAGTTCAGGATTGCCGCCAGGAATGATACCCGGACGACGTCTTAAATAGAATTGCTCATCTGAGAAAACTCTAAAATATACAAAAGGATGCGTCGATTTAATTTTAAATATATCTTTTGCCACGTACTATCTGCTTTTTATCTGTATTTATAAATATTTTTAAAAAATATCTCATCTTCGAATATTTTACAATTCAGTATAGCACAGTTTACAGATCGTATAACATGTCTCAGGGCCTCTTACCTATCTCGATTTAGTGCTTGCGTTAATCGTTTTTCTTCATTTGCTTTTAAATTAGTTTTATTTTTTTTTTTTGCTTCAAGTATACTTAAAATTGCATCTACCACTTCTGTTCCTTACAATTAAATGGGTCTTGCCCCACCTCGCTCACTGGGTTTTTAATTAATTTATTTATTTATTTATTTATTTTTATTTTTTTTTTCATTTTTTCCATGCCGCCCAATTTAAAATTGATGGCGAATTTTTTTCT
Source organism: Philonicus albiceps (assembly GCA_963969385.1). Classification (NCBI taxonomy): domain Eukaryota; kingdom Metazoa; phylum Arthropoda; class Insecta; order Diptera; family Asilidae; genus Philonicus; species Philonicus albiceps. Next base: position 11,441,962 of record OZ017775.1, on the reverse strand, counting down.
TTTTAATTCATTTTAATTTTTACAGGATACTTTCATACTAAATGTGCTGTTGCTCCCTGCCTCTTGGGCGATCGCTTTTTTTTTTAAATTTTTATCCTATTTAAAGTTAAAACAGATGTAAACGCTTATTAATTTTATCGTTTCTTTGCGAAAAAAAAGCGATTTTCCTGATCTGTGAAGATCGAGGAGGAAGGGAGCGAAATCAGTTCTTCAGCGAAGGCAAACTTTTATATCAGTTAAGAGTTTTTGTATTTTTTTTTTTGTTGTTTTTTTTTTTACAAAGATTCCCCCCGCTTTTTAGTCTTTAAGTTAACTTCTAATTTATGATGGCTGTACGCTATGAACAATTTTTTACAATTTCCCACTATTTTACATCGTTCGTCGTGTACCGGTTTTGTGGGATGAACTTTTTTAAATTAGTTGGCCTTTTTAGTTTTTATTTAAATTTTTATAAGGCTGTATATTCTTAATTTTAAATTTTTTATTTTATGTTAAAGATTTCAGTGCACTTTTCAATAATGTTACAAATTAAAATTAATTTTAAAATGTGAAAAAAAGGAACTAGTTTTATTTAATTAAGTTTAAAACCTATTTAGAATGAATGGAAATTATTCGGTATTGTCTGTAAGCAATGTCTAAATTTCAATTTGTCTATTATGAAAATAGAAACTGCTTTTTGAAAAGCACATTGTAAAATATAAAAAATAAGTATGATTTTACTTTAAACTTTTAATAGAAGATATTTGAAATTTTAAAAGAAAACTTGCTTTATATTAAAACAAAAAGAAAAAATAGAAAACAAGTTTTAAGTAATTAATTTTTCATAATTCGATTAAGGTAGGCCATATTTGCATTAGTTCCAATAATTTGATGCAAATAAAACATGACCATATCGTTTTAAGACTGAATTGAAAGCTGTTGGTCAGTTAACAAAAAAAAAAATCATTCAAAATCAGTGAAATTGCACCTGAAAGTAACTGCCTTAATCGAAGTCATCGCACCTAATCGCATTCGCCAGCCCGATGAATTTATTCTCCGTCATTGCTAACTGAGCGAAAACTACTCCAAACATTTCCCCTCACCGCTTCTCCTGAAAAGTGCATTCGAAAACTCTCCGGGTTCATCCGTTATCCCCACCCACCGGAGCTCACGGTGAGGAAAAAAAACAAAAAAACAAAATGAACAAAGTTCATCCCACATTTTCCGAGCGCACTCGAAAGAAAAAAAAAATAAAGAAAACAAAAACAAAAATTATAATTCACTCCCCCTTTAAAGTGCGTCTCTTTCTAATTCATTGCACCCCGCACACACAGATGCACCCAATCCCCCCCAAACACACGCTACTTTTTTTCTTCTGTTTACGAGAACGATATGTGACATCACATGATTCTTATACACTAAAAGGAGAACTACAAATGCGCGTGGATTGGTGTGACTGGCTGCTGTCCGCCGCATGCATTAGCTCGGTCTCGCTCCCTCCCTCCGGCGGCAATTAGTTCCGCTTGTTTATCGCATTTTCCCCGCGATCTGTGTGTAGGTTTTTTAGAGATTTTGTTTTATGTAAAAATACAAAAAAAAAAAAAAAAATAAATTAATAAGCTGCTGCGGTCGTCTCGCTCTCGCCCACGGGCGTGATTGATTCTCGATGGCGTCGCCGTGATGGACTTTTTTTCTTCGGCTCGACTGCCGATGGCGTTGCTCCTTCGCGCGGAGGAGCGGACGTGTTGACAGCATGCGATGAATTTTACAAATGGCGCGCCCAGCGAACCGGAAGAAGGCCGCGAATTTTTGAATTGTTTTCTCAGGTGATCGGGAGGAAGCGGCGGCCGGATTACTTTCTTTAGGAATGTCAGACATATTTCGACGACAGCTGCTTCGCCAGCTCGGTGTATTTTAGAAATTTTGAGTGCGGACTCTCCTCGAATGGGGTCTGGGCCTGCTGCTGCTGTTGCTGTTGCATAGGCGACTGAGGCGGAGGACTCTTTGCGGAGCCCCCGCCCATGCCACCTGCTGAGCTACCTGCCGAACTTTTCGGTGATTGACTGCTGCTTCGATGTTGCGGGTGCTGCAACTTCTGCTGCGCCGATCCGCCGCTTGAGCTCCCTCCTCCTCCGCTGCCGCGATCCGATGCACCGGCCGAGGAGACGGTCCCGCCTACGCCAGCTGCAGTTGATTTAATTGCAACTGGATCAATGATGACATCATCCTTCACGAAATGGACCTTTGACAGATGATGGCGGTAGGCGCCCTTCGAGCAGAACGGCGTATCGCAAAACGCGCACTTTATGATCGAATCGGAGGTCATGACCGCGTCGTTGCAGGCCCAGCTGAAGGCCAGAATGGCACCTGATGCAGTCCCACCGGGCTGCGGAATGTTCGAGCCCAGAGTGCCGGAGCCGCCGGGCCGGGGGTTTGGCGTTGTGTTTTCAGTTTTATCACAAAGTTTTTGCAGCGCGGCCAGGGGATGGGAACTGCCCTTTTTGCTAGAGCTGTGACCGCCCCCTTCGGATGAGGATGCTGCCGCGGAGCTGGACCCCGTTAAGCTGTCGAACATTGACGACAGGGCGTTTAAGCTGCCACTGGGCAGTTTCTTATCACCCACGGAGTTTGTGGAGGAACGGGGAGTGATGGACCGATCGCTACCCGGACTCGGTGCCGGGGTTGACGTTATGGCAGAGGCCGTTTGGTGGGTGCTATGATTGGGGCTTGGCGCTGAGCTGGACGGCGTGCTTGATTTTCTCTTCGCCGACAAGTCCAACTCCCCCTCGTGCTCCTTTTGGGGTTCGTCGGAGGAGGGCTCTTTTTTCACAGTGATCTTGTCGCTGTCGTCCCCGTCGTGATCGGTCTCATCGTCGTCAGCCGGTTCCTTCTTCACCTTGACGCCGTCTTTGTCCTCTTCCGGGTCCGTGCACTTCTCGGGTGACTGTCTCGGTGTGACATGATTCGAGATGTCTGGCTTCCTCTCAGGTGTCAGGGACTCCAAGCGGCTACTGCCTCGATCCGACACCGAGCTGGACTCGCTGCCACTTCGCTCCCTTTTTGGGTAGTGATGTTGTTGATACGTCCTCAGCAGATTCATTGTCTGCGGGTCGATCAGCGGCTTTGTGTAGTCCACGCTCTCGTCGATGCCCAGCCGCTTTAAGATGCTGGAGCCTAAAGGAGCACTACTGTGACTGTTGCTGGCAAACCCAGAGGTGCCGTGCCTTGATCTCGTGTCGAAACTCTTCTCGATCAACTGTTCAATTGCGTTGAGGACAGACGGTGACGATGACATCTTGTCGCCTCCGCCGCCTCCACCCCCGCCACCACCTCCACCTCCTCCGGAGTTGTTCGCACCTTCCTTGGGTGACGGCGAAGCTATGTCAGGTGCATGGGGCGAGATATGCCTGTTTGAGGCCGGCGATGCACTTTCATCGCCGATGCTCTTTCTGCCGTCACGACTGTTCGGTGTTAGTGGACTCATCGAGTCGGGCGGTATGATACTGTTCGCTGATAAGGACGACTTCAGCATGCCTCCTCGGGGGGAGCTCGGAATGGAGCCCCCGACACACTGTCTTATGTGCTCCACAAACAGTGCAGTCTCGATTTTATCGCCGCACTTTTCACATGTTATTCGTGTCGAGCCGCCGATATCGCGCATCGGCTTCACCTCGCCATTCTTGAACTCATGCTGGGCCCGCTCCAGCTCCAATAGCTTGCGGACTGGAAGCGATTTTTTCCGTTTTTCTCGGGTCTGTCGACGCCGACCGCCACTTTCCGTTATCGAGCGCATTATGTGCTCCTTGTAGTGGGCGTTCTTCACCATGTGGTTGCTGAGGTCCTTCAAGGACGAGAAGGCCTGGTCACAGACCTTGCACGTGAGCACTGCACTCACCGTGCTGTTTGCGCTAGAGTTGGGATTTGAGGCTGCGCCCCCACTACCTCCTCCACCCGATCCTCCCCCCTTACCATCCTCAGCTGATTTCCAGGAAATGATCTGCTCCTGCGAAATGATATTTGTGTAGTGCTGCGTTTGCTGCATATGACTGGTCATCTCCGCGAGTGACCGGAAGCTCTGGCCGCACCACATGCATTTTAGGATCTGCCTGGTCTGTTCCGCACCCTTTCCCAGCCACACGTCCTGCCCGCGAACTAATTTTCTTGGCAGGGGCATCGTTTCCTTGATCAGCAGATTCAAATCAGACTTGCCAGATGAGTTCGACGATGTCGAAGATGGCGACTGATGATGGTGGTGATGTGGGGGCTGACCCCCAGCTGAAGGCATATTTCCTGAGGGAGGAACATTCACTCCGCAGTGCTGTGTCTCTTTCATGTGGGTCGTCAAGGTCGCCAAAGTCGGAAAACTCTGCTTGCACCAAACGCACTTAAAAACGTCCTTCGCCGCATCCGCGCCTTTATTTAGCCAATGCGACTGCCAGGCACTATGCCTGCCCCCACCCACTCCACTCGATTGATTATTGGGCGGCCTTCCACCCATATCATTTTCAGGACCCCCCAATCGTGTCATTTCTGACATTTTCTCCAAAGCTTTGGTGGCGTCGTTGGGCGCCATCTTATTTTTACCGTTCCAATCTACAGGAAGAGGATTTTTTGGCGATAGACTAGCCGCAGCAACAGCTGCAGCAAAATAGGGTGTGATTGGGGACGTCCACGGCGAGACCACTGGGGCCGGCGCAGGTGGCTTATACTCAGTGGGGCGAGGCATTTTTCGTGTGGGCGGAGGTACGTCACTATCAGCATTTCGTTTCCTGCTCCCTACGGAAAGGTCCAGCGGCCCGTTGTCCGATTTGCTCAGATTGACCGCATCACTGTCACTTTTGCTGTCCGTGTCCGAGTCCCGGCGGACCCTTTTAGTACTAAAATCGAGCACAGGCGGCGTCTCATCGGGAATTGGCGATGACATAGGTAGCGTTGGAGGTGACTGAGCTGCACGGACCAACCCTGCGGCAGCGGCTAGGGGATTCCCCAAAAGAAGACGATTCTGTTGTGCGGCAGCCGCTGCTACGTTCAAATATGCCGCCATCGCTGCTGACTGAGGTGGCAGGAGGGCAGCTGCTGCCGCTGGCGGTAACGTTGCGGGAAGCGTAATCCCGACAGGACTTGTAGGAGTTGGTGTTGGAGCCGCATTACTTCCGTTCCCTGAATAATTTGAATCATCCGATGGGCAACGACCGCCCGATGATGAATCTCTCGACTGACATCGCGGACTGGCCAATTCACTGCAATAAATAAAAGAATAAAATTGAAATTACCTTCTAAACTTTATTTCAATTAATAGCAATTCCCTAAAATATTTAGAAGATATTTTCTTATAAAACTAAAGAACTTAAGAGGTAGGAGTTGTTCATATGATTCGTTTACTTTTTATTTAAGAAACTCATAATAATCAATGATAAAACACAACTTTATTAACTTGCATGTTAAGCTGAGTCATTTATGTATTTTATTTACTAACAGAATAAAAAAAATGTATACAGGGTGTAGCTTACAAAACTTGCATCGTTGGTTTTGAAGTGAAATTGCTTTACCATAACCTTAAACGCTTTTATTTTAACCCGAAATCACCAGAATTAACAAATATACAATTTATGTTGTTTTAGTTTTCAATATTTGTATTTTTTCAATATACCTTGTGGAGATCGCATCAATTGATATGCCATATTTCGTAGTCAGAAGAGTTTTACTTTTGAATGTCTAGAAATTTGTAGCAGAGGATATCTTTATTATTTATTTATTATATGTACTTATTTTTTCAGTAGCAGGCTCTAATATATATTTATTTTATTTTCTATTAGTTATTAATTATTTCACTATGCATCTATTGCTCTTTTTCTCTACTATTTTTCAGTTTTTATCTCATTTATGTAGTATAAGGTCATAATTTCGGTAACGTAGTAAACTTATTAATTTACCATCCAAAAATTCTCATAATATATTTTACCTCTTAATTAGCCGACTATTTGAGCTACAATTAAAATCTAAATGAGCAAAAGAAATCCAATTAAATCAACTAACTGCTTACACACAATAAACAGTGCAATCAAACCCATTTACCCTCTTCAAGCTACCATTGACTAATTTTCAAAATTTCACTTAGTTGGGCGCCTACATATCTTTTTAGTGTGATAGCATTTTGTCGATGAATCCGGTTTCAAATCTTTACCGGGTACCTGAGCTTCTATGGATGGTAAAGAATGCGATGATTCAGAAAATTCTCCTACCTGCATTGCATATAATTTCAGGTTTTAAGTTGATTTCGAAAAACAGGTTGCAAATATGTGGACTAATGTTCCAAATATTCAATATACTGCAATTTAAAAACTATTTAAAAATCGATGTCTAGTAGGTTTTAAACATATTTTATAATTTCTATAGTTTGTAATTTTATTAATTTAAAACAATTCAGTACATGGTTGTTACTAAAAGGAAGGAAGGTAAAGCCATTACTGAATTAAAACAATTTGAGTTTTATGTTATAATCAATTTAGTAAAGACTGCTTTAATCGGTTCTAAAATAACAATTATAAAATGAATTCGATTTTTATGTTATAATAAAACTAGAAATGCGTAAATCTTTCTTTAGTCAATTTAACTAAATGATCGTTTTATCTACTTTAAAAAATAAAATAAACTGCATAAGCATAATTGTAGACTAGTTTTTTTTGATATTTTACAAGAGAGGTATTATCTTCTACGCAAATATGAAAATATTTGTAAGATTTTAAAATAGGATGATTTTACAAGTAAAATATGTGAAAAGCTTCATAATTTTGCTGAAAAATAAATGTTTTCCGAGCAAATTGTTAGTGTTTTGATAAGTATAAATTTGAATTTATGATTGCTTACGTGTTTGAAGTAAAAAATTTAATAATTATTGAATGATTACGAACGAATGCCGCGGATTTAACAATGAACCAGACCTTAAACAATGTGATTAACGATCTTAGCTTTTATCAAGCATCCGCAAATTATTGAAATATGAAAATTTGTTAATAGATTTTATTCCTTAAGATAAATTACCAACATTATAGTTATTATTTATGTAATTTACACTAAAAACATTCCTTATTCGCGCAAATACCAAAATAATTAATCATTCAGTTAGTAAGATTTGAAATAAGCTAAACAAATGCGACTTTTATAATCTCGCCCGCATTACTGGCAATAAAAATGTAAGATAAATTGATTGATCTAAGATGGAATTATGCAAGTCATTGAGACCGGAGCCTTAAAGTAGTCATGAATGCGAAATATTGGTCAGTTGAGATATGTTAAAACCATTCTTAGAAATTCTTTTTGCCAAGGTATGATGAATTTATTTATTTTTTTGTCTGATAAAAAAAAAAAAATAAGAAAACATTATCAAGTGATTTATTTGTGAACTTTGTGAATTTATTTCTATTTTAAAATTCTTAGAAAGTGAGTTGTAGCGGCGATCTTTTAAGTTTTTAGATACAACAGAACGGAACTTAATTTCGTAAAAATAGACAATTACAATAGCATTTAAAATATTTAAATATTTCCCGTAAACTCATGATTATTTTGTTAGTCTAAACGATTTAAGTTTAATATTTGGCTAAAATTTATATAAACTATTAAATTTTAAATGATTTAATTTCAGTACCTTTACGATAGTCACTTTATTGAGTCCCCCTTTGTCAACAGATTTAAGCCATTTAGAGTTAAGACATTCAAAGCTTATTTTATTTTGTTAAGCTCTATTTTATGGGATTCAGATCAATTTGCGAAGATTAAAAATTTTTCTAATAACTAATACCCCATTTGCAAAGGTTTAACCTTATTTAGAAATAGAACGATAAAATTTATATTTGTTTAGAATCAAAAAAGCATTTAACCTAAATACTTAAAAATTTGTTAATTTAAAATAAGATCAGAAATTTTAATACAAAAAGGAAATTTTGATCAAAAAATATATTTAAATATTATTTTTACAAATATATAAAAAAAAACAAATAAGGATTATCTACGTATTTTTTTCATTGTCGTATTTAAAACGTGAATCTTTTAGCAGTTTTGATATGTAAATCAAATAAGCCTAACCCGTAAAAATAAATTGCGGTATACCTAATAAAATTATTTTATATATTAAAAATTACTACCTTATTAATATCTCAGTCAAATTGGTTTGGTATAAAAGGTCACAAATATATGAGTAATATAATTAATTATTTCTTTTTTAATTTTTCGACTTAACGTAATTTTAGTCAGTTTTTTAAATTCTAGAATACTTTTATTATATCCGTGAGTTTCAGATCGTAAGAATATAAGACTGATAGATGATTTACTGTGTCTTTTTGTAATGTTGTTAACTCTCTGTTAATTCGTTTCAGATTTCATTTATCTAGACTTTCATATAAAATTTCAGTATGACTATCTGATTAGACCTATTTAACAAATCCAAAAACCAATTTCCAGATTCTTTACTATGGTTTGGCTCCATATTATAAGGTCATACTATTTTCTTTCTAGTAATTTTAATAGAAAATATTAAATGTTTTTCATCGACATAAAGCAATAAATTGTAAAAGTCTGAATTTATAGGGAATATGTCAGGTAGTCGATGTATTTAAAAGCTCTCCTAATTTTAAAGTTAATTTTGATAACTATATCAGACGGTATTTTATATTTAAAATTTATAGTTAACACACTACATAACGACCTTGTTTCTAAAAGAAATTATACCGTGTGAAATTAGATCAAATGAAAATTTTGTCATTTTTATCTTAGACATGAAATTTGATACTTTATCTCTTTGCTGAGATTATACTCGATATAGAAACATGTTGTTACTGTTTTTTTTACTAAGTTTTCGATGTACAATTTACCCTGATCATAAAGGGTTTAATTATAAATTTAAGAAATCCACAAATTTGTGTACACGGGATTTGGTGTAACGTTTTATGAAATTCACAAATTTCTGCATTTGGGAAATAATGTATTAATAATAATAACAATAATAATAATGTGGTGGTCATTTCGTTTTTGGTTTGGGTAATGATTCGAGCTTTTCATTTTAAGTTTTTTTGTAAATTTTATCGGAATTTTAAAGTGTGAATAAAAAGTTTAGATGTAGTTTTGTTTGTCTGTTCGTGGGCATGGCAGTAAAATCACTGTAACTGTATTTAAAATTAAAATACTTGTGTTATATAAGTATCTTAGGAATTCCTCTAGATAATACTAGTAGATTTTGGGTGTATTGTTTTAAAAACAATTGTTTAAAAAAGGTCAATCCGTGCTTTATAATAAAAATAGAAAGACGGAAAGAAGGTTAGCTTTAAGGTACCTTTAAAAGTTGGAGATCCTTTTAAAACATCCCCTTCAATAATAATAATAATAGTAAAATGTATAATTTATAGTTATTTTTGCTCGCTACTATCAAAATTTAAGTAAACGAAAGTTAGATCTTACAACATTAACAAATCTTACAATTTTTATGTCGTTTTTTATTCGTATTGCTCTACAAGGTCTGTTTTATTAAAACTAAGTAAAAGATATACAGCCTAACTACTAAAGTGGTATTTTATAAAACTTAATTTAATTTAATTTCCAATTTTATGGCTTATAAGAATATTTTCTTTTTAAATCAAATTATTTATAACAATCTTTAGAAGACGGTACTCTACACTTAAATTTATTTTACTTTAGTAGAATGAAAGAGTTTCGTAATTAGAATTGCCTGAATTGAATTGTTTAAACGTAAATAATTTTTGCGATTTAAGTACTTTAAATTTTTGATTTTTCTCAATTAACAATTTATGAGATATTTAACATCTACCTAAATAATTTAATTATTACAAAATTTAATAAATATTTTTCTGATAAGTATTTTCTAGAAATAAAATCCAATGACCACAGAATTGTACAGAAAAATTCTAGATCTATTAGAAAAATGCCACCAGCCTCCCAGTCAATTTGGCTGGCACTTATCAAGCCATAAAACCATGCAATCGTTCACAGGCCGATTAACACTAGGGTCAATAAAATCTCGCTCAGGTTGTGTAACAACTGCCGCGGAAGAGATCATAAAAAACAAAACTAAGTCGCGCAACGCAACCCGTCAACATTTCTTCTATATATTTTTTTTTTTTTTATATATAAATTATTTTTTTTTTTGTTTTAGTGGGGGACATAAAATCGCGTCCGGCATACAGGAGCAGCGGCGGCAATAAAGCACCGGCCCTCGTTTTCGATTCGTCTTGTGGGGATTCGGGAGGGGAAAGAAAAACAAATAAGTGGAATACCTCGCTGTCAGAGCCTGCCTGTAAATCTCCAACATAACCGCCTCGTGTAGCATCATGATAGCAGCAATTTTTCTTGAATCTTTCGCCCGTGTGTCCCACGAAAAATGACCAACACCACTTTTTTCGTTGTTGTCGTTGTCGTTGTCGTCGTCTGTTGTATCGTCCAACACTACTTTTATGCGTGTTTTCGCCCCGAGAAGGTGCACAGACAAAACAAAAAATTTATAATAATAATAATAATAATATTGTGTAAAGAAAACGATTATCACAAACAATTTAACGCCCACCAACAACCGGATAGAGAGAGTAGTGTGTAAATTATGAGACGTAGCACTTTTTGTTATTTCTTTTTAAACAAAATTTTTTCCCGCGTCGCGGCAGAAGCACTCAATTTGTGTGCTCTCGTTCGTCTTTTCCCTCCGGTGTTTTTTAGTATTTAAGACTTAAGATCTTTAGCTCACTTGTCGTACTAAATCAAAATGAAAAGTCATCAACGGGCGAATATTCATCAAGATCACGATTTTTCTGGTCGATGATTTTTCTTTACACTCTTTAAATGTTCCCGCCATTTGGGTATGGGGAAGCCGCCCCGCCTAGGGGAACAAACACACTGTACGGCTATTTATTGCTGGCAAAAATCTGTTTGACACGCACTAAACAGTGCTTAAATGTATTTTTCATTAATATTTTATTTTATTTTTGGCAATTTTGGGAGATATGTGTATATTTAAATTTTTTTGTTCAGTTTATTTCGTCAAGGGTGTAAATCACAGCTGTTGTATTGTTCGATTTTTCTTTATTATGTTCTCACTTTTATTATTATTATTTTTTTTTTTATTATTGTACAATCGAAAAATCCACAAGGGCATTGGTTACAAATAAAAGAAATATGAAGCCACTTTCGTAACAGTCGTCTATCATTCGCGGAGTATGTGGCTAATTTACAAGCGGAGGAGCGGGGGGTGTAGAGCAAACCGCTAATAGTTAAGTTAGTTAATTACGATCTGCGGTGATCGGATCAATTAATTCAGGTCGACAGCCACAGCCAACTCAATCTAACTCAGTCAGTTTAGTCTAACTAAAGCTAGGGGGAGGGGAAGAGCACATGTGCAGTTTTCTTCCACACTGTACACACCGTTTTTTTTTTTGTATAAAAAAAAAAAAAAAAAATTCGGTCCAAATGCCCCCGTTGTCGTCCAACACACAATTAAAATTATTAATTACGAGGAATTTCGCAGTGACTGCAATTTGCATCTAATTTCGCAGTGAGTTACGTTGCATAATTAAAATATTGCTCCGTTTCGAAGCCACCACACACTCAGCAGTAAGTCGGCAAGTCTTACTCAGGTGCACCACTGACTAGATCGACACACACGTTTCACCTGTCCGCTGTACGGTCAATTAAAAAAAAAAAAAGAACAAAACAAAAATAATAAGAAATACTTGATTTTTTTTTTTTATTTAAAACACTTCAACGCGACCGATTAAGTTCCTTCCATGCTTGATGGACTGGACTTTAAGGGTCTTAGTCTAGCCGTTACACAGACCTTCTGGCACATTTCAAATTTCCACTCTCTTCAAGTCAGACTCAAAAAACGAAACTTTTCCGGCACTGATAATTTTTTTTTTGTATAAAATTTTTTTTTTCCTATTTCTCAGCCCCTCAAAAAAAAAAAAAGCACGTTCCCAACAACCCTTCACTTGCTACTGGCACCGATTTAACCGAATTAAGCACACAATGCCCCACATGATTTCCACGAAGCGGACTGTCGTCGACTAAAAAATCTTTTTGACACTGACACTATGCAGACCTGTCCGTGATGAGTATGAGCCGCGCTCCAAATGTTTCAATATATTTTGATACACAAAACACACCATGCCGCGCACTCCGGTCCGTCCGCTCCACTCGCCGACAACGACGGAGACGACAACGACGACGAATATGTCGACAAAACGCAGAGAAAGTGCTCAAAACGCGACGAGGCGAACCTTCTCACTCACAAAAACGTCCGCGGAACCCTGTGAACGAACGGACGGACAACGTAAACGCACACACCTATGCGCAGATTGATACGTGCCGACACTGTAGACCTAGCGTTAGTCCGTAAACGTAAACGTAACACACGCCGTTCGCTCGCCGACGAGATGAAAGGATACGTCCCCATTGACAGCGTGTAGTCAACGTCAAAGTCGACTGGCGTCGGTGTCGTGTCGTCGCTGCCAACTAAGGTCCAACCCCTCTAATAAAACTCCTCTTAATTCTCTTTCTCTCTCTTTCTTTCTCTGCGTTCGCACCTTTTTGTCATAATGCCAAGAGAGAATATACAGAACAGCGGAAAACCGCAAGTGTGTACATAACGTTAAAAACTTTCCAGAAAATCGCTCTTCGCTGCACTCCACCAAAAGCAGTTGAAGAGATTTATGACTTCAAAAAAATTTCTATCCTTCTCTTTTATTCGCACACAAGTCCCGTTTGCCGCTCTGAACACCCGTTAGAAAAGCACCCAACGAGGGTAAAGAGTACAAAAAAGTGGGGATGAATGGTCGTTTACAAACTGCAAATCGTTGAGTTCAGAGAGAGGAATTGAGAGTAATTCTCTGAAAAATCAACCCTACCACAACTGTACTTTTAACGGGTGGGGATATAAAGTAAAATGTTTCGTTTCCAAAACGTACCAATCACACTTCAGCAGCATAAATGGATTTCTCCAAGCAATTCAACTTCACTCAGCGGAGCAGCATCCAGAAGAGCTCCTCCACTTTGTGACGCCCTCCCACCGCCCAACTCGTCAAAAACCGCAACGTCCTTTAGGTTCGAAATCTGAACAAAATGTCCTGTAAATCCGCCCCCTCCCCTCCCAAACATTTCTTTCAACAGTTGAGGAAATCGCCTCTTCGTAACGGATCCGTTTCGGTTTTTTGGGTCCGGGAAACTTCCCTGAAGCAAAAGCAGCAAAAGCAGCAGCAACAGCAGCCACAGTAGCAGCAGCCGAACATCAGCAGCACAGCATCCGGTGGCAGGCGTTCCGGTGTATCATCTCAAATCATCTCCGCTCCTCGGGGAAAATCTTCAGCTTCTTGAATATCGGAATTACATAAATGTGCGTAATGTTGTGTGCGCGCAACATAAACAAAGCAGCAGCAGCGGCGGCAGCGACAGCAACGCGGTTGAGGCCAAAAAGAAGAGCAAGGCCAAGCCGGCGATTGGACTTTACTGAGATTTTTTTTTTCCTTTTTTTCTGTTGCTTTCTTTTCGCTCGACCGGAGGGGAGTGTAATCGGTGCGAGCAGGGGTGGGGGGAATGCGAGCGAAAGGTGACGAGGAAATTATTCAACACATGAGCATACCGCTGTAATGGGCCGGTGCGGGACCACTGTCACCTGTAATTAGCGGAGATTGAGAGGTGAGGCTGCTTCAAGCGTTTTGAAGAGCCAACTTGCAATTTATTTTTTATCCCTGCCAGAGGAGACGAACGTTGATAGAAATGATTGATTCTTTTTTTTTTTTGTAGATTTTTTCACGCGCATTATAAAGATCTGTAACAGATTTTAAAGCAGGTCTTTGCGAAAATTGTTCGAATCAAAAATTTACATTTGCACAAGAGAAATGAGAAAAGTATTCGCTCTACAATGAATCAAAATATTCCGTCGGTAATTCTTTGGGGGGCGAATTGGTAATAGAGATAAAATGTACGCATACAATTTTGAAACAAATGGGAAAATTTAGATAAATACTGCTGGGTTTTATTTAAAATGCAAAAATTGTCCAGTGAAATGCGTCTGGAAAGTTTTCGAATTAAATAAAGGCTCTAATCGACTGCACAGACATTTCTGAATCCTCAAAACAGTGACACAATCAAATAGACCCAATAGACCCTTATACACATTCATAAGTTCAGTTGAATTTTTATTTTGACAGTGGTCACAATTATGAGGTAAAGTTTTCTAAAAAGAAGATAAGAAGTGTAATCAGAATGTTTTGCCTTTTTAAATAGTTGTTCGTGTTTATTACAACTTATGCTTGCGTGGTATGATATTGGAAAAATATCCAATGGAAAATAGTTTGCACATCCGCTAATTAATGAAAATATTGCAGTTAGTAAGTTTATTACATGCACTTTTTAATGATTAATAAAAGATCAACAATAATTCATCATTTACAATGAAATTCGTTAAATATAAGAAACACAAACGAAGCAAAGTAATTCACTTCATCTCAAAAACGAAGCAAAATATTTCGCCTACTATGATTATTTTATTAATAGAACTGTTTCCATGACTTCAAATTTATTTTATTTACAGCCACGGTTTATTTTCCTTAATCATATTACAAAATACGGCTTATTAAAGTGAAGGTTTTGGCTAAAATTAGTTTAAATAAAATGGTTCGTGACAAAACTCTAAATGAAGACATTAAAAAAATTATTGTTAATGATTATAAAAAGGGGAAAATCTGCATCTCATATATCCGAAAGTTTAAGCATATCACGGATTACGATTCGAGGTATAATAAGAGTATGTTAAAAACCAAGTGATATAAAGGGAAAGAAAATAACGGGGCGATATCCTACAGCGTATTTAAAAAAATTTTAAAAACCAAGGTAAAAGAAATTACTGAAATGTGAAATCAATCGATTGAAAAGAACTTTCTATCAATACTTGTAAGCGTTTTTCTTTTTAAAGGCATATAGCTTCTATAAAGTATGATATCGCAGTCCTAAGTAAAAGAAAATGTTATGAATAAATTTCTTCAGGAAAATGTGGAGACTTTTCTTAACTGCAAAACAAAAAGAAAAAGAGAAGTGGCTTTGTTTAGTGTAAAGCCACGAAAATTGAACAATAAGACAATTGCAGTCCATAATTCGGAGTGATTGAGTCCAAAGAGACAAAAGGGTCATACAATAGTCGAAACAAATTTTTCATTCATATTGTTCAACGTTCCCGCCTGCACTTATGGTATGACTTGTGGATGTATGTCGTCCCGGGAAAAAAAACCCATCTTCACTTTATTGACGATACTATCAACGCTGCGAAATATCAAAATATTCTGCAGGAAGTACTTTTACTTTGGATTCCTTTGCTTAAATCTTCTAAAGGTAAATATATTTTCCAGCAAGACGGTGTACCCTGCCATTCTGTTAAATCAAGACGTTGTTAGCTCCATATAATGTTCATATTATGGAATAACCTTCAACTAGTCCAGATCTATCAACCCTATTGAGTCCTTAAGGGGAAATGAATAAAATGATACGTCAATTAGAATGATGGAGGAATGTGTTCTCATTTACAAAATATTTGGGACTCCATAGGGCCGGAAAATTATCAAAAATTAGTAGGTACTCTGCCAGATCGGAATGATATAATTCCCAATATGGGCGAACTATTTTACTTCGTTTGAATTTTTGGTTTTAAACTAATTATTTTCGGCATTTTCGTGAGATATCTAAGGAAATTTTAGTTCATTTGCTGTTGACCAAGAAGAACTTTTATTATCATTAAGAATTAATGTAACCATGAGAAATCTGAGAAAGGAGAAGGTTGTGAGGTTTTGGATTAATAAGATCTTACAATGATCACTTTGATAGTCTGGATTTTAATTTAAATGTGAATCAAATTAAAAACAGGTTAAAATAGGTTACAACAGACTAGAAGTTAAGATATTTAAAATACTTTTTTATTCTTTTTAATTGTGTACAGTAGGGCATATGCATGTTGGCTATATGTAAGCGATAAATAAATAAATTTTTCATAAAAAACTTCCTTAAAATGACTAATGAAAGTTTAAAATCCGGGTAAAAGTTTCACTATTTGAGATTTTGAGAACAATAACAGAGTTGCAGAAATTACTGAGCAAAGAATCAGTTTAAACCAGTTAATTTCAGAATTTGCTAGGTGTTGAAAAAATAAGATCCGATAAACAATTATGTACAATTTAACTGAGAAATGCGAAAACTTAAAACAAACACCTTGGTTGTATTAAAACTTGATATTCAGGATAATATGGTGGCGATAGCAACTCATATAAAATAAAGCAGTATCTGTACCAGAGACCTGAAAAATGTGAAACTATTATTTACAATGTGAATAGGAAAAATTGTCTATTAGGGAAATATTTCTGATAAAATATGAACCCTTAGTTATTTAAGATTTAGCTTAAGATCACATTCTTTTATTATCTAACTATTCCGTTCGTAAATTAATATTTTAATTTAGGAAAATTTGTAAATTATGTTCCCTGTCTCTAGAGAAATAAATCGACTTTAATGCAGGTTCGATAAGGTTTAGTGTAGGAATCAGTTTTTTTTTGAATTTAAAGATTTGTTTAGCTGAAATTTAAGTTTGTAGGCGTCGATAGCTTTATGCAGTTTTCGTAATCATTATTAAGCGATTAATTCTATAATTTCGTATTAATTTGGTTGAATTTAAATGATAATTTGGACTTTGTTGTGAGTCGTTGTAGTGAGGTATTTTTTTTTATTATGAATTCGTTTTTTTAGGCCATTTTTGAGTCATTAATAGTCCTTGAGGTAATAATTGTACTATAAAGTCGTCTGGTTAGTACTTCTTCCAGCACATTCCTAAGATCGCAGCCCCCCAATTTATAGTGGTTATAAGTACCAAAAATCAGGCAAACAGAGAATCGCATAAAATACCAACCGAACCGCCGACGACGACGACGACGATGAATGAATGTATTCCACGCGCCTACCCTGAGGTAAATCTCCCTATTCCGTTTCGTGCGTTAGATTTACACAGCAAACGCACTCAGATTCAAATTTCCTTACGAAATCCTCCCCGACGAGGTTCCATCCACATTATTGGGGGAGGATGGTGGGCAGGATCTCCGCGCGTCCGTGTCGTAAAAAAGCGCAAAAAGCAGCGATCCGACACCGCCACTTCGCGCTTTGCGAGCGAGGGTAGGTGCCATAATTTGGGCATGAGAGTCTTGAATGAGGCACTCTGCATGTATCTCGGATGTGTGCCTGACTCCCAGGCAGGGAGGTATAACTGCATAACGAGTAATTTATAAATGTGTCACGTAAGTAACGACACCCCTGTGCAATATTCACTTGTCGCCCCTGCCCTTCCGTCCGCCCTCCTACACCTTCAAGGCGGGAAATATTTGTTACCATGTGTCACAGTAGTGCAGATCTGGAGCATCAGTTTCTTAAGACATAGTCCTCAAATTTTTCGAGGCCCTGGAAAGAAGAAGCCCGATGAAGATTTTGGTAGAACACTTACATATGTCTATGGGTGTGTGTGCGAGGATTTGCTATGACTGAATTTCGTATGACGGGTGGAGGATTGCCTGAGGGGGGAAAATTTGGCAGAAAGAGGAACTCCATCTGTAGGACACGTACGATTTTGATGGGATGTCGTCAATATTTTTTTTATTACACACCCTGCCGGTCTTTGCTTGCCTGATGTTGGGGCCCCACCCTACTATCAGCCACGAATTTGCTCAGAGATGTGCCTAAATAATATCAAAGATCTGACTTGGAATCGAAGAGTCACATCGAATGTGAATGATGCGTAGCACTTGGGTCGCTGGGCTGCTGAGATTTCTTACCGAAAACTGAGATAAGGTGGGATGGGCTCCAATTTCTCGGCAATTGCCGGAGCAGAAGACGATTGCTTTCACTAGAGGAAATCTTAATACCCATCCGTCTCATTCATTTTTAATCCACTTCTAGCTCTTTCCGACTGAGATGCAGCTAAACCTCATACCCCCAACTATTAAAGTTCTTGAGGAACAAAAGACGAACCCCAATTTTCCTGTAGTGCACACAATCTTGGGTGCTTCGGTACCATCGGAACGTTCCTATC
Source organism: Philonicus albiceps (assembly GCA_963969385.1). Classification (NCBI taxonomy): domain Eukaryota; kingdom Metazoa; phylum Arthropoda; class Insecta; order Diptera; family Asilidae; genus Philonicus; species Philonicus albiceps. The sequence continues at coordinate 11,423,874 of OZ017775.1, read as the reverse complement.
GTATCGGTGTACATGGCATTGAGTGGCAGCTGAGGCGACCACTTTCTCCCCTGCCCATCCCCCTGGCTCAGGGGCTCCATCCAATAAATTTATTAGAATCAACGGACAAGGCAGACTTTTGGATTTTCTTAACAGCCCCACTGATGTCGGTGTCGAAGAAGCCCGGATACGATGGCGTCCGCTGTTGTTCACTGCTTCTGCCAACTATCGGAGGGCCTTGAATGGGTTTTGGGGGGTCATCCGGTGGAGCTGTGGTCGTCTCCCTTGGCCGCCCACAAAATCTACCACCCACTAGCCACCCTATCGCCGTTAGTAGTTTTTCTACTTCTTCGCACCCTTCCCAGCCACCCTCCAACCCAAGCCCGATCGCCTTTGCGTACAGAACGTCGAAGGAATCCGGAGCAGTGTCCCCCCCCCGGGTTGTCGGTGTGATGGCTCGCTCTCTTACATCACTCACCGCGCCCCCAGCCATCCCCGGTCACCGCCCACCCGCCCACCTTCATCGACGTCGTCATCGTCGGCGTCGTTTTTGGAAATGATGTGTCACATAAATTACCCGCACCAAATGTATTTTTGCCTCTCGTCCTGATTATATGTGACTGATTAAAAGATATGTGGCATGTTATAGTTGTGGGATTGACGATTGGAATTTATGGCTATCGGTCCGGGCTCCGCACCGCGCCCCACCGGTGGCCGTCCTCCCATTGCGCAGCAAGAGGAGCTGCGAAAATGAAAGATAGAAAAGAAAAGTTGGAAACTTGCAAGGGACATAAGGGTGGAAGATTTTCGCTGATGGGCGAAGTTTCAATAAGGTGTACGCTTTACGTGGCAAAATCGGAGGGATTTAGGAAAAATTTTCCGTTAATTCCCGGACCAGAAGGTTTTAGGTGTTACACTACAACCGTTTTGAATGTAGATAAAATTTGCTGTCTGTTAAAAGGGTTCAATATAAAGTAACTAGAGGTTTAACAGTCACAATAGAAAAATTAAAATAGATCTTTTAAAATACATAAATATTATGTTATTTACTAGACATCTAGATAGATTGACCAAAACCTTTCAATGTTATCTACATGGCAAATATTAGAGTAGATCAACTAGCATTTTACTTAAGGAGTTACATGAGTTTTGAAACTTTAAAAGATCATTGCTTTCCGACAATTGTATAATAGCACACCATGAGAGGAATGTATTCTAAAAGTCAAGAGAAATCCGAACAAAACTGTAGGGCTGAAAGACTTTTGAAATTCCTCCTAAGCCGTGTAAAATTGTAGAACTTTAAAAGTGTTTTTCTTAACACTAGAACTACCAAAACCAGTCAATTTGACTGGAACTCAATTTCTTCCTTCATTTAATTGTATATTTTTGTAATTCTCTTCTGATTTATGTCAAAGTTTAATAGAATTGAGAATTACGACATATTTAAAAACCTTTTTCCATTAATAATTATTTGTTCAAATTTGAAAGCGTATTAAATTAAAGGTGCAGAAAGTTCTTAAAGTTACAGACTTTCGCGCCGGTAATTCTAGTTTTAAAACAACTTTTTCATAGACGGTGGGCAAGATATTTCAAAAACGAATCCATCGATCATTCTGAAATTTCACATAATACTTTTAAATTGCATTGACTCGTGATTGAAGAAAGGATATTTATTTTTGTTGAGCAAAAAAATCATTTTATAAGCCAATACGTAGCCAAATTTTTGCCAAAATTCGATATTTTTCCACGAAACTCTGCCAAAAATTCAAATTTTATTATTCTACTTCTACTAACAGAAGAAGTTCGGGTTAAGTTCTTTATGAGCAATCCTTTCTACTAGGAGGATACTTATTTCGACGACGTTTCCGCAAATCAGCTCTCATCGCATCATTTTTCATTGAAAAGTTTAGGAAATATTGATCAAGTGTTACTCCTTCGAATACAATAAGTTGAAATAAAATAACTTCGTTAAAAATTGGCCCTCAATACCCATGTAACTCCTTAAAAGTTTTACAAATTAATTTAAATTTGACAAAATGTGAAACTACCACCGCCAAATTTTGTATTACAAAACAAAAGAGAAAAACTCATTAGATTTCAACTATTTATGATTAACTAGTGTTCGCCAATATTGAATAAATTAGAAATACACAATAACACATTTTGAATTCAATCGAGAGTTTAAAACGTTAATGTAAATCAACAAACTTACAAAACGTTGATGCAAAGCACAATAACACGTCCCCGCATTTATTATATTTCTTGCGGTCAAATAGATTTTAAAAATCCAATCGAATTATTTTGACGTTATTTGTGAAAAAATTAATTAAAGTCAAAGGTAACGAAAATAAATTTATGAAAATCTTAGGAACTTTCTCAAGACGGTTTTATTGAACTGCTCTAAACGGGAACATGAATGATAATAAATAACGTTCTGTTTCCAAAATATTTTTATTGATAATACTAAAGCTCGGCAATACTGTTTTGTCTTTGTCTATTTATCTATAGAAGATTATGATTTGTTTCCGCATCATTTTTTCATAAGGTTAATTTAGCAGGCTAACTTTTTAAAATTGTTTTACCTTAGATAGTGTGCTTTTATGGACTTGGGGAAAATCCTTTAAAAGATGAAGATGTACTATCTATATTCCGATACAGAAAAATGTAGATTTTATCATATGCGTTAAAAAGTAATATAATTCCTATAAGTTATTAATTATCGATTACGAGTTCAATTCTCCATTAATTATCTATCTATTTGCTTAAAAGTACTCTGACATAGACTCCATCCCAGTACCGTGCAAAAAGTGTCCTCGTTGAAAACAAATTTACACCACGTCAAGCTCACTAATTTCCCATTTTCACAGGGTGATATGTCACAAGTGGCATGTCAAACTGTCCACATTTATAACCCTGCAAAAGCCTCAAAATCAGTCGCAACCAATGTTTCATTTTCGCGGCACACCGAGGCAGGCAGATCATGTAAAATTCGACTAGGGGGCTGACCAGACTCACAATAGCTGCAAGATGGTTGCTGACAAATTCGATCTAGAAAAATGTCCAGGTCTGTGAAATTTGTCAATGAAACGATAAATTGTAGGCTACGCTCCACCTGCAGGCATTTTGTTCGATTTGTTGTAATAATCAAAAATCCGTTTAGCCAAGAAGTCGCAACTCTAGATAACGTAAAGATTTCACGCATCTCAAAATTGGCATCTGCAATATGAAAAATTACAGATGCCCGCGAAAATTCTTTCTGATTTTTATATCCCGAGTGTCTGGCGTAAGCAGGTGAAATCTTGCTCTGACGAAACGGCAGCAGTTACACAGAGCGAAGCTTAAAGTGGCCGTGAATTAATCACAAGCGCCCTTACATTGCATCCACCCAACTCCAAATATTACTTCCGGCTCACCCCGTACTGTGTGTGGTGGTGTTTGAGTTGGTGAAGTTATTTTTTACAAACAAAAAAAATATCAAAACAAATTCACTGTGCATTTAATTCTACATCATCGCGCCCTCGGCAAGTTTGCGAAATGTTTAAATTAAATTTGCAGGCTACTCAGCGGAAGGATCCGACGGGCTCCTTGTGCTTGGTAGCCTCTGTGCGGGGCAGCAAAACCATTCACTGCTATAGGGGTGGAATCACTGCGATTTCATATTTCGATTGTTTTGCCCTTTTTTCGCCCAGTCGATTGCGGGTAATTTTGCTTCTATATTATATTCGCCAAATATTGCATTTGGCATTTTGAAATTAGAAGTGGATTCTAACGTGCGTTACCAGCAAACTTTTGTTCCGAGTAAGCCCTCCATTGCTTGTCTATGCAACTCGAAATTAGGGGAAATTTTTTTTATTTTTGAGAAGGAGGAAAATTGGTTTATTGCCTGAAAATTGTTGTCTTCTGTTGGGTACGGCTTTTAAGAAATTTTATTTACATGATAATTGATACGAAATTTTTATTTTATTTACAAGTTAAGTTTACAAGGCTATCAATGTTATAGGGACGATAACGATTTTAGTGAAATTTAAGAAGACAGACGCACTGTTTTTGGTCTATGATGCCTTTACTGGACTTTTTATAAATGCAATATCTTAAAAAAATCCTTTTTTTTCATAATTTATTTTTTAATTCCATAAACAGGTCACAGAAAATCATAGTTATCTACTTATAGTTAACGTTTCTCTATCGCATCCATTGAATTGAAAAAAATTTCCAAAAAACCCTACATTTAAAGTAAATTAGAATGACTATCATAAGTAACAAAAATCCTCAACCATTTTATCCGCCCTCTGCCTTATTCTAGCGCCAAGTACTGCAAAATTTACCCAATATTTTTATTCCCGACCGTAATTCCTGCCACCCTACTTAAAGTCGCTCCTGAAAATTCTTCCGGTCCCCAATTCTTCTATAAAAAATTTCTTTATCAAATCCATTCTAAGGCCATGACAAGCCACCATCAGAAAAATTAAAATGGCAAAGCTCCTTGACGACTGCAGGACCCGTCGTCCTCGGTGGACGGAGTGACCGTAGACAAGTCTTCTTAATTTTGCACTATTTCAGCAACACCTTCAACCCCTTCCTTGCCGCTTCCCCATCCCCCCCCACCCTCAGGAGAATTTATTAAGAATGGAATAACCAACGGACTGGTGTTGTTTTATTTTGCTAAAGTAATTCCAGCCACCCCTGCCCTGTCCAAGGGGCACGTTTTCGGGGTTTATAGTCCCGGGGACTCCTCAAGCAGCTCCCTGTGTAGGATTCAGAAGCTACCTTGCCTCCATCCCCGATAACATGATACATACTAACACAACGAAACATGATTTGTGGTTATTGCGCCCAGGGCTAAGCCGGCAGCTATATGAACTGACTCTCGGATGGATTTATACCGAGCCAGAGTGCTGCCCCGCGCTCCGCACCCCTCCCGCACTACCGCTGAGTAACGAAGGACTTAAGTCGAGGGATATTCAGAGCGAACTTTATTGACGATATGACTGACATAAATCAAGAACCCTGTGCTTGTATCATTACGATTATTGTTATTACTCCTTGCCGTGTTCTGAGCCGACCCCTCCTTTGCCCGACCGCCAACCGTCCATAGTCCGGACTGGCCTTGTTTTCTAAGGAATTCACCCCTTTCTGCGCTTCTCATCTTATTATTCTCTAGGCAGAGTCGGGTGGTCGGGCGCTCCCACTTTATACACGTCCACCCGTCCCCTGTTTCATCATTCCTGAGGCCTGATAATTCATGGTGAAGGTTCTTGAATTCATTTCCCTACCGTCTTGATGGACACTCGGCCATCTTTTGATGGACACAGACGAGCACCCACCTCCTTGGACTACAATTAAAGGTGGATATTAATGAAATTTCTCCATAGAAACAATGGAATTTTTAGAAGGGTTCTTTTGTTGACGTCATAATCCTAATCGTATTATGTCATAAAAAATTTGATAAAAAGGTACTGACAATTAAAATAATTCATTGAGCACGATGTACCAATATTTCCAATTTCTACCATATTTATATATAAAAAGTTTGATTTTCAGAATGCCTAATTCAAAAATAAGGTGCCCTCTTAGCTCAACAGTTTCAATCTCTGTTTGTATAAAACAAAATTATTTTAGAGTACGGCACGGATACAGCCAGTATCGGAAATAAATTTTATTGTATTTCTATTTAAAGTAATATTTTCTTAGTATCTCCTTTCATCTTAATCTAAAAATCCAAAATTTTTGCGCGAAAATGCTTAATGTCGTCTTGAAATTTTTACTTTAAAATTCAGTTAATTTTTTGATTTTACTAAACTGATTTCCTATCAAAATTCTCATTATTATAAGTTCGATAACGAAAGAAATTCTGGTCCTCTTCATCCGAAAGGACAGATTCTAGGAGTTTACCTGAAGTGTATCTATGGCGTATGCAAATGTGCCCATTAATTAGTCCCGTCCGCATCAGCGCTTTCAATAAAATGGCCATTAACTCAAAATAGCGCAGCATCCGGTAGACCTGCCAGCACTTCCCACACCGGTGTGCACACCTTTAAGAGACCCACCCTCACCTGCTTCTGCTTCTCCCCCTCCCGGAATGCAAGCGATAATCCTGCCAGTCAGGCAGTCATTCACTCGGTCCGGGTCCACTCTCCGGTCGTTGGAGGAAGTCCTGCAGAGGCCCAGCCACGATGACGATGACGACGACGACGACGAGCACATTTGTGTGTATAAATCAATCAATCAATCGATCAATCAATCAATCAATCAGGCCGTCATTGTTAGGAAATGAACTCCACCGGGCGGCGCCTCGAACGGGGCTAACTGTAGAAGACACACGGGGAGCACTGTGAGGTACATAGGTTTTCAGGACGCTGCTGATGCCCGGAGCGACCACCACCATACCAGGCCTTCATCCCCATCATTAAATTGCTTTTGTCCAGTCCTCCCAGCGTGCAGTAGGGCCGGTGGGGTTGATGAGGGCGACGCTGGCGGTAGTGCCCACGATAGATGCTGCACCTCCATCAGTCGAAGATGAAAAATTGAGGTCAAACAGGATTACGATAAAAGGCAACTACTCAGGCCGTCATCGATCAATCTCTACGTCCGTCAAACATCCTCAAATCAAGCGCTCCCCGGTGATGAAGGGCGACGGTGGACTCCACGACACGTTCAAAGGGGGCTCCCCTCCCCCCATTCGATTGTGGGCACTCCATCGGCACCTCGTCACCTCCCAGGAGCCACCGTCGCCGGTCGTCCAAACCAAACAGACAAAATGGTCTTCGATTATGTCCCTCTTCTGTTTGATGAGGATTGTCAGTCGGTCGAGGTGGTCACTGGTCAGCGACGATCCATTCGCTCTGTTAGCAATTCAACCAACAATATGACCAAATGGAAGCTCCCGCAAAAACAAAGAGGTTATGCTCACCGAGAAAGATTGCTTGTCCGTCTGTTCGTCGCCACTCCCCCCGCTTCATATGTGTGTTTGTGGGATATGTGTGGGACGTATGAGTTCGCGAAGCTGAAGGGAATTGCCTGGCTTTGATCCAACCCAGAAGGATGCGGGGAATGGGATTAAATCATCTTCAATTGTTTTCTTTTCTCAAAGATGATTTGACCTTATTGCGCCTTGCTAGCTCGACAAGAGCCGATCGCCTGGAGAGCAGGACACCATGGCAAAAGGTAGATGAAGGTCCAATGCAACCCACTAGCTACCCCTCAATGCACGCTCTGTTTTTAATAATAATAAATGAGCAAAATTATTGAAAATTCCAATGAGGGTGTGTAAACAGAGCGATTCAACTGAAAATTGTTAGATAAACATCGGCTATTGAGATATTGCATTTATGAGTGTTTTTCTGCTTTAGGGATTTTCTGCGGTTGAAGTATTGCCCAACGATGTCAACGGGAGGGTGACAAATGGAGGAATTTATGTTTTAAAGAACGGATAATACAAGGGCTTAAGGAAAACGTGCAGTTTTGCTAAATTATCTAAAAAGTTGAAGCAATATTGGATTGAAGTAAACATAAATTAACGAGCTTTCCATACCCCTAACATCATATTAAGCTATCTGATTATAATGCATAGGTAAAATAATAGGGTAAATAAATGTGAATTTGATGTTAATACCTAAACAAAAATTGCTTAGTAGTATATAACATGATTTTATATTATCCTGTCAGAGTCCAAGGTCAATTAAAAGAATCGTAAACGCTATTAATATACGCACGATTTAAGCAGTCACGACAGTTTCCACGTTAAGTAATGAAATTCTTAAAGTTATGCTATATTTTAGGTAGACAAAGTAAACGTTTTCTACTCTAATTTATACAATTATAATATATGAAAGCTTATTTATAGTTAGTTTCAATTTAAAAACGAAAATATTTTGTTAGAATACGACACATTTGTAACAAACTTTCCTTTCAGATATGCAACCAGAGAAAAAATAATTTAAGATCTAAATTTAACGATTTTCATATTGGATGTAATCTTCGAACCTATCAAAATATAAAAAATATTAGACTAAAAGTATAATTATTGTTTTTTAATTTACTATCGTAGAGAAAACAGCTTAATTTGCAGCTGACTTTTTCACTCATATTTTTAGTTAGTTTGAAAAAAAAACCTGATTTAAAGAAAAATCATTAACTACCACGTTTATAAGGGCTTTTAATTCCGGGAATAAAACTTCGATCCGGAGCTAAAATGTCTTATAAACGGTGAAAGAAATTCTTAGTTCGATCCCTATCCAAAATGTGAATTGTAGTCTTACTCTTTGAGTTAAAAGCTTTTATAAATGAGAACTTATTTGCCATACCATAAAGCGGAGAATCGAAGACCAGATACGAATAAAATTAAAGGCTCTCCATAAAACTTTATTGAAACCACAAGAAAAAACAAAAACAATTAATTTAATATTTGGAGTCGAGCCGAGTGTGATTTCTACGATATTTTTGATGAAATATACGATACACGTTCAGCAATTATTTCTGACAGAGATGGTTTACAAAGCCATAATCTGTCAATTTAAACCTTGGATTGAATCTCTTGGAGCTTGGCTTACTTATGAACGCAGCAAGAGTTTTACTTCGAGAGTTTTAATGCATATTAATTGTTATAGGTACATGTTAACATGTCTAATTCACTCTTATAATAACCCGTTTGGTTTTTCTTTCGTAGCTGTTAGACTGATTGAGTTGATTTGAGTTTATCATCCTATGATTTTGCTTTCTGTTTTTATTTTTCAGTTTAATTTAATTTGAGTCATTTATTAGATTGTATCAAACAAAATGACTACATAACTGAGATATTAACTATTTGAGGTATGCAGAATGTTAACGCTTCACAAATGTTTATATTTGTAATGGATCATAGGTAGTTTGCCCTCTCAAAGATAAGTAATTAAATATTTATATAATATTATATCTTATTTTTCCACATTACCCTATATCTCTAATAATTAACCTTCTATCCCCCCGCAAAAGGAAGAACAACCTCCTTGCCCCACATATAAATCATACCAAAAATCACGTTCATTTCCCTCTATCCGTCGGAAAAAGAAAAATCCCCAAAATAACCGAGATCCGAAAACATTAAAGCCGGGCAAACCAGGGTAGGGCAGCGCAAAAGAAGCACAAGTTTGGTGCCCCGTTTTGGGGGGCTATTACCTCCCAAAAGCGAGTCACACGCCCGGCCCATTCTGGCCCGGCTCGGTCCATACATCGTGAGTGGGTAAGGCATCAACAATGCGATTAATTTCACTTACCGTTCCGCACTGGGATCCTGTGGGATGAGAGCAGTCGGGATGCCGGGCTCCACATCATCATGAGAATCAATCAAGTTGGAAGTGATCGAGGTAGTTGCTTCGGCTAGAGACACAGGGTGATGCTGCTGCTGATGGTGATGGTGGTGGTGGTGGTGGGTGGAGGAGGAGGAGGCTCCTGACATCGGGGGTGGCGGTGGTGGAGTCAACTTCTGGTGGTGCTGCTGCCTTTGTCTCACCCCCTCGGCCAGCGCTGCGGGGGTGGATGATGCCGGGACCTGATAATGGTGATGGTGGTGATGGTGTTGGTGCTGTTGTTGATGCTGCGGATGCAGCAGAGGTATGTAAGCGCTGGCTAAGGGTGAAGTGGTTGTTGCTGGGGTTGTCTCCGTGGTGCTTGTGTAGGTCGTCCCCCCGGACGAGGATACTGACGACGGTGATGATGATGCCACTGATGCAGACGTCACGGCGGTTGCAATTGCCTGTGATGGACTGTCCGGGAGAGGCTGATGAGATTCCTGCTGAATCCTGGTGGCCGATATAGCGGCCGCAGCCGCTGCGACCAGGGTGGGGGGCAGCAGCTGGGTGGAGGCCGCCACCGCCGCCAGCTGAGAGACATTCTCCAGGGAGTGGACTGATGAAGATGGACTAGTCGAACCCGATCTCAAGACATCCTTGTTTTCCGGGCTGTCTACTGTCTCGTCGCCTTCGTCTGGAAGAGAAAGAAAAAATTCTTCATTAAGCAAATTCCGCTATTGGGGATTGGGGGAGGGAGAAGGGAGGCTGTCAATGACAGAGTCCCACGGTATAGGAGCATCGGGGACATCTCGCCGGATTAGACAATCGCGGAATCGCGTTTCAATTATATGCCCTGACAGACAGTCGTGTCGTGTTACCCGGCCCTCCGGGCAACTGAGTCAACCAATTTCTGGTCTTCTGTGGCACATCAAAAGACTCTCCTCTCTCTCTTTGGGCGGCTCCGTCCTGGGAAGCCTATCGCACCACCGCACACCGCACCGAAGGGTGCAGGCGTGGAGATTCTCAAGACAAATGGCTGCATGCCGTTTTGTGTAGGTGCACACTCGCTTAAGATCCCTAATTAGCTAGAGGGGATAATTTTAATTACGAATTTCGCCACCCTGCCCGCCTGCCACCCCCGCCGGCTGATTGTGCCACAACAGTTCGCGGGCTGGAACTGGCTGCGGTTGCGAAGCGCTATCGCTCCGCTGCGCTATCTTGATCGCCCGAGACATCGCAGGGAACCTTTTCAAATGTTGGCGCTGCGATTTCCTTTCCTCCTTGAAGCGCAACCTACACTATGACTGGGTAATTCCTTCAAAAAGTTCTTCCCCGTCCGCACGGCATTCCGCTCTGCCAGAAATCGCTTTTGTATGCTCTGCGGCGTCATTTTCAGGCTTTTGCGAAGAATTTCAAATGCTCCGCTGACTTTTCTTTAGACTTTTCCTCAACGTCGACGGCACAGTCATCCCCGTTGTCGTTTTTCTTGTTCACTTTTCTCGTTTTATCTGCAGGGCGTGTATAGTGGCGGTAGAGAGGTGCAAGGCCTCGTAGAAGTCCCTACGACACCCTTAGAACCCTCCCACATTCGTCTTTTTTAACTGTACGGTGATTTCGTCCTTTTTTTTTTTAGTATTTTTTGAGGCGAAATTTCGTTGATGAGAGACAAAAGGAATGCGAACAGTGAGCTCCTTTTGTGATGTTTTAATTAATTAGCCTAAGAAAAGATGAAAATCCGTGAAGAGCAGCGACAAGTGTCGCGGAAGCTGGATGGGTGCCACTCGCAGGAGGATGAAGTAGAGGATTTGGGTGAAGTGGGCCCTCGTCAAGGTTAGTTAACTCTTGAATCTGACCTAATAAATATTAAAACATTACAGAATTTTAGGTGAACTTATCTCCGTAAAAAGTTAGCGTAATAACTTTAACTTTATGATTTTTGGATGTAGTTTTATGAGAATTTAAAGACATCTTTTCGATATAATCTTAATTATTAATTATAATTTCTATATAAAAATTCTAATCTTGTGAAAATGTTTAGAAAGATAGGTTAAGTTAGGTTAGATTGGTGTGATTGCTATAAAGGCACACTTAGGCCATTTTTTGTTCCATTGTGCTACATCGTAGCGCATAATGCCATAGTTATGCGTGGGATGCGAACCCACAGCCTCTGGAATGATAGACTAGCACGCTAACAACTGAAGTACCAGCGGCCCTATAATATAAAATCCAAGTATTTTTATCCACAAAATCGTTTGATAGTTGACCAACAAATAATAGACATTGATAGATACTTAAAATTGCAGGCGATGTAAAACGATTGTGTACTTTCTTGATAACAAAACCAAATTTATTTAAGAAATATTTCCAACATAATGAAATTGCTGAGAGGAATTAAGAACCATTTGGCGGGGCCATTTCCATTTCCCACCATCACCAGCGGCAGCATTGGTGCGCCGTGCTCATCTATGGGGCCCCAGTGTGGTGTACCCATGCGAAAAAAGAACACCATCGAGGCAGGAAGCCCATCAAAGCATCTTTAAAGTTTCAATGGAGACCTATATAACATCAAGTGGCCCGGGATAAAGGAATCCAGTGCAGTTCGAACAAAAGATCTCAGATATAAAGGCGAGGCTGGGAGAATCGTGACACGTCCTCCTCAACAAAAGTTGTCCATAAATTTTCAGGTGTATTCGACATGTATCTGCTTAGGTCCACGGCCCCACAAACTCATATATACCGCGAATATAATCGGTAGCAATGCAGAAATGCATCGCAGAACTTCTGTGTTTATTGGCTAATCTCGGGGGCCCTGGTAAAAAGTCTATCACATCTCAGCCGTAGCGGGAAAAACGTAAACCGGGCGGGACACGGACGACAGCGGCCCAGACCGAAGAACTGGATGGAAAATGAGCGAGCAGCGGACGAGGAAGAAAAATGTCGAATACCATCCGATAGCATTGTCTCGATAAGCCCATAAATTGCACGCACTTGCAGTGCAATGGAATGGGGCTCCCGAGCTGCAGGCCCTGCCCGCGCCGCGCAATGGACAAGTAGTTCTCGTTAATGCGAGAAATAAGTCGTCCGCGAGCCCCATTTTGCGCCGGCCTGGCCGATCTCGTGAGGCTGTACCTTCGCAAAGATCCATTGCCATTGTTGCATTTTGTCGTCAACTCCTGCAATCAAAATGCAACCGTTCAGTAGACGGGTCGACGGAGCGACGCAAAGCGACGACGACGACGGTCGCAACGAAATCTACCGTGACCGCAGAGTGGCAATTTATGCGATGCAGCCGCAGAAGGAAGGCAGCTGGACCGCGGCGACATTGACTAACGATCGAAATCACGCCCTCGCTTGATGCGCGCGATCCATCCACCATCAAAAGCCGCCGGATAGCAGCGAACGCATCTGGCGGCGCAAGGCAGGGGCCACGATGGGCTGCGCGAGCTCACTTTACGCACGTTACCTGCACAGAGTGCGAGTGCGCAAGCGTAAGCGGCTTAATCATGCGCATGAGATATAGAGGTCCGCGCAACTGAGTTATGCGCCCTGTCACGGTCTGAATTGACCATTAAAGTCCGAGTGCGATATTAATAACTGACATCTCCGGCGGGTTTTTCGCCCCGCGCGCTCGCCCTTTATTTTATTTTATTTTTTTTATCTTCATTTTCACGGATAGTATGATTCGCCCGGGCATAAAGCCGGCGAATACGGACCGTAATTATAAAATGGCGAAGTCATTAATCAGAGGGACACAGAGTGAGTTTTAGTCATTTGTTAGATTCCATGCCTGATGGCGATTCGCCGGATCACCGGAGCCGGGCCGGTGTGCGCCTATGGCATGCTGGGCTACACTACGCTCTAAAAGTATTCACCTATTTTGGGGCGGAAGGCGAGAAATTTATTGATTTATAGCTGTCGTTAATTATAATGCTTTTGGGGTATAAATGTGCAAGTAAGAATACGGCTGAGACGCGGCTCCATGAAAAATACATTGCAGAGGAGGCTGCTGCTGCAGTTTGCAGCAGGCGGGCCTGTATATTCGTTAATTTTCATTTTATTTTTACTAATCTTTGTCGGGCCCCGTGAAGAGCCTGAAGAGGCTTCGAGAGGTGAGCATAGTTGATGGGATGGAAATTCCTCACTCTCGTTGGGGAGTGATGGTTTATTGTGGTCGCGGCTTAACACCACCCACAACCGGTTCTTAAGACGTTTGTGCATCGTCTTGATTTATGCTCCTGGGATTGAATTCCTCCCAATTCCTCCGACGGCCAGACGGCCAGCCCCGCTGCTTGCGGTGCATTGGGCAATAATAATTAGAAGTTGTCGACCCGAAAAAATTACTTTTAATTATAACGGCCGGCGGCGCAGCACGCTGGTTTGCTGCAGCTGGCAGCCAATAGATTCTGGCAGATCGTTTTTTAGATAATTCTTTTGAAAACGAACTAGTTAAGGGGTTTTAATATTGAGGCGTTTTGATCTGATCACGGCAAGGTCTGGCGACACTTACATTAACTCTTTTCCTTTGAATAATCATTCAATTAATGCTCAACTTGAGTTTATTAGGTCCAGAGAAATGATATACTATGGTCATTTGAAATGTTTGAAGTAGGGTAATAAAATAATTATTAATAATCGTAATCAAAAATCGAAGATTAATCCAATGTTAAAAATTTTGTATTAAATAAGATCTAAGAAACTTAGGACTATAATTTGTATGCTAAGTTCTTCAAATTCTAACTTAATTTACAGTGTAAAGAAACGCATAAAACCTCAAATTATAGCTACCTGCATAAATCTTGTATTAGAATGAAAGTTTCTATATGAATTATCTAAACTAATATACGCACACGATAAATTCGTGTGAGTGGTTTTAGCAAGTACCGCCTTTTTACTGATGACTTGGCCAATAAACAGTTCGGGACTATCTGTCCTTCAGCAGCATCACATTAGTTTTGAGATGGTCCATTTTAAATACGAATTTTCCTATTTTCGCATTTTTTCAATAGACCCGCCTGTTTTCGTCCTATTGTTAGAATTAATGTATCTCAAGATCTGAACCAAAATCCACAAGAAGTTTGATCAGGCGGAAGTGCCAGTCTCCATAAAATCAGTGTTTTGAGATGGTGTCAACCTGTCAGCGGTCGAACACTAACGTCTGCAACACTTCAACTGTTTACATTGGGGCCAGTCAAACCCAAATGAGATTTAATCAATCTGTGGCGACCGCTAGCAGTCAGACTTCTCCCCTCATTTGCAACATTCTACCAGAAAGTCGTCCTAAAATCTCTGGCGGACAGTGTAAACAGCCATCGATCACTGACAGATCAGGCGATTGAAATCCAAACATCGATCCAGAAATTCCCACATCACCCGAATATGAGACTGCTCTCGATCACGGGACTGATGTAACGAGAACTACTGCTCCCCTATCCCACTACCACCCCAGCATCCAGGCGGCCACAGGCGGACCAGGAACGCCGGTCGAAGATGGATTAACATTTTTTGTTATGACTCCAGAGTCCTGGAGTTAAGAAAGACGTAAAACTCGGGAGAGTATAGCGCTGGGGAGTCCATACGGGCCGCACATATTATGATTTTTCAAATAAACAGGGGCCGCAAGCAGGCAGCCCGGACGGACGTTTATTTACCTCGCACATCATGTCTTTCATATATCACTCTCTAATAACAATTTATGGGATAAACAAATGCGCGCCGGGGGCGGGTGAAGGGCCGCGACGCGATCGGCCCGGCGGCGCAGGAATGTGCGCTTGGTCGTACCGTGCCGTGCCGGTGCGGTGCGGTGCGTCGTCATCCATCGATCCTTAGTTAGCGCAGAGTGGCGCGCAAAGTGTTTTTCTAACACTCGGAAATCGCTACAAACATATCCCTCGCAGCATCCCGTGAAATGGTGCGCAAGATTCGCCGGGGTAGATTGGGAAGCCTCCGCGGCTATAACTCATTTGTAAACAATATTTCGTCAACTTGTCTATGTTTTGACATGTGGAGGCGCCCTCATGTGCTAGGGAAGTGGGAGAGGCCCCACCAACTTCATATGTACTTCTGGTAGTGCGGAGCGCCCGCTGGAGCAGTGGCGCACTTGCGTCGGTACCTGGATTCGATGCTGCCGGATGGCGGAAGCCGGGGAGACGATCTGTATCACCCGTTCTGGGGATCTAGATATACGTCTTGATAGAAATACAATTTGACGTAACACGCAGATGGATAGATATATGGACGGGCGAGAACGTGTGAACATACACAAAAAATCTTGCATGGGGATGATGGATTTATTGGGAATGCTCTGCGGCGTTTTGCCGGCGTGGTGGCCCGCCACCAGGAGCTATTTTCGTTGTTTATTGTGTGCGCGATCTCTTCGCAATTACGCGCCGGAAGATAAAGAAAGCAGCGCACCCGTGGGCTGCAAAATCAGTTTTCTTTCTGCGATCACTCGCGTAAGATTTATAGGCGGTTGGTTGAGCGTTAGCAACAGCACACATGGCTAGAGCTCCGCTAGATCGGTTAGATCGGGTCTAGATTGATCCGCATAAGGAAGCGCGGGTCTTTGTATCCCCGTATGGAAATGCCCTCACTGGCCAAACTGTCTCCTTTCCGAGCTGTGGCCTCAGAATGAGACCATTCTCAAGTCAGGCCTTAGTCAGTGCTTGATATGAACTTAATTTCTCAATTCGACCGAAAATGTCCCCCAGAGCTGACCACCATGTCCCCGAGAGGAACTGCAGCACACGTACACGATGAAATTTTGATTTCCGCGTGGAGTGCCCGCTCGACCCGCGAAACGATCAATTTCTGTTTTTGGTATTGCCGCCAGCGTGCGGTGGTGCGTTGCATTTTCGATTCGCCGATTAAGGAGCATTAGAACTGAAAGGAAATCAATTGCGGCAGACCGCGTTATAATTAGGGGCAATGCGGCGAATTGATCCCGGGGATGAAGGCTGAGCGCGATTACACAAGTGCCACACTTTTACTTTCCTCATGACTATTTCACATAATCTGCGAGCGCAGCTGGTGTGATGTGTCGAAATTCGATAAGCGAAGAATTTCGCGCAATTTGAATACCCCAAATCGTGCCCACAATTCGATCGTAATTGGTCGCGGCCCAAATTAATTGGGAGGGAAGCACTTCGAATTGCACGATCTCATTGCTAAATGCTCTTTCTTTTCCCGTTAGGGGTACCGCAGGGCAGTGAGCTGAGTCCTCTTCTCTTTTTCTATTTTCTGCTGCTATATTATTAGTATGAAAAAATTATTAGTTGGTAATTTTTAAGTTAAAAAGAAATATCGGGAATGAAGGATATCATAAATGAGAAAAACCTATTTTGGTATATCCTGCGATTGAAAAAAGAAATAAAAATTCATATACATACAATATCTACCTAATTACAGATCATGGAAATCAGATTATATACTAAGCACTAATTTATGTCCATTAATTTATTATTAGAAATTAGTTTGAGTCACACTTGACTAAATTTTTCCTAAGTGGAATGTTTATTTTCAATGTACTTTTATTTTTGCAATCTCCTTTGATATGTTTGAATTTTCGTTTATTTAAAAAAAAACTGAAATGAGTTTAGAAAGTACGCACGTTAAAAAGAAGCTCTAAATTGTACGGAATTTCCGAAAACACATGAAAATCCTCAAGTTTCAGTTCAAAGGTATTCGTTACTTTACTTTGAAAGAGCTCATCCGCTTTGGAAGAAGACGTAAAACCCTTCAGGCTCCCAAAGGCCAAAGATGGGTAGAAAATGCTTGCGCAACACTCCCGGGAAAACTGTAGATTGATAGGAGGAGTTGATGGGATGGATGGACAATAAATGGATACCTTGCTCTAGGGCCTTAACGTCACAGGTGTTCTTCAGTTTCCACCTCCGCAGGTTCGTTGCGTTACGAAAAGGAGCCAATGGCTGGAGGAAAGGGGATGAAATCGTTCTTTGAGAGAAATATGATGTATTCCTTTTTGGTACCTAGCTGAAGATAAAACGGGGAGATGGAGCACCATCGATACCACCGACAGCTTCCAGGAAGCTGACAAGCTTCTTGCTAAAGCCAAAGACGAAACAAAAGCGGAAGCAGAGCGCCGTAGCGCAAGAAAGACGGACAAGACAAGACAATTACAGTTTTAATTAAAATTTTCCAACGAAATGGTGCAGCGTTTGCTGGGCTGGCGAAGTCCCCGTCTATCCATCCATCCGTCCAGGAGACAGGCGGCGGAGGCACCTCGAGCGGAATCAGTGCGCTGCAGGTGCCTCCGAACAGGTCCGCTCCGCTGCCGCCGCGGCGCATCCCGGGCGCTCTATGACAAGATATCGTGCTCCGATATGAATTGCCGGGTTCCAAGAGGAATTAAATAAATTAAGAGATCTGCACTGAGGGCGCAGTTAGCGATTTCCAGATTACACGGCTCTATGTCCCGGCTGTCTCGGCTGCTCCGCTGCTTTGGCCCGGGGCGTCCCGTGTTTACTTTTTGACCCACAAACGGCGCTATCTCAAGGACTTTGCCCGATCTGTAATTAGCCGAATGGAAAGCCAATTACCAATGGCCAATACATTTCCGCTCCAGCAAATGTCGGAATAGAAAACTACAAAAGAGAGGTCGTCTCCAGTGATAAGTGCAGACTGGGCCGGGACCCGGGAATGGGGAGTTGCTTGGTGGGGGCGGCTCAATCGCCCGCTTCGAGAGTGTAGCACCACACTCCAGAGCAGCGGGGCTCCGAAGTGTTTATGTGCGCAGAGAGCCGGGAAAGACCACCAAGCAATCCGGGGGTATTTTGAATTGTTTCTGAAGTTGACGGGCCCCCGACCCGGCGGCGGCGGCGATGGCTTGTGCAGCTTAGCACCCCCTTCTCCCCTTGCATTGTCCCGAATCTATCATCGCATCTCGAGCGCTCATTTATCCCCAAATGGGCTCCGAGGACACAACGGAAGCCGTTTCTTGTCTTTCAATATCTTGAGGCGAAAACGTCTTATTGATTCCCGGTCATCGATTGGGTCTGCTGCCCGTTGCACTCATTTTTCTGGATGATGGGTGTGGAAAGGGGAGCAGGGCACAAGACATTTTGCCTCATATTCGGGGAATCCCCCATCCCGATCTTGGGTGTAGGTGGGAGTGAGAAATGCAGCTTGCGGGACACAAGGTGGCCGACTCATTTGCTCCGGATGAGTTTTTCTGGATAAAACTCCCCCTCCACCCACTTCTCCCGCTCCCAGAAGAGGCAACAGACAAAAGGACGATTTTTGAAGCGGACGAGTGTTGTCTTTCGAAATTCGTCGATCAATTGTCTTCTCCCAGGAAGGAGCTGAATGTTCTTCGCCTGCTGTGGATGGCCGATCCCTGCACGAGATGCTCGAATGGGGGTCAAGTTAAATTGTCTTGGGTCAATCCTTGCCCTCGCCCCCGCCATCCGAGCCGCTGGCAGCGCCTGGCTGCAATATTTTAATTGAACTTGCAGCTCCTTTTGTTGACACAGGACTTTCCCGACAGGCGGACGAAGACGAAATGGTTGGGTGGGTCCGTGGGGAGGTGGCGGGGACGGTCGAGCAAGAAGCGCTAGGGCACCCAGAGAGAGGCTGATTATAGAAGGAATCAATTAGCCGAGTGCTAGTTTGGGCTCCGCCGACGCTTGGCTCCGGGAATGTGCTGTCGCTGCAGCTCTCTCGGTCCCGTCCTCTGTCTTCCCGGGGATTTTCTTTTTCGAGATGTGACAGGGGTGATAATGATACACAGCCGTCTCGGCGTACCCTTTGTTGTTTAGCGCTAAGGGCTAATGAAATCTGTTCGCAGAAAATCGCAGTGAGCGAAGCGCTAGCTCGGCGGTAATTAAATGTCGTGTGATACTGAGGTTCTGTCTGGCTGATTCAATCTTCAGATGCTGCACAACTGCCCATGAGCTCCAGTGGCACCACGGTGCGGAGATTTACTTCGTACGTTTCAAAGGAGCGTCCCCCTCTCGAGAGTCGGAGGCATCTCAAATTGCGAAAGACTTTTGACGGAATCACGCTAGAGGAGCCCCGACGCATGTCTGTCTGTCTGTCCACCCGTCCATCCATCCGTGCACGCAAGCGTAGTTGCAAACGCGCAACATTAGAAAATTGCCCAACTGCGGATCCCCATCCGGGCATAATAGAAGAGTCCCACGATATTTCCGCCTCCCAGCGACGGGACGGCTTATGCACAGCGGTCACTTCCAGTTCAAGTGCACTTGCGGGCTTCATTCGTATACAACGGAGCCTCGCATCTTGAATTCAAAACAGTGTGCAAAAAGTGTGTATTGGGGCCCCAAAAGCAGTCAGCCCAGCAGCACTTACACATATTTCTGCACTTTTGCAATGTGCCTTCCAAGTTGCATCCGAAGGAGAAACTAATTACACTGATTTATGTGCCTATTGTCCATTGTTCGCCGCTTTTCGTTCGGCCCTTAGATCAGACAAAGATGCAAGACGAATCCCAGTGGGATGGACGGGGATAAGGCCAAGAACGGAGGTCAATAGAAAAATCGGTGAGGTCCAGAAAATTAAAATAAGACCACCATCATCACCACCACCACTATCATCATCATCATCATCAGAAGCGACTGCAGCAGCAACAGCAGCTGAAGCCCTAGGGATGGAAGACGACTCCTTCTGATCTCCAGAAGGCTCTTCCTGGCCATCCCGGGCTACATACCACTTGCCGCTACGTCTTGAGTTGAGTGGCCCTCGGTCGGATTTTTGAAGAGTTTTTTGCAGCTCTGTGCACGCCTCCTTTGGACGAATCTGTCCATGGATTTTTAAGCTGATTTTACCATTTCGGGAAATTCAAGCTCAAGTGCGCTCTTCCTGCTGAGCTCTGGTTCGCGGGCGCAATCTCAAGGTAAAAAAAACGTGAAACAATGGCGAACATCACTGGGCAACTTGGGGCATATCACTCTGGGAATTTTTATAGACCTGGTTATGAGGGTATTTGTTTTTTTTTTATGAGAAGAAATTTTGGACTTCTCAAAATTTTATGAATTATAACCTGCCATTTAGGAGTAATGCAAAGTGTTGCTACTTTTGAGATAAAAGAACAAGATAATAATTAGAGATTTCTATAAATACATCCACGACTACCTTCATAGAAAAGCACTAATGAACTCATAAAACCACTGATGAATATTAATTTTACGTTAGTGTTTTTGCTAGATTTCATTAGTTGTGATTAGTGTTCATTAGCGTTTTTCCATAAGAGTAATTTGATACCCTTCGAATGAGAAACAGCAATTTAATTTGAATTTGAAACAAACATCTCTATAAAGAGTTTAATTCAGAACTAATTTAGGATGAACTACAAAAGTTTCTTTTTTAACTAGTTTATTTTGCCGTTAGACATCTATTATGTATGGGAGATAAAAAATTAAGAAATAAAAATTATGAAATGTTGCGTAAATAAAGTTAGAATTTTA
The DNA here is from genome assembly GCA_963969385.1 of Philonicus albiceps. NCBI lineage: Eukaryota > Metazoa > Arthropoda > Insecta > Diptera > Asilidae > Philonicus > Philonicus albiceps. The sequence continues at coordinate 11,403,188 of OZ017775.1, read as the reverse complement.
ATCTAAAATGAATAAAAGGATAAAAGAAAACATATAAATAAAGTAAAGAGTTGTGGCAAACAGTTTTTGTATAAAACACAACTAATAAGGAATTAATTCATAATTTAGGGTATTATCGGAAACTATAGAGATGAAAATTTGTTCAGGAAATTCGTTTTTGAAAAATTAATTGCATTCTCAGAAACGGCAGATCATATTTGAACCTCTAGACCCAGATATGATGCAAAAGATGACTTAAAAAATTAAAGTAATATACGAATTTGGTACAACATAAACTGCAAAAAGGGGATAATATAATTCTTGGCAAAAAGAACTGAAGCTGAATTTAGTAAAGCTAATTTTCTTGGTCATAAAATTAGAAAACCTTCACGCTATAAAGCGTATTGATGCCGTGAAGGTTTTGTCAGTCACTCGTGTGTCCCCTTTTGGTTCAATTACGAATTCAAAATTATAAATTAACGTCCAGCCATAAAGCATCATTAAATCTTCCCGAAAACGTCAAATTAAGCATAACTTCATCCGAAGGAGAAATATTTAATGTGACATGATGTGCTTAAAACCGCCATCGCCGGCACCATCAAAAGCAGGAGCAGCAGGAGCAGCGATGGGTGGTTCTCCAGCCGGGACAGCATATCCATCTACCCCCGCAGCGAGTGTAGACATGACCAGGAGCCCCATAACCCCCTCCTGGATTCATACATAAGCACCCATAACACCAGGAAGATCCCGGACCGCACTGGAGGAGAATGCGAAAGTGGAAGACACCGACCCGAACAAGCCCCAGCGCCTCATAGTTATCCCCGGGAACAGTCGGTTTCGGGGGCTAGCTAGCAGATGCTTGTTTGCGGGTGGGTGGCCCAGCGCGGCGTGTTGGCGGTGCCGTCGGCCGCCCGGCTCCCGCATCTTCCCATTTCGAAATATTCACTTCCTCGGGTACGGCGGGAAGTGCTGGAAACTGGGAACTAGTGTAGAACCCCAGAAGCAATTTACTATTATCGTTAAACAGATGAGTTCTCGGGGTTCATATATGAGGCATCCCGTATATTTAGCGGAGTCCTTCATGTCCTGTTCCTGTCCTCCATGTCGTCCCCTTCATGTCGTCTAAATGAAATGCGGCGGACATGTCGTCAAGTTTTGTAATAGACTAACATAAACAGTGCTCGGGACGGGTGTCCTTATATGAGGCGCTCCCCCGATCCCTCAAGCGCTCAAGCCCCTACCCTTCCCGTCAGATAGACGGCGGATAGTAGATCAGCACGTGGGGAACGTGTGAGGGCACGTAAACGAGTTAGGGCTTGTGGGCTAGCTCTCTATTGCCGGTTGTGGTGTAAGAGGGTTAAGGTGCTCTCGTCACAAGGGTAAAATGTGACAGTAATTTCACCTTATTTAGGAAATTTTTTTTTCGGTTCCCAGTTTCCGACATCAAAACCTTGGCCCTAGGTCCCTTTTATGTTTTGAGAAGCTCATAAAGACCCCCAGTGATGTCAAACACTTGGAGGGATTTCGTAATCTCTAGAAGTAAATTAACAAAAAAATCACTTTCAGGTGAAAAACTAATTAACTAGATATGTCCCAAACACACAGACGGCACCAGTTATGGGTTTAAGGACGAGCAGGTATCACAACTTCATGCAATATTGTCCAGTATACCTACATGAATATTTTCCTTGAATACAAAAGGCCTTTTTATAGTTATTCTTAAATTATGAAAAACAAAAATAAATATTTGTCTTTAAATAAAAATTTAGGCGTTATTTTTACCAGAACTTGACAACTTTTTGGCATACCAAACGTTAACATGCTATGAATAAATTTTAAGTGATTCTGCTCGTACATTATGTAGCTTATGGCTATATTGCTAGATTATGTTTATGTTTATAGGAGGTTAGTATAAAATAACTTTCATTCTAGTTACATAAAATCGAAAATTAAAATTACCTAATGTTCTGTTTGGCAAAAAAAACCTTTGTATATTCCCAATAAAATATTAAGGGTATCCACAATTAATCAATCATTTGATTAGTATTGTTTTAAATTTAGTTCGATCGTTGAGGAGGAACCATAAAAGGGAGTCTAAATTGACTTTGCGGGTAACTCATAATTGACTGACTTAATAGTTTTCGGGGCTAGTTTAACAAATCGCCAAAATAAGGAATAAACGCTAGCTTAGCGAACCTGCATGATGACCTTGTCTGGCTAGGGAATTAGTGCGTGGAAATGTAGCTTAGCGATCATTTGACTCACCAACCAGCTAGTCATTAAATCCATGTGTAATGCACAAAACATTATAATTTTTTTTTATCAAAACGATGTTAAAGTAACCTAAACGCTTTGGATCTTTATCATAAGATGCATTTTAATGCCCCACACTCGAGGTTACTTTGTTTTTTAAATATACCTTTGCAAGGGTGGGGTGGGGTATGATTTTATTATACATTTGTCGACCAAAGAACACATTGCTCTATTGGAGCAAAACAAAATTAAATTTTAGACTTTAAAAAAGTTGCTAACAAAAAATTAATAAAATATGTATGAAGTAACCTCGTGTTACAATATTCTTTTACTGTTTTTAGTAACGCAATCTGCTTTTTAAAATCTTCTAAGCAGTGTGCGGTTTTTTGCTAGCTTGTTGGTAGGTTGGTTTAGAAGGTTTGTTGCTGGTACTTGTTTAATTCCCTGACAGGATTCGAGGCTAGAGGACGACTAGTTGAATTTAGTAATGTTATCTTAGAATCTCTAATGGGATCTGATCCGATATTTACCTACATCAAATTTTAAAAGTTAGGTAAGCAAGGATCTTCGACAAACCCATACAGTTTAAAAATTAAACAATTGCAATAGGAAATTTTAGAAGGAGGCATATTTTGCTTTACGGGCTATAGATTTCTATAAGAGGATTGAAATTTACAGGAAATATGTCAGACTATCCTTAGTAATGATGAAAATTGTAAATTTAAAAGATTGAGCGATAAAAAACTTGATTTTACTACAAAATTTGTTTTAGATATCGATATAACTGAATATTAATAAAATGTAAAAATGAAATTAGGTAAAATTGTAAAAATAAGTCCAAATTGTTGGCTACTTACTTATGTAGGGTGTCGTTTTAATTTTCAAATAAAACTCCTCTCAATGTTTTTATGGAGTTCTGTTGGAGTCTTCGTTTTGGTCAAAATCAAATAATCCTCCCTGATGACAGATACTGGATGTACTGACCCCCAATCGTGTCGTGCATCAAATCTCATCCGATGAGCCCATCTCTCATATATCACCAAAATTCCATTCTTCCGTCGGACACTGTGGTTGCCCGGAGACAACTGAACAACAATCGGAAGAACAATCGCGTTCAATTCTAGCAAAGTCTCGGGGACCCGGACCTCGGCATTAGCAGCATGCATCAGCAGAAGCGGCAGCCGCTGAAAATTTATCCGCAGCAATCGAGGAAAATGGTAAAAGTAAATAATTCTTTAGGCATCTCGCGGGTCCATTTTGCGCGGAGTTTGCTTGCCACCCTCTTTACCATATCGAGCCCCGAGTACGTCACTTTCGGCCTGATTTATGGCCCCATTGTCTTTCATTTTGGCATATATCTCGTCCTGAGCGCTGGTGGAGCGCTACACCAGCGGCGGTGGCGACTGCGGCCTCTTCGGCAGTTCGCCGGGACGGACGGACGGACGGACGGACGGACGAATGGACGAGCGGGCGGGACTTCTTCAGCTGGTGAGGGCAGCCATCAAAGAATTTCCGCCTGGCCATTCCCACCCCCTCCCGTGGACACTTTGCGATTTTTGTGTTACACCCGTCCGATGTGCCGCTCGACGTCGACGTCCCCGGAACGAGGTTTTTATTGCCCAACAACCGAAGAAGCATTCCTCGACTTCTTTTCCACTTCTTTGACGATAGGGTTACAAATTTTCAGATTCAGTCGGTATTCCCGGGCCGATCTCGTCGCCCGCCAACTAGTGCCCGCCGCCCGGGCCCCCCGAAGCAGCTCATATTTTGTTTTAGCGTTCCCCCGTGCCGCCGTGGCCGTCTCAGCCTTCCCATTTTTTCGCGTAAAGTACCTGTGCGCTCCTCAGTCGGGCCGGGCGCGTCAGTTTCTTCCCAGTTGCCATTATTTTATTGGTTACAGATCGCAGGGTTTCAGTATTGTCTGCCGGGGGCCGGATGGAGTGGGGCCTGTAATGCATCTCCGGGCGGGGGCCGGGACCGACTCTAGCAGCAGCCTTGTCCACGTCTCCCTCTATCCCATCTCCGACATCTTCCTGCTGCTGTCCCAATCTGGAGTATTCGATTTACTCGCCTTCAGGTATTTGTCAGGAATGATGCTCAAGGAAGTTGGAGAGTTTCGAATTTTTCTAACTTGTCTCGGGTGATTTGTGGCCTGTAGAGCATGATTTATGGCATCACTAACGAAAAAGTTACGTGCGCTGGTGTCTGTTGACCAATGTGACACTGATTTAGAAGAAGTTTTGCACTTCTCACATGCTTCTTGTCTCCGATGCAGGTCTCCGGGCTCTGTCTGCATTTTGCTAACGTCGCACGGATGCGACTCATGTGACGAGGTTAAGGTTCTGCTTGATTTTATTAGAAAGACCAACTTATGCGACACTTTTTGTTCGCGATATTTATGGGAATGGGAATAGGTTGAATAAAAGATTTGTTTTTTTGTTTTTTTTAAGTTATAATCTCTGTGTGATATGAAACGATAGTAGTCTGATCCGGTTCAGACCAGGAAAGGGGTCAAACATATCTGTGATTTTGATTTAAAATTTTCAGAATAGCGCATGATAAGATAATCTTGAGAAACTTAAACAAATTTGCAAAAATTTTAATTTTTTACTCTAGGTAAGTGATAATAAACTTAAGTTCTAAATCTTCTAAAATCTTAATGTTCTTAACACATTTTGGACCAGGCATTTTATTGCTAACCGCATCCAGTGGCCGGGCAATTATTTGCGTCAAATAATTTTAAATTATACCCATATTTAAACGGTTTAAATGTACAATACAAATTACAAAAAAACTGCCCTTGACTATCACGACTGTGTGATATCTCGTCAACCGCGTCTAACGTGTAAAACGAAAATGCTCGGTAGGAAGTTATAAACACAAGTAAGAGGGCAAGCGAAAACGGCAAATTATTTCCTGCAAGGACTTTGTTTTCCGTTATCAGTGGATAGTACTCTTCTCAAATTCTAAAGCAAATTCTAAAGCATTTTATAATTGCACTAACTGAGAGAAGTAAAGTTTTGATTGTCGTACAATTGCTACCTAGCCCCCTACAAACAATGCAATATAAAAGACGAGATAACTCGTCAACGTTGCCCTAACGAATTCCAGTAGCCAAGACCTTATATGCCAAAAATTTGCATTTTATGAAACATTCTAATGAAAAATTCGCTAAATATTTAATGAATTTAATCATGAAAAACTGTAGAAAATTGAGTTATTTCACGGCTGTCTAATTATAAATGAAAAGGAAATTAAAGGTACCTGCCCACTTAACCTTAACCCTTAAAAGAAAAAAGAAAAGAAAACGGTCAAAGAACCTCCAAATTAATCGCTCATCCACTTCAATCACCTAACTACCTGTGACGTTCCTTAAAAATTTCAAACATAAAATCCGGTAGCTGGTGCTCGCCACCTTTCCAAAAAAAGAAAAAAAGGAAACAGATCCGCGTCCCTAACGCCCTCAGAGGCCAGCGAATCTCTGCAACTTTTGCATCTTCGCGCTCGGCATAAGATCAAAGTTTTCACAGGTTGACTTGATCGTGGCCGACAATTTCGGGTATCGAATTACCCGCGGCGGGAGTGCGGTGATTCGACTGGACATCACCAAGACACGTAGTGACATAGACGAAATGTGATGTCCCTAAAAATTGATAGACTATCCGGGATCAATTTTCAATAAAATCAGAGGTTGAATTGGAAGCGAGGGGAGGACATGGATTCGTTCATTCTCCCCTTGTAGCGCGCGGCACGGACGAATAGATCGAAATCAGTCAAATTCCTGCGAGTCTCGGCGAACCTCTTCATTTGCCGGGAACCCTTCTAAGCTTGCTCGCACCCGCCGCGCCGCCGGGTAGCAGAGGGATAAAGGGGGCCCAGCGACAGACAAATCACCTTAACTAACCTTCTTAACATTCATTTTCCGGCAGCTTCTTTTTTTTTCCAGATGGAGGGAGAGGTTAAAGTTCTTATGAACTCATCGCCCCCGCAGACGCTCTTCCGCAGCAGCAGCACACAGTCGCTGCCGAAAAAAATAGGGCCGAGTCCTCCCGCTTACACCCCGTTCCGGTTGCCGGGGGGTCGGTGCGGTTATAGAAAAAAATTCTAAAGCACTTCCCTAAGAAATCCGCCCGGATCGGGGGGCTTCGGCACATGGAGGTGAATTCGCAGCGACTGTGTGTGGCTGTGTTTAGGGACAGAGCCGCAAAAAGCCCTAACCATCCGCCTTTCCGCCCTTTCGTCTACGCCCCCGCATGTGAGCGGTGGCGGCGGGGATGGTTTTTAGCGCACTGGGTAATGTAGCCGAGGGTAAATGTTCCGAGGGCTTGTAGACTTCATAGAGATCTGCCGGCCCGGTGGAGTGCGGGACTCATGTTTGGGGTGCTGCTGCTCGCACAGCCAGACGACAGGCGAGCTCCAGGACTAGGGACTGAAAGGGCGGAATGGGGTACAGGGACTCCGCTGCCGTGTAGACCTGCCTGTGGAAACAGGGGCGCCCGAATACAATCAACAAGTTGTTATCATTTGTAAACGGTGAACTCTTACAGCGATGTTAAATGGAAAAAAAGTGGTTTGTAATTTTTTATCAATTTCTCCTCTGTCCCCGGTTCCTCTCCTCACTGGGTGCGGGGTGAGTGGCGCTCGTTTGCCGGCTTTTTCCCTTCATGCCCTTCTGCTTATTTTTTTTTTCTTCTGTTGATTCTGATGTTCCTGTTGCCCCATTTTCCCTTTGTGGATGATAGTTGCCGGGACTGGAGAGTGATTTCACTCAAAAGCGACTCAGCTCAGTCGAAAAGTGACGGATTAATGTTGCACTCGAAATTGCATGGAATAGCAGAAAATCTGCGGAATTGTTTAAATGAGATTTCTCCACTGAGGATAGTCAGGCGGCACAATTTAATTATGGTTTAGACGAAGGATTGCTTCTCTTTAAAGAAGACATCAGATCACTGTTTCATGTCATATTTAAGCAGTTAATATCATATTTTGAATAGGCGAGTACAAAATGAATAAAATTAGGTAATTCTATATGTTCTTATAACTACATAGAGTAATTTAATAGGTATCTCTAGGTAGGAGGACGCCAATCCTTTTTAAGTTATTAAGGTCAAGGATGTTGGAAGTTGTTAGATCGAAGGGTAGCGCACACACATTATTAAAATAAAATATAAAATTTTTTCTGTGCGATATTCACTTGTCGCACTTTAATTTCTGGTTAGATAAGAATTCGAGAATATAGAGGAAATATTAAAAATATCCTTTAAAGTTTAACCTATTCGCTACCGAGATCATATTCAGCCACACATTCAGCTATAGGCAACTACAAGATATTTCATAGTTGGCAGTGAATGAGTTAAGCACAGAAAGGAACCAAAATTGTGTTTTTTTTAGAGGAATGCGATGATATTTATATCATTTTAAAGCCAACAGGTAACTGATTTTAAATCTGCTACTGTTACTATTTGTTTATTTTTAGCAATGCTTTTTAACTTATCCTTATTGGTATGGAATTTTCGCATATTCGGACATAAATGCTAATAAATAATACTACTAAATTAACCCTCGAATTAATTCGAGCGCGCTAAACAGGCCAAACTGTGCACACTCGAGATAATTCGAGCGGCGTTATATTTTATGCTACTATAATTTTTCACACTCGACGTAGGTGTTTTCTTTTGTTTTATATACAGTTTGATAGACAAGACTAAAAAAAAAAGCTCCCACAAGATATTGCGCTGTGTGTTGTGCTAAAAGGGATAGCAAAAGAAAAAGGAAAAGAAAAGAGAGTCGTTACATGTGTAATACTTGCAATGTTGAAAAGAATGCACAAAGAAAATTTTGAATAATTTTTTAAAATAAATACTACTATTGTTATTATTTATGTTGTAAAAGTGTAAATAGATATTTTTACTGATAAAAATATGTTTTTTTCCGAAATAGCAATTCGAAAAGAAAGATAAAAAGGTCGATGTACGTGTAACATTGCAATATTCGGCTCTTTTCTGCAATGTGGATCAAAATCCAAAATTAAAACAAAAATGTTGAATTTTTTTGTATTTTTTTAAATTTTTTGCCGAAACAATGTTCTAAATTGTGTTTTTTTACATTAAAAAAATTGATTTTTTTTGCCGTTTTTTTTTTTCAAAAACACTGTGCGTTAAGGGGTTAATTAAATATATTCAAATTGCTTACATTAATTCAAAATTTAATTCTTAAATTGTGGCATCTCCAAGGGGTACCCATATATGTTTTATATGCAAAATAAAATATCGTTAAATTTGTGTCCTCATTAAAGGAAATTTTCGACAGGGGCATTGCATGAATTTCGAGATTCCTGTGAAAAATGTGTTAATTTAACACAAGTTATCCGAAAATTGAATTAAATAAAAAATAAAATAGCCGACGCGTCGTGTCATCGATGGGTACAAGCCCTTTACGCTTAAAAATTCCCATCATCCCCGTACGTAATTGCGAAACGACCGCAGAACATACTTTGAGATGGCGATAAATCAACAAGCGATGGAATTAATTAAAATACAAAGTGGATTTATATCAATATCGACTTGAAACATGATTCCAATAAATTAAATAATTTTGTGCTCACTCTCTGTACCAGGGACTGTCCGGCGACCGACAGTGGGAACAGGAGCGGGACCGCGGCAGCGAACACCAGCCCCGGCAGCATAGCCAGTTAACAGCTCCACTAGCGCACCATAGACAGAGGTAATTATATCAGTCGATCGAATCGTGGATATGCCGCGGAGAAATCCGCGAAAAACTTAGAGAGACGAAAGGAAAATTTTTATATTTGTTAGCCGGATGCGCCCCAGCGGTGGCGGCGGCGGTTAGGACTGCGTTACGTTACGAGACGCAAACGTTTTTTGGTGGTATGTTCGCATGTCAAAACAAGCCCTCGAGTTATTTATTCGCGGATGGAAGGACGGCGTCGATGGCTTCTTGTAGATTGTGACCACTGATCGGTCGCGATCGAGAATTTTAGTATCGAACTGGTGAAGCAACCATAGGCATATGGGCAATAATAAAACGATAAAAAAAAACAAAAATGAAATCGCGGCGAGTAGGTAGCTCGGTCGGCTCATGATCGCCAGCCACTTTTCAACCTCATCATCGAGATCAATTTCAGTTTCCATGATCATCTCCAGTTACTTTTACTCGCGGACAAGATCGTGCCGGCAGGCCTCTTGGCTTTTGCGTCGGCTTTCGAATGATAAAGCATTCCCTCTTTACTAGTTAAGTTGCCCTACAAGAGATTCACTTTTTTTTTCTGTAATTATTAATTTCCATGCTAATGATAGGTACTAAAAGTTTGCTCAGAAATTAGACCTTAAGTCTAAATAAGCATGGAAAATCGACAAAATAAGAATTAAGTAATATATTAGGGGATATTCTAATCTAGAGCTATTCTTTAGTTTTTAGAACTGAATAGTTAAAAGAAAATATATTTTTACAATGAATGTCTGTCCTGCTTTTTTATAAATATTAGGTCTACCGGAAAGTTCTGTCCGTTTTTGAAGAGGAAGAAAATGATAAAATTTTTAACATATTTAATTAAATTTATTGCACGATATAATTTCCATCGTTCCTTATGACTTCTTCCCAGCAGGATGGCAATTTATAAAACCTATTTTTGAAGAAAATCTTTGGATGCGAAAAACTACAGCAGCACTACTTTAAGAGTAAACGTTTTCTTCATTTTTTAATTTTTTTCTCATCAAATAATTTTGTAAAGAAAGGAATAGGTGAAAATGGTTAAGATCTGGGAAGTATGGTCGATGCGAAAGAATTTCCCATCGTAGCTCTGAGATTTTCTGGCGAGTCGCCAAAGCAGCATGTGGTCTAGCATTATCGTGATGCAGTATGATTTCCTTTCTATTGAATGTTATCAGCCTTTTTTCTTGGAGTACTTTGTTAACTCGTCTATTTGTTGACTGCATTTCTCCGATTTAGCTTTTTCTTAGGTTCCAAAAGCTCATAATGGATTGGACATTGCATGTCCCACCATATACCCAGTATTCTCTTTTTAAAGCTCAAGCCCGGTGTAGAGGTGAAGAAGGCATGTTTTCCGGGTTCACGCTGTTTTCCTTACGATGCTCATGATTTTAATTCAATTATAAGCTATATAAGTTGATTGCACATCTATAGACCTCATTTGGGCCAATGTGTTAATTAAAGAGTTTCCAAATAAAAGGAAACTTTTAAATCTAGAATGATACAGCGCCAAATTTAAAAGTTTCTAGGAATTGTTTATTTACTTGACTGAAAGGTAAGAACAAAATCTTAAATATTTTAACCCATTTATGTAAATAACGTCTATAGACGTCTATTCAGGTTATATAGCTTATAGCTGAATTAAAATCATAAGCGATAACGTGTTAAAGCGAATTGTATGGTGATTGATTTAACTTGTGATTTGTTTTACAAATTTTGTAACTAAACTATATGCATGTATATAACATTTTAAAATAATTTGTTTAATTTGCTTTTATTATAGAGTTAAATAAAGGGGAAAGGAAGAGATGGACTCTTGTATCATGCCTATGTCGCATGGAAATTATTATAAATTGTTCTGTATTAAACAAATTAGCACTATCACTTTCTCCAGAGTATATCTGTAACGGAAATTCAGCCCGCTGACATATCTTTGATATTATAGAACGTCAATTATACGTCATTTCACAAGCTGTGGCTGTCTGAGAGCGAAAGAGAGGGAACAAAAATCGTACCGTCCGCTTCTATAGGAAATCGTGTACATGAGCGGTCCATTGCCTGTAGTATTAACAGACTTACACATGCGCATAGCATAAATATTCTTCATGCCCCATTCGATGGTGAAAATTTTTATTAAATTAATGAAAATAAATAAAAAAAAAACGAAGAAGAAAAAGTAGAATAGTACACGCCTATTGCAGTCCTTTTAATTTCAATAATATGTGGTAAAAATTTCAGGATGGTGTACGACTTCAATCGTACCAAGCATGCATATTTACACACAACACTTTTATAATATGGAATCACTTACACTTGATCCCTAAATCCCTTTCCATTTTCAATAATCCTTTAAAAAATGATCGCTAGCTCCAAGACTACTAGACTGATGTTAATAAATATGGTATAGCTTTAAAGCCTCAAGTATAGTCTACAAAATGTTGTTCTGAGGGTCCAAATAGGGGAATGATTAAATTTTTTTGTTCGCGATTGTATGTAGAAGATATAACGATATTTTAAATATTTTGTTAGATGGGCAATATTGCCGTATTTCAAAAAAAGTAATATTTGGGAAATAACGAAAAAAAGTCAAAATACACATTATTAACAAGATTTTAAAGGGAGGTAAGTAATTAAAATATTTAGATGTTTAGTTTTATAGTTGTTTGAATTTGAATTACTATATGCATACCTAAATGCTACAATAAACATTTATCTATAGTTTATAAAGTATCATTAATGGAGACTTTCTTTAACAGACATATTTTGTCTTTTCCTATTTATCCAAAACAAGCAACCGCGTTATTTACATTGACTGAATTCATCAGCAATTCCCATCACACCTACAAAATTCAATTTTTGCCTGATTATCTGCAGCGACCTCAGATCCGCACCAGAACAGTTCCGCGGTGAAACAAGTGATAGATGTTTGATAATAGAAGATGCAAATCGTTGAAGCCGTCTTTCTTCCCCTGTGACAGGCTGTCAATTAATCGCCCACAATTGAGTCCTTTAAAACTTAGGAGGAGCGCACCGCCAAAGCCTCAATCTCCCGCGGGCTGAGAGAAGAGTTGCGGGCTGAATAAAGGCTCCAAGGAGCCGCTGACGACGCTTGGCGACGACGTCTTCATCGTCGTCGTCGCCGTTGTCGTCGTCGGTGCGTTCCCGGCGTGACGGGTGTCAAACGGTAAAAGTCATCTTGAGGAGTCCCAAGTTAAATGCAAGGGGACTTGTTTTGCCGGCTGCTCAGGATCCGTCCGGAAGGAGTCCCGGTGATACGTCGATGACGGGAAGGTACACGGGTGATGATGATTCGGGCTGCCTGTGAATCATCAACATGCCCAAGGGTGGCTGAATCGGGGAGGGGATCCTACGTGATAGCGTTAACCAATACTCGGGGGATAATCTGTTAATAAAAGGGCTTGCCTCCGAGGTACATGAGGGCTCAGGGCATTCGATTCGATAATGCCATGCTGCAGCGGAGCCCCACTATAGCGGGCTCGCAGGGCAATTGCGGGGACAGGGGCTCTGTTTGTACGTCTGTGTCACTCTGGGGTTGTTTATAGATTCAGCTCGGATGCCTGTCTATCTCTGCCTGGTTTACTGCGAGCCTGAGTCATGTGGCCCCAACTATCGGGATGGGGGCTCGAGGGACTTGGACGGCCGGAATAACCTGAACGGATCAGGCACAGTACCAGGCAAAGCAACAGGAGTCTCCTGGAGGGTGCTATGTTGGTGGTAAATTTGCGGTAGGAAGCGGAACATAAACTGAGTAAAATAGGAGATTAGGTGTGATGTGTACCGTTTTACAGGGCATGCATATCAAGCGCCAGGATTAGGAGGGCACAGAGAAGGAGTGAAGAAGTGATGCTACCGCAGGGCAACTGGACAGTTATATAGTTTCCCTGCCCGTGTCTTTGAAATTGAAGTAATAGTAAACTTTTTTTGTTTGCATTTGAGTTACCCTATGTTATTGACCTTTAATACACGATTTATGTTATGTGCTTCAGACTCAAGCAAACTTGGATTATGATAGCATATAAAAATCTTTAAATGTTACTTCTACAGTAAATCTTGTATACACCTATCAGCTTTCCGGTTTAGGTTTGGTTAAATATAATTAAATTCTATACTATATGTAATTTTCAATATGCCAATTTTAAGTCCAAACATTGATATTGTTAGTTGGAATATTTTCCAAAGGGCAGATATTTAAATGTTCGGTTTTGGAAGCAGAAAGAAATCTTTTTCTCAACATTAGACTAATAATATGTATAAGACTAGTTGCCAACAAGTTGTATACTAATTTATAATACATATTTAAATTTTAAAAAAATCGATATAAATGCACAAAAAGGACATTCCGCTTTAAATTGACATATAAAGTCCTACTGTAGACTAGACCAAAACCGTTCGACAACTCTGGTCATCGTCCAATAAAATAGTTCAAAATGCCATAAAGACTCGACCAATTTTCAATTAACTCATTCCCGGGTGGCGTGAACAAAAACTTTTGCATATTAATAAAAATTCACCGCGGGAAACAGCTGAAAAAGGCCATATATGCTGAGGGGTTTTTGGAAGAAAGGGTGTGGGGTGGGGGGGGAGGGTTTAGTTATATATACAGTCAGGGACCATCGGTGGTGGCGCATCGCCACTCGTCCTCATTAATTTCATTATTAATTTATTTCAGGCGGACGATTTTGCATCGTCAAACCGATTGAATATTTGTGTCGAACAGAAGCCGCTAAAATTTTGTGTTTACGTTTCAAATTATGTCCAGGCGAGGCGAACTACCCTCTCGGACTCTCATGGTACCGGTTATTTTGATTGACTAATTAAATTATCCGCTCGGCGATCAATCTGTCAATTATCCACCTGGGCAGATCGCGGCCACTGCCCAGTGAAAAATGTCAGATGTATGACAGGACAATGATGAAAAATAAAAACACTTCCCGCTGTAATTGTTATTAATTAGCGAAATCAAACACAATTACTGAGAGAGGGCAAGTGGGATGCGAGTAATGGTTGGGTGAAGTATGGTCAAATCGACAGAATGCGAGTAGTTATGAGTTCAGGTAGGAAAAATAGGATTGTATATAGTCTACAGCATACAACAAAGTAGCAAAATTTACATTATAAACACATATGTAAACTTTAAAATAACGGACCTTTCTTTTTTCTTAACCAATTTTATGATTTAATCATTAAAACAATTTGGTTAGTAGCTCCTAGACTATTATAAATTTTTCCTTTCATTCAAATTATGTCGTAAAATAATTGTAATTTATTCATTTGTAATACTTCGTATTACATCTAGACTAATTCTGAAAGAGCAGATTATTTAACATTAAAATTTGAGGGAAATTCAGTAAAAACCCAATGATTTTACGTCCGTCTTCAGAAGACAACACTTAGCCCAATTTGTATCCCTATTGTAATACCACTTGTAACCAGAGCTCTGGTGGAAATCGAACCCTTACAACTTCTAGGTTCCAGCTGACTTACATCGCGCTACCGACTGATTGATTCCAAGCTATTGTAAGGCTCCATATAATAATTAATATCTAACTACTTACTAACATTATTATCCCAAGTGGCAGTGAGAATCATTTAAATTCAGGTTGTTATTTGTTAAGTATCTTAGATTTTTTTCTGCGAGTAAAGAACGGAGCTTGCAGTATTTATTTTTATTTTTAATTTATTAAAGTGCATATAACCCTCCCATAACACGGTAAATAAGTTCCTAGAAAATGTTGTGTTATAGGAAATCGTGTTATAGGAGACTAGCAGTCAATATAAAATGAAAATGATTTAAATCTCGTAAATACAAGAATTAAAAAAAATATATACATTATATTTTATGCGATCCACCAATTGAACACTTAAAAGACAATATACAGTACTAGACTAAGCTCAAAACATAAGTTAAAAAATAAAACAGCAAGCAGAATTTCGTTAAAATCGAACAATACTGCATTTCTCCTGCTAACGCTTCATTAACATCCTCTCATTTTCATTGAGTCAAAGGTTATGCTTTAGGCCGTAATTACAAATAGAATATCAATTTTAGGTAATACATTTATTCCCCGAATTTTACTTTGTTTTAGCCTAATTACATTTATATATTGTAAATGAATGAATAAATAAATTTACAAGAGTGTTATTTAATTTTACAAAAGTGATAGGTTTTTTTTTGATAGAATGAAATCGTATTACAAGTTGCTGTTGTCTTATGCGAGGGTTTCCTAAATTTTCTTATCGTATAAGAGTGAAATCGTAAGAGGATTTCCTGTAACACTTATAAGTTATCTAGTCCGTTTTCCAAATTGATTAAATATGGTTGGTATCATCAGCGAAACTAAAAGACAGATAGTTTCGAATATTAGAGAAGTCAGCTCTACCTAGCTTATAAAGTATTAAAAAACCTTAAAACCGGACCTTGAGGAATGCAATTCCTGCAGTGATATAGCTTACTTTAGAGGATATCGATCTAAATATACAGTGACTCAACTTGTTGATGCGAAATTAATATTTAGCTTTATTTGAATTCTTACTAAGCAAGAAAATAGAAGAGGGATGAATAATTTACGAAGTTTATTTGAAAAGTTCATTTGAAATCCTTGATTTTTCTGAAAAGACAGAAAAATGCATTTGATCTATTAGTTGATTCTATTTTACTAAAATAAACTATTATTACTATTTAATATTTTGCGGCTAAGCTCATTATTCAGTGATTTGCCGTACAATTTGCCGCTACACCGTTTCTTTCAGGATAGGTTTCTTCCCAGTGATGATAATTTTAGATATATAAATACGCAATTTTTGCACACTTTGACCTATTTGTAGACACTAACATTTAATTGGTGGGTTATTTCCATTCGTCGAGCAACCGTTCTATTCTGATAACCTTCATCTAAACAAAGTTTGAAATATACATGAAAAAGGACAGCAGCAATGCAAATTTCAATGAATTTTAAATTTTCATACATAGGTAAATAATTCAAAAGCATTTTCGCATTTTATCAAGAAAACATTCTTGTCCGGTTTACTCATTAAAATCAATTAATTGATAAAGTGCTTAGACTTGAATTTTAGAAATTAATAGTCGTTCTTTACATATTTTCTATTAAGAAATTTCTAGTACTATCAGAGGATGAGATATTTGCTCCGCTGAATCATATTTGAAACTTGATATTCAATAAAAGAAAAAAATGGGTCATATTTTGTTCACAAATTCTCTTTATTTGCTCAATAAATTGAGTCACTGTAATTGAAAATATCAGTAGTACATAAAACTCGTGTATTTAATCATTTTATGTACAAGGTCTTCGTGCAACATCGAATAAAATGCAGCTTGCATATCTAACAGAACAATCCCGGTAGATATTCTTCGTTCGATATTTGGTCATCCTTAATGTAGGATGGGAGGTATTATGGTCAGTTCTGAACGTACGCAGTTCGATTTTAACTAAATTAGTTAGAAATACTTGCTTAAATCAAAAATCGCATAAAATCATAAAAACCAATCGGAATACAAAACTTAATTTGTTTATTTTAAAGAAAATAGATGACTTAACCAACATTTCTTTAATTTTAGTCAGCAAAACGAGAAAATACATTAAGATCAACAAACAGCTTTTTTTTAAAACAGACGAAAATTTATAGTCAAAATGAATTACAAACGATCGCAGTGATCTAGCACAAAACATCGAATATCTGTCCAAATTGTGTGCTCTGGACAAATTCTCAACATGACAGAAAATGGGAGTTGCTCCAAGCTTTATTTAACAAATTTGAACATCTTCGACAACAAATGCTCGCGCTGGAGCTCATTAAAATCGCTACAGCGGGCCAATTTGCATGCGCACTCATTAAGCGGCGCGGTAGTACGTTGCGGGGCCTAGAGATGCGAATGGTTTGGCGGCTATTAAACAGCAGGAAACCAGTTCATCGATGACGAATTTATTATAATTATTAAGCGGTGGACAAAAATAATCCGTAACACCGCGACACGCATACAGGCGTATACGGCGGGCAGCTGAAAATTTACACCCAATCGCGACCGCTGTTGGGCCTACAAAAACATCGACTCAGCAGATGTCAATATGTCACAATTCATCTTAAATTATGATCATT
Source organism: Philonicus albiceps (assembly GCA_963969385.1). NCBI lineage: Eukaryota > Metazoa > Arthropoda > Insecta > Diptera > Asilidae > Philonicus > Philonicus albiceps. The sequence continues at coordinate 11,386,091 of OZ017775.1, read as the reverse complement.
ACGAGTTGATTTACAGCTGCATGCATGGCCTGAGTTATGTGTAGCTTTCGGGTGCCTTCGTATTTATCACAGTCAGACTAGCGAATGTATCTTCCTGTGACAGTCATAAATAACGAAAAATGTTGCGAAATCCGGTCAAAAATCGAACATCAGAAAAAAAAACTGTTTACCCACTGGCACCAGCTTAGCCGTCGGAGGCGGCGGCGGTGGTGGCGGTGGCGACAGCGGGTAACGGAGGGCGAACAGGGCGACCTTCCTTCCTCCCCCCGGGGACCGCGATTATTTCGCTTTTTATCTTGGCCCAATCGAAGCAATCAGAAAGCGGAGAAGCTATAAATGTCACCGGCTGATTGACAAACGTAATTTAGTAAATAATTTAGTGTCAGTCGGCAATGTGGCTCCAGCCGACCCACGCGGCGTTTAGGCCATCTCGACTGAGCTCATCGTCGTTTTTCGGGCGGAAGACTTCACGGCCCGGAAAGGGTCCTAATCTGAGCGAAATTCCTACGTAAGCGGCCCAGCCCGATCACATTCATCATCAAATTACGGCGTCTTGGCCCCATAAAAGACCCCTCCGGACATCCATCACTGCCCCGGTAAAAATTAAAATTCATCCATCCCAGAAGCGCAATCCCGACTCACCCAGTGGTCCATGTTCGCACTCTGCGGCATGCCTAAATTTGGTACCCTGCGATCATCTCGCAAGATCATCCGCTAAACCGAATCAAATTGAGGTTGCGACGAGTGGTAGATGCGCGCTGCCGGTCAGCCCATTTTAAGATTTTTGTTGATGATTGCAGAGTACTTTCCTTGGCGATTTCCGTCATAAAATCGATACAGCTTTATTATGATCGCTATAAATCGATCGATACGTGGTCAATCTTCTCGTATTTCTGTTATCGCGGCTGTTACCGCGCCCCGAAAGGCGTAAAACAGGCCAAAAATCGTCAAGCGAGAGGCTCAATTCGTATGCAAATTTTAATTGCAACGATCGAGAGTGCATCTCTTTCTCTGAATGCAAAATGGAATGCGTGCAGAGTAATTAAACGCGTGAACGTTTTTTTTTTCCCGCAAACAAATTCATTTGCTGTGTTCACATTTTTTAAGATTATGCTGGACATTATTCGGGTTTTATGACACTGCCACCGCTAAAATCACCGAAATGCAACTGTGACTGACCGTAACTTTTGGAAGAAGTCTTCAGCATTATTTAAAAAAAAAACAAAAAATTTAATACCGAATATGACAATTTTCCTGCCGATGTGCGAAGAGATAATAACTTTTATTGCAACATAAAATTGAGGAGTTATGACTCCTCCGCTTGGTGAGACGTTTTTAGTCGAAATTCCAAATATATGTGAACTTTTACAGTCGACATTCGGGCGAAATGTTTTTAATCCAACATCCCGGTTCGATTGAAAGAAAGCATTTCTTTTTACGGTATTTTGAAAAATTTTGCTATGACTAACAAGTTACAGAGCTTAGATGTGAAGTTCAAACAGATCAAATTATATTTAGAAATTCAAAATTTTTATATTTTCCTTTTTCGTTAAACTTTACAGAAAGTTTTCCTTAAAACGCAGCATCTTTTAAAAGATGCAATAAAATTGCGATAAACATGTCCTAATTTGTCGAAAAATCAACAATTTCTTTTTATTATAATACTTAAATAAATATTTAAAGGATTGATGAAAATTGAGAACGAAATTTTACTTTGTTGGCTTTTCTTCCAATTTGTATAGCTCAACTAGCCAATGCTCTCTGCTTCACCGAAACAAAATGTGTGTTTTCTTTTTAAATTTAAATTTGAACGCTTTCTTTTCAAATTTGAATTTGAACACACCGACTATAGGTTTTTGCTGCAATAAATAAAATGTCGTTGTTTGTGTGTTTGTTTCAAAAACTTTTCTATTGTAAAAAGATTAAATTCAATTTCTGTTTAAATTTTTTTAAATCTAATATGGCAGATCCAATATAGCGGCGAATTTTTTAATTTCAAGGAAGTAAATATGTTAAAAATGTTCATGTCATTCACCCTGTGTTATGTTATGTACCTTGTCATATGTGATGCAATTAGTCATATCATGTGTTAATATTCTCTTCACAAAATGCACTACTTGCGTACTTAGTTACCAGTGAATAGCAAAAATATTGATTGTGTTTGAAGCGCTCTTTATCACTAAATGTTCAAATCTTTCATTAACCCTAAACCATCTCGTACTCGAAACATCTACAGGGTGATTTGTAAAGAAGTGTTTCAGCAGGTGCCAATCGATTCCTTATAGTGTTGTGATCAGCGTTCACGATGAGCAATTGTTTTCGTAAAATCCCTCCTTCACTCCTTTTTTAATGGTTCAAATGTTTTTGCGTTTGCAGGGTGGTGCAGCTCATATAAAACGTAATAACTTCTGATCGTTTTTTCACTTTGAACACGTTCTACATTACTATCCTTAAAGATATTGACATGGTTCTTTTTATATAATAATAAGGAAATTTTTAATGACGAAGGATACATTTTTATCTAAAGTTTTAAAATATTTAAAGTTTTAACTTTCATACCTGCCACATTTAGTAGCGGGTCGAGACATATGAGATACTGTTAGTAAGCCCATAATGCATACTTTTCATCAAAACCTTACTTGTTGCCCTAGTGTGTTTTGAGCAGAAATTATTACGTTTTATATGAGCTCACCACCCTGCACACGCAAAAATATTTAAGCCGTTAAAAAAGGGGTGATGGAGGAATTTTACGAAAAATTGCTCATCGTGGACATTGATCACAACACTGTAACGAATCGATTGGTACATACTGGTCTTTACGAATCACCTTGTATACTCACAAAATTTGAGCTGAATCGGACCAGTAGTTTCGGACTCTATACAATTCAGACAAGCACCAATTGCCTTTTATATCCATCAGTTTTACTAATTTGAATCCTTATTGTTTTTATTTTATTGAACTTTAGATATGGTTATTTTTCAAGTTGATATTACTTGCTTCTTTCTAATTTGTTAGCTGATTTGTGTGTCTTTCAACATCACTGTTTCTAATAAATAAAGTATAGCTTCCAACAAAAAAAAAATTATGCGTTTACTTAACCACAATTAACCTCTCATTCTATATATTGTTCTTTTTTAAAAAGCATTACCCCCTCCTCATAAATGTTTAAGTGAGCATTGGGATCGCAAAACCCTGTTCAGATAATACTGAAATATTTTTTTAAGGAACGGCCGGGCTAATTCTGAATGGTCGCCGGGGCAATTCCCATCATGGACGGAGCCAAGTCATCATCCTCGATCTTCCTTAAAACATCCTTTGAGGCTAATTAGTCCGGCGAGTTTTTTTTAATTAAAGACGAGAGCAAACAGCCGCACAAAGGCACCACCGACATGTCCCAAACAATGGACACCGATAGGATGACGAGAAAATTGTTGTAGACTGCCAGAAACTTACCACATCAGTCGATACAGGGATTGGTCTACCACCCCCGCCTTAGCTCTGGACGAAGGTCCAAGGGCTAGGATATGGTGCGCGGACTGGCAGAGGCAACCACCCCGACTACTACTTTACTATATATAGACGTTTCAGAAATCCTCTGGGAGTCCTTTTTGATGTCCTCTACTCCTTCACTATTTTTTACCTTTTTGCCGTTTCCTCTTTTTGTTGTGCAGCGAGAGTGGTGGTGCCTATTTTAAACCACCCGATGGATCCCGCTTTATTCCCCGGTCGCAGTAGCCCTAGTCCCCGTATTGAATCGAAAAGGGATTCAAGCGGGTTGTGCGGCCGGATGGTGCAGGACTCGCCAGGACATGCCTGATGCCACCCTCTCGATATGAATACAGCTGGGAGGAGGCGAATTAAGATTAATGCCTGGTTTAGCAGAAGCTCGGACATAAAAGGACAAGAAAATTCAGAGGTGTTTGCCGGATAACAATGTCCGTGTAGCTACCGCTTCTGGTGAGGGGAACGAAAAAGGTAAAAGGGTTCCGGCGTGCCACTGCCCGTGTCGTTTGATGGAAGACTCTCCCCTTTTGGCATCTCCGAAAATGATACCTTCGAGGATAATTTGGCCCTCGGGTTTATGGGGCCCGATTTTTCGTAGCGGCCAACATAGGTCGGTTGCCCTGAAAAAGGTTCAATCTTTGGCACTCCGTAGCGGCGGCGACAGCGTCGGTGGCTAATGTCCGTCATAAGGTGAGGCTTAGGTTTTGGCGCATTCATCAGTTACTCGTCTGGAAATTGGTGAATTGGGACGGCTCATTTAATATTGTCACCTTCTTGGCAAATTGACTGATTACGCTGAGATTTGTGTTTATGCGGAGGGGGGCTTTAGGGTACGAAATTAAATAAACAATTGAGATGGAATAGTCGATTAGAAAAAATAAAATTGTTGTCAAATAGTCTAACATATCTGAAGAAAGGTAAGAGATATATACAGTTTCCAAAACTATTTGATTTAATATGTCTATTTGTTTCGAATAAATGGAAAAGGTATAATTATAAAACAATTCAATTCAATTGGTTTATTTAGCTTATCTGATACAATCTTGTGTCGCTAGTCTAGTCTTTATAGTAAAAGAAGGAGAATGAAACATAGTACTATTCTTGCCGCTCAAATATAAATTCTTTAGTTTAGTTAAAGCGGAAATTATTGATATACAAGGTTACATAAATTTTATGGAGAATAATTTTAAAAAATCTCGTGAAGGGATCAAGAATGAATAAAACTTAGGCTAAAGTTGACAAATATTTTGTACTTAACTATCAGACCAAATATCTACGTTTTGAAGGACTAAGTGCTATGTTTGATTAATTTGTAATCTACTCATGTTATTGCGCAGATTTGTTCAAGTAGCTTCTCATTTGTATGATCGTGCAGCAGTTTTGCCGAGTAATATCAGAGGCAACTCGTAATCATTTTTAATATTTTATTCTAGAATGTAATGATTTTTATCAAATTCTTTGTACTTAGAAGGAAGAATATCACAATTGAATATCTTTTTTCTTTAAATTATTTGTTTTGGTTTTGGTACTTAAGAATATATGAAACTTTAGAAAACACAAACTAAAAAAAATGTTGGATTCTGCAAAATCTTTTAGGCTCGATCGTATCGAATTCAGAGTAAGGGTTAATTTTTCCAAATATGTGAAATGCAAGGTGGCGCAAAATTAATCACTCTATCGGAAGATGTTATGATTATTGCAAATGACGTCGTACGTCAATCATATTTGACCCATCTGCAGAATACAAACAGACAAGCAATGGAGCGCTATACACCGCAAGAGCGTGGAATAATTGTGTTCATTTTTTTGACTAATAATCGGTCGATGGTGTTAGCGCAGCGTGCATTTCGACGTCGATTTCCTAATCGTATATGGATAAAGTGCTTTTAAGGCATTGCATTTGGTATGAGTTTCAGAAAGGAAGCAACTCATCGGTTCCTTGTAAAAACTTAAATGATACGTTAAGAAGTAAAGTTGTAAATGGTTTACAAAATTTCGTTCCGGAGATTTCAGTCTCAAAGAAGATCATCGATCTCGACAGCCATCCAAGGCCGATAACGACATTTTACAGTCCATGTTAGAGAGTAACTCACATCTAATCTCTAAAGCAATTGAAAGGGAATTAGGCATCCACCATTCGATTGCTGAGGAACACATAATAAAACTAGTTCAAATGTATCCTTTAAAGTACAACAGAGCTTTCCCGCCAACCCAATACATATGTATAAGCGAGATTTTAATAAAAGGTATAATGAATGATAATAGGGTCAATATATGAATATATGGCGGCAAATAAATCAAGACAATTAATGATTAATAAAAATTTGTGCTGAGAGTAGATTTTCCCAAAGTTATTTGTGAGCTCTTTTGTAATATTTTAAGTTAAAATGTTTTAAATTTCCTGTGAATTCCGGAAGCTCGCTGCCTACTGCACGCCAAACTCTCACGTTACTGCCGCGACGGCGCTAATTAGGAGCCATCAGCACTTAATCTTTTGTATTCGGATTTCTCGAATTAAACGCGAATTAGAGTCGAACGGGTTGACTGCTACTGCTGGTGTACAGGGGGTGAGAGGAGGTGAAAGGCAATTGCTTGCCGCGTTCGCCACAAACCTCTCATGGCCACAGATTGTGGACCGATCACTGGCAAGTCGCCGGCAATGATTCATCTTTTTCCACTTGCCGATCTCCAGTTGGACTTCTCACATTGTACGGGCTGTGATTTGCGATCGTGCAAGAACTTGTATCGTCTTCAGACTTATTTAGCATCAACACGCGATCTTCATCGCGACATTATACGGACCCCGAACATGGTGGAAAAATGAACGAGGTATCACTCTCCAGTGCTGCTGCTCACATGCACAATAAATTTAACAGAAAATTGCGATCGCAGATCGATTTGGTTCGACTGCTGTACAGCTCTTGGGCCCCGTGTGTACGCCTTCCCGGTGCACGCTTTGCCCCTTTTTTATATGCTTTATGCTCGCTTATGCTGATCAGCCTGCACCCAGAAGAGCCGGAGTGCCTGGGATATGCATTCCTAACCTAACCTGCATCTAGTGATCTTCACTTGATCTGATCTTCTACGGTTGTCGTATTTCTTAGTCGTTCAGTTCGGATGCTTGCCCCCTTTACATCTTGTGGGCCCCTACATATCTTCTAGGGCCTGTTTCGTTATCGTTTTCCCCTCGGCCGCGAACGTGGACGCGGATTACGATGCGGCGCGCAATCATGTCGTCTCCGCCGGTACTGTGGGGATCCGCGGCTGAGGGACAGGTCCAGAGGGGACACCAATCGTTATTGGCTTTTATATCTGCATACAATGCTATACATAGATACACATCTTGACAGATATACGTAATTTAGTGCTGCCTGTTTTCACGAGATGACTGTACATACAGCGCGGACGACACGTCTCATTGCATGACGTTCTATGTACGCTATGTGCACCCATTTGCGGTGCTCCTCCGCGAGAGCTGCTTCTTTGGGGCCCCTTTTAGGCCTCCCCTGGGCCTGTGTTCCTTATGCAAGAGCCGTGTCCTCGACCATGTTGTCCTTCTCGTCTGCCAGCCAGCGTCGCCTTCGTTGTCGTTGCTCTGTTCCGCTGCGATTTTATGGGTATCACAGGGAAAATGTTCCCGAGATGGTGACATGGATCTTATTTACTCATTAGAGCTCCTTATCGCCAGATAAGATCGCTTGTTTCCAGTTATTATTGATCAACAGGTCTTGTGTTATTGGTGAGTGAATATTTAAACATTATTGTTGCTGTCTATGCGCCCGATACGTTTCCGATGCGCGCGAGAGTACACCCTAAAGGAGGAGGACGAGAAGGCGACACGGTTCCGCGACGAGAATGCCGCCGACTCTGGTACTTGAGACTTGGGACTCCGCCACCGGTGGAGGGGGCTCTCTGGTGAGACTGGCAAGACGCTTATCGGAGATTTAACACGAATTTGGAATTATTTATTGAACTAATGCAGCTGAATGTACACGGGACAGGATAAATGGCGGGGAGCTGGCGATTAGTGGACAGATATCTGAAAAATTATGATGACAGCAGAAGATGCTAAATTTATTCGCTTTAACCATTCAGAAATATTGCGCCTGAAGTCGACGAGACGCGCTGAAAGCGAGATATGCAAATAGGGATAAAATTATCTGGCAATTAAAATATCTCTCTTTCTGGTCGACAGCGATGATTGCCAAAGGAGGTGAGAATACGATTTGTTCCCTTCGATTGATCCAGTTGACCGGTGGACTGGGAAGAGACAACATCAATTCCCTGGGGAGATTTCTTGAATATACGGAGCAAATATTGCGGGAACAGAATAATTCCAATTTCATAAAAAAATATTTATAAACATGTTTTTCTTTTTGCGCAATCGAAAATTGAGCCTACATAGCGCTTTTTATGCCATTGTCTGTTTTTTACATAATTTTCTTTTGAAATCAGGTTTTTGATGTGGGAATCAGAGAAAGAAATCTGTTTAAATTGTGGAATTTTGATACTATGCAAGTTGTTATTTCTACAAATAATAAGGGTCACGTCAATGATTTGGCGGCAAAATAAAGTTATAGGTCTATAAAAAAATTCAAGTATAAGTTGGGCAGAACTCCAAATCTATTTCTATTTAGTTTACACTCCGTTCTGTTTAGTGGCAACTCTTCAGAGCAATCAAAATGTATGCGAACGATACGGACGCAGGATTGCCTCAGTTCCTTTTTACCTCGAAATTTCATTTAAAACTTTTGTGTTGCATCACCGTCTGGTATCTTTGCGAGACTATGACGACCGAGAGATTCTTCAAAGAACATTTCCACATTTGAACGCGATGCAATTTCGTTTTATAACGCAATCTCGCAGCTTCCTTGACTCGTCCTGTTTATTTAGATTCCCGGTCTCCCGGTCTCTCAGTTTCCCGCCTTTTTTTTTTTTTTTTTTCTTTTATTATTATTCGTGCGCTCCTGTTGTAATTTCATCTAAGATTTCCATGAAATCCATTTTGTTCACTTGTGCACATTTTAGCGTTTTTACTGGTGCGCCCAACTCCCTCGTCCAATTCGACCGTCGAAATAAAACGGCATGAAGAGGTCATTTGAAGTTTTCATCTCTTCCTTCGCCGCATTTCCACGGCATTTCAGCTCGAGACATGCCAAATTAGAAAGTATCTCCAACAGCCCCAACGTCTCGAATATCTGAACCCATCTTGAGGAGCTCGATGTTTGCCAAGGAAGCACGCCGGATGAGACATAACCGCCGGCACGATCATTCCCATCCGATGGCCCAATGGAGAAATTTTCGAAAATAAAAACAGCTAAAGCGGCAAAATCTCATATTGTTCGCTGATTATTTTCCTCTCGGTCTTATCGTCCCATTCGGCGCTCGATTGTTCTGGCAGAGGATGTCTCCCTCCCACATTTGTTATTATTTTATTAAGTCTGGACTAAGGATGCTGGGGTCCAAATCTCCTTCGCTCGCGCTCAAGATGTTTACGTTAGGATGAGCATATTGCCGCGGATTTACGATCGACCTGAACAATTCTGAAATTTGTTTTGTTTCGTTTTTTTTTTTTGTTTTTTGGTATAGTCGAGTCCAAATATTTTTGCATCCACCCTACCCGCCCTCGAGATCCAAACAAGCAGGGGAGGAAATTTGTGATGCAGATTATACAACAATAAAACTCCAAACTTCCATCAACTACAGCATCCAACTGGAGCTGTTGTCTCCTCAAACAGAGCAACTTGGATGGGCGGCCGTTCTGCTTAATTTCTCGAAAGGCAAACATTTGAGGAGCCAGCAATTCACTGACGTGCTCAAATTTTTAGTTGGAGTAACAAAGGGCGTTTGATGGTGCCCTTTTGGAGCTGATACCTTAACAGTAGGACCAGGGTACTGCATGTATTACAGCAAGAAAAAAATGTTTTTTTTTTTTTGCTAAACATTCGAATACATGTGGTCAGGAGGAGGCGGGGTGTCTGGGAAAGGAACACTTTCTAATTAGTACGAAGCCCTTTTTTTTGGAGGGCTGGGATAATGGGCGATGGTGACTCAAAGCGGAATTAATGAAGGTCTCGCTTCAAAAAACGTCCAGCTCTCGACTTTGTAGAGGTTAAGCATGGTGGCAATGTAAATTCACATCTAGATAGCGAGGGGGAGTAAACATGGGACTCTGGGGCCCTTTGCTGACAACGGGAATGTTCTGGGATGCGGTTTTTAATTAAGGAAAATCGCGTTTTTTTTTTTTTTTTACATACTCGTAAGTACATACGATTCACTTATTTTCCTATGTAAAGATAGTATGCTTTAGCTAAGCTCCAACTTAGGTATATAAATCGCTTTTCTTATTTATTCTATCACTCTGATGCATATTTTAATGAATATGCCTGAAAATGCTCGACTATTTTCAAATAGCATAGTGTAGATTTGGTAGTAATTAATAAAGTTCGTAAATCAATCGCTTCAAAACAAACTATTTTGCTAAAGGATGTAGCTTCAAGCTTGCGTCCTTAGTTAACCACGTTTTTCTATGCGGATTGGCAAAATTGAAAATTCATACAACTCATGTAGAAAATTCTGTTCTGTTACGTTTTTGTTATAGTGGAATTGTTAGTGGTATTTGATGTCATCGCCATAATAAAATCGAATAGCGTACAAAATGAAACAAATTTCCAGATCCGACCCCCAGCGTAAACCTCATTAGGATGTCATATAAAATGTCACCTTCCTGTCGGGGGTGGATCTCCTCTCTGTCTGGGAATGACATTTCTCTGATAGTTGACAACCTCATCACACGGTGACAGGTCTGAAGGAGGTGAAATGGTCCTCAAAGGAAAAATGAAGAACGACTGAGCGAGCGAACGAGCGTTCGTTCACTGGCTAAACATCGCTCTCATTGTGTGTTTTGCATTGAGGACGGCATCTGCTGTTGTCATTTTGTCAACGGCAACGTGATACGACCCGTTTCGCGTCCCCTTCAGCCCCGTGTCCCTCCCCACCCCTCCGCATCCAAAGAGTAGGTATAGTACCTTTGTGCCAGAGTTAAACAGGGCCACACCGCCGCCGTCGCACACACTCCCCCGCCCCTGTGCTACCCAGTACCCTGTAGGTACCATCCATCTGTCAATCTACATACCCCGGGTGACATGACATGAATGCGAACTGGAGCAAGAGGATGCTAAATTGTGTACGCAATTTATCCCGAGCGAGTCCGTCGCCCTCTGCCGGGGCAAATCCATGCATGTAAACATATCAACTCAATTCTGCTCAAAGCTCACAATGAGAAGAACAATCGATTCAAATGTCAGTCACAAACTTGAGCTTACCCACTCATCCTGGCACGCATTTGGCACAATGAACTTGTCAATGTCAGTCCCGGCCGTCAGTCAATCTGCCCCGCTTCTCGTCAAGCGACCTTCCCTTTTTACCCATTTCTCTGCTTTCTTAGGGATGTTTTTATTTTATTTATTTTTTCTTATATTTTTTTTTTTTTTATTTTCTTTCTTCCTATGGAACTATTATCCCGGGGCTTCGGCTCAGGCCTTGACGGAGCCTGGGGAGCTTTTTGCTCGCCTTATTTCAGTGGAGCAGGGCTTCGCAAAAGCAGCGAGAACGGCTATCTTGCGATAGAATGGGTGGGGCCGTGGCCCCATCTTGAAGCCGTACCTACCCCCCCTCACAGCCCGCTGTCAATGTAAACGCAACCTTTGTCTAAGGCCCTGTGTACACGAGGGCTCAGTTGTGATCCCTTATTGTGCCATTCAACAGATTACAACACCGCAGAGCATGCGGGGGTACATGAAGGGATTGTGGGTGGGTGTGCTGTTTACGAAGATGATTGACAGGCTCAAGGCAGGGTGAAAAAAAAAAGAAAAAAAAAAAGAATTGCACAGAACACACACATACCCATACAACACCGCAACCCTCGCCTACCCCGGCCCCTACAGTGCATTTTTATTGTGACGCACGGAAGGCACTCGACAAGTGGACCTTTTTCTTCTGAGGGGTGATTGACACCAAAGGATTCAGGATAAAAGGCGGATAGGCCGAGTAGAGGATTATTATTAAGTGATCGAGGCCCCGGGAGCTGCCACCGTGTCGAGAACCAAGGGGGAGCTCGCAATTATTTTGATTGGCAGTTTTTTTTTTTTTTTTTTTTTTTGCTGAATACTCCATCCGTGGCCCCCGATTCAACCCATTCATTTTCTGGCCTGATGAGAGGTGAAAGACATTCCGGGAATATAAATTCCGAACAAAATTGCGCCGGAGATGGATTAATTGTGAAATTAATTCGCCCCCGTAGTTTTGAGAATGTGACGCTAATGCGCAAAGAAAGTTCGCCGAATTTTTATAGTCTGTTGCTTGCTTGGGCGCTTCAATTTTGAGGGTGGAATCTTTTGCGGAATTCTTAAGGTGCGATGTCATATTTAATGTACCTTTTACGTGTCTTACGAATTCTTAGCGATAAAGGGAACTATTGTCGTTTTATGGAAAGAAGTGGCATAAGTTTGGGGTTTTTAAAAGAGATATTGAATTTAACAGGAATATCAATTAGGAATTATAAATTCGATATAACAAAACAATAAAAAGTCCCAATATTGAGAGGGTTCTAGATCTAGGTCAGTATCGAAAGTAATATTGAGGAACAAAATATAAATTTAAGTAAGTTGTTGTCAAGGTTGGGGACCTTAATACAATCTATCGTTTTATGTCGATGAAGATAGAAGATATATTTTGAATCTGTGAGGATGCGATGCTTTATACTAAACCCCCCCCCCCCCCCTTCCACCTCCTTCTCTTTCTTCCCCTCCCCTTACATTCGTCGCATAAAGTTTCCGCTGATAGAAGCAGCTATCAATCAATATATCGCCATCAACTCCACGTGTTGCCCCATACTCCCTGGTCCCGATGTGGCCCCACAATCTCCCGTGCACGTTCCCAATTAATTCGTTAGCAATTTCGCCCGCAAATCAATCCCGAAACTTGCCAGCTCTCGAGGAAAAAGTTAACAATTAGCTAATCAGCTATGATATGATGAGTTACGCTCAAAGCTTGTCTCAGTGCAAAGTCCCCATCAATTAGGGAAACGAAAATGTATCATTGCACCCCCGGGAAAATGCCGGGATGTGTCTTCTTCTTTTTCATCACTCATTAGACTCAGATATACGAGGGCCTCGGTTATCACACATCGGTCGACATAAAACTAAACAGCCACAGATGGGGATGAATATCAAAATCGGAAAAAATTTCTAGAAGGGGGAGGCGGGGGGGGGGGGGTATGGACCAGGAGAAAACTAAGACAAATGTGCGGCCCAGTCTGTGCCGGGGGGCTCATGGGGCCCAACGGCGGTGGAGAGCTGCTACCGTCCACCTTTCACTAGTTAATCCCAAGCAGCCATCGATCATGAAATCTAATCAATTCCAATTAACACATCTCTCCGTTGTGCTAAAATTAGTGGAGCTCTGCAGCAGTGGGGGCGCGCGCAGCCCGCTCGAAAGCGGTGGTAGAGCGGCTCTGGCGGAGCCCCAGGCCCCTTTCCACTATAATTGGCCGCTGTTTCTGTATTCAGGAGGTATTGATGCTGACTAATAATAATCACCAGCACATTTTGTCTCATCACCTCGACGAAACTCTCAAGGTGTTTGGGGCTCTTCTCGCACAGGAGGAGTTTCACCTCGCCCCCGGCCCTGACCACGACTTTGCAACATTGAAGCATTGTCGTCTGTTACCGAGGCTGGGATTGATGGGGCCACCAGGTGCAACTTTGGGTGGGCATCTAATTAAAGTCGTAAAGGAGCGAAATTAAAAATTTTGCAGAATTTTTGCTTGACCAGAACAATTCTGGGCGACTTAAGAACCCATCTAGCCTCCGGTGAAGAACTGTCATCCCTCAGTGGTGGTGTCCGCTGAAACACGTCTCTATCTATCTGCAGCCACTTTCTTGGCTTAAAGCCATCCGGGAATCTGACTGAGAGCCCTGTATTCTGGGACCTCATAGCACTTCCCCCCCTCACACCACCCAAAATTCCTCTCCAACGAAGCGACTCATCTGCTTTGAGAGGAGGGAAAACGCCAAGAAAACTTTCGAGATGTGAGGGATGAAGCTGAGAAGTGGAAAAAAAGTTGCCCGTCCGTCCATCGCCGGCGGAACAAGATGTTGACTTTAATCACGTTCCGTAAGAAGACGTTTATTTCTCTTTGGTCAGCGTTTAATTAAGAGTCAGTTCAGGGGCGCAGATTGGCTTGCCCGGACCGGCGCGTCCCTCCCCCTTTTCCGCATAATTCCCAGTTCCCGGCGACCATCTCGATCCTCTAATGATCGGGCGGTTGGTCGATTCTTTTTCGCATTTCCAGGCGAAAGTTATGTGAAGAGCTTTCATCTATTTCAGCGCTGGAAATTATTTATCCCCTCTCCTCCCTTAGGACCCCTCCTACCCTAAGGCACTCCTGTGTTTGGTCTTCAATTTTAGCTACATGTCCCTCATTATTTAATGTCATTGGGGGGCGGACTTGGCGATGCTTTGCCAGGGTCCAGGCAACCGCCGCCGGGTCGAGACCCCGGACTGGGAAGAGTCCTGGAATGGGGAGGGAGAAGAACTACTTACACTGTGGCGGGTTACGTGGGATGCATGCAGTCTGTCAAGTTATTAAGATGCGACAAATGAAGCATCAGAATTGGGCTTGATAAGTCTCATTAGGGAACTTGTCAGGAGTTGGGCGTCATCAGGCAGGAAAAGGGGAAGGGAGGATTCGGGTCGACTACCCGATAGAGCTGGTCAAGGACTTGCGGCTTGGGGAATGTGAGTGGAGATTTGATGGACTACACTGCGTGCATCATTTATCGTTGCGGAGGCACGTGAATCGCTTGAGTAATTTTGCGGTGGAAAGGTTCTAAATATGGACGGGAGATTTTACCTCCTAACTTCCATCTTCTCTAAATTAAATTAGTGATTTTAAAAGTTTTCTAACATAAAAAGTCTTCCCGCAAGGGATTCAGAAAGGGAAGAAACCTCTGAAAATGTTTAATAAGCAATCAAACTGAACTAAAAGTTGGAATAGGACGGAGGGGTTTTTATTAATTTCAGAGGAAAATTGTCTTGCAAAATATGACACATTTAATAGAAGTTGTTTTAGTTTTTCTAACAATGTTTTGCTTGAAACAAATAAGGTGATATTTTAGAAACCAGTACATGAGGTCTAATTTTTAAGTTTTAATTCTTTACAAAAGTAAACTCATACCACTTTCAAAAATAACGACTTTAACATTCGATTTGCTATAGAAAGAAATATTTTAAATTAGTTTAAACTCTAAAGTGAGTCTCGTAGTTGCATAGGTATTACGAATTAAATGCAATTATGAAATTTCTACGTTTAACAGATGTTCATTAAGATTTGTTTTAAAATTTCTAGCATAACCGAGCTTGTTTGATCACTTGAATTTTTCATTCATTTCTTTAAGCATTGTTTTAACTAAATTTCAAGAAATAAAATAAAATGTAAACCGTTCTGATTGTGTCGTTTACTTTCGCTTTCCACTAATTTAAACTGATATTCCGGGGCGAGGTCGCGTAAGATGAATTCAAAGAAAAACGAGTCGTTCAAAATTTTGATTAAATTCCGTGAAATAAAACGGCACTGTTTATAAAATAAGGGCTTATGAAATATCAGATAGAATTAAAGTTCCTAGAAATTGAGTATTCGTATAAAAACCGGATGGCAAAGATCAGTTCCATCATACGTAATTCGCAGAATCTCACATGTAATCAAGAAAGAATTAATTTCTACTGGCATGTGACCGATAAATTAAAACAGGCTTCACTATATCGAGGGTTCTTTTTAAAAATTTCCTGATCATTAAAAGGCACCCGGAAATGTACAACATCCAAAGCTGGACCAGTTACCTGCATCTGACGTGGGGCGAAATATGGGAGCTCCATCGGCGTACCTGTGTCGGAGCAGCACTATCTGGTCCTGTACTTTTCCCGGCTTTCTTACAACTTAACTAAACGTAACAACGCACCGTTGCGGCTTGGCTGCGCGGCAGCGGTAGAATTGATAGCATTTAGCAATTTGGTGGATAATTTGATCAGCAACGGGAGCCAGCCAGAATAGGGCGGGGGCGGAGGCTTGCACTAGAGCTTGTAAGTGCCCTTCTGGTTTATATTGGAGGGCCGGGTGCGTGTACGACGTCTATCTGATGCCTACTGCCCACCTATCCAGCGCCGGCGAGTCATTTTATGGGCAGGAGGAGCCCGAGTTTGGAGCCCTGCGAATAATGTGCGCTCCTCCGCTCGGCTCCGTTCTGGCAGAGCTGGCATCCAGGTGGAACAATGGGCCACCGCGCGTATCTGCGGATGTGAGCTTATGTTCGAATTATCCGCTGTTTGCTTTGTACTACAACCAGATACGAGCAGATCAACAGATACCCATGCGAGCAGAGATTGAGATTTAACGATGATAAGTCTATCACAAGGAGGCGCATTCATAGCCACAATGCGGAGGCCCTCCTGCATAGTCGCATGGCCCCCATTCATGTGTTTGTCGGCCCCATGTCAAGAAATTTATTAATAATCGCCGGGGCAACAACGGTGACGGCGGCCAGCAACAATGCCGGCAACAATTCTCATAACAATAATAATAATAGTGTGACAGAGGCTCTTGTACAATTACTTCGATAGGCGAACAATTAAGCAATTTATTGGGCTGTCTGTCGGGCGGGGGCGTGTAGGTGCGGGGTCCGGCAGGCCGACTTATTAAGGTAATTAATAACTAAGCCTCCGGTCAGGGGGGACAGCCGGGAACTTCCCTGGCGTGAAAATTGATTAGCACTTCTCCGGAACGTCCCCGGGAATAGTTTCAGAGCCTCGCGTCGCACACACCTACGCATCGTACCGCAATCGACCAGCATCCGCCAAAAAAAAAAAAAAAACAAAAAAAGAAAAGTATGAACATCAGGCCACAATTCATCTCAACTAATCACCGCGCAGCGTAATTTGAGTGATTGGACGGCAATCTTATAATCTATCATCCGACACCCGAGCTCTCCCCCCATGGTTCAACGGTGCCCGGGGCTACATCCAGGCGGGATCAAAGAAGCGCATCTCTCCTTTCCGGAGATGAATGAAAAAAATACATGACACGCTAATTTGATTAATTGGAAGATTTTTGATCACCAGATGTCCACTGAAACGTGCCCGGATCGGAGCGATGCGATACGATGTCATGATAGATAACTTTCGTGCAAACGATGCCCAGAACAAGGGCACATCTCGCGCGCATCCAACAATGACGATGACGTTGCCGAAGAACTTATAATGACGATAATGAAGGAATTATGGCCCCAATCGATATATCAGCTCAATCCCCTGATGGATGCTGCGGTGCTCTGGACCATTTATCTCTTGAAGAACTCTTTTGCAACGAGATGTGACGGAGATGTGAAACTACAGGCTACAGGATAAATTGGATGTTGCATTCGACATCTCTTTTCAGATTTGCTTTAAAACTGTCGATTCCTGCACAATTTCCGTAGTTCGTAATTAAATTTCTGTAGAGAGGCAACATACGCTCGACTTTTTTATCAAAGAATTTGATGTGATGTCGTTAGAAGATTTTTAACCTTTAAATATGGGAACTTATAATAAATAAAATGATTTCTAATACCAAAACTGTACGAAACTAATATACGAGTATATAAAAATTTTGAGTCCAATTAAATTTAATAGCCTTAGAGTGTATGCTAACTCAGCTTTTGGAAAGCAAATTTGAACGGCAGACTGCTTGTCAACTTGCTAATTGATTTTCAAAGGATTATGTCTTAGGAATATCCAGTTCTCTTAACTGCTTTTGGTTGACAAATACTTTTTTTTTAACAAGTAATATACCATGATTAAAAGTAAGTAAATAACAAACGTTAGTGAAAAGAAACCTTCACGAATCGGCACAGTACACACTCAAAAAAACATCAGGCGTGTTGAATTTCCTGGTGTTTGTTTAAAAATGCACTTGCTATCCTCCGTTCTTAAAGATTTCCTTAATAAGGATATGGGTTTAACACGTTCCCGCCGGCATGTAGCACTTCTGGTAGAAGATTGTCCTATCGGGCGTACATACCAACAGAACAAGAAATGTTTATAAGAATTGAAATATCGAATATTAGCGATCTTACTAAGTTGATCGTCGCGGATTTATCAGTGAGACCTAATTTGTTTTTCTAAATTCAAAGGAATGTGCCGGTTAATAAACGATATGCGATTATATTCACAATATCGCAGGTAGTTGGAAAAAAATATGAATTAGAGAACCGTCAGATGCCGCGAACTGCAAATACGGCCGCCAGCGGAAATGTGTTAAAATATAGAAAAATGCAGTTTTAAGATATATTTCAAACAAAAAAAGAAGCACGTCAAAATCTTTAGTCCGTTAAAAGTTATAAACATTTTTCTTTGGAGTCACTAGAATACTCAATTGGAAAAAAATTTTCTGCCATTAAACTTATGCGAGCAACCTCATACGAGATTTCTTGTGTTTCAAACCTCAGACATTAGCTCAGACGATCGTTTAAGCATTTTTATAGAATGTTTTCAAAGTGACCCCTTTTTTGACGAATGCATAAGCTCTTTGTCTTAAGGACCTTATAATTCTGTTGTCTAACTCGTCAGGCGAGTGTTCATATCGGGAATGCGGCTATTAGAAAATCGTTCCCTTTAAATTCTTTGCAGTATCTAATTTGGGAAAGTATAAAGTTACTTCGCTATTGTGAAGTGAATATTTTACGATTTACACATAGAGGTCTATTTAAAAATGTGCCTTAATTTCAAATTCGCTTTGCAGTCGTATTGTTAAATAGGTCCCATAATGATCAAGTTTTGATAAATTCTATCGCATTTAATAATCAAAGCCAATATTTTACGAACAAAATTCAGTAACAAAAAAATGATAGACTTGATTTGATTGAAGAACTTATTTGTAAATCCATAATGCCATTCATTTATTAAGCGCGGGTATAATTAATTTTTAAATTTAGGATTTCGTAAAAAAGGGAGCTGACACGATCTTAAATCTTTTCATAGACGCACTTAGTGAGAGCAGCAAAACCATTTGAAATGAAAACAATGAACTTTTGTTGATACTCATTAAAAGTATGAGACGATATGATTCGTTCCTATTGTCACAGAAATAAAAAGTTCTATTTTTGAATCGGTTCGAGTCGAATCGGAAAGAGCTTATAAAAGCCATTTCTGGATAGAAATTCTCATTAAAGTTTCTTAACATGCACTATAATTGTATTCCTAGTTTGTTCAAAAAAAAAAAAAAGATTCTTTGCGTCTGTGCCGTATTTCGTATTTCGGCATATTTTGTTTTTTAAACCATATCGTTATTTATAAGGAAAATGTTTAAGAATGGACGCTTCAAATGTACTTAACTAAAATTTTAAGTTTTAACGTTCATATCTACCGCATTTGCCAACGGACATGTGAGGTACTGCATGACAAATACACCAAACCATACCTGCCTTGAGAGTCACAAAGTTTAATCTTGGAAAAAAAGTATGATTCATGTAATATAAAATGAAATATATAATACTATATTAATAAACATTCTAATCGCATGTATAATACACTTTTTCTTGTTTCACAAACATCGATAGAAGAATAAATAATAAAAATTGTACAAGATGATGGTGGTTGACTTTTATTTGCAGCAACTTGCAAAATGATTTACTTTGATTAGTCAGATTAGAGGTAATAATCGGTATCAATAATATTATTGCTTAGTAAGTAGACAGTGTATAATAAGATATATAATCTATTTTAAGGAAAAATATTGTTGTCTTTCATTCTGAAGCATTTAAATACAATTCGACTACCTAACAATGCGAATCACTCATAAAAGCCTAGCTTATACGTTAGGATTGGCCCAATGGCTCTATCTATACATATGAATCTTTCGAAATTTAATATAGCTGAGAATAACTCTGAATTCCTGAATGGATATTCTTTTAATTTAAATTTATAGTTAAGAGTGTGTAAAGTAAATTTAAGATCTGCGGGAAACTTATTATATAATTTCGTCCCAATGTAGTCTCTGCATCAGACTTTTATTACATTTTAATGCCATTAATGGTCTAAATAAATCTGTCCTCGGGTACTATCATTCGACTGATGAACGACAAAACTAGACAGATTTCTTGTCACAAATTTAAGAGCAGCGAAAGTAAAGATTTGGCGTATAGCCAGAATGTTAAATTCATTAAAGGCTAAAGTATTAGAGAAATTATTTAATAAAAAATATCGGTCTATTAATATGTGATTCAAAAGTTATACGGGCCAATAGAGGGTTAATCCTTTTCGGTATTAACGCCGCCTATAATCTGCATTCATGAAACGTTCTCTAGGTAAGACTACCGCATAAAGTCTGTCTGGCATTCACGGAGAGCTCTGTGGGTATGATCGCATTTCGTCCGTAAAGTTGCCAGCTGCTTTAATTATGTTGTTGTCATCTATAAATTCATAATTTTATTTCTATGGATGCTGGCCAGGAGTTCGAATTTTTCTATCAATGCCCACTGTAAGCGGCGATGCTTGGAATGAAAACTTTACACTGTGTTTGCAG
Organism: Philonicus albiceps; assembly: GCA_963969385.1. Taxonomy (NCBI): domain Eukaryota; kingdom Metazoa; phylum Arthropoda; class Insecta; order Diptera; family Asilidae; genus Philonicus; species Philonicus albiceps. The sequence goes on along the minus strand of OZ017775.1, from coordinate 11,365,971 downwards.
CAAAACATATTTCGCGGCTTACACTGCTGTCCAGTAAATGTATAACGGCGGTAAACTCTACCGTACCGAAAGGATTAAATCTATTTTCGAAATATACAATAAAAAATAGTTACTTTTAGCTAAAAAAAAAAGATATTTTAAGAATTATAAAAGGAAAACGGATCTACAGAAAAAAACATTAAAGATTTTTTGAAGAAGTCCGCAAATTTTGTATAGCATTTTTTCTCTTCTTTTTAAAGCTGTTTCTATATTCATTCCATGTGATTTGTAATTGAAACCTAACAGCCGTTCCTACCCCTCCCTTGCTCTGTTTGCTCTTTTCAAAAAAATGCATTTCCAAACCACAAAAATCAATCAGCCTTGAAAAGTCAACTACTTCAGTTGCTCGTAAAGCTCGCGTATCTTCTTAAAAGACACTGAAAAATGCTTGATCAGAGCGGAGCCTGTTAAGAAACGACGAAACCTTGCAATCACGACAATTATTCACCTCGGAGGTATTTCTCGACTCCTCAAGAAAATAAAAAAAAAAAAAATGCTCGGTGGAAGAGAACAAAAAAAAAGAAAATCTTTGTCCGCAGCCAAAAGATCTTTCAACTGTCAACCGAAATATTGCTGATGTCACTTTGCACTTGGATCCATCAATCAAAATCGTATCCTGTCGCAGCGCAGCGGTGCGGCACGGTGCGGTTTGGGGCCGCTGATTCCATTCAGGCGAGATGCGATCATGTCATCATCGCGCCACGATCGCGTTCATCAAAGAACATGAGAAAGCACCTCGACCGTGAGTGATACTCGACAATTCGTCTTCGGCGAAATACATCGATCGCTGCAGATCGCGGTGATGCCGCTGAAGGGGGGAGGGGCGAAGAGCTCTTCCTTAAAGACAATTTCATGTTTAGTTTTGAGCAGATCATCCATTACCAGTTGCAGCTGCGAGTGCGTGCCTGTGTCCCACCACCCGCGACCCATTCGTCCCAGCTGCGACCGAGTCGGCCTAATCCTTTAAGACCTGCAGAATTTCTGATCCCTTGATGGAAAGGTAAAATCAGCCGCTCTTGAGACCGTCGGACGGTGACAAGCAAATCCGTCGCCATCGATTGAATGCGTTTCGAGCCTGGCTCAGCGATTTCTTTGAGACGACGTCGTCCGCTGAAGTGCTGCTCACCGGACCCCAGGGCTCTGTTTTTCCTGCTGGCTGGCGGCTCTGTGCCTGCGATCGTCGTCTATTTGTGCGCTTCGATAAAAACTCCAGCGGACGACAGCAAAAATGCTCTTCGGCTGACAACCTGTCAATCAGAATATGATTGAAGGCGATTGAGAGGTCAAGTCCTCAACGACGGCGGACTCCCTCCGTCCTCTGTTGTAGGCTCAGGTCAGGTTCGTAGCCGCACTGAGGACAATGACGCGCTGATAGCTAGCGACCGAGGTTCAAGTATATCGCGGCCGCAGATATGACAACTTTGAGCACTTCGCCACTCGTGAGGACTTTTCCAGTCGCCTCCAATTAAAAAGTCTGGAGGCGCGGAGCCCTAGAGTCCGGCGGAGCCCCTGCAATATCCCCGTACGTAGGGATAATAAAGGCTCGTTTAAGCTCGCTTCAACGGACCTGTGTCAAGTGTTTGCCGATTGAGGGCTGATGAAAGATAACGAACGGACCCCAGACCTCTCGAGTGCGCTACACTGAGCGCAAAGTGAGGTGACGCGGGGCGAGCACGTACGAGTGGATAGTGCTGGCCCGCGAATGATTGATTGACAGCCAGTCGAGTAAGATGTTGGTCAAGAATTTATTGACGGCGATGCCGGAGTAGAAATTTTTATCGCCGACCAAGTGGATGATCGATTGGCTGTCACAACTAGATTGATTAGAGAGAGTGAGATGTATTTTTCTTTTTTCTATTTTATATTTTTGTTTGTCTGAGCACAACTGAAGAATTGGCCCGAACGAATGGTGACATTAATTTTTCGCGTGATGCAGTCACGGTGGGTGTGCAAGTGGTCTTTACGCGTCAAGAAAACCACCTATCAGACTAGTCATAAATTACATATTTATTTAATGCTTTGCTTGCACAGTACGAGATATTGGAATAATTGAAAGATCTAGTTGAAATCAGACCATTCCATGGTAGTTTTTGCTTCAAATGATGACTCAATAAAAATATTTGAAAATTAAATCGCATTGAGTGATTTATGACTGTTTATTTAAAGGAAAACTTAGAGTAACACTAAAGACTTAAAATAATTACTGATTAATTATTTGCACGGATAAATAACAGCCAGTAAGAGCTAAGTTTGTATACGTTTCCTTCGATAAATATAGACAATATCGTGATTGCAACAATTTATAGAACAGCATAGGTAGCTAAAATAATGTTGCACTACAAAATATGGCAATTTATGGCAGAATTATACAAACCTACATATATGGTAGGTATAGTAAAATACCGTAAAGCTATTTCTACTTCACGCTATAATACTGTTACAAAATTTTCCTTCGCTTATGCTTCACGTATAGAGCTTTAATCGAGCTTTTATGGGGGTTGGGGTGCTCCGGATCGAAATGCTAACAAATTTCTATTTTTTTGAGTCTGTCTGCCTCAGTGGATGATGGGTCTTATTCTCAAAATCTTGTCCACATGTCGTGGGGCATATGTGAAGGCAACCGCGCAGTTTTGATAGCCAGCCGCTCGGTTATTAGAACTGTAACAATACATCATAGAGGTACCCATATCAAACAGAAATTTTATATTCTGTAGGTACAACAATAATATCGCCAAATATGCTAAACAAAAACTAACATGACACGCATTGACTGAAATGATTTTTGAAATTTACTTAGGTATTTGATAAGGTTGATACTGTGTACTATTGGCGGAAGATAATTTACAGTCAATATTTTTTTCACTCCATCGGGAATTTCGTGTTCTTCCTTGACATTAAAACTTCTTGTCACTAGAACTAATGTTCGTCAGAGAACGCCATCATTAAGTCTAAAAAACCAGGGTAATGTTGATATCTTCAATTCTTGTCTTTGCAAAAAAAAATATTGATAAGTTTCCTTTTTTTCATTTAGTTTCCCTTTGCTTTTCAGCTCATTTCAGTTTTGTTCTAAATTTCCTTTTTTTTAAATATTTAAGTTTCTATTTAGTTTATTTCTGTAGGCTATCGTTGTAATAGTTTTTTGCAAATAAATAAATAAAGTAAAATCTATAATCATAAAATTGTAGAAATTTCGTGTCTGTGCATAGAAAATATTTAACAAAAACTGATTGGGGGTAATGTAGAAAGTCTAACAGAATAAAAATGTTTGTCTGTATGTTTGGACAAATATGACATAATACTAGCTAGACCTAATCTTTATCTGCACCGTGGGAAGCCGTAAATAAATAAATAAGACTCTTAAACGATTGGTCCATTATATTATATTTTTTGCTAGGAGTTGGTGGTAATTAAACCCATAATATCTACTCCTGACTAGTTGCACTACCTACTGAACTACTTAAATAAAATATAAATGCATCAACCATTCCTATACAAATGATGTTGAATGCAACCTATATTTGATCCTGACAATTGGCTGTGAGTAACATGCCATTCCGGGATTGTGAATTCGATTCCCATCTGATTACCCTGAATAAAAAAGTGTTAATAAAAACAGACCATTGCATAGAAAACACAATATGTGCTCAGTTCCTGTATGCTTAAAAATAAAAATCAGGATAGAGTAAGAATTACCAATTCTGTAGTTTACCAATTATAATAAAATACATTTATTTATCACTGGCCCTACGAAAATTCGTGGTATTTCAGCTGTTTTGTACAGTAGAATTTGCTATAATGCTTTATGTATAGCGATAAATCCTGTATACGTTGTATTTTCTCTTATCTGTTTGGTAACCTACGATTTTTATTATTTCAATTTATTTTAGATAAGTGTCGGGCTACGCTTATAGACAGACTTACATATATGACGCTACTGTTTAGCATGTTGATACAATTTATCGTAGTTGTTTTTAGTCAAAATTAAAAATGAATTAAGCTCTATTTGAATTTTTTTATTTATTATTATGTAGTAGTTCGTATTTTCTTTTTCTTTGCTTATTACCCAATTCTAGTCAAGAAAATTCTAAATAAGGGTGAGTGTTCCATGTAAAATTATAAAAATAATAAATAAGTAAACATTCAAGTATCTTTTACATAACAATTATGTTTTGACCACCTACAATATTCGTCCACCATAAAATATACTCCTTATTGTGTTTTGCATGCTTAATGCTCTGTAATTTTAAAGTTCGGATAGGTTGATGATGGGGCTGCTATTTTCATGAGAAGATGCTTTTGCAATACCACCTTTTAACCCCTGGGAATCGAATACACAGCCTCTAATACCTAGCAATCTCGTCGTCAATTGATAACATAATTTTATTTCTAAAAATGTAAGGTATATGCAGATAATTTAAGTTATTGTACATAAATTAGATTGAGACGTTAATAACGTTTTCTATTCTACTACTTGGCTATTAAGTGCATCATTCGAAAACAGGAATCTAAAATGTTTAGTTAATGGATCCTATTTCCACGACAATTGCATCTGAACGGGTTGGCACCATCATAAATAGAACGTATCCCGCCATTAGGTGTTCTGTTTATCATTGCCCAAGATCCAAGACAGAATAGCAATCAACGGCGATGGGGCGCCTTCGTCCCATCGTTGCCCGTCGCATCGTCGTCCGGATCGTGATGTTCGCTTCATCATCTGTTATTACAGGATTTGCCAAAATGAACATGATAAAAGCGTGATACCTTGTCAGTCTCGATGGCTGGTGTATCTCGAGCAAGAACAACGGGTGTAACCGGCGCAAACATTTCCTCACATATCGCACCCATCCAGGAGCCCGTGATTCATCTGCCAGGACACAAAAGCCCCGCTCGAGTCCCTTTCTTCTCTGCCAACACCCGCTATAATGCGCATATAAAAGCCGTGGAGCGCTGTAGAGCGAAGTGGCGAAGAATTTCGGCGAAAACATCGCTGACAGCGCATTTAAGCGATGGTTTTGTATCGAATCATGTTTAGCTGACAAACCGCAAAATGCATCATCCTTGCACCCCTTGCGACACCATACGTCCGGGGCTTGGTTCGGCTTGGCTCGGTGGCAACGTGCGCTGTTGTATGCAGGGGAGGGGGCAGGTACTCCCCGCGGCCGTGTAGGTGCGAACAGCAGCTGCCGTCGTCGGCACCGCGCTCCACCGCCAGGTACCTTTACACGAAATGTTAACGAACGTTGATTTCGCGACAGCGATGATAACAACAAGTGAAAGATACGGGAGTGGGTGGGTGAGCCGGGCGGCGCACAGCATCCTTTATTCACTAAGTCCCCCTATCGCTGCCTCAGATTGCATCATCACGACACATATCTCTGGCGCTATTTTCAGGGAAGAACATCCTTTTCGGGCATATCAAACGACTGGGTAGCGTGTCCCGTCGAGAACAAAAACGGAATGTTGCCGAGAGACAATCCGGGCGCTTAGTGCACCACTCTCGAGGCCGTCGCGCAAAATATCGCGAGCGGAGGCTATCTTTTGCTGGATGATGGTGTGCCTCTGCCTGGAAAACTACAGAGCCGCCGCCGACACTGAGGTGATTGCTGGTGATGCTTTGCCGGGATGATAAAGCTGGGATGCTGGCCTAAAAAAAACAAAGAGCATCATCCAGCAGCAACAGCATCCCCCCAATGGCACCTACTAGCGAGCGTTTTTGGGGCGGAAAGGGGAGGGGGGCACAGCAGAGTGTGTGATTGCGCGATATATCAAGCCCCGTGTCAGTCTGTCTTGCAATCAGCAGTCGCGCGCGGTGGCCCCCAAATCAGCACTGCCGTCTCTTCATCAGTGTCATCATCATCGCAGCAGTCCTGGTGTTGTTCTACAACACGGCCACTAACCGCAGATTCATGAAATCCCGTCCGGGTGCTGGGTCCCAAACGGGGGAATCACCCAGGCGCCACAAAAGGATGGAAATATGAACATCGCGAGCAGAGCTGGGTGCTCCAGCCGGCCGAGATATTCTTGTTTGGATGGAACTCTTCCTCCATATTTGCCCTAATTCTGCCCCCATATCTGCTCCGACTGTTGCATGCAGGGTGGCTAATGTTTGTCTTCCATGCGAGTCTATACACCCCCCGTTCCGAGCAGCGCAAAATCAAATCGCTTCTATTGAACTTTGCGGTTGGGCTCAGATCGCGGTCTGGCAGATCTCCGCTCGGGACCTACATAATTCGATTTTTCGAAAATCGTCCACGATTTTTATTCCTAAGTAGACAGCCCCCGGAGTCGGAGCAGCCTCCGCCAAAACATATGCACTCCTCTCGCTGGGCGGGGGTGTGTAAATACGAGCAAAATAAATTTGAATCGATGAATATTTCATGAGTGATTTGCTGTAAATTTGTGCCCTCGCACGGGTTCCGTCATCCCCCCTCGACTGATATACGCGCTCGGCGGGCTTGGGGGTAAGCCGACCGTGTACAAAGGATCTTCCTGAGGGTTACGGCATCGCTTTGTGTTCTAGCGAGGAGCCCAAAACGGGACCCAGTGCAGGGCTCCCTCGGCACCGGCGACTGGCGGTGCTATCAAAGTCCAGAGTTAACTGGTTGTGAAGTAATTTCTGGTCGGTCTTGAGTGAGGGATGGATGCAAATGGACAGGCAGGCTCTCTACTTGGTCTGTTCGGGATCCGGGATCTTTCTGGACTCTGGACTTCAAAAGTGGACGGATGAGCGAGCAGCCGATGGGCTGGAGTGTGCACCAATTAGCTTAGCAAAGTTTACACTTCGTTCACACAGTGTGAATGTGGGTTTAGAGTTTGAGGATTTAGGGGTTTGGAGGTTTACTGATGGGATTTTAAAGAGATGGAACAGTTCTTGTATTTCAGGGTGATTTGATATTGCTGATTGGCGAATTTCTATTATTTTTTTTTATATCTTTTTCGATTATAATGAGTGTACTCAAATTTGATTGGTATTAGCCTAATTCTTTTTTTTAATATAATACGAATCGTTACCCTGAAACTATCATTTCGTATTGTATAATTCTGAAATACATAAATGCTTCTATACTAATTCAAAAATATACAGAATGAGACAAATCTTCAAGATTAGTTCATATGCAAAATCTACAGTGGATAGATTAAAGTCAAAAATTGCATCTTTTAAACGCCTGTCATCGCTCGATTAACAAGAATAAGCACGTGCTGTGCCCTCAGGATCCACTTTATTTGTGGGACGCTCACCGAAAATCCATCAAAAAAATCTAGAAATCTTGCATCCTCCTGACAGGAGTTCAACCGCTGACAGGCGATGCTTTATAGAAATCAGGGATAAGACCCTGCGCTTACTAAACCGCTTCATTGCGATGAAATGAAAAATTTTTTCCTGGGTATCAGAGGGGAGGAGAACTCGCCGTGGCCATGCTTTTGATGAAGTTTTTATGATAACCAGAGTACCGGTGACGTCGACCTGAACAAAGAAGGGCGCCAAGGCAAGGGGGCGGGTAGGGACGATCGGACCCCACATCCGTCCATGCCCTCCTACACCAAAATGATGAACTGGCAACAGAAAGTAGAATCTTGCAAGTTGGAGGGATGAAAAATGATCTCAAATTATTCACCTGTCAATCAAGGGGTCGTCTCCTCCGGTCCTCTCAGGGATGGAGAGGCCACAAAGCATCAGGGCTGATTGGTGGCAGACTGAAGCAGAGCACTGAAGACTTTTTTCTTCGCTGAGAGAAATGTGTTTTTTTCTTTCTGCTTCCCCTTTGTGAGCTGTCAGTAATTTCTTATTTTTTTTTTCTTCATTTATTTATTTATTTTTTTTTTCCTCTTGCAGGCTCCTGTATATGATATTCAGTAGAAGGCTCCTTAAGGATGGCTCTGGCCACAAGGTCGTGTACTTGACAAGACGGAAAGTCTATTACAAGTCAATCATTACTTGACTTTGAGCGGTGAGTTTATGGGTCAACGAATTTTATGGATTTTTCTTTCTTTTTTTTTTTTGTTGCCCACCCTCAGCCCCGAAGGCGAATAATTAATTGTGAGGATGTGTCTATTATGTTTACGTCTTTTCTCTGCCTTATTTTGCCTTACTTGTAGATTTCTTGAGGAAAGATGTGAAACGTGATTTCAAAAATTAGTTCAAAAGAACTATCGACTTCTGGTGATTTTTGCTTTCAGAATAATTACTTAAATTTTACTTGAAGCACAAATGAGTAAATATTTAGAATTTGGGCCCTATACTATAAAAAGTAAACTTTAAATTTAATTTAATTTAATAAAACACTACCCCGCATCTAATTTTCTAGGAATTGTTTAACTTATGAAATTAACCTAGGTTAGGTTAGGTTGCTGTGGCTGCCTAGAAAGGCACACTTAGGCCAATTTTGGCCCATTATGTTACCACGTAGCGCAGGAGACTATGGTTATTCGTGGGATTCGAACCCACAGCCTCTGGGACGGTAGGACAGCGCGCTAACAACTGAACTATCAGAGGCCCCAAAATTCACCTACGTTTGCAATAATTTAAAATAGTTCAAAAAATATCATTAACATTCACTCTATTTATTTATTTAAGCTTAATACAACCCAAAAGAGTAACAATAATAAAAAATAATAAACACTATCAATAAAAAAGAACAACATTAAAACTAAACGAACAAAGCTTAATAACTAAATAGAAAAATAACAATGAGGGGCATTAAAATATTTTCAATTTTAAGACGGGCGGTATAAGTCGTTCCTGAGAGATGATTTGCTCAGGTGAAAGTCAAAAGAGGGAAGGAAGTTAACTTTTCGAAGTATTCGGGTGAGAGGTTTAGGAAGCTCATAGTTGGTACGGTGGTAGTTCAAAAGAGGATAACCGATCTTGGTGTAAAGAAATATCCGATGTATCAATGTAGGACAATCAATATCGCCGGATAACAACTGATGGATGAAAGTAATATCAGCGCAATCTCGACGGTTCCTTAAGGGTAGTAAGTCGATTAGCTTCAGGCGGTTTTCATAAGATGAAAGGCTCAGATGATCAGACCAAGGAAGAGGGGTAGGGTAAGGAAAAGTGAAAGAACCTACACTGGATTGCTTCAATTCTGTTGATGTAGGTGGATTGAGAGAGAAACCAAACTTGACTAGCATATTCAAGGAGTGGTCTAACAAACGAAACTAGCAACGTAGGGATTAAGGAAATCTTTAAACGAACGTTTCACAAAACCAAGTGCGGTGTTAGCTCTGGAAATTACGCTGCTAATATCATTATGTAAAGAAACCCAATATACTAGGGAATTTCATATATAAAGAATTATATTAATTTCATACTTTTAAATTTCTGTCTTCATAAATTTTAATTTTTCTGATTAAAATGAACTAACCGATACAGCTGAACAATCAAAAATATTTTTTCGAAATATAAAATATAAAATTACAATTTTACTGCATATTCATATGTCGTATTGTTTGCATTTGATATAAATTATTATCAGCGATTTGTGGCCATTTGATAATTTTTGTGCATCTATCGGTTATTCTAACTTCCGATTGCCTGCCGTTAAACCAATGGGCTTGCATGCATCCGTGATATATTTGCGATTAATTTTATCAAAAAGAGAACTAGATTTAGAGCCCCTTGCGATATAACCGTACGAGTATATCGTTCACATGTCTCGGTCCCCGATTATTTCGCACAAATGGCGACACAGTCCAATAAATAATCATCCGTCGATAGACTCCGTTGGCAATACGACCACATAATTCAAACAAAACACGGATAGTGTAACGATGTGATAATACATAAAATAAGAAAAATCTGGAGACCAAAGAAAGGTGCTAAGCTTGAGAATTAAGCCTGAGCTAAGAGTTTCGTCGAACTTAAGCATACTTCTTCATTTTTAAATAAGTGTGTTTGTAAAAACACTCTGTCAAGTATCAACATTTTTACTATCGAAGTTATAGAATTCGATATTCGTACGACATGTTTAAACCGCTAATTGGAATCAATTACTAAGATTTAAGCTAAACAAATTTCAAATCAACAATCCTGTGCTCTATAAGAAAAATTCTATTATGAAATTATATCCCGAAAACTCCTAAGTACTGATTTTTGATTGTAGAGTATAAACAGCATCTTTTTGTTTTATTTAAACTGTTTGTGACCTTCTCAAGTTGGCTGGTATTTTAATTAAAAAAGCAATTATTGATTTTTCTATGTGTTCCCAGGATTATAAACTTTCAATAAAATCTTTAGGTGCCTTCTGGAGAAAAAGTAAGTTGTTAATCAAAGTGGACTTTTGAAGGTGCGTCGATGCATTCGTGCCAAAAAAGGTTGTCAATCGGACCATGGCCCCTTCGCGGCGGTCATCTGGAGTTGTTGTCCCTCGTTGACCGCTGACGGGGCCTTCTAAAAGGTTCGGTGCATTGTGCTCGCCACTTTCTTGGATTGAGGAACAATTAATCAAAGGCGCGTTTATCTCCGTCTTATGACAGAATAATGACAGCCTTCACCGGTGCAGGTCAGGGGTGGGCCGATGCGGTTACTGCACGGAACTTTAGTGCCGTGAAGGTGCCGCTAGTCTGACCGTCCGGCCGTGAAAAAGGCTCAATTCCCAGTCATTATAGTCAGAAAAGCGTGACTCCGGCAAAGCACAAAGGAAGAAATTTGCATCCGTCAGTGCGCTGACTGGCAGTGATTTGTCACTGTTTAATGCAACTGAAAATTGTAGGTGGTCGCGACTCGGTGATTAAATGCCCCTGCGCCCGAAAGGTGGTTCTCACAGGCGCGCGGATCTTCGCCTTAAGCTCCCGCAAATTCCCTCCATTAATCTTGGCATAAAAAACCTTTCAGTGGCCGAACCTACTTATCCCGGCCGAGCGGCAGCAGAGTCCCGTGTGCGCAAAGTCGAGGTTCTTAAGAAAACATCAAAAGTGATGGTTACCTGACTTAAGAATTTCTGCCCTGATAGCTTCGCCCGCTGAAAGGGACCAGCGGTCGATGCATCCATCAAGTCAAATCACTTTAAAGTCAGCCTGAGATACGGTCTCGGTGGACGCCTCTCCTGTACCAGAGATTCGCCAAAAGGTCTGACCGGACTCAGGGCTCCCAGTGCCTCATGGGCTCCGTTCATTACGGACCCAGGCCGGACTAAAACCGACAATCGAGGTATCGAGTTTCAAGCCACCGAATTTCGAATTTCCAGACGCGATGCAAAAGAAAACAAGTCTAAATTGGCAAGGGGCTGTGCGGGGGCTCTGATGGGTCTCCAAAAGAACGGAAATCGGATTAAATGGGTAAATGGACATGTGTCAAGCGAATGCATCAACAGCATCCCCGGCCCGGTCCCGCCGATCAAAAGGACAATTCAACTTGAAATGGAGCTGTAGAACTCCTTTGGAATTTGTCAACGTCCACGGTGATCATTGTCTCCGGACAGACCGGGGGACAGGGAGGGGGCTGGGGGGGGGGGTGCTGTTCCAAACTTTTTTGCGTTTTGCTGAATTTTTGACGAGCAAAAGAATCAAAGAAATTGGGACAGCACTAAAACTGGACGTCCGTCGACTAGTTGACGACGGACAATAGGAAATAAAAACGGTCTGTGAAAGAAAGGAGCAATTTAACAAAAGTTTGCTTTTTGTCCCCAGATTGACTTTGTCATTGGGAAAGTCCTCTTGCACTGAGTTTTTATGCAACTTTTAACCTATGTAACCTTGCACTAGGAAAATTCACACAGCGGAAATGTCGGCGAAGATCAGTAAAGCCACAAAAGAGGATTTATTTCAAATAGGTCTAACTTATTTCTTTTCATTTCTTATCCACTTAAAAGTACTATGTAACATTAAATTTATATGTGCCATATGGGCTGTGTCCCCGATAGCGCTAGTGTTAAATACGAATACAATTTATTGTTTTTCTATTTAGAAATAAATAAACATATAAATAAATTAAATTCATGTTTACTGTCTCTATATCAAACTCATTTTGCATCCAGACTTTATATTGATTAGTCTGGTTTAAATTACTTATCTAAATTTCTCGAAATCTAACCGATTTTCAAGAATATTAGAAGACTAGCTTGAATTTTAATTTTCTAGTAATTTTGGAATGTGTTGTTTCCATAAAATTTAAATAATTGAAAAAGTAATTGAACATGGAATTTGGTGCCCAGTACCATAACTAAATGAGATTCAATTAAAAAGTTTGTAGAATTTAACTCAGATTTCTAACCTTGAGATGCCATCGATTTTTGTTATGTTACAAAATGTACCATCGTGTTGTTATGCAGTGCGGAGCTTACCTGAAAAGATATATCAAAGATAAATAATTAATTAAAAAAGACTCAAGGTAATTGAGTTTAATTAATGAAACAAATGATTTAAATGCCAATTTCAAATTAAAAAGAAAAAAGCAGTGATTGGAAACAGATAAAGTTAAAAATCATTAACACGAAAACAATCCAAATTTGTTTGCGCAGTGGATTATAGAGAAGAGATTATATAATAAAATTTATGATATCTGACGAGTTAGTTAATCAAATTATTGAGTCATGACACAGGATAATCATAAAATAAAATATGTTTTGATGTTTTGCGCGACTAGTCAATTATTTAATATACGACTTAAGAATTAACCTAATCCGCTTTTGTTTTGATGGTTGTATTTTTTATCAATCATAAAAATATTTTGAATTTAATAAAATTAAGTAAATCGTTGTATTGTAACTAAATGTTGATGATTTTGATATTTTAATAAAACCGGTAACGAGATCAGATTAAGAGGTTTAAATGTCGATCAGATTAGGGGCCTGAGATGTTCTAGTAATGAAAAGTTATATCAGTTTTCTGTAAGTGAGGTCTGTGGATGACACGTGATAACGTTTTTTTTTTTTTTTTGTTATGTTATGTGCATAAAATATTCATAAAACGCGGCGAGCTCGTTAGTTTGTTCAGAGCAAGCCTACAGTATTACGGGGGCATTATCATCAGCATTAGCGAAAATGAGCACGACGACGAATGGCATGGCAGCAGCTGAAAAAAAGGCAGGGACAGAATCGCTGCGAGTCCGCAAATTGACTGCGCCATAAAACTATCTCTCGCGGGGCATAATTAACGCGAAATTTATGCGGAGTAGTAACAATAAATTACTAATTGTGTGTCAATGTACATATCTGTGCTAATGATTTTCTTGTTTTAAATCTCCCGAACGGCACGAAATTTCAAACAAAAATTATTTTAATTTGCTCGTCGCGACCATGCACATGGATACACACATTGGGGCCCACTCAGTGGCGTGCAAAGGATGGTTTACGGGAAAATGGGGGGTCTCGTTGATTGAAAATAATTTTAAAATCGCGCAAATCTGCAAATGAAATTTGATTAAAATCTAGCTGTGGGTGGGAGACCGAGCGCTGGCGGGTCGCATGGGCCAGGAATAGATGCAAAATAAAAAAAATAAAAATAAAAATCGCAGGCAGTTTATTATTCGTTCAAATCCTAATAGGGCGGCCGATAGTGTTAAGCGGAATGCAATTGTGACGAATCGCCACAATAAAGCGATATTGTGATCAATTGGAACTACCCCCCACCCCTCCGGTCGGGGCCAAGTGGCGAATAAATTTCATCAGTTGTACCAGAGGGTTTTGGGGGTGGGGCAGGGGGTGGTACAAGCTTTAATGGGAAAAAACTATGCGGCGGTGGGGATATTAATGCGAAAACGGTTTGACATTCCCAGATAGGCCCGGGCTTGATTAATAATTCAGAGCACGGCATAATCTGTTTTAATTAAAATCCGAAATCCGACGATCGTTAAAATAAATCAGTCGGAATGATGGGCAGCGATCGGTTAAGCAAGTTCCCGCCACCGCGCGTTTTTGTGCCAGCGACGAGTTAATTAATAAATGACGCGATAGTCGATTTTTACGTGTGCCCCAGAACTCCCCAGGCATTAAGGGTAATTTGCCCCAAAAGTTCACCCTCTTGTCCGTCCCTCATCTTTCCCATCCTCGTTTATATGATGGAGTCAGCTCTGCCGGAATGGCACTAATTTCGAGCTGCTGCTGCTACTACTACTACTGCTCCCAAACTCGTTCTGGCTCCCCGTGTCACTCAAAATAATTTTAAGACATTAAAGCTCATCACACATGATGGTGCAGGATGCGGAGACCCGGCGCCCCAGCTATAACAACAAGCTCATCACCCTGAGATGCATCAAAGTTTAAGTTGATACTCGCCGCCCTGTATGCCATCAGGGGCGGTCGGGTGACGGCCTCCCGAGGGGCACAGAGGATGCAGGGGAGGCCGAATTACAGCGGAGAAACTCGATGTGTATGCACTCACTCTAGTGGGCCATATCCTCAGCTAAGGATGTCAACATTAGACACGATTAATGTCAGAAGTAGTTCACCAAGTTGACGGGTGTGCTCTGTCTATAGAATGAATGAATGAATGCAGGAGGAGTTCCGGAGTTTGGTGCCGGTGCCCCATAAGTTGGAGCTGCTCGTGGGCGAAATGGGACGCCTTGGGACGGCGGAGTAGTGACAAATTAGGGTGGTTAGACCAGACCGGAGTGCATATTATGTCAAGACAAGACAGGAAGCCGCTTTTTGTTTAAAGTTTTAGCGAAACTTTTCTAATATATTAAATTTGGCTTCGGACGCTCCGCTCCGGCAATGGTAAATAATCCCATTTGGCGTTCATACTTTCAGATGACCTCTGAGCTCCCATGTGACCCGATCCCTTCGAAGCATGAAAATTTCTGATTTTCCAAGAAGGATGACAATCTCTAACAGACAACTATGAGATTTTGATGCATCAAGAAAAGCTGTAGGAAGCAAGGGTAACTAAATAAGCACAAAATGAGTGCTCTATTCATAACTAAATTAATACTATAGGAATCTCCGGAACAAAAGCATCAATCAATCATAAAATCCAGGACCTTTTGTATATTCTTTCTCTCTATTTTTTGTAAATAATTTCAAACTGGTTCAGAATCTTCGGAGATAATGAAGAAATTTAATACCCTAAAAACTAACAAATTCAAAATAACAACAGTTTTAATTAATTATAAATTAATAGTAAACTCGCTTCTAAACTAAACTTAGGGTAAGAACATAACGAGCAGGTTTCGGTCGCGGTTTAGGTGACTCTTCAGCTGACTAATCAGCTAACTATCAGGTCAAGCGAGGGTATACTGCGCATAGTGCGGTGGTTTCGCTGACTTAAATTTAATACGTTTCGAACAACAGGCGTGTACAGTCGGATTTTATACAATACAAACTTTGAATTGAAATGTTCGAAGATAGTAGAGATAGTGATGAGATTAGTGCAGGAGTTAAGTGGTGGATTTTAGGAACTACTCTTTTAAGGAGACAACCAGCAGTTCACCCAATCAATGCAGAAAGACCAGATTTCGGCGAATTCTATTATCTATATAACAAACTTAAACTTCATATAAAGATAAATTTTATGACTATATGAGAATGACACCTGAAACATTCAACTATATTCTCACGCTAACGGCTCCAAAGTTATGTGATCTGCAATCAATTTATCCTTCTTCTCAACAACACTCATCGCAGCAGACTAACTGACTGGGAAAAACAAAATGATTTGAAGTCACCAAAACCTGATAGTCAGCTGAATCGCGAGCTGATTAGTCAGCTGCCGCGCTATGCGTTTCCCCACTTATTATACTTATTTTGTTTTTTCAGTCACCTGAACAGTCACATAAATCGCGACCGAAACCTGCTCGTTATGTTCTTACCCTTAGATTGTTTAATTTCAAATGTTAAACCAATTAAGTAATAAATTCCGTAAATTTGTAAAATATACCTAATTTGGACATTAGGGCAATCATAAAACATTACCTTTACAAATAACACTCATATTTTCTCCGTTTTATGTAAGGGGTAAATTAAATTCTTCGCTATTTTTGAAACGGTTTAAATTCAAGGGCTTGGCAATTTTGAAATTGTTATATTGAATATAAATTTTCATTTTCAAAATTAAATATGTAAAGTTTAGGGCTCATTTCTTTATTTGCATAATTCAATGAACCAAGTGTTTAAGTAAGCCAAACTTGTTTAAACCAATTTACCTCCCTCATAATACCACTTAACGTCTGTCGTTCCACATTTTTGTCGTAAAACAAAATTCCTCGCCTCCACTTACTGACCACAATCTGAATGGTGATAAATTATCAAAAAAAAAAAAAAAAAGCGTTTTCCTTCCCGCAGAGGTATATGGTACGCCTGCCATCTTAATTAAGGTGAAAAGCCGTAGAAATCCGATTGGGTGCTATGACACCTTGACAAGATGCCCGACTCCTGACTTTTATAGTTATCGAAATGCTGTAAATATTGCAGCCCCAAAGGGAAGGTTTATGGTCCAGCTTCGCCAATGCCAGTGAATGAAACCACTGCGCCAGTTGCCGGAGACCCAGAGCCTCTGGACCAGTGCAGCGCTCGAAGCTCGGTCCAAAACGGCGATTTGAAAACCGTAAAATCACTGTAGGCTGTAAACCGGGCTTTTACGAGTGTTTTATGTAAACCAATTAAACAATAATCAGGCAGTAAACGTCCGTCAGGTCCTTCTGTCCGAAGCTAATGGCGAAGGCGCTAAAATACGCCAATTTGTGGCCGGGGACACACTGCAGCATAGTTGTCGTTCGATTTAATTAGAAATCACTTCGAAAAATTGATTGATTAAAAAGCCATAAAAATGTGCCTGACCCCATCCTGTCCTTTTGATATTGAACAGACAGACAGAGGGCATAGGGTTCTGTCAGATTAAAACGTGAACAGACCCCATCACAACCCTTAAAGCTGTGACCCCTCTGACCAATTTGAAATTTTCACCGGACACTCGTTCAATTAGTAAAAAATCTCGAATGGTTTTCCGACGTCTGTTTTCCACTATGTCCATCAAATTCGGGGACAAGATGAAACACGACAGATTCTTTGAGGTGGGCAAGACAAGTAGTCGCCCGTTACCCCAATGAAGGACATTTTTCCCTTTCCATGGACTGCGCCTGGAGGATTCCCAGATTCTCAGTGACTTGGAAGCTCAGTGAAATGGACCGACAGCCGAGTACCAATGGGGAAAACAAGTGAATTCGTGACTTGACTGGGGGATCAGCAGCAGTGGGGACCTTCGATGATGTGGTCTTCTTCCGCATAAGGGGCAAGAAAAATTAACGAAAAAATCTTAAAATCACTGGAAAATTTTTTTTCAAATGGAACCTGAGCAGGCAGATGAATGTGACGGGCGAGATTGAAAAGCAGAACAGTCTTAGCAGGTGGATTTCTTCTATGCGAGAGGGGATGATAGCATAAGTTATATATTTAAATACTTATGTAGCTACCTTCGGATCTGACTATATGCATACGTACTCTAAAACAAGAACAGTCTACGGAGCCTTGCTTTTTGTGTTTTCCGACACTCATTTTGCTGGTTTCTGTAACTTATCAAATATACTAACAGAGTATTCTAGACTTATAAAGTTCGTAAAGTTACTGTTTTTCTTCCTTGTTCAACAAAATCTAACAAGAAACTTCTAGTAAGGCTAGTGGGGTATAGAGAGGTTTGCTAGATTACATAGATAAATCTAAATATTTGATTGCAATAAAGAAATAAAACTGAAACTTATTTTAGCTTAGGCTAGTTTTCATTAAAAGAAAATAAAGAGATAAATCCATGGGAGCCACACCTTTCACCAATATTTACAACGATTTTAATGAAATGAAGGAATCTTCCTTGAACACAAAAAAAACATGATTAAGTTAAAATTTAGAAAAGTCAAATAATTAAGGACACGCTATCCTCTTATTTGAAATTGTATTTAGATATTTTTGCACATAGTGTGGTACACTCATTTTTGGGATAGTCACATATGACGAAGGTTTCCCGATAGACTGCAGTGTCCCTTGGGTATTACAAGAGTTGCAATCATTAAAGACCTGTCCGTTCCGGGAAAGTGGTGCACATTCCTGGAGTCGGGTTTTTTTTTTTTTTTTTGAACTCCTGAGTCCCAGTCACAACTTCCCGAAATGGTCCAGTAGCAAAAAGGATCGGGAGTGAGTAGTTTTAAGATGAACAGCTTATGGCCAGCAGGAACAGGCACAAATACTTGGGGAAGTTGCAGTTCACCCACAAGGGTAAAAAAAAAAAAAGGGGGACAAAGTATAGAGGCCAAGCATTTCCTGTGAAGCTTTCTTCGAGTGACAAGAACGCTCCACTGAGCAGAGTAGTAGCGGCGACAACGGTGATGGAGTTAGAGATGGGGGCAGAGGGTCCCGGTCGTCCCGTCCATCTAGCCGGGCTGATCCCGGCCGGGACCCGAAGTCCTGCTGCTGCAGAGAGACTTTGAACATTTCAGAGCCTTCAAAGCTTTCCACCGAGGGATTTAGGGACACATATTCCGACAGTGGGTACAACTTGAAAGAGAGACTGCCAGATATTTACGAGGAAAACGAAGAAAACCTGTCAAAAAGTTTGGATGGACAGCGACAGTCACTCTTAAGTCCACACAGAACTCACATAAACACATTTGCCCTATACTTTCCCACCAGCGTCACCCCTGTCCAGTACCGAAAGTGTGTGCATGTTGTCGAGGGGGGGGTGCGAGAATATCCGATGTTTGAATGGACAAGTTGGGGGAAACTTTTAAAGATGAAAATGCACTTGTAAGGTCGCACCAACGTTGAGAAAACGGGCCTCAGGAGTAAGGGGGCGAAGGGGCCTCTCCCTGACTCAGTTGAGGGCTTTTAATATGACATAATCGTTTGATTAAGCACTTTATCCGACAGATGGTGTTTGCTAGATGAGTGGTCAAACTTTTGCTTGTCGCTTATGCTTTCGGATCGTTACGAATTATGACACATGGCACATGGCTTAATGCAATACATTCAGTGGAATTTACCTAAATTGATAAAAATAAGGTCATATTGCTTCACCCAAATTACTAAAGGTACACTAGATACTGATGAAGAATATTAGGACATATTAAATCAACATTTTCTACGATACAAAAGAAAAAACAAGAAATAGATTTTGAAAAACTAGAGTATGAGTATGAGTATGAGTAGAGTATGATCTGGAATATATTCTAACAGTTACTACAATTTAATGCAATTTGGTACTTGTAGGTTGTAAGGAAATTCGGTAATAAGTTTATAACTATTTATAAGATCCTTTGTTTTTCTCTATCAAAGAGTCCATACTTCGTTTTTCCAAATATACAAAAAAATCCTTAAATATCTGCGGTATGCACATAAATATAGATAAATTCAGATTTTGGAAAAAATACACATTACCACACATTACACACTACACCTATAGCGACTAACTTGGATTGATGATAATAATAAATTTCTCCAATTTTCATATCATCTGGGTATCCAATATTTTTAGAAATCTACGAAAACGCAGTAAATAGCCTTATAAAATATTTTATCATGCCTGATCATAATCTGGCATAAGACTCACTTCCTGGGACCATTTGCTGGACAATCAATTAAGTATCATTAGGCAACTGACATGGCTGAGAGTTGTCTCGACGTTGCGTATGGCGCGACAGACGGTGTCCGAATTGGACCCGAAACCGCAAAAATCTTCGCGATTCAGGCATTCTCCCCATAAACCTATCAAACGAAATCACCAAAACACGACATGCGACAATGCGCCAGCGCAATTTTCTCAATTTCCCCGCGTTTTCTGCATTGCCGAAGAAAATATCATCTGATAAATCAGGCCGCATATTTATTAATAGAAAATTGTAAAATATTAACTCGTTCGTTAAGATATGATGACGACAGACCGACTTGGACTTGGCGGGCAAGCAAGAGACCGATCGCCGTGACTGAGTTGCATTGCGTTGATACCCCCGCGCCTGCGTGCAACAACGACAACGCTGACGACGCACGGGGACATTTCACAGCGCAACAGAAATGATCGAGTCGTGATTGATGACAGCGCATTGCGCTCAGCCCGGGCAAGATTAGCTGCCGGACCGGGGGCAAGAGAGGCTGTGGAGCCAATCAGCGGGGACGTTTTTATTTTTGCATATTATTCGCAATCAGAAGGTGAGATATACGCAAAACTCTTGGATTTATTCAAGCTAACGATCAATTGATTTACGCTGTCACTAGGTGTTTTCTGCTGATTTATGCAGCAACCACAGAACCTGATGGGTACCCCTTGTGGCACTCGATCCCCGGTATCCGTTTATTTTGTGCGAACTTTGCACGTTTTTAAAAAATATATATATATATTTATATATATATATATATAATTTTCCCGCCACTGCTTGTTTATAGCTTTTATATGGAAAAGTCACGGTGAGATCTCGATAAGTTACGTGACCAGGTATGCTGCCGGCGTGATCGCGCCTAGGCACTTTCGGTAAGGCGACCTGCGTAATTACAAGCAGTTGATCGACCCATAAATCATAATAAACAAATCTCCATCGAGTGCAAACGATCATTTCGCCATAATTCTCAGGCGTGTGTGCAACTTTGCATACGGTAATGACACATCGCTCTTTTGGCTCAGCCAATCCCCAGCGTAGCGGTGATTGCTTGACCGATACTGCTGCTGGTCCGGCTTAACATTACCATAATTAGCAACTTTTCAAAGAAATTACTGCCATAAATCACCCGGGGCTAACATAAATCTCAGCAATGCTCACTAACATAAATATGTTTTGCAAAATTACATTGAAAGAGACACCAAAGTGTTTCCGACATTCAAAGAAAATCGGGGGGGGGGGGGGGGGGGGGGGTGTATTTGATATTACGATGAATAAAAAAATTTATATAATTATAAATTAATTAATAATAATATACAGTGCTGTCGGAAATTTGACAACCAAACATTATTTTTGTTAAAATTAGTACACGAGTTAAAACGAAATTTTATAAAATAATTAAGCACAGACAAAAATTTTAAATACCCTGGTTGTCACAATTCCTCTACTCCTAATAAAGAAGTGATGGGCTAGAGAAGAGAATATATGCCCAAAATTAACGTTGGGCAGCACTGTATAAAATAAGAAAAGCGTGATTAAGTTTAACTCTATATGAGCCGAATTTTTGTCTTGATTATAAACAAATTTATTTAAGACAAAATCAAAAAATATGGATCTCTACAAACAGATAAACATTGAATTTATTAAAAAAAAAAAACAATATAATTAGATCTAATTATCTCTTTATTTTTATTTTTATATGATTTTGTATGCATATTTTAAACCTTTTAATATATAAATCAAAAAATTAAGTAAAACACACTAAACTAATTTTAATCAAGTCAATTTTGACTTGAGAGTCACAAACCTTAATCTTAGAAAATAGTAAAAATATGATTCATGAATATATGCTCTATTAATAAGCATATAAACCACGTATGTAATACGCCTTTTCTTAATTGTACAAGATGATGGTGGTTGACTTTTATTTGCAGCAACTTCCAAAATTATTTACTCTGATTACTCAGATAAGAGGTAGTAACCGTTATTAATAATATTATTGCTTAATAAACAGACATTGTATAGAGGCATAAACCATCTAGTGGAAAATAATTGATAGTTATAAGGATCGGTAGAGGCTTAAAGGACTTTAAACATGTTATTTTTATTTTTGCATGTTAAAAAGAACAGTAATTTACAGAAAAACATAGAAAAATAAAAAAAAATTATTAAAAAAAAAAATGTAAAAATGTAGTTAAAATAAATGATCATATTTTATTTTCTAGTAGGATGAATGTTATGTCACTAAGTCTGTATGTACGACTACCATTCACTATAAAATAAAATACAATTTGAAACTGAGGGGTTAAAACGAAGAGAATTAACTGAGTAATCATTACCAAAGGATAAAACGTTTATCCAGCAAGCAATCAGATAATTCTGCTGACCGCTCGCTGTGATATCCTCCTCCGTAACGAGACCTATCATCTGAAGAATATTGAAATGATTTTCATGGTCAAGCTATCGAATAACCGAATGACTGGCATTCGTAGGCTTCTTAAGAAGCATCTGTAACCCCCTGGGACCTCAGATCCGGCCAGTAACAATGGGTAGGTGTCTTAATTTATTTAAACTCCGGAAATTTATTGACCGAAGAACTATTGCGAATCGTAACCGAGGCTAAGCTGTGCACTCATGTTGGGAGGTATCCACAATCAGAAGCGTGCGGTGCGTAGGTGAAGCCCTCGGCTTAGGGCCCGGCTTATTCCCGCATTTAATTTAAAATCAATTAAGGAGATGCATTTATTCAGCATCCTCGCGGGGCGACTTGAATCTCAATCGGAGGCCCCGATTTATGTCTTCATTAGTGGCGGTGCCCAGGCCGAGCGCCAGATTAGGCGATCGTGAGGCCTTTTGAGCCGCCCATGGACTTTTTAGGAATGCAACAAGGAACCGAACAGAAATTTTTCGTTCCTATGTGAAGTTGTCGCAATTAATAAAATAGGAAGTTTAATGGACTCTGCTTCGAGGCGGGCTCCTTTGCGGTAATTTTAGATGATCTCAACCCCGGCCATTATTTTTAAGCGAAAATCCTTGGTCCACTTAATTTTCCGAGCGAATGCAGCGCTCGAGCTCGAAATATAGACAAGATAAATCCCTCAAACGATGACATTTACGTAGCGAGTCATGCGTGGACAGCGATAAATTTGTCAGTCATTCAAGAGGACCGCGGCGCAAAGAGACTAAAACGACGGAAAGATGAATTTCCGACAACACTGAAAGAGCGACAATTTTTGACGCGCAGTTCAGCTTTGACCAGGGCCATTAATCCTCGTCCTACGTAAGGCACGACGACGCAACGCCAGCCAATAAATATCGGTGGTCCAAAGCGCGAGGTGGGACGAGTGCGAGTGCGGTGCAGCCGCGGTTTTGTATTCTGTGGCCGGTGTAAACAGAAATCATCGCGAAGTTGCGCCCGCACACCCCGCCAACCTTGTGCGACCAGCCCCAGGACCTATCACTGGTGTAAAAGTCATCTTAAGCGCAAATTCCGCAAATATACAAGAAGACATCACTCACCCGAAGCGGGGACAACCCATGGCAACTGCCCGGGAACGGGTGTATTTTTGGGAGCACTACCCGAAACCGAGTGGATCCAACTGTCATTCCACTTGTCGCCGTGATGACGAACTGCTGACAGGTGCCGTTGTCTAATTGGTTAAACGGGAGCACTCGATGCGCTCGGCGCAGTGTTTCTGTCATTTATCGTCCAATTTTATGACAACTTTATTGGCCTCTTTTGATATCCACCCAGCGTCTTTTGATCCGCTGGTAGATGGTGCCCGCTCGGTCATCAGTCACGGTGACTTAATCCCCCCCAGAGAGACGGATGACAGGGGCCAAGTCAGTCTACGGTCCACACGAACAACTAAGTCGTCGACAACGAAGACGGTAGTCTTCTCGACATCTTTTGGCCGGAAGTCATTTGCAAGTTTTAGCTGGCAACTTTTCTTGGCTGCATTTCGAGTACAAGAAGTTTTCCTCACCTGGAAAATCACTTCTTGTATCAGCGGACGTGCTAATAAAAAAAAGTTTCTTCTCACTAGCCCCGGCCAGCCGCCCTTCTAAAGCCCTCGGCTATTGGAAAAGTGTGCGGAAAGATTGCGTCTTGCAAAGCTGCTGGTTGGAGCAAAAGTTTAATGAGGATAATTAGCACCTTGCAGAGCTTCGAGAAAAACCCTTTTGTCCAGATTTGTTACTCCTTCTTACTTATTCTTCTGATTTCAGTAGTTTTCACAATTTTTTACCATCAACCCGTCAGCGCTTGTCACTGGCCAGGCACCTTAGTGATGATAAATCACAACCAAGACACCTCAGGATGAGGACAGACCCCTTTGATACCGGAGAACCCGATGAGGGAGCTCTTTCTGTCTCAAGAATTGTTGAGAATTTTTACTTTAAGAATAATTTTAAAGAAAATATGAATATTCGAAATAATAGGAAAAACGAGTCTGTTATTCAACTTTCTCATAGAAATAGGAAGGTAGTCACTTTTTATACCGGAAAATTAAATTTTTTCCAAACAGCAGGTGCATCTGAAGGGTAGTTTACGTAAATTTTCATAGAGTAAAAACGATGCTTTACGAAAATTTAATAGAAAAGTTATTTTTATAGCAATGATATAAACTTCTGGTTATAAATCAAGAACAGTCAACTATCGAAATTGCTATAAAAATGAGTACTCAGGGCATTTCGGAGTCGCTCATTATGAAACAACTATCGAAATTTGAAAATTAAAAATGTGCTTTTATAAAGAATTCAAAGGTTTAATATTCGTTGTGGCGTCGAATGTATCTCAATTTTAAAAGTTGAGAAAAAAGATCACTAATAAAACTTGAAACGATATATTTTGTCTTGGGATTTCAAACGCGGGAATTCCAGGTAAAAGCGGTTAAATAGCCAAATAATCATGGCCATTAACCATTCAGAGCGAGCTAATGGTGTCATCCGAGGAACCTTTAGCTCAGTTGAAAAGCCCATTGTTCGGCGATTCTGTTCCGCCAGCGAAAAAGATGCTGCAAATAAACGTCCCCGGGAGAGGAGAGATCATCGCAAGATAAAGTCAAGATTATGACCATCGGATGAACACGGTCCGCAGACCCCTCCGGGCATAAATAAACCTGCGGGATATGCAATAAATATTTGAATTGTGAATTCACGAAAAGCCATCATTTTGAAATATGGCGAAACAATCCGCAAATTTGCTTTTATTTCCACTGTTAACAGCGCGTCGCGAACGACAACAGTCAGCGGCAGCAGCGGTGGATGGCTGCGTCAGCATCAGCTTTAACAGCCGCAGCATCCCAGTGGACCAGGAGGCGATGACTCCTGAGGATGCCACGGTTCGCTTGAATTTCAGACGAAAACATCTTCAGATTGCATCCATTGATAGAGCCGTACGTCTAACGAGTCTCATCTGCATCTGGCGAGAGTGTCTCTGTCGGACCCCCACTATCTCTAGCCGCGCACTACGGTGCTTCTGGGGGCTCCTTTTCGTTCGCGACTTAAGTAGGTGACACCATCCGTGACGGGCTGTGCGTAGTCAGACGAATCTGGGAAATTATGAGAATCGACGAAGGCGAAATTTACGAGCGCACCGATTAGCCTCATTGCCTCCTCGCGCCCAACGTGTGGTGCAATGTCACCGCACGGTAATTGAGCGGGGAGTGCGCGCAATGCAAATGCCAGGCCGTGTCAGACGCGACGCGCGACTCGTAGAGCCCCATTCGCAAACTCGCAGTTAAGCCCAATTAGCCGAGTGCAGTGCGAATATTTTGACACGCAACTGCACACGTCAAGTGGAGGAATTTGAGCTGCTCAAAATGCCAGTGCCTGTCGCCTGGAAGGCACGGGAGCCCTGGGGAGCTCCGGGGAGGTATATGACAAATCGCACCGATCGCCATATATTCCGCGCGGTAACTTGCGGGCTAATGGCAGCACCCACATGCGGCCCGATGCTCGTAAATTGCCCTGTCCGGTGATGCAGTGATCGTGTGATGTGTTTTGGGCCTCTGACCAATGCGTGACTTGTTTTGCAACCCAATTTTGCACTTATAGAAAACTAGGTGCATTTCACGTAATTTATGGAACGTCTCAAGAAATCACTGCAAATGAATCACTAACTCTTAATTGCGAGCGATGACGCCACCATTTGGCCTTATTTTATCTTAAATCTGAGGTTATTTAGGATCAGTTAAAGTATTACCCAGATAAATATAGAAAAGCATACCTAAACAGACAAGACAAGAGTACATTTTCAGAAAAAAAAAACTATAAAAATTTAGAAAATCGCAGAAACAAAAGTGGACTAAGAAAAGATTCCTATGGGACACCAGCACTCTGAAAGCGCAAATTCTCATCTAGGGGATAGGGGGATAAGATGGGGTAGTGAGGAAATATGAAGTTAAAATTTTCTAGACCAAAAGAATTACAAGATCGAAAATATATTTATTAAAAATGGAAAATTCGCCCCTATCAATTGATTACTTAATAAAATAAGGAGCTTTGGTAACAAACTGCATTATTTTCATAGGTCATACAATTAAGAATTAAATTTTTATAATATTTACAAACAGTGTTTTCGGTATATGAAATTTTATGTAGAATTACACGAAAGGGAAATGTGCGGTAGGCAAATAAACACGAGATTCTACTTGGCTTTTCAGGTGAGTCTAGACGAAATTTAAATTCTCATTATATTTTATGTCTTTCGGTGAATTGTGAAAAATTATTCTTACAAAATTATAACTCTAACTCACCCCTTTGGGTGGGGCAAGATGGGTTGATGTTTAGTTACTTGTTCTCAAATTATTTAAAATAAGTTTCTTTTACAGCAATTAATAAGAAGACTGATAATCAAAGGATCAATAAGTTACATATATACTAAAAAACGAAGTTGTATTAACTATGAAACTAAGTACCCTCTGCCTTGTACTACCTACCTCAACTATTCATTACATTGTGAAGAGTAAAAGTGAGAAAGGGTATTTTTAAAAATGAATATCAATTACAGTTTGCTCCCAGCTATTTCATGCCTATATCGCATCAACTACAAATCAATTGGTTAAAAATAAAGTAATTCTCAAATTGAAAAATTATATTCATCTGGCATTTAACGAAATATATAACGTTGTATCATTTGAATTTTGCTTACTTTTATTGTACAATTTCTCTGTGAATTAAAAGACCTGAGGCTTTATATAACATCACATCTCAAATGATATTCTTGTCGTTCGTCTCCAATTTAAAGATTCCTTTCAAGCCCTTTCAATTAGCGCGTCCTCTTAAAGTTCCCTGAGTTGCCTTATAAACGAATTCCTCCGCCCAACCCGCACTAAATAGGGCACCTTTAATCCTTTCAGAACATTGTCGCAGATCCGCCGTATAGGGCCCGCTGTGTTGCTCGAGCTTCAGCTCGTGTACAGGAGTACACCTCCCGTCTTTCAGGTGCTTGTACCATGCCCCGAGAAGCGCTCCAATTGCCATAGATGCGCCGGGAAACGAGAATCCTGAAGAGATTTTCAATCACAGTGAATTATTTGGCTAATCAGAGGACGAAGAGGATTTTCTGGAATTTTTCGGTCATTAATTTGTACAACAAAGTGTTTCACTTTGATAGTGCCCCTCGGAATCTTGTCGCCCCGCCTCGTTTCGCCTCGTCAGCCAAGCGGGGCTCAGACCTCGGGGGGTGGGTAGTGCTGCTGCAGCAACTAATAACACAAACGGCAACAGCAGCAGCAGCAGCAGAAGCACCTCCTCAGCCCCAGAGTCAGGCTCCGAAAAAAGGAGCCCGTCAATGGATTTATAGCTGACTTAGCCGGTCGTTTTTTTAAGTGACTCCTCGACCCCATTCCTCAGCGCTTAAGCCTCGAGCCTTTGCCGGGCAAGGGTCTCGCGCGCTCAGAATATCAGCCCCCCCGCCGCCAGAGAGGATCATATTGAGAACCCAAAAGTGTCAAATTGGACGTGATTTATGCACTCATCCAATGATTTGTAGACATTCTGTCCAGAGGAGAATTACCTCATCCTTTCACTTAATCGGGACGGGGCCCAGAACAGGAACTCTGCCGTCCTATCACCAGAGCCCCATTACGTGGACCAGAAAGCAGATTTTCCCCTCGGACCATCAAGTGATTTCAGAATTCTGACAAGACGTATATTGATAATCTCCCTACAGCAGCAGCAGTAGCAGCTGCCGCCACCCCCGCTTGGCTCGGGTGCTGCCTTTCGGTAATTTCGCCTCCCGGAGCATTTGGGCTCCTATGGCTTCTATTCCTTCTCCCATAGCCGTACAGAACGGCTCTTCTAGCCAAGATCTAACTAATCCGTGCCGCCCGAACGAGCGAATGAAAAAAAGACGTTTCGGGCTCGGTGCGAGCGGACTCGGAACAGAAAACATGAAATTCTCCAAGAAAATGGAGCGGCCGAGGGAAGAAGGTTGGCCAACGAGGTCGATGATACAAATCACTTTGAGCTATGGGTCAATAAATCTATCACTCGCCTGCTCTTAAAATAAACCAATTTGAGGCGCTTCCATTAGCACTGCTGCCCGGACCGCCCGGCCCACCCCGACGGCTATGTCGTCGTCGTCTTCTCTTAGCCGGGCCCGACTCGTGATTATTTCCTCAAAAATAATGTTCTCCTCCTCGACTTAGTCATTATTTGACGAGGATGGGACTCTGATGACGTCGCGATGCATATCTGAGTCATGAGAATGGCTTTTGATAGTGCCCTTCCCGGTTGCAGGCGACAAACAACGTAAGTCTCGCTGAAAAACTACGCACAGGATGCTGCGAAGTTTTCTTTTAAATACTTTAACTTGATTTAAGAGCATAATCTTAAGTAAACATTGACTAATAAACCCTTAAACAAAGATATTTACGTAAATTGCACTGTAATTTTAAAACAATATGATAATTTTGAATTTAAGTACCTATGCCAGAGCGCAATAGTGTAGAGAAATGTTTGGTTAGAAAATTTTTTTAATTAATTAGTATTTATTAATTAATTAACTCTTTTTGTGCCCTGCTTTGTTGTGGATATCTCGAAAATTATGTTCATATAGCGCTTTCTATCTAATTGTCTCTTTTTGATTAATCTAAAATTAAAAAAATCTAACATAATGATTAAAAATTCTAAATTAAGAACTTTTTAAATCTTTTGTTTACTTAAATGTCTTTAACTATCTTTTGGGTAACGACAATAAATAGATACATATGAAATTCATGACCAAATGAAGCAATTCCTTAAATACTGAGAGAACGAAACTCTTTAAAAAATGTAGAGTTATTCTTATAGAAGATTTTAATAAATTTATACAATTTATAAATAAAATTTATAAATATAGAACAGTCTCTCGAAATATTACCTATTTTTGAATAAACCATTCTTATTTTTCTAACCGGATTTAAAAATAAAAACCTATACTTGAATTATGTGTTTTGATAAATTATTCGAAAAGTATTAAATTTCTTCAAAAATTTCTGATTAAGAATTGCTCTTCTTTACAAAATCAAATTCCAGTTTGAAACGGAAGTTAATTTTATGAAAAATCTCCAGCTTAGTCAGACCGAGGACCATTTGTTAATTTGCATGATTATCATCCGTTGAGTCTGGGCTGCGAGAGTCCCGCAAATGAAACGAGTCATCGCCACGTCTGTGATCGGGCTGCAGCTCAACGATTCAGATTCAGATTTATTGCCCAGTTACCGAAGGCCTATTAATAGAAAGTTTCCAAAAGCAGCGCAGAAATTAGCATCACTCGCCTGTCGGCAATTCATCTCGGCGGTTAGCTAGAAGACCTGACACCATAAATTAGGTCATCAGATCCCCATCAATGGTGCTGACATCCAGACGGCGTAAATCTTCATTGCGCCCAAAGAAAGCACCAATGGACGAGCGGACGAGAGGATGGACTGACACTGGGAACTTGGGCCCCGGTCAAACTGAATGGTACGAGCCCCGTCAAAATATCGCAAAAAGAGCTGCGCTAAATCGCGAGCCCCAGAGCGCATAATATCAAAATATCCCCTGATTGACGAATGCGATACAAAAAGGTGATCAGGCGGCCTAAGGAGCGCCCGGGGAGATTGGCATAAATCGCGGAATTTATCGTCCGACAACCGGACAGCACCCAGCCGGAATGTGGGACCGGGCCGAGGGGCGCTGCTGTTGCCAGCGAATTTACATTTCTATTAGAAGTGTCGCCATAATTTAATTTTATTATTTGCGAATTTATGCCGCGACGGTTCTCCTCCACGAAAGTTACCCTCTCACAGGCTCACGGACTCACACATCCCCCGGCAGCTGGATCGTAAGCAAATTACCGCAGAAACATAAGCCGCATCGAGAGGAGGCCCTTGGCCTGGTCGGGTACCGCAAATAGTCGTAAAGAAGGGCGCTAGGACTAATCTCAATTAATTTGACAATATCTCGGGGTCCGGCGTTTCCCGGCAGATATCGAGGCTATTTATGACGAAACTTTACCAGAAGGTAATAATGAGTTTTTCCAGTGTCACCCTTCCCCCTCCAGTCGGAGGTGCTACGCTGTGCAGCGAGGGGTGGGGTCCGGGTTGCCGCCCCCCAGCCCAGGCAATTGCCGAAGATGACTGCGCCAAGTGGCCACAGATTACGAATTAACTTTTCGTTAGGCGCCTTCGAGAAAACTTTGCTGATAAGCACTGGGATACTCCTTTCTGAGCCACCGCCCCGGACCTCACTTTGCCCACAAAATGAAAATGAAGTTTAACTTCCAGGAGGGGTCGAGTGGTGGCACTTCGCGGCTGTTAACATATTTTCGTATAAAAAATTCGTCTTTGATGGTATTTTGGGATAAGTGGGACCACTGCGCTATCGCTCAGAAACTTAAGTAAGCATGTACAAACTCTGGGATGGAATTTTTGCACTTAACATGGATATTGGGACTATGAGGGCTAATACTTTTTTTGATAATATTTAAAAAGCAATTGTTGTTTGCCTGAATTGCATAGACAGCCAAACTACTGGGCCGATAGAGCTCAAATTTTCCCAGTAAATATGTTTCGAGTACGAAATGGTTTAGCGTTAATAAAAGGTTTGAAAAATGTCCAATTTCAAAAACAATCAATATTTTTGCTGTAAGTACGCAATTATTGCATTTTGTGAAATGAATATTGGGACATGACATGACATATGATATAACTAATGATACAACATGGCAAGCAATTTTTTGGCGTATTTAATTCCTTCAAATTAAAAAATTCGCTGCCATATTAGATCTGTTATATTAGATTTAAAAAATTCAAACGGAAATTTAAGAGTTTAACAACCCCCGAGTGTCCCCTTTCATAAGGATTCATTCAACTTTATATATTTCCAGTATTGTCATGATATATTGAACCAGAATCTATTAAGATTTCCGCTAACTCTGTTCGCGCAGATCGTACAAGTATAGAGGAAAACAATGATGGATTTGAAACTCATCAACTCAAAATCTAGCGCATAAACAAGCGCTGTAACAACGGCATAATTTAAACCACAACAAAGTACTTTGGAGAATAAATACTTTTATTGCAGTAAATGGGCAATATCTACCTCCATCAGCTGGACTGGATGATATTTAAAAAAAAAAATTCAAATTTGAAAAGAAAACGTTTAAATTCAGATTTGAAAAAAACACGTTTTGTTTCGGTGCAGCAGTGTGCACTGGGCATTGGCTAGTTCGTTATAAAATAAAAGCCCTCTGCAAAAATTAGGAAAACATTAATTTTTACTTTTTAAATACATATCCTAAATTTGTATTATCAGAAATTCTTTAAATTATGACGATGTTGTACATTTGGCCTAAGCCGGGCTAGCTTAAATTAATCTATAAATATTCGTAATTTAAACCAGACTTGAATTAGTTTTATGCTAAGCTAGAGATAATTTTAAACTGGTACTGTGGTAAACTCATCATAACCTAGTACAATAAATCTCTTCCTCTTTAGTGAGCGATTCCAATTTTTGGAATTTTTACATAACTGATAGTGATAAAACCTTAATTTAATGTGAAATTGATTGTGAGGAAAATTCTAGCTGATATATGTATACTCGTATGGTACTCTTGTATATCTAAAATAGCGATGTTTAAACATTCACATTTATAAAAAAACTTATCATTGAAGAGTAAAACTATTGAAGAAATAGACAAAAGTAATTCCAAATGTATACGAGACGATAGGCACACATACAGCTAGTCTAAATAAAATTAGAATTGAACGTCTCTAGGCTCAGACTACCCCAAACCTTCTAAATTGTAGTCCATTTAGCAAGAAATCCATTGAAAATTTCAAAAATTCCTTAAAAGCCTGATTTCTTGCTCGGCAGCTGCTCTCATTTGATTTTCAGCTTTAATTCATTTGCTGGCCACATTTTACTTTTGGCCACATATATCCAAGAGTCTCGTGTACAAGTTCGGAAGAAAGGAAAGAGAGCATTAATCACTGGCTGTCCGCTGACCTCCACCACCGACACCACCTCCCCCTTGAGGCCGAAGGAAACAAGAAATCAGTACATCTCATAGTCCTGTTAATTACCTTCATAAGTTTGTAAGTACACGTCCAATTATAGGAGGAAAGAATGCATCAGACGAGCTATTCGCTACAAAAGATACTTTTCAGCTCCATCCGGAGGCTGGGAGCCGGACGTTGGAGCGATGAGGCACAGCGGCGGGCAGCCAAGACGATGGGCTTTTTTTTTTTCATTTGAAAATTCCTAAAACAAGAAAAATCAATTAGTGAAGGACATGTGACGATAGTGTCTTATACGACGTTCTCAGTTCTCAGCAATTCGGTTCTTTCGTCAACGCGACCATCCTCCTCCTTGGCCAGACCGGGGCTGGGCCGGTGGTGGTGCTGTGGAGTGCCCTGCGGATGGGGCCCCGGCTGAGACCTCGTACATAATGAACGAGACGGTCGTCATCGATTGGGCACAGACAGACGGCGGGGCAAACGATGTTGCATGTCTTGTCTGGGCACAGTTCGGATAACACAAAACGGTCAATCGTCACAAGTTTCATAGGACTCCAAAGAGATGCCTATCCCCCAATCCCCCAATCAGAGAAGTTCGTAAGGTTCCTCGGAATGGGGCACATAACGACCAAGGAGCTGCCTCACCTTGCCCAGCCAAAAGTGAGGCATTAAATGCTGCATCGCACCAACAAAGGGCAACGAGTCAGCGCAGAGAGTGGCCGAAAGAGACAAATAAGAAGTCTGAATCCTGAGAAATCACCGCGAAAATGTTGAACCCAAGGTGAATTGATTTCTTCGGCGGTTAATTTACGATCACCTGAAAATCGTTAATTAACGCGAGCACACCATACTCTGCGATGCTGTTGTGCTATGCTGTGTCGTGCCGCGCGCCGTCGCCAGCGCCTTCCTTCAGAAAGAGGAGGTGTAACGCGGCGTGCAACACTGCAACGAGACGACCAAGACGAACCGTGTGGAACTCCAAGACGAACGACAGCAGGAAGACAAGAAGTTGTGTCGGATCGATAGGGCCAACAACAATGCTCAAGAAAATGGTTCGGGTGGTGGGCACCGGCTGACGCGATTTTGCTCTTATTTACGATCGCTTTGCTTGATCTGGACATGTCGATGGTACCGTGTACCACTTTGTTGATACCTTTGGCTCGTCCACGTCACGGCCGCATAAATTGCTCCGATTAGACTCGGAAGGAAGGCACTTGAGAGATATGGACCACTCGATCGGGATGGATCTGATTAGAAATACATTACCATGAGGTCGATTGGATTGGAAACGTCGCAATTTTTAGACTTAGGACTTTGTACACCTATTGTAGGGTGCGCCTGAGTGCTATCGTTTCACATTTTATGGGTGATGAAAAGAACACATTGAGCAAATACATAAAAATCTTTTATACTAATTGTAAGACAAATAAATATTGAGGCGATCTCTGATAGTGCAACGTGATTGCTGACAGGAAAAAGCAACATACATACTCTTAAATAATTATGCAACGTTCATAGAAAACTCAATCGCAATTGGTTGCTTTTATTTATAGGTAGTACGATAGTAAAAATCCCTTATGAAGCAAAACAATTTCATAGTGGATGTAGACAATTTTGAGGACTTTTTTACCTGGAATTAGTTTTGTTAAACTTACATACATACATATACAATATATATAAAAAAAATTGTTTATATTTAATTCTAACTAAAACTAAAAACAAATTGAATACTTTTAATTGAAATTAAAATCTCCAACCTATAATTTTTCCGAATATAATTTTCTTGTTTGAGTCTGATTTAAAGATAATTCTAACTTTTCTAGAAATGTTATTCAATTTCGTCAAAAAGCAATTTAACTATGGCATTTTAGATGGAAAGTAAAACCTCAATTCATAATTTATAATTCAAAAATTTAGTTACTTGAAAAAATTCATAGTAAAAAGTAATAAGTTTTCTTTTCATCTCTAGGAAATACGAAGCAAGCAGTGTTAAATTATGTTCTAATAAGCAATAGAGTTAGCAATGAAATAGTATCATTAAAATATCCTCATCTAATATATCTGCAATTGATATTAAATTAACATGCTATCGAGAAATATAAAAATCATTCATAGTAAATATTCTTTGAAACTGAATTAAATTTTTTTTACCAGAAAATTATATCTACACCTGGAGTAGCTAGCTAGTCAGTAT
This sequence comes from Philonicus albiceps, assembly GCA_963969385.1. Taxonomy (NCBI): domain Eukaryota; kingdom Metazoa; phylum Arthropoda; class Insecta; order Diptera; family Asilidae; genus Philonicus; species Philonicus albiceps. Next base: position 11,331,740 of record OZ017775.1, on the reverse strand, counting down.
GTGGGTTATAGAAACAGTTAACGTAAACCCAAACATGCTTGAGTCAATTCATTGGTCGTGGAGCCCTGACCTATGTATCTTAAAATAAATAAAAATTTAATATGAAATTTTTCTCTGGATTTTCCCAAGGAATGATCTCAATCGTAAAAGGTCTGTTGACAAAGTTCGTCTTCGCACCAACAACGAACCCTTCTTGAAGCGCTCCGCAAGTGACCTTTTTTTTTTTTTACGAAATAGCAGCGAGTTAACACCTAAACCTTTCTCCTCCTGCTTCACCCTTATCCCTTTCCTCTAAACTTAGTGAAATAAAAAAAAAATCCTGTATCGATTTTGTACTTCGAATAAAATAAAAGTTTTCTTACCTTCCCGGGCCCTGGTCCATGACTCTAGCTGTTATTTTACCCCGAATCAAATGGTCACCCATTCCCAAAATTTTCCTCCCAACACCTCCATCCTGTTGGCTGATTCTCCAAGTTCCATCCTGCTTCTAACCACCCCCTTATACCGACACGTATCCCCTACCACGTTGGCACAGATGACTGACACGCGTGCACTTGATGAATTTCTGATGAAGTGGAAATCATTCTTCAACTTTTATGGATGCCATTTCTCACCCGCTTTTCCGGGCTTTGTGCCGCCCGAAAACTGGCGCGTAAAAGAGTTTTTCGCTGAAGTGACATTTTCCAGTCACAATTGGTGCACGGTGGTCATATCAATTTGACTTATCCGGGGGCCCCAACCGCAGCAGAGCAGTCCCTCCAGGAAGCGGGCAAGAACACACACAGGCGGATGATGTGGATTTATAGTTATTCAAAGGATTCGATGTAACGGAGAGAGGGGGCCAGTCGGAATAGCCGGGACAGAGCGCTAGTGCGATAGTGTTGTGGAGCTGGATGGGAATCGAGGCTCCATCGGGCGAGGATAAATCGCAAGTATTGACGAGTTGCTATAAATCGTCCGTGGAAAAGAGGAAGGAAAATCATTTTACTGACTTTTCTCTGGCTCGGCCCGAAGGTGCCCCCAGGCTGACTACTAGTTGGGGGTAATGGGAAGGTTTGTGGGTGGTCTGCAAGGAATTCGAAGAGTGCGCTTCCCTTCACACCGCTAACTCTACCGGGAGCACCCGGGAACAAAGGGTTTGGTGACGGCTGCTGCAGAATTGTGTAGGGGGAGTGGAGCAGTGTCATGTTGTTTAGTCAGCCAGAGTCCTGCAGGACGCGGGCATTCCTTCACTCAAGTGCAGGGAAATAGCCAAGGACAAAAGATGTAGCGGCACTCTAGAAGGTCAGTGGGCAAGCAACAGAGCCAGGGGAGATATACTCCTTCAGTTCCTCTCGAATCCAACACAAAACGCAAGAGTGCCAGGACCGGGATGCCTTAAGCTGGAAATCCCTCAACCCTGTTTGTAGGTATGGCTGAATGGCCAGGGCGAAAACCAGGACTCGGCTGGAATACTCCTTCTGGCTCCAGACTGATGGAAACACGAAATAGGAAGAGACGAACTCTGTTAATAGTTTGAGTCAGGGTGATGGACAGGTTTCCTATAGTCAGACAAATTGACAGACAGAATGATGGACAGATGAGAGTAAATGAATTGCGACTACGAACGTGGTGGATAGATGCTCTGCCGTTTAAGACAGCGCAGCCCCACTTCGCCTCATCTACCACCATCCGAAAAGCCCTCCGTCGCACCGTCAACTTTTGTGTACCCTCTCCTGCCACACAGCTTCCGGTCGGGGAGGATGCTGGATTCTGAATTCTCGTCCAGAATGGGATGCTGCTGATGCTGCGAAGAAGGAAGAAGTTCAAGATCTATGCACGGCAGCGGAGAGATGTGAGATACATCAAGGGTGGAGAAGATTGGTGCACAAATTGTAATGGCTGGGGATATAAATTTTGTCCTCTCGAAGAGCTCTAGATCAACCCGGACGGACAGATGGGTAGACAGATGAATCGATTAGAGCTGTCTGGACTTCATTTGGATTCGACTTTTGATCGCCTACGGATGCTCGGGCGAGAACGAGCAACGAACAGCTCCTTCGAGAGGGTTGCTCGAGTCTTTTTTGGTGGTGGAGAAAAAAAAAAAAAAGAATTCTTCAGAGGATCCGGAAAAGTTGTTTTGGCTTCAGCTGGACTTTGGAAATATTTTAAAACTAGTTCTGAACTAAATGGGGCTTCGTAGAACTCTTGTTCGTCGGCAGACGAACAAGTGAATTCCTGAGCATTTTCGGATTTAAATTAATTTAGAGAAGGATATTTGATGGAGTGTTTAGATTATGTAAGGTTTCCACCTTTATCAGTTTCACTATATTAAGATATGGCTATACCAAGTGAATGTATCGTACGAAAAAATTTAAGAGTATTAGAGGGTTTTGGAAACTATCTTAAATTTTAGTACTGCATGCGCTTAACTTAAAAATCGAATTATATCATTCTTTGGTTACTTTACAAAAAGTAATCATTATACCCAAACTATAGTACTCGTATGTTAGTGTTTTTTCGAGAAAGAAATTTAAAAAATCAAAAGTGAGCATACGACTTAATTCATACCTATTTTGCGAAAAATTTAACTACTATACTTTTGGGTTTGGAACTTAACAGCATCAAATGGAAAGCAACACTGAATATTTCTTGACTTTTTAAATATGAGGTTCGTACAAAAAATAACTTTCCTTATTTTATTTTTAAAAAAACTACAAGTCATATTAAAAAGGGAGATTTAAATAGTTATTTTATTTTCAAATTCCTCAATTTAAAATCTGTTTGTGTGACAATAACTTTTTTAGTCCGGCTTGATAGTCTACCGAGGCCAACACCTTCAAAAATTCGTCTCCATATCAAAGACAAAAATCAGACCGAAATCCAACAGAAGATTCTTTCTGTATACAGCAAAGGTACGATAAGTGTGCAAATGGTGCGTGGCATCTACCGAGAGCCGTCGAAGCATTGTTGATGACGGACGGGGTTATTAGGACGGCTACAAAAAATACGTACAGAAAAAATAGTTTTTGAATTGACGAATCCGAAAATAAAAATATTGTTTTGACATGATTTTCAGTATTTTTAAAATAAAATAGGGAAACTTGCTTTTTGTATGATTCGACCGATGTTTAGTGAAGTCTTAAACGGTAGAAATTTTCTTTTGTAGAAGTATTACGTGTTTTTCTTTTAATAGCAGAACTAACAAGACTGTTATTATAAATTAGGTTTGAAGAAGCTCTATCTTATGAATTATGTAGGTAATCTTATTAATGTTAATTTGAATCAATATAATTTTTAAATATACCTTTTTTTTGGGTATAATATTGCATTAATATTCCACCTGCCCTTATGTACATATCTCGGAACTGAGCGCCCTTTCCATATTGCAATGCCAAAAGTGCATACCACCCTGTGTCTCGTTCGTCCTGTGAATTTGCTTGCAACGTCACTCATTTTGAAAAGAATACTGCATTAATAAGTTGGCTTATTTCGCCACCAAAACATATTCCCTCCATCGTCTTCGTCCTTGTCTCACCCACACCGGCGTCGTCCTCGTCCTCGTCATCGTCTTCTTCGTCCATCCCCAAAACGAGAATCCTAAAAATGTCACGTAGCCGAGAAAATTTTTCCTGACATTTCGATTGATGGTTGTCGCATTCACGTTCTTATCGTATAGTGCAGCGTCAAATGTGGCTCCAGAGAACTTGTCTTCAACACTCCTCCGACCCGGGGACAGCTCCGGCTGCCCCACCCTACATCCTACAGCTACCTTCTGAATATAACTCGCTCCCATGCCATACCCCGGGCGGCGTTGCGCCCCGTGACTTCAATTGTGTATAGAAGTCAAGACTGCACGTCAGTTGTTACTTCCCAACATCACTCACAAGAACAAGAAAATTTTGCAGACTCGGTCTATGTTGTCAGGGTGACATTCTGGGAGCAGAGTTCCAGCTCGGTTGGAGTACCGAGCACAGCTCGACAAGATGGAAAAGTCCAGAATTGAAGTGTCGTCGCTCGTCTGTCCGTTTCGGGCCGGCAAACTCCGGCGAACACTATTGGCAGCTGCCCCGGGGAACTGCTGGGAGTGATGACAACGTCAGGGAGCAAAATTCTAACTCGAGCACAAAATTTCAAGATTTCGTTTTTTTTTTTTTACCTCGTCCTCCGAATCCGAAGTCTCCTTGGTAATTCCTTTCCTTTCCAATCACCGGGAACAGTGCAATTTTTAAGACTTAAGAAATTCTACCCCTCCCCGGGTACACATTCAATTGGCAGCCACCTTTCCGTTTTATTTCTGACTTAGACGTGATTTAGATCCTGAGATTGAAAAGTTTCAATCAAAAAATTTATTTTCTTACCCTGACCCTCTTCATGCCATCGTCACTATACCCTAAACCTGGCATAGGGCCTTAAACCCCTCGTTCTCCAGTCCAGAAGTGGCCTTAGTTTGAACACAACTTGAGGACAAAGAATTTTCTGCCTCTCTGTGCAGAGACTGCAAACACATTCGCAAATTTTAAAGGAAACTAGCGGGGTTGGGCCCCAGCCGGATACCCCTTGTCTTCTCAATTTTACCAAAGCGTTCGGACACATGCACGTCTCCGTGAAAGGAGGCCATGGCAAAGGAACATGAAGAAGAAGAATGCGAGTACGACAACGGCGCTGAACAAATGGTGCAGAGGCAAAACCCATCCATCCGCCCACCCGTCTCAAACTCCAGCACCTTTCTTTGGACCCATGGGGCACTACCACCACTGCCAGAAACAAAAAAAAAAAAAAAAATAAGAGAGAAAACAATGGCGGAGAAACGTGAATGGCAATAAATTATTTCCGCCACAAGTTTTGAAATTCGCTCTGCAACCCCTTCGAGCCCTTTTTATTGTTTCGATCCGAATAGTGTGGGACAGCGGCGTTGATGCAGAGGAGGTAAAAGGTGTTGTCAGATGCGACACCGGCGTCCTGGCGGTCCGGATGAGTGGGACCGGCACCCGACTAATGAGGAGTGTTTTTTTTTTCTCCAAAAATTCGAGTATATCCAAAGAAAAGAAAATCTTTTTTTCTTTGACTGGAAATTGCTAACGATCCGGTTACCTTAAAGAGGCGAAATAAACCCGAAAGAACGAAAGTTATCTAAAAACACTTAAAGTATAAGTTAAACTAAAAATAATGTCATTGCCTATTGGAAGGACGAACTCGAAATACTTGAAAATATCCTGAAAACAGAGAACTTAAGGTCCAAATATAGGATAAGCCTAGGAAATGCTGCTAGGAACTTTGCTTCATTTTAGTATGTATCTGGCTAGACTAGAGCCTAGTCTAAAAAATAGAAATTGAAACTCCATTGATTTGCTTGCTTAGTGTGGCCTCCATCTCAATCCAATAGAATCAATATGATTGAGGCTGTCCAGCGTAGGTTCCTTCGCTTCGCTTCGCTTTACGTGACCTTCCCTGACCATCAAAACTTTCCCCCTACGAAAACCGCCTCATGCTGATCAACTTGCAGCCCCTGTGTAAGCGGCGAAACCTTGCTGATATTACCTTCATTCATCAGCTGCTTAACGGTGAGATTGACTGTCCTTCCCTACTCCAGAGGATCTCCATCTACACCAATCCTCATAACCTTCGTTCGGAACCTCTCTTTCGCCCTGCTTATCACCGTACTAACTATTGACTTTCTGAGCCTCTCACTCGAATAATTCGAAAAGCCAACTCCCACCCCTTTTTTGACTTCCAGCTGAGTAATTCATCTCCCAGGAATGCCCTTAATTGTCCCTCCTAATGTTGCCTGTTCCTTTCCAATTTTTCTTTTTTTTTTTCTTAATTTGTTATTGTTTTTTGGTTTATTATATTATTTAAGTAAATTTATTGTTAGTAGCTTGTATTAAGTGATTAATAAATAAATAAATAAACGATCCACAGAATAATTTTATTAATCGTTATTTAAAAGTTAACTTTATACGCATGAATTGGAAAAGAAAATTTACGTTAGTAACTGAACTTTCAAAACTAATGTAGCTAGTAAATGGGAAAAAATAAGCCAAAAGAAAAGACTTAAAATTTAGCAATACAAAAAAAAATTAGGGTTCGAAGCTTGCAAAAATAAACCTTTAAACATGAAAACCTATGAGAAGGAAATGTTATGATTACTTCAAAATTTGGATGCCTAATCCAATGCAGAGGGTCAACAAATGTGTAAACCCTTTAACGGCTTTAACTTATTGCATTTGAATTTTTAAACAAATTCTAATCTTCTAGTCAGATCATGTATTGTAGTTCAGACACAGCATATTTGATTATTTGATATAAATTGAATTTTGAGGTCCCCTCATGGATATTGATGAATCTTTGTACGAACGTTAATTTAGGGCCAAATATAATATAAATTATAGGGATGAATATGCAAAAGAAATGTGTCTTAGGTCGATTGAAAAGTAAATCATTTTTTTATACAAATGTGGTGTCCAAATACGCAAATACACATTCTGTTTTCCTTTCCAGTAAGAATTTTAAGTTTCGGCGATAATTCAGCAATAGTTTGTCGTGAATCTGATTCAATTAATACTGCTAGTAATTCAATATCGGAATTTGAACATTTTCCCGACCTGTGTGCATCAAATTTCGATTTCCTGATTTAAATTTTCGGAATCAGCCTGTGTGATGTTAAAACTTTGTCGTAAAGATCGTTTATCAGTTTATTTGTCTCAGTCGCCCTCTTACCAAGGTCAAATAAAAAACGAGCATATAATGCCTAATTTTATCCATTAATAATAATAATATAAAAATAAAAAACAAAGCAAACATTGCACTTAACAAAATATCTTACAGATTATTACGTGCCCACTTGACTGTATCCCCCATACGGACTAACTTCAAAAATTACATTTAAAAAGAATGGTTTATTAGGGTTCCATACTTCCGAATGAAAAAGCGGAACCCTTATGGGATCACTCGTATGTCTCTCTGACTGTCCGTCTATCACAGCCACATTGCTCCGATTCTACTGGACCCATTGAGTTGAAATTTGGACATACATGAATTTATGTAACCTAAACACGGACGTGTAATGTAAATAAATTAATTTTGAATATGGGGACACTTTTAGAGGGAGGATAGAAAATTAAAAAACATAAAAGTTTTGCAAACTTTAAAGAATGAGATATTAAATATGAGGGTCTCATAGATATTTTTGTTCTAGTCTTAAAGTTATTTAAGGAAATAGATGAAAATTAACCATTTTCCCCCTCTTATCACCGAAACTATTGAGTTTAAAATTTTAAAAAAAGTACAGAAAATAATTCTTTACTTACATATTACTGGAAAATCTATTTTTGGTCAGATTTAAAAAGATATGGTCATATTCATTGTATGGAACCTTCTCCACGAGAGTTCATCTTCCACTTCTCGGGATTTTTTTTGATCGATCGACTATTTTTTGAGATATACTCGTATCATTAACTTTTTGAAAACTTCTCCGCGGCGATTTTTCCATGTTTCCGAAATGTTTTAATAAAAATTGTAGTTAAACTAAATAAAGAAGTGGAAACATCTTTAATTTAAAATATTTATTTAATTTGGAACGAAATATTGTGAGAATATGCAAACAGTCAAATTATTTCAAAGTTAAATACTCAGAAAATACAAGCGACCAACAAATTTGCTTGTATATTCATTACAAATGAACATTTGAAAAGCGATTTCATCCTCAAACTCAATCTGTTCGAATGATTGCAAGCAAAACACTTGGGATGTAAAAGAGAATTATAAAATTAAAATTGAATTATCTTAACTGCTCTGCGCCTCCCTAGAACCAGTCAAACCCTTGAGCCTTTAGTAAGAGCAATCTTAAATTTCCAGAGAACACCCAGATGAGCATTGAGCCGGAATTGTCCTCTACGAAATCTCAATAGAACCCCTCCCCTTCGTGACCGCCTCCTTCGAGTAAATTACCCAAAGTCCTACTAACAAGTGCAGACGAAATAAAAAACAAAAATGAAAAAGATACAGAGAAAAACAAAAAAAAAAAACCCGGACGAGGACCCTAAAAAAAGGGCCATTTCCCATTATCCTGTGTGAGTTCCCCGGACAACGTGAAAGGAGTGTGGAGCAGCATAACAAGACTTCAGACGAAATCCAGACAATTTCCTGGCACAGCACTTGACCACATGACGAGACAAAGATGGACGGGGCTCGGGCAGAAAAAACGAGGAAAATGTCTGAGGTCCTCTGCTACACATTTACATAAATTATGTACACTTTCGGGAAACCGCTCCAACTGACCGGGAGAGAGTGCGAACGTAACCCTTTGCAGTGGTCGGGCTCCCCGAACATCCCAAAAATAGTCCCTTCCCGCCGGATGCCAGAGACGGCTTTTCCCATATCCTCTCGAGAAAATCGATAGGGAAAATTTAATTAAGTCTCATCCATGGCATCATTGTCCACTGTGACAATGGGGCCGAAAGACGTCTGACAAGTGAGCGGAGATTTTTTTGTCATAACAGGGACCTGGTCGAATTCCCTCAGGAGTACTCAGAAGGTGTACATGCGAATATAACTTCGGGGGAGGCGGCCTCCTCAACGGTGATGTACCTACCCCACTCCATCTTGCTGCTAACCGCAATCCATCCATGAAATACTTTTTGCCAAGTGCTGACAAAGGACCAGATGAAATTTATATCTCGTCTGGTCACTCGAATAATTGATGAGTCCTCTGGCGGCGCTGCCCCGGACAGATTTCTTCAATATTCTCGAGGGTGTGGGTGGTGACTTTACATCTCGGCGCAACGGCGGCGGCGGCGACTGTAAAGACTACAGTGGCCCGGTGGCGGACAAAGGGAAGGGGCCCTGCTCTAAAACAAACCGACAACGGAAATCGCCAGAAGGAGCATCATCCCTAGGACTTTCTTAAAATCGCTGAAATGCCGAGCGCCTGTCAGCTCCTTTATTCATTTTGCAATTTCATTTTCCTATTTTTCTGGTACGCTGTAGTTTGCACGTCCATCTGGCTGTCGGGCAAAGACACATATCTCCCATATTTCGGTCAAGCCGACGAACGGGTTGCGGGCGGTCTAGCCCCCGATGGATGTCTATTGTGGTCGGCATCCTTCTTCTGCATAAATATTTGCAGAATTGGAGACATGGGAGCTGGGAATTCTTACGTTTGAGTGTCACACACTATCCCTGTCCGCCTGGCTGACATCTTATGGATATACCGACCCCTCGTTCCGGGGCACCCCATATGTATGGCGGGATGGGGAAGCGTTCCAATTTTGGTCAACGTTATTTGTTTAGACTTTTCAAGTGTCGTGCATTATTCCTTCATTTTGGGGGATACCCCCCCCCCCCCAAACCCAGGCCGATGTCGACGGTCGAGAACCCCAACCGCCCCGTGACAGGACTCTGGGACGAAATGAAGGAGAGCACCCGATGCCTGAAGACTTTGAATCACATTTGAATTTTATTGGTTCGCCTGTCAAGCTGTTCGCAAAATAAATGGAGAGAAATCTTCGGAGGTGACGATGGATCGGGTTTTCGTGGTGCCAACAAAATGTTTTCCATTCTTGGAACGAAAGCGTGTCGTGTCATGTTTCCCTGCAATAAAATCGAAAGCTTTGGGACTTGGAAAAGGTTTCGTCCATGTGACGACTGAGGATTAAAAAATTTAATTAAACTGAAACGCAATTGGGACAGAGAACATTGATTAGATCTTCCGGGAAGTTTTTACAATGAATCAAACAATAATAACAATAAAATAAAACAGATTAGTTAATCGTTGATTTGTAGAAAAAGTAGTTTCCTAAGGCTTTTACGTATTTAGAATTCTATAACACTTGAACCCTATCTCTTTTTCCATGGCAAGCTTTAAATGTGGGAGCATAGAATACAAGTTACGTTATTTAAATACAAGAAAGAAAATTCGTTTTCCTCAAAACAACGTCTATAATCTCCCAAAAACGTTTACTCAATAGTTGCGTTTTTGTCACTTCGGTTTGGATCCACGTTAAGCAGATTTTTCATAGAATTGAAATTTATAGTTACCCATATTATTTAAACAAACTTTGCGCCAAATATGTAAACTGAACCAGATAGAAAAATGAAAAAACAACACAGCTTTAACTCATTCAGTTTTAGATAGAAAGTCAAATTTATACCCATTTAAATAGCTTCTTTATAAACTTACTGAGATTACAAAATTGCATGGAGACTTTAAAAACTTTTTTAACTTACATTTTTGACTCATTCATAAATATTTTTCCAATAAATACACAATAATAAAAAATTTACTTAACTCAATTAGTCTTTTAACAAAATTTTAAAATTGAATGTATCTGGCAACCCGGATCTATCAAAAGAATGTCAAGAAAATGATGAGATACGGACTTTCTGGGGAAACTCCATGAATTGATCCTGAAAATTTCACCAAAAACATTCACAAGGAGCATAGATAAGCTCCTTGCGGATCCGACGCGCAAAAGACAAAGGGACAACCGTCTCATGAAAAATAATGCACCCTCGATGGCATTAAAAGAACCTTCTCAAGTGGGAAGAGAGGGGGTGGAAAGGTTAGTCTAGGGTGGGGAGATGGGGATATCGCCAAATAGTCAGCCTGGCAACTTGGTACAGCGCTGCACACTCGTCAGCTGGGCAAAACACCGTCAGTTTTCTTCCGAAATGTTTTCAGGGCGAAAGAAATTTTACAGGGGGGGGGGGGGGGGGGAGTAAAATAGTTGGGTGGGTAAAGGGTCCCGGTCCCGGCCCCATCAATTCCTGCGACGTTGTATGCAACAGTGCTGCAAGGATACCCGGGTCGCTCTCAAAACTCACCCTTAGTTCCACCTAACCCCCCACAGCCTTGATACAGCCGGAATTCCAGTTGAACCCGAAGTGGGTGGCAGGGTTCGGGTTAATTCACCCGGGGGGAGGTTGAGGCAAAAATTTCTGACATGTCTTTGAGTGAAGGGTGAAGACTGGTTGACGTAATGTCGAGACATTGGGGGAGCTTTTTGTGTTCGGCGTCGCCGGTGTATGGGTGCGGGTCGGATCTCAAAGGGTTTTACAGGGGTTGAGCGGGGATAGGTGAAATTTCGTATTCAGGGTTTGTTGCCTGTGTGGTGCTTTAATGCAGCTAGGGGACTACTTCAGATAAAATCTTAAAACTCTTCGAAATTGCATTGCTTCGCCTCCACTCAGGCGGGACGGCGGCGGCGTCTTTGCGAGGTTATTTTTATGCGGCATAAATATTTCCTAAGCCTGTCACCTCTGCTTGAATTTCAATGATTGCAACCTTTACAAATTTTCGGGAAAGTAAATTTATCCCATCCCATCGCAGGTGGGAAGAAGAACGGACTGCAGTCCTCCGTCCAGGGAGGCGAAAGGATTCGTAAAGAAGGGGATCGGTTCCAACGTAAGTTATCACTGCGAACCCGAAGCCCGGCAAGCGAAAAAGTTATGAGGGAAGGGACAAAGGCGAAGACGACCCCCGGCATCCGGTCAGTGGTTTATTGATTGAAATTTCTCTGCTTAGTCCCCCACTAACGGAAGTGTGGAAAAGAGGAAAATTTCGTATGATCCCAACCCGGACAGCACATACCCGACAGAATCTTAAACCCAGCAGTTGGATAATGACACTCACTAGTCGTCGGCGACGGTCCGCCCCCTCCTACGCCTCCTGTTTTCCAACCGGGCTAAACAAACTCTTAGTCTTGAAGGATTTAGCCCAGATGAAACAATTCCGGGGCAGGAATTCGTTCTGGATGCAGGGGGTTAACGAAGCGTAGTTAAAGGGGGTCCAAGTTTCCTGCTGAGATTCTGAAGGTTAAGCTGGACCACCTTTTCTCTACCACCTCCATTTCCACCCACGCTTTGATAGTATGGCAGTAGGAAAATCCGCCTCGTTTGAAGTAAGAACGATTGACAGACGTCTAAGTTACGGAGGTGTGATGCAGTTAGCATAAATCGCTCCGGTTATACTATGACGGGAGGTGGGTCCGAGTTTTGGGGCCAAGGTTAGGGGAGGGATGTATGTTTTGCGAATAAATTTCTGAAGTGCCATGTTGGACTAAAAGGCAAATCATGTTCGACGTGCTTGGTCCTCAGAGGAGATGAACGGTTTGCTTGAGAGAACAATTCCCTGACTTATTTCAGGATCACTGCTCCAGTGATCAGGGAGGAGTTTGCATATTTTCTTATAGGGCCAGTGGGAAACATTGATTTTGTATTGATGCGAATTGCGCACGGTTTTCATATTAAAAGTTTTTTTTAGTTTTTCATACAATAATTAAAAAAAAAGGGCCACTTAAATAAATAAACGAAGAATCACTACGATGTTTATCTATTTTTCAATATAGCTAGGTTGATGCGACTATGTGAATCATAGGAAGATACATTTAAACCATTTCTTGGCCAATATATTACACCACGTAGCACAAAAGCCCGCCCTTATATGTGGGATTTGAGCTCACAGCCTCTGGGATGGTAGTGGAATGCTAACAACTGATCTACCAGAGGCCTTCGTTGAATAAAACTTTTATATGATTGGTTGAAAGTGAAGTAGTACCAATAAAATTCAAACATTCTCAGATAAGATGCTTTAAGCTCTAATTTAAATCGGTAGTACCATAAATAAAAGAAAAAAGCATAAAGATAACATGTTGATTCAATTGGTGTATATCAATCTTGCTTTTTGGTAGTTAACAATTTTAAACTATAATAAAAGTACAGTCAGTCAGTCCGAAAAAAGAAATCTTAGGAAGGAGCAAAATAAAATATACGAAATGTATGCAAACCTGTAAATTCGTTCTATTTTAAATTAAATTTCCTTAAAATGTCCCTGTTATAAAGAGGTTTCATTAAATTGTGCATTGTTGCATTAATTCCTATAGAATTCATATTGCAAAATTTATTCACCGCTTAAATTAAAAAGAATCTTCGAAAATTCTGCAGACATACCTGAAAATAAAAAGAAACTCGATAAAAAATTTCAGTCTGTCTCTTTTGTCGTAAGAATTTGAATATTAATTAAAAATCAATATCGTCAACAATGCCTTTGAAGATCGCCTCTCTATCCCAACTATCCATGCCCAACCCTCGTCGGTCCTAATTCTGAAAATCCCTGAAAATAGTAACGAATAAATTTCCCTCAAAATCGTAATGGAGTCATCGGAGAAGTTCACTACTTCCTTAGCCCAGAAAAGTTGATGTCACATCCAATCTCAATCGATCTCTGCTGAAACGTCCACCACTGGGACAGCGGTGACAGCAGCATCAATGTTAGCGCTCCGACTACAGTGTCCCATTATATTCCAGGAGCCTTCGTCTTGCGAAAGGGGCAGCTGTGGCAACCGTTGGGGGTAGTGTTGATAATAGAGCAGTGGGGGATAGAAGAAGATGCTGGTGCTAAAGTGCACGGCGACCGATGGCGTTGGGGGGGGAGGGGGGAGGGACTTTGGCAAATCGTCTTGAATGCAAAAGTTGTTGCCTTCAGAAGCGCTACTGTGGAAAATGATTTCGTCTTCTCGACAGTGCGGCGCGGCGACGGGCGTCCACACAAAATTCATTCGAAGGCCCACCATCGCCATCCTTTCTTTATTTCGCGATACCTTCTTCTTTATATTGGAGGTGGGAATGCGCTCCTTACATCACCAAGTCTGATCATCTTCCCTTACCCTCAATGTCCCCTTTCACATTCCCCACAACCATAGTCCAACCAGCTCAAAACCACCCACACGCTGCAGTGTCATTCATCTTTCAATTTCTCTTGTTTTTTTGGTTTTTCCTTGTTTTCTATGTTGCCTTCTGTTTCGTTCCTCATTTTCTTTGACACTTTTCCAATCAATTTTCCTGTTCGCTCCAAAGTTCAGGAAAGACGATAGTCTCAGTCGTTGTGAAAGGAAATGACACGACGGAGAAAAGAAGCCGTTTCTTGAAACGCAAGGCAAGGGATGGAGGGGGGACCAGAATCCATGGATGCATCTGGCCTGTCAGACCTAAGATGAAAAACGGAATAGCATTCATTTGAGCCTACAAAAGCTCACCGCCGAAATTTGTAGACGACAGAAGGTTCTTGAAGGATTATTGCCTTAGAGTGGAGGGAAAGGTGGAAAAGAAGGGGGCAGATGAACGCGATCTTGAGCAAATAGATGATTTTTGGGATTTTTTGTAATTTTAGGGTAGAAGTCCTTGTAGAGTCCTGTTCAATGATTTGTCGATTTGTCTGTTATGTTAGGGTAGTTTTTCTTCATAAAATTTATACGGTTTCAAAATGCCGAAACCAAGATAAAAATTAGTACTTGGGGGTGATTTGGAGATGTTAATTATGTGATTATTTCGCATTTTAACAATTGTAATTGAAATCTCACTTCAAAATAAAAACACTACTTTACTCTTAAATTAAGCAGGTGCATGCATTGTTAACGCTAACGGCTGCCTAAAAGAAGTTTGGCCAGAATAATACCTTCATTTTGATTCTAAATCGCTTGTCAATTGTACAAAACAAGTGGAAGTTGCAAATTTTTTGTTTTCTTAAGGGCTTCAACTGCAGCAAATCGACAACTTGTTGCACAACCGATTTACCCCTTCATAAAATAGCCCTTTAGCCCTGAATGGCACCGGATCCTGGTATTAGCTGGACGTCATCTTCGGACGAAACGGCCGCCACAATCCACCCAGCATCCGGCCACCGTCATCCCATCCAATTTGAACGCACGCTTGAGCATATCCTTGCTCGAGGACAAATTAAAATTGAGACCTTGTCGTCTACTGGGAGAAATTCATGAGCGACTGAGCAGGAAAAAAGCCCTGTAATGAAAGAAAATCTCCGGGACGGAAGAGGGGTGATGATGGAGGAGGCTAAAGCTGAGGCACAGGCAAAGGCAGAGGTAGGCGGGGGTTGATGGAAGGATTTTCACAATCGGATGACTAAACAAACGCTGGAAAAAAAAGGACACCGCTAAGCTGGCGGCGGGGGCTGCGGAGTGACAGGCCAAATCACTGCCTCTGACAATCGGAGTATCAGAAAAGAGGAGACATCAGCCGACAAATACGTCCTGGCAGACTCTTAATCGTGTCATTTGCCAGATGTCTCCATCCCCACCACACACAGCATAATCAGGGAATCGGGAGCAAATGGCAAGGGCACCGGGCGGTATATGCATGTGTGCGCTCGTGCCCTATGCGTCCATCCCCTCCCCATGCCTAAACAAAATGCCAGGGGATACGTGGCGCTGTTATCGGCCTCGTATATCCCAATCCAACCCCTGCCCTGTCACCCTGTGCTCTTCTGTGACAAAGCCGCCCTAATCCCTGTCTATGACAGTGACATCACTTTGATGGGTAACCAAAAATGTTTTCGTGTCGTGTTTGCATGTGACAAATGCCATGAGCGGAAGAAGAAACGGCGGCACTTCCCCGCTGATGGCGGGCGTGTATACGCCCGGTGCTTCAGCTCAAAGGGCTCCGCTGGGCTGATAAAAACACACACTACAGCTCGCCGAGAGGATAACGCCGCACAAACGCGCGGCTCATTGAGGAAGAACCGAATTTCGGGTGGATAAGGTAAGGAAATGGTCGTCCTTCCCGTGCAGCCCGGGTTAAGAGGATCTATCCTGCTACCCATTGGCGTAACAACGCCCTTTATCTGAGGGGCAGATAAGCATTAGCTCTAGTCGCAAAGTAATGATCTGTTCAATCGAATTTGATTCTCTATTTGTTGTTGTGTGTAATAGGGCCTACAAAAGTAGAGATAATAACCGCATATAGTAAGACGTGTTCTTGTAAAACGTTTACTAGACGGACGTAGTAAAATTTAATGTTCTTATAAATTGAAATGAAAAATCAGCAAACGCGGAAGTTAAATTGATGCTACTGTCTCGTCTATCGTAAGAAAACTATTTTTGGTTTATTATGAATGATACCTACCACTTTTAACCAACAGCTCTGGTGGGAATCGAATCTACAACGTCTATAGTACCTAGTTGACTCGCCGACAACTCATCTCACAAGTAATTGAATTATTAAGACCCAAACAAGTGACAACATTTTACTAAAATTTTACTTATCGCCAAAATCAATAAAAGTTAAAGTCAAATTCGAAAGAAAGTAACTAAAGTTTATCTGCTGAAATAGAATTGATTTATAATTTAAATAAAATAAAACCCCATAATTCATTCGAGAAATTTAACTATGCAAAGACCTTAGTAAAGTAATCTTTTAGAAAAATAGCTTCGCCAAAAGTAGACCACAAATATCAAAACACAGAGAACACATTTCAAAAAATTTTACAATATATTCAAAATAAAAGTTTTAAACAGTCAAACAGTTTTTTTTCGAGGGATTTATGAGGATTGGGCAATAAAATATAAAACAGAAACATTAGCAACTATTTCTGATACTAGCAGCAGAAGTAGCCTTGGCTCGTAGCCGAGGTGATGGTTGGAAAATATTTCGAACAGTCGTCGCCACTTGAAAACACCCACTTATCTGGGTAAATGTTCGAAATATTTTAAAATATAAATGAAAACCCCCGGCCGCCCCTACGGGCCGCAAAAACACAGGGCATTTGAAAATATTTGCCCCTATATTAAGCGCCCCGGGTCTCTCATATTCTGGACTCTGTAGGGAAGAGATGGGAGGGGGCCACCGACGGCGGCGGCAGTGATTTGGCTACATTTCATCAGGTTCGGTCTCGCGGCAGCAGCCACCGCCACATGCACAGATAACAATAATTTCTGCTGATGATGGTTATGTTTGTACTCTCATCGCATTGTCAATAATTTAGGGATGAAGGGGTTTGTGTTTGGCATGCAAAAGGACCCTGTTACCTTGGGTGGGGGGGGAGGTGGGCGGCCGTCCACATGCATATACATACATCAGGGAATGCGCCCCAGCCCAGGATTGGGGCCAGCAAGTCCATCAAAGCGCCCCAAAAGTCCAGTCATCGACGTTGGTGCACACGTATTAGAGCCACCCCTCTTTGCTGGAGATTGGGGCCACACAGGGGAGGTGCGGAGGATCCTGGGACCGCCATAACAAGTTTTTCGGCGTGGTATCATGGCCTGTGACCGTTTCGGCCTGTTTCAAAATTTTAACAAAACTGCAAAATTATGATTATGACAAAACATGGCGAGGCTGGTTAATCGCATTACATGTTAATGAAGTGGAAAATTTATGGTCCGGGCGAACATGCCTAAATGAACTAGGACAACGGCCCGCTACACTTGCAGTTCCAGACCCGATTGGGATTGGGCCGGGGCCAGGGCTCGGCCGAGTTGCCGCAGGGCAGGACACACTAATGATAGTCAATAGCCATTCCTCCGGCCTTGATTTGCTTTGCTCAAGATTTCAATAAAACTCGGCACAGGTACTATGCACCCATAAGACTAAGGAGGGGCGACCGGGTACGGGTGGCCCTTCGATCGGTCTGGGTGCTTCGCAGTGACAAGCGGAGGAACACTCATCGAGATCTGGTGGAATAATACGATGCATCGGTCTGCAGCCGCAAGACCGACAACAGTCGTCACCCGGAGATGACCAAATTAATCGAGAAATTTAGTCCATTCATTGGGTGTCTTCGGAATTTATGGACTGGCCGGGCCCCATCACGGCCATCGACGCATATAAATTAGACCTCCGCCGTATCTGCATCCCATTAGCCCGAAACAAGTCGTCGTCGTTGTCGTCGTCGGCGGCTGGCGTCCGCTGTGGGAATCTTACGAGAATACTATGTGCCCGTGGGGCGAGGAATGCGGCCCTTTTTCGATTTATTAAGTGAGATTCCTGCAATCCTTATCATTTGGGGCTCCGCTCCCTGTCAACCCTGCGATTTGAATAGAGAGACCGGAACCCCGATTTTTATTTCTTTGGCGGCTTTATAAAAGAAATAGATATCGCATAATTCACTACGAACCTCATCTTTATAAATAATATACGAGTGTTAAATTGCGTACATCATTCAGAGCGACAAGATTCAAAATCTCACTTTTTCACTCAATAAAATTGTTTTTGAGTTAGCATCAAAGCTCCCGCCATAAACACTTCGCTTTATGCCTTGTCATGTCTTTGGTTCCATTACTTTTTTCAATGCTTTTATATTTAAATTTAAATTTTACAAGATATAGAAGCCATTTATCAATTTATAGGCTTGTTAAAATGAAATGAGCTACTTTTTAGAGTCATTCTCATGCTTATTTATTCTTTCATTTAGAAAAATAGAAATTATTCAAAGTAGTTTTGGTATAGTTAATCATTTTTATTGAATAACGAAGGAATTTGTATTACATTGAATATATCTTTAATTATTTTTCGAATTAAATTACGTATAAAATACTGAAATGAATTGAATGTATTTGAGTTTGAGTTTTTAAGATTATAAGATTAGGCTCTGCGCAAAATAAATTTCATCTCTCATCAAATCTCTTTCCCCTTTTAAGTTCAGCTATCCAGACATCGAGATTTTTTCCTTTCAAAGTTATTGAATTTTTATGCCCTTAAGGATGTTGGACGGAATTTAAAACTCTCAGCCGAAACTAAAAGGCGACCGCCTCAATTAAGTTTGTCCATCCCACACCTTCTTCTCCACCCCCTCTGTCAAATGTTTGCCGGACTTATTTTCAACATCAGAAGAGGAATTTTATATCAAACAGCTTCAAAAAAAAAAAATTTATAAACATAACAGAGAATGCTGTAGAAGAGCCCAGCTGGGCCAAGCGGTGACGTCGTTGAAATCAGAGTGGGGTGAAAATGGGATGGGTTGGGAGGGGAGGGGCAAAATCCCAGAGGATGGCTGGCGATGTACTTTTTGAATAACTTGTCAAAGGCTGACACTTTTCACTAAAAAGAGTCCACTACAGCGCTTTTAGAGGACGCTCCGTCGTCTCAAGTCCTGTCACATCAGCACCGCACACAGGCGAGATAAAGTAGACATCCCCTGGACCAAAAATAAATAATAAAAAAAAAAAATAATAAAATAAAAGTAAAAAAAAAAAAAAGTAGCACCAGCTCGAGGCGGCGATACGTCTGCGATTTATAGGAAGCGCAGGAAGCCTCTGCACGTCCATTTGTCGGGCGTGACAGACACGTTCCTCCACGGACGGTTCGCACGGGGCCCCAACCACCGGAGGAGACCAGAATTGAACTCAGAAAGAGCCATAAATGCTGGCCGTCATTGAAAATAGGTTTTCCATCAAAAGTTATAAGGGAGCGGCGAAATAAAAATAAACTGAGAAATATTACCACTGTGACACTGGCCAGATTGAGCGGCCGGAATGCCCGGGGGAGCTCCGGGACCACGGTCAGGAGCAGGAACACCCGACGTCAGCCGCCAGTCCGGTCGAAACTTTAGTTTAATTCTCTGACGCAAACTTCCTTCAAAGAAGGATCAAAGACTGGAGAGGGGATATCGTAGGATGGTAGGGGATAGGGAGTAGTGGGCGGTGCGGTCCAGACGCTTTGGTCCTGTGATGGGGTTCGGGCTGTCGCCTTTTAAAACATTTGACAGCAACGTACATGTCCATCGATTATGGTCAAAACTCTATGGAGGCATTCTGGATGGCATCGGCCAGCTGTCGATCTCTCCAGCTTCTCTGTTTCTAGTTCCGAAGGAAAAACAAAAAAAAAAAAAACTTTTCTGGATAACGACGACTACGATGAACGTCCGCTTGGTGTCCTGCTATTTATTTTAAAAGAAGAATCTCAAGGAAATTGACAAAAATTTGAAGTGTGACACTGGACAAATGGAAGTCCTTACAAATTTGTGAGGGACAGGTTCGACAGATTCGACATTCATGAAAAACTCCAATTAACTCAGGTCAGCCAATTTGGAGATTTACTTGAAAAGACAAAAACACTTTAAAATTGTTTTGTATAAATTTAAATGCAATCGTCAATATTTTCAGCATTTACTCAATTAAACTAATTTGCTGTAGTTTGTAATTAAATTTTTCTCTTTCCCCTCTTATAAAATGATTTTACTTTTTACTGAGTTCAATAAAAAGTAAACATATTTTGGGCGAGCTCCATCCTAATAAAAACAATTTCCTTAAAGAATACACAAGAGTTATTCGTTCTCTATGAATCATTACAAAAAATTGCAGTTCACTATTTTCTTTATTATTATTTTAATTACGTTATTCGTAAATTTTGCTTTCTAAAGACCTAAACTACAATCGACTAAATTAGACGACTAACAAAATTTAAGTGTAAGATTTACAAAAAAATCCAATATTGTTGAAAACGATAACTAAAACAGTAATAATTAGATTATAAGTCTCTTGTATGAAACTTGTTATTTAAATAACTCACGTATTCAATTATACTATTGTTAATTTATTTTTAACCCCTTAAGGCTCGGTCCCGCGGAAAATTTAAATTAACCAAAGTTCTGTCCGTTTTTGAAGAGGAAGAAAATGATACAATTTTTAACATATTTAACTAAATTTATTGCACGATATAATTTCCATCGTTCCTTATGACTTCTTCCCAGCAGGATGGCAATTTATAAAATTTATTTTTGAAGAAAATCTTTGGATGCGAAAAACTACAGCAGCACTACTTTAAAAGTAAACGTTTTCTTCATTTTTTATTTTTTTTCTCATCAAATAATTTTGTAAAGAAAGGAATAGGTGAAAATCTGATGGTTAAGATCTGGGGTGTATGGTCGATGCGAAAGAATTTCCCATCCTAGCTCTGAGATTTTCTGGCGAGTTGCCAAAGCAGCATGTGGTCTAGCATTATCGTGATGCAGTATGATTTCCTTCCTGTTGAATATTGTGAGCCTTTTTTCTTGGAGTATTTTGTTAACTCGTCCATTTGTTGACTGTATTTCTCCAAATTTAGCTTTTTCTTGGGTTCCAAAAGCTTATAGCGGATTGGATCTTGCATGTCCCACCAGCTCGGTGTAGAGGTGAAGAAGGTATGTTTTCCGGGTTCACCCTGTTTTCCTTACGATGTTTTCATATATAATCCATTTTTCATCATTTCATCTATCATGGACTTAAAAATGTCGTCATCAACCACAAATGGCCGCCCAGAGCGTGGCTTATCACTAAGGCTGAAATCACCTGCTTTAAATGTTTGCAACCATCTCCTACACGTTCTGTCCGAAACAGCATCTTCACCAAAACTTTTAACAAATTTCGACACGCTGACAATGACATGAGTTATCTTTGGTGTAGTTAATTTCGAAGGGAACATAATAAATGCAATTATAAAGATATACAGCCACATATAACTCAAACGAACATATCTAAATATATTCAAATTTGAAACGAAATTATCGGACAGAACTTTCCGGTACACCGGTATATGAATTCTATTAAAAAGTAGTGTTTTTAATGCTTACGATCAATTCCAATTTTTAGCTGTTTTTCTTCATTCATAGTTAATAATAAGTTAAATTTATTGATGCTACAGTTAAATTTTCCAGACGAGCTGATTACTTAGTAAATCCAGGCATAATCTTGCGAATATACCTAATATGAAATTTTTTAACGACAATTTATCTGAAGACCCTAGTGATATTGAGATCTATGATAGTGATTCCGATGTATTTTCTTTCAATAACTCCTGGAATGCATCATGCATTCTACCAAATTCATGAAAGTTTCATCAAAATTGATTCATATATAAAAAAATAGTTATAATGATTTTTGTAAATTTTGGTAAGACGTGAAATTTTGCGCAAAAATATGCGGTTCTTCACGTAGATAAACATACCTCAAAATATTTATTAACAGTCTTTAAAGTGTTAATAAAAATTTGTTTTAAACCACTCCAATGTATGTATAACTCTATCACATACCTTATTTCTAAATATAACGAAACTGGTCCTGGCGTTACACGAATGATATTTACATATTATTGTGATTAAAATCCATAAAAAAGTATGCGACTTTCTATCAGGAAACAGTAAAATATCAAAAAATAAAAAATTAATTGCAAAAAACTAACAATTTTCGCATACTATTCGTGTATTCAAAATCGATATATGTGGTAAAATCGGTTTATGTTAAATTAACGAGAATCGAATTGTTATTTTCTTGAATTTAATTTGTTTATTCGTTTTCGTATGGTATAACTAACAACTCACTAACGGATGTCATTTAGAGTTTTTGTATATTTGTTTTAAATTTTGCCGGAAGACGTTTAGAATTTTTATTCATGAACCAGTGTATTAATTTTTTTTTATTACTACCGAATGTATTTGGTTAAATATGTCCCATCATACATAAAAAGCTAAGCAAAAAAATAGGATTTAGCCCAAGGTACTATGTATGTCTTATTAACTTAGCATTAAGTTCTTTTATATCTCTTGTACTTCTCAGAAAGTTATAGTTATAGTAACAGAAAATTAAATGGTACTAATTTATCTACTTAATAACAAATAATTAGATTTTCTAACGACAACCCTAGAAATTAAATTAAATTAAATTAAAGTAAATTAATTTCAGAACGTGGTGTCGGCTCTTTAACGTTATTAAATAAAATTTCTTATTTTTCAGAGTGTAGTCAAATGGAAGTGCTTAAATCTTCCCTTTCCCCTATAGCCCTAACATCACAAACATTTTCCTGACCAAGTTCAGTTTGTTGAGCTCGCAAAAAAGTGCAACCATCAAAAAACAATTTCAGTTCGGGTGTGCCCTTTTTTAACAGTCGACCTCTCACCGATCTCCTCGAACCTCCCTGACCCACCTGAACTTGTGTAAGCTAGCCGGGGCTGCTCATAATGCCCGCAATCAGTTCACGTGAACTGCATTTCAAGGGCTGCAATCAGATTTTCCGCTTTGTAAGCCCACCCACACTGACAAACCTGAGCCCCATCACCTTCACATCCCAGTCCTTCCTCGCCTTTTATTATAAAATTTACAACAGCGAATTTTTCGGCAATAAATTAAGTTCTCATAACGTAATAAAACCCCCCCGCGCGGCAGCCCACAGTGAACAATCGCACTCGTTTGAGGACAAATAGATAGACGACGACGGACATGAGTTATGCCTGCGTTTTTGGAATTTAGCACGGCGGTACAGGACTCATCCGGAGCCCGGCAAGTATTTGAGTATTGGGCTCCCCCGCACGGCTGATAGTTAGTTATATGAAACATAACGATCAGGGGGTTGCCTGGACGGACGGGATAGTCAGGGGCCGCATTAGCTGATAGTGTGGGATTAGCGGTGATGTGTACATGGAAATCCGTCAGCGGGAAGGTCGCTGCGGTTTTCCCGGACTGACTGAGGCCGCTCCGCCCCGCAACGAGACATCCTCTACCTGACCAAAGTTATGGGGACTTTTCTGACTGACTGCCGTCGTGTGTGACAAACAGCGTTACGTGACTTTTAAGTATTTGTCATCGCGTAATCATGGACAAATGAATGGGGAAGATATAAATAATAATATAACGGTAGGTGTGCGGTGCGGGGATCACTGCAACTGCATTCGCGGACTGTGATTTAATAATAAACGATAGGGGGAAGCCAGGCCCAAGGAGTTGTGCAATACCTCGTTATGTAACGTTTGAGGTGAAGTTTCGTTTTGCGGAGTACGACCGTCACTCGGCGGTAAGCAAATATGTCAAATGTCGGCGAGTGCCCGATTGATTCGCTTCACGATATTCAAATTGCAAAGTAACAAACACAATTTTTCGAAATGTGACACTATCCCTGGGTGCATTTGTCAGAAGGTAATATATCATAACTTTTGAGGTCGAAACTATTCTTAAATTAGTCCAGTAAGGGTGGAAATTATAAATAGATCCAATAGACTGGTTGCCTTTAAAGAAAATTATTCGAAAAGAAAAGAATTAGAGTACCTACACATCAAATAAGCGAAATTAGGTGACATTTAGAAGGAACCTACTGTAACAGATTTACAGATTGATTATTTTGTAGGATTCTATACCATAAGAAAAAGGAATAAAATAAAAATTAGGCAACTCCCAAATTAGGGTCTAAAACTAAAATTACGAAATAAGCTAAGTTAAAAAATTTATAAGAAAACTAAAGTAAAGTTTCTTAGTTTAGGATTGGGGCCTCTGATAGTTCAGTTGTTAGCGCGCTGTCCTACCGTCCCAGAGGCTGTGGGTTCGAATCCCACGAATAAGCATGGTCCCCTGCGCTACGTGGTAACACAATGGGCCAAAATTGGCCTAAGTGTGCCTTTCTAGGCAGCCACAGCAACCTACCTACCTACCTACCTAGTTTAGGATTATTTGGTTTATGATTTTAAATATTTTCTAATTGGATTAAAAAAAAAAAAAACACTACTAATTTCGCACAAAGAAATATGCAACGTGTACGGCGAAGATGCTGGATTAACTGAGCATGTTTAGCAAAAATAGTTCAAAAAGCTCTTGCACCATCCGATTTTCAGTTGTTCTTGTCTCTGAAATCTCCATTAACCACTTCAGGGACGAATTTTTTAAAGATTGAAAAAATAACTCTAAATTTTGCTTGATTACATTTTCACTTATATTTTTATCAAGAGCTTTTCAGAATGGCAAATGCTATTATTACAAAAATAACAAAACCTAATTTTACAAATTATGTCGTTAAAATAAACCAATAACTAAAACTAATTAAATTTTACACAATTGGTAATTTTTCAATAAACGAAAAAGAAATCTTGGAACAATCAGAGGTATTTTTGAAATATGAAATTATAGCGGTGAGTTTCAAGTAGAATAAAAAATATTATCCGTGCTGCTATACTACAAAGTTTTTGGCTTTATTGGTAAAAAATAATTGTAAATTTTCATAACAGATTTTAATATTTTATTTTAATTTGAGTAATTTTAATATCTAAAAAACTAAACGTACACATACCATATGTGCCAGTATCCCTGAAAAGGTTAAAGGAAAATCATTTGCTAATTTAGATGCTCTAGGTAGTTCTATATGACCGGAATTAAAAACTTACCGGAAAGATGGCAAAATATCATTGAGAGCGTCAATTTATTATTGATTAAAGTTAAGTAACAACATTTTTGTATTTTATTTCATATAGAAAAAAAACGAAACAAAATTCATAAAGTATAAAACCACCATAGATCTCACCTTTAGAATTAATCAAAATCGTGTGACAAACTTCGAATACACAATGAGTTTAGACATGCACCGAAAAAGTTATGGAAAAAAAATCAGTTGAATTAAAGGAAATTTCAGTAATCCACAAATTTCGTTAGAATTGCTACTATTAAAAAAAATATACTAAAATATCAGGACTTTTAACAATAGACAACTTTCCGGTATTTTCAGTTAAAATGAAAAATAATTAAAATAATTTACAGAACCCCGTCTAAGTAAATTTCACTAGAAAGCATTCTTAGTGGGTATAATGTTGAATATCACTCTGTTTAAAATTAAAATTTGATCATCCCCAATTGTACGTGAATTTCCTGAGTTTCAGAAAAAAAGTTTTATTGAGTAGTTACATAGAAAAGTTGTATTAATAAAAATATACCACTTTCAAGAGACACTTCACACTTTTCAATAAATTTTTAAAGTATCAAAATTAAGAACAAAGTATTAGGAAAACATATCAATCAACAAATATCAAGTAATTCCTTATTACGTTTATGAAATAGTTTAATATTAAGTTTACATTTTACTGCATATCTTCGCCAGCAATTGCCTTAGGTATCTCCGATTCCACATTCTTAAAAGAGTTATAAAAATTATGAGAAATGATGCCCCCTTCAGTAAGATCTAGTAATGTATTTCTTCGTAGTCACTAAATAAGGAAGAAATGTAATCTTGAAAACAGCAATGAATATTGAGAAAATTAAATTTAGAATTTAATAATACGTGTAATTCTAAGCTCTCATTATATCCAATTTTTTTTCACCTCATTCACGCATGCTTAATCCGATTGAGCATTTTAATAAGTGACAAAAATTGAAGAAAAACCTTAGTGATCCTTAGGTTAATAGTAGTTCTTATTGAAGAGGGCATACATGACATCACTCCTAAGAAGATTCCTAAAGCAATTGCTGATGAAGATATGCAATAAATGTACACTTAATATTAAAAAATTAATTAATCGTAAGGATACACATTACTTGAATTGGGGTACTTGGATTTGAACTACGATACTTTTTGCTTGAATAAAAATGTACTTTTTATACGAATTCTAACATTGTGTTTTTACATTTGATACTTTAAAAATAAATTACGATACTTTTAAAATCAAATCTAATACTGTTTTCATTGAAAAGCATAACGTATCTCTTGAAATTCGAATATAATTTAGGACTTGAAAAGAAGACAAACTTGTAGTTGTAGGTAACTACCAGAAAAATATCTCGTTACGCAGAAAAATGTCACAATTTGAATGCAATGTAAACAATTATTTCAGTGCGGTAGTTAAAGTGCACTCTAAACCATAATGTCCTACTTTGATAGTGCAATATAAATAAAGAGAATGAAAGTATCTAAGATAGCTTTATTGGATGCGTCCAATCAACTTGAGATGCAAATAATCGCACTTTGAGCCAACCTAAAGTGCATTGGTTGCATAAAAAAAGGGTAGAAAAAAATAAAAGAAAATAAAAAAACGTAAAAAACAAAGACACGACTCAAGCAAAGTGCTTACGGCGCCAGAGCGGAGAAGGAAGTGAGTTGCATATGCGCCAATCCAATTAACCGCAAATGAGGATGGACCATCCTGAAGCGCCATTAGTGCAACAATTATATGACGTGTCACCCAAGAAGTTCCCCATAAAGAGAATGACAAACAAACAGAATGTGACAGAATCAGGAGCAGCAGACAAGCCGGCCCGACGGCATGCATGCTGCTTCTACCTGGAGCGGTGTCCAGGTCCACCCACCTGGACGCTGCCGCCACTACCAACCCTTCAGCTCCATCAGGAGCTACAGAGTCCGTCTTTTAGGTATGCACATCTGCTGACCAGCAGCCCCCTTTTCCCGTTCCCCAATTCCGTGATCCTGCTAGCACGGGATGAGGGGCTACGGAGGAGTGGGTATGGTCGCTCGGGACAAGTTTCACGGCAGCAAGTTGAAAGTAAGCTTGAAAGGGATTCGTGCAACTTCGGATGAAGTTGATGTCTCCTCTGTCCACACCAATTTTCGGCTCTTGAAGGTAAAAGGGGGGCGGCCGGGTGGCAGCTTTTTGTTAAGCAGATGTGATGCTCTCAGACTGGAATTTTCTGCAGATTTTATGCCCTCAAGTAATGCGAATAAAAGTCAAATGCAGGCGAGCTCTGGAAGAGGTAAATTGTTTAGGATAAACCCTGTAGGGTCGCCGCCCGGCAGGAACCCTCTGCGGAGTGCATCTCCCGGTAATTTTAATTAATCAGGAAAAATGTTCGATTCGATTTGCGTTAGTTAAAGGGAGTGCCTCAGAACGTGGGTGGCTGGGTAATAGTCCGGTTTACTGGTCCAACACTTCCAACTTAAGGTTGTATTACTGAGCCCCAGATTTGAAAGACTGACCGCAACTACCCGGTCCATGGCCGGTCCTTAAGATCTGCGAACAGTGACAAATCACCTGAAATTAAGCGCGTGGATTACGATTTGTAAAAAGTACTGAAAGCGGTGCACCATTACGCCATTCAGAGCGGCGATTTTCGTTATTAAATGCGCACAGGAAACAATATCCAGTCGACAATTTATCAGAAATGGATAAAAATTCGAGTAGGGAAAAAAGTCGGCAAGTGCAATAAAAATAAAGCACGAACACGCGCAAAATAAGTAATAGTTGGGCTTTGTGACGGAATTATGAGGCTTACGGGGGTGATTTATGGGCCTCACATTTGCAGGCATGAGCCAGTGGCCACTGGACCAGCGGCCGGGCCCACTATGTTGTGACATTAATCTGCGAATATGCGGCCCGAGAACTCTACAGAATTATTAAATGCAGTGTGCATCGGGTAGAGCATACAGTTTTATTTAGCGCGTCGCGGATATCATAGGGGCTTGTCAAATCAAAATGAAATCCATCAAATTTAATTGTTCGCCAGCGTTTATGTCCACTCGTTCTGAACGGATCGATGGCATAAGGGAATATTTCAGAATGAACAGTGATGTTTTTTGGTTCATACCATACGTCTAAACTCTCCCAACATCGACAATTATTGTAGATATCTAAAAACGATACATTCTAAACTAAATGTCTTTAGAATTGACATAGGAAATAGAATAACATTTAGATGTATTTTAACCCTAGATTGTCGGAGCGAGCCAACTTGATTCATATACGTTTTATTCCTATATACATATATAGAAAACCTAACCTAACCTAACCTTTTAACCCTTCGTCTGTAATCCCAAGTCTTTCGTGTCCGAGCAAAAACTATTTAGGTATAAATAATTTTCTAGGAAGTGAAAAGATACAACTCGTAACCCCAGCTAACAGAACAGACACCTTATTGTACCCTTTTATAAAGTTGTTTTGAGCAAATCAAATTCGAGGCGGACACAAAAGACCTAGGTTTACAGACTGCGCATACTGAAAATAATTTTTGATAAAAACTAAATAAATAAATAAATAAAAACAAGTAATATTATACTAATTGCTAACAATTTATTGCCTATTTTACCTGTCCAAACTTAAGCATTTAATATTAAATAAATAAACCTAAATATCTTTTTTCGAAAAGCCGCATTATTAAATTTTAATTTGCTTTTGTTTTTATATTTCGATATTCTAATTTTTCAAAAAGTTACGATTTTACTTAATTTACTGTTTTTAACCGAGTTGTTCAAATTGTTTAACACTTCGACGAGCGCAAAATAAAACTTAAACGCTGTTTGCATTATTATTTTTAAAAAAATAAAAGCCGCACTTAGTAAAATTATAACATAACATTTTCAAAATATTTTCTAATATGCAACGAAACGCTGCACGAAGAGTACATGAAAGTTGTTCAGCTTTTTTCTTCGCAGCGGACCATACTCGGCATGCTCTACGGAAATTTATTATAAACATAGTAAAGCTAAGTTCAACAAATGGAAATGTGGATATTTATTTTTTGAAAAAAACACAATTATAACAAGTATCACAACAGTTAATCAAGCGAGGTCACATCATTCAGACTGACAATGGCTAGCAAATTGAAGTCACATAAATGTGATTCTGGCCGATAACCACCCAGCACTTTGGCCGTCAAAGTTGTTCGGTATTTTTAATTATTGATATACCAAGTTGCAGGTATCGAACATTAGTATGGATTATTTTAAAATTGTTTGAGTACATTAACAAGTCGAAAAAAATTCCCGAATGCAAAAGAGCCGGGTTTAAAGACGAAAGGTGTTAGAAAAACCGTTTACAGACGAAGGGGTAATAGAATTATGAAATGAAGACAAATACTAATTCTCTCCGTTCTCCACTCCTTAGTTCCAAAAATCCATATCCATATGTCCTATACCTAAAAATCATGGAAAATAAATGGAAGTAATGCCGTCTGTGCTAAATGTAATAAAAAATTATACGGCAAATATATTTTAAAAACAGAATATACACATAAAAATTATTTAAAAAAAGTTTCTTTAAAATTTTTGTTAAATAACTTCAATTTTGATGGTTGAATCTAATTGACTCATTTCAGGCAAAACAGGTATAAACCCGATATCGAGCAATTTAGTGTTAAAACATGTCTTAAAACCTCGTTGTAACGAATTCAAAGGGTAGGATTAAACGGTTGTTTGTTATATCTGAGTGTAATATAATTGGGAAGTTATTAATAAAAAATGAAAAAGGAACCAAGAAATTTAGTAAGAAAATATAGTTCAAAAAAGTAGGACATATCCTAGTCTAGGTGCACTATAGAAAAAATCCTTATGTAACAATCTAAAAATGAGAAATTTCCATTGAACGGATTTGAAGAAATCATGAAATGTAAAAATCCTTTACAATTCACAAGATTTTCACCGTACAAATATGCTTAACTTGATTGCAATGGCCGTGAGAGGAATTCGCCATCTGAACGAATATCGACCATCTGCCTTCTGTGCCATTGCAACGAGTCTTGAAAATGCATTAAGCGGTCATAAACTTGATGACTTACCTCGAAAATAAAGCAGCAAAGAAGGTACGTCAAGAAACTTTCAAAGACAATAATCCGCAAAATTGATTGGACTTATCAATATCGAACGGCGGTATCCGGTTTTTGAGACAGACCACTCGTATACCAAGAACCTGCATCTACCTGTGCACTGGCAATAAGCGAATTTGTGTAAACTGGCAGGAAATAAAAATTAATTTTAGGTCCAGTAAGCGCATCCCCACAAAGTCGACGACTATAAAATGCATAAGATGCGAAGAAGGTGAATTTATTGCTTTTCGGGGCCTGAAAAAGTTGTTGCATCTCAATTTGGTCGGGCTGCGTGCGCAAATGGTTTACCTGTAAGCGACGCAAAGCGCTCAGGTGGTGGCCCGGTCGCAACGCTATGGCACGAAAGGCAGCAGGCAGCAGGTTGAGAAGTTGAAAATCTTCTAGATAGAGGCTAACTAAAAGCGCATGGACGTCGCCGATCTGGCCGACAAGATTTGTGTGCTTAATTGAATGGCACCAGATTTCCGTTTTTGAGGGCTTATCCAATCGCGGGTCTAGCATACATCTGTCAGTCAGTTGCTTGCGCATTAATTCCTGGCCCACTTCAATGCAGAGGTCCGTAGAGGAAAACTGTCATCGTCGATGTAAGGGGGGGGGGGGGGGGGGGGGGGGGGAAAGGAGGGGAAATAGAATAAGAAAACCCCTGATCATGACGATCGTAGAGCTGATCTGGCCGTTAACTAGCCCGATTATTGTCGAGCCGTTCCAGACCTTAGAGCAGGCTCACTGAACCTGGAGGTGGGCAGCTTAATGGGATGCAGCACAAAATGCTACCTATTCGGGATGTGGTGAATAAAAGCCGGAAGCTCGAATCGATGCCAGGCAATAGATTCTCTTTTTTTAAAGGTCGCCTAAATGGTGCTATTCAGATGTCGCCAGATTTTCATTGATCTTTTCGCCTTTATACTTCGCTGTCAATGGACAGTCAACGCGATCACAATGAAGATTATGCCCACCCACAAGCCACAGCTGAGTTCGATTGTGACCGGCGGAGGAAATGGTCAAAGTTGGCTGAAATATATGGGACCTGCATAACAGATGTTTATAGGAAACATGTGCCTTAATTAAAGATAGCTGCGATGAAAAATAAAGCCTATAAAGATAAAATACACATTTACATAATTTACATGAGTATAGAGTTTGAAGCTAATGCAGTTAGAACCATTTAACTGCAGTATAAGCGTTTTGTATTTTGTTTCTTATCATTAGATATTGAATAAAATGACACGTTTGAAAAAATTAACAATCAAATACTGTAGTTGAATAGATACAGTCGCAACATAGTCGCAAATTCGGATAAAATACTTTAAATGCAAATAATTTCTAACCTATACCATCAAGTTGATTTGGAGAAAAGATGATAAAAACTTAGCGTCTTTAGTTTGAAAGTTTATTGTTAAAGAATACACTGAGAACTTCATATTTATTAATCGCTTAATACAAGCTACAAGCAATTAATACCACCATTTCTTGAGATTACACGTCCAGGACATTTTTCTCTTAATAAATCAATTGTTTCTTGTGCAAAGTGAGGTGTAGCCCCATCCTGTTGAAACCAAATTTCCTTTAGATCAATATTTATTAATTCAGGCCAGAAAAATTCGGTTATTATCCGAGCTTCACCAGCAGCATTTTCGAAGATGTAAGTTCCAATTACACCACCTGACAATAATGCACACCAAACAGTAACTCGTTTAGGATGCATAGGTTTCTCATGAATAATTCGTGGATTTTCCTCATCCCAGATACGGCAGTTTTTGTTTATTAACATAGCCATCAAAATATGCCTCATCGGAAAATATGTTTTTTTGAGAAAAATAAGCTGGTTGTTCATTGATAAAATTGACAAATTATCGACGTTTTAAATGATCTAATGGCTTTAGTTCCTGTATAATTTGAACCTTATATGCCTTCAGAGGTAAATCCTAGTGTAAAATACGTCATGTTGTTGATCCACTAAGTTTAACTTGTTGTGAACGTTGTCTAATGGACATTTCAGGATCTTCAGCAATACTTTCACGAACAAAATCAATATTTTCTTGTGAACGACCGCTACGAATGACTGGTTTCTTGAAATTTTTGAATAATAAGGTCATTCCTGAGAGGTTTTTTACTCAGGTGGAAGTCAAAAGAAGGTTGCGAGTTGGCTTTCCGAAGCATTCGGGTGAGAGACTCAGAAAGTCCATAGTTGGTACGGCGATAAGCAGAACGAAAGAGAGGGGCCGAATGAAGGTTACGAGGATTGGTGTAGATGGAGATCCGCTGCAGTAGAGAAGGAAAGTCAATCTCAACAATAAGCAGCTGATGAATGAAAGTAATATGAGAAAGGTCCCGCCGCTTCCACAGGGACCACAAGTAAATCAGCAAGAAGCGGTTTTCGTAGGGGGGAAAATCTAGACGGTTAGATCAGGGAAGGTCACATAAAGCGAAGCGAAGGAATCTACGCTGAACAACCTTAAACCTATTGATGCTATTGGATTGAAATGGAGACCACACTTGGCAAGCATATTCAAGGAGAGGCCAACATTTTTTTATTTTTTGACAAAATTTTTCTGTATAGATTTCTTCTGTTTGCTAACTTTTCTTGATCAATACTCCTTTTAAGTATTCTTTACTTCATGAAAGTCTTCAAATTATGCCGCTTTAGATACCGCCAATTTCTCTTCAAAGCGTAAAGGATGCTTAAGAATCAGGATCCGCAGGACCGCTTCGACAGCCTGACCTAATTTTCCTGAATATGCTCAACTGTTCTTTAAATCGTTTAACATACCTCTGCATAGTCTTTATTGAAAAGCTTTAAGTGATACTTGATGGCTTTTTTGTCTTTCGTACACAATTTATTTATAAACGGAACCTCTAAAACGCTGCGTTTTGACTACTTTATTATTGAAGTAAACTAAAGCCATTATAAATAAGGAAGCAGGTTCTAAGAAAAATATAAATTTTTTTTTTGGTATTTTTTACAAAAAAAGGCATCATTAGCTGGACAAAAAAATGGCATCATTAGCTTCCTAAAATTTACCACAAATGCTCTATATGGTTAAGATCAGATGATTGCAGGGATGTTTGCAGTCGATCTGGGGTGTTATATAGAAACGAGGATTTCCTATTCGCAGCCGTATGTTTTAGAGCGTTATCCTGTTGGAAATATTAATTATTATTAATTCCAAGTTTATCTGCGCTGGCCTTTATGTTATTTTTCAGGATATCGATAAAGTAAATTTCCAATTTCAGAAAATGCCATACACACAACATCGCTATCCCACCCCCATGATTAACTATGGAGAGCAAATGTTTTAGATCTAATGCCGTGTTTGGATTTTCTCCAAACCAATTTTCGGCAATCACTAAATATAAATTTCTTTCAGTAATTGACTTGCTAAGAGTTAAGTTTGTGAGAATGTGATAATTTCTAATAGAATTATTATTTAACGGAAAGAAAGTGCTTCGAATACTGACTACTCCCAAAACTTTCGTGAATCACAGTGATATACGTTTCGGTTTAAATATCATTCAACTTCGAAATGAAATAGATTCGTTTTTAAAATTAAAATGAATTCGCTTTTATCAGCGAAACAGTCTCAAGTTGAAATATGTAGAAACTTTTTATTAAAGTGATATCAACTTGTATTCATTAAATATTTATATGCGATAGTTCTCGAAAAATTAAACATTTTAGAAGAAATGTTATTTTCGCCCAGTATCTACAAAGAAGTTCTGTAATATTGTATTTTTACAAATTGTAACGCACGAACGCTCATTTGAAGCGTTAGTTACCATCAGGACAAAGAGTTGAATAAGCTTACGATTAAATTCAGAAAAGCAATCTCAGTTTCAATACAGTTGACCCCTTAATCTGCTGCCCGCCAATTACCCCGGCGAGAGCAAGGAGAATTCATGGGACGCCAACCTTTTGCAGGGAAACCGTGAAAAATTTGCGCCAGGGTGTAATATGAAAATATTTTTCAGGTTCGCAACTTTGCCGGGAATGGAAATAGGTAAACTCTGCTGTCACATCACGTCCCAGCAATAGAAAAGAACTTTTTTTTTTCCTCTATTCCTCAGCGAACGAGTTCTGGTGTAAAACAAAAGTTCTCTAATACTCACTCCGTTCGGTAATCATAACTTACACCGGTCCACCCCCACTGTTCAGGGGAAGGGGACCAGGAGAACGGGGAACGAAATTCAGCATGTCAGAATGGGCATATGTTTGTCGAGACAAGAAAATTCATTCGTTGAGCTCCCATTCGATGGCGGGCAGAGCTGCCGTTCCAGCTTCGATCCGGGATCATAAACATAGAAAAATATGACGAAACTCATACAGCCGGGCACATGGGGTTGTTATTGCTGCCCCGTCCCCCTCCCACACGGAAGATATCTCTTCCACCTGTACAATAAGACCGTGCCGGGGTGGCTGCGGAGCCCTACGGAGCCTGGAGCTCGGAATGAAAGTTAATGCGTGCACGTGCTAATGGCTAGCCGTCAAAATGAATTGCACCTCTCCGGATGATGCTGTTTCTAGGGGAGGAGATGGAGCAGGCGTGAGCGTGCCACATGGTCTGGAAATGAGGCCCTCCCCCCATTCGGGAGCCGTATATTAAAACAAAATCACAACTTTACCCCTGTCGTAATTTGAATAATTCACAACTTACCAATCTCGGAAATTTGAACCCCTAACGCCATCTACCGTCCACCGGTTCCTGTAAAACCGGGAATAAAATCTGATAGAGGCTCGTCGCCGTACACAAATTTTTAACTGCCTCTTTTGCGCTCACCTTAATGAAAAGGGCGCAATTTTTCCAGGCCGATCAATGGTAGATACCCCCACCCGTTTTCCACCTGCCCGCATCCGGATGGGGTGCCGCAGGATGGAATCTCGGCTACTACATTATTTTCCGAGCTTTATTGTCTTATTTTGCCGATCGTGGGCGCTCTTCCTTCATTTGCTCCTCCTAAAACTATACTCCGTGCCCCCATGCACTAATAGCGCCCCGCCACTGGTAACGAGGACATTTTGATTCTGTGCTGCAATTTCTTTTTCGCCATAAGTCAGACTTAATGTGGGGTATTTCGCCATCGACAGAATTGTGGGAAATCGATACAAAATGGCATCGTCAAATAAAATTTTATATCGGTTTCAAAACGAATCTATACCCGGTCTAAGGGATGAATGACTGCGAGCCGAGACCGGCATCGAGGCACCCGGATGAAAGAGAGGGTCGGGGTCTGCTGCTCCTCGAAAGGCAACCCTTATATACCTCGGGAGGTCCGCGCACTCCTCTCTGTGTTGTGTGTAGGGCGACTATGCAGAAAAATAAAATTGAGAAGGAAAACGGCAAAGGATACACTTGAAAATTTACACCTGATTTAGTAGAATGGGATGCCAGTGATATGAAGTTCTTTCGCAAGTTATTCACGGTTGAGTTTTTCGAATATTTTTTCGTTGTATACCCCCTTTTCTTTTACTTTATTTATTTTTCTTGCTGTTTTCTTTCCACCTCTGCTCCCATATCCATTCATAAGATTGGTGCCCGTTGTTGTAACTGCTTCTGCTTCTTCCAGAAATTCTTAAACTACATGTGCAACGAACTGAATGCAGTTGGTGAAATGGATATAATTTTTTTTTTCTTTTTCAGTTAAAATATTCCTCTTATATCCCAGGCTTATCACCTTTTTTAAAAATTCTTTTGCAAAAGCAAGTTTTGAGATTTTCAAAGGTTGGAGTCAAAAATACTTATTTGAATATTTTCTATTTATTTGTTAGTTAAAATGCAAAGGATAAGTCAAAGTATAAGGTTTTTAAAGTTTAAAAATTTGACCCTTTAACTGTTGAATTTATTTTTAAAAATCCCTCACTGGGTGCGTAATTAAAAGCGGTGACGAGTGTACAGTCAAACGTAATGCAAACGGTCCCACAATTAATTTTACGAAAAAATCAAAGTAAAATTAGAAGGATTTCATTTTTCATTTCAAACAAACAAATTCTATCCAACAAGGAGTTCTAAGAATTGTGCTAGTAAAAAAGAAAATCTACAGATCACATTTTAAACCTCGAAAAATTTAACGTATGTTGATTTTTTTTTAGGATCTCAAGAACTGATCGTGTCTAACTTAAAGAGATATTGCTTATATTCCAGAAAATCTTTTCTTTACGCTAGCCTGTTTATACCTCAATCAAAATTTTGTAATTAACACCACAGTGGGGTGGTATCTACCAGTTGTTCCGCTCAAGCAATTTTAATTGAGAGTACCTCGATCGGCTATCAGATGTAAATAATTCCCCCGAGAACTGTTAAGTCTTGAGGTTTATGGCAGCAATTTTTATGTTCTTTTGTTTTTATTATTATTATTATTATTTTGCCGCGTATTTTTGTATTATTTTTTTTTATTTTGCGCGCCCGGGTAAAATACGGGCCGCCATAAAGCATTTGTTGCAAAAATTAAAGGCGAGCGAGGCGGGCGAAACGGCTATAAATATCGGTGCACTCGTCAGCGATTATTCGCCTTAAATCCATCAGTGAATTGAAAAAACGTGCTCAATCCACGTACACTTGCGCCCATCGCCATAAATAACTCATAAATAATCCGAGAGGCAATTAACTTTGGATATCAATTAATCAATCAGTGGAATTGCATTTTATGAAATGGGGCCCAGTACGGGCCAGCAGTTAGGCGATTGGCTGACGGATGGGCCCGATGCGGACGGACGGGTGAGTCTCGGGATGCGAGCAAAGGAGCCCAGTCCGGTCTGGGTCTGGGTCTGGGTTTGGATCTGGGCCTGGCCAGGGCAGGGCAATCGGAGCCCCAGCCGGCTGCAACGGCTAAGAGTGCCCCGCACGCGTCCCACCGTCTTAAGATGTGCATGAAATAAGACTTGCGAATGACTCGCATCTTGCTAGGCACTCTATCACCTCTGCGGCGGATTCCTCCTTTCCACCTTTTTCCTTGATAGATTGCGAGGGGGCTGGGTGGACCCTCTGTCTCAGGGGTGGAGGCAAGACGGAGCTAAAAATCGGCTCTGGGAAATGAAAGAAATAAATCTTTTCGCGATTTCTGTTTTCACTGCCTTACACCAGAGCCTTCGAGCGCGATTCTGTGTCGGGCAGGGCTAGGGGAGACTGGGGGGCGGCGGGCTAGGGGCCCGGTGCAACAAAACTGCATCGCCTGTGTATATGGACTTCCGTTTATTCCTGTATTTGCGGGAACATTAATAAAAAATTCTCTTTTTGTACTCATTGCCCTTTCCGCTGGAATGGAAGCTTTGAAAAAGCAGTTGAAAAATAATAAAAGTAATTTATGAGCTGACCTACACCTCCGTTTCCCCGAACTCAATCCTCCATCCTCCCACTCCTACTCCGCCTTGGCGCGCTCTAGCAAAAGATCTCGGGCATTTGGGAAGGCAGCGGTGGCGGCCGGCACGATGGCAGGAATGGAGCCCGGAGAAAAACATTTTTTTAACTGCGGGAAATATACCCCACTGTACTTTCGAAATGGCAAAATGAAATAAATCAATTCGCACCCTTCAAGCTGCACAAAAAATCATTTCGTTTTGCGTCCTCCGCCGCTACCGCCGCCACTGCCTCACAAGGACCGGGGGGTCCGGCAGCCGGCTAGCCCCTCCCCGATCCGATGCCATTGCATTGCGCCGGATTTGGACTTTTTCAAGATTTTTGCCAGCGATACGGCCAGCCACTTGCGGAAATTTCTGAAGAATTTTTAATTTGATTCTCACCTAGTGCCTCAGATGCGGAGGTTGAATGAATTCCGGCTATTCCGGTCTGCGTGTGAGAGCATGCAAGGGGTGCTTGGCATTGTTTTATATACCAAGTGTTCGGAATATCAAATCAAAAATAAATGCTTACTTAACAAAATTATAAAGGAGTAGTGAATTCTCTACAAATATTTAAAAAGGCTTACCATAAAATTTCCATTAACAACAAATGTAAAAGAAAAGTAAGGATGTAAGAATAGAACCTTACGAAACACCTGTACAATTAACGAAATGAATAAACAAATTTAATTAAAGCTGAGTAGTTTATCAAGTTTTAGATAAATGATACTACAACTGAAAACGCCATATAGGGTAAGAATTAATTCTATAGCTAGGTAATAATAATAAAAATAAAATATCTAATGCTGGAAAGCTATAAAGAATAAGAATAAAGGTATTGAATAACTTAGCTTAAGGGAATGTTCTGAAAAAGCAATCTACATACTGAAAATCTGAATATGCAAGCGATATCCCAACTTTTTAGCCGGGACTGTGAACTCGCCTGGTCTTACTCAAATGGGAAGGCGGTAATAAAGTTTCATCGTTTTCATCCCGCGTCCCAAGACCTTTTCAGGAGCATGACGAACCCGTCATAAAGTGGAGTGAATAATGACAGGGAGCACTCACTAATCACGGGCCCCACTGGTGACACAGGCGCTTACGGAAGCACTTTTCAGACATCGGTCGGGAATGCAACGAAAGGAAAGGGTGGAAGCCCGGTTGGTTGAACTGTTGGCAACCGATCCCTCTTTTCGCCATCCCCCACAGTGCCCGGGAAATTGTTTAAAGCGCAAAACTTTCTTTATTTATGGTTGGTTTTGCGAAGCAATTGTCTCCGGGATCGGGAATTGTTCCCGACAGTGCAACTCCTGCAGTTTTCTAATTTCTTCAATTTCGCCACACATTTAAAGGGTGGGATGGGTCACGTGTGGGGGGGGGGTCGTTACCACCTTAGGGTAACCGCTTCGCCCGCAAATGCTCGAAACGCGAATTCTGTGCAAGGATTTTGATGATGTTCGTATTTAAGGGCAATGATGGCGGTGGTGCCGATATACCTGCGATGTTTTTAATAAGCGATAATCCCAGTGGAGAGCATGTAACATTGCACGTTTTCACGGCTGTGGAGGCGAGTCCTTCAGCAAAATTGCTGGATAACTCGCACCTTAAAAGCTCACGTCCCCCGGGTAAATCTGGTCGCTTTCAACGGCTCATGACTGTTAACATTAGCAAATTGAAGGTGTTGTCTTGCCCTCTCATTGGAATGGATGCCCCTGCATAGGGCCCGGACACTATCACCAGCTGGAATTGGATTGGTTTTTAATCGGCTCCGGAATTAACGGACCATCAGACCCCGTTTATGTTGCCCGCCCGTGGCAACTGGGCGAGCGACGAACGGACGGACACATCTCATCGGGCGATTACCACTCGTGGTCCTGGGGCCTTTTAAGCACCTCCCCCCCCGGAGCACCCATGCCATGTCCTTGGTCAGTTGAAGCTTTGGCCCTGGACTCATCTCGGAGATTGACCATTGTCACGTAGTTCTCCTTGGGAGACGCTTTTTTATGCCCTTCCGGCGTCTTTCTTGCCATCTTGCAACATTTTTTTCTTCGGTAAATGAAAACTAATGAGCCGAACGTGGGCTTTTAAGTTGTTATCGTAAAAGTTTATGGATATGCCGGGACCGGGATGCGTCTCAGCGAATGACATTTCCCAGTCCAAGTCTCATTCCCCGGGGAAAAGTCTAGGGTGGCGGATGAATTTTTATGAGATTTCTAAACTCCTCAGCATGCCCCCAGAGGGACGCACTTGCCCAGAGAGCAGAGGACACGGAAATAATAGAGCCCGAAGAATGTCCCCATAAAGGGGGCGGACCTAATTATTTTTACTGTCAAGCACTCCCCATAATTCACCGAGCTTTGAACGAATGCAAAACGTATTAATAGAGCGACAATAAATTCCTTATGACTCCTCAAGGAGCCTTGGCAATTTGCCCGGAAACTTTGCGATGGTGGTCCATGACAATCGCATAATAACCGTCAGCGGGAATCATCACCAGGCAATGTCAAACTGACAGCGGGGTCAACCCGAAACATTTCTGAGAAAAACATTATGCAGATATTTGTCTGATTTGTACACCGTACCGGTCCCAGTCCACCTCTGCACTTTTGGGATTAGTTCCCGGGTATAAGCCGGTGCTGCCGCCAAGCTTCTGGACAGATGGAAAATGATTAAACAAAAGCCACTGGCTTCACTGCAGAGATGAGAGACAAACAATGAGAAATTGTCCGAAAGAATTTTCTTCGGCCACACTCAAAAACGGACATTCGTCTTTTGTTTCAATTTGTCCCGAAACCCCGGCGGGTCAGGCGCTCCTTTCGTCCATTGTATCTGACAAATTGCTCCAGTTTAAATAGAGAAAATGGGAAGGGAATCTTGATGACGTTAGAGAGCTCTCATTGTGTCAGTTTTTCGCTATCGTACTTCTTTTTAAATTTTATTTTCAGGCTATTTGGCAAGTGGACAACTCAGGTGATGATACTAGTTTCACTGTTATATACTCGTAGCTCTATAATTTGTAGATATATATCTTCTTTTATAATTAATGTGACTTAACTAGTAGAACTATCTGATCAGAAGTCACATTTTCGCTTAAATGAGACTTAATTTCTCCAGTAACGACTTGAATATTGCCTTTACCCACACTGCCATACTACAAAGTTTCTGGTTTTGTTGTTAAAAGATTACCTATTGAATATTTTCATAACAGATTTTAAAATTTTGTTACCATTTAGAATTATATTAATTTTTAAAAAAGTAAACGAAAACATATGGGCCTCCCTGAAGCGGTTAAACGTGTTAAAAAGTACGATTTATGTATCTATACACCTAAGAAACAAAATTTTAATGTTAAAATTCTTATTGCTGAAGTAAAATTCTCTGCTGAGAAAAAGTATTCACATTTTTGATTTTAACATTATTAAATAATCCTAATAAGAAGTTGAATGAAGGCATTTTAGTAAATTGTTTACTATTTCATGTCTGTAGACCCAGACAGTATTTTTGTTTTAAGTTCATAGTATTCCTTCATTTAATGTTAATAACCCATTAACAAAAATTCATGCCACTTGTTGAGCTATGATCCATTCCCAGGGGGCCACCCTGTAGGAGCATATAAATCAACAAAGTGCCATCCGTTAATTTGTAGCTGTGGACAATTTTTCCCCGATGGCTGGCATGCGTTTCCATTTTAATTTTCTTCCTCTTCGGTGTCCATTTATCCAGTGGTCACTCATTTGCTTGGTGTCACTCTAATCCCCCCGAGAAGAAAGAATGATGGCGGAGCGGAGGGCATCCAGAGACAGTCTGGTGTCGTCCCATCCATCCCCTTCGTATGTCCGTTCACTCGCACCATCGACATGGACCACTATCGTGGGAATTAAATGGACAAACTAATAACATCCCGCAAGTATATGCTTCAATATCCCGGGGGCTGGACCAATGGCCCGGACCAAGAAGAATGTCCTCAACCCGTCATCAGGACCGGCGAAGATGATAGCTGCTGCCGGGGAGACCACCGCCGGGCCGGGTCATAAATTTACTTCCGTGCCGGACATTGACGAAGTGCTGATGTGTCCGGGATGAAATCTATCATTTTTCACTAACATATGACTCGGACAGGGGAGGGGGAGGGGAGGGTGTGCTGGAGGCAGGCGAAAGGGTGGCTAGTGAGTGGACAACCATTTCACGTGTCCGCCCACCCGCTGGGAAAGAGCAGGTTTATGTCCTGGTGCATGGCCTTGAAATTTATCTCAGAGCTAGGAGGGAATTTTTGTGTAAATGAAATAAACGAACGGGCGGACGGACGAAGCGGCCTTCTGGAAGGTGGCGCTCGAGGTCATAATTCCTCACGAGTTCCAGCCGCGGCAACCGCCGCCGCCGACAACGACGACGCTATAAAACATCTCGGCTCTAACCACTTCTCAGCTGTTTCTTGCAGCGCTCAAGTGACACTCGAGTCCTCCGGACGCCGCTGTTGCCGCCCGTCGCCAAAAACGGCTCAGTGGAGCACCCGCCACGACGGTGGTGAAACCCATACGTCGTGGGGCCCCAGAATAAATCACGGCCTCGTTTAGTACACCTGAAATGGCTACAAGTCACGAATGTAATAAAGCCTGGAAAAAGTTTTCCTCTCAAGACTGCAATAATTATTGTGCCGACACCTTACGAGCGGTGGTTTGGCTCGTCGCGCCCCCTTATCCAGGTCTAGAACTATAAGCAGCAGTCCTCCTAGATCACCGAGAATCGACCGGGCTCACCGCACTCCAGGCAGCCGGGTCCGGGACACAATAAACCTGGAACGGTAGCGGACTATTTGCGCTCTTGCGGAGAGATATTGGGGCATTAATAAAAACTCTCCACTCACAGAGTCCTCCAGACTAGCACCTGTCCAGGACATGATGTGTGATGACCGGACAGGGGCAAAAGGGGCAACGGAGGAGGGTAGGTCACACATGGGGGAGGGGATATTATTAAATTTCTGT
The DNA here is from genome assembly GCA_963969385.1 of Philonicus albiceps. Taxonomy (NCBI): domain Eukaryota; kingdom Metazoa; phylum Arthropoda; class Insecta; order Diptera; family Asilidae; genus Philonicus; species Philonicus albiceps. Next base: position 11,289,390 of record OZ017775.1, on the reverse strand, counting down.
CTAATGTCTGCCGCGATAAATAATGGATGTGATAAAAAGGCGATATTAGGGCCTGTCACGTAACATATGACAAATGTCAATCATTCTCGATACCCTGACGTGTGACTTTTGATTTATTTACGTCGGCCTTGTTGTGGGGCGGTGGCTGATAATCAATGGCGGCGTTTGATCCGCCCGCCCGTCCGCTTTTCTGCCCTCTTTCCCGACCGGCAGCCGCTCGCTAGTAGTCGGCGTGCGATTAATGGTGATTTTAACGGGGTACACGTGGTTTTTGTGGATAATACGTCGTGTCGGGAATGATTTTATCGATTTTTGTCAGGTTTTTATCGGTCGCAAAGCGACCTCCATCTGCCTGGCTAACGATTTGCATTATCATGCAAACAGTGACTGCCACGCTTTTTTTTTGTTCTTCTTTTTTTCGGGACAGGAGGACTGTAGCCTCCGGACAAGGTGTTAATTGTGGCAGTTTTTCTGATTAGCTTGTTTATGACGAAGCTTTCACGGGTAATTTATGAAAATGCACCTATAAATAAGCCAGGAAACATGGAAACATTACATAGACTAAATTTTGTAAATTGGTTTCCTTACCTACCACTTGGCTAATTGTGTAGTAACATGAATTCTATCTTAATCTTCTTTAGGAAGGGAACATTGAGATTAATTTGCTCTGAGTCCTTAATTTCATTCAGCGCGACCAATCGAATACTAAAAATCTTTTCAAACATAAAGCAACAAAAACATAATTTTCTTTAGATATCAATTTAAGAAGACAATAATTTTAAGAATTTCTTTTAGTTTACATTTTTGGTTAGCAGCTGTTTAACCTATTTAATGAAAATAACGATTTTATATCCCAACCTCTACTTTTTATTAACATTTTGAAAAACCATAAGGATTTCAAGCATTTCATCTACTTTGTAAGCAGTGACATTTTTATATTATTCTTATACTACGGCAAGGGATTAATTGCTATTAACCGATGGTTTTTGGTGGGAAACGAAGCCACTACTTCTAGTACTCAAACAGTAAAGTCGCCAAAGTGTCGCACTATCAAGTTATCTAGCTATCGAGTTATTATAAGGCACCTTAAGTATTCCTTACATTCAATTAAGCTTTGTCGAGATAGATAAAAAAGCAGTTCAAATCTTTAATAGCCCAAAAGGCATAGAAAACGAAAAACCCTGATGATTTCAACAATTGCAAAAATTAATTTCCTTTATAAAATTACAAATAAACTAAATTTTCTATCGTTTTAAGGACGAGTATTACGAAAAAAGTTCTTAGCCGTTAAGGGTTAATTCCTATAGTGGTGTAGACTAGCGGTTCCTAATTTTTGTTGTCTATATAACCCTAATTAATCTAACTTTTTCTGAAGGAACCTCACCTAAAAAAGTAAATTGACAATAATTTTATTTAATAGACCTCTAACACCTTATTGTTTGCATATTGTAATGTTCGACTTATGATAAAAAGAAAAACTATATTTTGAATTAAAAATCATTACTGCACGCATTTAATTCTGAAGAATGAAATTTTTGTACAGTTTTAATTATAAAAGCAGTAAAATTAGATTAGATGTCCGACAGCTATGTTTGTACATGCGCTAGTCGGTACCGATAAAAGCACCAATGTAGATTGCCCGTTTTCTACGATAATACGCCCTAACTCTCCAAACCCCCGTGACTCCTCTCTTCCGGAATCCGCGGAACAACTTTTAGGAATAGCTGGTGTAAAGAACCTTTCCTGATTCTGTATACATTCGTACTTTTAATAGATACAGAATAATACCCGGGACGAAACTTTAGTTCTATTTAGAACACATAGATCCCGAAATCTGTTGTAATTTTTTCCATACCTCAAAATTAAATAATATAAAATAAATCTTTAAATCTTATTTACCTATTCTTTTAGTCCTTAATTTTTATCAAAAAATGAAAGAAATATTTTCAGAAAATGAAGGAGCTTCTTGATAGCTTTTATAATTTTAATTGAACTTTTATACCCTAATAGTGATATTTCATAGATTTTGTTTTTATATGCACGCGGAAAGTTTTTAAAATAATAAAAATTACATATAAAATTATAATTGAAACTTTTGAGAAGATGTCTTATGTGGGAGGATCTTCAGGACGATATTCGACTTTGTATGCAGTTCATAAGCTGATATCTCAAGAATTAAATTTGCAGTAAATTTTGTTCCGAAGTTGGGACAAAAAGGATCTAAATAGTGTTTATTAATATCGATTAGATTCCGAACCCTTTTAAAACGGACGTAGATGTCGTCTTGAGGATTAAAATATTGTTCTATGCATATAGAATCGTTGATTCTTTGCTCCTCCATGTCTTCAGTGGAATCATTGGGATAAAAAACAATATACTAAAATTTTGATCTGAGTACAAAAATTCCATTTTGAGTAATTTTATACGTATCTGAAGAAAAACTCTTTTATAGGTTGATAGTTGGAATTGAAGTAATAGTTAGTTATGAATGCTATTCTTTATACTACAGGAATAAAATACCAGGAAATAACATTTTGAAATTTTCAGTACGTACGATGGAATGAAAAACCCGAACAGAGATCGCATGTACCAAAATGCGATTGTTAAACGTCTGCCAAGCTTCAAATGCAAAAATTGTTCCTTTGTTTTGACGGGGGAGGGGCAGGGCTTAATTGGAAAATTACGAAGTCCATGAAGTGTGGCATAGCGTTATGACCACTCCAATGAAGTGTTCCTGGCATATCGTTAATGAATGATTTGATTTGTGTCCTGTTTTGGCCCCCCTGCCGCCCTCTATACTAACTATACCCGCCGCCGCCGCCGCTGAGCCAATTATTAGGCAGTGCCTATTTCCGGCGTGCGGGCCGTTTCATTTTTATGTTTCGTCAATTAATAACTGTTTGGTCACCGACAATAAGGCTGCATTTGAATTATGTCACAGAGGACAACATAAATCAAAAACTAATTATGAGCTGGTTGCTAGGCGGTTTGGGGAGGGGATCGCGACCTCCCATAAATAAATGTTAATGGTCTTTTTCTAGGCAGGACCCCCGTCCCTAAAAAGGGTCTGAGGAACACCCGACACGGTGGTGAATTAAACAAATCCTCTCATTGCAACTCCTACTCCAGGTCCGTAGGACTGAGACAAGACCCGAACTGAAAAGGTTTCGCCCTCCAATCCCACCCCCATCCCACAAGAACAGGTTGCTTCTGCTACTGCTGTGGGTGGAACGCGTCATGTCTAAGGCTTTATCACATTAAATCATTTCCCCAATTTCCAACGTCACTCGGCCATTATCCGAGACGGGATACCCCTCACGTCTCCGGGACGGCCGGACGGCGTGATATATTTCACTCAAAAGGGATATTTACTGGACTGAGCTAATTAAACTGAATGAGCTCATTCTTATTTCCGGCAAAGTTTCCATTTTCTGCGCCAGGCCCCTGACTCAGACAACCCCTCTGTTGGCCTGAAAATTCCTCATAAATCAATCACTCAGTCCGGGGCTCGGGCTCGGGCTCGGGCTCCAAATACCACGAAGCACTTCTCTGGCCGGGGTTTCACGTCACTGACCAGTTCTTTTCTTCGGCGCTTCAGACGATGGAGTGGGGTAGGGCAGGCAGGGGATCCAGATTCTCGTTCCCGAACCCCAACACTACCCTGGACTTCTAGTCTTCTAGTGTATGCCCGTTCTCATTGGGATCGGGCAGCATTCGCTTACAACTCTTCCGCCACCGTAAGAAGGATGAGGAAGATCTTGAGCTCTGGAAATAAAGCGGTCCAACACACAGCCCGCATCCTCTCCGGGAATTTCTCCGAATTCCCAAATCACTTCTGCTAACTATTTGCCGTTCCATGAACCAATCGACCACATGTCGCCGGGCTAATTGCCGCGAAATGCAGCACCGCATTTTGCCAATTGCCCGCGAGTCCCGTGTTGTGGGTCCCTCTGGTCCATGATCCCAGTTGCAGTGCCTCGGCCGCTGCCGCGAGCCCTTGCAAGTTTAATAAAGTGTCAGATGCCATTGGGAGCACATTTTACGGCGTTCGGGTACGTTTCAAGCTAAGTGGCCGTTGCGCGGCTGCTCCCAGGCAAACAGTGGTGCTCGCGCGGCCGCCGCGGCTACCATAAATCCAGCGACAAGAAAGTCCCCACTTCCTCATGGCGTGGAACGATTCCCGGTAATCGTATCCATGGCATAACAACATCAAACCGGACAGAAATTATGTTGTCGCATATGCGCCTCTGACACTGCCATCCCCCGGCGATACTATTTGACGGCCGCAGAAAGTCTCCTGCGCTGTGCCACACAATTTCTAACAAGCGGTGTGGCGGCGGTGGTCAGTGAAGGGGCTCGGGGGCCGCTGCTCGGCCCCTAGCCGTAGATCAACGGGCACCCAGGCCTGATCCATGTAACTTAGACCTTATGAGCATGCGGACCGTGTTTGATTGGACTGCGGCGGTCGGACTCACTTGCGCAAATAACACTTGTCCGATGCTACAATAAATTTAGCTGTGCGCTTGCGCGTTCGACTTACACGGCGACTTGTTTTGAATGACGCCTCGGTGCAGTACTGCCATACTCTAAAGATTGGCTGCGCTGCGCTGGCTCTATGCTGCGACCGTGTGTTTGTTAATTTTCTGGGCGATTTGTTCGCTTTGGAATTTCTTGGCTATAAATAAACATTCAGCGCGAGAGCGAATTTTGCGCGGGTGGTTCGAATTGTAAGTGTCGTCGTTGATTAAGTTGATCACTGTAGAAAAATTACTTTGTGGCAACCCCGACGATGATGACCTGTTGATGAATTATTATGGCAGGGACGGTCGCAGTCGTTTCGGTCGTCGAGCAAACATGTTTTCTAGGAGGATACTAGAGAAAATTGATTTTACGATTAACTATGAGGGACTGCCAGACTTTGTAGATAATAACGGGAATTTTCATAGGGGGCGGATTTGGTGACACCTTTCAAGAGTGTTTTATGATTTGAATATTCATCCCATAATTGATTGGAATTTGTACGTTATGCTGCAATATATCCAACTTTATTGCGTAGTTCTCTTGATTCTTCAAAAATTTACAAACATTCAAATTATTTAAAATGTGTATACAGAGAAGTGGCGAAAATATTTTTTTAATTATACAACAAAATTCATCTTTGAAAACAATAAGATTGATGATTTTCAAATATTTCTCCTAGAAAATAGCATTGACTCTTCTAACAAACGTTGAATTAATTATTGTGAATTATTTTCGTTAAATTACCGTTACGGAATCTTTAGTAAATAAATTAGCAGAAATTCCAAATAAATTCAATTCAATGAAAATAAACATTTTGAAATGTGCGTTCGCCTAACCTAACCAGACAATTTAAAGTCTTAAATCCCCAAAGTTCCTCTACCCATCGGTCCAATCACGCCGGCATGTTTGCAACTTATCTCGACGTCACTTCCCTGAATTTATTCCAAACAAGCAGCCCAAGTCAACTCCAATGTGAGGAGAGTACACACATATCGCCAATCGGCTCTCAGATGAAATCGGAATAAGTTGAGCCTCCGCCCGGTGGGGACCCCAGATCCAATTCCCGTTCCGAGCGTGTGGGCTCACTTTTAGGCCCAATCAATCTGACTGAACTCGGAATTCATTTTCTCATAAAGACAGTGAGCGGTAACGATACCTCCTGCTTCTTTCACAGTTCATTAGATGGTGGCACAAGAAGACCGATGCGTCCTGCATCCAGCATCCAGCGATGCTGAGCCACATCCCAGACACCGGGAATACACTGGCAGCAATAGTGCGGCGTTCCCCATTATCGTCATCTAAATTTGGACATTCGAACAAGCCTAAAACGATAGACAGGAACAACTGACACATCCCCAGTAATCTAGAAAGTGCATTCATCTCACTTGCAGCAATAGTCTGTAGCAGAGCAATCACCGTAGAATTTCCTGTCCAGATTGGGCCATCAACTACTCTGTCCGGGATAAGATAAGATTCCCAGTCCCTGGATCCATGCAAACGGTTGTAGCTTTTGCAGACATTTCGGACTGACAAGTCAAGTACTTACATGCAAGCCCGATTGATAGAATGTAGCCAAAGCCCGGGTCCCCCTTCCTGGTGTATTCGACGAGCCGACACTGGGATGAGATGCCCGCTTGTACGTCCGTCCGCCCGTCCACGTTCGATTGAATGATGCGAAATGTGAGCAGAAATAACCCTTTCAAGACACAAAACTAATATACAAGTCAAGGGGTGGAAATCGACGTATTATATGTGGAATTGCAACTAGAGCTAAGCTAACAAATCTGCTAGTGCTCCAGGGTAGCGGCGGAGAAGGGCGGTGTGTGAAGTTGGGGGGGGGGCACTATCCAGAATAGTGTGGTTTGGTGCAGGTCGCACACATCCATCTCATTCGAGGGTTGAACGGGGTTGAGATGGGGGGACGAAACGCTATATCCTTCCAAAATTGAGAACATCATCTTGTCTCTCAACTTCCATTGTTCTAAGTGACAACTAGAAAGACAGATGGACAGACAGACACGACAACCTACACACACAGTGTTTTCAGTATCTTGGCTGCGCCAGAATGCTTCTCTACTTCTGCTGCATGATGGCTTGGTGGATCCGCAAATCAAGCAGATATTGCATTTCACACAGTCTCAATAAGATAGAAACTATGCTTCTAATTATATACGTAATAGTCGTTACTCCACTAATTCTCTCCCGTGACAAACCTTTAAAGGTCAGCGGGCGTAAATTACGTAACCTTGCACGGGCAAGTTAACCAGGAGCATGAAATTGCATGCCACCAGCAGCGAAAGGCTTAAGATTCTTAGCTTCTCCGGTTTCGTTTTTTTCCAGACTGATTGACAACAAAAAAAGAAAGAAGCACCTAGGAGGTTATCCTCTACTGGCCGGTCGGGCAAGGAGAAGCCTCTTGATTAAATCTCGAAGCCTCCATACTTAACTCTCCGGCTAGAGAGATGGACTTCCAGACTTTACCAATTGCAGAAGGGGCTGGGCCTCCTTACAGCAATTTATGGGGCCCTGCATTATAAATGAGCCATATACCGGGATTCTTTCGTTTTCCCATTCAAAAAGAGCAACTCGCTCGAAAGTATGCAGCCAGTTCGACGTGATTGGCTACATACCGTCCGGGTGGCTGGGGCTCGCTAGCGCTCCGGCGGGCACAGCGAAGATGCTCGCTATAATTGCTGGCTATGAGCTCGGAGGAGGTAACTACCTGTCGGCGCTGATTGATGGCCGTGACAGCCTTGATGAATTATTGAACCTTTACCTCTGAGGTTTCGCTGATTGTTTCGTATTTCGTGGGGCTCTTCGTAACGTGTTGATTGGGTTAAACTCTACTCCATTGAGAGTACTATGAATGAATCATTGAAAGGTTGCTTGAGAGAAACTAGAAAATAAATTTATCTAGGTATACCTCTCTATATATTTTTGGCGGTATTTTAAATTAGCATACCTTTATGGAAAATAGTCTGATACTAAAAAAATCATTTTAAAGTTTTTAAATGCCTTTCATAAATATGAAATGAAATGAATGTAACTTTAACAGCATTTCTTTGCTAAAATGTAAGAACTTAATGTACTTTTTCACTTTTTCTAGAATCTATAAAATGTTTCAGTTATTTTGAAATTACTGAGAAGACGTGGACAAAACTTGAGCTTTTTGGAGAAAAAACTACAAAGCATTCAATATTTATTTTGAAAGTTGGAAAATTGCAAGGAGTTTATTTTGGTATACTCTTTACTTTGGTAACATTCTCACCTCATTCGATTTTGCATAAGTCAAGACAAGAAAGGTATCTTAATTTTATTATTATTATTTTATTTATTCCCCAATCCCTTTATCGTGCCTTTAGTTTTAGCGTCGTTACGATTTCCATCACTTCATGGCTTTGACTTTCACTCAAAGTGCACAACAAGTGATGCTCGTTAAATAAAGCATCGCCGTAAAAATTGAGCGCTGCCACTTTCGACAAGAAACGTTTTTAATTCTCGCATTCGGCAAATTGTGATTTTTGCCCGCCAAAGGAATTCCGTCGCCTCCGCTGACGGCGGCATCATCTCATGCCTCAGTCTTCGTGATTTTAAGCGGTAATCCCCGCGGCAATTTATAGCGGCTGATAAGACTCAGTCGCTCTTTCTTTTCTCGCACAAAAATGAATCCGAAGACAAGGCCTATCAAGAGCCCATCAGGCCGGAGATTGACTCGAGAGGATTTGAAAATTTTGCGCCTTAATTAATAACGTCCCGCACCGATTGCGCTGATGGAAGGAGGGGTATTAAAGGGGACATAAATTCCACAATTTATGGGTCTGACACTTGCCGCACTTTTGCACTTGCTGGGCGATGCAGCGAATGATGGTGATGATCATCATCATCATCATCGCACGGCCACAGTCCGCAGAGTTGCTCCTTGAAAATTTAATTACTCTGTGGAATTTTGCGTGACGATCCGATGATGCGTCAATATATCACTCGGCCTGATGGATATCGGAGCGTACTTTTAGCAATTCGAAAGTTGATTGGATGACGAAACGAATTCAGGTCAGACGAGTACACTGTGACAGCCGGTAATGCATTGAAATAGGGATAATCTTCGAATTTAATGAGATGATACTTTAAAATAAATTAACGACGAACTGCAGTTCGTGCGGTAACTGGACCCAATTTCTGTTTTATTCTTTTCGGATTTATTTTTTCCATTCATATTCCGAATTAAACCATACGTTCTCCTTGAGAGGTTTTACTTTGTGGGCATGCACCAGTTTGTTTTAGGAATGGAACTTGGACAAGTTTTAATATTGAACATTTTTATGCATATCTTTCTTTTAAATAAAGATATAATACCATCGATTAAAGAGCAAATTTTATACATAATCAGAACTCAGAAACTTTCCTCGACGTTTTCTCTTACAATTTTTATCCAATTGATTTGATATTACGACGGAAGCTTCTTAAGCAGGTTGCTCTTTTAAGATGATGCATAGGTCTTTTTACAAGATAAGTTATTTGAAAAGCTATATGTCGCGTTTTATCATAATGGCATTCAGTAGTTTTAAAATCATAATGGGATTTTATTTGGTTATTTAAACGCTCAATAGAAATCTATTCCCAATTGATCAACGATAGCTGATAACGACGTAACTTAACGAGGTATTCGTGACAACCTCCTCAAATCTCTCAGACCCCTTTAGCAATTATTTATGAGTATCCATTTCTTCTGCCAGTCAACACTTCAACTAAAAGATTTAAGACTGGTTAAATTTAATGTCGAGCCGCTTCCATTTAAAAGAGTTAGTGTCAGATGAAACCGTGCGAATTATTGATGGGTTTTTTCGTCGAACACGGCAATGGTCTTGCGATTTGTGTATGTAAATGGCAGTAAAATAACTTCGAATAATGTCAACGCATCAGCTTCGGAACCAGGGCTACCGCGTCTGAGTGGTAAGGAACAAAGGCCACCATGAAGTGCAGTAGACGAGTCCCGTATAAGTAAACAAAGTGTTTGCAAAAATTAATCTAAAAAACGCACCGTTCGCACGCAACGTAAGACAATGCTCGTCATACGTCAAAGCGAGGGGCATTTTGCGTGTCGGCTATCTCGTCTCAAATCGCTGGGAATACTTCCACTTGTCTCACTGATTTGCGAGCCCCAGCCACCCAATTCCCTAGAGTTCCCCCGTCCGGTCCCGCCACTGTCGTTGTCGCATCGCTCAACAGAATTATTTCTGTGCGATTACGCGAAATTCCCGATACGGCGACGAATTGTCGTCTTATACCCGCGCCCGGTGTGGAAAATGTCGCCTATTTCAGGCCTCTTCCAAAATGCGATAACTCCTTCAGCGATCGGGTCCCAATCGCAAGACATCTCTACGCCTGCCACCGAGTGACGGGTCGCTTTCCCAGGGAATTCTTCACGCGCGACTTGTTCTCCCGGGGAAACGTCTTAATTAAAGCCAAGACGTTGGTGCTGGTGCAATGCTTTGCGTGCTCCACTGCGGGCTGAGACGGGGCAGCAAGCCTGAAGCCTGGCTCACATTGTTCCATACACGTCGACGTCTATCGTGGCTGTGGCTTGTAAGTTTGCTATCAGCACCTGCCCAAATGATGTTTTCACTTTTTTTTTTTCCCCGGTTTTCTGGTGGCTCGCCAGTTATTTACAGCAGCCACCTCCTTCTGCGAAAAGGTGCAATGTGGTTTGCATTTGATAACTACACCCAGCCGTTCGCCTGGAGCCCTTCCCGTCTCCGGAGCGCGATTCTATCGCATTTTCGTCCCATAGTAAGTGACTACTCCCTCCCCAATTGCGGGCGACCAGAGGAGACTCTAAGACACGAAGACTCTGGTCTGCGCTAGAAAATTCGCACGAAAATATTTTCGGGACGTTTGTCTCGATGATTATCACTTCAAGATGTTCCCGGTGGAATGCCTGGCATGCGGCGATCCGATGTTCGCTTTCGCGGCCCGCAAAATTTATTGAAATTGACTCGACGAAAGGCCGTTAATTGGACGCGGATTGGAGGTGCTGTTTACACTTCACGACGGGCGAATTGACTAGCCACTCACCTGGAAGAGGTCCCAGAACACGCTGGCAAGTGCCTGCTTCAATGCACTTAAGATAAAACACAAAAAAAGTATATATATATATGTAATATATATACATATATATATACAGTATAATGAACTCATTTTAAACTAGGGTTACCAACTCCATACATAAAAGAAACAGTCTGTTAAACCTAACTTTTTAATTCGAATACATTTGAAATTAGCGATACTAAAATTCCCTGCATACCCTACCTATTTTCTCAAAAAGCATCCACCTCAGGCACGATTACTAGAACTTACGAAAATTTCACATCGTTCGAATAAAAATAGATATAGACGTTGTTCTTCATAGATTTAGAAATTTAAAAATTTTTATTTTAAAAGCCCGGTATGATCCAAATCTTTTTAAAGCCGAAATTATAATACATATAGTGATCAAAGTAAAAGAAAGAGATACATTTATTATATTGATTAAGTTGAGGAATTGAAGATTGTTATTAAAATCGATATTTTATATATCGTCAAATTGAGAGAATTGGCAACCCTATTTTAAATTGATCAATGCATCGCAGCATTTCGGGTTGGGCCTTACGCGAAAAAATCAATGCCGCGAAATTTCGAATCCCACTTGAGTGTGGTGCACCTTATGCTGGGGCCGGAACCTGATACCACTTGTCTCCTACTCTGGAAAATGACCAGGCACGTCACTGTGACATGATATACGACGAGGCTTAGCACAAATCATAAATAATGACAAGTCCGCGAATAAATTTTGTAATGCAGTCAAGAGGCCGAACAAGAAACGTGAAATAAATGACCGTGATGAGTCGCCGGTCCAAATGGATGCGGTTCATGGATCTCGGTATTTTGCGCGGTTCGCATCTCCCTGCCGGCCACAGCATGAAACCATAAGTCTTGAGTTACCTGGTTTTTGTGGCAGGGTGACCGATTCCCACAATTTCAGTTGGGGCCGCACCCAATTAAGACAGCAAATCTCGCTAATTTTGCCATTAGGAGGACTGATTCGTTTGTATCACAACCCCCAGCTATATTCGCTATTTAATCCCCAAAAAAAAAGTACAAAATTCATGGAATCCTCCTTTTAGAGGATACCGACGTCGCCTATTCTTTTTTTTTTACTCCCAGTCACCATTCATTTTGCATCTTGCGATAACTACTCGCGATTTTGCAACCCAACCGAACTAATCACCGCTCACCTGGTGCGGTTGAGTTCATTATTTAAATGAAAAGTTGTCGCGGTTTGTCATTAACGGCCAATCGGTGACTTATTAATAGTCTTTGAGGGAGTGATGGCCATAAATCAAGACCGCGACTATCCGACGAACGATGGACGACGATGCGTCCTGAAGACGCGTCACCCACAACAGCACCAAAGAGGGCCAGTGGTGGTGGTGGTGGTGTTGATTTTTCTTCTGGGGACGACACTACGACTTCAAAGTGAACGAACGACAAGGTGATTTCATTAAGGTGAAAATTTTCGAATGATCGAGGAGTGGATCACCTTGCCCCAATGACAGACCAATGATTGATGCTTTGATTAAATGAAACGACTTTTGGACTGACTATCGCCTGTCTGTTGTGGGTTTTCCCCCAATTTATTTTAGCGACAATAAATAACAGGTTTCGGCGGTATTGTTTTTAATTTTGATCAAACTGATACTTCTGATGGTCAATTCATAAAACTTTCCAGAGAATAAAATTTTTTACTAATCCACATCTGTTCTGGTATTTTTTGAGATGATCAAATGTAACTGAAGATGAGGCGAGGTCAGGATATGAATTTTCCTGGGGGTAGCCGATTATTCAGAAAAATATGTAATTCAGAATTGAAAGAGGTATTTAGAAGGCAACTAATTGATATAAAAAATGCAAGAAATTATAATTTTAATTTATTACCTTTAAACCACCCACTTAACTCTTTTCGTTAGATTTAACTAAATTGCACCTACTGTGGTAGCTCAGTATTCTCTATTGGCTCCACACTTTCTTCATTAGAAAACTTAGTTGGCCTTAGTTTCCTGAAAAGAACCTTTTTCTTTACTCCTCTTCTAAACTAGAAATTTATATTTATCAACTTATGTTAGCGTCATGAATTTTCAACATGACATGAAATAAGTGCTGGGCAAATTGTGGAAACACATTTCATTTGCAATCATGAATTTGAATAAGAAATAGCGAACAGCGATTATCTCCCTGGAAGCTCTAAAGAAATTAAAACTATTACAATTGAGGCTGAGTTGAGAAAATTAAGAAAGAAATGCCAGCATTTTGGATTAATCCTTATTTATAAAAAAGAGCCTAACATCATATTGAGGAGCATCTTTTAAAAGATTTATTGTGGGAGAATGGAGGCAATTATAAAAACGTCTTTCTCTTCTTAATTTAATCGCTATTTTCAAATTAGAAGCAGAACTTTCCAAATTTTCAGCAGAATTTGTTTCATAAATTACCAGAATTAAAACGCAACTACATTTGATTGACTATCATATTTATTATTGCATTTCAGGCAGCTGAGAAGGCATGAATTAAAGTCAGACACTTCTGTCTCATCATGAATTTAAGCATGACATAATCGGTCTTCACTAGACATTTGTCGAGCAAGACATATGTCTTTATAAATGTCTAGTGAAGAAGCAGAGTTAATTTAAAAATTAAAGAAATAAGTATAAAATAAAATAAATTCTTATAACTGATCGATCTTTCATTTTAAATTATGGGAACATTACCCTAAACGTGTCATTAAAATAGCGACGGAGATTGTTCTAAAATTTGTAGATCTTAAGTGTGTACAAAAAGATTCTATACAAATTTTATTTTACCAACTGATTTTTCCATAAAGTGAAGAGATAGCTAGCTTCTTCGATAATAAGAAGATATGTTAAAAAAATATTGTAATGAAATAATTTAAGTAGAACTTACCATTTTCTTCCTTGTTGAGCCACCGATACGAAGGCCTCGGCTGTTGTTTGGACCGCATGATGTGTCCAATGTGCTCGTTTTCGCCGTATGTTGAAAATTTTTTCTAAATCACTTCACTCACAAAATTAACCCTGTAAAAGAAAAGAAGAATCACATTAAATAACCTATCAAAAGCACCACATCAAAAGACTAAAATAGTCAACTTTGTTCCTCGTTTTCATAAATTCTGAGGTTGTAAAAAAGATTCAATTTTATTTTTCTAAAGTCTTAAGATATTTAGCAGAACAGAGCACCCATGATGAGCAGGTGAACCCCCCTGGTCCCGAAAATACCCCCAATATCCCATAAGCCATCAAGTTTGAGAAGATAATCGCGCTGAACTAGTTGTTAAAAATGAATTTCATTTTGTTTGTCTCGTTTTTGTGTCGCTCACGTCAGTCTTCATCACTTTCGCCATATCATGTGCAGGTTCCCGCACCCCCGCCGCATTCTCTACCATTGCCGTCGGAGGCACTCAGAGCCGCACTCGAGACGCATTCCAGATACCCTAAAGAAATGGGAAGAGGAGAAAGATCGGCCAGAACAGATGTATCCAATAAATAATCTTCAAACGTTATTATCGTATGGGGACATGAAGCCTGAAGCCCATAAATCACACCGGCCAGACACATAAGTAGTCTTTTCGGAAGATTTTATGACATCGAAGGCAACTCACACACAGAACGGAGCCCGGGGCCCCATGGCCACGGAGGAGCGTCGCGATGCTGATGTTGCCCGGTCCCGGGCCTTTGCTATATATCACGATATCGTCACGGCGCACTCAATACACCGAGAACGGTCTGGGGCCCCACCGCCGTCGTCGTCATCGAAATAGTTGTGCACTTAAAAACCAATAAAATCGCTCTGAAGAATTTTTTTCTTATGCTCTCAAGAAATGGGAAAGTTCTGGTCCTTCTCATTCGAAATTGTGAGCTCCTTTCTCCGTTTGCCCCGGCCCCGAACGGGACACGCGGTGATTTACAGCGGAAATCCTTTTTTATGGCATCATACCGAGCTGAGAAAGCAATCGTGAGCCATGTTCGACTGAGAAATATCACTGGACGTATAATCGTACCTTGAGAAGTGCCATCACCCACCATTGTCCAACCACTTTCAGCTTTCTTCTTCTCCTCAGGTCCGCAGAACGGTCTGCAGCGGCAGCGGCCTTTCTCCAGGCTGATTAAGACCTTCAGTGATGGTCAGACTCTTATCTAAATTATATGACCCCTGAGGCATAGTCAGTCTTCGTGAGTCGGACATAAATTAGGGCGATAAATTTTATTTAGGATCACATTTATCTTTGACAGATGGCGCGTTTTATACTTTTTTAAAGAAGAATTGTTCCTACCCAGATATATGGCCGGTACTCTCTCGGCCAGTGGTCAAGCAACGGTGGTTGAAGTTCACAACTCGAGAGCCAGAAAAGGGAACTACCAACCAGCCTTCTTTGCCTTTAATATAACGTCCAGGGAATTTTCTGACTAAGATGAAAAGAAATTTTTACATTCACGAATCTCCCGCAGGGGACCGTCTGACCTCCCACCTCCTCAGCCCTCGAAACTGATGCAACTCTAAATTAGTGCAAGATTTGAAATGTTGAGGTATTAGCGGAGCCAATTTATGGCCGCATCGAAAAACTATTAAACGACCTTTCGGAAGGCTCCGTCGCACTAATGGAAAGAGTTATTGCCAGCATTATTTGGGATCTTTTCGGGTAGTTTATGTCGCACAAGTTGGTTTACATAGTTTTCACCGTACACCCGTTTTCGTTTTGTTGCGTTGTGTTTTGGGAAATGTTTTGCTATTTTATGGCAGTGTTTTTTCCTGTATCCACGGGGGTTAAACATTTTTTTTTGGGTTTTTGAAATATTTTACTACTAATTAACAAGGTAACATATATGTTATATGACTCCAAACAGTAACAGAAACGATAAATAACAATAAACAAATAAGAAAAACATTTTGATGCTTAACGACGAAAATATCAGTAAAATTATTTGCTTAAGAAACTTTTCTTTGGAAATAGAAGTAACGGTGGTTACTAAGAACACTAACCGTACAAAAGCATTTTTAATTTTTATATATAAAGATAATTACAGAAATTTAGCAACTTCCCCCAGTCATAATCTTAGAGACAAACTTTTTAAACGAATAGCAACTTTCCAAAAAGCCAAAATTCAAACACAAATGCGTGCTTGTCTACTGCAATTTGCAGACAAGCACTCATTTGTACGTAAAATTAAAACAGAGATTATGTTTTAAATAAATATGAAATTTACAATTTGGATACTTTAAATGAATGTTTCAAAATTCCGTTTTCTGAGATTTTTACTCTCAAACAAACAAAAGTTTAATCAGAAATTTTCTTCATCATGCAAAGTTTCATAAGTATGTGTGTTCGTTTCGCTCTATCTGATTACAAACAAAATTATCTAAATAGTGAAAAGTCGTTCATATCACTTCCCTGCATCGCAATTAATTGCCTCCGTCGACTGTCTCCGCTGCGTTGCATGATTTGCACTCATTTAAGCTGATGAAATCTGACAACACAAATCAATCAAAACTGCCAAGGGGATACCTTGGCTGGGCTGAAAACTCTTTGAGGTCGTTGTATTTTTTTTTCTCGGGTTTTTTTTTTTTTTTTGTTTTCTTCCAGGAAAACTTTCCTCCCATTCTCGGCCTTGTCTGGGACTCGTCCTCGCCATCCGTCTTGGCCACAACTTTCGTCTTCCTCGCCATTGCGCCGTGTCGTCTCTTCACCGTCTTCGGATCATTCCTGCCTGATACCATTCGAATGACTTGCAGTCTGGCCTTTGAATTAATTTTTCATGATTGCGCTCCCTTCTGGGCCCAGAAGGGTTCGGCGGGGAGGTTGTGAAAGAAGGGTGAATGAAGAGAATGATTCCGGTATTGAAGGTAATCACCCCGGAATTTGGGTGGCAGTGTCGGATTTGATTATCGTAAGTCTTTGGGATCCCAAGAGTCCCCCCTCCTTCTATATTTCCCCTGAAGACAGTGGATTGTGATGTGGTAGTAGCCTTCATTTCACACCTTCGGTGTATAAATCAATTTTATAAGGCGAAGAAAATAAGCGAGAATAATGACAAATGATTTGGCACTTAAATCAAATCCAATGCACCCATGGTCGGGGACTAATTTAAAATTTATGCCCCACATCGAGGTGCTCATAATTAGCTGCGATGGGCACCAGCTCGCTCGCTGTCACCCTGTCCTATTAATAGACTATTTTCCGAGAACTGTATATAATACCTTGCAGCCGGTGTACCGGGAAACATTTTCTCCGGGGCATTTTCCTGAAGGACTCAGGATGGTGAATGCTACTAGGATGGGCAGGAGGATGGACCACCGCCTACTCCTTTTCCTAGAATCGGTGTGTTGTGCCATGCCAACGTGTCTCTCAGTACTCCCAGTCATCATCACAGGTCCCCGTTGTCTTCGCCACTTTCCCCACCCTCCCTCCCCCTTGATGATGTATCCAGCAGATATCGTACGTCTACCGGCACACTTCACGATTTATATCCCATCAATATTTCAAAAATGATAAATACAATCCATAAATAAGGTGCAAAGAAAAATCTTCCATATCTCTTGGACGGGCACTCGCAAACAACACTTGTTCTTTGAGAGGAGCGGGCGACCTGGGCGAATGGAAGTCGGTCGTATCCGCCGTCGTCGTCGCCGCCACCATCGAAACATCCCTGGAACTGGAGCTGAAGCTGGACCCATGCAGGAGACGTCTCCTGTGATATCACTCAAGCTCGAGCAGGGAGCTGTCTGGTGTCTTGTCCACGTCCACACATCACCACCAACGGCTGTGTATGATAAACGCAATCCCATCAATAAACTAAAGGGGAGAAACTGATGGCCCGAGAGTGCCTGGAATAGTTGTGCACCGGAGCCACCACCGGCCGCCATACACTACCTATCAAGGGATGCTCCTGGCGGGACCAGGAAAAAAAAAACATACTATAGTACTATATAGTAAAAATAAAATAAAAAAAGAAGGTAGAGGAAGACGAATATGAAGGATTGCCATCTTTGTGGCATAAAGAGAGGTGGATCCTTGCGGGCGGCTGGGTGGTGGACATCGGGTCTGGAAGGGCTGGGACTCCAGACAGGATGAAAGACACAACAGTGCCCCCAGGGTGTCCGTGTCCAAAGATGGAAAAGCCATCGAGCTTGTCAAAAACTTGTAAAATATTGGTCACTTCCTGTGTTCGTGGTATATCTAGAACCTGGAATTCGATGACGGGAAGCAAAATGAATAGCACACCGTGTCGTCCATCGGCCGATCCGGAATGGGTTAATGACGTGAGCATAAGTCTTCAGCTTTAGGATGCTTCGGTCAACCCAACCACACCATCCATCCACCCACTCAACTCTATTCACAATTCGAACTGAACGGGGTGAGACTGGATAAGCTGCTCGTGACGAATGTGATGAATTTGGTCGGGAATTGAATTTGATTTGACTGATGCCCCCTCATCGTGCTTTCGGTCTGAGACAAATTTGTGCTTACAAGGAGCGACGGAATCTTAACAGGGGATACCTCACGATTTTCGAACATTTCCGCTCCTTTCACCTGGGATTACGATGATTTCCTCATCTTGTTAGACGTTAAACAGGTGACAAGTGTAATTATAAATTGCAGAACATTAAGAGATTTATGCATATCTTAACTGAGATATTTAAAACAATGCAAAAATTGTATTTAATTAATTATGGAATGGTAAAATTTATAAGACCCCAAAACTTTGTATCTGGCTTTCATAATTTGATTATTATGTGGAGTATTAAAATTATCAGTCATTAATTAGAATCTACAAGTATTATCGGATGCTTCTATGGAAATCTTTGGGTTCTTCAGTGAAATCTATTCGTTTTTGCACCTACTTTAGGGTTAAATCCTACCGCATAACTTTTAATGTCTATCTTCTAATTTCAAATTATTTGAAAGGGGTAATTCTACTGGAGTTATTACTGTAAATTAATTAAATAATAGTCCTCCAAAAAAACAACTCTATATAACCCTTAAACTCAACAACTTGCCAAACTTTACAATTGACCCACCACGAATAGAGATATATCTTGAGACGTGTTTGACTTGTCCTCCTCTGCCGTTTAAGCCACGTCTTTTCGGTGTCGCCATCCCGAACCTTGAGGAATTGATGGAGATCTACGAAGGGCCTGGACGGGCTCCTCTTTTCGGCTGTCAGCCACAAAATCGCTGGGACTGTCAAAATTTCACAGCCAATTGAAAGGCGCTAGTCACAGAGGACAGACACCCATACAAAGTTGGCTGGTTCTCTAGAGATTGAGACCTGAGATAGTTTTGACTTTTATTGGGGCCTTCGATGGTAAATTGTTGGCCCCGACAATTGCACGTCGGACTCATTTGTTAGTAATTTGCTATCAATCCCGCATCTATTTTATTTATGTATTAATTTTTTTTTTCCATTCTTTTGGTGAGATCTCCACTTTTATTGTTCCGCGGCATGGATTTGCGCGTGATTGAGCCATCCCAACGAGGGGAGACCGCATGCTCGAGCGACGCCTAGACCAGCTGAGGTTGGGGCAATCCTCGTTTGGATGGGACAGTGGACGATCTTGTAAATGATGAAAGCTCCCCAATCGAGGGCCCCGCCGTATTGCTCCACTTTGGCAAGTGATTTTATGTGACTTTCATGATAACTCGCCGTTTAGAGGATGAATAGCGAAAATCACTCGGTAGATGCTGGCCCTAGATTTGCGGGCCAATCTCGCGAGCCGCCAAGTTTTGACTGGCGGTGATTGCAGAGGTGCAGAAGAAGAAAGACCTGGAACCGCACGATCTCTGGGGCCACTCTTTTGCGGCGGCATCTCACTATTTTTGTATTATTTTATTTCATTTTCTTTCTTAACCCGCCGCGACTTCCATTCATCGCATTGATCCGGGCCAAAGCGTGAAAGTGTTCTTTAATGGAGCCGTCCGTCCCGGTTGCTTGTTGTAGGGGGCCAATGATGCATTGATGCCGTCATGGGGATCGTGAGGATTGGCAGATCGCTGAGAAATTGTCAATTTTTCTTGTCGCCTTTGTTGGTTGGGTTCCTCTTTTATTCAATTCGTGGGGCCTTTGAATGGCAATTTTCTTGAAAAATTAAACTCTCTCAAAATCCCAGTGCTCGGTTAGGACTTTGATTGTTGCACAATACGAGGGATCGTCGATTTTGTTACAAAACAATTCGAACTTCTTCCTCAATTTATTTATTTTGATGAACTGCATTACATAAGCGATCTTTGCTGGATGATGTCTTAATTGGGATCGCTGTATTGGGGCAATCCCATAATGTAAGTTGAAAAGTATTTTTTTTAAAGGAATTTTGTAAGAAAAATAACAAATAAGCAATCAAGTAAAGGAACAGTAAAATTAATAATACTGAAAATTTCAAAGCAATCAGCAATTTAGGTAAATCACATAAATTTTATGGTGATCACAAGTTTACCAAAAAGTATTCCATAATTTTCGTAAATTGACCACTATGAAATCATTAGAACATTAACTGTATAAATGACTCTAAATCCAATTTATTCTTAGTAGAAGTAAGGAAAACTACCCCACAGTTTTCATATCCTTCAAACAAGTTATTTCATAACTTAACACTATATAGAATAATATCCCTAATATGGAATACCAAAATTTTTCGTAAACAAATAGTCCTTGCCAAAGGTCATCTATTACAAGATGTTACACTCGTGACGTTTTTTCTTACCTTTTTTCGACCTTGGTCGCTTTAGCCAATCGGCCTTGAAAATATTGCTAAAAGTAAATAGTTATAAAGGGCTCACGTGTGAGAGAAAGACAGAGAATGAAAATTGAAACTACGTACTACTACTTTACCGCACCTTTAAAAATACGCACGGAAAAAATGTTAACAGACCGCATCCATATATACGATCAGTGTGAAATGCTTGCCTCTTCTCCATTTTCGATTCAGAATTTTCCTATACCTAAGCATTACGCGGGAACGGCACTAACACCATGCATGCATAGGTACACAACTTTGCTGAGACTTTATCGCGCCTTTAAAAATGCGTGGTAAAAAATCGTTGAACAATACGACTAGAATATTTGGTTGCCTATTCAAATCTATTTCGTTCTTATTGGAATTTAGATAAAGCATGAAAAGCAGCACTTCTTTGCTGTTTTATCCCCACACTGTTCTAGAAATTGCATATCGCTTAAATAGAGACTGTCACATCTTGTTAATCTTAGTAATCTTTGAGTCCTAGCTGCAAAAAAAAAAGTGATCTTCTATCTCTCTGATGATTGACATCATACGTGCGTACAGGTTCCATACTTGGGCCCTATTCCATAATTAAATAACTTTATATTGATTTTGAAAAGAGAGAAGAGAGAATGTTAATACTTTAGATTAATTAAAATATGTAACACAAGACAAGTTACAAAGTTAAGCGCTAATGTATGACTGATTATAATTAAGAATAAAAGTTTCTGATTTATAGAATTATTATTTTTTATGTCACAAAAAAATAAAATGGTATTCAACATTTGTTTATTTTCCTCTAATATAAGCACTACATGCTTTCCCATAAACCTGATATTTTTCCAAAGTTCGCATCACCTCGGAACAAGTCAATAATTTAGACTAACGCAATGAGCTGACATCACAATTTTTAAATCTGCCCCCGGAGCGATTGCACGAATAAATGTACGAGTACTTTAAATAAGTAAATCGCTAGCATTTCTCCTTGACCAGTCTGGACCTGGAGCAGCAACATTAATCCCAGTCATCTTGTCCTTGCGAGCCGGTTCTCCTAATCAGTTTTAAAAGTTGACATCGTCAATCAAAACGAGCTACTCTCATGACATGGAATGACTCAATCATCACTATAAACAGGCCCGGCTTAATCCGTTCTCGTAAGTGTGAGTTAATTAAACGATGCAAAATAAAAATAAAAAATATAAATATAAAAAAAAAAATCGAAATAAAATAAACAAACATCGCTGACATGCGCAATTGGATTTGCATTTGCGCGATTTTTTTTTTTTTTAGCGCACCAGAATTGCTAGAGTTAGGTTTATTATTATTAATATTATTTTTTATTTTTTATATTTTGCTGAAGTAAAATCTTAGCGCTGCATGCAGGTTATAAGTGGGATCGCGATGTTTACAGTTAATTTTCAGTTCCCTCACCTTCTAGAATGACTTGATTAGGTGAATTAGAAGGTGCGATGGGAAGCACAGTTTGCGAGCGTGAATTTGCTCGGTTGATTCTATGCGTTAAGACGATGAGCCCATCATCATTCGGCGTCGGAGCGGCGCGGTACAAGAAATAAAATGCAAATCGGTTGCGCATGCGTGCACCGCTAATTACCGGAGGCGCAAAATATTGAGAGAATGAATGACTAATAATGCGCTAATAACTTTCATGATTGATGACTTACACCAGCTGAGGCGGTACGGTGGCCGCTTTTATTGCAAGAACAAATTGGTTCTAGGTGATCTGGTAGGTTGCCGGTGCCTGCTTGGCGACTGTTTGCGGTCTCACACGATGCCACTGTTTTACAAAATCAGTCGGATATGTTACTAATTATAAAATATGCCTCGTTAAATTTGTTCTTAAATGGAAATTGCACGAACTACTTAACTCTGTAAAAATTAGCGCTCTATGTAAGAAAATTGCACTTTCATACAAAATAAAATGCAAATTGGTGCACTGCATCAATGATACAAAAGATAGCATAAAGTAAAATTATTTTTATGTTTTTTACATTATGTCTATGTTGTAACTGAGTGGTTATCATGTAAAAAAAAAATTAAAATGGGGAAAAGCGAAAAAGCTTTTCTATTCATTTATTCATCATGTTGCGATTTTATCGTTCGCTAAGAATATAAATAAGGGAAAACTGCACGCCAGGAAGGAAGTACTCCTTAATGTATCATTATTAAAATCAGACGCTAATGAACTTAATATGTGGTATTATCTGTACATTTACAATGTTTTTTTTTCAGAATTTTAATGCGAGAATTTAACTAGCATGTGCTCTGAGCCTGAGCCTGAGTCAGTTATTATTTTATCAAAATATCAATTAGACAATATGTGCATATGGATATATGCAAAATGGGTTCATATAGGATTTTCTGCCTAAGTGATAGATGTTGTTTCATAACTATAAAACCAGCTTGAAGTTGCACAATATTTTTTTCGATAAGAAACTAAATATTTATTATCCTTTTAGAAGGATTGGTGCCACCAATATATAATTGAAATTAAATTTTATCGTTATTTAGAAAGGTGAGCTAGTCAAAAGGTTGGTTTCATAGCGTTCCATAACTATAAAACCAAATAACGAAAAAAACTTAAATTGGTCACACAATTAGCAAATCACATAATATGAAATAAAATAAAATAAAGGAAGAAAATAATTTTCCGTACGTACACAACGCCAAATTGTAAACGGAAAATCCAATACAAATAAAAGTATTATATGAATCAAATTCAAGCCAAATTGAAATTAAATGTCTTGCACTTGACTAACTATAGATTTGTTAAACCCAATTCTATAACATAACAAAGCAATAAAAACAACCATAAATTTGATCAAAACCTCGGCAATCCATAATTGCAATATCAGATGCAGATCAATGCAGAAATACAAAGCATACGGCAGTTAGTAAGGGGCTAGTGAAAAGTGTAAGGGACAACAAGCAACCACCAAAATTTATAAAGACGAGCACACTACAAACTGAAGCCAAGAAATACATGAGAGGCCAAAAACAAGAAATACAATCACGACGAAATACTTAACTACTTTATAAACTTTGAAATATGTGGATGGCAGTAAATCCTCTATTTATATTTTCCAGTTTTTACTCTTCAAATTCTTTTTTTTTTTTTGAATCTACGATGTTTCTATATATTTTGTAGCCTTATCTATTCTTATATCAGCTATTAGAGTACCTGAACAGATAAATTTTTATATGGTATAAAGAAATTAGATATTATTATAATCTGAGTTAATTTGTAAACCCAATTTATATGCTAAAATTCGATTATCCAGGGACATAAACATAAAAAAGCTCCACAGCTCTTGCTTCGTCCCAATTTACAGGTGTAAATATGAGCGATTGGTTTTTTTTCTTGGTCCGGTACGGACATTAATTTTTACTTATTTTTATTTTAACATCATTTTTCGAATGAAACGAAATTTAATTTAGATAGACTCGATGGGAACCACTCTTATTAGAGAGATTTGTGTAAGGAACCTCAGCATTTTTTCCAGACGGAAATTCGCCGGTAACAGTTTTATGGTCTGGGGAAACCTCTATGTAAATCGTAATTTATCTTTAGATTGTCAATCAACACGAATGAATTGTGCGGGGAGTATACTCTATTGTCAGAAAAAAATGATTGCCATATATATGGCAAAATAGTGAAATAAATTTAATTTTCCAACAGAATAATACAACTTTACATAAAAGCCGCAATGCCTTATAATAGCTTCAATACTATGGAATTTGTATTTAAGATTGGCCAACCTGTGTTATGTTCTTGTCAGGAAGGTTTATGCTAACAATGCTCAGTACTTAACCATACCGGCGCTTCGATCCCAAATTTTGAAAGCCTGGAAAGAAATTTCGCAAGAATCGCATTTTTGAACTGACAAAAAATAAAGGATGTCCTATACTTCCATTATACTGGCCAATAACAACTTTTTCCCCACAGAATAAGTAAATCATTTCTATACGATTTTTTCTGTAAATTAAGAATTCATCAAAGAAAATGCTCCATTACAAATAGGATTAAAAAATGCAAAAGGTCGTATTTAAAAATCATTAAAAAAATTACAGATTGATGCAGAAGCTTCTAATGTTGCTAAAATAATCTTAAGTTATTATATAGGTCAGGTTAGGTTGCTGTGGCTGCCTAGAAAGGCACACTTAGGCCAATTTTGGCCCATTGTGTTACCACGTAGCGCAGAAGACCATGGTTATTCGTGGGATTCGAACCCACAGCCTCTGGGACGGTAGGACAGCGCGCTAACAACTGAACTATCAGAGGCCCCTAAGTTATTACATAAAAGTATCAAAAAATTCAACACATTTCGAAATAATCTGTCAGTTTAACTTTATTCCAGAAACTGATTCATACAATAAATGGCGAATAAAACAAGTGGCAAGCGCATACTCATGAACAAAATTTTTTATGCATAAAAAGGTCTATAAATATAAGTTGTATTCGGTATTCCTAGATTAGGACTTTCATTTAAGCGACATATCAAATTTCTAGGATTAACTTTTATGTTTTAATAATTTTTCGAAAACGCTCAAAATACGAACCTGTATTATTAAAAATTTGTATTGTGAAAAATCCTAATGTGATAGCAAAAAACCGAGTTGATATTCGTAAATAGGAGTTCCAAAATTCTTACAATTGATCTAATAAATTTATTATATAGTGACCTTGATTTGGTTTATCTTGCAAAGAGAAAGCAAAGCCGATACAATTTTTGTTGGTTTTATAATTCAAATTTATGAAACAGAATGTAAAAAAGCAAATTTAACAAATATCTATTTACTCACGTTAGCTTAAGAAGAAATCAATAGTGAAAATTAAAGAATCTTCGCTCAGTCCAGGGTAAGGCTAGAAGGTAAACGAAACCAATGAAATTCAAACAAGACATTATCCCGAAAACAGTGAAGCAATAGGGAAGTAAATCCCAGTCATTCACACCCATCAACGTGTTGGACGAAAATCCAACATCGTTCGACCGCCGTCTAAACATTTGTCCTTCCGCATTAAGTGGCCCTGGGAGCAGACACTAGCGAGCCTCATAAATCTGCAAAATTTTAGCCTATAATTTGATGGCCGCGGCGGCTGGAACAAAAGGTCCGTTGGGGCGTTGTCGTTCCCGCCAAAAATTCTCAAAATCACCGGAGCGCGCGGCACGGGTCAGCTTGTTCCATCCGTTTGTCATTCGGCATTTGGCCGATGATGAATAGATGACATCGATGCCCATGTCCCGGCGGTTGTCAGCGGCAAACAAAGAGCCTCTCCGGATTGAGCCCTAGAAGGTTGATGGGATCCGGCGATGACAATTATGGGGCGCTCCGACACCCGCCGGGTCAGCCCGGAGCAAATATGCACACTCATGCACATATTAAAAATGTCACTCATGTGGCGGACGATGCATCATTAGACGGATGAGTGATTCCGCCCCGGAGCCCCCCAGCCACCGGAATAGACCAGACAGAGGCCATCCGCAGATTCTGCTCGTCAGCGTCCTGTCCTCGATGGGGCTTTGGTCCATTCGCTGAGGCGGAGGCTGCTGCTGCCGTTCGACCCCAATCGTTTAACGTCATTTTTCGCTGGTCGAAAAATTTCTGACACGTCCAAATGAATTTTGATCGACAGCTGCACAGCGGTGGGTTTGATGGATTAATCGTCACCGACGGTCCGGACGTGTCTGATGAATTGTCTCTGCCGCGGAAGCGGAGGATACTTTTACAGACCCGGACGCTCTTTGCACCATGCCAGCCGACAAAATCGATTCCGGCCAAGTGCCGGTGGTAAATCAAACAATCGTCAGACTGGCGGGATTTGAATTTTGTCCATCAGTCCCCCGAACCGCCAACGTTGACGGTTAGAAACGAGTGCATTTTTGCGGGCAGGGGGTGAAATGGAATGGGAAACGTCCAGAGAGCAATTTACGCCAAAAAAGACTCAAAAAAAGACGCCGGAAAAGACATTGGCTCTGATAACAGCCCTAGAACCAAGCGGCTATCTTAATCCGGCGGTATTCGCTTGTTCATCGATTTGATGGATTGCTGTCAGCGGCGATAAAAATTTAATCTGGCTTCGAGGCGACTTGAGTCGTTTCTTGTGTAGGCCGAGAACCAGAAAGATAAAAATGACGGATGAGTGATTTGTTGACGTGCGGTGACACGGTCCCGCGAACACTCTCAGAATGACCGCCACACCTCTTCGAGGGGACTCTACGCCCCAAAGATTCCCCGTTTTCGAAGAGGGTATACGGAGGTAATATTTGCGGGATTGATTGGCGGGGATTACGCGGTTGATTGATTTGAAACGCACGACTTTAGGCTTTCAGAATTCGTAGTTAATTTATTTTTATTAAAGCAAACAATAAAAACATTTGTAGCGCATTTTTGATGAGTGGTATTTTTTATATCTATAACAAAAACGCAATAACGAACAAATCATTATTTATTATTAAGCTCTTGTGACTGATTGTTGTTAATCAATCGTCAAAATAATTTTGCGATAGTATGTTAATATAAAATCCCGCCATTATTGCACTTTTTCTAATTAATGCCCGATTAAACTGAACAAAATTTGTCCTAACATCATCTTTAGATGATCAACTTTAGGTCATAGGTAGATTCTAGACTTCTAGACTATATAGGTACCTCAAAACACTCTCGACTTACACTTATAAATTTAGATAAGTGCAGTACTCTGTTTAAAATTTGTTAACAAGTGAATGCTTTTATAATTGTCAGATAATCTACATTTAAAGTGCATGTCAAATCATTTAAAAATAATTATAAAATACAACTTAATCCTTTAATCATTGCATGAACCACTTCAAATCTTCATTTACTCAAGATTTCTATAGTAAAATCTATAAATCTACAATCCAAAGAATAATTTCCCTTCCCTACATCCCACGAGGTCGAACGAGTACGTGGGGACGGCTGCAACGGCTGGACCCCATCACTCGGTTGGGGCTTAATTCCTTGTGAGCCCCGACGGACAGCTGAAGGAGCGAAAGACTTGGTCAGAGTTGTCGTCTGTCAGTCAGCTTATGAGCGATCGGTCAATTTGCTTCGTTACTGCGACTGACGGGCACAATCAAGCCCCCATCCATTAGGGGGCTCCCTGGAATCCAGAGGAGTCCCAGTCATCCACGCTGGAATTTCAATCAAGAATTAACGGCTGTGCGGAATGGGTGCAACACCTCTGACCTGAGAAATTGTTTCTCGGATGGTACAGACTACCCCCGAGCCCCCCCACCCGATGCAACTCAATTGTCTGCCGCAACACAATCTCATTTGGCTGAGGGGGAGAAGGTGAACCCCATATCATCCAGGGATGAATCCCATTCAAACTGCTTCCTGTCACATCTCACAAATGGATGACTGAGTGATTGAGTTGTTTTTATGAACAGAGTCACGTCGAATCAGCCCTGGAACCTGGAGCTCTGGACCAGCCGCTAGCTGGGGCGATAGATCTCCGTCTCTGACTGGATTTGCGGATGAAGTGAAAAGAAATGCGCCGGACAGGCATCCTTCGGTCCTGTCATCATCATCCATCGTCCTTCTATCTCACTATCTGTCCATCTATTTGGTCAAGAGCAGTCGATGTACGAGAAAATCACCTTCTGGAGGAGTATCTCCTCCTCCTCCTCGAAGATGAGACTCTGCTTCGATACCGACTCTATCCCCGGGGACGTGAAAGAATATGAAAAGATTCCCTTGAAGCATTCGGGGTGATGAGATGACAACCGGGCAATAGAGCTGACGTAGTTCACATTTTATGACGGAAAAGGATGACTACGGGCTCTCATCGCCCCCCATTCCACGACCCATTCTTCTATCACCTTTACGGGAATTGAGCTCTTCTAAGGAGGTCAGGTGCTTTCAGGTAGATGAAATTAAACACCTTTAAGTGATTAAGGTGTTTTTACGAAACGCTGAGCGATTTACCAGGCTTTGGTTGGACAGTCTTAGGAGTGTTCCAAACGAATTAGCCGGGCTGAGCAGTGAGCAAACACCCGATGGGTGGCAGCTTGTTTATGCACCTGTCTTTCAATCAAAATGGAACTTGAAAGAATTTTTAATTTTTATTCTTAAAAGTGGAAAAATAGTTCCCTTAAGTATTTCTGATTTGAAATTTCTATTCAAAACTTTCAATTCTTTTATAGGTTATAAAAATCAGAAATATTCTAAAAAAGTTAAACCCTGTATATAATTTTTTCGAATATTCTGCGGTTATTTTGCAAAAATGATTAATAAATATTATTTCAAACTTTCGTATGATAGAAACAAAGAAATATAGACTGAACTAACTAACAAAATTAAAAGCTTTTTGAAAAAGCTCTACTTTTCTGTTTCTGCTCTAAATCGAGCTTGACTTGTAATTCTGCCTTTTACTAGCTGCTTAGCTTTACTTAATTTTAAAACAGATGTTGAGCAGTAATTTACATGTTGCATGACTTTTCGCTGCTCTCTACTAAAATTTAGGAGTTAGGCAGAATTCATTCTTTCGTCACAGCAAAGCAGGCGAGAAGGTGGAGGATGGGATCAGACGATTTGACGGGAAACATTTGTATTCTTGTTTCTCTGATTCGTCCCCCATCCGGTGCGCAAATGCCTTCCAAAACTGCCTTGAGCCCCTCTAAAAGGGTATAATATGATAAAATTTTACGACTGCCCTTTGCTTCCCTTGATTTTCTCATACCAGGAGCCCCTCCTGATGGTGAAAGTTCTAGCGAAGCGCTGAAACGCTACCGACCACCCCCAGTTGGGGGTGCTGCTACTCGAGTGCTATTTACATCCTCTTTTGATCACATCCATCTGGTTCAAGGATTAATGAAATTGATCTCGCCCATTAGAATTGATGAAATGGCGGCTTTCAAGCTGTTTAACGGCCTGCGAAAAGTGTCGGCCGCTGAAGATTTCATTTCCGGGCCAGGCCATTTCGAATGGCCAAAGAGCGAATCAATGGGTGGAAAGCGGCCATAGTGCTCTGCACATATAATGGGGCCCTGATACCCATTCCACCCCATCCCATCCCCATCACAGTGGGGATACGTCTTGATACTTTTTTTATTGGCGAAACGAATTTAAGTATTCACCCAGTGCCGGGATGGTGGCAATCTTTTGTTATGCGCATTATGCTAGAAATCGTTAGGGCAATGTTCCATATCCCCTTTCGATTGGGTCTGGATCACTTATTTCCTTGTAACTCGAAATTATGCTAATTATTTCGCCCAACTCCGATCTATTAAGACTTAAGCCGTCAAAAACCTGTTGACCAATCTATGGCAGTAAGGCGATTTGCCTCACCTCTTCGCGGCCCCAATGCGCCTCCGATAGACAACCGGCGGGGGGGGCCTTGAAGCAGGAGCCCCTAGATGGAAGCGATAATAATCAAATAGCACACCCATCAAGAGCGCTTTGTAAAAAATAATAAGTTAATTAAATTCCCGAACAAACATGACGAGATAATGGACAAAAGCCATTAGACCGAAATACGGGGCGTGCGGCCCAAGAGAGGGTGGTAATGAATATCTTCTGAGTCGTTCAGGATGCTCTTTCTGCCCTTTACCAGATGCCCTCAGTCTGATTTTTTAAATTTTTTTTTTATTTTTTAAAAAAAAAGCATCCATCGTTCGCCTCGTTCGCGTTCGTATTTTTTAATTTAATTTTTTTAAGTTTCGCTGATTTTTCGCTTTTGTGCTTTTTCTAACGAGGTTAATGCAGAATGATGTGAAGTGGACATCGTTAAGTGATTCCATTTTATCTCTAATAAAGCAATTTTTTTTATTGTTCGGTATTTAGAAAAAGAGTAATGTAAAATGACGAAGCCCATTCAATTTAATAAGTAGAGATTTTTGTCTATAAATCTTACTTTTAATGGTCATAAAACAAAGAGCCACACGTTTAACGTCTATTTACTTTATCAATCTTAAAATTGAATCAATCACTTCAAAAACCACATAAGTCATATAAAACAATAAAAATTATGTTATTTACAAAGCAAAGAAATTTTGGGGGACCTTTTTGGAATGACTATAGTGCTTTGATTTAAAATTTTGTAAATATCGCATAATTTTTATAATTTATGAATAATAATTTAAAAAGAAACAGAATAACTGTTGTTGACTTATGTTGTTTTAGCAAGATACAAAGTTAGATGGTATTTGTTTTGAACAAATCATATTTTTAATCAAGATTAATGAAAATAACACTTAAACAGTAACTTCTTATGTTTTAGTATCAGCATAATACGTTTTCATATTTTCCATCATTCTTATCTGGATTATTTAACCACATCTGCCTGGCATACTGCAAATTGAATTTTTAACGAATCAATCAATTTAAGCACAAAAATAGCAGTTTACAAGAGCATTATTAGACCAATTTGGACGTACAGCATCCAACTATGGGGCGCAGCGAAGAAATCTAATTTAGAAATAATAAAACGAGCACAATCAAAAATAATAAGAGCAATAACCGGAGCACCACGCTATGTCCGCAACAAATTCCTGCTGAGGGAAACAAAAGTTAACCCGGTCGAAGAAATAATTACCAAGCCCAGTAAAGCATATTTAGCCAGGTTAGAACAGCACCGTAACAGAACAGCAAGAATCATCTTGACCGCAAAAAAATTTACAAGACTCAAGAAAAATGACCCAATGGATTGCGCAAATCGGGAAGGCCCGAGGACAGGAAGACAGCAGTCAATTACAAACAGCAAACCAACAACCATGAGAACTACTAACTCAAAGAAAGTGGACAACGCGGCAGAAATAATAAACACCATCATCATCAACCCCGAGGGCATCAAATCAGAAAACATCGAACTGACACTGATCATCCTAACAGTCGAAGTGGGACTGTCACTCCTCTACCAGATATACAAGGACTACAGGAGAGGGCTAAAGAAGAAATACATCAACAATACCAGCCAACCTTAACAGCAACAGCTACCCATCCAGGCCTACGAAATCCGCCAGCGAAGCTGACCGGACACTATGGATAGCTACCAACGAACAAAACACAGCAGTACTAATATATCCTAGTCTAAGATTTACAAATATGTATGCTAGAGCCTATGTAAAGCTAATCCATACAATAAAATAAAGAATGTTGAAAGGAAAAAAAAACGAATCAATCAATAAATTCATGAAAAACTACTACGCGGTATTATTTGATGCAGAAGGAATCTACTGGCTTTCATGGGTTTTACCCAGATTATGGGTTCAGTTTTTAGGAAGCGTTCGCGATAAAAAAAAAGAGTATGTTTCGAACAAACTTGACTTATGTAGTTTTTGAAATGACCGATTTAATTATTTTTCAGACTCTCATAGAAATGAAAGTGAACTTTGTGTGTAGTGTCCATTTTTATTTAATAACTAAAGTAGCTTATGTACGTTAAGAACTATGATTTCTTTCAACTGATTTTTAAAATTTAAGGTTCGTTGTCAAAGAGTGTGTAAAATTTCAGTGCGATTGATAAACAACTTTTTGAGAACCTATAACTGCTATACCAATTTAAAAAGCATAATTTTGAGAAAAATGCTTTTAAAACTTGGATGAATGAAAGTTTAAAGCTTTTCATAACATAGAAGAGTTATGTTCATTGACTATAAAATCAAAAGTATAATTTGGATTAGTAACTTACTAACATTTTATGAAAAATTAAGATTTGTTATTAAATACTAAAAGGTGTTAAGGTGTTTTTATTTGATCATAAAGGCTTCCTAATTTGGATGATACATATGGACACAATCAAGAGGATAAGGGCTGATCTACTTGAAGTCATGTAAAGGAAATACTATCAAATATTAAAAATCTAATTTATTTTGCCGTTAATAACTTATGGCCTAACAATATAGAGTCAAACCACAATTAAAAATCTTCAAATCGAGGTAGTTAAATAGTCCCATTAAAGTATAGATGAATCTTCCTCGGAATACTCCAACTGGAATATATGAAAGTCGAGACAAATTTAACCTCTAGCATTTAACAGAAATTGAAAAGGCTAAAGCCATTTACAATATCACAAAAAATATACAAAATCATCTATTGATTTAGTATTGATTATTTAGTATTATGTTTTAATGTTGTTGTAATCTACCCACCTCAAGAACCAACTCATTAAAAAGTAATCCCAGAGAAATTAAGAAATGCTCGCAGTATTCTAGAATTTAAAAGACTTATTAAAACTTTGGGGCCTCTGATATTTCAGTTGTTAGCGCGCTGTCCTACCGTCCCAGAGGCTGTGGGTTCGAATCCCACGAATAACCATGGTCTCCTGCGTTACGTGGTAACACAATAGGCCAAAATTAGCCTAAGTGTGCCTTTCTAGGTAGCCACAGCAACCTAACCTAACCTATTAAAACTTTCGTTCAGTTGAAAAAATGAGGAAAATTAATAACATTTAAATTAAATAAAGGGACAATGAATTGTTTAACTAAGGAGTTCAAAATTATCAAAAATGTAAAAGAAATTTATTTCTTTTTTAGTTATTTAGATTATAGGATACGAAAAATGGATATACAGAGCCTAAATTCTATACGTAGAAAGTCTAGAATTATGTGAATATTTCCAGCAATATGCTTAGAAGTGAAGTTACAAAAACTTAAAGTTCAGATTGGCGCAATTAAATTAAAGCAGCTAAAATGTTTAAATACGAAAGCAATGAAAATATCAAAAGACCTTTTTAAGCGAAAATAGGTGCTATCAGAGAAAATAATAGGAATGTATGGCTAAATAAAAACATCCACTTCATAGAAAAAACAAAAAACCTAAAAGAGCAAAGCTCCCATCCATAAAAACAGCGGAAATTTTAAAACAAAAAACGCAAACGAACGTTAATTTGAGCAGCGCCGGCAGAAATCCTTGCGGATGTCAAATGAAGCCCAATTCAAATGGAAAATTATTTGTCAGGGCCTTTGTGCTCGGTACCAAATCTCATTATGCATTCGATCAACATCAAAATCCGACGTATATGTGACCCGAATAAATCCCCCGGGCGGCGCACCGGCCGCACAAAACTGCCTGCCGCCCTCCCATCATCATCGTCATCATCATCATCGCGTAATACCAGCGGCGCGGCGTGGCGAGCCCGCGAATAAATAAAAATAAAATTTCACAAACAAATTCACATAGCTATTGTGTCAGCAATTAAAGTTTCAAATGAATCCGAATCAGGCCGCTGTTGATATAGCAACACTAGTCGGTGTCAATAGGGCCCGGTCGCGCCACGGCCGCCCCTGGCCGCGCCACCGCCACACGCGGCCTGTGCCCGGCTCGCCCGGCGACCTCAATAGTTGGGTCGCCCGAGCCCCGGGCATAACTATGCTAAAACCAGCGAGTGATGACATGTGAGGGTGGAGAAAATTATTTTAATTGACAGTTTGGGGCCCGAAATAAATGCGAAAAACGATTTTTCTGTGTGCTCACAGCACCAGCACCCATCCGGGCCAAGTGGCCCATAATGGTGGGGTACACCCCATTATGATTATTGCCGAGCCGAGGGGGTGGGATAGCCACGTGATGGTCCTCTTTTTGATGACATCAAAACTGAATTGTCCAGGAAAATAAATCCAATTCCAGGTTATCCGCAAAGGTGGCGGGGAAGGGGGGAGGGGACGCCTGCTTGCATAGCCCAACCCAAGCCATAAAAAGGGTAAATTTATATGAAAGTGTGCACTTGTATAAAACCCAGGAACCTGCCGGGTTTGAGTGTTTTTTACGATTCAGTCACATCAAACCAGAGGTGGCGGTGTATGACGGTGGGGGGGGGGGGGGGGGGCAGTCTTGTTTAGGTTGTTCATCCGAGCCCTGAGGGGGTTTGGGTTGGTCAGTCCCGCTGGATGAATTAATGTTGACGGGTACTAATTAAAATAAAACGACCATTTGGAATGTCACCAAACTGCACGACCCCCTCCCTCTACAGTGACTGACCTCCTCTCACCAACCCTTTCCACTATATAAAATCGCAACATTAATAATTTTGTTAAGTTCTGTTCATTTGTCACTAATCCTCGTTCTGGAAAATTCGTGTAGGTGAGGAATTAATACCGGCGCCACCCCCGTACCAACCCCTCAATGTTTTGCACAATTGGGGAACTATGCTGCAGGTCGTAGGGGCTACCGGGCGCGGATATCAAACAGGGATCATGTGGGGCCCACCCGCTCTCCTCAGTACCTCCGATTCAGTTCTGCCATTCTATCGAATTTTGGGAAAGAACATAAATCCTCTGCGGATCGAAAACACTCGTCAACATCAGAAAATTGGTAAACCAAGGACACGAGTTAATTAATTTCGTTTAATTGAATTATAATTAATGAATGCTAAAGGAATTCTTTCGGCAAGCGGACCCAATCCCGGTTCCGGTCTCGATCCCGGTCCCTGGCACAGGTGGGACCATAGTGCACCTTTGTGCGGGGCTTCGTGTCACCGTTGTTTAGCTTCAATTAGCGAATGGGCGGTCGATTTTGTATTGTATTTTATTTTTTTTTATTTTTTTTTTTTCATCCCAACACCCCACCGCCACTGGTCCTCCGCACCCGGTCAAATTCTGACGGTAATTGTAAAATAAATTTGCTTTTCGCCGCCGATTTTAGGGCCAGATAGGCGTTAATTTCTATTTTGATTTGATAAAATCCCCTCATTTGGAAACGAATCCGCCGTGTTTTTTCAATGTTTTATGGGCAAATTGTTTATTTTGGCACGAATGTAACGGGTGACAAATGGCCTCATTATGCGTACCGCGAACTATTTCAGCGGAAAATGCTTTAAATATTTTTATTTTAATTGAAAATATACCATCCAATGGGTTTTAGTAATTATTTAAATCATATATCTAATTTCATATCCCTACTAATTGTGTGTTATATAAAATATGAGTTTCCACCTACCTTCTTTCTTCCAAAACCCAAACGAAAAATATCAACATATTTCGACAGCTCGATCATTTATAATCTCTAAACTTTAAAAACACCTTAAAAGCGTCTTATTTCTCAGAGCATCTGACCGAAACTACTGGCGTTCGTAAATAAAAACAACTGCCCAAACTTCCTCACATAGTGCGATGAATGAACGGATGGTTACTTTTCCCTCAATATTCTAACTGCTCTGTCGAAGCTACCGCCAGCCAAATTCTTGGGACGATTCCGATCTCATTGATCTTTGATTTTCTCTGCTACACTTTGGGACAGTTCGGAAACCGTAAACTTTTTAGAATAGAGCATCGAACCAAAAAACAGATAATTTAATATTGTAAAACGCCTAAAGAAATGTTCACATTTATTTTTAGGATCAAATCAAATGATTTATTTGTGTTTTAGATGTCAACTAGCCCATTTAAAATTTTGTTTTGCATTAAAAACCGGTACAAAATGAAAATGTTATCCAATTTAGATTCTGCCACCTGGTTTAATTTATAGTGCATTTTAATGTTTCAAACTCGTCATGTAAATTGTGTCACATGCGTTTTAATTAATAAATTATATCGATTTTCGGGAAATCAGAGATATTTAATTAAATAAATAGGATCTGTTCGAAATAAAATATTTACCATACTTTATAATTCTATTTTAGTTGTTAAAATTCAAACGTATTAAATTAGGATATTGAAAAACGTAGATATGTTCATAATTTTATTTTCCAAATAAATCAAATCAATTTATGTATATCTTTTTCATCTGTCAGTCAGCTCATTTTATATTTTGTTTCGCAATAAAAGAGGCAATAAATAAAAATATTTGAATGTTTAGTTTTTTAGATAAATTTTGAATAAACTATTATCTATAATTTATTGTACGTTTTAACGTCAAAAAATCATCGTAAAAATGAGTCAAATACGTTCCCTATAAAAATTTAATAACTCAAAAAACTACATTTTAGAGGTGGTGAGTTAATCCTTTACATCAATTTTTAAATTAAAAGTACAAGTCTTTAAATTATGGATTTTCGAATTTTTAAATCACCGACCCTGAAAACCTACGAGTGCCAATTTTTATAACCATTTCCTTATACCGATGAAATACCGCAGACAATTTCTATAAATACTACTGAAATTAGTTCAAATTCCTCAGGTGAATTCCGAATCACTTGTCTAACGCCATCGTTAGATTCCACCTGATACCTAAACGTGGTAACTTTCGAAATTTTAACCTGACACGTAAGTACCCAGTCGCGGCCTGGAATTTCGCTAAGAGATGCAAATGAGTCCCGCAATAATGGACATCATTTGGAATGTGATTGATTCCATTGGCATTTGTTGACTGATTTATAAAATTCTCTGGTCCCGAGTGCTTCTATCGTCGCCGAAATTCAAATTGGACGCTATTAAATTGCGTCCAACAACGGCACAGCTGGCGTTAGACGTCGGCACCAAAAAAAAAAAAAAAACCAGCAAACAACCTGACCGCGAGTTTGTGGACTGTGGAGCGCTGGCAATAAAAACGTTGTCAACTCAAATTAAGAGCCCAAAAAGCTGCACGGCCCTCGGCTGTGATTTATTTAGACAGCTCAATCCATCGGAGGATGCGCATAAAAATTTCCCCCTTCCCTCGGGCCAATCTCCGGCCTGCGCAGAACATGTTACTTAAAGGCTCGTTAAAAAGCGCAGGTAAGCCCCGCGGCGGCTTAAATATTTGTTTAGCAAAACAATAAACAGGCAGGCGCGAATGGGTATAAATTTAAAAGTAACTACTTTTCCCCATCTCAAGTCATCGAGCGCGAACTCATCATCAGCGGCCGCCATCGCACCACAGCGAACGGTAATGGGACCGTGCACCTTTCGCGCGCAACCAGGTACTTAACACTCATAAAGTCAGCAGGTACCGTGGCGCACACAGCTGACACTTTTGATGCTTATTTATCTCTAGTTATTGACATTTTGTTTACTGCTGTCACACAAAAGTGCTAAATTTTATGGTGGCCTCCCCGCCCGGACTGTGGGATGGGCTGATCTCGCGTCCCTGCCGTCCCGTCGCGAATCGAAGGAGCTCACCAAGCTGTGACAAAGACGCGACGGCCGGGATTTGTACCGGACGGTGACAAACAAGGAGACACCCGGGGGAGCCGGCAAAAGCGCACACGAAAGGCGCGAACTGGAAATGGAAGGATTTATTATCACCTGGGAGATGTGACTGCATCAATGGTGATGTCATTACGGCTAAATAAATGATTGCACTTCTCCCTGTCGCTGGCGTGGGTGGACAGGTCTTATCGAGGACAAGCTCACTCTGAATGGTATGCGAATGGACGGCGTGATAAATTGTTATAATTACAACTATTTCGTGGGACTGGTGCTCCTTTCAGGCGTGCTTTGCTCCGGTAATTAGCTCTCTATCGGGCAATCTTATCTAGTCACCGGGCATCGGTTCTCTGGTCATTGACACGGTCGCAGGGTGGTCGTAGAATGTGCAACAATTCGCAGTTCTCCCACGGATTACCCTAGAATTGTTTTAAATATTTTTCTTTTTTTTCAAAGAATATTTTAAAAATAATAGAGGTTTTCAAGAAATTTTTATAGATATAGCACGTCTTGGAGCCTGTTGACCTCAAAGATAACTCAACACTCAAATGAATCAAAGTCGGCTAACATACTCATCTTAAGTGCGATATTTCCAGTTTTTCTTCATTACTATCGATTAAATTTGTCCTCTGCATGCACAGACGTTTTCGTCACTTATAAAAATTGTATGAATTGACCGAGGAAGTGGGGGTAACACCTATTTTTTAGAAAAAGCAGCATCACCCACTGTTCTAAAAATTATTTGTTACCACGTCCGCCTTTGCATTTATGCAGTGCTTTTTATCACTTAACTTGAACTATATCCTGGTCCGAAATATTTTATTAGGAGAAAAATTAATTTATATATTTATATTTATTTTTTTATTTTAACACTAAAACAAGATTAAAAACTAATTAGATTAAGGAAAAACAGAGCCATACAAAAAGGAAAATGTAAAATTGAGGGATTTGGAAAAGAGGGAAGTAGTGCTAGTCGTTTAATAATTTAGGATACTTTGTCTGTTTAACTGACCTAGTAATTAAGCAGACTAAATCGAATAACTCCAATTTCGAAAATTTCTGTATCTTAATAATAAAACACTTAATACGTGCTTAAGGTTTAATTTTTTAAATGAAGTATCTTTATAATTTTATAGAAAAATAATATATTACCTGTAATAAAGTACACACGCGTGTAATTTCATCAGTGTTCTCTTAATCCATTTAGTAAATAAACGGCTTAATTGTAAATAAGCATAATAGTTAAATTAACGACATTTTCATCAATTGAGTAGAAGCATTACGCATGTAATCTTAATAATTTTACAAATAAATTTCACGGCAATAGTCGGAAGAAATAATTGTTTTTTTGCGTCCTCAAAGGAAAGCGCTTATATACAAGGAAGACTAATTGTTTATATTTCCAAACTCGAGTGAAGTGTTGACCTTATTAGTGCATAAATAAAATTTCATCAAAATCCTCTTTCCTTCTTCAGGGAACAAATTTTATTAATAACCACATTAAAATGTCTATCTGGTATCGAAAGATCTTTTTATAAGCTACTAGTTGAGTTATCCGGTTTCACCTCGTGTATTGTAAAGAAATACTGTTCAATTAAATACTTTTCAAATACTAAACTCACTTTGCTACTACTACAAAATAAATGCAAATTAAATTCAAATGAATGCAATTTAATTCAAGTAAATGTAAGGGACATCACAGTTTAGCGCTCTTTAATTCGCGTAATGGTAATTGAATTCTTTTAATCTATAATTCTGAAGAATCAAAAATTGGAAATTATAAATTATTTATTGGTCTAAATTAATTTAAATCACAATAAAGTTAATTCATTAATTTAACAACTCTACTGACAGACGCGGATTTTGTTGCGACTTTGTTTTATGCTATTTAGAGATTAGACATTACGAAATTTTCCTTATAACATAAGTAATTATAGTTATATTAGATATCATCCTGAATTCTAAACATGGTCTATGAAAAAAAAAGTCAATCAATGCGGCATTTTGCCTCATATTAGAAACCTTTAGTATCATACTATAATAGATAAAACTAACCAAACTTTTTGTAGTGTAATAAAATAGAAAAACTATTTAAAACTGATTTAACTAGTTCATTATTCCAATCGTTCATATATGCAAAATTACCAAATCGTCAAAATCGATTGTAACAACTGTGCCCATATACATAAATTGACATTAAATCTAAAGAAAACAGTTCTTATATCATGCAAACCTAAACCCGAAGTTAAAATTATTCTAAATGGAAATAGCTCTCGGGAACATTACAGCCATTGAACGAAGTTAAATATCTTGGAGTAATAATAGACGATGACCTTAAATGGGATGGGCATGTAGGATATGTTTGCAGTAGGATTAGGAGAATTATACATAGAATACTAGTTCATTATGAACTGCATAGACAGAAATCTCATGCTCGGTATTCTTTGGTGGGGTGACACTTACACTACCCGTATTATTCCCCTGATCAATTTACAAAGGAAAATAGTGAAAATCTATTTGAAAATATCGAAATTCTACTCCACTGCATAAGCATTCAGGGAGTTCAAAGTAATAACAATGCGACAAATATACACTTTTTCTACACTTAAATTTATAATTAAAAATTTGGGTAATATCACTTCGAATCAATCAAATCACAGTGCATGAAGACAAGCTTTTAGACCATTGGTAGAGATGAGATGCAGCAAAAGTCTAATGCAAAAACATGTTGATTATACTAAACCAAAATTGTATAATAATCTCCCAATCAATTTGAAGATCGGTTTCAATCAATCAAACTTTAAAATTAAGTTAAATGAATATGTATTAGTAGGTATTAGGGCGGTTTGGCCCGACGTCTGTGACGTCACCAGACATCGTCTGTCTCTCTCTTTTTTATCTGTCTATCTCTTTCTCTCTCTGTCTCTTTCTCTCTTTTTTATCTGTCTATCTCTTTCTCTCTTTTTTATCTGTCTATCTCTTTCTTTCTCTCTGTCTGTCTCTTTCTATCTTTTTTATCTGTCTATCTCTTTCTATCTTTTTTTATCTGTCTATCTCTTTCTTTCTCTTTTTTATCTGTCTATCTCTTTTTTCTCTTTCTCACTACAGGGCCAGACATCCCCGTCTCTCTCTTTCACTACAGGGCCAGACATCTCTCTCTGTCTGTCTCGTGTTAGATAGCAGCTGAAGCCGATATCAATACCCGAAGCCGATCTCAATACCCGAAACCGATCTCAATACCCGAAACCGATCTCAATACCCGAAGCCGATATCAATACCCGAAGCCGATCTCAATACCCGAAGTCGATCTCAATACCCGAGGTTGATTTGGTCGGCTGGCCAGACATCTCTCTCTCTGTCTCATGTTAATAGCGCCATCTGTCGCGAGAATTGGATAACGCTGGAAATTTAATGAATTAAAAAGCAGGTTGGGTGGTTCTGCGATTTGAACCGGGGATTTGTAGCTTCAGAGGCCAGTATGTTAGCCACTGGGCTATTGGGGTTTCTTGTCGTTGTCGTTTAATTTGTGTATATAAGGTGTTTTGGACGATCTAGCGAAAATTAGTCATGCATCTCTCTCTCTCTCTCTCTATCTGTTATGAGAATTTGGTAACGATGGAAATTCAATGAAATAATTAATTAAAAAGCAACTTGGGCGGCTCTGGGGTTTGAACCGAGGGAGAAATTTAAAAAAAAATGAATTAAAAAGTAGGTTGTATGGGCCTGGGATTTGAACCGAGGGATTTGTAGATTCTTGTCGTTGTTATTTTAATTTAAGCTTTCTTTCGATCACCCCGATAAATATTTGCTTCGGGGCCTGGTCGGGATCTGGCCACATAACATGTATGAAATCCACGGTTCTATTTTCTAAAAAGATATTATTACGAAAACAGAGGAATTTCAAAGAAAAAAAAGATAACGGTTGGGGGCTCTATTAAAAAATTGATCGTATCGAGTTTTATAACATATTTAGATGTAAATAACTTGTATGTTTGGGCAATGTCTCAATCACAACCCCATTCTAAATTTGCATGGGCTGAAGATATTAATATCACTACACGCGGGTCAAATTGATAAGCGACTGCCTTTTACGAGTGAGGTTGTTGACCGTGTTGATAAGTTTTTTAAAAGCTTGGCGCTTGTTCATGAGATAAAAATTGGATATCAATGTCAAGGTTGGGCGAGTGAAGATAATAGAGTTGTTTTTAGTAAGACTTTTTAAGAGTGTTTTAATTGTGAGAAAATTATGTTTGAGAAATATTTTTTTTTCAAGTAGGGAAGGTATATCTCTATGCTGCGGTGAGTATTTCGATTAAAAAATTTTGGAAGTTTTTCCTTGCGGCGAGTATTTCGATTAAACCCCGGATATTATGGAGATTCAGG
Source organism: Philonicus albiceps (assembly GCA_963969385.1). Lineage (NCBI taxonomy): Eukaryota > Metazoa > Arthropoda > Insecta > Diptera > Asilidae > Philonicus > Philonicus albiceps. Next base: position 11,247,625 of record OZ017775.1, on the reverse strand, counting down.
AAGGATATTGCGGTTTTTTGCTGATATTAAAGGTCTTTATAAGCGGAAAATATATTTTCTGAGGCTAAGTATCATTTCCAACGTCTTCGACGAACAAGTTATAGACATCGGTGCTATAATTCTTTTTTTTAACAATGGATTCAACAAATTTAAACCAGGAATTTATAACCCTGAAGGAGTTGAATGGCTGCAATTATAAACCTCTTTTAAAAGCGCGGGAGATGGATCCCTTCAAAACCTATGCTATTCTAGGCTGTGGGAAGGTTTCAACGAAATATGGAGATCGAATTGTGTTGGAGCTAGAGGATCATCAGATGTTTTTACCGGAACGATTCCGTAATATATCCAACAAAACAATAGAAAGACTCAACGAAGGTGGATACTTTGTCAGTTATCATGGAACATCCGAGGACACATATAATTTAAATTTTTCTAAATCTACTTCTAACCCTGTTTTTTATACAAATTTATAGATTATCTCAGAAATAAAGTTTAATCTAAGTAAATAATGTTGTTTTGTTTTTCCACTTTACCTTTCCACTTCACTTTACAATTATTTTCTAAAAACAGGATTTTGTTCACCACTTTTCTCATTCTGAAGAGATTGATAGGAAACATTCGATTTCTCTGGTTGTTCATTTTTATTAAAATTTGGGCACATAGACTTTAATGTGATGGGGATATAATTTTTTGATTTTTCACTATTTTTCGAATTACTGATTTTAGTTTGACAATGTTGCGAAATTTTGAATCATGTTGAATTTCACAATATTATCGAATAAGGTTTGAATCATTTTATTCATAATGTTGTAATATAATAAAAGGATCATGATTTATTATAAACCCATTAGTATAATTAAAGTTTTTCCATAATAAACATGTTTTGGTGTGAGACTATAAGACCTGGAAACAAGTTTTGCGTTTGTGAGGGAGCCTGGAAAAACTTCAGAATTGTTAATGTAACCGTAGATTCACATAATATCTTCGAACTATATATGACACCTGAAGATGGTAATAGATGCCTAATACTACGTATGAGAAGTGGAGAACCTATTCCAGATGAGCTTCATTATATTTTCAAATTTACACCATCGCAACATGTTAAAATAGAAGTTCGTGGTAATTAATAAAACTTTTTTTAAAAAAGAATGAGAAAATTAAAAGATGCATTATTCGTATTATTAGGAGGGACGATCGTATTAATTGGGGAATCTCCAGACGGTTCAATAAGATACAAGTCAGCAAATCATTTTCCAGCTAATTGCGTCTTTGCCGATGAAGATGATTGGAAATGGAACCACCCCATGAAACTCAAGCTCGAGAAACAGCTAAAACAAAGCCTGAGTATAAATTCTATGGAAACTGAACACATCAATTAGTTTCTTTAAAGAGTGCAGACTATTCACACGCTGCAAGTTAATAAATCAAAATGCATCCAAACATTATTTTATTTTTAACACTCTTTGTATTCTATGCGAATGCACAACCAGTACCGCTAGATATAAACCTTATGAATGATGGTGTGAGCAACATAGATTTTAAATTAAATCTTCCAAATAATGATCAAGTACAAGTTGGTTTAACTTTTCGACTGCTAACATATACTAATAATAATACAACATCATCACCACCAACATCAATGCGAACAACAACATCATCATCATCAGAGGATTCTGAAACTGAGAAGTCTAAGAAGAAATTTGTATCTGTTGAGGAAGCTATCGAGGGATTTAGGCAAGAATTAATTAAAAAGGAGTTGTATATTGCTGGATATATTGAAAGCAATAACATTTTTTATAGACATTTTATGCTTGAATTTGATGATGATATTTCAATAAGAGTTCGGTGTACATATGATAGCAATTATGAAGCTCGCTCATTGAAAATAAATTGTTATGAGTATCATGAATATGAGACGGAGAGAATTTTAAGTAATGGCGAGGTTGAGTTGATAAAACAACATGATCCTAACTATAAAACTGATGTAGACTTACTAGATCTACGTAAAATGAGACAGACATATCAAATGAATATATCTTAAATAAAAAAGTGAGCTTAGTTATTATTCGTCTACCGTCATAGAAAGATGAATATTGAACAATTTTTAAGTGAATGCTTTGAAATAATGTGTGATGAACATAAAGAGGAAATAAAGGAACATTTAGATTTTTTGAAATTATTTGTAAATGTAGACAAGGTGAAATCGAAATATGGTGAGCACTACACAAGCTGTCCATGGTCTAAAGATGATGCAACAGAAGGTCCCGATACATGTGAATGTCATAGTGTGGATATGCATTTAAAGAGAGTGTTATACTTGATTAATTTCTACAAAAACTTAAAGAAAAGAGGCTGTCTATCCTGTTGTGGAAGCTGGTTAAAATAGGAGAGAGAGAAACAAGTAACAGCAATGACACCCAAAAAAGTGCATTTTACAACAACACCACCAGAGATACATTACATGATTACATGGGGCTTTGCTTATAGAGCTGCTCGTAAGGGAGAATGGCATTTGCATGCTATTGAAAGACATCGCTTCCAACAAAGGATCAACGAGCTGAATAAAATTCTAGAGCCAATATGGAACGAATATCATCGGAAACAAATATATAATACTAGATTTAATAATAATAAAAAATAAAAACTAACAAATTTTTTAAAACATTTATGTTTATTCTGCTTTTCCCCAAGCTCTTCAATTTCTTTTGATTTTATAATACATCATTTTTATTAATCCAAGAATTGTGTTTTGATGAAAATCCTAACCACTTTACAAAAACCCTATCATCTTTTTGTTTTACAATTTTTTCAACTAAGAATAAAGTAGGATTTTTGCTTTTCTGAAGTTCGAGTTCATAGAATCCACCTTGTATCGGATTACCTTTATAATCTTCCAAGAGATATGTAACTGGATTTGTTAGCTGAATTTTTCTGATTTTAAAAATTTCAGTTGTCCAATTTGGTGTATAGCCCTTTTCAAACACGTGCTTGTATTTACTAATTCGAACAAAGTCTCCAATTTGATATCGAGCTTTTGGGGCTACTTTTATATGATTATATGTTGTTGAAATAAGCTGTTGTTCATTGCGATCGTTAACCTCAAAGGGACGCATTTTTATAGTACGATGTTTCTTCATATTGTATGCTAAAATTAATTGTTTTATAATATCAATCCATCGATATGATCCCCTCATGCTAAATTCTTTCCACATCATAGACTTTAAGGTTCTATTAAATCGTTCAGCTATTGACGCCTTAAGAGAACTATATGTAGAATAATGATTGATTTTGTAGTTTTTCATAAGCTCTGCGAAATTTTTATTAAAAAATTCCTTCCCATCATCGGTTTGCAAATTTTTAGGATGTCTTCCATCTTTTAATATTGTTCTCATAGCCTGAGTAACTTCAGCTCCAGTTTTTCTTTTAACAGGTATAGCCCAAGCATATTTAGAGAATGTGTCAATAACAGTTAATAGAAAGTTGTATCCATTATTCTGAGAGGCATATGATCCCATTTCTACCAAATCAGCTTGCCATAGATCATCCAAACCTTTAATAACTACGCGACGTCTTTTAAAATTCCTCCTAGCAGACTTGTGCAACTCATTGACAACAATTTTTTTACTCATTATTCTTATGTTCACTCTTGGGAGTATTAATTGTAATTGATTCTACATTTACAAACTTTTCTAAAACTAAATTAATATTACTAATCTTCATATCAATGTATTTCATTGTATCCTCAATAGCTTTTCCTATGAAATCTCTCAATTCTTCTTTTGCTGTATCTAATTTATCATTTAGATTATCATTTGCTTTTTCAATTTTCTCAATTTCGGATTTAAGGTATCTACTGATAATATCAACATAGCTTTTATTTGTGGCATCTTCATCATCTATAGGTTGCGCGAGGTATTTAAGTGTTTTCAATTGCATATCATAATCCCCATTTTTTGTTAATAAGAATCCTATTCCTGGCTTTCCTGGTGGTCCTGGTGAACCTGGTGGACCTCTTTTACCATCAGCTCCTGTCGGACCCCTTTCACCACGCGGACCTGACAAACCGTGTTTTAAAAATTTCGTACTCGAACGTCCAAACTTGTCAACACTCATTATTATTATAAGCATAGAAGAAAAGTGACTATCCTATTTATTCAATGATGGCAGCTTCTCTTAATTCTTCTACTATGGCTACGATCTCATTATGATGGTTATTATGACCAGCTTGTTGTGATGCTATTAAAAGTTGTAGCCTTTCTACCAATTCATTGGGATCATTCCAATATATATAATCAATATTGTTTTTAGGTAGCTGCATTAAACCTTTTCCTTCACGTAAATTGAATTTGCTTATAATATTTGTAAATTTAAATCCCCTATTTCCGCTTATTTGACTACTAGGATCATAATTTCGTTTATGTGCGCTACTGCTAATAATAATATTTGTATAATTTGCTAAGTCTTCCTCGGTATAAAAACTTGCTGCAGGTCTTTTCATAAATAGCAATTCACATAAACCAAGTGTTATCTTATATTCTTCCCCGCCAATTATAAAATTGTCATTCTTGATTTCAAAGACTGTATTTCCTATCTTCCACTGACTGCCATCAAAATATACACCATATGTAGTATCAATAGCAGGACTATTTTCAGAATATAATTTCATATATTTATCTACTATCATTTCTTTAAAACTTAATTCTTTTTCAGGTAATTTTTGTGATGGTGGTGATGTCATCATAAAAGAGTCATTATCGAATGTGGCGAGTCGATTTCTTTTTATTAATGGTGTACTGGTGTGTTCTATTTCTGGGAAAATAGCTTTAGTTGTTTGATTCAACTGACTTGTTGTTGGTTCATCATTTTCACTCTTTGGCTCATTTTTTACATCAATCTTATAGTTTTCCTCAACTTTTGTAACAAGTTTATGAAGTGGTTTTGTTATAGGTTTGAATGTTTCTTCCAGTTGAGACTCCGTATGAATTTTTCCTGATTTTAACATTTGAAACTTCTTCCTCAAAGAATTTCTTATTTTTACTATATTCCTAATAGTATCTTCTTGATATTCTTTGTCTCCTTTTGTCTTATGCTTCATTTTATGAACTGCTTTAACTGCTCTCCGAACTGCTTTTAACAGATATCTGAACTACTTTAACTGCTCTCTGAACTGCTTTAACCGCTCTCTGAACTGCTTTTAACAGATATCTGAACTGCTTTAACTGCTCTCTGAACTGCTTAAAGCGTATTTATATATGGATGAATGTATGAAACCCTTTTCGGTAACGACCTTTATTAATAGGACTGTCTTTATCTATCACTACAAAGCCATATTTATCTTTCCAACTCTCTGCGCAAGCCTGCTTAAAAATATTGAAGGGCATATCCGTATTGACATGATCTTCATAAGCATGTTTAAGATTCATTTCATCTTGCTTAAAAAGAATAATGAAATTGGCATTATCACGTATTAAATGTTTCGGTATACGTGTGTATGTTTGACAAAGATAAAAGCTGTCCACTTCATTATGTCGACCCATACAGAAGTATGCGCGAATATTATTTTGCTTATCGCAAGCAACATCATCGAAAATGAAAATTGAATTTCGTTTAGCTTTTTCTGGTGTTATAACAGCAGTGTTATCGGAGAATGTGTAATAACCCATCCCTTCTATTGGTTTCATTAAATCTTCTAAATACTTGTACTTAGGTTGATGTAATGATTTTGAATATATATAAATATTCTCGAATCTTAACCCATTTGGGTGTTCTATAAGACCAAGCATAAGATTTGTTTTACCACAATTTGATGGACCCACAATTATAGCTCGTATACTGTTGGGTAAAAGCGTTCCATGCTTTTTTCTTAGGCTATTTCCGCTTTTAAAATCAATATTTGATATCGGTAATTCTGATTGTTGTTTTACAAATTTCATTATGTAGGTATATATATATTCTTAACATAGAAAGGTATTACCTCAGTTCAAAGTAAACGCTACTTTAAAGAGAAGCTACTGCTTTTCACGTTTTGAAGTCGAAACCTTTAAGGATTTATTGCAACTAATATATATTTTATACTAAATACGCTTCTTATACCTGCGTTAATACAACCTTGGCTTGAGATACATTAAAAAAGTAATATTGTTATGAATGCTGGAATACAATAAATGTAAGAGACGAGTTGGAAAAGGATTACTGAATACAGTAATAAACAATTTACCATTTGAACTTCATCTCCCCGGTTATCAATACTGTGGACCCGGAACAAAACTACAAAAAAGATTAGAACGTAGCGATTCGGGTATAAATCCACTTGACGCCGCCTGTAAAGAACACGATATTGCTTACTCTAAGCATAAAGATACAGAAAATCGACATATAGCAGATAAAATTCTATTAGGAAAGGCCTGGCAAAGGTTTAAATCTAGCGACGCTTCAGTTGGAGAACGTTTAAATTCTTGGCTCATTACAAATGCGATGAAAACAAAGGTGAAATTTGGAATGGGTCTAGATAAGAAGAGGATGAAGAAGAAGAAGAAGATAACAAAATCGAGGATATCACTTCAAAAAGGAATTCGTGAAGCGAAAAATATTCTAAAATCACAGAAACCTACTTCAATAAATGATGCAATAAATCTTGCTTTAGGTGCTACAAAACCCATGTTTCGCGGTTATAAAAAATCAAAAATAAAAACACCTCGTATTATTCCTATACCAAAAATTGGAGGAATTCTACCATTGATTCCAATATTTGCTGGGCTTTCTGCTTTAGGAGCATTAACAGGAGGGGCGGCTGGAATAGCCAAAGTAGTTCGTGATGCTGTTGATGCACGAAAACAACTTAAAGAATCCAATAGGCATAATGAAGCAATGGAGGCAATTGCTCTAGGTAAAACCGGTAGTGGGTTGTACCTCAAGCCCTATAGAAAGGGCTTAGGACTTTATTTAAATCCACCATCAAAAAACTATTAAAACTGCTACCCAAAAGACCACTTAATCAATTCGATCTACAACAGGCTGCTAAGAATTTACCAAACTTTAGAGGAGTTTTCATGCGCGACAGTCTTCCTAAAAAAGCAAGAAAGAATGAATGTGGCATTATAAATTTAGACTCTATTTCTGGACCAGGAACTCATTGGGTAGCATATTATAAAAATGGAACGAAAAGCGAATATTTTGATAGCTTTGGAAATCTGCAACCACCTAAGGAAGTTATTAAATATTTAAATAATAATAATAATTTAGTATACAATTATGATACATATCAAAATTATAAAACAATTAACTGTGGTCATTTATGCTTAGAATTTTTGTTTAATCGCTGTAAGTCATAAATAAAGCTACATTTTTTTTAATCAAAAGTCTCATTTTATTCCAAACAACCATGTCATTAACATTAACTTTAAGTGGTAGTTCATCTGTACTAACAGCTGAGTATTTTCCATCTTTGGAGCTGAAAACTGATTATGTTTGTGGTTTAATTGACTTTCAAACGTACAACTCAATCCCTAATGTTGATAGCAAGAATAATTTACTTCGTATTGGAAACATAACTATTAAAATTCCTGAAGGTTCTTACGAAATTAGTGACATTTCCGAAACTGTTAATAGAGAATTAAAAAAAAATAGGTAGTGAAGAAGTTATTACTATTAAGGCAAATAATAATACTCTCAAAAGTGAAGTTAAAAGTTCAGAAAAAGTATTTTTTAATACAGAAAAATCGATTGGTTCCTTGTTGGGGTTCAGTAAACGGATCCTTGAACCTAAAATTTTAAACGAATCCGATTTACCAGTAAATATAATAAAAGTGAATGTAATTCGAATTGAGTGCAATATTATATCAGGCTCATATATAAATAACACACAGGTGCATACACTGCATGAGTTTTCACCCAAAGTAGGTCCAGGGTATAAAATAATTGAAGTTCCGAAGAATGTAATTTATTTACCAGTGAATGTGCAGAGAATTAAGTCGGTTGCGCTCAGATTAATAGATCAAAACGGAGATTTAATAAACTTTAGAGGTGAAACTATAACGATAAGACTACATCTAAAACCGCGAAATGTTAATACATAACACGCTCAATAAAAGCGGCTATAAAAGTACATTACCTAGTAGTCAGCTCTCAACAACGTTACAGACTAGAAGGAGTTTAACAATAGCAAACGAAAGAGTTTTAAAATCCTTAGGATTTATATTAAAAAAGAAAAACAAAAATGAGTGAGACTTTAGATATTTCACAAGGAATTACTTATGATAATTCAATTACAAAAATTGAATATCATAGTTATTCCCCATATCAGTCCTCTTATAAAAACAGTGATGAAATTCGAATTTCTATACAACATCAGGATTTATACATTTTACCCTGTGAAAGTTTTATTTATATCGAGGGGGCTCTAACGAAAACAGATGGGACTACCTCAATAACATCAAATCTTTCCAATAATTCTATTGCATATCTTTTTGAAGAAGTTCGTTATGAATTAAATGGTGTAGAAATCGACAGAACGAGGAATCTTGGATTCGCTACAACACTAAAAAATTATATATCTTTGAATCAGAATGAAAGTAGTACACTTCTAAATGCTGGCTGGTCACCAAATGAAGCAATATCACTAGAAAAAGGATTTTTCAATTTTTGCATCCCCCTAAAAATGCTTTTAGGGTTTGCTGAAGACTATAGAAAAATTATTGTGAATTCCAAACATGAATTAATATTGATTCGAAGTAGAAGCGATGAGAATGCTTTTATTGCAACACATGATGACGTAAAAATTGATATATTTAAACTTCAATGGCGTGTACCTCATATAACTGTAGCTGACGGAGAAAAATTAGCTCTCTTAAAAACAATTGATTCTGGACATCGGATCCAAATGAGTTTTCGTAGTTGGGATATCTATGAATATCCAGTTTTACCACAGGCTACAGAACATACATGGTCTGTAAAAACATCTTCACAACTAGAAAAACCACGATTTGTTGTAGTTGCTTTGCAAACAAATCGTAAAAACAATAAATCTGAAGATGCCAGCAAATTTAATCATTGCGATACATCAGATGTTAAAGTACATCTTAATTCTGAAACGTTTCCATATGAAGATATGAACATTAAATTTGATCGAAACCGCTATGCCATACTATATGATATGTATGTAAAATTCCAACAATCATACTATTCTCGCCAAAATCAACCTCTTCTAACTAGAGAAAAATTCAAGGATGAGGCTCCAATTGTGGTTATAGACTGCTCACATCAAAACGAATTAATAAAATCGGGGCCGGTTGACATTCGGATTCACTTGAAAAGTAATCAAAATATTCCGCCACATACATCAGCCTATTGTTTACTGCTTCACGATCGGGTAGTTGAATACAGTCCGTTGACCAGTGAAGTTCAAAAAATTATTTAGGTAAAATGGGCAATAATTTAAGTAAAATATGTGCAATCGTCGATATCCAAGGATTCAAAAATGAAAATAACAAACTGATTGTGAAAGAAATGGCTATATTAACAAATGAAAACCGAATACAACACTTTGTATTTCTACCACCATACGGACTTCAAGAGCTACCCCCATCAAAAATTCGAGAGGCTAAATGGATGCAAAATCATCATCACGGTTTTTCCTGGAGAGATGGATACATTCCCTATCATCATTTAAAAGCGTTGATAACTCCTCTGTTAAACAATAAAACAATATATGTTAAAGGGTGTGAAAAACAATATTGGATAAAACAATTATTTGGACAAACTTTAGATGTAATCAACATGGAGGAAGATCTACAATGCCCAAAACTTTCTTTTCTCAAATATGAAAATCCTAATACATATCATTGCTTAATCCACCAAGGAATCTGTGCACAAGAGAATGTTTTTTTGATGGAGAAGTTTCTGAAATGTAACAATGGTTCTAGCCAAAATAAACAAATTGTTTAAATTAAAAAAAAATGTTTTATTAAAACTCTATACCTAGATTATTACATATCTTATAATGACCCATGCATTTTTTTTTGTAGATCTTTCAGAGTACTTAACTTATTCTAAATTACATTGTTATTTAAAACAAACAAACAAAAAATGTGCTAGGCCTTTTTCGAGTAAAGTGAATGGGTATTTTGCTGTGATAAGCGATTGACTTGGTGGGTCTGTTCTTTTTTTTTACGAGCGAGGTTATTGACTGGGGGTTTTATACGAAATTGATATCTATTTTACACCACCTTTATCATTTTCAGCATTATTGAGTATTCGCCTAAACCCTCAATTTCCACATTTTAACCGAAATACTCACCGCAAGGAAAAACTTCCAAAATTTTTTAATCGAAATACTCACCGCAGCATAGAGATATACCTTCCCTACTTGAAAAAAAATATTTCTCAAGCATAATTTTCTCACAATTAAAACACTCTTACTAAAAACAACTCTATTATCTTCAGTCGCGCAACCTTGACATTGATATCCAGTTTTTATCTCATGAACAGGCGCCAGGCTTTAAAAAAAACTTATCAACACGGTCAACAACCTCACTCGTAAAGGGCACTCGCTTATCAATTTGACCCGCGTGTAGTGATATTAATATCTTCAGCCCATGCAAATTTAGAATGGGGTTGTGATTGAGACATTGCCCAAACATACAAGTTATTTGCATCTAAATATGTTATAAAACTTGATACCCATGGCCTGGATGTCGATACGATCAATTTTTTAATAGAGCCCCCAACCGTTACCTTTTTTTCTTTGAAAATTCCCCCGTTTTCGTAATAATATCTCCACAGAGTTTTTAGAAAATAGAACCGTGGATTTCATACATGTTATGTGGCCAGATCCCGACCAGGCCCCGAAGCAAATATTTATCGGCATGATCGAAAGAAAAACTTAAATTAAATAACAACAACAAGAAGCTACAAATCCCTCGGTTCAAATCCCAGGCCCGTACAACCTACTTTTTAATTCATTTTTAAATTTCTCCCTCGGTTCAAACCCCAGAGCCGCCCAAGTTGCTTTTTAATTAATTATTTCATTGAATTTCCATCGTTACCAAATTCTCATAACAGATAGAGAGAGAGAGAGAGAGATGCATGACTAATTTTCGCTAGATCGTCCAAAACACCTTATATACACAAATTAAACGACAACGACAAGAAACCCCAATAGCCCAGTGGCTAACATACTGGCCTCTGAAGCTACAAATCCCCGGTTCAAATCGCAGAACCACCCAACCTGCTTTTTAATTCATTAAATTTCCAGCGTTATCCAATTCTCGCGACAGATGGCGCTATTAACATGAGACAGAGAGAGAGATGTCTGGCCAGCCGACCAAATCAACCTCGGGTATTGAGATCGACTTCGGGTATTGAGATCGGCTTCGGGTATTGATATCGGCTTCGGGTATTGAGATCGGTTTCGGGTATTGAGATCGGTTTCGGGTATTGAGATCGGCTTCGGGTATTGATATCGGCTTCAGCTGCTATCTAACACGAGACAGACAGAGAGAGATGTCTGGCCCTGTAGTGAAAGAGAGAGACGGGGATGTCTGGCCCTGTAGTGAGAAAGAGAAAAAAGAGATAGACAGATAAAAAAGAGAAAGAAAGAGATAGACAGATAAAAAAAGATAGAAAGAGATAGACAGATAAAAAAGATAGAAAGAGACAGACAGAGAGAAAGAAAGAGATAGACAGATAAAAAAGAGAGAAAGAGATAGACAGATAAAAAAGAGAGAAAGAGACAGAGAGAGAAAGAGATAGACAGATAAAAAAGAGAGAGACAGACGATGTCTGGTGACGTCACAGACGTCGGGCCAAACCGCCCTAATACCTACTTGTATTCAATAGCCCAGACATATTTTCTAATGTATTCAACTACTAGGAACTTTTTAACATCGAGTCAGACTATTAGAAAACTAATATTATATAATAAAATGTAATGTAATATATACAATATAGTATAATTAGATTTTATACCCCTTACCTACTGTACATACACACTATATTGGACCTGCCCGAGTAAAAATCGTCAGCACAAAAAGAGCACCGAAAGACCACCAAACGTTTAATTACCACCAATATACAACCCAAATAGACTCGATTTTCTTTTGGAAAATTAGGAGCACTGATATACCACCAAATAAGGGACAGATATCAATTGAAAACTCTAATAGTCGATGGAATCCCCAAAACACCACCAGAACATGATTTCATATAGAATGCCTTATTCAGCACCAGCCTTACTTATAAATTTATATCTGCACGAATTAACATACGTCTAGTTGTGAAATGGTGGTATTTAAGTGTAGTAAACGATGCTATGTTGGTGCTCATTTGGTATGGAATTTTTTGACGATAGTAGTCATTTGGTGGTGATTCGGTGTTGAAGCTGGTGCTCTATTAGTTGTTGTAAAGAAGTGGATTAACTATTTTGTTCGCCAAAAATGGCTTACTTTGGTGTTATTTTAGTTTAACTTGAAGTGTCGATTTAGTTGTTATTCAGTGTATAGGAAATTCAATGCACAATTTTTACTCTGGTGTAGAATTTAATTTATTTTGAAATTTCAATATTCTCACATATGCTCTGCAGTCACAATCCTCAAACACAAACTATGCTTCTGTGATGGATTGAATTATATTTGTAAACTGTAGTATAGTATAAAATAAAGTGAAAAATAACAATATTTAGGTATATTTTCAATGTTTATGATGGCAATTATTTAATTTAAAGATGTAGATCAATTACAAAGGCTTTATTGCTGTATTATGACATAATAAACATACAAAGATTTCTCAAATATAAAAATGATTTTGTTTTCTTTGATGACATGTTAAAGACGTAATAAAATAATTTTTATTTTTATATATACATAGGAATAAGTGATGTTAGGATGCTCATTAAATTTTATAGTCTACAAACAATAAAATTTTGAAAAAATATTCATTAAATCGTTTTAATGCCGGATTGTTGTATTAGTTTTAAAAAACAAGATATAAATATAGCAACACAATACTTTAAACCAACAATTTTTAAAATAAATAAAATAAAATTTGTTTAAATCCTATAAATTCCTATTTGTGATCTAGATACAGAAGTTGAAATTTAAAGAATTACTTAATGAAAGAGCTTTTCAGACATTCAAAATTTTAACTAAAACGTACATATGTGACTCATTTACATGACAAGTTTTAGACAATTAAACGCACGATAAATTAATATAGCTGGTGACAGAATTTAAATTAGTGTTCAAAATTCAATATTTCAACCTTTTTTTATTACCGGTTTTAATGTAAAATAAAATATAAGATAAGCTGAATGATATCAAAGAGAAAATAAATCATTTTACGAGTATGATGATCCGTAGAATAGATCTGGTGATTAATGCGTAATTATTATAAATTAACTTTACTGTCGATGACAGTGACAATATGAAATTTTTAATATCACTAAAAAAAAAACGTTTGCGAACAAGTTTAGACAATAAATAAAAAAAGGAATGTGTTTTTTTTTTATTGATAAATGAAAACAAGGACATCTACCGCAGCTGAAAACTAACAAATCAATAGTTTGTTTTGTAAAAAACAATAAAAATCATATTTGGTATAAAAAACAGCTCGAAGCAATAAAAATTATCGTTTCCGATTTAATAGCCTATCGTCTCAGTCGGGCGATGCGAATCTTGAGAATTTAAGATTTTGATCAGCGAGTCTATCAACGGCCATGGTAATGACCTCACCGAGGAGCCAAATTCGCAAATAAGCCCCAAAGTGGGGCTAAATGTCTAAGGCGCAAAAGCGGAGTCCGTCAAATTTAGCCAGTTTATCACCTGCCTTAAAATTTATGTTTCCCTTAAAACACAGGTAAAATAATGAAGTTCTGCCATTTAAGACAACCGTGACATCCGGTCAATTAAAAATCTTTCATCACTCGAGAGGAATCCACCAAAAAAGTACCCAGGAACGTCAAAAGCGGCTGGCTAAAGGGGGCGCATAAATAAATTATGTCGCCTCATATACATCACACCGCTGGAGACTGCGCAAAAAAAATTAAAAAAAAAAAACCAAATTAGCTAAAGACGCAGCAGCAGCAGCAGCATTTTAAAGGTTCATTTGAATATTGGAAAGCTCGGGCTCCGTCAAATAAATCAGGGCGCCCGATGACAACCGCACAAAGGCGGACTGGAGCAGGGCCGCCGCTGGCCGCTATCAGCGCGCGCAGCTATCGCAGATGGGCATCGGTTGCAGGGGGGGAGTCCCTCTCGGCCTAAAGCGCGCGACCAGCAATAAAATTCCAATTAAGGTAGCATCACACATACTGGCCCCATAGACGTCTATCCGAGCCCATTAGCGCGGCCGGAGAGTCCAAAAACAACAGGCCCCCGAGAGCACAGTACCGGCGTGGAGACGACAAATTAAAAAATTTCTGTGTCCGCCGTGGCCTTATAATGGGCACCGTGGCCGTTAAAATTCACTTTTTTTTTCTCTCCCCCCCCCTCCGGTCGCCGAGACTGTCGCGGCCAGACCGCCTAATTACCGGCCATTCGTACACAAATTGTCGCTAGAATTTTCATAAATATCCCATTATTAATAAAGCGCTGCCGATGAAACTTATTCGACCATTCAGCCAGATAAATCTTCGATTAATTTTTGAACGTTTTGCTTTTAAGCTCTGTTCCCCCATCCGGCTCCAGGGTTCCAGCGCGTCCGGCTCAGGCGTGCGCGATTGAATAAAATAAAAAATAAAAAAATTAAAAAAATAAAAAAAAAAAAATGCCTGATTTCCCTACGAGTGGACACCTCGCCGATATACCGTTTAATTTAAAAATTGTTTATTCTTCGCAGGTTATTTATGGCGCAAAAGATCGACGGATATGGAAAAAAACAAAATTTTAAACCGGAGAAGGTTTAAACATTCGACCTATAACAGAGCAAGGTTGATTTTGGATCGGAATTTTATTATATTTAGATAAGAAGACTTCCAAATAGAGCCCACTTGCAATTAAGATTAAAATAATAACTTTATAACTATCACTTTACGCTTTTAGAGTTTCCTAGGTATAGAATTACCATAAGATAAACATGAAGCAAGAGTATAAAAGATTAAAAATGCATGTTTTATCAAAACAAGTAAAACATAAAACTTTACTATAAGCAATGAATTATTGCTCCTTAATATTTGTTATTAACTTCATAAATACTCAATACTTTTCAATCTAATGTATCACTTCCATCTTTTCAGTTTTTGAACAATTTAAAATCGCACCTTTATTACAATTGAAAAACTATTTTGATGCACTTGATTATGCAAAATATGCTTTCCTATGAGAGCTGTAAAGAATAACATTACAAGCATTACCTTTACAAGTAGTACGGTATAAAATAGCTTACCAATATCATTACTAGGAATAGTAATTAAAAAAATTGAATTACCATTACAGTCAGTAGTATTTTACCAATACTGTAATGTACTGTAAGCATAGACAAAATATAAAAACACTCTTGTATTTCTCTATACATTTAAAAAAAATTTTTAAAAAAATTCTTTTATTTTATTGTTATAAATGATTTATAAGTTAAAATTGATTTATTGTTATAAATGATTTATAAGTTAAAATTGAAAAAGTTAGACAAGTACAATGATTTTAGTGATGCGTGGGTGGAAATAAGGGATGCGGGGGTGGATTCGCTCGGGAAACACCACTAACTTTTATTGTCACCGAAGTTATACATGTTCGCCAAATTTCATTGAGTTTGGTAAAGTCTAAGTATAAAAATTTTGTATTGCAAGATTTGACGACACGTAGTGTAAGTTAAATAAAAGAATTTAAAAAGGTGTATATTCATATTTCATACCACATTTTAGCAAACAAAATAGGTATGTACATAAAAATGACGATTATATTTTATTATTATGAGTAATGCTAAGTACTGCCATATAATTCTGAGTAATACCGAGTAATGCAGAGTAATGCTAATGCGATTAGAGTAATAGTGATGTATTAGCAATTGTAATGGTAATACGATTTTTTTTAATTATTAGCAATGTTACTGGTAATTTATGTTAAATTACATTACTTATAATGGTAATATTAATGCATTCCAAAGGAATGTATTATTTTAAACCTCTAATTACAATTAACTAGTTATTTTAGTCAGCAGAATAAAGGGTCTATGCTAATTTGTACTTGTATTTATTGACTATTACAAAACTTACAAGAATTTAAGTCTTTTAATTGTTGCTGGTTAAAAAATTGCCTAGCCTAATACAGCAATAGTAACCTTAAGGTGACAGTGAAGTGACTATCACTTATAAAATTTTCTTATAACTCGTATTCATTCTTATATAAGTTCACTTGCTCACGGCGCATACGTCTAGGGTCTACAATAAAAGAAATACTTTTCTAAAAACGCAAAATTGATTCCGCAAAATATTAATTGGTTCGAATTTTTCTTTAATAGTTATTAAGTAAGTTAGAGTAGAAATATTTATTAAGTTATTTTACTGGTTGATTTCTTCAACATTTATATTATTTTAATAGCAATTCAAATAAGGCTTGGGGACAAATGTTTTCTTTGAATGATTGCATAATGTAGCCTTTTTATTTTCGTACAAAGCCATGTTACCATGCTTTTACCAATTTTCTTAGTTATTAAGGTTTTCAATTATAAAAGATAAATTCCACAAATATGTTTGGTTTGTGTAGATTCATTCAGTTAGCTTTAAAATTGCACTATTTTGTATGAAACTAACTATAAAATTCAATATTTTGATTCTTACAAAGGTTAAGCTAATGTTAATAATAAAAATTATCTAGTTTAAAGAAAAGTTACAATTGATTTTCTCAGCTGATAAGGTAAATGTATTTCTTAACTTGACCCACTTTAATTAATTTCTAAAAACTTCAATTATAATTAGCCTTTGACTATGAATGAATATTTAAAATAGTTTAAAAAATACCCCTACATTGAAACTCCAACTCTAGTGCTTTAATTTATAGGTAATACGGAATATAGAGTTGTTGGGGCGAGTTTATGGAAGTTATAATTATCCCTTATAAATGTAAAAATGTATCAAAATTAACAAACCTTTACAAACGACCTTAAAGGACTTCATCGTACGATGTCAATTTACCAAAAAAGCAACAGCAGCGCACCAGAAACTTTACAAATTTTCGGATAAAATCACATAAACGAACCAAAACACTCGCGATTGCACATAATTTAAATGATTTCGCGCCAAAAAAACACTCAGAAGTCACTCATTCACAAGGAGATCCACTCAATTCACCTCCTGGCACTTATTCTTTTTTTTTTTTTTATAGTTAAATAATCGCTCCTAAGGGGTGCGATTTTCAAAAAGCAAACGGCCTTGTCCTTCGTCTGTTGACAGGTGAAGGAGTTGATGAAACGAATTTTTGTCGATTGATTAGCGGAAACAGCAACAAAAAGTGCGAAAATTCCAAAAAAAAAAATAAATAAATAAAGCAGCTTTTCTTCTATGAAGCTGTTTAGGATGCGACCAAAGTGGGTGGGTGGGTGGTTTATTTGGCAGGTGGGTGGCTTACGTACACCAATTCCTGAAATGTCTTAGGAAAGCAGTCACAAAAAGCTCACAAAATTTCCCCACCACCCCTGAGAGAAAATTTTTACAAGTTAACCGTTGGGAAAAAAAAAGCGGCGAAAAATCAAATGCTGCACGAAGTGGAGGTGTTGGAAAGAAAAAGACGAAGAACCGCCGTAAACAGAGAGTGTGTGTGCGTTTGTGTTTGAATTTTCGGAGTATGTGTGCGTGTGTATGTGCGAGAAGGTGAAGATGAAGAACACCAACGAGTAGGGTCGGTTCGGTTGTTGGTCGGTTAGCTGGCTGGCTGGCTGGCTGGCTGGCAGCGGTGGTGCGTAACACCGCCGCACGTTTTTTGACAACTCTAGTTTACGAGCGGCCGTCGCGGACGTGCCGACGACAGTGACAGCGGTTGGCCCCCGGTCGGTTCTTGAGGGTGTAACGGCACTTAGCAAGGGAGTTGGGACACCTCGGCGGTTAAAGAACCGTTACGGCTACAAAGACGTCGCTCACTTCAGCGGTCACTTTTTCAATTTTACTTTTATTCTATTTTTTTATTTATTAAAAAAAAAAAAGAAATTATATTATATTCCCGTAAGCTCGGGAAGCGTCAGGCAAAACCGGGATTTTTTCTGATCATGTCAGAAATCTAAATCGCGTCCGATGCACGTCCCGAGTTTCCACGTAATTTTCAGTTCTGGAATTTTTCACACACCTCCAGGGAAAATCGCCGTCAATTCAATCGCTGCCACACGCTTTGCGACGATACACGTATCGACGGGGAATGAAAATTGTTTTGGGATTTTGACAGACTGAAAGCCGTCTCAGATCTCTTTCTCTCTTTAGAGGCACTGCCCACTAACACACCGATCAACCGCCTCATAGTAGTGGTCAGAGCCTGCTCTATGTGTAGTAGTGAGACAATTCAAGAGCAAAGTGGAACATCTCAGAATTGGAACAGTCTTAAATTTCTCCAGTTTCAATTCACACCGTCCACATTTTAAAACATAAGTTTGTTGTGCACCTGTTAAATTTATGAGAGCGACTTTCAGGGGAAATCACTTCTCCTCCTTCGATTTCTCTTAAACTTAAAATAACCTGTTTCACTTATCTCCTCCTCTCAGTCAACCTCAACACCTCTTTAGAAGTGGTTCTGCTCTGCACGACTACAGATTAAACCTTTCTCCAAAAAGTAAAAAGACCAGTAAAAAAATTCCTCCGTAAATCTCGTAATTCATGAATGCTCGTAAATTACCCCTACGGAGTTGTAAGCGAGAAGTTTGTGTTTTTGTTAGTTTTGCTTTATTTTTCCTCAGTGCCTCCTGTTCCAGCGCCATACCAAGAAGTCCCAGCCCTTTCGCTCACTCGCTGCCCTCGAAGCACTTGACGCTGTTTTCATTCATATAAATCATTCGCGGGAGCCGAAAAATATTCTTTGCGATGCGGCATAAGTGGCATTCACAAATTTTCGTCGTTTTCCCACTTGGGCCGCTGCGGCTGGCTCCTTAGAATAACTTCTTAGTCATGGAAAAAAAAATTGCTGGTGCCACAAACCTTAAATGCCCAAACGACGCTGAGTTGTTGAAATTCCTTTAATCTTGTGAATCCGATTCGATAACCAATTTAATATGATTAAGGTAAATGCGTTATAATTTTTTATTTCAACTTAATTGGTCTTTTCAGAGCTTTTTAGGAGAAATTTTATTTTGGTTGTTACAACAGAAAAGAAGAATAACCAACTTTTATAGTCTAGATATGAATCCAATTGAAATTAATAATTACCAAACTTCTCTATTAATTTTAAACAAACGATTTGTATTAAGTATTAAAAAGTTTGATATCTTTCCAAAATCAAACTCCTATGAGTTTTTAGTTTTTAGAAAGAAGCTTATTAAATTACACAATTCTATGATTACAAATCTGAAAATTTCAAAATGTTCTTAAAGTGTGAATCGAATGAGGTAAAAAATATAGCTAGGGTTTTGTAATAAACTTTTGTTATAAACTATGAATTCAAATTATTCGTTATTCGTAAAAATCTGCCAACCAACGTAATTATATTGATCGTGTTGCACTTGAAGGAAGGTAGTTTAATCCATAGAGAGCGAAAGATTTTATTTGTCTTCCTCAAGTAAGTCGAAATTAATTTAATTGATCTTAAAAAGACAGTAAACAATTATATTCTACCTTCTTGAGAAAAACGAGTGCTTTTCGTTCTCAATGGATTAAACTATCATTCCCTAAATGTAACATGATCATTCAAAGATCCTTTTCCATACTCAGTATGAATGGAGTTTTGCTAATATTTGCTTGCATATATGTATAATTCGTATTTATCGTTTTAAAAGAAGTAAGTCATAAGTAGAATTGTTTCTTTTAGTCCGTTCGGGTGTCAGTGGCAGGGATAACGAACCATAGTCGCGCTGATGACATTGTGTC
Source organism: Philonicus albiceps (assembly GCA_963969385.1). Lineage (NCBI taxonomy): Eukaryota > Metazoa > Arthropoda > Insecta > Diptera > Asilidae > Philonicus > Philonicus albiceps. The sequence goes on along the minus strand of OZ017775.1, from coordinate 11,227,638 downwards.
GTTGTCTCGTTAGCAACATTCCGCTCACTTATTTTTTAAAACTTGCTTGCTTTAACCCTTAGATCGTATCGATGGTATCGATATTTTAAATTACATTGTTGGTATCGAGGCTCCACAAGAACCCCAATAAAAAAAATGCAAATAAATCGTGCTTTATGCATCAATGAAGATAAAATTTTGTTATATGGTAAAATAATACACCATTTCGGAGCTCACGATACCAGTTAAGGGTTAAGCGATGTCCAACCTCGAAAAAATTTCTACTTGAAGATAACACGTGAGATTTTCGTTCCCTACTTAATTGTACTAAATATAAATCGTAAAGCAGAAACTAATTAAAATTTATAATATGAAGAGAGAAATAATTTTAAATTGAAATTGAAGAGCAATTTACGGGTGAAGTTGATCAAGTGAGTCTCAATTGATGTCGTAAATTCTGCATACCCTCTTAAAAAACAATTTGTTTATGTAACAAAGAACGTTACTTAAATTACGATCGATCAACTTAAATTGTAATTTTTCAATATCGAAAGCGAAAAGACTTCCAAATGCAAAAATTAGTGGTTTCAGAAAGTTTAGCAATTAAGTTACATTCTAGAGAATGCTAAAATTATGGTTTCTTACATAATTGTTCAGAAATTAGTAAGTTTCTTATTTTAATTGGACCATTTCTGGGTTTAAAGTCGTTTAGAGTCCTTTAGACGGATAGAAGTGCACCTTGTGATTTTTGACCCACCCTGAATAAAATCTCATCCGCAATTCCACTCATAAGCACTTAGCCAGGAACATTGTAATGCTCTTAGCGGCGGATCCGCTTAATCGAGTTGCATCATGAACTAAAAGACGACACCTGGTGACTTTCTCACACCGGCAATCCGAGAGACCGCACCAGACATTGCGGCTTGGCTAAGTGAACATGGACCCCATCATCCACCCTGCGTTTATCACGAAGGGGTCCATAGATCATTTTGCCGCCAAAGTACCTTGAATTGTGGCGGCCTAGGGCCAGACGCATCACGTCAAACACCACCGCTAGCCGCCCGTCATAAATCAATCAGGCGATGGATGGCTGGCGCATTTTCCCTTGTAACGCATTCGTATTGATTACATTTGATTTATGCGCGGCCCGCAATGATAATTCGCATATTAACGGCGATGCATCAGCGGCGCGACTATCCTGAGGGATGAGCCAGCACTTCTCGGATGCATTTACGCCTGCCGTTCTCGTTTCAGGATATACCCACGGGTCAGCATCCTGATGGACCAGGAACTCTGCGAGCCCTCATACCCCCACCACCATCGCCGCTACGACTGCCGTCAGCCTTCAGGGTGATACGCGTCTGTCACGTAACGGAGTCCATTTAAACGCGCCCGACGCGATATTAGAGTAGCTGACCATGCGGACAGGGTCGGGAGCGGAATTACGACGTAGCGACAAATTTATGAGGAAATTTCATATGGCCGGGTGCATGGATCCCGGACAAACCCGGCCATGTCCCGAAACTCAGACCTGGATCCGGGCTGGGCGTACAAAAAAAAATCATTTTTGATTTATGGGCCCGGTGGTTGATAACGACCGATAGGCGAAGCGCTTGTACAGCGCATTCGGACAACCTTCAATTATGAGGGAAGCATACATCCAACCACCCACCCATTACCCGCGCCCACGCACTTGACATGTATTTCGCGGATAATCTGAGTCATTAAAAATTATGCGCACGCTTCATTGTCATAAACGGGACCCCCCCCCCCCCAGTGACTGGTCCTTCCGCTTTTGCTGCGAACTGATATGACAATTGCAATCCATTCAAATCGGACAGATGGACAGCGCGGGCGACCGGACACGGCTCGCGGCTGGAGTTGTACGAAGTGCTATTTTCAAAGTTGATAGGACTGCCGCTTCCTCCTCCTCCCCCGCTCCCCCCGGTTGCAGGCAGGGCGTCACTATGTCTCTCGAAATGACATGGCAGAGCTCAATATTTTGGGGGGGGGGTGACCGTGATAAAATTTGACGCGCATGCTACCGGGCCTGAACGTTATAAATGCGGAGCCACCCTGTATGTTATTGGGGGGGGAGAGGTATGCATTCGGCATCATTTTCCGGCTGATATCACTGTGGCCTGGGGTGTGTATTTTAAATAGACTGAAAGGGCGGAATTATTCGTTCTCTTTGTTTTACTATCCTTCAGTTGTTATTTCTAAATGCATAGCAAAACTAATTAATTGTCCATATGAAATGTTTACGCTATATGAAAATATATCCACTGTGAAAATTGTCCTAGCTAATTCCTTTTATGCTCGCTCGTCACTAGATAAAGCTCACTATACCTTTATCAAGCATAATTATAATAAACTATCATTATAAATAAATAGATATTTTACATTTTTAAACAAAAAACAATACGAAATCTTAAAAATACTTTTTTTACCAAGAAAAATGTTACAATTTTACTTCCGAGGCAGTGGGTTAGATTCTCATATGAAAATCCTGGAAAAAAGTGATACAAAAATCAGAGAATTGCCTGCATTATTCAAAAATATTCGTAATACCTTGTAATTTAAAACAAAAATTTATTTTATAAGCTCATTGAACTCATACAGTACCAATCAGTCTAATAGAAGTAATGTAAAACCAAAATCAGCTCTTAATTTCTAGATAAGTCCAGTGCGTGTGGGTTTAGAAATGAATGAATTAATTCTAATTCCATATTCAGTTCTTTCACAGATAATTACCACTAAAACCAAGGATTTATTTCGAACATTTTTATTTTAATACAAAATTGTTCTTAAAGAGAATTCATAACGTATTTTACGGAAGTACCCTGATTAATCTTTATATATAAATATGTCTTTTAAATGTCTATAAAGAAATTTTAAGAAGACATGACATGAACTTTGTTGGAGAACATAAATTTAAAATAAACTGACAACGATCAAAATGACCCCGTTGGTAAATCTATAGTGTTAAATTGAAAGTTAGTGGAATTTAAAAAGTCTCATATGACAATATAATTTTTTGTTGGTAACCTATCTAAATATTTCCCCTTGCGAAAATAAAACAAACTATGACATCTCCAAAGCCCCCAATTTCGCGGTGATTAAAATTCTCTCAAAGGAAACAATCTCAGCCCACAGAAATGAGTCGCACTGGAGCCACGGAATTTCTATGAAATTAATTTGCACGGCTGCAGCCGTTGCATTCCTCGGCTGGTGCACAATTTCCATCAGAAGGGCATGACAAGCCGCCAATCAAAGTCACTCAGATCCATGCACCTGAGTGACGCTGCCTTGTGAAGGCTCCGTCCAAGCAAAATTGGATTAAGAGCTGAGGCTGTCCGTTGACGGATGACGTTGAGATCCCCACGACAGTGATGGGTCGGTTGCCAAAATGTGAAATGCAATTCGCATCAGCATCCGCTCCAGCCGGCTCATTATCCTTTGAGATGCGCCTGCATATCTTTAATCCGGAGACAACGACCTAGACGGATCCTTATCATCGCATGGCGAGGCGTCAGCCGCGGATCAAGTGATTGATGATCCGCAGCCGTGTCCAGGGTGCGTATGAAACTTTAATTGGAGCAATGATCGATTGTAAGGTGAGTAATTACCTTGATCCGGCTCGGCTCCTTTCCTTTACCGAGGTGACGGCCTGTCCACCGAACCGGATCTGTTATCGGGCCTCACTATCAGGCTCTGTGCATTTATTTTCCGCGCACAGGAATGACGGATTGATGGAAAAACCGCGAGCCCCGCATCAACCGCTATCGATCGTTTATGACAGGCCGTGATCACTCGGACGATCGATCGTGCACGTGACGCCTGTGACGGTGATGAATTCAGCTCGCCGGCAAAACGTAAGCAAGATTGATCGGGTGGGGAGAAGGGGTCGCGTCGGCCAGAAGTTGATCCACTTGCGGTTGGAGGCAACGCTGAAATCTGATCTTTGCCGTCAGTTACGCACTCGTTTATCTCCCGTATAAATGGGGTCACTGCAGGTACAAGTAACGGCGGCGACGGAAAATTGATTGCAGCAACAGCAAACAGCACAATTTTCAGTAATTTTTCCACAGATTCGGTTACAGTAAAAACACGGCTGCACAATTCTGCGCAAGTACTGCTCTAATTATTTCGCGGTTCTGCAAATTTCACAGGACCGTTTAAGGGGTTAAGGGTAATCTTGACTTAGCTTAAGCAAAGTAATAGAAATTTTGGATTGAGAATTAAATTATTATAGAAAATCACCACGATATAACTTAACTTTAGCTCTTTGCACTCAAAGCTTTATTTTATTCATATTATCAGCAACTCAAAGCAATTTCAATGGAATATCATTTCATATATTAAAGTAAATAATATGTGCATAAAAAGAAAGGTAAAGTTATTACGTTTTATTTTTACCTTTAGTTTATGAACGGAAAATTATTTGCATTGCCTCCGGAGCCTACTCGAGGTCTAATGTCTTTAAACTTGCACAACTGATTAAACAGATAACAAATACATTGCATGATCGTGATTCTTCTGAATAAAACAATGCCAGTTACTTAAAGTATCTTACAAAAAATATGTATTTTTGTACCTTTGTATTACGCATATTCAATACAGTGAACAAAAACCTTTGCTATTAATTTATTCTAATATAACTTAGTTTAAAAACGAATAATTTTCGAATGAAAATTGTAAAGGGCTTTAAAAAGCAAAACATACATAAATCATAATAAAATATAATGGAACCTATTGCCGAATTGGTTCGAATCGGATGGAAAAAGCAGCTTTTTGTACAATAATCCCTTAATAAAGTAGCTAAAATTCCCACAAATTCATTAAAGTAGACTTTAACTTAAACTAATTTTTCCACACATTAGAATTTATAAGAATTTAACAACTGTACTAAGTAATTTTTGTCAAAAAAAAAGGTTTTTACAAGCTCCTTTCGATCCGATTCGAACGAATTCGCCAATAGGGCCTAATATTATTATTATTTACTCTTCAACCTAATAATAAAATCAGTTATTTCCCCACATATACTACAGTGCGGAAAGATGAGTTTTAATTTTTTTAACTTATTGAGTACTGCAGCTTAAATTCAAAAAGCCTAAAAGTATAAAAATCGTGCCTAGATGAAACTTTATTAGAATCTGACAAAGTCTTAGGATAAAACCTTACGTTCAGGATAACTCTGGGTCGAGACAAAGCGTCTGATTAGGTCGCAAGTACAAAAACTAATGGATCTGTCGGAGGTGTCCCAAATTCTGATAAATGCCCGAGTAATCCCCAGCAGCTTTCACAAAGATAGTCCCGCAGGTAACTTTTGCCGTTCCTGAGGAGGCTCGTTAATCAAGTGAATGCGCCGCAAACGATTTTATATCTGAGAGCGTTTTGAAGTTATTACCAACCAAAAAAAAAAAAATGGCCAAAGGAGGACATCGCGCTCTGCACAGTGTCCCCCAAAATAAATTACGGTTCGGCCTGAGCCCCTCCCTTGGTCTGGTTGCCTCCTTGATAAGAAATCGACGATTGTTCGGGGCTAAGTTGACGTCATGAGTACCGCTGGTACCGCTGCCTCGAAAGATGGACTCGTGATTTATGGCAGCGAATCAAAGGAATTTAACGTTTTAACTAACCCCCCCCCCCCCCCCCCCCCTCCCTCTCTTCCTAGTCCGCAGGGATCGCAATTTGGGAAGCATGGAACATCAGGGATAAGTTCGGCAGTTGAATGACATCCACGTCCCCCCGCAGCGAACCGTGTCCGGCCGTGAATGGTGAATTATCTCGAATGTCCTCGGCTACTCCACCACCACCACCACGAAAACTCAAAGGGGGACCCATGAAGCCCAAGCAATGAAAATAAATTTTCGGGGGTTGATACCCTCCCGTAGTTTAGCTAGTCCGCCTAATGGCGATAGCGCTGTTCCTGCTCGAAAAAGCCCCAAGTCGTCCAATTCCTTGGAAGATGGTCGACGAAGGGCTGTTCTCGGGTTGGTGGGCGGAAGACGGCCTGTTCCCCCCACTAACCTCCTCTTCGGCCTCCAAGAAAAAGAAAAAAAAATACTTCACTGCATTTCATCGATGTCAATAAATCCTCGGTAGAACTCTACGCGATAGCAGTTAATGTCAGGCCAAACAAAATATATAGGATTGGAGGCCAAGGGATGCCTGAAGGATCCTGTCTTGCACGGTCTACTAAACCACCACTAATGTACCCAGGCCGGAGCACCCCGTCACACACCCACAGCTGGGGCTCCCGTCGAAGACGGCGACGAGTGTCACACACCCTCTCGTCAAATTCTTCAAGGACCTCACTATCGTGAGGGCGGAGAAGTGGCGGGAAGAGCAGTGGAGAGTTCCTTCGCCTCCTTTCACTCCCTTTCGCCTACACCGAAGGGCTCGAGAAGGCAGTTAAGGGTGCAGCAGCCCGAAACACACAATAGAGAGCTCTGGGGGTAGTTGGCTTGGCTCCCATACCCCACGGGGTGTAGACGTCCAAGTCCACGAATTTCCCACTTCCAGGAGTTCGGGAATTTTTAAATTCATAGACACATGCACAGAAGAGCCGGGAAGGGCCTGGCCGGGAGAATTAGGAAAGAAAAAAAAAATATAATAATAATAAGAAAAAAAGAAGGACTTTTGTATTGCGCTACTTTGGTGGAGGGATAGGTGGTGTCCTTGCTGCTGTTTGTTCTTTTGTGGGGCTCTCTCGGCGGCGGCGGCGGCGGCGATGGATTCTTTTCTTCAGCCGTCGTCAAAGGTGCTACAGTGTTGGTTTTTATGCAGGTCGGAGCGATTTTTCGTCTGAAGGAAGTTGCTCCGTCGTCCTGCGCGGGGCTGGGACAAGGGCACCCATCCCCATCCCGCAACAACTGGAGGATGGTTTCTTTCCTTCGCATTCATGGACTTCAATGAATGAGAAGAGCGTCCCTGCTTAGACATTAATGGCGATGAATGTTTGCGCTATACCCGTGGAGCGCTCTGGAACGGCCAGGGGTGGCTTTGGTGGACCACGAAAGAAAAGGAAAACGGGCAGAAAAAAAAAACACACAAGCTTTAAAGCAAAAATGGTATGAAAAAGGTGCCAAGAAGAACGAGGATCTTGGGGGATGAAATGGCACTTCTAGCCCGCTTTGAGTTTAAATATATGTCCCTTGGAGAAACTTTGATAACAACATAACTCTATGCCACTGGGGAGGATTTGATGGCTCTGTGATGCTCCTCAGGTTTGTCTTCTGCTCCTGTACCCTCCTAGCCCATGTCTCGGCTTATCTCCGGTACTGCGCTGGTTGCTTTTGTTGGATTTTATGCGAGTTTATTTTACATGCATTAACATTTTTTTCATAAACATGGACACAGCTAATCGCCAGCGATAAAGATGTTTTTATGGAGCACGTGAAAATTTGTACGAGAGGGCCACGTTATGGACGTAATTTGAGGGGGCGGCGGAGCTCTTTTGTTGTTGGGATTTCCTCGGACGGACCCCAATGAAAGCGAATTTAATAGTTTTCGCAAAGGCTGAGGGAGGGATGAGAGGTGTGATCATCACCTTTATATCGTAAATTTACTATATTTTTTTGTTACTAGCACTTCAGTTTTCAAAGAAGAAGTACAACAAAAATATTTAAGATGGTACATTGTGAGGTCTTATGAACTTAGCCTCTATACAATGGATTGGCGTGCAAATACAGTGCCTGAACTTATTAATCAAATAAAGAAAATATTTCGAAAGAAAACATTAAGTCTTTCCTTTTTCTGTGAATACCAAGTTTAAAATATGATTCCATGGAGAAAATATCTCGTCTCAATCACTAAAATTCAACTCTAAGCACTTGATTAATTGACCGATAATGGACTTGACAGAAAGCCAATAAGCCTCTTCAAAATCGTCACATTAAGCAGACGGTAAAATATTGTGGAGGCAACATCATAATAATGAGTTAAAGAGTTTGATGATGCTAACAAATAATAGACAGGATGACTGCTGTCGATCCTAAAATTGGTTTCCTCGGCAGTTAACAACAGAAGGGAAAGGATATGGTCAATTTTCAACAAGATTACAATCCGAAACACACAACACAATTATCTTTTAGAATGGCCGCGCAGTTTCTTGCTCTCAGCCCCAATTGAATATTTAGGGATTGAGTCAAAAGATCTATTGAAGAAATTGGGTCCTTGGATCTGTGCACTGGACTCCTGAATTAATATTCTGGTTTTGGTTCAATAAATCCAAGGCCTCGCAAAATTCAGGTCGACATAAAAGTCAAAAAGGGTCACGCAAAATATTCAATAAGTTGAATCACTGTATATATAAAACGTAGAGGTTAAAATGAAAACCAAATATATGTTTAAATTTGTCTTAATTTAAAATTTTGATGATTGTTTCAAATTGTAATTTTTTATATTAAGGTAAGTGCAAGGTAACGTTGTTTCAGCACATGTCGCAAAAGCTAAAGAAAGTTTTCTAAGTACAGATCCAGTAATTTTGATCTTTCTGACTCGTAGCGATAAGGAAGTCCAATAACTTTAGATAGTGACGGAAATGGAATCAAATTATATTATATAAATTAATCAACCTTGTTCGACCATCCAAGAACATTTGCAGCGGATTGTTAAATTTATTTGTTTGTATTTAATGTTAAAAAACGATATTTACTTTCCGGTACCCTAATTTATACTCTATTCAAAAAATCTCATATATTAACTTCATCTCTTTTTGTTAATTTCAATTATTAACAATATCAAATCAATAAATAATTTCATAGTCTACCGTAATTGTGAAATTGCTTGCAAAAATATTTTAATTTTAATAAGTAGTTTTTCTAAAACTTGCAGCATTAAAATCTCAAAAAAAATAAAGAAAAGGAATATGAACTCTTCAATTAATTCTGTCTTTTTATAAATCGAAATATAGGTTGTGTTTTTTGGAGTGATAGAACTTTCAATAGAAATAAACAAACAGTCAAAGAAACTCTCAGCAGTTCAAGTTAAGTAGCAAATTTTAGTCATTATAGTTTACTTTTTCATCATGGAAAAACTCACGCCTCAACAAGATTTTGAAATAATTAAAATTTACCTCGAAAATTACTTGAATTTTATAGTCGACATAAGACGTCTATCTGAGCAAAAAATTCGTCGTACTATTGATACATTTCGTACTACATTTACCCTTCTTGATGCTAAGCCAACGTACCGAAGAAAAAATAGCCGCTCTAAGTGAAAATTAATAAGTACTTTCAAGCCCAAATTATCAAATTCTTATAAACTTAACCCTTAGCAACTCAATTACCTAAAGAAATAGTTATATAAAAGCAAATTTAATCTTTTTGTGTCTAATAGTCGATAACTGGTTTGGAGAAAATCAAACACGACATTAGACCCACGATTAAACGATGGTGTACGGAAGTGTGTATGGCATATTCTGAAACTGAAGATTTACACTTCATCGTTGATAAAATGGATCACCATTATTATATCGATATCCTGAAAAATAACATACGAGTATATGTAGGTCAGCGCGGAGAAATTTGTAATTAATAATTATTTCTAACAGGATAACGTTCCAAAATAGACGGCTAAATATATACTAAATCAATGCCAAGAAGATACCCCAAAATATATTAATGTATGTTGAATAAACAAAAATTATGAAGGAATAATCATAATTTTATTTCTGATGTAAAAATCCCAGTACTTTTGTGAGAAGGAATTCAAATACTACAGAAGTTTTTTAATGTTATTTTTAAAATAGCAGTGGGGTATTTACTTTTTATTGGTAATTCAATTCCTAAGAGTATGAGAATATAAAAAATAACTTATGATAGAATATATTTAGTAAAGAAAAGCTTGAAAGTATTTGCAATATTGATAAAAATTTTCTGAATCACTGTAGATCTTGACCTATATCCATACAAAAGCCAGTTGGTGTACAAATTTAAGCCTCGTAACACTGTGGTTCCAATAGGATGGCACTATTGCCCATAAAACTCGTGAATCCATCGAAATTGTTGAAAACAAAGTATAATAAAAACTTTACTTAATTATCATGGATCTCATAATTCTGTTCCAAAATCTTGTGATTTAACACCGCTTTATTATTTATTGTGGGGGTATATTAGGTCATTGGTGAACGCTAACAAACCAAAAACAATTGTGCGATCTGGAAGCTAACATAACATGAGATTTACTTGTTAAACTTGTGAAAAATTCGGCTGAGAGATTGCAGCACGTCCGGAACAGCTAAGCTGGCTATGCGGCCGAAAGAACATTCAAACATTAATGGCATATCATAAACTTTTAAATAAAACTAATGTTTTTTTTCTTATTCTTACAGTTCTAACCCTCCTAAAAAAAAAACCTATATATATTTTTAAAGAATTTCATCCTTTCTCCAAAATTTATGGAAAACATGTCAATTTTATCATAAAATATTGACATACTATAAAATGTTAAGAAATCAACTGGAAGGATCTATTTTAATTTTTCAATTCGAATGGATCAAATTCCAAAAGATCATACGGTTTAAAAGTGGAAAACCTCTATAATTTAATGCTCTAAAATCGGGAAACGTATATAAATTGGTAAAGAAACCCTCTTGAGAGTCAGAAATTAAAAAAAAAAGGTTCGCCTTCTGCAATTGCATCGGACATTCGTTTTGGAAGGTCCTTTTCCCTAATCTCGGTATGATAATCTCAAACCGTTGATATGAGTGCGGTCGAGAACACGTAATACAACGTCTGGCAGCATGAGGCGGAATGTAATTGAACAGATGCATATTTTATCTTCGTGGAATTCCCTTAATTTTTCCGCGAGACATACTCGTCGAGAACGACGACGGGTAGGGCGCGCAAAAACAAGGGGCAACAGAGGGACTGGCCCAGAAGGGAGGGCGAAACGGTCTTCTTCTCCCGTACATTTCGCGTTTCACCATTCCAAGTGCGTGAAACACCTTAAATCAGTCCAGTTCACTAAACATCTCGTTAGTCCTAGGTATCAGCTACAAATCACCAAGTTCAGATATTTTCAGGTGTTATCGCTGCCTGCGATCTTGGATAAAAAACGCCAGCGAGAAGTTGTGAACAACTCCGGGATATGTCCAGAAGGTACCACTTTAGTGTTCAATCGGCAAATATATTTGCGTCCTAGCGAACCCCCGAGTGCCCAACCATCGGCCCAGGTTGACAGCCCAACATGCTTTTATGTGTTATGCTTCTCTGGGTTTTTGTGCACACACGCGGTCACATATTCCCGCGGCTCGATCGCGGCGGATTCCGCCGCACCGGTCCACTGTTCTGCTCGGATTCTGTGTGCAGAAATTGTGTCTCAATTCACGGAATTAAGCGTATCCACGGCTTAATCTCGATATTATGGCCGGCAGGGCTATAAATTACGCACCGGCACCGCTCGATTTGAAGATCTCTGCTCCTGGATGCTGTCGCCGGTGCTGGTGCCACTGTGAGAGGTGCGCTCTGTCGTATTTTTTTCACGTTACCGCTCCCGGCCGCTATTGCTCCACACAAGCGATCACCCGTGCTGATACCGTTGATTTCGGTATTTCGCTGGCTCTTGTCCCTGATCGCATTGTTTCCGAGCTGCCTTCGATCTAAGGTAAAGGGTTCTATGAATTTTCACCATAATTACGCGCTCTTTTCCTCCATATGCGCGTACAAAAATTGAACAATTCGTTTCGTTTAACCAAATCGAAAACGGTGCAAACTGTCTTCAAACATGCGAAAGAATCTTTAACTTAAGAGATCTGTTTCATTTCCTTCTTATTTTATTATAGTTAAAAACAAAAACGTGAAATACAATTACATCTACCATATAAAGTATCCCACCAAAAACTACAATTAAATCTATTAATTAGTAAAATTTATAGACGAATTCCATTCAGAGAATTTTATATTTTTAGTTTTGAAACAAATATCGCCGTATCCCTCAAAAGCCGTAAAATAAAAGATTCTTTGAAAATTATTAAATTATTTTTTTCTATAAAAACTTAACCAAGCCAAAGCCAAGCCATTGATTAGATTTTACGTAATTTTTATTGTATGTACCGATTATAGTAACAATTTCAGTTTTTCTTTTGTAAAAAAAAACCTAAATTGTTAAAATTTTAAAAAGTAACGTATCAAAATACTTGTGAAAAAAAATCCGCATCGACCTCATGCAGTATGGGCGATTGGGATACGACAGGAAAAAATTCATGAAATCTGCCGGAGCCTACTACCCAAAGTGACTCCATCTCAAGTAGTTAACTCTAACAGAATCCACTTAGAGCCATAAAGTCCATAAGCGCCCTTTAAGTGAACAGAACTGCTATACCTAGCTACAGTAGCTACTTGAATGGGTGGGGGGCATATCGGATCCAGCGGCGAATACATGTGCCACAAGCTGCTCGGGGCGCTCCTTTACAATGCACAGGACTAAATACGATGCCGCCACCACCCCCAACTGTAAGGGTGAGCAGTTCCTTCTTAACACAGTCAATTGAGGCTCCCGAAAGTGTGGCCCGAAACGAAGAAGGTGGCTGGCTAGCAACAGGTTGTTCCACATGTGCCGGCATATCTTTTGAGATAGGCATCCTTGAAGGGGTCGTCAGTATAGGCCTCTGCTAGTGGGCTCACTTATTCAAGGTTATTACCCTTCTAAGGGGGGTGGATGGCATAAAAAAAAAAAAGAAAATAAAATAAAAATATACTGCCGCGTGATGGGAACGAACAAAATTGAATTTAGGAAAAGAAGGGAAATTTGTCAAGAACGATTCAAAGTGGCCAAAAGAAAATTCAAATTAATTGGTGCTTTACCCTTCGAAACTTGAAAAACACTGAAGAAAGTCAAGGGTATTTTTTGTGTATCTTTTTGAAAGATAGATATCAGGAATTTTGTAGCTAGAGTACGTACTTAACACTCAGTTTACGAACACTTATTATATAATTTTACGCAATTACATTAAATAGATAGATGAATTTATAAATTCGGAAATACATAGATATGCAAAATAAACAATTTCGAATAACTTTTGTCAGCGTTTAAGGATAAGAAACTAATTAACCAAATAGCTTTCGAGAAGTACTCGTACATAAAATTGTAAATAAAAATCAATCTTTTGAAATATATCAAAAAGCTGTTGTACACGTTTATCCTTTTAAAGGGTAGTTAAAAATAAAAGAGCTCATAATACTCCACCTCATCAAAAAATTTGCTCGTGAAATTAGCTCAACAGACGAAAACTGCCTAAGGGTATAATGAAAACCTTTAATTTGTAGAAATTGCCAAAAAACGAGCACGAAGCACAGACATCCGTCCCCATATGGCCGTCGTTGTCGCATTGACTAGAAAAATCACCCCATCGAGGATGCGAAATTTTTCGACTAATAACTCAGGGCCCGTCACACTTCCAACATTTAATCAATCACCGGGCCGGGGAACACCAGGGTGAGGATAAAATTTCGCCAGAGCATTTGAGGCAGTTTTTTGCTTATTTAGAGGAAAATCCCGATGAGATTCCCTGCGACAGGACTGTTAACATGCCACAATTGAAAAGGACTCTCATTAGTCGGCCGGTCGGGATGCAGTTGGTTCACGCGTCAGACCGAGTACTAATTATCCGACACGCGAAATAAGGGACTGGGGGGTGGGAGGAGGAAGAAGAAGATGACAGAGCCCTACCGGCGGACAGTAGTTCGCAATGCAAAACATTTTATAGAAATCTTAGATAATTATAATATTAGTAACTCCAGAGCACATATCGGCAATATTTTAATTTTAACTTTAAAAAATTAATATTTAAAGCAAATATTTCTTATCTCTTATTGTTTTTAAAAATTGAACTTTTTAAACGATGATTCTAAGGTCGTTAGATAGACAACGGTTTTGAGTAGCCCTCACCTGTCCCAGAAATAAGCTAGAGAGCTTTACTGGACCCGGGGGCATAACTCATCCGGGTAAATGACTGTTAAATATGTCCAGATCGGTTTGGGCCCATCAATCAAAGCTGCCGAGCGCGACTATTCTGAATGATGGGGCACTCATGTCCATCACATCCGAAATTGGCCCCATCCGCATTGTCCGTCCTGGGCCGTGATTCAGATGATGGTCTAGGTTAGGATGCGACACGCTACATCAAATCGAAACAAGCCAACATCTGAACATCTGTAGGACCTCAGGCGGCGGGTCCATAACTCTCAGGGATACCCTAAAACTAGGACCAGATCGGTCGGGGCGCTCCGCTGGCTAGCGTTGCTGCTGACCATTTGTCATCCGGAATGGATCATAAATAATTTACAATTATCATGTGTCATATAAATTTCTGGGCTGAAGCTTTTCTATGGCAATTTTTCGCCGGCATTGTCTCCGGCCGGGCTGGCGGACAGTGGGGCAGATGAATCCGAATGAACGAAGATTGGGGGGTTTGGGGGTAGAGGGCAGTTAGACGGGAAGAGAGATGTGTCAAAAAAGCTTACACAAGGTGGACTTGTTCCCTACCCTGGCTGACACAAAATTGCACCACCATCCCCCCCTTCCTCCCCTTACTCCCCTTACTCAGCTCATCCACCACAGATCCTCTGTCCGGTGAAGTTGCTGACGATGTTGTTGCTGTTAACTCAGAATTTATGATCGTCCGCTTAGCCAACATTTGAAATGGAGATGGACATTTATGCTCGGGCTCCGGACTGACCGCTGCGTGGTCGAGACCCATGGACAAGTGTGGCCCCGCAAAAACGTGCCCGCCAACTAAAAACGGCTGCACTACTGCGACAATTGAGATGAAAATTGATTTGTTTGCGCTTAACTGATGCGATGCAGAGAAGAAGGGTGCGACATAGACGATTGTGGGCTATTTGTGTGATTCTAGGCTTTTTTTTTTATATATATATATATTTTACATATTTCATACTTTTTTCGCTATAATCCGAATCAAAATACAATCAATTCAAATTATTTTGTAGATCGTTCATTTCAGGCCTGAAACATTGGCTTATAAAAATAGAATAACGTAGGTGGAGCCGTTGGGGAAGATAATTTATGTGTATTTAATACTTTTTATAAATATTTTAGACGTTTTTAATTTAAATTCGTAATTTACATATAGAGCATTATTTCAGGACACTGGAGTCGGTGTGAAATGAGCGCAAATTAAAGAATCTTATTTAAATTTGAAGCAACATGTGCGACTCTCAAAAATATATTGAGGAAATTTTATTGTAAAGAGTCTTTTTATAGTAAGATTGTTTTTTTCGTAAAATCGATTCTAAGGTATTAGTTCTACCTATTGAGTCTTTTTGAAAATATGAATTTCATTCAAATTGCGCTAAAGCATAACTTTGTTTTTCATAAGTAAAAGCCTGCTGAGTCATGTTTCGGAATGAAACAATGCTTTATCTCAAAATTGCAGGCAGAAATGCATCAGAGGTGTGCGGTGACATACCGAACATATCCAGGACTGAAAGGATTTCCCAAAATATCACTTTCGCTAATTAATAGCAAAAAGTCCCGGCTCGATAGTCCCCGCCTGAGCCGCCCTGACAACAATTAACCCAAAACATTCCTGCGTTTACCCGATGCAATTCATCTTCGCCAGAACCGCATCGCAGCAGGTTCATTAAAACGTTGCGGAATAAACCATTATCGCCGGTGACAACATCAACTTTTATGATTTACGAGCAAGTTCGCGCTGCATTTCATTATATGGGACTGATCCATCACTTGATGGTAGCCCCATAAAACGTTCGGACAATCTCCTGTCGGCCATAACTTCCCGAGCGTGCACCCACCCGTCCGCGTCCGGACGTCGGGCGTCGGGTGACACTTAATTCATGCACCACCATAGCAGAGAGGCAGATCTGGGACAGAGGAGCATCGCCACGTCGTGCGACATATCAAACGGCTCCAGCTCCATCCAGAATTCCAAACCCCGAGATATACGCGAAGTACATCAGTCCGGTTTTGTAAATTAAAAACGGGACGGCCGCCCAGTTCTCTACTTCCCGGGCAAAAGAGCAGGATTGATGCGCTCTGGAGGAATCCATTCCTCTGTTTTGATGCAAGTGCCCATAAATTGCACGCCGTGCATCATAAAATTGTACCTTCGTCTCATATTTTCCGCATATTGGACCGTAGTAGGAGCCCCGTCCGTCCAGAGTATCTCTGCTCCGCCTGGGTGATGTTGGAAACGATGTCTACGTGGTCAGACTCAATCTGCGGTCTCTGCCGCTTTTGGCGGGACGGACGGAACCGGCGGGACAGGCGGGACCGTACGGCCGAAATAAACATGACAGACGGACGCAGCAGCCGCGCGACTACAAAAAGTGTTGGCATCCGTCACAAGACCCCGTTCCCGGAATCCATCCTCAGTTGGTTTTGCGCTATCAGCGCTATCCGTGCAAATTCAACACACCGCTACGATTCCGCTCCCTGCCGAGGGAAAGACTACCGACACTCCCTGAGGAGGAAAAAAAAGAGCGGGTGGATGCGTTCCGGATTGCAACCCTCTAGACTAAACAATCAGCCGTGCTGCCTGCCGCTTTGGGAACCTCTTTCTTGTCACTCCGTTCGTGCATCCAGGACGCGAGGACAGGACTAGTTAATTCATTTTTTGAGGGTACACCCCACCCCACCCTCGTCGTGCGGACGTGTTGCTGGAGTAGAGCACCGCGAAGTTTTTCGGTGCTCTGTAGGACAACTAAATTTTCTTTTGATTTGTGTTCCACTCCCCTGCAAGGGATGATGCAGTACGTCTGCCAGGCAAAGGTACCGCCACCGACGACGACGACAATGCCGCCACCACGGCCGCATCGTGCGGCTGTATACTTTTTGCATGATTTATAGGGCAGCGTGTACACCGGCAGTGCCCGGTTCTAGCCGCCCGCCAGCGCAAAAAACCCCTGAGGGAAAAGAGTCCCTCTCTTGGGAAGATCTGGTCCTGAGTTGTTTGCAAATTTCATGTGCATCGGCTTCCCCGTGCAGCGAAATCTTTGAATGATCATCACTTTTTGCTCATCAACCGGCGCTACTGTAATGGGCCATAAATCTGCCCCCGGGGCCGGGCTCCAACCATCCAGGAATTGTGATGTTGGTGCTCTTCCAGCTCATCCAGCTTCTCCTGTTGGATTCGCCGGGATATCCCCCGCATATCGTAAAACAAACACTACTTAGCGGACCGGGCAGATAAATCACTTTGGCTAATCTATCAAAATGCTCGTTAAAACGGTTACACAGAGTGGTCATGAAATTTTCTTCCGACCACCATGCATGAATTCATTTCGCACCACAGTGTGGTTATGTGAAGGGGTGGAGCTGGACATGTCCTGTTTTAGCGAGATTTTGTCTGATTGGATTTGGTTCATGAAAACCACCATGCAAATAAATTGGCTACACGTCCAAAATGTTGCGTATTTTCAAAGGCTCAGTTATGGAAATATAAAGGGACAATAGGACAAATCTGTAATCAAATTTTAAAAGATCATTTTTGGGACAGTATAACTATTAAAGAACGACAAAAAAAACTGTTTTTACTTCAGCTCAACGAGAAATTTCGTTTACTACTGTCCTAATTAGCAACTCAAAGGTAATACGTTTTATATAGGAATTTTCGTATTACCGGTTAAATAAACATCGAATCTTATATAGATTTTGAAATTTTAATTTAAATATAATTCAGATGTGGCAGATGGCTAAATTAAAGGCCCTTTGGCATTAATTTCGATTATGAAAAAACTTACAGTCAATTTAGATAGGTATTTGTGTGTGAGGTCAGTTACCCTTTCCCTTTGGTTATCCTTCCCTCTTTAGAAATTTACTGCCGCTCAAAGTGCATTATATCTCAACTGAGTAAATCACATAAGAAAAACAACAATCAATAAAAATTTAATAAAGATTTGTCTTTCTGAACTCCCGCTAATAACTCACGATGTTTACTTTTCTTAGAATGGGCTTATACCGCAATATTCTGAATCGAACCCAAGAAAACCCCCGAGGAGTCCTCAGCATTACCCCGTCCACTCCTCAATCAGCAGGACTCCTTCTCGGGCGGCGGGGCAAAGGGTGAATAACTGAAAAGAAGTTCGCGATCACGTATGCAACTGCCTCTATGACAGTAAATCAACGCCATTGAATCAAATCGCAATAAAATGTTGAAAAATATCTGCAATAACTGCGGTCCTCCCCTGAGACGCTAAAACGCATAAGGCCCGCGAATGAACTTCTCGCAGAGTCATAAATAAGGTGATCCCATGGATCGGGGACTGGGAGAGAGGGTTACAGAGCTTTACTCTTGTTCGGGGCCTGTGGGGCCGTAAAATTGAGGCGATGATGATGACGACGACGGCCGAATAAAAGCATAATAAAAACCGAAAGAGATTTGCTGGAATGCTCGAATCCGAGCCTCACGTTCATATTCAGGTTAGAGGTCTGATTCTCACCTGGGTCAAGCGGTTACCTGGGGCCCCCGATTTCGAGGCGCACAGGTGAAAGGCTGCAATGTGTGGTAGTTTAGTTTTGTTTGGCGCTCTTTTGAAACGGCCATCAAACCGGGGGTGGCTCTATTTCTCAGCCTAATTTTACGGTCTCTGTGGCAGACAGAGGATTCTTCTTTTTGTTCCGGTTCCCTCAGGACGACGACAGGAGGACGTGCTTGATCCTGTCATAAATCTCTTTAACGGACTTTCTCCTTTCTTTAAATCACTCTGCCTGCCCGGACCTGAGCCAGATCAAAGAACAGTGGGAAATCAGTTATGCAAGCCGGCAGCCATAAATCAGGGCGGCTCAATAGGGCGACAAGATACAGGACCGGGATAGTTATGCAAATTTCGTGACAATACCACTTTCTCAGCCTGTTACACAATTTACGATGTGTTTTAGGAACGATGCTCAAAAGAATTGTTATTTTGCAAGGCTGAGCCACAGTAGGGGCTAATTTCGTCTTTTTGTGGCTCAGTCAGCGGTAGGTCTAAAATTATTTTAAAAACAATGGGAAATAAAGGAAATGTGCATTTACTTTACATTTGTCACGCTTTCCTAATATTGCGAACAGCTGAGGATTTGTTTAGATCCATTTAAGCCGAAGAAATTGGCTTAGTATACTTATAAAAAAAAAGTCTTCTTATTACTTCAATCTTATTTCACAGATAAACCAAAAATTGCTATAATTTGTATAATTTTTCATAAACTACATTTCACAATTTTGGTACTTTCATCTTTCGATTAGTAAAACTCTAATCAAAGAACTCGAAAAAGCATTCTCAACTATATTTAAACTAAACTCACTATTGGTCGATAGTGCACTGTACAAAAAAAAAGTATAATATCTTTTGAAAATGATGCTTTATTCGACATCTTAAATTGAATATAGGAGGTATATACGACATTCTCATTAAATCAAGCATTTACTGAAGTTATTGACCACAGTAAGGTTATTTTGCTTATAGTGCAGATTTTTCAAAGAACCTTGGTTGCTTCCATAGAGGTCAAGGATACAGTGAAATGCTATGAGAACCTCGAAGTATACCAAGATCCAGTAAAGGGTCGTTTCGCCTCAATATAAGCAAAGACGACACAAGCTCATCTCTTGCCGGTGCGGCCAGACATGATTAAGTCGTTCTAATTCCCATTCCCCGAGAAAACCCTTTCGCAACCGGAAAAATCCAACAAAGGCCTCGTCCGACATGGCCATCTCGGAGATATGAAATTTTCTTATCAGTCTCCTTTCCGTATATTGTTGCTTGACAAATCTGCAGACCGGCCGATATGCGGCCCACAACAGCGTCATTGAGCGGCTGCCATTCTGCCGCCCCGCCGGAGCCCTACCCGATCTCGTCCGTCCAGCTCAATATATCCCAAGGAATAACAATAATCGTAAAGAACAGAATACGAAATGAAGAGAATTGCAATCTCCTTCCATCTGGACAGAGGCCCGAACTGCCCTGGACTCGGGGAGTCCCCCGGATATACGTCCGGGGCGTCCTCCACTCGACATCCTGTGGCCGACGGTTCAAATTTGGTCAATTATGGCCGGGTGTAATCTCTCGTTCGGTTACATCTGTATTGGTTATGGTCACTGGTGACATCTTCCTATCCCACCGACCCCAATTACATCTGCCTGAAAAATATTTTTCCCCCGACGATGGAGATTTTCGATTGCATTCAATAGATGACTGGAGCGGCACATGCTTGTGACATCATCTCGGCCCGCACAGAGCCTGAATCTCTGGCGAAGCCTCCAGTGGCCCCCCTTCGGATGGCTGCTGGAGAGGCAAATAAAAAGTGCCTCTTGCTGGTGGTCCTGAGCTACCAGCCATCTCAGCTCAGGTGCACAGAGGACCGAATGGTCGTCTGCTAATAGCTTCTTAGTCGACTGTTATGACAAACCTGAGGTAATGAGTTGAAGATACGTCCGGACAGTATGTGGTCCGGTTCAACTATACTCCAACGGCGACAGACCTCCTCCAACCCGCTCCGGCAGGTGAGCATAGATGTTAGTGGGGTCGTTTTCTCATGTTTGAATTGCCTCCAATTGGATAGTTTGCAGTTGACAGCGGCATTTTATGATTTGTTAACCATTTTTATGATTCCTCTTATCGGCCAGGCGGATCAATCGTTGTATACGATCATATTCGGTACTTGATTCATTCGGATCAATTGACCTAAAAGCAATCGAGGCCGCAAAATGATGCAAAGTTGAGGCAATTCAATTTCTACATTTTTCAATTAATTACTGAGCATATACGAGTATGACAGCTTTGTGACTTATACTCCATACTTGAAACTAATCTTTCTTATTCAAAACAACTTGGAAAACATCTTTGTAAAATAACATTTATCGATAACCACGACAAATCTACTTTTCGTTTTAATATACGAATTAATATGGTATTCCGCAGGAGTCTGCAATATACACTTATTTGTTTTTTTATCTAAAAATCAATTTAAAGGAGAACGTTTGTACTTTAAAAATTTTGTATCACTTAATTATGGCCAAATTAAAGACCTCATTTTAAATGTTGGACCACTAAACATAAGTATTTTATAATAGTGGAATTTTAATGATGTATCAGAAACCGAGTAAACGATTTAAAGTGACCTTTGCAAAAAAGCGCACGTGGCCAAGCCAATGATACCCCTTCGATCAAAATTTATAACTTAATTTTTTTCGTATGTTCGGCTAATACATATAAATTAGTATTTATATATTTAAAAAAAAATATATATATGCATATGACACGAGAGGTAAGTCGCATCCGATGTCTAATTGCCTAAAAATTCTCTGAAGAAGAGGATTCTTTATCAGGAAACGCGACGTTTTTACGTACCGAAAAATAAAAATTCGAAATATTTTTAAAATTGAACATGCGCGATCAGTGTCATGCATAACTAATGGATGCGAATTACGAAAACGTTAAAAGCTTCTTGATTATCTCAAAAGTTCGTTCTCGATTGAAATTGGAGAGGTGGCATGGGAAGTTGCCTAAAAATTAATAAAACAGAAGCCATAAATCTTGCCCGTGAATCAAACATTTTAAGCCTACGCTCCTTTATGGCTCTTGATGATGCTTTACAACTGCTATAGACTTCCTGTGTAACAAGCGGGCCGCTAATAGATTTGTTGAAATCTCACCGGCTCTAAGACGGGTAATTCGCCTTAAAATCCGGAAAGATTTACAGCTTCCAATCGCCGTGAGCCACCTCTGCGATGACACACTTGATCAACGTCTTCGTCTATGTCTTGAAGTCATCCGCAACGGTCGGCAGTCGCCGACGAAAATTTGAATTGTTCCCTCGCATGCGTGAGTCACTTGCGTGCGGTGTGTTGTCTGCGATTAAAGTCGCTTAAAAAACTAAACCAATCCGGATCATCATCCGGCACAAGTTGAAGTCGCTGTAAATTGGAAATTTTTCATGTTGAAATTTATCACGAAAATTGCGACTTCGCAAGATGAAGCATTAAAACAGAAAAATTTAGCCGTCTGCTCAAAGCCGCGATATCCGCGTCTTGTGAAGAGAATGTCAGGGGATCCGAATTGAAGCGCCTTGACAGCTTGGCCTTATTTACGCTGACGACAGCGACGCGATTGAATGATATATGGCTGTCAGGCATTCAAGATAAAATGGAATCGCTACATCAGCGCCAAGTGTTGGTGCAATTTACATATCTAGAAAGAAGCCCCGCATCAGGCGCTATGCTGGGGCTCCATTAAGCGCGAAAAAAAATCTTGTTTTCACTGCTGCAGCGACTAACTGCTGCACTCCTTAATTTTGCGGACCAAAGCCAAGATGAGGATTGAGCTGCGCGCGCATCTCAGTTTGAGCGGGATCTTCAGCGGCTGGGTGCTATAAATTCGTCTTTTGTTTTTCGTCAACTTTTCTCGCCGTTATCTGGCGCAGCTTTTAGGGTTAATAACACCATCTGGCCGAGACCGAGGGCCACGGAGGGGGGCAATTTGCTTAATGGACACTTATCCCATTCTCAAGGCAAAAGCGGAGCCCCTAGGGTAGAGCCACGAGGGGGTGAGACAGGAGCGACAGCATTTTTGACACCGACGGATTTATAGCCGAAGATTTATTGGGTAAGTGGCATTTTTGCAGCCATTCCTCTCCTTCTTCTTCTCTGGCATCATCGCGCGATGTGACAAAAACTCATTCGGCGATGAATGCACTGCTCAACTACAAAAATATCCGTCCAAGTCTGCTGACGAGCGCGTGACGAGGTCGTGGACTGACTTTAATTGGTTATGACAACTGTTCGGGATAATTAGAGATTAATTGTTCTGTTTATGAACGCACCCTGGTGGATATTAATATTGGCCGTCGTTGACCGGCTTTTTTATAACTGGTCAGCGTGTTTTTACAGAATGCGGATGCCCAATCTATTTGACAGACATGCCCCAAAAACCTCTTAAAGAATCAGTCATTCTCCGAAATATAATAAGTCCACCATTGCAAAATATTATATCAAATGAAAACTGATCTAAAAAAGGGAAACATATACCAAGTTGTGATTTTAACGCTGACGGAATACCCCATTATTGCACTTTTGACGAGATTAGTCGTCGTTCGTAAAATATAATTGCTTTCTAGTATTAAATTTTAAGTTTTAGAAGGATTTGCTAAACAAATTTATTTTGTTAAAATACGGTAATTAAATGGGCAATAAGTTAATCTACTATTTTTAATATTTTCATCATATTTCATCGAATTAGGAGTTTACTTTCCATTTAACGAGTATACTCCTCATACGTTTTTAATTACTTACACAAATACCTTTTAAATAAAATTGTACCATTAAAGGATTGCAGAAATGTTGTCTCTGCTTTTAACTTTGCCCCATAAGTTGATTTATAAATAATTTAACTAAACTGTACCCTCTCTCTCTACGTTGCCTGCATTAGCCCTCCCATTTTATTCTGTATAAGATTTACGATTTTAGAATTTTGTGTACATCCAGTGGGGCACCCTTTCGAATTGATTTGTTAATTAAATCGTCGCTATGACCTGTCACAGTCACTGAGGGTTCCATCACCGGACAAAACAGCAATTCTCTCCCACGTCCTCCCACGTGAGGAAAAACGAGTGCAATTTTCAGTAAAACTGCACCCAGAGGTGATTGCCTTCCCCCCATTGACCTCACAAATTCGCACCGAAGGCCCTCAGGACTGAAATGTAGAAACCAAATGATGTCGGCCATAAAATTCACTAAATGGACGTAAGGGCATGGAAAGGACAACGGAGAGCACCCGTTTGACTGAGGTAGCCATCGTCATCCAGCCGGGACACTATTGGGGCTCACGATTTTCGGACAAATCAAATTGTTAGGGGCATTTTTCGGTCGCGACTGGCCACCCTGTGTGCATGCATGCACAGGTCCATCCTGTGTACAAAGTGCATTCGCCCCTAATAGACCCCTATCGACGAAATATGGCGGCCGCTTCAGGTGCTGGGGGGGGGGGCTGCATTCAATTGTCCCGCGCGGCGGAGAGTATCTCGTAAATTTCGTCAACAAAATAATTACGGACGGCACGAATCATTTAATTTGAATGGTGCCGTGCTCCGGAATGGGCTATTTTGGTGTGGTCTCCGGTGCATTTTGAGTCTGCTCCTCTTGTTTTTTATTATATGTATATGTATAAAAAAAAAAAAAAAAACAAAAAAAAAGAAATTTTCAATTTGGTTCCAGCCTCAGCGTATTTGCCCGCGGACAAGTGCAACTCCTCGCCTGCAGTTTATCCAATTTAGCGTTCGAATTGCTCTGATATTTCCGTTACAAATCACGCCAATTTACGCCAGAACAGCTAATTTACGAGCATATTAAGATAACTTTTATACGATCCCCCTAAAGTACCTCTCTCAATCACACGGCATACCCTCGCCGGTCTGCGCAATTCCCCCGCCCAAAAAACCTCTCTTAATTCAGTGCCATCGGAACGAATGCAAAAATCGAAGAAACGCCACCATAAAAATTGACAAAGGCGTCATCAATAAACAAATCTGTTGGCCGTCCCAGCAGCCACAGGACCCAGCCATCATTAATCGGCGATAATTTACCTTTTGCATTATCGGAATTTCTGTACCGCTCAGCGCTAATAAAGTTGGCAAATTACGACAGCCCGAGTGACATGTGAATGCGAATTTTATTTGACGGCCCCGCGAGACCTGTGCAAGGCCCTCGTCCTAAAGACGGGCAGGCAGGCAACCGATTGAGAGAAGGCCCTCCCTTTCTTGCCCCCTCCCGCGCGACGTCTTTACGATGCGACGTTTTTAAGGAATTTATCTTAAGGAGATGTGTGCAATTCCTCAGTAGTTTGTTAAAATTTCTCACATGCCGGCGGCAGCGTTCAACGTTCCCACTGTCGCATAGCCAGTTAACCTAAGTATGCTTAATTAGCCAGGTAAATTCCGCGTATTCGCGTGATTTCTTTAATAAATTATAATGACCAGTAAACGATCTGAGAGATACTTCTCAGGCGGATCAGGTCTAAGACAGCTGTATAAGTGGTGGACTTCTTCGGAAGACCTTGAAGATCATGGCAAATTGTGCTCTTTTCGAAAATACAAAATAAAACTTGATCTAAATATTTTTCTTACATTACCAGATTTTAAATGAATAAAACTTACATTACAGGAAAGAGATGTCACAAAAAAGTTGGTGTTCATGGAACTACATGGCCTTTTTTAAAAAAATAACATAAGAAAATTCTGAAGTATGTTTGAAGGAGGGTACTAAAACATGGTAAGTTTTTCTTTTTAATTTATTAGCTGCTTCTCTTTAAAATCAATAAATAGAATGATAAACTACGATACACCAAGTTTAATATCGTGATAACTTCATAAATGCCGTAAAGCTTATTTCCATGGCATCCCTGTCCGATAGACGCACTGTATCCATAATTGTTTTTGGCTTTAAAGTTTTATCTGGTGAATACCACTGTCGACGACTGTTAAGCTTATTGAGCTTATCCGTCCCACGCCCTGACCTCAGATCTTGCAATCTCCTTCATGTACCTTTTCACCGAACCAACTATGGCTTGCGTGAACCAACTACGCTCATTTCGAGACTGTTTAACTCGCATCCCGATATCATTGATTTTAATTTATCTTCTTTTCAATTGAAGAATCGGCTTACGAATTTCTTTAGTAACTAATTTATAACTATTTTATTTATTCTTTTCTCATGTTATGTCAGATATTTGTTGTTCTTATTGTTTTTTTTTATAGATATTTAATCGACATTGTATTTAATAGACATTGTATGTCTCATTGCGAAATAAATTAAATTAAATTAAATTAAACCAGGAGGCAATTTTTTTAAAGGTTACTAAAGAACTAAACGAGTTAAAATTTACGTTCTTTAAGCACATGCCATTTTAAATGCTATGAAAATAGGCCTCAACAAAAAAAAATCTACTATTTTAACAAATTAAAGTTTTTAGGGTAATTTTCCCTCACAAATTATCATCATTAGGCCAAATTTTCGTGGTCATTTCGTAACGATTTTTGCGGTTATAATAAAATGTTTTTTGTCTTAATACCTTAACTAGTTTCTAGATCGATTTGATATTATCTAGTTGCGTACAATACTCTGTTATTCCATAAAAAGGATAATGTTTAATGAACTTTCACGAACCTTATCTAAATACTTTTTCCGAACCTTCTATAAATAATAAAACAAAATTAGAAGAAAAATATTCGAAATATAAATCATAAGTCCCACATATCCCCCAATATTAAAATAATAAAAAACAAATATTATTTGGCTTGAAATATATTTTACTTTAATATAACTGTGAATAATTTTGAATTATATTCAAAAACATTGTCTGCTTGATTTGAAATTTTGCATCCAAAATGAATTTTTAAAACGTTACATAGAGTTTGAAAATTTTTAACATTTTGAAATGATTAACCATCCAAACAACCAGTCATGAATTGAAAAAGTTATTGAATTAAGATTTTGATTCAAAGTGAGCCCAAGTCAATGCAGTTTAATGTTCTTTTTATGATATTGATTTAAAATAAGCATTTTTACAATCTTGAAATAGAAATTGAACATTTCAGTCAGACATATAAATTAAAAATGTTGGGAATCGAAAATGTTTGTGTTCAGTTTTAAAGTGAACTTTTCTCATGCTTTTAACAATGCTTTTGAATTAGTCCTCTGAAAAATATTAATTAGATTTTAGAATAACATTTCAGTTAGGTATATTGTCCCTGATATTACAAAACGTGTATAAACTGAAACTCATAGCAATTATTTTACTCATCTGCAGCAGGACCTTGCAGATGAGTTGGTGCCTAACTTATCTCCTAAACTCACCCCTTTCAGTTTAAATACCCGTTCCACCGTCGTAGTTCCCTAATTAATCCTGTTCTCAGAAGCTACTCACATTCTGGGCATCGAGAGCGTGTGGTAATGTTAAACAAAATCTGTCCCGACCGCTGCTGACTGAAATTTTCCCGTTTGGCAATTTCAATAAATTTGATCAAGTCCAACCTTCCACCCGGCATAATTCATCTAAGTCCAGTGCAGCCCCGAATAGTGGCCCCGGCCCCATTGTTATACGTTTTGACTTTTCCCATTGGTCGTCTTTGGCTAGTTCTGATGCCGTCATCCAGTGCATGTTTTACTGAGGACTGCCAGGACGTATGTACGGGGCTGGGTTTATGTAGCAGAGCAAGGGAGCGAGCCCTGCACAGCAGCCCCAAAAACCCCCAAAACCCATGGGCAGGCAGGGCACATTCTGTCCCTGAGACATTTTCGACGAAAATGACTACGACGACGACGACGCCGACGACGACGACGACGACGACGTCGAGTACGAGGACGAGGATGACGACGACAACCGGAGCGGAGCTCAACCCCCAGGAAGGTGAGATGGGGACAAAAAGGAGTCGCTCATTAATCATTTTTGCGTGAAACTGAAATATATAAATTTTAACCCTGTTCCACGGGTATTTATGCCGAGCTGGAAGGAGTCTGTCTCTCGGGTGGATGTGCTCGGATACCGCTGGCATCCCATCCCCCGCCCCTCCGCCCGCACCGAGATGTCTCATTGATGTGTCTACACCCATACACATCTTTCCCTGGTCCAGGACTTCAGGACTTTGGATTGTGGGCGAGATGAGGAGAGAGGGATGCTGCCGGGATGGATGTCAGCCCAAGCGACTGTGGCGCGCAAAGTTTTTCTTCAGCTCGCAGGGATGAAGATCCGGCCCCTGTGTTGGTGTCATGAATTGTTCTCGGTAGTGTTCATCCATCGCAGTTGCCCGTGTCCTCCGCCCCTTGGCCCATCCCCCAGGACCACCTTGCGCAGCCAGGAAAACGCCTCCCATCCCACAGGGGGTCCTTCTTTCAGTGTGTTTAATGTTGCCATTTTTGTTGTTAAGGAGATGAGAATCTTCGGGGTTATTTATGAGTTTGAAGGAAGTGGTTCCTGAAATTATGGCTCAAGTCGCGATCGATATGAAATTCTCTTTTGCCGCACCAATACCATTGCGATCTAACTCACCCCCACCCCCATTCGCGCCCTAATGGGACGGTTTTTGTAAACTTTCAAGTGGAGCAGCACACAGACGTTTTTTGTCTACAGATCTCCGTTTGATTTCTGTCTTCGTTTTCGTAATGGCCCAGCCCCCCCAATCACCGGCGGCGCAGGGAACAGGGACCCATTCCGCACCCGCAGGAGAGACAGATGCTCTGGGAGATGGGACCTTTCTTTTCTGACTTGACACAACCCAGCGCACCACTGTTGGTGTAAGGACCTATGGCTTCGGGTAGGGGAAGGGGGTAAAGCCCTCTTTATTTGAATCGAACATTATTCGATCTTATCGCCGTGATTTACTTAATCTTTACCAAGTGGAAAATATGTTGTCGCCGAAAAACGGTTCAATTCACGGGGTAGGCGGCTGGAAAGGGCAATGGCAGTTACGGCCCCCTGTAGGCATTCTTGGTAACTAACTGCTACACCTAGAACCCGGCGCTTTGAGTTGTAGTTTATCGCGCTAGAAATATCGCTAAACTGGCAAGGCAGATTCTGTTTAGCTCTCATGTCATCACCTGTCTGACGTTTCGATAGGCCATTCAGGTGCTAAAAAGTTTCCCCCCGTGCTATCGGGATTTTTTCATATAAACTTTCCGCGAATGTACCGTTTCGTAATTGAATTTGAAATGAATCTGAATCGCTTGGATAATGCGGAAATGACGTCCTATCCGGGGGCGAAGGACACTCGGGCTGATTAGCCCGCTGGATATATGCAGCTGATTCAAGCCCGGAGTTACATTCTGACTTCTGACACCATTTCCAAACGGTTGCAGTTCACGGAGAGAAGAGATGAGGGGAGGAGAACGAGAACGAGAACGAAACAACGATTTATGGGTGACTTCGCTAAGGAGGCCAGCGGATTGTATTGTCTTTTTTATTTCGAGTAGATATGCTTTTTAAGGGCGACAGAAAGGCGGAAATTCCTTACAAAATTCAATTTAGTAGTTCTTCACAATTTTTTAAAGATATCTGAAAATCACATCGAATTTTAAAGCATATCAGTTTAAGATTTAATTTATAACTAAAAATTTGGAATTTGGGATATTTTAAACCTTTTATTATTTTTAAAGAGATTTTCTAAAAGACTAAAACAAGTTGCAATGCTTCGAAAACCTCGTTTTTTTAAAAATTCCTCATTAGAAAAGATTAAAACAAAATATAGTTTATATAGTAAATAAATAAATATTTCAAAACATCTTTTAACTTGTAACACTATCGACCGATTCATATGAGCAAATTATCATAATATTGCTTAGAGAATCAATTGCAATAAGATCGAGAAGTGCAAAGGATATAAAAGAGGTGTTTAGATCCTCAAGCGTATCGCACTGTAAAAACCACAATCTTAAGGAATCATGGGTTCCCTCCCCCGTTGATTCCAGCCCAGAATATTCCCTATAGATCCACTTCCATTACTAGCGTCGGCTAGAAGGGAAGAAGCCCACGAACTCTTCAAATATCCCCCGGACCTCTGGAGCTCTAACTGGAGACCTCGTTGGCCCCACAGCTCCACTTATTCATTGCGGAAAATTAATAGCCGCTTATCGATCTTCTTGGCATCGATGCGATCAGCCCAATCCGGGGCCCCAGCTAAAAGAATTGATATCGAACCAGCTGGACGCAAGCCCACGGGGTGATAAGAAATAAATTTTGAGCGATGGGGTGGGGACGGTTATTCTTCAATTTCGGACTCGAGTGATCCCCTCCCCCCGCACTCGATATCAATATATATATATATTTTTTTTATCAAAGAACTGATCGCCGTTTCGCCATCGTCTAATAAGAATCGCGCGCATTCGAACGATCAATTTGTGAATTTGAAATGAGCTCTCGCGAATCCGTGGCATGGGGCTCTGGATTTATGGGGACGTGTACAGTGCCCTGGCGAATGATAAATTTCAGGGAATCTGTAGATTGTTGTGGTCACTGCGATTGCGCCGTGGGCTTTAAGGCCAGCTGTCGTGCAGACTTTGATTTATTCATTCGTCTCAGGGGTCTATAATTAAATGATTTGCGGGGACTCTTCCCATTTTGTGGGTCTCAATGGCTGACACTTGGAACGAACCTGTGATTATGTCGGAATGCACGCACTTTAGATCGAACGCAATACCTGGCAGGCCTATGATGGTATTTTCATATTATTTTACTCCTATCTCGAAAGAGTATTACTCTTACTTTACTCTTTTACAAAGTACCTACTTTATTTATTTTATTTAATTTTACAAATTCAAAAATGTTATAACAAACAAATCCAAATCAGGTCAAACCGAGTAAAAAATGCTATTGCATATAACTTGTGTACTACTGACGCTATTTGTCAATCAGGACATCCCGTATTTCGAGAATGGAGGACGCCAATAAATTTATAGGAGTTCTTTACCCCAGGTACGCACTCAACTTGCGATCGTTTAAAACACCGTAAATCGAATCGCGATAAAATTTATTACTGCACAAGTGAAGGTAGTTGTGCGCTTGCCAGAAGGGTGAGGAGGAAAATGGCCAGAAAATTAGAAATGTTAAAGTATGTTCCCATGGACAGGGATCTGCGGGCTTTAGGACTTCGTCCACTGTCTTGGGTAGAAGCAGTGATGCCTCCGATAGCGGTAGAGCACTACTTAGAGAGGTATTTAAAAGGCAAAAGCCAAGTCATCCGGGCCAGCATCAAAACCATCTGAAGGATCTTCAGACTGAATATGCTTCGACAAGAAGGTAGCACCAAAGAAGCTCCAGAGGAATCCGCACCGAGAGGAGGCTGGAATACATGGGGTACCTGGTGCCCGGGGTTTCGTCCAGAGTGACACATGAATAGGCGGCAAGAGAAGGCCATGAATACGCTATTATCGAAAAAGTAAGACAACGAACCAGCCAAGTATCAGATACTTCACGGAAGACACAACAAATCACGAAGGAAAAAAGCGCCTTTTTGTGTGGCTCTGATGCTCCTCTCCTCGGGTGCATCTTATAAGAAAAGAATGGTATTCTGGACTGGCTGTATATTGCTGGCTTCTCGGTGGCTGGTTGGCCCCTGCGCGAAATTCCAGCTATCGTCGTCGACGGACAATACAGTGATTTTTGTTGTCACACGAACCTGACCGGGCACGCTCTACGCCTTAATTCGCGAGACAGTCCCAGCCACTCGGGAAGATGTCGCCGAGATTTATGATAAAAAGATTCGCGCAGATAAGCCAGGTGATTGGTGGTCGAGAGCATGTCGAATTATGGACAATGAGATGGGTAATGAAGACTAATGTGATAAAATTCCACGCCTGCAATCCCGCGCTGGAATGGGACGGTAGGAACAAAACCATGACCAGTCATTAGTTATTGTGGTAAAATTGTTGACGTGTCTATTTTGGAGGTTTTTGGTATTCGATATTATTAAAATTCAATGAAATTATTTTAGAAAGGAATTTGCTTTTCGCCCGCCAGTCTGTTTACTATCTCAGCTGTTATATAAATAAATAAATAAGCTATCTTACCTCTAAAACTATTGAATATGAAATTATATTTATTTCGGATCTTAAATAAATAATATTAAATATTTTATTAAGGCAATATTGAATAAAATAAAATAATTGGTAGTAACGTTAACAGATTTTTTGTAAGGTGGAGTAAATTACCTGGATTGAATTAATCCCTCTCCTGAGACGCCACTGGCAATTCTCTGCCCAACACAGAAAACACTGATCCACAAAAATGAACGACGTTTTCGGTCACATCAAAGGAGTTCGGTTTTTGACTAACCAAATTAGCAGAGCCCCTCCTTTGAGTTGTATAGGCCTGTGAGGAATTGCCACGATTCGGAATTTCAAAAGCCCACGTAAAATTGTACAGTCGATTTTGACGTAACAAAGATTTCTGGGGATGATGGCCCTGGCAGCTCACCGGAGCGACTTTAAAGTATCAAAACTGGATCATCTTCCACCCCTTTTAATCGGGCTATCAAGCGATGTAGCATCCAGCTCCCTCTGCCGGGATTGAAGTGAGAGTCTCGTCCCGAGTATCCGAGCAAATCGCCATAGGGTTCAGACCTGACACTGGCGGAGTCAATAAACGAATCAAATCATTAACAAGAGCTAACAACCTTGGAAGGGGCGAGGGAGCACAAAAGCATGAAACAAAAGAACCTGGTGGACCCGCGGGAGCTGGGTTGCTGGATTACCGGATTGCTGAGGGGTAGTCGCCCATCACATCCGGACCCATCGCGAAAAGCGTTGCTTTGATGAGTTTTCTACCACTAGAAAAATATTCATAGCGACCTGTGGTGGAGACGATGTCCCCCTTCCGCCTTCCCCCTCTTCCCCATGAACCGACAATCCCGCGAAAAATTAAGCGTTCAACCGAGTGATGTGCTCCAGGATCAAACGTTATCCGTTTCGATGGCAGGACGATGATTGGCTTGGATGGTGTGCGTGAAGCCTTTCCAATTATTGCCTCGCTCCAGTGTGCTCTTTTGCATGGAATAAATCTTCCTTTTTTTGCGCCTTTTTGTTTTTTTTTTTTGTTTTTATTGTTGTTTTTTGCACACGCCATTTTTTTTTTTTTGTTTTAATAAAATAACAAAATGGCAGATGATTGTGCCAGAAACAGGCATTCACGGACGCTTTTTGATTCTTCAATTTTTGAGTTAATTGGAAAATTGAACCATTTATCCAGCCACTCGTGAGATGATTTAGTCGTGGATCTGAATGCCTCCAATGATGGCCGCCACATACTCCTCTACGTTTGGTGAATCTGCTTTTTAGGCTTTTTTTTTTTTTAAATATATCGAATGGAAAATTAATATTTTCATGTTTGGCGTGAGGCTGACCCTTTTCAATTATGTGCCCATTTTTTGGGGCTTAATATTTTAAAATTTTCATTAAATCCCATAGGTATGGCATCTCGCACCAAACGGTATTCATTGATACTAAACGCTTTAATTTTGGACATGAGTTTTTCATGTTTTAATGCATCACATACCAATTTTCATAGTTGTATTCCCTATTTGCCTCGAACTGACTGTCCTTATCCTTGATTTTTGAGATGATGTTTATTTCAATGTCAACTGTGTCAATATTTTCTGCTAGGACTTTGAATATTTTCAATTTATACATGAACTTTTTAAATTTTGTTTTATAAAGCAAACAAATATTCTCGTAAATCCATTGCGTCTATTTCTGAAATCCTAATTTCATCGAAAATCCACAATTGCTGCACCATCCATCAAGAGACAAAGCAACACCCACCGGACTGTCACGCCGGTGATGCTCGTCACTCAGTTGACCGGGTGCTGCCACCAATACAATAAGTCCGGAATGCGCGAGTTTGGTATCATTTCGGGGATTGGACGCCGAGCTCTATATACCGATTATGTGCGCCTCCTCTCCGAAAAGCCGGGAATTGATGGGTCCCGCTCGGTGCGCAGCAGTATTCAGGCGTCGCAGCAGCATCACCGTCGCGTTCAGAGATTCGCCAAAAACGAACAAGCCCTCGGGGTTGATGATTGATTGCTCGTCATTTTTCATTCTTAATGAAAATGCATCCCGCTGGGCTGGGCTCATTCGTGTGCAAGTAAAATGCTCTCGAGTACCGGCAACTTCATGATTGTGTGCGAACCCCTCTGGAACCCATTGGGGTTCAGTCACACTCCCAACTCCCATTTCCCCGGCGAAGGCGAACACAACTCTGAGGCTAATCGGGCCGTGGCTTAAGGACTCATTAATCATTCACCAGTCATTCACTCCTCGTCCTCGTTGGCTTGAAAGAGTTCGCTGGAACAAAAACGAGCAGTCCTTGAGAAAGCGCGTCACTTCTATAAATCAATAAAAAATGGCGGCCATAATTCCGTTCGTATCTCAGAATCTCAGTTGTTAAGAATAAGGATAAAAAAGTTCCTTAAAATAAGCAACTGCCCTGTCTTGAATAGCGTCAACGTTCGGATGTATTGGACCTCATCCGCCTGATAAACAAAATCAATAAAAGAGCAATTAATTACGGCGACCTGTTCGCCAAATCTTTGCATGCAAATGAACCAAGATTTTAGAGCGAGCGGGGCGGTATTCGCTTGCGGGGATGTACTCGATTGGTCTGAGTTGTGTCATTTAATTTGATCAGTTCTTTTGCAGAATTTTTTCTCATCTTCTCACGTTTTTTTTTGTTCTCATCCATTCAAATCGAAACGCTCGCTAAGTCCATGAAATTCTGATTTATTGACGGCTGACGAAACTATTCACCGCAAAAACAGCGATGATAAATTCATCGAGAATCGAATATAGCAGAAAAGAGCAAGGGACCCAATGCATACCCCTGTGGGATCCCCTTAATTTTAATTATACTTTGATCTGAGCGTTCTCGACTCTTCGATGATATTCGCCGGGGACTATGATGGCTTTTGCCTCTCGGCTTTTTTTTTATCAATTTAAAGCTTCGACGCGATTGGAAAATATTTGATAACTTGTGATTATGCGAAGTGATCCGCGCTTGATATACGGCCACACCGCGTCGGCAGTCGGGACGCACTGAGAGAGGTCTTTGATTGCTCGACTGTCAGCGAACCGATGATTTGTTTGAATTTTATGTTTAATTAATCGGTGGTTTTTGGTTCCCCTGATTCGATTTAATCTCATGGCATATACCTCTCAAATTTGGCTTCATTAATGGTGATGTGTCCATCTTGCCGGTTAATTGGTTTCGTTAATTTATACATCAAGTCACCTTAAATGCGGCCAAACCGCTTCGTGGGCTAGAAGGTGGCGCGGTAAGAGGATGCCGGTTAGCTGCTTCTGCATATTCATCAGCTCCTCGGAGTGATTTCATGTCGCGTGATGTATTGACCTGATCGATTTCTGTTGTGAACCATTCGAAAGATTTTTTTTTTCCCATTATTCGAAAATGTGTCCACAAAAATGTTTTCTTGTGTGCTATTGCCCGGTCGTCCAGCGTCCGCGGCGGACACATTTTTGTCAGATTCGTGATGGGCTCCTACCTTGAAATTGATTGCTAGCGGATATGGTTTTATTCCGTTGATTGTTGGCTTATAAATGTCTTTTAAGTGGTTTTTTGCTATCACGTGATATATTGCCACTGTCAGCGGATATCTCTCTGATGAGTGGCGGGAAAGGAGAAAAAACCATTATTAAGTAAAAAATTTGAATGGTGTAGCATCTTTGATTTTGATCTTCTTCGATATATTCCAGCGAAAATGTCGCTCCGATGCTCCGGGGACCGATTAATATAATTTCCAACTTTAGTGGAGATTTTGAAATCTGAATATTCTTGAAATTATGCGTTTTGTCCATCAATGTTTGGAAATTAGCGCGGGGGGACAAAAAAAAAAAAAAAACAACAAACGAAATTTATTATCGCGCCGACAATAGAGCCAACGCCGAAGAGATGAGCCGTGGCTGTACGATGCAAAAAGCGTTGACGAGGATAGTGCAAAAATGAAAGCAGGTGGATTTGTGCGACTTTAGCCGCACGAAGACGACGTCGATGTGTTAATTTGCCTTTGATTAAACGAACCGTTCGGCATTTCTGGGTCAGACAGGTGCACAATGGATGCTGCCAAAAAATTCATGTTTTATTCGATTCGCCTCTCATCTGATGTGCTTTAAATGTAAACAAGTTTGAGTTATTTTCAACGATGAATCAATCACGACGAATGATGCCGTGAATATGCCAAAACGCTTGAATCGAATCGTAGAAGTTCTGAGAAAACGATTATACTTATTAAATGAGCCAAACTTTCCTCCGACACTGCAACTTCAAAGGGATTGACTATGGTTGTGAGTAATTTAATTCGCATATGCAATTAATAATTACAATAAAATCTTTCTACATTAATGAAATATTCATAGCGACCTGTGGTGATACTTAGTACTCAAATATAAACAAAACAAATGTTACGCTTTTATAATTTTAAATAGCAACCATGTCTAATTTTGTTATTATTCATTTAATAAAATATCGAAATCTACTTTAAGCAGATTGTAGATTTTTGTCAAATTGTTTCAAAATTGAGAAATAAGAATCATATCGACCGTTTTCGAAAAGGTGTAAATAACTTGGACTGCGAAGATTTGTGATGCGCTTGCTCTTTTCGCATTGGCAATCCATCACCTGCAGGAGCCTAATCCCAGCCAATTGCGAAAGTCAATTGGACCGCAGCAATCAGATCCAGCAAATCCTCCGCTCAATCCAGTCGGAAAGCCGCAGATAAATCTGCAGTCGGTGTCACCAAAAATTTCCGCTTTCTCTAATTTCAATAAACTTCAAACCAATTTAGGGAATTGAGCTTCCAGCACAGGCATAGGGCAGTACGACAGAGGCCAGGACTCTGGGTGGTAGAGCCCCACTGTGGAACAATATCGGGTGCCGCTGTACAGGCGAGAGCCCGGGGAACAAAATGGGGCCAAAATGCGAAATCACAGGACACGCAACTGACCAAATAATTGTCCGATGGGGCACCGTTGTCCGTCCATAAAGAACCCGGAGCCCTCCTCTGCACAATTGGCCACTTTGCAATGAGAACGGCGTGGCGCACATTGGGCAATTTTGTCGACAGAATTTACGTTTTCGGGGATTTAATAAATTCACGGAGCCCTGGCCCTCATCCTACTCCTCCGCCACCGCCGCCGCCGCACCCTCCTCGCACATAGGTGGGAGCTAGTTAGTGCGTGTTGCAGCATTCAAATGGGCCTCTCTGGTAGCGGCGGCGGGCAGTGGAGGAGTCTCTGGGTCCGAGAATGGACCCGGCTGGTGCTGCCGGAACAATTGCGAAATCGCCCGATCGGAGGCATATTCCGGGTGATACACAATCAACCGATTCGTCTGAAAAGTAGTTGGCGGCGGCGGCAGCGGCCAGATTGCATCCAGCCCCAAAATGCGAAAATGGAGAAATTTAATGCATCTCTGGTTGAGGCCCTGCAGGGCCCTAATCGGTGCATTCCTCCAGCTGGGAGCGGAAATAATTGTCCGCAACTGATTGAGATCGCTCGATAGGGCCGTCACGGCGCAGCTGAAAACACGGGCCCTAATTTTGACGGGTCTTACCATATACCGCCCTGGGGCTTCGCTAGCTAGGCGGTGGAATTTCTTCCTCCCAGCGCCCCATTGACACCCTGGACATTGAATTATGAGCAAGCCACAAGGTGCGGTGTCAGGGCTCTCGGCCCTATTTATCATCGGACCCGATTGAATTGCCATCAGGGCTTTATCCCTTCGCACAAGTGTCGTTCTCGACCGGGACGCTTTGTGCCCGGAGACATCTTCTGACTCGCCCGCCATGCAGGGCCCCAAAATTCTGCGCCATCTTTCCTCGGCCCGGTTTTATTGTTCGCCTTGTCGAAGCGGCCGAGGTAAAGTATCGCATCACCTTGCGCTCGATTGGTTCCCGGAGTCCAAGGCCCGTCTCGTCGCCTGTCTCCCGCCCCGGGAGCGCTGGGACCTGGAAATCGGCTGGCCCGGGCGCGGCCAGATAATCGAGAGATCGGTGCCGATGATTTTGTGTACCCGAAATGATTTATCGATTATTTGAAATATGTTCGATTGGATCCGCTGATTTATTGGCCGCCATTCTTCGGCATTTGCTAGCTAGTTGCTGCTGCTTCTGCCTTTTGTGGCTGCATCTTCCCAGAAAATAGCCGGAGCTGAGTCCAGTCGTTTTCTCACAAAAAAAAAAAAAACATTTTTCTCCATTTCCCTTCACTCATCCAAATTGAGATCGGGTGCGCGGGTGATTTATTCCGCGGACTAATAGAAGCGAGATGAGGAGCGATTTGGACGTTTTTATTTATTTTTTTCTTCCCCGGATCGCACCGATGAGCTAACTCCCGTCCCTTCTCTTTCCTCAACCAAAATCAGGAATATTCGAAGATGTTTTGGCTATAAATTAGACGAGCTGGGCTTTGATGTGACTGCGGGAACGGCTCTGTTCTGAGTCAAAAAACCGATGAAGTGCACCGCTGATGAGAGACGCTACCAAAAAATTTATTTAATCCGTCGTCCATGCGGTGCCTGTACCTTTTTAACCTTTTTAATAGTCCGTGAATTGAGCGAATTATGCAGCTCTGTTTTGAGACCCCCGCTCGCCTCCTCTCTCCCAGTTTTCATCGATAAATCTGTCCGCTTACATTTTCAACTTATGAATAAATTAACCGACAGTCCCGCGGAGACTTTTTTTTTCCGAAAATTATTACTTTCTTGGTGATTTACATATCGTCGTGGACAGATGCTTTTATAATTTGTACCTTGTTCTGGTTTTTTGTTGTCTGTCGTCCTCTTGATGGAGCACTGCCTTCATAATTGTAATCGTTATCGTCAGTTTGACATCCCCAGGGGTTTCTAGAGGTATGAGAACCCCATTGGGTATTTTTACCTTAATTTTTAAAAATAGTTATCGAATGATGGGCTCATCAAACCTGCATAAATATGAAATTTTGAGTGTATTTAATTTGCTGACCAAAATTTCGACACTAAGTCGCTTTATCTTGTTGAATTTTATTGCCTGAGGTTAGCAACTTGTTTATAAACTTTGATTTCGTCAATTCAAAATGTACAAACATAAATCAGTTCTCACTAAATAATTAAGATGGCCAGAATTTATTATAATATTTTATTACTAGTCTCAAAACAAACGACACGTTAAGCTTACCAAAATTTGTATAGCAGTTGTAATTTAATTAAGTTTAACATCTGCAAAGAGATAATTTCTGTATTCGGTACAAATTTTAATGGTAAACCATTGAAATTTAAAATGTCTCACCTATGTCTGTTTTGACACTATCAGAATGTGATGGTAAAAGTTAAGCGCCTATCGAAATAAACGGTTTTCTCTATATAAAATACGTAAATATAAATGGATAGATATTTTAGATAATGTTTCTTTATTTATTTAATTGAATATTCGTTAGCGTTAGTTTTAACATCTAATTGATCTTAAGAAAAACGTGTACTGATTACAGAAAGATCATCAAAGGAATGCAAACATGTTTTTACAGGTCAACATCAAAGCAAAATCTCTGAAAAGCCTGTCGAACTGAGCGGATTTTCCGCATTTCTGCAATAAGTAAATTTTCCACGCCTCTCTTCCGACGTCTAACACCGCTTGATTGAGACAAGGAAGCCGAGGTTCAAAGTAATTCATCGTGAGGCGGCGATCGGTCCGTGGTGCAACACAAAACAAATGCACAAAAGTCGCCTTTCAAACAAACTCCGGCGAAGGGGGCGAAATTTACATAGCTTCGCGGATCTGATCATTATCACGCGTCAACCGGTAAGGTCGGCCCAATGCAACCATGCAGCCAGTCAGCCAGCCAGCCATGCCGAGCCGCGATAGCAGCCATAATTCATCGGTCGTCCCTTCAATAACACCAGATCCGCAAGATCGAACGGTGTAGGCGTTGACCAAAAATCGGAAAATCCGACTGATCCATTAAGGGGCAGAACAAAAAGGCGATCTCACAGCGAAACAGGCAATCACTCAACTCGCCGGCCATTGCACAGGTGTGGGCAAAAGGGAGATAAACAATTACAAGAGCGGACTCGCTCGCCATATTACTTGCTCTTCACCCTGTTATTACTGCGATTGTTCGATCGATAACGATCTACTGATCGCGAGTTGCAAATTAATACGTTTAGTCACTCGCGAGCATCTCCTCTCCCTCTCGTTCGCACGCCCTGGACGCATAATTAATGCCCGCTCGTCGGCGCATCTGTCTCTTTCTGATCAGCCGGTCTGAGCTCGATTACTGACGATCGGCTGCAATCGCAGCGATCGCGAGGTACAGAGAATGGCAGGTCCCCCGTTTGCGCCATAATTTACATGGCACGATCGGTCAGCTATTTCCCCCGAGCGGGGTCTCACTCGCGCTCGGACAATGGGAAAATTTTTCATTCGCGGGGAAAACTGGTGAAGCCTAGATCAGCGGGCCGCGATCACACCCAGTCCGTGCGCATTTGCATTGTTTAACGGCCGCCAGGAGCGCAGGCAGGCAGACAGACAAACCGTGAACCGGACCGATCGATCTATTCCCTATGATCCCCGGCTGCCATTGAATTCGCTCGAATACCGGCGATCATTACTTATTCATGCGCATGCGCAACCCGCTCCCATTTGCTCCTTTTAGACGGCAAATTTAAATGTCATATTCGTTTGTTATGCTCGCAGCTGCCGTTCTTGATGTTTGCGCGGTGTCCGGCCGCGCGCGCACTGCCCATTTGCAAGTTTAGTACCCGGCCCGGTCCGATGACTTTACCC
The DNA here is from genome assembly GCA_963969385.1 of Philonicus albiceps. Lineage (NCBI taxonomy): Eukaryota > Metazoa > Arthropoda > Insecta > Diptera > Asilidae > Philonicus > Philonicus albiceps. The sequence continues at coordinate 11,187,384 of OZ017775.1, read as the reverse complement.
CGCTGGAGCTGGTGGAGATCACGTCAAGATGCTGCTGTTGGGTACGCAGCTCCTCAGCGTCACGGTGCCTCCATTCAGCTATTTCAAATCGTGCAAGGTATGTGGCATTTGTTCTGGCGGGACTATTTTTGGCCCGTTGGCTTGTTAGGGAGAGTCCCGATATTTCTTCGGTTTTCCTTATGACTAGATAACACCGTCAGATACTCGGGTGCACGAGTGAGAAATTGTTTTCATGGCCGTCGGCACTTTCTGCGGTTTAAATATACCCTTTTTTCGCTGGCTATGTGACTGGCAATTAAAATTTCACAGATTGCAATCGAATATTGATCAAGGTGTAATTTGGCGGGTATTTCGGGTGATATATGTACGAAATGCATGCGGGTCATTAGATACAGTAAACCCTCTTACTGAAACGAAACTTAAGATCCCGAGGCTATTTCCCACCCTAATTTGTAGACGTTGATTGCATCGTACGAAAACGGCTCGTCGACATTAAATGAACACGACAAGATTTATTCGAATTCGATACATCATTTACCCTCGACGTTTACATAGCAATGTCGCAAGCTATAGTTAGCTTCACTGATTTCGATTTTTCCAAGAATTATTACTTCCACCAACGATAGTGATGAGATTTCCAAATATAGACGGATCTCCTGACCAATGTATTAGTTACAAATTTTTGTTATTACCCAATAACTATGTATTATTATGCATGCCAAATTTCATTTGTCTTTCTTGTCATAATTAATTAATTTTCATTCCTTCAGTTTCCCACAGTTTAATAAGCAGCGAAGTTACCTCTATTATATACGTAAAATATTTCCACCTACACATATTTTGTTAGCTCCAAAATGCCAAAGAAAAATAAACATTTCGAAAGCAAAGCAATTGACTTCTTACCCCCAATAATGCCTTTACGACAGGTGATGGTTGCACTCACCCGCGACCATATACACCGTCAAAATACCGCATATAAATCTCACACCCAGGCGCAATTTGTGGCAAATTTATCAAAATTTCCTGATTGAATGCGGCGATAATAACGAACCGCCTCAAGTGCGCTCGTCGCTGAGTAATAAGATGTCTTTTGCGGGCGAAACTTGTTTTGCATTTACTTCCCCACGCACGATTAAGAAGTCGTCCAGACCATAAACTCCAAATCATTCAGATGTTGGTTTAAATAACAAAAAAAAATAAATAATTAAATAAATAAGAATAAAAAAAAATCAGAACAAATCACAAAGCCTTTGATGCTGGGGAAGGAGGGCATCAGAGACAAAGAAATAAATTACTCGCCCCCTGAAACATCTCAAGTGACTCCTCCCTGTTTCGGCCAGGATTAGTAAAAGAAAATATTCTCATTTTTCGTGTACACGACGCAAGAGGTGCTCCTTCCGCGATGTTAAGAAATCGCAGTGATATCTGGAGATTTTCTTTCCCCTACCCTCTTGCGATGTACAACAGCAGGGGGACTTTAGGTCTTCTAGGGTCAGGGAATAATCGTCGGGCGGGAAGGGCCATTTACTTTTGTTCAATCGTGTATTCGTTACAAATTATTAAAATAAAATAAAAACGGGGCCGCCAGCCGAAAGGGAAATGTTCAAAGGGCTCGCGGAAGGAAGGCGGCCATAAAGCTGACAGGGTTACGTTTGGCTCTGATTTATCAAAGGGAAGCGAGGTAAAGGTAGTTTACCAGGACGTAATCAGATTCCTTTCCTCTTGCGGCTATCTTTTTTTCTTATTTTTTTTTTTTAAGTTACTAATAATCCTTGAATCTCATTTTGCTCGACTGTGGAAATGATATATTTCGGCTTGAGGGACTTCCCTTACCATGCAAAGAAAAACTTCTTCTGGACGAAGCGCGGAGGAGTGCCGCCTTCCCTGCCAGTGACATTTTTCATAAAAGCAATTCTTCTTCGAGGTATAATAGAAGAAATAAACAATTTATTCAAGTAATTCCGAGCGTTTGTCCGTTAAATCTTTTTACTGGCAAATATTTCCCAGATTGTAATACATAGAGAAAAAATCGACTTATGGTGCTTCTACAAACTCTTTATTTATAGTGTTCCGAAGTATTCTTCCCCTACTCTTCCCTCAAAAAAGTGTTAACTGTTGGTAAGTTGTTCTAAGAAACTCGTAGTACTATCAAAACTCTGTGCAATGCAAATTCAAGACTCATTTAAGGGAATAAACCAAGGAATCAATTTCAATTTAACATTCACCGGTTAATTAAAGAAAGCCTTCCATATTTACCATTTTATTTTTTAACTCACTGTTGTTTAACCAGATATTACTTTGCAATTTACCCATAATTGTTAGTTAGCTAAACAGAATAGGTCTTACAATCGTGGTCTTGGTCTAGTTCGTGCAATTCTATTTCTATGGTAGCAAACCAAGATGAAGACTGCAAGAAAGAAAAACGGAGAACAGGCAAGACCCGGCCTTGAATGACCTAAAACAAGATCAAGGACTACTACAATCTTCAGATGAGACTAATACCGAAACCAAGAGTGCGAAAACAAGCTTCAATACTAAACCATCCAATAATTTTGCTCTGGTCTTGTTTGCTCATCATTAATAGTTTTCGACTTTTGTTTATTAGTTACGTTAATCATGCTTGATTTTTGGGTAAATTATTTGCTACTACCAAACTTATTTTCCTACTGGTTGAAAAATAAAAATTCCTTCGGCTTTTACAAGTTTGTCATAAGTCATAAGATGAGTATGAACTCAAAATATGGTACATCAATCCAATTCACTATTTTTTTTAAAAAATTAATAGGTGATTTAACCCCCCACCTGAAGCGACATGCTCATTAAAGAAACTTTTAAGTCCCCCCAAAAACGGTGGTAAATCAAGCAATTTAATTGCACTTCACCTTGTAAATTCGCCTACCATGCACCTGATATAACCAAAATCAAATAAATTTGCTCACAGGGGACCCCATTAAAATGATAGTTCCGACACTCCGATGTGTAATAAATTGAAAATATTACAACCTCCGTATACAAAAGGCCCCTGCACCGTCCGACACTAAACAGATTCGGGAGCTTAAAGTACAGAATGCCCTTAAGCAAAAATTTACGAGCTTACCTCCGACTCCCGGCAAAAGCCGGGAATTGTTCGAACTTCTTTCATCTATAGCGAGGAAAAAAACGTATCGAAAGTGGAATTTATGGCCGGAGCCATTAATTAAAATGAAATTAACGCACGTGAAAAGTGGCGGCGCTTCTCTGCCATCACGCGCTCTTTATATGCTGAGGAGAAATAACTACCCACAGAAGCCGCGGAAATAATAGCGCTTCTTGCGACTACAAATTGCGTAGCATAAGACAACGACGTCACAGACTTAAGCGTATCAAGTATACGTATAAGCAAAATAGTCGGGAATTTTAGAGCACCTTAAATAGGGACTGTGCTCGATAAGAGCAGTCAACAGAATCGTCTTGATGAATTGCGCGAAAATGAAATAGTATAAAAACGATAAAATAAATTAAATAAGAAAAATGCGCGCCACGACTTGATACGAATCGCTCCATAACGCCACTTTCTCGTCTATTAAATATTTTACAGCATATTTTTAAGACAGTACACCGCGTACTCTATTTGATCCTAATTTACAAATTTGCTGAGACATGATGGAGTACTCGGTGAACGAGGCTATTATGTTTTTATATGCCACCTCTAAAGGTTCCAGCGGAAGACCTCACGAAGAAACAAAAGCGCGGAGGAGGCTCTGTGAGTAGTGGCGTTAACCGAGCACCCACACATCACGCGAAGAAAGCCATGAAAATCGTCGCCGACTTAAGATGCAATTGTATAATCTTTTGTTGTTGTTTTTATTTTATTATTTCTATTGGTTCCATTCATGTTTTAATTGGTTTGATTCGATTAACAATTTAAATAATCCTCGAATTTGCGGCGATGACTTAATGCCTTATTTGGCCAGTGATTTAATATGCCACAAGTGCTACCAGGCCTGCGCAGAATTTATGCTGGTGATTTCAGGACAGTATATAAAAAAACATAAAAATTAGTTATGCGGAGTGGGCTAATTGATGGCTGCTAGTTCCCCAAGAGCTGAATGACGCTAGACGACCATTAATTTTGAAAAATTATCGTTTTATTACTAATGGAATTTCAGCGGTTGGGTTTGTTGGCTGGTGGTAAAACCCGTGCTCGAAACGACTTGACACGGAAGCTTTTTTATTTTAAAGAGCTCCGTAGCACTTCAGTCAAGCTAATTTCCATTAATATCAGCGCAGGAGATTTGATTTTTGCTCATTTTCATCTTTCATAAATTTTCATGTTTGTCGCTAAGGTTAATGCATTACGACTGGAAGTGATCTAGAATGCCCCAATTTAATTTAATATCACATGCTACCGTTTTACGATAAACTTAGATGTGAAAGGACTTATGATTTAACTGTTAAAATATGCACATTCTTCAAATGGTCTTGGCATTTTCAAATATTTTTTTTAATAATTTAATTTGCGTACAAGCCGAAAGTAAAACTTACAAAAAAAACAACAAAATGGATTTATTTCGTTGTAAGAACAGAAATAAAAGACGTTATTTATTATCTATGGCATAAATTTCAACCTTTAATGGTGCAATTTAATTTCCAATGTTTGTATTTAGGTTCGTAATTAAAAATAAGCGATAACAAGTACCCTGAAATAGTCATTGTAAATATGGCAAAATATGTATTCAATTCACAATTTCCCAATACGAAATGGATACATAAAGAATTTTTGTAATTCAACAGTGAACGTATTATAGTAACATTTTATAAGATGTATTTTTAAAAGGAAATCTATACAAAGCAAAAGAGAAATAATGTTAATTATATAAAGACATCTTTATATTTTACTTTCAAAGCTAGATTATTTTATATGGCAAAAATTAAATTTACAAAGAGCCATGTACTTTTAAACATTTTCAATATATTTCCTAGCAGATATACCTAAATATATAACATAAATGCTAATAAGTATCACACATTTGTAATACGTACTATGTATGTACAGAATATCGAAAATCACTAAATTGTAATATTAATCTACCCTCTTTTTCAAGTAAAAATCTATGTTTATGATATTAGAATTTAATTTTAAACAATAGAATTCAAAATCTAAATCACTAACTAGCATTAATTGATTTTCAAACGATCGAAATTGTCAATTGACATAAGTGTCCAAGAACCCAGATAGAGATCTTCGTTTTAACTCAATGTGAATTTGTACATTCCATTCTATGATCTGATACATACATCTGATATTGTAAAAGTATATAGAAAATTATAAAATTATAGATCTAAATAGAGAAATACTATATCCATGTTAAATATATGTACAATAAAATTTGTAAAATTAAATTCAAGTTTTAAATTAAAGAAGTCGCAATGTAATTTTAAAACGTAAATGTTATAAATTAACATTTTGCACTGTACAGAATCAGATATTTTAATTTGCATTGATTTCATATGATTTTACAATGTAATTACCCGTTATTATAACGAAGTAAACTAATGTAAAATTGCAAAACTCAAAAGTTATACAAGTAACTCCGCACAGATCTAGAGTGAATCTGTGAACGGTTCGAGAACTGGAATTATCTCCGTATAACACGTTGCTTTTGTAATACCGTGTCACTCGAACACGATTTGATAGAAATTATATCTGGAATGGGGCCTCTGATAGTTCAGTTGTTAGCGCGCTGTCCTACCGTCCCAGAGGCTGTGGGTTCGAATCCCACGAATAACCATGGTCTCCTGCGCTACGTGGTAACACAATGGGCCAAAATTGGCCTAAGTGTGCCTTTCTAGGCAGCCACAGCAACCTAACCTAACCTAACCTATATCTGGAATTCATGGTAACTCAGAGGATAATAGCATATGTGAAGACAAAAGAGTTAAAAAGTTACTTTATAAAGAATAAAGAAATGCCTAGGCTTATCCAAACAGAGTCATATTTCTTAAATGAAGATTCTTTAAACGAAAGGAGCATATGGCGCTAATATAAGGAATTTGTAAAGAAAGAAAGAACTAAAAGCAAGTAATCTAAAATAATAGATGTTTTGCTAAAGATATAGTGTGGATCTGAAGATAATACAGAAAAATTATCATAGGATGAGGATATCTTGCCAAAACTAAAACGCCCTCGATTATTAGTGCTTAGTGAAGACGAAAATATCATTGTTTAATTTAGATTAATATGTATTACTTGTTAAGAAAATTTTAATAAAGACATTTATCTTAATTATGAAAATATAAAAGCATGCTTTTTCCTTTCTTAAAAACTTAACCTCCTTCTTCGTATTGGGTTCTTTGTTTCGTATAACGCCAATTGGCATAAAACGCTATTTTTTGGAACTTAATTCGTGTTATTTGTAAGGATATCAGTCAGTGCGAAAAAAATAATAATTTTCTTATGACGTGTATACTCGTCAAGCACCGCTTAACCCATTCGAAACGGCACATCTTTAGGAGACCATTCCCAAAAGCCGAAATTTATTTTTGTTTTATATTAACCATTTTTGGGCCTTGACAAAATTCGATTTGGCTCGGAACAAACCCATTTAAGGTTTAAATATTTTTCTAAGCTGTAAATTTTGATATTCCTATTAGCGCATTGGATTACCGTTCCAAAGACTGTGGATTCGAATCCCACGCATAACCATAGTCTTTTGCGTTACCTACATGGTAGCACAATGGGCCAAAAAATGGCACCTTTCTGGGCAACCACACCAATCTAACCTACCTAATCTATTTTCCCATTTCTAACTTAAAATCTATTGGAATTGTCTTATCCATTTTCTTTTCTTTAAAGGTTGGAGATCCGTTGTTTTAATTTCTTTGAATCATACATTGCAATGTTTATTTAATAAATAAATTGTTAAAAACTACTTTAACATATTTAACTTTGTAGTTATACTTCTCTATATTTTTCTACAGCACGTGTGCTATTTCATTATTACAAATTACCTACCTGCAGTTTTGTATAAAATGTTTGTCGATGGAATGAAACGCTGAAATTTTGTTAGTGGATCTCATTCTGAAATCAGATCAATTCATAGGACCCAGCTCGAAGCAATCCTCCGAGCTCATAAAATGCCCTTTCAGCACCCAGCACGCGTTTGCTAGAAATAAAAACATTGCCCTTCTGCATGGCGAATTTTAAGGAGCTCCAAAGAAACCAGATTCAAGTCCCAGCACAGCCCCTGGAGTAAGAGGGAGTCCGGGGTGCGATTCACCGAAGGCCGAGATCAAACTCGCCCCACCGCCCTCTTTGCCGTGAAACTTATCGCCTGGAGGGCTGTTCGGGTTCGACATCTCCCGCACTTTGGTCCAGATCGCGACCAGCATCGTAGCGTCGTGTCCCGCGCGAAAAATTTTATGTGCGGGCGCGCTGATGCACTTCTTTTTTTTATATATATGGCCGGCCGTTAAAAAACAATTTTCCTTGTTTATTTTTTTGTTATGCACGCGCCCTGCGAATGGATCTCCTGACGGCCGGGGCGACGCGACGCAACGGGCTCCTCGCGTTTTTTGCCCTCATGTGTTGCGCGGGCCCCGGTGTTCTGCTGCCCTCGGCCTTTTGTTGCTGGGGCTACTTCGTTTCGTTTTTTTTTTTTTTTAATTTTTCCCATTTGGCCTGAATTTATTCTGTAGCAGGGCCATAGTTGCCCATTAAAAGGGCTTTTGTTGTTGCTGCATTTGATGACTGCGATGGCAGTGGTGCGGCTGCTGCTATTGCCTGCCGGTGCTGGTCCTCCTCGGTCGGGTACGACCGAGCCGAACCTCCGTTGGCGGGTGTCTCTCGTGGAGGACACCAGACGAGTTGTTGAGTCCACCGCTTTGGTCGCGGCCAGTTAACAGAATTTTTGACGTTGATTTCTTCATTTAGTGGATTTATGATGCCGCGGAAAATTTTGGGCGCGTGCCTTAACTCTTTGTCTAAATTAGAGCCGGAGCCCCCAAAAAATGGGGCACAAAACCATTTCATTGAGGGCGAGTGTCAGCCGACTCGTCTGTGTGGTTCCTTCTTTTTCTTTTTTTAAGTTTTGAACGTTGAAAATTTTTAAATTGTTTTTCTCACTTGATTGAGTGGTGAATGGGAGGCTTTTTTTTTAATCTTTTTCATTGGTTTAACTTTAATTGCCACTTTTGGCCAATTCATTCTAATTTTCTTTTAGAGAAGCTGTTATATAATTTTAAAAAATGATAGTTCAGATAAAATTGGACGAGTAATCAGAAAAATCAGATGTCGTAAAAAAATTACGATTGTATTTATGACGATTTTTATAAACCAACCTATAAAATTTGTCTATGAGTCTAATTCTATTTTCGACGAATTTTTCTATTTTAGGAAAAATACTGAAGTATTTTGAAAAGTTGTTTACATTTACAAAAAAACAAAAAGGGAAAACCCCAAAAAACAGAAATAACGAACGTATTTTTCTATGCTGAATTCCGAATTCGGCCGCCGAATTGCTGTATCACATCAAGATTTTGAGATATCCTAACCTAAAAGTGTAGAAAAACATTATTTTTGAAGTTATATAACAACATATAGTAATTTTTAGGCATATGATAGTTTAAAGTACTACTCTTTCTCTTCAAAACCCACTATGAATTCTATTGATCTACTATTTTTTTTCCGAAATAACGTTAACTGAAATTTACCATATTACCCAGGTCTACGCTAATTGCAAATCTAATAAATTTCAATTTGCGATATTGTGGATAAAAATAAATATGGGTTTTGAAGGACAAAACTAGTAGTTTCAACTACCATATCACATTTTATGATTAAAGCCTACCTTTTCTTGTTATATTACCTCAAAATTTAACGAAAACCCATGTTTTTTTAAATTTTTTAGATCAGAACATATCGAAATCCGGCGTAATAGAGTAATTCGAAGGCCGGATTTGGATTCAGTATAGAAAACGATATCTGTCTATTGTAGCTTTTGTTTCCTAACTCTTGTTGGTCTATGCTATTGACCGAATTACAAAATATCATGCAAATATTAGAAAACAAAATAGCATAATTTACTCAATTATTTTCATGTATATTTAATATCTTGAAATTATACCACAATCGATGTAAGGTATTTTACCAAGGATACCAACCCGAAGCAAGCAGCTGGACCAGTTTGATTAGTTTGGTATCAGGCGGGTATCTGATCCGTGATTACCCAATAAGCCTCCGCGCGATAAGTTGCTGTCCCAAAGTCGAAGTTTTGTGGAATGGTTAATAATCCTAAATCTGTCAATTTGTGAGCTTTATGACGCTAAGCACACAACTTTTCAGTGATTTAGCGGATTGCCATAAAATCCGCCAAATGACAACTTAATTCCCTCACCCGAAAGTCCTTGAGGTGAGTTATGGCCTGTTGCAAATTACACCGGCCTGACATTGCCTACCAAATTGCGCGGGACCGAAGTCAAAGGTATTCCCAATTCTGAGCGGGTGCACCTTTTGGACTTTTAAAATTCTTGGGCTGCGCTGCATTGCCCCTAAGTGCCCCTATCGAATTTCTGTGACGACGGCGACGGTCTGCAGCCACCGTACCACCACCGCCGCCGTCGGGCTGCATTGCACTGGAATTTATTTGCTAATTTGATTTTGATTTATCTTGGTACCTTGTCAGTCGGACAGGTGTTTAGAAGTGCGACGCAAATTACGCCGAATCCGGGGTCTAATTCAATCGCTGAGGACAACGCAACGTGTTGCGGTCCGATCGGTTAAGTTTTATGCGCAGCAATTTATACAGTCGCAGCGCGGCACCTTTCAATTCCTCCGCTACGACATGCAATCATTTCCCTCATAACACGGCGCAAATTTGTCGCAATAAGCACGCAAAACACCTGTCCGACCGGTGGTGGTATTGTCGCCGCCTCGGGCTCCTTAATCTGTTCCAATCAATTTCGATAAACGACTCTACCGCACCGAAATCTGAATACTCAGGCCCCAGGCCTTTTCAAACATTTTGAGTGGGGGGTGAATATAGTTAAAATTCATCACCCATATTACAGCGAAAAACTAAATTACGGAAATGTACAAGAAAATGAATTTATGGATTTTCGTTTACGAATCGCTGATTTCAAATCGACTATCAAGGCAAAGAAAACCAATATCAAAACTAACATTAAAATCCCTCTAATATTAATTATTATAGAAATGCTGCTAGATTTAGTAGTTGTTACAAATAACAGTTTTGAAAATTCGATCTTTAAAACCATTTCATAGGTAAATACCAATTTTTATAAGAATCTCATTAAGGTACACATTTTCGATCCCATCTTAAATTTCTAAACTCAAAACGTATATTTCCCTAGTGAGAAAAGTAGGCAGAAAATATACAAAGATTAATTTTATACGGAAAGTAGTCAGAAGTTGTTATTTAGCAATAATCTGCAGAGAGACAGAAATTTTTAAAATGTTTAACTTAGCAAGAAACTGCAAACAGATGGAAAACCGAAATTTGCTTTCACTTATACTTCACACTTAGTTTTGGCAACCAAGCGAATAAAAGGATTAGCGTTTGATACGCACAATTGTGGCATGTGTATTAAGGGCACAACGCCATAGCTACACTGAGGAGACTGCTGTCTGATGCCCGGGTGAAAACGCTAATCAATTTTTAAACTCGTCTGCTGCGGCGGGCAAACTAGCAATACTTTTCGTTTATTAGATTAGTAAATTTTTCCGTCTGTTTTGCATTTATAAATTTCCCTCTCTTATTCACTTATTCAGTCTACTTTACGATCGTTTTTTGATTGCACTTAAAAACCTTCAATTTTATATTTTTACCAGATTTAAATGGAAAAGTTATGTAGAAGAAAAAGCGCATCCAAATCAATTAAATCATTCTAGAACTAGGAGCTATAAATATATATGTTATGTGGGAGGTATAAATATATCTTGAATTATGCTGCTATGAATCGTTAGAAAATTAACATTATTCATTCTTCTGTCTTATTTTTTTTTTAACATTTCGTATTTCATTTATTATTAATCGGAATCAATTTTAATTTGGTCTTTATTTATATGCATACATATATGTAAATGAAAGATCGTTAGATCGTGCTTCTCATCAGAACAAAAATTGCCCGACAAGGCATTGTGGCAAGGGTCACGGGTAGCTCAGTTGATCAGAGCAGAAAAGCGCCAATTCGAAGGTAACATGTTCAAGTCCTGACCCTTCATTAGAGCTAAAATGAAGTTTTCCTAGTACAAAATAAGTGAAAATGAATAAAACGCGCTAGTGTTGCTGTAGGCATAATTTTAAGTTTATTTGTATGGATGTAACAAGCAACCCTGGTCTCCTGTACTGTTGTAATCCAAGTTAAAATTAATCAATTCATTTTTGTTATAATTTACCTTAGATAAAAAAATGAAACAAGCAAATTTTGTTAAATTTACCAATACTTTTCTTCTCAATGTAAGGCTGAATAAAATGAGTAACAAATGATAATGATAGCAATCTGTTACGAAGCCTTGAACGTAAGATCTAGAGTCTTAGAACTTTTTAGCATGATTGGGTTTTAAGATAGATGCAGATACCAAGGCTCACTAGAAATTTTGAGTTAGGATTATAGTGAAAATATGCGACAAAAAAACGCCGTCTGTCTCCCCGGGAAGGATCGGTTTCTGGTGGAATAGTGCTGGGCCTGACTTTATTATGTCAC